>CM060685.1:177868360-180365771 GCA_030686995.1 Artemisia argyi | reverse complement strand
TCTTGTCTTGATGACGGTGATGGCGTGGAGGATCGATGGTTGGTGGAACCACGGCAAGATAAGGCGGTGAAGGTTTGGCGGTGGTGTGAGTTAGTTCTAGAGAGGAGGAGAATAGATGAATAGATAAATAGATGATCTGACTAGTGTAAGTGTTAGTGTTTTGATTTTGGGGAAAAAGGGGCAGGATCTTGAGCGGGAGATTGAGATTTTTGGGGAAAAAATTAGAGGCGGAAGTTGAGATCTTGAGCGCCTGATTAAAATTTTAGAGATTGAAAGCCTATCAAATGAGCTCGAAAGGTTTAATGAGTTGAGCTCAATCTTATATAAGTTCGACTCGAGTTATTGTTGAGTTCTCGAGCTTGTAAGTAATATAAAATACATACATATATATATATATATATATATATGTATATATATATATATATGTATATATATATATATATATATGTATATATATATATATATATATATGTATATATATATATATATATGTATATATATATATATATATATATATATATGTATATATATATATATATATATATATATATATATATATATATATATATATATATATGTATATATATATGTATATATATATGTATATGTATGAATATGTATATATATATATATATGTATATATATATATGTATATATATGTATATATATATATATATATGTATATATATGTATATATATATGTATATATATATATATATATATATATATATATATATATATATGTATATGTATATCTATATATATATATATATATATATATATATGTATATATATATATATATATATATATATATATATATATATATATATATATATATTTTAAGTGTAGTAAGTGTAAATATTTATATATATGTATATGTATATATATATATATATATATATGTATATATATATGTATATATGTATATATATATATATATATATATATGTATATGTATATCTATCTATATATATATGTATATATATATATATATATATATATATATATATGTATATATATATATATATATATATATATATATATATATATATATATATATATATATATATATATATATTTTAAGTGTAGTAAGTGTAAATATTTATTTATGAATGAATCAAGCTTTTCGAGCTGAAGTCGAACCGAATTCAATTCTTAGGTTATATTATATTACAATTTTAATTTGTGTCAGAAAACACATCTTTACAGATAAATCGAGCTTTTCGAGTCTAGCTCAAGCCGAGTTCAAACTTTCTCGATCCCGAATAACATGATCGCGAGGGTGATGGAGGCTCGACTGTGATTGTGGTATGTGGTGGTTATCTCGAACCAAACCACCGAAGCAAACAAAATCTCCTATACAATTCCCTTGTCTTGATGACGGTGATGGCGTGGAGGATCGATGGTTGGTGGAACCACAGCGAGATAAGGCTGTGAAGTTTGGCGGTGGTGTGAGTCTGTTCTAGAGAGAAGGAGAATAGATGAATAGATAGAAGATATATCTGACTAGTGTAAGTACTAATGAGTATAGTACTAATGAGTTAATGAGTTTGGCGGTGGTGTACCTCATCCTAAAAATCCTGCAAAACATTCATTGTGACTCGATACACGCATTTGACTCAAACAAGTACTAATGAGTTAAGGTAGGCATGCATGCAAGTTCATGTATCCGATTTTAGAAGGAAACTGCATGTTAATGAGGGCGATACTATTAAGAAAATGTCATTATAGCTAGTAGGATCTTACGATCCCAATCCGATCATACGATCATGATTTTGCAAAGACGAAAATGATCCTGGGTAGGATCTGATCCCGATCTTGAAACTTTTAATACTTTTAGTTTTTATACTTTTAATCATTTTAAACTTATCTATACATCTTATAATGCATCTTTGACTCTCTCTTCCAATTTTTTAAGATTTTCATTTATACATTTTAAGTAAATACAACAAATTAAGCTATATGTACAATCAATTTAAGCATTAGCACCTACACACATTGACAGGTCAACACTTATAAGTAATATATATAACATTTAAAACACCTTTTCAATTAAAAGTATCATTTATAAACCTTATAAGTAATATATATAACATTTAAAACACCTTTTCAATTAAAAGTATCATTTATAAACCACAATGTACAAACAAATCAAGCTGCTAAACACTATTTTCATAAAATTTGTAAGACATTTTCTCATAACTTCAACAGTTTATCATGCATCTAAAAATATTTTCGCTATCTGTAAACTTTAATTACAGGGTACCTCCCGCCGCAACGCGCGTGTGTCCCGCTAGTAATATATAACATATGCAAAGCTTATCAAACACACATCACTTATAATATATAATATTTACAAAGTTTATCAAACACACTTCATACACTCCAACATATACTTAATACTCTATCCGACAATCACACACAGCTGCCCTTGTTCTTTCTTTTTCTCTCTCACTACCACCACCTAAGTTAGATCGGAAGCATATGGTAACATACTTAGATCGCTTCTATATTGACCCTAAGTTTGACAGATGATTTGGTTTATCTAATTATTTAGTTGTTTTTTTGGTTTATCTGATTATTTCATTGTTTGTATGTATTTAATTAGTGTTATTTAGTGTTAGGGTTTATGTATGATCTGTATATTTATGTTTTTTATTGTTAGGGTTTATGGCTGTTTTTTAGTTTTAGTGCGAATATTTAGGCTAAAACATCACGTATCAAAGATGAAAGAAGTATCAATGATGGATGAAAAGACACCACTTTCAAGTATGAACATAAACTTGTTCTGGTGTTGTTCATCCATTATTGATTCATTTTTGTTCTTTGTCAAGGATGGGTGAACCGACACCACTTTCAAGTATAAACATAATATGTATCTGTATCAAAGATGGAAGAAGTATCAAGGATGGATGAAAAGACACTACTTTCAAGTATGAATAGATAAACTTGTTCTGGTGTTGTTTATCCATTCTTGATACATCTTTCCACTTTTCCAAAATACAGAAACAATGAAAATATTTTATCTTAGGATTAGGTTGAAGTACCATAAACATATCAAGAACTTAAAGAGTTTTTTCATGTATTTAGTTACAATGAAAATATTTTCATTGCATTGTTGATATTAATTTAATATGATTTCATTGATTCATGATTAGCTCTCTAATGTCGTAGGACCTACATAACTAATATGTATGTTCGTCACATTTAAGTGAGCAATATAAATGATAGTAAGAATTTGGTTGCTAAGAACTTAAAGTTCAATTATCAGGGCAGATCTATCTAACGATGTAGATGGGTTCCATCGCTTTAACTGGACCCCATTTTCTAACGATGTTTAATGGTTCTTTCAATAATCAAGATTAAACATCGTTAGAAAACGGGGTCCAATTAAAGTGATGGAACCCATCTACATCGTTAGATAGATATGGCCTGATCATTGAGACGTCTTCAATGCGATAATGATATAGTGTGTATTGTTCATGACAGGCCACACTCCTTCATTATCACATTCAAGATGAGTGATGTTATGTAGACTCTATTCTTTACTCAACATTTGTAGATTGTTTGTATCACTCTGTTTGCTTTATATATATGTATGATGTATTTTTGATATAAGAATTATGTTGCATTTGTATTGAGAGTATAATGAAGATAAGTGGCGGATGTGTGTGCGAATATTTAGGCTAAAACATCCAAGTATCAAAGATGGAAGAAGTATCAACATGGGTGAACAGACACCACTTTCAAGTATGAACATAAACTTGTTTTGGTGTTGTTCATCCATGTTGATTCATCTTTGCTCTTTGTCAATATACAGAAAAAATTATCAAGTATAATTTGTAGGTTCGATGGTTGAATTTAGCGTCTTCATCTTCCAGCATGTTGGTAGGTTAGAGATTCAAGGCTGAATAATATGTTGTTGTTGGCTAGGGTAGAAAGGATGGTAGTTCATTGCATTGTTATTATAAGTTTAATATGATTTCATTCATGCACGATTAGCTCTCTAATGTCGTAGAATCTACATAATTAATATGTATGTTCGTCACATCTAAGGGAGCAATATAAATGATAGTAAGAATCTATTTTCTAATAACTTAAAGCTCAATGTTAGGGCAAATCTATCTAAAGTTGTAGAACGGTTCCATTACTTAATTTGGAAAACCTCTACTACCGTTATTAGACGGTGTCCAAAAAACAAAGCAATGGAACCTTTCTGCAACTTTAGATAGATCTGGCCTGATCATTGAGACGTCTTCAATGCGATGATGATATAGTATGTATTGTTCATGACAGGCCACACTCCTTCATCATCGCATTCAAGATGAGTGATGTTACTTAGACTCTATTCTTTACATAACATTTCTAGATTGTTTGTATCACTCTGTTTGCATTCAAATCTTTTTTATGATCTAAATGATTCTGTAATTTCAACATACCTTTCCATTCTCAATTCCCATACAGTTCCTTTTATTTTTTTCAACGATCTAGCAATGCGGCTGGTGCAGTCCTTTGCTCAAAGGGAGTTGAAACGATAAAAGGAGCTGTAGCGGGAATTTAGAAGGGTTACGTATGTTGTTTCAACATACCTTTCCATTCTGAGTTCCAAGACAGTTCCTTTTGTTTTTTCAACAATCTAGCAATGCGACTGGTGCAGTCCTTTGCTCAAAGGGAGTTGAAACGACAAAAGGAGCTGTATCGGGAACTTAGAAGCGTTACGTATGTTGGTTTATTGCATTCCATTCTTTTTTATGACCTAAAACCGACCATCCACCAAGTAATGTGGCCATTGGAGTTCCAAGAACAAAGGTTGTTTCAAATACACCCTGAATTGCAACATTATCTTTTATTTCATTTACACTATATTTTTTAAAATTTTAATATATTTTTTTTTATTTTTTTGCAGAAATCATACATTGACAGCAGTGACTCAAGTTCATTTCAACATACCTTTCCATTCTGAGTTCCCATACAGTTCCTTTTGTTTTTTCAACAATCTAGCAATGCAGCTGGTGCAGTCATTTGCTCAAAGGGAGTTGAAACGACAAAAGGAGCTGTATCAGGAACTTAGAAGGGTTACGTATCTTGGTTTATTGCATTCCGTTCTTTTTTATGATCTAAAACCAACCATCCATCAAGTAATGTGGCCATTGGAGTTCCAAGAACAAAGGTTGTTTCAAATACACCCTGAATTGCAACATTATCTTTTATTTCATTTACACAATATTTTTTTAAATTTTAATATATTTTTTTTTATTTTTTTGCAGAAATCATACATTGACAGCAGTGACTCAAGTTCATTTCAACATACCTTTCCATTCTGAGTTCCCATACAGTTCCTTTTGTTTTTTCAACAATCTAGCAATGTGGCTGGTGTAGTCCTTTGCTCAAAGGGAGTTGAAACGACAAAAGGAGCTGTATTGGGAACTTAGAAGGGTTACGTATGTTGGTTTATTGCATTCCATTCTTTTCATGATCTAAAACCAACCATCCACCAAGTAATTTGGCAATTGGAGTTCCAAGAACAAAGGTTGTTTCAAATACACCCTAAATTGCAACATTATCTTTTATTTCATTTACACTATATTTTTTTTTTTTAAATTTTAATATATATATATATATATATATATATATATATATATATATATATATATATATATATATATATATATATGTATATATATATTTTTTGAAGAAATCATACATTGACAGCAGTGACTCAAGTTCATTTCACATATCAAGCAGTTCTGAAGGTCCTCCATATACATGGGCAGACTACTTTCCAAAGGGATATTCTGAATCAGGCACAAAAAAGGAAGATGCTAGGAAGGTTAAAACTCCAAAAAAGACTGCCAAAGAGCTTTTTGATGAGAGGGTTCAGGTGCTAGGCCTGCCCAATGCTAAGACTTGTGAAGACAAGGGTATAAAGCATGGGAACCAAAAATGCCCAAAGTTTGTTCAAAAGGGAAGGGTAAAAAGAAAATGTATTAGTTGAGTTAGGAAGTAATTTGAATAAACCTGTGTAATCCGTTTGTACTACTTTATTTGACTTTATGAATAAACATGTTGTCATTGCTCAATTTTCTCATTAATGAACTGAATATGAATCGGTTAATTTTTGTGGCATTTTATTTTTATCCCTAGCAGCATTAAGTTATGCCAAGCAGCATTAAGTAATTTGAATATAATCGATAACTTGATTAACAAAAAAACATAAGACAAGTTTTCTTTGAACACAAAAACATTAAACTTCAAAGAAATAACATAATAATGATTAATATCATCTTACATCAGGGTTAATTCAATGAAAATTATACAAACTATTTTGAATGCCACTGTAAATAGCAACAATGTTTCTACGGATTTGTTCTATTTCTTGATTCCGAACATTAACTTTGTTCTGATGCACCAGTATGATATCTTGGTCTTTTTTGTTTTGTTCTTCCAACAGCGCGATTCGTTTGTTGTAAAGTTCAACCAACTGTCGTTCAGTACCATATTGGCCTTGAGAATGGCATTTGTCCCAGCACTCTTGGGTTAGGCCGTGGATTTTATATTTTTCTGGCATTGGATGAGGAGGAGGAGGAGGAGGAGAAGTATCCCTTGAACGTTTTGTTTTCTTTGAAGCAGGATTTGAAGATGATGAACCCATTGCAGTTTCAAACAAAAATTGAATACGTAATGAAAAGATGAAAGAAGTTGGTTGTAATTCCTTTGTATTTATAGGCACACAAGAGTCGCAATGTCAAAACGTTTAAGTGTCACAACGGTTTACAGTTACTTTTTTATAGTTACACCGGTTCACAGTAATTTATGCCTAGCAGCATTAAGTTCTTTATTAATCAGGTCATAACAGTGTTGAAGTAAGTTTGCCAATTCAGGGAGTAAACACTGTCACAAACACAAATTTTACACAACTAATAACTAGATTAATACCATTATGTTTATTCTTACTATATTTTCTAACATTTGAAACCACTTACAATGTTTATTACCATTTAAAGTTTAAAAATAAAATTATAGAATGTTTAGGAGCGTGCATTTAATGTGTAAAATTAAAATTATTACAATTAGGCACGAGTAACTAGTGCATTTCACATGCTAATGTGACGTTAAACTTGGTAAATTGCAATAATCTTTAATGTTGAGACTTTCAAAATTTCCTAGGCGTATAGTATGTGATGAGTGTCTAAATATTCATCATTTTATACCAATCTGAGCTGCCAAAACATACAAAAACACTCAAATATGCATCAAAATACTTAAAATATCTTAGAAGTGTGTTTTATATGTTTCAAATGCAAAATATGCAAAAACAGATGAAAAACGTACAAAGTTTGCATAATTGGCAGTTTCAGTCCCTCAAGTTTCATAAATTGTCAAAACTAGTCCCTGGTTATTCTAAAAACTTGAAAAAGTCATCAAAGGTCCTTTTTAATCATAAAGTTACATATTTAGTCCTTTGGTGCAAAGTTTCATAAAATTACAAGTTTAGTCCCTGTACTTTGGAAATTGACAGAAATGGTCCCTGAGATGTTAAAAACTTTGAGAAATTCAATTTTGGTCCTTGTACTAATAATCTTTTGCAGGAATGGTCCTTGGGTGATAAGTTTGGTGATATTACATAATTGGTCCCTGAAGTTTGAGGTTTGGCAGAAAAGGTCCCTGGTTATTAAAATATGGGAAATTATCAAATTTGGTCCTTTGGTTATTCAATATTGGCAAGATAAGTCCTTATGATAATTTTAGAAACTGGCCATCTTAAGCCCCTAAAGTTTCAGCTTATTACACTTTTAGTCCTTGTGATTTATGGGCTTAAAACCAAACGGATCCTTTATATTAAAAACCAAACCAAAACCAAACTAAAACCAAATCCATACCACATAAACACAAGCCCACCCCCACTTTCTTTTTGCTGGCCCAAGTCATAAGCCCACCCAACACCCTTTATTAAATAAAACGGGGTCAACCCGTTGGTCAAACCCACAACCAAACCACCCAGTCACCCCCTTTTCCCTCCCAATACCACCACCACCGCTGCTACCAAAACCACCCTCCACCTAGCCTTCCACCTCATCACCCACCTCTCCACGCAAACCATCCACCTCACACATGCCCCCAAATGCATTTAAACCCCTAAAATCCTCTCCAAGTAATCCACAGTACCCCCTAGGACTTTTGGCGCCAAGTTGCAGTTTCAAATGGCCAAGATTACTCAGATAAAATCAATGGCTCACAATTGATGGGAAATGGTCCAGTGGGTCCCACAAGCTCAGAAAAACTCTATAAAGAAGAAAAGGGAGCAGAAGTAAAGATTATTAGTGTAGACTTAGTTAATTGTAATCGTAGGTAGTGTAGAATCCTTTCTAGTTGTTATTTTCCATTTCAAACACTTATATTAAGTTCCTTTGATGTAATTTAAACTTTGTCTCAGGTTAATTTCAATTTTCAGTTGGATATCTCAGTTTGTGTATTTCTTAAATTCTCAAAAATCTCACAAGGTTTGTATGTTGTTAGTTGTTGTTATTATTGAAATCTTAAGCTCATATAAGCTCTGACAAAGCCTAGTTAAGCTCTTAGAATCAATAAAAACAGTTGTGCTTAGAAAATATTAAAAATTCTAAAAATCAAAGAAAAATAAAAAGAAAATTAAAAATCAGTGGTAAAGAAGTTTGAGCATTGAAGAAGGTGTGTTTTGGATTGCTTCTGGGTTAGTAGACTTGTGGAAGTCAGTAGGAAGTGATCTTGTTCATTGGTTCCACATCTCAGATTGAAAATCACTGTAAGCTATTCAAGTATTGAGCATAGTTGGTTATTGTTGGTTCTGTGATGTTATCCTTATTCAAATAGTCTTATTTAAGTTTATTTAATCTGTTTTAATGTTATAATCAGTAGTTGTAGTTTAATATATAAAAGTTATAGTGTAATATTAATTTTAAAGGAGTTTTTGGCTAAAACTGTTTCAAAGTATTCTAGGGTGTTGTAGTTGTTTCTGGTTCAGTCAAGTCATATTAGGTCTAAGCTAGTTAGGTAAGTCATAAAATTGGGTAAGTCTAGTGTAGAAAGTCAAAATCATACACCATTGTTCCCAACAGTTAACTGTTGGGTCAGTTGGTTCCATACTCACCCATTTTGATTATATAGTTGTTCATTTAGCTTATGGTAGTATTATCTTAGCTTATATAATCAATATATGTCCATAAAGTTCAATAAAAGTTCAAAAAAGTCAACAAATTTAGTTTTGATCAAAAGTCAAATTAAGCTTGTGCAGAAAAACTTAAAAACTCCAAGATTTCTTTTGAATTTAGTATTAGGTTTCAAGGTCTTAAATTTGTTTCTAGTTAAAGCCTACCACCTCAACTTTGATTCCACACCACCATTTCATTTTTGTAAATTTTGTTCTGGGCCCCACAGATCTCCAAAGTAAGCTGCAGGGCAAACCATTACCCTGCATCAGCAGATTCAGGCCATCACCACCACTTTGGTGGTGATTTGTGACCACCATAGTGGGCCCCAGACCTCAAACTTAGCATCTTTCAACCCCCCTCCTAGTAGGCTCTTAAGATTGACCATTTGTTTGGCCTGTGCCTCAGTGGACCCCACCTAGAATAAGCCATAAACTTTGTCCCATTTCTGTATTGTAACTAAGTTTTTGGAATAGCTTATTTGTGCTTATCAGCTTATCTACTGAGCTTATTTGGCCAAATTGAGCTTTGACAAGTCCAACTAACTTATTTAGATCAGAATAAATCAAGGTGGGTCCCACATAAGCTCATTTGAGCTTATTTCTCATTTCAGTCAACAAAAGTCAACTGTGGAAGTAATAAGCTTCCACAGTGCTTATTATTAAGCTAGAAAATAATTGTTTTCACAAAAGTTAGTTATATTTAGATATAAAATAGTTTTGTAAAAGAAAATTCAAGAAAAAACAATATAAAAATAAGTGATAGTTTCTATTTAATTCAATTTAATTTTAATTTTCATTTTTATATTTTTATTAAGTAATTTGTAATTTTATTTTTATTAATTTCCTTTTATATTAAAGTATTTTTAATAATTTTCTCAGATTTTTATTTTGTACTTTAGTATTTATTATAATTAATATTAGTTTATTTAGTAATTAATTAATAAATAAGATTTAAATAGCATAATTAATTTTTATAAGGTAATACCTAGTTTTTATATTTTTTATAGCTTTTATAAGTCATAAATTAGTTTTATAAATTTTTTCATAATTTTCTAAGTCAATTTAGTATTATTTTTAATTTAAAATAGTTTAATTAGTATAAATAATATAAATAGTTTTTAATTAATAGAAAATTCATAAAAAGACAAAAAGATTTATTTTTATTTTTTATACTTTCTTCAAGTTCATTTTAAGTTTTAGAAATTATTTTTATAAATTTTTAGTTTAATTTGTAGTATTTATCATTTTTAGTTTTAATTAAATTAGTTTTAATTAAAAAGTTAAATAGTTATTAATTAAATAATTAATAATAAATAATAAAATAATCTAAAAAATAGTTTTCTTTTTAATTTAATTTTATTTTAAGTTTAAGTTTATAGAATTTTCATTTTTAACCCCTGTAGTTTATTTTTCTTAAAACTCACCTTTTTCTCAGTACGCAGTCGCGTCTGATTTTAAATTGGTGTACGTTTATACGTATTAGATATCTAGGTTTCACGTAACAGTTCCAATAGTTTATCTAAGTTATTTTAAGTTATAAAACCCTAGTGTAATCACTCACTCACACTTTATACCTTTCCTGTTCACATTCACTAATCACAGATTCGTTTTTTAATACCATCACAACCACTTGGTATAATAGTCAGATAATTATTGATCAAGAAAATAATTGGTTCGTCTCAGACAGTCAGATAATTTTATATCTAAATATAACTAACTTTTGTGACTATTATACTTGACCACTTGGGAATGGTTCGTCTCAGACAGTCACAGATTCGTTTGACTATTATACTTGGGAATAGTATAATTATTAAGCTTCCACTTGGGAATGGTCAAAATAATTGGTCAAGAAAATAATTGTTTTCACAATAATTATTAAGCTTCCACTTGGGAATGGTCAAGTATAATACTTGACCAATTATTTTCTTGAATTTTCTTTTACAAAACTATTTTATATCTAAATATAACTAACTTTTGTGAAAACAATTATTTTCTAGCTTAATAATAAGCACTGTGGAAGCTTATTACTTCCACAGTTGACTTTTGTTGACTGAAATGAGAAATAAGCTCAAATGAGCTTATGTGGGACCCACCTTGATTTATTCTGATCTAAATAAGTTAGTTGGACTTGTCAAAGCTCAATTTGGCCAAATAAGCTCAGTAGATAAGCTGATAAGCACAAATAAGCTATTCCAAAAACTTAGTTACAATACAGAAATGGGACAAAGTTTATGGCTTATTCTAGGTGGGGTCCACAGAGGCACAGGCCAAACAAATGGTCAATCTTAAGAGCCTACTAGGAGGGGGGTTGAAAGATGCTAAGTTTGAGGTCTGGGGCCCACTATGGTGGTCACAAATCACCACCAAAGTGGTGGTGATGGCCTGAATCTGCTGATGCAGGGTAATGGTTTGCCCTGCAGCTTACTTTGGAGATCTGTGGGGCCCAGAACAAAATTCACAAAAATGAAATGGTGGTGTGGAATCAAAGTTGAGGTGGTAGGCTTTAACTAGAAACAAATTTAAGACCTTGAAACCTAATACTAAATTCAAAAGAAATCTTGGAGTTTTTAAGTTTTTCTGCACAAGCTTAATTTGACTTTTGATCAAAACTAAATTTGTTGACTTTTTTGAACTTTGATTGAACTTTATGGACAGATATTGATTATATAAGCTAAGATAATACTACCATAAGCTAAATGAACAACTATCTAATCAAAATGGGTGAGTATGGAACCAACTGACCCAACAGTTAACTGTTGGGAACAATGGTGTATGATTTTGACTTTCTACACTAGACTTACCCAATTTTATGACTTACCTAACTAGCTTAGACCTAATATGACTTGACTGAACCAGAAACAACAACTACAATACCCTAGAATACTTTGAAACAGTTTTAGCCTAACACTCCTTTAAAATTAATATTACACTATAACTTTTATATATTAAACTACAACTACTGATTATAACATTAAAACAGATTAAATAAACTTAAATAAGACTATTTGAATAAGGATAACATCACAGAACCAACAATAACCAACTATGCTCAATACTTGAATAGCTTACAGTGATTTTCAATCTGAGATGTGGAACCAATGAACAAGATCACTTCCTACTGACTTCCACAAGTCTACTAACCCAGAAGCAATCCAAAACACACCTTCTTCAATGCTCAAACTTCTTTACCACTGATTTTTAATTTTCTTTTTATTTTTCTTTGATTTTTAGAATTTTTATTATTTTCTAAGCACAACTGTTTTTTATTGATTCTAAGAGCTTAACTAGGCTTTGTCAGAGCTTATATGAGCTTAAGATTTCAATAATAACAACAACTAACAACATACAAACCTTGTGAGATTTTTGAGAATTTAAGAAATACACAAACTGAGATATCCAACTGAAAATTGAAATTAACCTGAGACAAAGTTTAAATTACATCAAAGGAACTTAATATAAGTGTTTGAAATGGAAAATAACAACTAGAAAGGATTCTACACTACCTACGATTACAATTAACTAAGTCTACACTAATAATCTTTACTTCTGCTCCCTTTTCTTCTTTATAGAGTTTTTCTGAGCTAGTGGGACCCACTGGACCGTTTCCCACCAATTGTGAGCCATTGATTTTGTCTGAGTAATCTTGGCCGTTTAAAACTGCAACTTGGCGCCAAAAGTCCTAGGGGTACTGTGGATTACTTGGAGAGGATTTTAGGGGTTTAAATGCGTTTGGGGGCATGTGTGAGGTGGAGGGTTTGCGTGGAGAGGTGGGTGATGAGGTGGAAGGCTAGGTGGAGGGTGGTTTTGGTAGCAGCGGTGGTGATGGTATTGGGAGGGAAAAGGGGGTGACTGGGTGGTTTGGTTGTGGGTTTGACCAACGGGTTGACCCTGTTTTATTTAATAAAGGGTGTTGGGTGGGCTTATGACTTGGGCCAGCAAAAAGAAAGTGGGGGTGGGCTTGTGTTTATGTGGTATGGATTTGGTTTTAGTTTGGTTTTGGTTTGGTTTTTAATATAAAGGATCCGTTTGGTTTTAAGCCCATAAATCACAAGGACTAAAAGTGTAATAAGCTGAAACTTTAGGGGCTTAAGATGGCAAGTTTCTAAAATTATCATAAGGACTTATCTTGCCAATATTGAATAACCAAAGGACCAAATTTGATAATTTCCCATATTTTAATAACCGGGGACCTTTTCTGCCAAACTTCAAACTTCAGGGACCAATTATGTAATATCACCAAACTTATCACCCAAGGACCATTCCTGCAAAAGATTATTAGTGCAAGGACCAAAATTGAATTTCTCAAAGTTTTTAACATCTCAGGGACCATTTCTGTCAATTTCCAAAGTACAGGGACTAAACTTGTAATTTTATGAAACTTTGCACCAAAGGACTAAATATGTAACTTTATGATTAAAAAGGACCTTTGATGACTTTTTCAAGTTTTTAGAATAACCAGGGACTAGTTTTGACAATTTATGAAACTTGAGGGACTGAAACTGCCAATTATGCAAACTTTGTACGTTTTTCATCTGTTTTTGCATATTTTGCATTTGAAACATATAAAACACACTTCTAAGATATTTTAAGTATTTTGATGCATATTTGAGTGTTTTTGTATGTTTTGGCAGCTCAGATTGGTATAAAATGATGAGTATTTAGACACTCATCAGTATGTCGCATCCCTTTTTAAGGCCATCACTTAGCTTTTCAACACACACTTTTTAAAACAATCTAAGATCGAAGTTATGGCTGGAAACAAGAAAAGGTGCATTTCATCAAAGAAGAAGCGTTCAAAGTAAGTACTACTAATTAAACTTTTGTACACGTAAACATTCAAAGTTTGTAAAGATGTTACGTATGTACATGTTGACTTGGTTTTTTTTTCTAGTAGAAGTTAGTTAATCCACAATAATTTTGGTGTATTAAGCTTTTATGAATTTATAAAAATGGTTATCAATTGGTAGCTTTAGGTAATCAGTTATGAAATTGTGTTAGTTTACTACGTAGTAGTTTGAATGTTGTATTCCTTATATTTGTTATCTTCCTAGTACATAAGATCCGTGAAAAAAACCTAGCTTTACTCACCTAGCATTCAAAACTTACATCATAATATACCAAAAGGATAATCTTTAATGTTAGAATGTAACATTATTATATCAAAAATTTTCGGCCCCCCCAATCAAGACGGTCAAAAGGATAATCTGTAAATTTATCAAAAGGATAATCTGTATAAATTTATCAAAATGATAATCTTTAATGTTAGAATGTTACATTATATACATCATATAATTAAGAATACTAAATTAAAAGGATAATCTGTAAATTTATCATCTAATGCTTATTTGATTTCAGGAAACCAGAGAAGGTATTTAACATTGAAGAGTGGTATGAGTCGTGGAGTTCTCGAAGAAACAAGGCAAGACGCAAAGCAAGTTTGCTTCAAATTAAGAAAGATGAGAAGGAATACAAGCGATCAAAGCCGAGGGTTGGTTCAGTGGAAGAGGATGCGGCTGATGTTGGATTTTTTAGTGAGGAAGAGAGATTCGACTCCATTGACTACCATAATGTGCATTTGTCGTTTGATCCAGAGAAATCTCCGAAATTTAATTGTTAAACTTTTTATGTGTATGAACTGCTTTATTTTACTTTTGTTATATATGGATACTAATGTTTTTTTTTTGGTTTATTATATATGAATTTTAACTTTCTTGCTTCATTAAAGCTTGATTAAGCTTGATTTTTCATCTATTCATTAAGCTTGATTTATGCCTAGCAACATTAATTTATGCCTAGCAGCATTAACTTATGCCTAGCAACAACAATTTTGAATGTGTTGCACATATTTTGAATTTTCGTTACACTTAAATATCACATTTTGCTATAAATAATAGTCACATAAATATCACAATGTGACTATTTTGAATGTATTTCACATATAATACCCTTATAATGTGGCAATAAACATAATTTAGATACACATTTGTGATATGGTGTGACTATTGTAAAGCATATAGTCACATGATCATGCTACAATTAAATGTGACTATACACATTAGGTTGTGGCAAGCAAACACACACTAAACTTTAGACACACATATTTACTTACGTGACCATATGTATCGAATTTTTGTTACACTTAATCATGTTTCTATGGTTTTGTGTGACCATATATGACATTTGGTCACACTCTTCAAGTGTGTGACATATATATTTGTCACTATTAAATGCATATCGTGACTAACACTTCAAACTTACTTTTTAGTTGTCACACATTTCAAACGCTATGTGGCTAAATATTCAGCAAAGAATAGCAGTCACGTTTAAATAATGTGTGACAAACTTGACTAAATAATTTAGTCACATACACAATTACTTCGTGTGACCATATATCTATTTTGGTCACACTCTTCAATTGTGTGACATATATTTGTCACATATGTATATCTGTAGTGTGATTAATGCTTAAAGCTGATTTGTATCGGTCACACGTCCCAAATTAAACGTGACTAAATGATCGAAAAATATTTACCAGCTACCCTCAAGTTACATAAATACACAAATGTGTGACATATATCTTCCGAAATGGTCACAAAAGTCGGATCGAGTGTGGCTGTTTATTTTATTTTCATTCATTTAGTCATGTAAATATGTTACAGTGTGACCGTTTGAAATCGATCATGTGTGACGAAAGGCCATTTTTGTACCAGTGTATACATATATACATACATATATACTTTCCACATTTTCCATCGTCAACTTGACGGCTTGATTAATTTTATCCAAAATTATCAAGGAAATTTTAGTTGACGAAATGTCAAATAAAATGTCAAGTAATTCTCTTCGTGCGAACTCTCTCCTACGTCTTTTTGATTAAAAATAAATCTAATAAAATGTCCGAGTCATCACTCTCGGCTCATTGTCCAAGTCCAAATAAAATAACTAAGTCAAAATCAAGTAATCCAACTACGTCGAATCAATGCCCATAACATGTGCTACAACAATAGGGTCCGACTACGGTACCCGACTAACCTATCTCCGTCATCTAATTTGACCGTCTCACAATCGGTCCCCATATCATATCGCCAACACAATCTCCACAATACCAAAATTTATTTAATTGCCGAGACCATGAGGTTTCGACCTCACCATTACCTTTGGTCCACAACGCAAGGACAACAACAAATAACAATAGCAACAATTTTAATAACAACAAGAATAGCAACAAGAACAACAAGTATCCATGTTGAGGTGATGACCAAACCACTTGGTCTCGGGTCACCCCCTAGTCAGCTACAACAAAGCCGAGTGACAACGTAGTGCCAAATAAAATCTCGAATTAAATTCTCATCACATCGATAATCGAAATTCGATTCCAAAAAAACTTTAAATATAATCAACCACAATATAGGTTTTACAAGTTCGTTACGTATAAAATTTCAAATATAAATTTATAAATGAACTTTTAACGTAATGCGAGCTTTTAAAATGGCTCCCTAATTTGCCAGTTGTCACATCCTCCCAGCCTCAGAAGAAACCCGTCCCGGGTTTCTCTCGAAATAAACCATCTACGAAGTGAAAAGCTTCGGATATCTCTTTCGAAACTCATCCTCACGTTCCCACGTAAATTCAGGTCCATGACGGGAATTCTAACGAACCTTGATGAGTGGAATGCGATTTCGCTTGAGTCGCTAAATCTCTCGATCCAAAATCTCAATCGGCTCTTCCACAAAGTTCAATTTCTCATCAACACGAATATCCTTCATCGGTATAACCGGTGTCTCATCCGAAAGACACTTTTTCAAATTACTCGCATGAAATACATCATGAACTTTACTCAATTCCTGTGGTAGTTCCAACCGATAAGCTACGGGCCCAATTCTTTCCAAAATGAGAAATGGTCCAATGTAGCGGGGGTTGAGTTTCCCACGTTTCCTGAAACGTATCACACCTTTCCAAGGTGAGACTTTTAGCATCACTTTGTCTCCAACCTAGAACTCTAGAGGTTTATGTCTCAGATCGGCGTAACTTTTTTGCCTATCTCTAGCTGCTTGTAACTGATCACAAATTTGAGTCACTTTCTCAGTAGTCTCCAATATAAGCTCGGGGCCTGTGAGTTGGCTATCTCCAACTTCAGCCCAACCAATAGGTGAACGGCATTTTCGACCATATAAAGCTTTGAATGGTGCAGCTTTAAGACTTGTGTGGTAGCTATTGTTGTAGGAGAATTCCGCAAGGGGTAGGTACTTCTCCCAGCCTTTACCAAAATCTATTATACATGCACGAAGCATATCCTCCAAAGTCTGAATAGTCCTCTCACTTTGACCATCGGTTTCGGGGTGATATGCAGTACTCATATCAAGTCTCGTCCCCAAAGCGGTTTGAAGTGATTGCCACAAAGCTGACGTGAAGCGGGTGTCGCGATCAGAAATAATCGATATCGGAACTCCATGACGAGAAATAATTTCTTTCACATACAACCTCGCTAGTTTGTCGATACTATCATCTTCACTAATTGCCAGGAAATGAGCAGACTTAATCAATCGATCCACAATTACCCAGATAGCGTCACAACCGCTAGCTGTCTTCGGTAATTTGGTAATAAAGTCCATCGTAATCCGATCCCATTTCCAAACCGGGAGTTCTGGTTGCGTCAATAATCCTGATGGTCTTTGATGTTCGGCCTTAACCTTCGAACCTGTCAAGCACTTGCTAATGTATAATGCTATATATGCCTTCATGTTTGGCCACCAATATAACTTCTTAAGATCCTGGTACATCTTGTCAGACCCAGGATGAATAGAGTACCTTGACTTATGCGACTCATGCATAATCAACTCTCGAATTCCTCCATACAATGGTACCCAACTTCGGTCTCCAAAACATAATATTCCATCAGAACGCTTAACAAATCTTTTCTCATTTTCAGCCATCCCAAATATGTTCTCAGCAGGTCGGTTTTCTGCTTTCAACGCTCTCGTTTGAGCTTCTAATATTTGAGACGGTAACGGCGATACGATAGTCATCTTTAATGACCTAACTCGTAACGGTGGTATTCTCTCCTTTCGACTAAAAGCATCAGAAACGACGTTTGCTTTACCGGGATGATAGCGGATTTCGCAATCATAATCACTTAGCAACTCAATCCAATGTTGCTGTCTCATGTTAAGCTCTTTTTGATTCAAGATGTGTTGTAGACTTTTGTGATCAGTAAACACAACACACTTGGTTCCATACAAGTAGTGTCTCTATATCCTTAAGGCAAAAACCACAGCACCTAACTCCAAATCATGAGTGGTGTAGTTTTTCTCGTGCTTCTTGAGCTGTCAGGAAGCATAAGCTATTACCTTCTCTCGTTGCATTAACACAGCTCCCAAACCTTTATGAAAAGCGTCACAATAGATGACAAAGTCCTCACTACCTTCAGGTAACGCTAAGATAGGGGCACTACACAACATCTCCTTAAGTAATTGAAATGCTTCTTCTTCCTTATCTCCTCATTCATATTTAACATTCTTTTGAGTCAATTTGGTCAACGGTTTTGCTATCTTCGAAAATCCCTCAATGAATCTTCGGTAGTAACCGGCTAAACCCAAAAATTGACGAACTTCAGTTGGGGTTGTCTGTGTAGCCCAATCTTTAATAGCTTCAATCTTAGCGGGATCTACATGAACTCCTTGACTATCAATCACATAACCCAAAAATTGTACTGTCGAACTCCAAAATTCACATTTGGAGAACTTGGCTTACAGCTTCTCCTTCCTGAGCAATTCTAAAATGAGTCTTAGATGCTCCTCATACTCTTTCTCATTCTTCGAATAGATTAGAATATCGTCGATGAACACGATCACAAACTTGTCTAAGTATGGCTTACACACCCGATTCATGAGGTCCATGAATACTGCCGGTGCGTTAGTCAACCCAAACGGCATCACTTGAAACTCGTAATGCCCGTAACGGGTTCTGAAAGCCATTTTCGGAATATCTTCCTCGCGAACTCTAAGCTGATGATATCCTGATCTCAGATCGATCTTCGAATACGCACTCGATCCTTGGAGCTGATCGAACAAGTCGTCGATCCTCGGTAACGGGTATCTATTCTTCACCGTTAACTTGTTCAGCTCTCGGTAATCAATACACATACGGAATGATCCCTTCTTCTTCACAAATAAGACTGGGGCTCCCCAAGGTGAAGAACTTGGTCGTATAAATCCCTTTTTGGCTAACTCTGCTAATTGTTTCGACAACTCTTCCAATTCAGTTGATGCAAGTCGATACGGTGCCCGTGCCACGGGTGCAGCACCAGGTATCAACTCACTCTGAAACTCTACTTGTCTAGTAGGCGGGATTCCCGGAAAATCATCGGGAAATACATCCAAAGTCACGAACTATAGGCACATCTCCAATGCATTTTTCCTTCTTCTCCTTCCCTCCTTTCTCAAAGATTTGAGCTAAGAAAAGGCAACATCCTTTTTCCATTAGCTTCGGTAGCTTAGTGCAAGAAATGATCGCTAATCGGGATGGGCTCCTCGAACCTTTTCGATCTCCTTGTATATTTAAAATCTCCTTTCCGTAAGGCACACGCACGATCTTTTCATCGCAAAGTATGTGAGCACGATACTTCGACAACCAATCCATACCAATGATGACATCGAAACTTCCTAACGTGACGGGTAGAAGATCTATGTTGAAAGGGTGATTCAAGAAATTTAACGTGCAACCGCGAATGATTGTCTTAATCCTTTCTATGTTTCCGTTAGCTAACTCTACATCATAACCAATTCCTAAGGCCATCTGGGGTTTTTCTAGTAAGGGTGCAAACGTAGTGGACACAAAGCTTCTATCGGCACCAGTATCAAAGAGTATGGAAGCATAACGATTATTGAGAAGGAACGTACCAGTAACAACGTTCGGATCTTCTCCTCTCTCATTTCCATGTGCATACACTCACCCATGAGCAGCTCCTGCTTCCACACGTTGGTCCTCATTGTCATGACGTCCACGGTTTCCTACAGTTCCATGATTTCCATGATTGTACCCATTACCACCCGATCCTTGATTTCCTCTGTTCCACGATCCTCTACACTCATTCCTATAGTGTCCTTTCTTTCCACACCCAAAGCAAGTAACATCCGCCTTACTTCTCACTTCAAGAGTAACTTGAACCATAGCAAGAGGTCGAGCCCTAAAATCCCTAGATGTGTGTCCTTTTCTTGAGCAGTTCTGCCATATTACCTTACACCATCCAGAATGATTCTAGTAGCAACGACCACACTTGGGTGTATCACCATTCTGGTTCCTCTTATCTCCATCTCTAATAGCATAAGCCTTAGCAACATCTTGTCACTTGTTTCGGTGATCCTTACCCTTAGAGTGATTGTCTCTCTTTCTCTTCCTATTCTTATCCTTATCAGCTCCTTCCAATTCCAATGAATCTATTAATTGTTGAGCGATTGTGATGGCCTCATGGATATTTGCAGGTCTAGCAGCAATCACATCATTCCTCGTAGCCACAGGCAACCCATCGGTATACCGCTCAATCTTTTGAGTCTCATTCTTAACCATATCGGGGCAAAGCAAGGCTAACTCCTGGGAACGACGATTGTAAGACACCATATCGGTACCTTTCACTTTGTGATTCTAGAACTCAATCTCCAATTTCTTAAACTCATTCCTTGGGCAGTAAGTCTGAATCAGCAAGGACTTAAATTGCTCCCAAGTCATGGTATATGCCACTTCACTCCCAACTGAATTTTGGTAATTGTTCCCCCAAGTTAAAGCTTCGTCCTTAAAAGTGAAAGAAGCAACCTTTACCTTTGCATTCTCCACACAGTTGCTGACATTGAACACTGACTCATCTTTCTCTATCCACCTGACCAAGTAGACCACTCCTTCAGTTCCACCAAACTCAATGGGTCCACAGATTCGGAACTCCTTGTAGTTACAACCATTAGTACAAACAGGTGGAAAAGTTCCAGCAGAGTTATTAGAGTGATTTGACTCAGCTAGTAACTCAGCAACTCGTTGCTCCACAAGTTGGTTGATCATAGCTTGATCCACAGTAGGTGCATTCGATGGAACATGATCATTGTCTCCCTGAACATCAACATGTTGATTCCTGTTGTTGCGGTTAGTGGTGTCCAGGTTGTCGGGAGTAGGGGTCTCAACATTTCGTGTAGGACGGCGTCCTCGGCGACCCAGGGTAGTCACTGCAGGACCAGTTCGGGTAACTCTAACAGGTGATGTGCTATTTGTTAGTGCAAGTTTTAAATTTATAAGGATGAGTTACCAAGTCTAGAAACAACACATATGAGCAAGTGTACTCGTCCGTTATAGCAAGATATAATGGTAAGTCGGGATCGTTCGCAGGGATTTGTAAGCGAATCGAAATATAAGTCTAAAAGTAAATCTCTAATGTACGCAAATATGATAATAAGCAAGTTCAATAAATTAAAAACTACACTTGTTTAGACTAGTTTTCTACTTAATGACACACATGATTGTGATAACTTTTGATAACATGTTGGTTGAGATAATTAGATGGTGATCTAATCTATTGTTTCTACAAGTTAAACCTTCGTCAAGATTCTAGTTCATAAAAACAAGCTTTAGGTGTAAACCAATCAATTCAAGATCTATCCAAGGTTCATAAGGTATGGTGGATATCTTAAACACAAGACAAACTTTTATTACCAATCAAATACTCTTAGGAAATGGTCAATACAAAAGGTAACCTCTTCATAGACAAAAAAGTCACAATCATTTATAAACATTTAAACTTTCGTCCTACTAAAGGTTTACAAACAATCCGATTTGATGTTATAAAAGAGTTCTCATTACAATCATACTTCTTGTTTCTTTGTTTAGTCAAGAATAATTATGGTGAAAAACAATCATTCATAGACATATGATTATAACTAGTTGAGTAATAACAAATCTTTCGACCTTTGAAACTATTATCAATTAAGGTACAATTGGTTCTTAGGATTGACTTGAAATTGAATTAAAACATGTTATCACAATCATCACTATCACTAAGTATAAAACATCATCAAAACAAGTGTAAAAAGATTACTAGCCACTCATGGCAAACATGCAAATAAACTCAGAATATTTAACATAAGAATCCATGGTTATAAGTCTTACAATGCTTTGAAATTGATAACAAATGACAAGGTATTGATAACCTAAGAGTTGGTGATGATTTCTTGAGATTTTCGGACTCCAAATGTTGCTTCCTTGGTCCTCCAAAGTTCCTGGTTCTTTCTGCACGAATTTTCCTCCTTAGAGAGCTAGAAGATGATAATAATTGTGTGTAGTAATGAGAGTAAATGGTATCTTCAATGGTGCGTTGAGTTATGCACTTTTGAGATCCTTATCGGCTTGTCCAACACTCTTGGTAATAAATAGGAACTTAAATGCTTGAACTTGGACAATAAGACACTAAAAAGGGCCTAGAACCATGGGACAAAAGACCAAGATTCGTGCATAAAAGTTGGCAAAAACATGCAGTATTGGCCATCCGATCGGTTGCGGGTTGGTACCGATCGGATGGAGAAAATTCATTATGGCAATCCGATCGGTTTCACACCAACCGATCGGATGGTAATTCCTGGCAGTTTTGGACTTTGACTTTGACTTGTGTAGTTCTTTATGTACTATCCAAACTTGATTAACTTCTGAACTTGGAACTTTGAGATGACAAAACTTAGGTTCTCATATGAATTACTTCATAGATTGGACTTTTGAGCTCGGGAATTTTCGTGTAATCGCGTATACTTCATTTTCTTCACTTTTTCTCCATTTTTCCTGCATTTGGCTACATATGCTACAAAAACATACTTTGATATGATTTAGTGGCAAAAGCATATAAAAACAACCAAATAACATACACAAAAACACTAATAACGCTTATAAAAATATGTTAACTTTGAGCGTTATCAAATCCCCCACACTTAAACTTTGCTTGTCCTCTAGCAAATCTAGAAGAAAACTAAATATCCACATGGTAACCAAAAATGATTAGAAAAACGTGATGCAAATCCACCAAGTACAAGTACAAGATAAGATTCATCATTTTTAAGCTTGAATGGTGAAAATTCGAGATGTTTGACAATACCCAATGATTTTCTTGCTTGATTAACATTTCTAAACACCTCACGAAAAATGAACGAAGTATAATTCACTCAATCACTCATTTATTTAAGAAGTGGAGTATATATAAGAGAAATCACACTCATTGCTCAGTCATGATCTAATTATTACCATAGGCTTGTTCAAGAAACAAAACTACACCGCAATGGCGTAAGCACCAAGTCTACATATCAAAGAGGTCTTTTATTCGGGTTGTAATGTAAGGCTTTGGGTTGTACCAGGCTTATGTTTAAACATCTCATACAAAAACACAATAGATTACTGGCGCGAGTCCTTGATTACTCAAAAACCGGATGGTCACTACAATATTCTTGCACTTGACATTCTCACAAAGCCATTACAATATCCGGAAAGATAAAATAATTTGGTAAGGGTAGGGATAAGGCATGAGAAATATTTATGAAATTGGTTTTAAAGAAAAATAAAATAAAGTCTAAGTCCCATTGTTGCTAGTCACTAAACTAACCTCGAACCCGTAAATGTTTATAGTTACAATCTTCCTCTTCTTCAAATAACGATACATCGATTCGCCATAACAGTATTCTTCATACGTAGCACATTGGCTAACAACATATCACAAAATTCCTTTATTTACATATATAGCACATTTGCTATAATTGTCACCTTATAGTTACGATGATTTTTTTTTTTTTTTTTTTTTTTTTTTTTTTTTTTTTCAAAACTCCCCCACACTTCGCATAAGCATCACCACAACAATACAAATAAGAAGCTGCAGTCTCCGTCTTTGTCAGAATGGCACACACATAATTGGTGAAGTGTGGCTAACTAATAATCATCAGAAACTATTCAACAACCAAGCAACTAGCAACCCGCCATTTGGACATTGACAAGGGTTAGGCTAAGGTTTAAAGTGTAAAATATTTTTGTATTTTTTTGGATTTATCAAAAACTAAAAGGATGGCTCGAAGGGTGTAACTAAGGGTATCTAGCGTTAAAAATGAACGCTAACAAAAGGGTTAAAAATTGGAAATTAACTAATCAATGTGACTAGCTAAAAATCAATAATAAAGGCTATTTGGTTAAAATCCTAAGGTTGCCTCTTATCACGTATGTATACTTATATTACAAAAATGTAATCTCACAACGGTCTCGTAATGATTTATGTCACAACTCACCATTTCAGGTCATTTCCCAAACTTCGACATTTTACTATTCATAAATCACTATTCATCAACACACTATTCATCATTTTACTACTCATCATTTTCGAGGTCAATTTGATATTCTGAGAAACATTTGAGAATTTTACTATTCACTGAACACTATTCATTTCCAGAAAAGTTTTCATTATTCACTTTCATTACTCACTTCATCGTAAATTTAGTTTACGGATATTCAAATTCGCGTAACCAGATTGGTTTAGGTGCGAATTCATTTCATTAGTACTAAGGACACTGCATACGGACTAGAGACAATCTGCATATCATCATAACAACATTTTCATGTTATACCACTCTTAGGATTTTCAAATTTATATATTTGATACATTTAACGTTTTCCTTATAATTATTGATAAATAAACATTAACATCCGGTTTATAAACACGACGAATATATCTAAATATTCCCACAATGGTCCTGACATATTTTTATATCCATTTTATCATCATAAAAGTTATTACATTCATTTACCCAGTATTTTGGAAATTTATTTTATTTATAACGTAAGTTTATAAATATTACGACGGTTTTCGTGAAAACTACACAATAATCACCCGAACACTCAATACTTGTACCCAACGTATTTTTAACATTTTTATGACTTTATTAAGTCCCGACTAACTTGTTAAAATTTATTTCTCGCAAACCCGGTACTCAATGATAACTAAAAACTAACTACGATTACCTAAATTTAACACCTAAAAACCTATGCTTATACTACAAATCATCCACTAACTATCCTAAATAAATCAAAGTCCATATTATGGCTTATGAACCCTTTGAAAATCAGCCATGAACCGCCCCCCCTTGACCTCATGCATATATGAAATCTTATTATACTATAAACCTTTGCATAAATATCTTCACAAACACCTAAAACATAAACATAACAAAATCTTGGAATCAAAAGTTCTCATCCTCATCTTTTCTTCCCCAAAACCCATGACCCAAATAAGATCCAAGACCAAAATCCATTATTTTTCAAAGATCAAAGCATAAAAGTTGTTCATTTTATCATCCTAATCAAGAATCATACAACAAAAACACAAGTAACACAAGGTTTCTCATCATCTAATCACCTATTATTTCAAAGTGAGTTATCAACTTTATTTTCATGATTTCATCTAATTAACACTTGTATCTTATGGTTTTCATGCTTAATTTCATGTACAAGTTAGCTATACCACATTATTTTTGTTAACTTTTGAACATACAAACCCTCGATTTTGATTTAGGTGTTCCTTTGTTAAATTAACATGATTACTAGTGATTAGGAACCCATGGCACCCTAAGAAGGTGTATGGGAGGATTAGTATAGCTTTGTGGTGTTTGCAAGAGATTTGGTTGAAGTTAGAAACTAGTTTTGGACATGAAAAATGGATTTGTAACAAGTATATAAGCCTAATGTCCCATTTTGGTAAATCCAGGAAAATCAGTAAACATAAAAGAAACTTTGGAAAAATTTTTAGAAAATACTTTCAAAAACGAATCCGTAGGCGAAAGAACGGATTAAAAAGAGTTTATAACGAAGAAGTTATGATTTTTGCAAGTTTATTGACGAAAAGTATTTTTCTGAAAATTTCATGCTATTGGACGTTTTTCGTCGGACAAAAAGAGGCTTTAGACGTAACCCGGAGGAGCCAAGCTTTCCAAAATATATTACTACATACTAAGACGTAACCATGGATATAAAGAACAAGTAAAACGGACTTATAACGACAAAGATATTCACGTTTCAATATCGGCAAAACTTATATTGTTTTGACAGCTTTTGGTAAAATGATAACACTAAAACTACGTAGTAACTCTAGATTTCTAGAAATAATACCAAGTAACCAAATTCATAACTAATGAAGTATTAGTGATTACAAGTATATTTTTATCACTACAAGGCGTTATATCAAGGATTTCAAACCGAGGATTTCAACACTAACATTGATATATATATATATATATATATATATATATATATATATATATATATATATATATATATATATATATATATATATATATATATATATATATATATACACATTCCAACTAGTTTTATTTTTCTAGTTGCCTTATTTTTCTAAGTCTTGGAAAATGTATATTTTTGATAACAACAAGTATTTTTCAAAGAGTAGAGTGGTATAGGAAACATGTGCATGGACATTCATAACATCATTTCATGATCTAAAGTAGATCGTTCATCATTCATATTAGGTTGCGGCTAGTGTGCGCGCCTTGTTTTTCAGCTCATTTCATGTTCATGGTACCATCATATCAGGTGAGTTTTCATAGCCCCGTTTTTAATACAATATTTTGATTTCAAATCCCACGGGGGAATACATTGCATCAATTATTTTAGTACGAGCCCAAGTACAAAAACATATGTACATTGCTTAAGTTGCCTTACCAACCTGTTAAAGTCCCCTATTTATTATCATGGACCGTTAATTTGCCGATTAAGCGAGAGTGAGTAGATAGATCTATCGAGGGTGACGCCTCCATCCGTGGTAGTTATTACCAACAGTAAGCCGATGCATTTCATTTTGACATTTTGGGAGTGTTCTGGTAAAACATTCGGGAGGGGCATATAATTTCATCAGTCATAGCTTCGGGGTCATGAGCTTAAGGTCTATTGTACTATTTTACTTGATTTTTATCTTGCATTTTTACTTGTGGTGGCCGTACAACATTACATTTTATAAACCTATGGAATTCACCAACATTCGTGTTGACGTTTTAGCAATGTATTTCAGGTTATTAAGGTAGCTCATATGACATGCATTTGGACCTTCATGGAGTCGCGGAGTCGACGCGTCTCACCATTATTTCTTGCACTTATGTAAACATTTGATCTAGTATGACTTGTTTTTCATAAACATGCAACACCTTTTGGGGACCTCATTTTGTAAACTCTGAATAATTTCAATGATCAAACGAAGTATTTTCCAAATGACACTTTAGGTCGTTCAATGTAACCATAATTGTGATGCTATGACAGACACCCCCAGATATTCCATTCCGCTGCAAGTCAGGTAAATTGGGGGTGTGACAGATTGGCATCAGAGCTAAGGTTATAGCGAACTAGGATGTATCTTGGACCCTAGACTATAACCGCATCATCATAGCATCTCATCATTTCATCATAAGTGCATAATCATGATACATGTTGTTTCATGCATACCCTGTGCGAGTTATTTATATTCATATTCGTATATATATATATGATTTTATTGACCTGGTTCACAAGTGACATGTCTTCAGATACTCACCCTGATATCCTTTTATCGGATTCCGACATTGAAGATGCCTTGTCATCTTCCACTACCATTATACCACCAGTTGCACTTACACCACCATTAGCACTATTGATTTGCCATAGGAACAGGGTTTTCCTATTATTTAGCCCATACATAGAATGCCTTTTGGTAGAGTATTCCGACTTAATCTTAATGGACTTATTAGGATGTTTATTGCAAGGAAGATAGTATGTTCCTTTCCATCACTAGTAGAGCACTCACTACTCAGGTACTACCACCACCATCAGTTACTTATTACACTATTAGTCATCCTACAGTGCGTACTTTAGTTTTACCTCTTAGATGTCGCAAGGTAGCGCGAAAGAGGGTAGTATTCCATTCACTAGTACCATCATTGTCATTTTCCTTTTCCATTCCCACTTGCCATGAACTAGATAACACCTAGTTGATAATACCAATATCACGGACTCAACAGGAACATCCGCAGATTCTTCAGGAACGGTTCAGAACCTACATTATCTAAGATTTGATAGATGCACAACTTCAGACACCACTTCAGGACTATCTCGACCTTATGATGCCACAAACCTGATTTCACATAGAGGGACACCAGGAAGTCCCTAGACCAGACTTATATCCTCACTAGCTTTTACTATTATCCTAGCCACAGAAAGTGTGGGACATAGTCTAAGGAACTTGTTGTCTTTTGATTGTTGTACAAACAAAAATATCAAGTGTGACTCTACTATGTAAGGAATGGTTGTGCTATTTGTGATATCGGTTCACGTAGACCGAAATTTTCATGTATTATATTCATGTGTTGTGAATATGATGACTTTTATTAACTATATCCTCATGGTCTCTTATGATTTGATGAAGAGAGATTTAAGCAAACCACTCCAAGCATGACGTAAGCTGCTGTTGGACAAGTCATTGCCAAGAACATAGCCACCGCCCTCACTAAGGAACTTACTCACGTGGAATTTATGGGGTGCAATCCTCCCTCCTTTAGCGGAACTAGAGACATAAAGGAATTTCTCAAATGGTTCGAAGAAATAGAAACAATATTTCAATGTGGCGACTGTCGTAAGGAAGACAAGGTTAAGTTCGCCACATGCACTTTTCAGGATCAAGCCCAGGAATGGTGGACCAAACATATTAAGATGGTGGGAGTTGATGCTGCCTACTCACACTCTTGGGAGAAACTAAGAAGGATGATGGGTATAACATTTTGTGTAGGAAATGAATTACGAGCAAAGGAACAGGAAACACTAAACTTTACGATGGTAGGAAATGATGTTGACGAGTACACTACTCATTTTCATGAATTAACACGACTAGGTTCTGCAATGGATGAACCGGAAAGCAAGAAACTTGAACGGTACATCGGGGGACTCTCCCATGAAATTCGTATGTCGGTCATCGCATGGGAACCCGATACCATGTCTGAAGCTATCAAAATGGCGATCGAAGCAAAGGAACTCATAGTTCACGCCGAGACATCAGGAAACAATAGTGACAATAAAAGGAAGTGGAACAACAATCTAGGTTGCAATGCTGCTCAACAATCACCCAAAGGACAAGAAGTGAATAGAGCCTTTGCTGCAGAACCGCACACAAAAAGAAGGTATATTGGAAAGTTACCTTACTGCAACCTGTGTAATCAACATCACCGAGGTCATTGCGGTAAAACGTGTGGAGTGTGCAAGAAGCGGGGTCATTGTACTGAAGACTGTAGGAAACTCACAAATCAGAAGACCCCAGGGAGTTGCTTCAAATGTGGAAACTTAGGGCATTTCAAGAATGATTGCCCGGAGCTAAGGAACAAGAAAAATCAGGAACTTGGAATCAAGACTGAATCGCTCGAGGAATAGCGTGAGCTGTTGAAAGAGAACCGTCAGGATATTAGCAACATCAAGGATAACAACAATGCTTCATCAGGAGGAGCCTTGTTTCAATATATAAACCGTAGTTTGAGCCCTTTAGGGTTGTATCTTTCCTTTTGTACTTACCGTTGGTACGATGACATAACCTAGTTGTATTAAGCACTTTTCTATCTAATGTAGTATCTATCCTTTGTTACCTCTGTGATAATCATAACCATCGTTTACTCCATTTTCTATCCCAATTGCTCAAAACTTCTATCGTTTCGCAACATTTTAGCATTGTCTTATCAGGGATTAGGCTGATTTCATTTTTGATGAATTAGTAGACTATTACCATTCGACAAGATTCACCCACGTATCCAATACACCATCCAAGCTATTTTACTATCATATGGGGAAACTGTTTTACAGAAAAATTTCTGAAGTAAGCTATTTTATTACCATCCTATAAATTGATTTTCTGTCATTACACCAAGTATTTACTATTATCACGTGAGGCAATTTTCATGTTACTTGAAAGAAAACATCAGGATACCATCTTAATAACAATGTGTTGAACACCATCTAAAACTTTTGAGAAAAGTTATGATATTTTGACAAAATCTAACATCGCATCATTAGTCCTCAATTGTACATAGCCTGATCACCTATGTAAAATTCAGGAAGGATTATGCCATGAAGGAAATAATTACCTTTTCAAAGGATTGTTAATAACAATCTTCATTTAAAAGTTTTGTAAACAAAGGAACTCTTCCATAAACATCCCTTTTGCCGAACTATCCCTGGATACTTACCCCACCTGTCACCCACTTAGCCATTAAGTTGGATTTTCCCATTGACTTCCCTAGGAGAGACTTTCCATATCAATTACATGCAGGATTCCTCTATACAATAAAAGCAACGAAAGGATTACAGAACTACTAACCAGAACTAGAAGTATATAGTGAGAGAATTCATAACTCAACAACAAATTCTAAGATACTGCGAGACCATCCGAATAACCATCTCTGACTTAGTTGTCAAATTCTATCATTTAAAAGTACTAGCTAGATTGAGCTACAGGATTGAACTCAATATAAATGTCCGCAGGACAACACAATAGAAATAAACCAAGCTTCTAATTGAGACTGTAGAGCATTTCATTTAAACATGGACTCATCCATACATAAACTTTCCTGCAGTAATTTTTCACAAAGGACAATTGTTTGAATCAAGAATATCGATGTAGATTCCCCTAAGGCCTTATGTCACTAGAAATTTCCGATAACCTCACCTTCATACCAAGCAAGGGATCAAACCAGAACCTATCTCCTTATCTACCTGGGAAAACAGAATAGACATTCATCGACACAACATCAAGTGATACGTTCGCCTTGCCAATTACAACGATAAACTATTTCAGGACTTAAGTTAGTCTAAATACCTATGCTTGTAGTTATCCCCGGCAGCGGTGCCAAATTTTGACTCCTCCCAAACCAACAAGTCAACTGTGTGCAGCTGATAGGCCCACCTGGGAGAAAGTTCAAGTTAATATTGATCGTGGAAATGTAGGGAAATCCCCAGGTCGTTAAATCCCAACGAGATTGAAATTGTATTTTGGAATGATTTGGAGAATGAGTGGTACTGAGGACAGTAACAAAAATGATTGAGGGATGATTATACTACTGATTGCTTGGAATTTAGATAATATGAAAATATATAAACAATAACAGAGATACACGTAAAAGCACAAATAAGAAAATCAGATAACAGACAGAGACAAGTGGGGTTTAAACAAATTACAAACTACAGGGGGTATAATTGAAACTTTTTAAAACTTAAAATTAAAAAGAAATTTGAAAATGAAAATGAAATTATAAAATTGATTATTTTAATATTTAAATATTATTTAATTAATTAAAACTATTTAATAAGTAAATTAAACCTAAGTTAATTTAACTAAAAATTATAAATACTACAAATTAAACTAAAAACTTGTAAAAAATAATTTCTAAACCTTAATTAGAACTTGAAGAAAGTATTAAAAATGAAAATAAATATTTTTGTTTTATATGACTTTTCTATTAATTAAAAACTATTTAACTAAATTAAACTATTTTAAATTACTATTAATACTAAATTACCTTAGAAAATTATGATAAAATTTATAAAACTATTTAACCATTACAGGAATCCTAAAAAATTATAAAAAGTTGCTAAAAATTATATTTAAGCTAATTTGACTAATTAATTACTTATTAATTAATTTAAATCTAATTTAATTAAATTAAATAGGAAAATTAGAAAATGGACAGTGGAAATTATGAAACTATTTTTTAAAAGTCTTAACTACTTTATAAAACTTAGGAAAAATATAAAATTCTACTGTTGTTAATTAAAATTAAAGAAAACAATTTAATTACTAATATTACCTATTTAATTATTTAAACTACTTTTAATTTTAATAAATAGTAAACTGCTTAGGAAAAATCGAAGAAAATTATTTTAACTACTTAAAGGTACTAGGAAATTAATAAAATTATAAAATTGGGAAAGTGCTTATTAATAAGCTGAAATGAAAATTAAATAGATAATTTCTATTAAATAGAAGCTATCACTATAATTAAAGTTTGCTTTTTCTGGTTTTTCTTTTATAAAACTATTTAAATACTTAAATAATGAGACTTTTACAAAAACAACTAATTTAGAAACTAAGAATAAGCACTGAGAGTGCTTATTAGCTTATACAGTTGACTAAAGTTGACTACACAAAGAAATAAGCTAAATTGGGTTATGTGGGGTCCACACTGGTTAAGTAAGGTTCACCTAAGTTACTTGAACTTGTTTGAGCAAGTATTAACCAATTAAGCAGTAAGAATAAGCTACAAGACCACAATAAGCAATTCCAAACTTATTTTCTGAGACAGAAATGGGACAAAGTTTAGGGTTGATTCTAGGTGGGGTCCACAAGAGTAAAAGGATGTTTAAACTAAACCTAGGGGTCCAAAGATGGGTTGTTAAGCTACAAATTAAACCAAGAAGCTAAGCTTTTGGCTCTCTAATGAGCTCTGTGTGAGCCTTTGAAATGGTGGTCACACACTGAGTGATCAGTGTGGCTTGTTTTGTGCAGGGCACAAATTGGATCTTAAAAGCTATGCTATAATAAGCTAATGGCCAAACTAAACCTAGATGTGAAAAGCTGAGGTATTAAGCTATAATTAAGCTAAAACCTAGGGTGTGGGGTCCACAGGAGAGCACACAATGGTTCTTGGTATTTTGCTTAAAACCTGTGCACAGGGGAGGTTTTTTACCCTGCAGCCTAGTTTACAAGCTTGTATAAGCTTGTAGAAAATTTCTAAAAATCAAACAAGCTTAGATTCCTTAGGTCTAGGTGGTAGATTCTAACCACAAGAAGTTTCAAGCTCTAAATCAGCTTCCTAAATTCTAGAAAAATCACCCAAGTTTTGAGAAATCTGAGAGCAACACACTTTGACTTTTTGAATGATGAACTATCTTTGACTTATGTGAACTTCTGATTGATCCTACTTATTTAATAAGTTGTTATAAGCTAATATTAAGTTAAATTAAGCTAGGTTACTAACTTGTGAGATGATATGATGAGACTTGGACTCAAATATCACCACAGTAAACTGTGGTGATGTATTACTTGTGATTTTGCCTTTTTTACTCTATGACACTAATTGTTAAGGTTATTCTGAGCTAATATTACCCTAAGTGACATAAAGCAAGCAAAAACAACAACTCAAACCACTTCTAACACAGATGAACAACCTGATCCAAACACACCTTATACTAGACTGTTTTATGATTTAAGTAGTAAAATGCTTAAAGAGCTTATGAAACTGATCCACAGTGACTTATTATGTTATATTAAGTATAATTAAGCACTTAAAAATAGGAAATAACCACAGATACAAAAGAATACTAAATAAGCTATGTTGACTGTAAAACTTTGATATTTTAGCAACTAGAAATTCCAACAAACAAGATACCAATTTTATGTTATATTATCACTATTTAGGACTGAATAAGCATAAAGCAACTGAAAAAGCAAGCAATGAACAAAGCTATAGTACAAAGACAGATATGAGATTTTTGATAACTTACAATAAGCTTTCCTGCTCAAACCATGAACCAAGAACAATCTTAAAGAATCTCCACAGATTCACTAACCCAAGGCCTTCCAAAATCAACCCTGCTCCATTGCTTATCACCAAGATCTTGATAGTTTGACTTTTGTTGACCAAATTTATATTTATGGAATTTTTTATCTTAGATTGATTAGTAAGTTACTAAAAGCTTATTTGAGCTTATTGGGAGCTTACATGTGCTTATTGATCATTACCATCCACTACAAACAACAATATAGCTTATTGAGAAATTTGAAATAAACTTGAAAATTGCATTAACTGAGAACTGACTTAAAACTTGAATTTGATTATCACAAAAGTTGAGATTACACCTTAATTGATTAACACAAAGCTTAAAAACTTGAGAACTAACTGAAACAACAGATTACAATTTTAACAAGATTATTTAAGCTAAATTAAACTATATCTTTTTCTTCTGCTCTTCTCTTCCTTTTATAAGCCCACATTAGGGTTTCTTGAAGTACTCTGAGCATATCCCACTTCAATCATAGCCATCCAATGCTTTGAATTGATCCTGACCTTCAAATCTGTTTTTGGCGCCAAATGTCTCCAAGTTAACTTGGAGCCAAAGGTGAACAATTAAGGATTATTGGAGTATTGTGGAGGTGTCAGGGGACAAATGGGAAGGTTTTTATGCAAGTTGGGGCAATAGGGAAGAAAACAGAGGACAAAGTGAGATTTGGAGTGAAAATTGGTGTGGATAGCATTTATTGTGATGTGGTTTGTCTGTGAGGTGGAAAGGAGGTGAGGGGAGAGTAGGTAGTGAGCTGGAAGGTGGTGAGGTGGTGGAAAACCACCATGGTTTTGCTGGTTTCAGGCTTGGGAGAGAAGGGTGAACAGTGGGAGTGGTTTGGCGGTATTGGATGGTTTGACCGGGGTCAAACCCGTTTTATTTAATAAGGGTGTGGATGGGCTGAGGGTGGAATGGGCCTAGGGGATAGGTGGGCTGGGTGAGGGTGTTTGGATTGGATTTGGTTTTTGGGTTTATTTAATAAAAACGGTCCGGTTGGTTAGTGTATTTAAACAAGGACCATTTTTGTAAATTGAGCAAAGTTAAGGGGCTGGAATTGTAATTCTCCCAAAGTGTTTTCAAGGACTTAACTTGCCAAATATGATAAACCAAGGACCAAATTTATGATTTTTCCATTTAAAATATCCAGGGACCTTTTCTGCCAATTTTTCAAACTCCAGGGACCATTTATGTAACTTTGGATTTTTTAGGGATTAAAGATGTAATTTCTCAAAATGTTATCATAAGGACCAATTTTGTCATTTAAGAATAGTTCAAGGTTTATTTTATTGATTTCCCATTTTTAAAACCTTAAGGACTAATTTTGACATTTTTGAAACTTGAGGGACTAAAGTTGTCATTTTGTAATTTTTTTAACTTTAAAGGACTTTACTTGACAACTTATGAATCCCTAAGGACCTTTGATGATATTTTTCATGTTTTGATTTACCAGGGACTAGATTTGACAAATCTTGAAACTTGAGGGACTGAAACTGCCAATTATGCAAACTTTGTACGTTTTTCATCTGTTTTTGCATATTTTGCATTTGAAACATATAAAACACACTTCTAAGATATTTTAAGTATTTTGATGCATATTTGAGTGTTTTTGGATGTTTTGGCAGTTCAGATTGGTATAAAATGATGAGTATTTAGACACTCATCAATCCCCCACACTAAACTATTGCTAGTCCCTAGCAATCTTTTGAGAAAAAATTAATGGATTTTTACTCTTTACCAAAAGCCATCACTTCTGGAGTAGCCAGATGTAAGAACTGTGGCACATCTGATATCCATGTGATTTTGAGCAAACCACCAGCTGTCAACGGATTTGATTTATCTTTACTAAAAGCCGTTTGCTTCTGGACTAGCCAACTCTTGATGGAATAGTCAACATCTTGGTGAGCTGATTACCAATTATGGTTTTTCCACGGCCTTTACCACAAGCCATAATCTTGCGGGCTAGCCAACTCATTCGCTTTATGGGATATGGGGAGTTGAGGAACCATACAATTTTGGGCAAATTGCAAGCCATCAACGGATTTGAGATGTCTTTACCAAGAGCCGTTTGCTCCTGGACTAGCCAATCCTTTTGTGGGTTAGACATGGAGGATTGATACCATTATTTGCATTTCTAAGTGTGAAAAAATGGTAATTTTGATCAAATGGGGGTTCTTGATGGAACATGTGTTTTGCATTCATGAGAACGCTCCCCCACACTTAGAACTGAATATTGCCCTCAATATTCAAAGTACTTGGTGTCCCACCAAGACTTAGAACGTAAGAAGGCAATACTATTAACCTTTTATTTTAGTCTATTTACATACAAAGTTAACTATTTTTTTTTTTTTTTTTTTTTTTTTTTTTTTGAAAAAATTTATAAATATGTACAACATGTGGTTCGTCTCCCCCACACTAGGGTGGTAGAAAGGGATGAGAAGTCAGAAATATGGGTGAAAACCCATATTGCTACTGTTTTTGATTACCGAGTCGCTAGCTTGACTCGACCTCGAATTGAATTGTCCATGAGGAAGCTACTGTTTTTGATTACCGAGTCGCTAGCTTGACTCGACCCCGAATTAAAATTGTCCTTGGGGAAGCTACTGTTTTTGTTAACCGAGTCGCTAGCTTGACTCGACCCCGAATTTATTGGTCCATGGGGTAAGTTTGGAGATCCGGGACAACCATTGGTTGTATGTCCCCTCCAAAATAGTGTTTTAACCGATGACCATTTACTTTAAAATTGGGACCGTCGGATTGTAATAACTCAACAGTTCCATAAGGGTATACTTTTGTTATAGTAAATGGTCCAGACCAACGGGTTTTTAGTTTACCCGAGAAAATTTTTAATCTTGAATTGAAAAGAAGAACTCTGTCACCAACGTTGAAAACGCGGTTCTTAATTTTAGAGTCATGTATCTTCTTAGTCTTTTCTTTATAGATTAAAGAATTTTTGTAAGCTTGATCACGTAATTCATTTAGTTCGTTTAGTTGAACTTTACGGTGATCACCCACTGTCTGAAGGTCGAAATTTGCATGTTTTAAGGCCCAATAGGCCTTATGTTCTAATTCGATCGAAAGATGACATGCTTTCCCGTACACTGGCTTATATGGAGTACACCCGATAGGTGTTTTGTAAGCAGTGCAGAAAGCCCTTAATGCATCGTCCAGCTTATCCGACCATGAGGCACGGTTTTCACCAACCGTCCTCTCCAAAATTCTCTTAATACCCCAATTTGAGACCTCCACCTGCCCACTTGTTTGGGGGTGGTATGCTGTAGAAACACGGTGAGTTACACCATATTTCAGCATTACTCTTGCAAATTGTTCATTGCAGAAGTGAGTGCCACGATCACTGATAATGGCACGAGGAGTCCCGAATCTGGCAAAGAGAGACTTTAAAAATTTAACAACTACTCGGGCATCATTGGTGGGTAAGGCTTTTGCCTCAACCCATTTTGACAGATAGTCGACAGCCACGAGTATGTATTTATTCCCTCGTGAAGACGGGAATGGCCCCATAAAATCAATGCCCCACATATCAAATAGTTCACAGACTTGGATGGCGTTTTGCGGCATCTCATTCTTTTTGGAAATATTCCCGTGACGCTGGCAAGCCTCACAGGTTTTGATAAGTTCATGGGCGTCTTTATATATCGTGGGCCAAAAGAATCCTGAATCAAACACCTTTTTGGCGGTGTAATTTGGGTTATGATGTCCCCCCGTGGGTCCATCATGACAAGATTTAAGAATTTCCATGGCTTCTTGGCCATGGACACACCGTCGGATGACTTGATCCGCACATATTTTGAACAAGTAGGGGTCGTCCTAGAAGTAATGTTTTACATCTTTAAAGAATTTTCTTTTCTGTTGGGACGACATCCCTTTCACAACAAAATTTCCCGTACGGTAATTTGCAAAGTCGGCAAACCATGGGGTGGTAGCATTATCCCGTGTAGAGATTAGATTTAGAGTCTCTAGAGGAAAAGTTTCATTTATTTATTTTCTCTCGAGAATATCCTGATGAGGATTTTCTAACCGGGACAAGTGATCAGCTGCAAAGTTCTCTGCTCCTTTTTTATCTCTTATGAGAATATCGAATTCCTGGAGGAACAGGACCCAACGGAGCAGTCTTGGCTTTGCATCCTGTTTAGTGAACAGGTATTTCAGAGCCGAATGGTCCGTATACACCACGCTTTTGGTTAAGATTAAGTAAGACCGAAATTTTTCAAAGGCATATACAACAGCTAATAATTCTTTTTCTGTGGTGGTATAGTGTGTTTGAGCCTCATTCGTGGTCTTACTTGCGTAGTGTATTTGCTGAAAATGTTTGGTTTTGCGTTGCCCCAGAACTGCACCAATAGCATAATCGCTAGCATCGCACATAAGTTCAAAGGGTAAGTCCCAGTCGGGGGCAACAAGAATTGGTGCTTCGGTAAGTCTTTTCTTTAAAGTAGAAAAAGCTTCGATGCACTCGGGCGAAAAGATGAAAGGAGCATCCTTTTCAAGAAGATGAGTCATAGGCCGGGCTATTTTGGAGAAATCCTGAATGAATCTCCGATATAACCCGGCATGGCCGAGGAAACTCCTTATTCCTTTAACAGTGGTGGGATGGCAATAACATCAATTTTGGCCTTATCGACCTCAATCCCACTTTTTGAAATTTTATGGCCGAGGACAATGCCCTCCTTAACCATAAAATGGCTCTTCTCCCAGTTTAGACAAAGATTAGTGTTTTCACAATGTTGAAGCATTTTTTCTAAGTGGGAGAGGCATGAGTCGAAAGAATTCCCGATGACTGAGAAGTCATCCATGAATACCTCCATGGTTTTTCCGATCATGTCATGGAAAATAGCCATCATGCACCTCTGAAAAGTGCCCGGAGCGTTGCATAACCCAAAAGGCATGCGACGATAGGCAAATGTTCCGTAAGGGCATGTGAAGGTAGTCTTATCTTGATCCTGTGGATCAATGGGAATTTGGAAGTAACCCGAAAAGCCGTCGAGGAAACAATAATACTCATTCCCCGCTAGTCTTTCGAGAATTTGATCCATAAAGGGCAGAGGAAAAATGGTCTTCGCGGTGGCTTCGTTAAGCTTTCTGTAATCAATACATACTCGCCACCCTGTAACCAAACGAGTTGGTATCAACTCGTTGTCCTCATTTGTGATAACCGTAATGCCACCCTTTTTTGGAACACAATGTATTGGGCTAACCCAAGGACTATCTGATATAGGGTAAATCAATCCTGCATCAAGAAGTTTGATAACTTCTGCTTTTATAACTTCGTGGATTTTTAGATTTACCCTTCTTTGATGCTGCACGGCAGGTTTAAAGTCCTCTTCCATTAGGATTTTGTGTGTACAAAAATCCGGGTTAATACCCTTTATATCTGAAAGCTTCCAAGCAATTGCTTGCTTGTGGGATTTTAAAACCTTGAGCAGCGCGGTTTTCTCCTCATCTTTTAAGTCTTTTGCAATAATGACCGGTAACTTATCGTTACCTTCCAAGAATGCATATTCTAGATGAGGAGGTAGATCCTTAAGTTCAACCTCGGGGAAATCATCATTTTTCTCAACATATTTGACTTCCGCCTTATGAAGTTGTGGAGGTAGAACAGGAATGGGAGAAGGATCTTTGTTCAATAACTTCTCAAGGAGAAGTATATCCCTCTCCGGGTCAATCTCTTGGTTATCAATTCCTTCGGGAACTGAATCACTTTTGAGAAAGGCCTCTAATTCCTCAAGGACGAAATCACTTCCCTCAAACGGAGTGAGGGAAGGAGAAGAATTAGCGATTATGGGATCAGAAGAAGTAGTGGGATTGCCACTCGTAGAATTATCAGTGAATCCAAGGAATTCCTGAGCATACTCCTCGGATGCAATGTCAATGACATCAATTCGGTTGACCGATTCAGCATCATAATTCGAGGAGTATCTCAAGGTTTGATCAAGGTTGAACGTTATCGCTTCATTTCTAACTCGTAACGTGATTTCCTCATCGAAAACATCGATTAATGCACATCCCGTTCTTAAGAATCCCCTCCCAAGAATGAGAGGAACTCTTGGATCTGCATCGAAATCAAGAACGACAAAGTCTGCTGGAAAATGGAACTTTCTTACTCTTACAAATACGTCCTCGGCAATACCAAGGGGACGTGAAATTGAACTGTCTGCAAGCTCGAGAGTCAGGCATGTGGGACTAAGTGCCTGAAGAGAGAGATTTTTCCAAACTGAGTGGGGCATTAAGTTGATGCTTGCACCAAGATCGGCCAAGGCAAAACACTCAACCATCCCTGGGAAAATACATGGTATTAGAAATCTCCCGGGGTCTCCTAGCTTTTCGGGAAGCTGTTTCAACAGAACTGCAGAGCAGTTCTCATTGAGTGGAGTTCGTGCCATCTCAAACAATTTTTCTTTATTGCTCAACAGATTTTTGATTGTCGAAGCGAATTTGGGCATTAAAAGAAGTGCATCCGCGAAACTAATATCGAAGTGTAGTTCTTGAAAAATCTGAAAGAATTTTTCCATCTGATGATTAGCTTTTTCACGGAGCTTCTGGTCTTGTAATCGTGAGGGATATGGAATTGTTGGTTTTGGGTTGGCTTTTGGATTTTCAACAGGACCTTCGGTAGTTTCAAACACGACTCTTTTAGGGGGAGTCGGGATCGGGATAACTGGAGGAGGGATGTCATTGGTACCTTCGTTATTATTAGGAAGTACCGTATCCGTAGTATCCTCAGTTTCACATTCCTCTACAGGGATAGGAGAAGAGGTAGAAGGAGCTGTAGGTCCTTGGTAAGAAACTCCACTTCTTGTGGTGATCGCCTTTACATCGCCCCTCGGATTAGCGATCGTGTTGCTAGGTAAAGTAGTACCTGAGCCCGAGGGTCGATCATTTAAAGACTTCTGCAAATTAGATATTTGATTAACCAGCATTTTGTTCAGTTCTTCTTGGGATTTCATAAACTGTTTTAATAACTCATCATGTGATGGTCCAGTTGGAACAATGGCTTGATTTTGGTTTGGAAAATTTTGAGCCCGATTGTTCTGGAAATTCCCATGTTGCTGGTTGTTATTACCCTGGAAGGGGTTTTGTTGTTGAAAATTACCCTGTGGGTAATTGTTCTGACCTTGATTTCGGTTATAATTCCCTTGGTTCTTATTTTGATGAACCTGGTTTTGACCAGTGTTGAAATTCCCTTGGTTGTTATAACCTTGGTTCATTCGGTTCTGGTTCTGATTCTGGTTAAAGTTCTGGTTCCTGTTTTGAGGCTGATTAAAGCCTGGTGGTCCAAGATAGTTATTAGAACGGTAGCTCAAAAGGTTTCTGTCTCCTTGCGGTTGGTAAGAATTACCTCCCGTATTATAAGAACCTTGAGCTGCGGACACATTTTCACAAGCAAAGCCACCGGAGGCTGGGCAATCTGTGTACGTATGTGGACCACCGCAAGTTTCACAACTTGGGTTAACAGTTTTCACCTGATTAGGATTTGTCTGATGGATACGTAAAACTACTGTAGACAAATCATCCAGCTTTTTAGCTAGGATTGATATTTCATTGCTTGCCGGAGTGTCTGACTTAAATGAGTCGTTCCTCTCAGCAGAGGAGTCCCAAAAATTATGATGGGTAGTCATATTTTTGATTAAGTCATAGCACTCTTCAGGGGTCCTTTTCATAAAGGTGACCCCAGCAGCAGCATTGATGGTGTCCCGATGGCGAAGAGTCAAACCATTATAGAAGGTGTCAATAATGGTGACAAGAAGCATATTATGGTTGGGACATCGATCAATGGAGAGTTTGTAGCGTTCCCAAGCTTCGAATAAAGATTCGTCAGGAAGCTGTCTGAAGTTGCTGATATCATTCCTCAGCTTTGTGACCATAGATGGTGGAAAGTATTTGGCCAGGAATTTGGTAATCATCTCATCAAAAGTGTGGATCGAATTCTTTGGAAGTCGATCGAACCAGGAAGTAGCATGATGAATCAGAGAATAGGGAAAAAGGTATAAACGTAGGCCGTCGTCGGTGACGCCATGTTGTTTCATGCTCTGGGTGACAGTTAAAAATTTGTCGAGATGCCTGTTGGCATCGTCACCCGGCAATCCGTGGAACTGGCACGTATTCTGGATCTGTTGTATCATGTGGTGTTTTAATCCAAAATTCGTGGCTCCAATAGTGAGTGGTGCAATGGGTCCACCCCTCCCTTGCATGGTAGGTTGACACAGTTCCTCCATAGTTCGGGTGTCAGGAACTGGTTCATCCTTGGGAAGGAATGGGGGCTCGTCGTTCATTTTTATTATGTGTTCTTCTTCAACAGTACGTAACTCGGGTACATTTTTCTTCTTTTTATTCTTTGTTTGTGAACGAGTGCGCATGCACAAAAATTAGTTTTCAACACAAGATAGAGGCAAAACTACAGTAAACTTAAACCCAATAATCACAAATAAACAGCTCCTTTAAAAAAGGTACACTATCAACAAGGATACAATGGTAAGTTTTTAATCTTAGGTTTGGGAACTTATTATGTTCACACCCCCAGTTGGTAGGTGTTCTGCCTTGGTTTGCGGTGGTAAACTTTTATGTAATTATATTCACAGTAAAATGTTTTTGGCTTTTCGTGTACGGGTGAAAAAACTTGGACAATATTTTTGGAACTGATTCGTTAACCGAAATCGTTCCTTTAAGATTACTCGCAGATCGGCGGGAGGAAATAAATGGATTCCTCTTCAGTTCGCAATTTAGTGTCAGAACTTACCTTAAACCAACTGTATAGGTTGTAATCTTAAAGATAACGAAGTAATTTAACTTCACTGTTTTGTTTTGTTGTTTATGATTTGTTTGGTGTTGCTAACACTTCAGGAGAAATGTTAATGAACTTTTTCAGATACGATTTTGATTTTCTCAAAAATTTACAAAGTGATGGTATTTGTACAGGAGGGTTTTTGAAAACCACTAAACTTAAATCGTTTTGAAATACGCAACAACCTCCCCGGCAGCGGCGCCAAATTTTGACTCCTCCCAAACCAACCAGTCAACCGTGTGCAGCTGATAGGCCCACCTGGGAGAAAGTGCAAGTTAATATTGACCGTGGAAATATAGGGAAATCCCCGGGTCGTTAAATCCCAACGAGATTGAAATTGTATTTTGGAACGATTTGGAGAATGAGTGGTACTGAGGACAGTAACAAAAATGATTGAGGGATGATTATACTACTGATTGCTTGGAATTTAGATAATATGAAAATATATAAACAATAACAGAGATACACGTAAAAGCACAAATAAGAAAATCAGATAACAGACAGAGACAAGTGGGGTTTAAACAAATTACAAACTATAGGGGGTATAATTGAAACTTTTTAAAACTTAAAATTAAAAAGAAATTTGAAAATGAAAATGAAATTATAAAATTGATTATTTTAATATTGAAATATTATTTAATTAATTAAAACTATTTAATAAGTAAATTAAACCTAAGTTAATTTAACTAAAAATTATAAATACTACAAATTAAACTAAAAACTTGTAAAAAATAATTTCTAAACCTTAATTAGAACTTGAAGAAAGTATAAAAAATGAAAATAAATATTTTTGTCTTTTTATGAGTTTTCTATTAATTAAAAACTGTTTAACTAAATTAAACTAATTAAACTATTTTAAATTACTATTAATACTAAATTACCTTAGAAAATTATGATAAAATTTATAAAAGTATTTAACCATTACAAGAATCCTAAAAAATTATAAAAAGTTGCTAAAAATTATATTTAAGCTAATTTGACTAATTAATTACTTATTAATTAATTTAAATCTAATTTAATTAAATTAAATAGGAAAATTAGAAAATGGACAGTGGAAATTATGAAACTATTTTTTAAAATTCTTAACTACTTTATAAAACTTAGGAAAAATATAAAATTCTACTGTTGTCAATTAAAATTAAAGAAAACTATTTAATTACTAATATTACCTATTTAATTATTTAAACTACTTTTAATTTTAATAAATAGTAAACTGCTTAGGAAAAATCTAAGAAAATTATTTTAACTACTTAAAGGTACTAGGAAATTAATAAAATTTTAAAATTGGAAAAGTGCTTATTAATAAGCTGAAATGAAAATTAAATAGATAATTTCTATTAAATAGAAGCTATTACTATAATTAAAGTTTGCTTTTTCTTGTTTTTCTTTTATAAAACTATTTAAATACTTAAATAATGAGACTTTTACAAAAACAACTAATTTAGAAACTAAGAATAAGCACTGAGAGTGCTTATTAGCTTATACAGTTGACTAAAGTTGACTACACAAAGAAATAAGCTAAATTGGGTTATGTGGGGTCCACACTGGTTAAGTAAGGTTCACTTAAGTTACTTGAACTTGTTTGAGCAAGTATTAACCAATTAAGCAGTAAGAATAAGCTACAAGACCACAATAAGCAATTCCAAACTTATTTTCTGAGACAGAAATGGGACAAAGTTTAGGGTTGATTCTTGGTGGGGTCCACAAGAGTAAAAGGATGTTTAAACTAAACCTAGGGGTCCAAAGATGGGTTGTTAAGCTACAAATTAAACCAAGAAGCTAAGTTTTTGGCTCCCTAATGAGCTCTGTGTGAGCCTTTGAAATGGTGGTCACACACTGAGTGATCAGTGTGGCTTGTTTTGTGCAGGGCACAAATTGGATCTTAAAAGCTATGCTATAATAAGCTAATGGCCAAAATAAACCTTGATTGAAAAGCTGAGGTATTAAGCTATAATTAAGCTAAAACCTAGGGTGTGGGGTCCACAGGAGAGCACACAATGGTTCTTGTTATTTTGCTTAAAACCTGTGCACAGGGGAGGTTTTTTACCCTGCAGCCTAGTTTACAAGCTTGTATAAGCTTGTAGAAAATTTTTTAAAATCAAACAAGCTTGGACTCCTGAGGTCTAGGTGGTAGATTCTAACCACAAGAAGTTTCAAGCTCTTAATCAGCTTCCTAAATTCTAGAATGATGAACTATCTTTGACTTATGTGAACTTCTGATTGATCCTACTTATTTAATAAGTTGTTATAAGCTAATATTAGGTTAAATTAAGCTAGGTTACTAACTTGTGAGATGATATGATGAGACTTGGACTCAAATATCACCACAGTAAACTGTGGTGATGTATTACTTGTGATTTTGCCTTTTTTACTCTATGACACTAATTGTTAAGGTTATTCTGAGCTAATATTACCCTAAGTGACATAAAGCAAGCAAAAACAACAACTCAAACCACTTCTAACACAGATGAACAACCTGATCCAAACACACCTTATACTAGACTGTTTTATGATTTAAGTACTAAAATGCTTAAAGAGCTTATGAAACTGATCCACAGTGACTTATTATGTTATATTAAGTATAATTAAGCACTTAAAAACAGGAAATAACAACAGATATACAAGAATACTAAATAAGCTATGTTGACTGTAAAACTTTGATATTTTAGCAACTAGAAATTCCAACAAACAAGATACCAATTTTATGTTATATTATCACTATTTAGGACTGAATAAGCATAAAGCAACTAAAAAAGCAAGCAATGAACAAAGCTATAGTACAAAGACAGATATGAGATTTTTGATAACTTACAATAAGCTTTCCTGCTTAAACCATGAACCAAGAACAATCTTAAAGAATCTCCACAGATTCACTAACCCAAGGCCTTCCAAAATCAACCCTGCTCCATTGCTTATCACCAAGATCTTGACAGTTTGACTTTCGTTGACCAAATTTATATTTATGGAATTTTTTATCTTAGATTGATTAGTAAGTTACTAAAAGCTTATTTGAGCTTATTCGGAGCTTACATGTGCTTATTGATCATTACCATCCACTACAAACAAAAATATTGTGATGTGGTTTGTCTGTGAGGTGGAAAGGAGGTGAGGGGAGAGTAGGTAGTGAGCTGAAAGGTGGTGAGGTGGTGGAAAACTGATTGATGCTAAACCGTCAACCAAAGTCAACCACGGATGTGGTCAAGATGGTCAAACAGCCTAGAGTCAATGCTCCGCGGAATACAGTGGTTTCCCCGGGTCGTTATGTCCCGACGAGGTGTGAATTGTTATAAAACGGTTTCGTGATCGGGTGAATTTGGATGGAAAAGGGGTTTGTGAATGGGTTAACTAAGGAATCTACAAGAGAATAGCTTAAACAAGCTATATGAATAAGACGGGAAAGTAAGAAAAACCAAAAACGTTTAAAACTTAAAACGCGTACGTTCACGTTTAAATAAAACGTAGACGTACGAAATAAAACGTGAAAATGGAAATCTGAAAACACCCAGGGGGTGAAAATGACTTTTTTACAAACTAAAAGTTAAAAGAAAATTTTTAGAAAATTAAAATAAATTTTTACACTATTTAATCATTTAATATTAATTAATTACTAATTAATACTAATTATTAATATTTAAAATACTTAAATACAATATAATATTAATTAAATACTAAAAAAGTGAAAATAAAATTTCTAAAATTATAAAATAACTAAAAACTAATTTTAAAATAAAAAATAAGTATTTTTGTCTTTTTGTGGTTTTTATATTAAATAATTACTAATTAATTATTAATTATCTAATTAAACTATTTTAAATTAAGAAAAATGGAAAATGAACAGTAAAAATTATAAGAAAATTTTTAAAATTATTTTACAATATATAAAAGCTACAAAAAATATAAAAACTAGGTTTCACTTAATAAAAACTAATTATGCTATTTTAAACTAATTATTAATTAATAATTAATTAAACTAAAATTAATTCTAATAAATACTAAATAATAAAATAAAAATCTGAAAAAATTATTATAAATACTTTAATATATGAGTAATTTAATAAAAATATAAAATAGCTAAGTACTTAATAAAAATCTAAAAATGAAAATTAAAATTAAATTACATTAAATAGAAACTATCACTTAAAATTAAAATGTTTTTTTCTGGATTTTCTTTTTGGAAAACTAATTTACAACTAAAAACATGAAACTTTAATAAAAACAACTTTGGTGGAAATAAAAAATAAGCACTTTATGAAATAAAAAAGCAAAATAGTTGACTTTGTTTGACTTTGGCAAGAAATAAGCTAAAATGGCTGAAGTGGGACCCACAAGGGGTAAAACTGATCCAAATAAGTTGTTAGAACATGTATAAGCTGGAAAAGAGCAATAGTGACCGCAGAATAAGCCAATGGGTCAAAATAAGCACTTGGACACTTTGAAACTTGTCTGAAAATGGGAGAAGCTTGAGGTGCTGATTCAGATGGGGTCCAGGGGTCTAGGGGTCAAACACATGGTCAAACTTGAAAGCCTGGTGGGAGGTGAGTTGTATGAACCTAAGTTTGGGGTTGTGGGACCACCATGGTGGCCAGAAAACCACCACCAAGTGGTGGTGGTGGGCTGATGTGCAGCTGCACAGGGCAGAAAGCTTGCCCTGCAGCCTTGTTTGGGGCAAGCTGGGGCTCAAGAATAAAATCACAAAAATAATAGGACCATGGAATTATGAAATTGAGCTGGTAAACAACACATATAAACAAGTTTCAAGTCTTGAAAGTGATCACAAAATTCTAGTAAATTCTTTGAAGTTTTGGTTTTTTCTATCACAACTAACTTTTGACTTTTGTAAAAAACTTAAAACTTTGACTTTCTTGAACTTTGGGTGGTTTTAATTAACTGAAAATGAAATGTTATGCTATATAGAAACTAATTAGATCTATTTTAACTAATTTTGAATGAAAATGATGGGGTTTGGTGTTCTAAAACTTAACAGATGACAGATGAAGAGCATCAAGTAGTCATTTTGACTTTTTAATGATAAGAGCCTAGGTTTTATGATGGAACTGAGCTCAAGTGACTATGTATTAGTTATAAGAACAGACAACAACAACCAAATTACCCTTGAATATCCTGAAACAACTAATGCCAAACACCCCTATAATAGTCAATGACATGAATTTTCACACTACCAAATGCTTGTTACAGCTGAAAAACTAAATCAAATGTTCTAAAACATGCTACATTAATTCCTAAACAACTAAAAGTAACAATAAAAGGTGATCAAACAGAAGCAACTCATAGATATATTTTAAAAACTGAAAATGGAAATTTAACTTAGATAGAATGAGTTTACCTCAAGTCAGTGACCTAAAGCTCATTTGAGCCTATCAACAAGCTTTTTAACCAGAAACCACCAATAAATCACCCCTGAGTCACCTTACCACAATCATGAACTTAATTTGACTTTTGTTGACCTAAGGAGATTTTTGAGCTAAAACTTGTTTAAAGCTTTCTGAGCTTATGCAAACTTATGAATGTCTTTAAATAAGCTTAATTAAACAATAAAGAGGGCATTTAACAACAATTAAACCAATATGACAATTTCACTAAGAAATTCAATTACTGAATTTAAACAGAAAGCTTGTGAGTTTGATTACACAATCCTTGAAATTGTACTACTGAAACTGAAATTACAATACTTAAATAAAAAGTTTACAATAATTTTAAACTACGTTTTTGACCTAAATTATACTAAATAAAAATAAAACTAACTACTGCTTCTCTTCTGCATTTTCTTCAGTTTTATAGGTCCACGTGGGTTCCATTCTCTTTCCCACTTCTATTTATGGCCGTTGGATGAGCTCACTTAATCTGAGCCGTTTAAACACCTTTTGGCAGGAAAAAGGGAAAGTGCAAATTGGGCAGTGTTTGGTGAGGTAATTAATGAGGGTAGGAGGGGGAAGGTGAGGTTGGTGTAAGTATTAATGAGAAGGTCGAAGTTGGTGAGGAGGGGGGGGGGCCATGAGCCTGGTAATTAGGGAGAGTTTAGGGACGATGAACAGTGCCCTTGGGGTGGTGTTTGACCTGGTGTTGACTGGGTGTAATATTAAAACGGGGAAGGGTATTTGGGCTTAAAGGGAATGGGCTAGGGGTTTAAGGTGGGTTGGATTTGTATTTGTGGATCAGACCATGGTTGTTTGGTTTGTTGGGTAATAATATTTCAAGGGTCCATTTGGTTTCAATTTTTATCACAAGGACCACTATTGTAATTTCCTGTAACTTGGGGCTGAAAAGGTAAATTTCACAAAGTATTCACATGGACTACTTTTGACAACATTTGAATATTATTAGGACCAAAATTACACTTTTCCAAAATTTTAAACCCCGAGGACCATTTTTGCAAAATGTGAAAGTTTAAGGGACCAAAATGTAATTTTCTCAAAACTTCACACCAAGGACTAATAATAACTTTTGTAACTTCCCAAGGACCCAAAATGATTTTTTATTCAAAATTATCCCACCAGGGACCAAATCTGCCAAAATCTGAAACTCTAGGGACCAAACTGTAAATTTCCAAAACTTTTCCAATTTTTCGCCAAAGGACAAAATATGACAACTTATGATTGTAAAAGGACCTTTGGTGATAATTTTCCATATTTTGAATATCCAGGGACTAGTTTTGTAATTTTATGAAAGTTGGGGGACTGAAACTGCCAATTTTTCAAACTTTGTACGTTTTTCATCTGATTTTGCTCATTTTGCATCTAAAACATATAAAACACAATTTTGAAATATTTTCAGTATTTTGATGCATTTCTGAGTGTTTTTGTATGTTTTGCAGTTCAAATTAGACCAAAAATGATGAGTGTTTGAGCACTCATCAATCCCCCACACTAAACTATTGCTAGTCCCTAGCAATAACTGTTTTGAAAACTTGATGGATTTGAAAAACTCTTTACCAAAAGCCATCACTTCTGGAGTAGCCAGGTGTAAGAACTGTGGCACACCTGATAACCGTGTGATTTTGAGCAAACCACCAGCTGTCAACGGATTTGAGTAGTCTTTACCAATAGCCGTTTGCTTCTGGACTAGCCAGCTCTTGATGGAATAGTCAACATCTTGGTGAGCTGATTACCAATTATGGATTTTCCACGGCCTTTACCACAAGCCATAATCTTGCGGGCTAGCCAACTCATTTGTTTTTGGGGAGTTGAGGAACCATACAATTTTGGGCAAATTGCAAGCCATAAACGGATTTGAGATGTCTTTACCAAGAGCCGTTTGCTCCTGGACTAGCCAATCCCTTTTGTCGCTTAGACAAGGCGGACTGATTACCAAAAAAATTTTGAAGCACCAGTGAAAATTTTTTGAAAAATTTTTAAAATTTTGGCTAAAACGGGGGTATTATATAGTAAAATATGATAAAATTTGCTAGAATAGCGAATACCCCCCCACACTTAGCATGAATATTGTCCTCAATATTCAAAATCTCGGCTATTATGCCGACATTTTGAGCGTAAAAGGGCAACATTACAAGCTAAGCGTGGAAAACACCATTTTGTTTTTCACTTCATTTGTAACCATAGCATGGGGGACTCCCCCACACTTAGGGTGAAAACCCTATATGAATGCTACTGTTTTTGTTTACCGAGTCGCTAGCTTGACTCGACCCCGAATTCATTTGTCCTTGGGGAAGCATGATGTGGAAGAAACAATCTCAATCGGACTTTCATTCAAAATGTTTGGACAAACATATGAAGCACGTGAAAGTTCCACACCGATGAGATATAATCCCGGCTCAAAATAGTGATACATGAAAATGCCGGGATCAAATATAGTGTCCTCACTCCCGAAGGAGTGAAGAACAAGAGAAGTCACCCTGTAGGTGAAGAAAAGGAAGAAAACCATGACGAAAATCATGATTTGATCTTCTTCCTCAAGAGGAGGCTCAATAGCCTGAGTTTGGATTTCAAAGGGTAAGCTCGTAAACAACCCGGGAGGGTGGGTGGGAATTTGCAAATCCTCAAGATTGAGTGCATCTCCCCCCGGGCTATCAAACTCCGGAGGAGTCGTGACATGATGAGTGAGTTCACCGGAGAACTCCTCATGAAGAGAATTATTCACAAGATGTGAATCTGTGAACTCATGTTCCATTGTGGACTCATCACAATCCTCGTCAAAGATTGGATTGTTAGAAATCATAGTGAATTCAGATTCGAATTCAAATAGAGGATTGGTGAGAGTCGTATTGAATGTTTCGGGAACAAAGTGATTATTATTCTCAATTGGATTGTCGGGATAAGAAGTGAGTGACGGATCATGATAAAGGAGACTTTCAATTTCTCCCAGATCGGCTTGGAAATCGAGGAGACCATCATTACTTTCCAATGAAAGTGGATCGATGTGAGCAAGTTCATCAGCGAACTCCTCAAGAAGATGATCAGCATCAGAATGTGGTACTGACGCCTCAACATACTCGATGTCTCCATAAGATATACAATCATCGCTACAATCGGAGAAAGTCTCAAATTGATCTTTAGGACACTCAATGGGGGAAGGTAAATCACACACATGATCCAAAGTTCCCTGTGACTCTCTCGGGATTGGGACAGGGATCTCAACACTAGACTTTATTAATTCGTCCGATTCCTTATTAGGAACAGTGCTAAGATGCTCATCCCCCATGTTCAAAGAGTGAGTGTGAACTTCGGGTGTGATAACAGTAGACTGAGGGAGATGAGAGGAGCTAGCATTCATGGAATTTTCAAGTTCCATTTGTTCAACGGCTAGTAATTTCCCCGTCTCATTATTTTCTCCCTGATTTTCCATGGAAGGAATCGCAAATGATGAATTTGATGAACCCGTACAAAATTAGAAATATCAAGGGTAACTTCATCATCATCATCATCGTCGAGAAGAGCAGCACGGCAAAATATGGCACGTGTTTTAGCTGCTTGTTCTAAGACTAGCAATTCTTCCTTGCTCAATTCGTTTCTAGCTGCTCGTTCTTCGGCAAGTAATTCTGCCATAGATTTCTCACGAGAGCTTTGAAACGATGAAGTAGCTAACTCCTCCTTAAGTTCTTTCAATATCTTAAGAGCCTCTATTAAAATGTCTTGCTCAGTAACAAGAGGAGTTGCTTGGGTTATTTGGTACTATGGAGGTGGGTCTGAAAACGAATAGTCGTAATTGTTACAAGGAAACGGATTCCCTATTTGACAATCAGAGCTAGTGTGTGGACCTCCACAATACTCACAACAGTAAAACTGATGTGGCTGTGAGTCGTATGTACTAAAGTTATAATCGTTATCAGGAAACTGCTCATAGACAAGCGTGTTTCCCGATTGACAATCATAACTGTAGTGTGGACCACCACAGTACTCACAATAGTAAAACTGCTAAGACTGATGGTGTGGTAACTGATGGAATGAATCAGTCGTGTCATGGTAAGAATAAGGATTCTGGTTATAGACAGACCTGTTTCCCGACTCTACCATGCTACAGCTGGGGCAATTGCCACCATTATGAGGATTACCACACCACTGGCAAATCAGAAAGTGTGGATGAGACATAGAAAGAATCAAAAGGTTTGGGAGGGGCAAGAATGAAGAATCAAAGATGTGAGAGGGTAAAGGAGAATGTTTTTGGGTTTTTGGATAAACATTTTGTACAAATGAGAAAGAAAATATTTTTGTGTTTTTGTGTTCGTTGAAAACTGAGTTTAAAAAGTTTTTGGGAACGGTTTTGTTTTGAAAATAAGAAATTATGAACAAAGGATGGATAAATGTACAATGGAACGAATTCCAAAGACACTAATCAGAAAAACCGTTTAGATACGCACACAACCTCCCAGGCAGCGGCGCCAAAATTTGATTGATGCTAAACCGTCAACCAAAGTCAACCACGGATGTGGTCAAGATGGTCAAACAGCCTAGAGTCAATACTCCGCGGAATACAGTGGTTTCCCCGGGTCGTTATGTCCCGACGAGGTGTGAATTGTTATAAAACGGTTTCATGATCGGGTGAATTTTGATGGAAAAGGGGTTTGTGAATGGGTTAACTAAGGAATCTACAAGAGAATAGCTTAAACAAGCTATATGAATAAGACGGGAAAGTAAGAAAAACCAAAAACGTTTAAAACTTAAAACGCGTACGTTCACGTTTAAATAAAACGTAGACGTACGAAATAAAACGTTAAAATGGAAATCTGAAAACACCCAGGGGGTGAAAATGACTTTTTTACAAACTAAAAGTTAAAAGAAAATTTTTAGAAAATTAAAATAAATTTTTACACTATTTAATCATTTAATATTAATTAATTACTAATTAATACTAATTATTAATATTTAAAATACTTAAATACAATATAATATTAATTAAATACTAGAAAAGTGAAAATAAAATTTCTAAAATTATAAAATAACTAAAAACTAATTTTAAAATTAAAAATAAGTATTTTTGTCTTTTTGTGGTTTTTAAATTAAATAATTACTAATTAATTATTAATTATCTAATTAAACAATTTTAAATTAAGAAAAATAGAAAATGAACAGTAAAAATTATAAGAAAATTTCTAAAATTATTTTACAACATATAAAAGCTATAAAAAATATAAAAACTAGGTTTCACTTAATAAAAACTAATTATGCTATTTTAAACTAATTATTAATTAATAATTAATTAAACTAAAATTAATTCTAATAAATACTAAATAATAAAATAAAAATCTGAAAATATTATTATAAATAATTTAATATATGATTAATTTAATAAAAATATAAAATAGCTAAGTACTTAATAAAAATCTAAAAATGAAAATTAAAATAAAATTACATTAAATAGAAACTATCACTTAAAATTAAAATGTTTTTTTCTGGATTTTCTTTTTGGAAAACTAATTTACAACTAAAAACATGAAACTTTAATAAAAACAACTTTGGTGGAAATAAAAAATAAGCACTTTATGAAATAAAAAAGCAAAACAGTTGACTTTGTTTGACTTTGGCAAGAAATAAGCTAAAATGGCTGAAGTGGGACCCACAAGGGCTAAAACTGATCCAAATAAGTTGTTAGAACATGTATAAGCTGGAAAAGAGCAATAGTGACCACAGAATAAGCCAATGGGTCAAAATAAGCACTTGGACACTTTGAAACTTGTCTGAAAATGGGACAAGCTTGAGGTGCTGATTCAGATGGGGTCCAGGGGTCTAGGGGTCAAACACATGGTCAAACTTTAAAGCCTGGTGGGAGGTGAGTTGTATGAACCTAAGTTTGGGGTTGTGGGACCACCATGGTAGCCAGAAAACCACCACCAAGTGGTGGTGGTGGGCTGATGTGCAGCTGCACATGGCAGAAAGCTTGCCCTGCAGCCTTGTTTGGGGCAAGCTGGGGCTCAAGAAAAAAATCACAAAAATAATAGGACCATGGAATTATGAAATTGAGCTGGTAAACAACACATATAAACAAGTTTCAAGTCTTGAAAGTGAACACAAAATTCTAGTAAATTCTTTGAAGTTTTGGTTTTTTCTGCACAACTAACTTTTGACTTTTGTAAAAAACTTAAAACTTTGACTTTCTTGAACTTTGGGTGGTTTTAATTAACTGAAAATGAAATGTTATGCTATATAGAAACTAATTAGATCTATTTTAACTAATTTTGAATGAAAATGATGGGGTTTGGTGTTCTAAAACTTAACAGATGACAGATGAAGAGCATCAAGTAGTCATTTTGACTTTTTAGTGATAAGAGCCTAGGTTTTATGATGGAACTGAGCTCAAGTGACTATGTATTAGTTACAAGAAGAGACAACAACAACCAAATTACCCTTGAATATCCTGAAACAACTAATGCCAAACACCTCTATAACAGTCAATGACATGAATTTTCACACTACCAAATGCTTGTTACAGCTGAAAAACTAAATCAAATGTTCTAAAACATGCTACATTAATTCCTAAACAACTAAAAGTAACAATAAAAGGTGATCAAACAGAAGCAACTCATAGATATATTTTAAAAACTGAAAATGGAAATTTAACTTAGATAGAATGAGTTTACCTCAAGTCAGTGACCTAAAGCTCATTTGAGCCTATCAACAAGCTTTTTAACCAGAAACCACCAACAAATCACCCCTGAGTCACCTTACCACAATCATGAACTTAATTTGACTTTTGTTGACCTAAGGAGATTTTTGAGCTAAAACTTGTTTAAAGCTTTCTGAGCTTATGCAAACTTATGAATGTCTTTAAATAAGCTTAATTAAACAATAAAGAGGGCATTTAATAACAATTAAACCAATATGACAATTTCACTAAGAAATTCAATTACTGAATTTAAACAGAAAGCTTGTGAGTTTGATTACACAATCCTTGAAATTGTACTACTGAAACTGAAATTACAATACTTAAATAAAAAGTTTACAATAATTTTAAACTACATTTTTGACCTAAATTATACTAAATAAAAATAAAACTAACTACTGCTTCTCTTCTGCATTTTCTTCAGTTTTATAGGTCCACATGGGTTCCATTCTCTTTCCCACTTCTATTTATGGCCGTTGGATGAGCTCACTTAATCTGAGCCGTTTAAACACCTTTTGGCGGGAAAAAGGGAAAGTGCAAATTGGGCAGTGTTTGGTGAGGTAATTAATGAGGGTAGGAGGGGGAAGGTGAGGTTGGTGTAAGTATTAATGAGAAGGTGGAAGTTGGTGAGGATGGGGGGGCATGAGCCTGGTAATTAGGGAGAGTTTAGGGACGATGAACAGTGCCCTTGGGGTGGTGTTTGACCTGGTGTTGACTGGGTGTAATATTAAAACGGGGAAGGGTATTTGGGCTTAAAGGGAATGGGCTAGGGGTTTAAGGTGGGTTGGATTTGTATTTGTGGATCAGACCATGGTTGTTTGGTTTGTTGGGTAATAATATTTCAAGGGTCCATTTGGTTTCAATTTTTATCACAAGGACCACTATTGTAATTTCCTGTAACTTGGGGCTGAAAAGGTAAATTTCACAAAGTATTCACATGGACTACTTTTGACAACATTTGAATATTATTAGGACCAAAATTACACTTTTCCAAAATTTTAAACCCCGAGGACCATTTTTGCAAAATGTGAAAGTTTAAGGGACCAAAATGTAATTTTCTCAAAACTTCACACCAAGGACTAAAAATAACTTTTGTAACTTCCCAAGGACCCAAAATGATTTTTTATTCAAAATTATCCCACCAGGGACCAAATCTGCCAAAATCTGAAACGCCAGGGACCAAACTGTAAATTTCCAAAACTTTTCCAATTTTTCACCAAAGGACAAAATATGACAACTTATGATTGTAAAAGGACCTTTGGTGATAATTTTCCATATTTTGAATATCCAGGGACTAGTTTTGTAATTTTATGAAAGTTGGGGGACTGAAACTGCCAATTTTGCAAACTTTGTACGTTTTTCATCTGATTTTGCTCATTTTGCATCTAAAACATATAAAACACAATTTTGAAATATTTTCAGTATTTTGATGCATTTCTGAGTGTTTTTGTATGTTTTGCAGTTCAGATTAGACCAAAAATGATGAGTATTTGAGCACTCATCAAAAACCACCATGGTTTTGCTGGTTTCAGGCTTGGGAGAGAAGGGTGAACAGTGGGAGTGGTTTGGCGGTATTGGATGGTTTGACCGGGGTCAAACCCGTTTTATTTAATAAGGGTGTGGATGGGCTGAGGGTGGAACGGGCCTAGGGGATAGGTGGGCTGGGTGAGGGTGTTTGGATTGGATTTGGTTTTTGGGTTTATTTAATAAAAAGGGTCCGGTTGGTTAGTGTATTTAAACAAGGACCATTTTTGTAAATTGAGCAAAGTTAAGGGGCTGGAATTGTAATTCTCCCAAAGTGTTTTCAAGGACTTAACTTGCCAAATATGATAAACCAAGGACCGAATTTGTGATTTTTCCATTTAAAATATCCAGGGACCTTTTCTACCAATTTCTCAAACTCCAGGGACCATTTATGTAACTTTGGATTTTTTAGGGATTAAAGATGTAATTTCTCAAAATGTTATCATAAGGACCAATTTTGTCATTTAAGAATAGTTCAAGGTTTATTTTATTGATTTCCCATTTTTAAACCTTAAGGACTAATTTTGACATTTTTGAAACTTGAGGGACTAAAGTTGTCATTTTGCAATTTTTTTAACTTTAAAGGACTTTACTTGACAACTTATGAATCCCTAAGGACCTTTGATGATATTTTTCATGTTTTGATTTACCAGGGACTAGATATGACAAATCTTGAAACTTGAGGGACTGAAAGTGCCAATTATGCAAACTTTGTACATTTTTCATCTGTTTTTGCATATTTTGCATTTGAAACATATAAAACACACTTCTAAGATATATTAAGTATTTTGATGCATATTTGAGTGTTTTTGGATGTTTTGGCAGTTCAGATTGGTATAAAATGATGAGTATTTAGACACTCATCAATCACCAATAGGCATTATCCAACCTCAGGAACTAAATGTTAGACATCTATGCATTTAAGCGAACATTTCCTATTCTACCATTTTATCCTTGTTAGTGTTTTCACTTTTAAACAAAGTTGATGCGTTTACATAAATCACATACCTTGTGGAAAAATGATTTATGAAATTCCTATTTTGAACAAGTACGATTTTTTTTGGTCAATCTTTAGCAACACTATTGTACAATGAGAAATAGACATAGACATCAAACTTTGGTAAGCAGTCTTAATCACAACATGTTTGAAAACATTTTTTCTATTTCATAACTACTGAAATTTTGAATCAGCAGGAAAAATATTACTTAGTAAATCATTTGCTCCATTTTCTAAATTCGTTTATTCAGAAAAAGATTTCAACCAAAACTCACAATCGCGAGACAAATTTCCAGAACCAATTTTACTACAACATCGCTTATGCATTTAGGATTTGTGACTTGACAATAAAGAATATTTGGAATATGTGATGAAGGAATTAGGAAGGACATCAAAAATTAATCACGAACTTCAGTAGTGAAGACCAAACCCAATAGACAAAGAAGGACATATGTCTTATCATCCGCTGGAACAAAACACAAGGAATCAAATTGTTACCTATATTCTATCCCTTTCAGATAACGCCAAGTTCGAAGGACCGAATGTTATGGAATTAGTCACAAAGATTTATTGTACCCATTTCAGTTATTCCTGTTAAGGAAACCGATTCACCTTGGACTTCAAGCAATCATTTCAGGACTTCCTTCAGAAACCCATTTAGATGTAAACATCACCTATCATTCTCAAACCGATGATCAAAGCGAGAGAACAATTCAAACATAGGAAAGTATGCTCAGAGCATGAGTGATTGACCCTAGAAATGGTTAGACTAACCAGTTATCATAAACCAAATTCAGTTGCAATCATAGTTATCGCGCGGGCATAGAGACTATACCATTTGAGGCACTCTATGGTCGAGGTGCCAATATCCATTGACGGATCGAAATTTGGAAAAGCCCAACATACTAGTCTAGTAGGCATTCATGAAATAACCAGAAATTTTCTACAAGTCAAGAATCAGTTACAAGTTCAATAAGTTGTAAACTATTAAAACTTCAAGTTGGTAGGCAAAGTTATGCAGAAAGTTCTGCCTAAGAAAGACATGATATCATTCAGAAAACTTGGAAAGTTAAACCCTATATACAATGGACCATGTAATATTTCAGACAGAGTAGGCCTAGTGGCCGTCAAACTTGAGCCTTGATAGAGAACAACAAGATTACACAACCATGTATTATCATCTTTTCAGATTAGTCACTCATAATTCCATTTGGAAAGGAATCCAACCCAAAGTCAAACATAAACCTTGTAGGAGAACAAGTAGAAATCATGGACAGTTAGGTCGAACAGTTGAAGCAGAGTCGAATTCCTATCGTGAGAGTTCGCTGGAATTCTCGAATATCATCACCTTTTCACCAATATGTCTTCAGAGACCAACATAAACTGAACTTCGGGACGAAGTTCCTTTTAGAGGGGAAGACTGTCACAACTCACCATTTCAGGTCATTTCCCAAACTTCGACATTTTACTATTCATAAATCACTATTCATCATTTTCGAGGTCAATTTGATATTCTGAGAAACATTTGAGAATTTTACTATTCACTAAACACTATTCATTTCCGGAAAAGTTTTCATTATTCACTTTCATTACGCACTTCATCGTAAATTTAGTTTACGGGTATTCAAATTCGCGTAACCGGATTGGTTTAGGTGCGAATTCATTTCATTAGTACTAAGGACACTGCATACGGACTAGAGACAGTCTGCATATCATCATAACAGCATTTTCATGTTATACCACTCTTAGGATTTTCAAATTTATATATTTGATACATTTAACGTTTTCCTTATAATTATTGATAAATAAACATTAACACCCGGTTTATAAACACGACGAATGTATCTAAATATTCCCACAATGGTCCTGACATATTTTTATATCCATTTTATCATCATAAAAGTTATTACATTCATTTACCCAGTATTTTAGAAATTTATTTTATTTATAACGTAAGTTTATAAATATTACGACGGTTTTCGTGAAAACTACACAATAATCACCCGAACACTCAATACTTGTACCCAACGTATTTTTAACATTTTTATGACTTTATTAAGTCCCGACTAACTTGTTAAAATTTATTTCTCGCAAACCCGGTACTTAATGATAACTAAAAACTAACTACGATTACCTAAATTTAACACCTATAAACCTATGCTTATACTACAAATCATCCACTAACTATCCTAAATAAATCAAAGTCCATATTATGGCTTATGAACCCTTTGAAAATCAGCCATGAACCCCCCCCCCCCCCTTGACCTCATGCATATATGAAAGCTTATTATACTATAAACCTTTGCATAAATATCTTTACAAACACCTAAAACATAAACATAACAAAATCTTGGAATCAAAAGCTCTCATCCTCATCTTTTCTTTCCCAAAACCCATGACCCAAATAAGATCCAAGACCAAAATCCATTATTTTTCAAAGATCAAAGCATAAAAGTTGTTCATTTTATCATCCTAATCAAGAATCATACAACAAAAACACAAGTAACACAAGGTTTCTCATCATCTAATCACCTATTATTTCAAAGTGAGTTATCAACTTTATTTTCATGATTTCATCTAATTAACACTTGTATCTTATGGTTTTCATGCTTAATTTCATGTACAAGTTAGCTATACCACATTATTTTTGTTAACTTTTGAACATACAAACCCTCGATTTTGATTTAGGTGTTCCTTTGTTAAATTAACATGATTACTAGTGATTAGGAACCCATGGCACCCTAAGAAGGTGTATAGTAGGATTAGTATAGCTTTGTGGTGTTTGCAAGAGATTTGGTTGAAGTTAGAAACTAGTTTTGGACATGAAAAATGGATTTGTAACAAGTATATAAGCCTACTGTCCCATTTTGGTAAATCCAGGAAAATCAGTAAACATAAAGGAAACTTTGGCAAAATTTTTAGAAAATACTTTCAAAAATGAATCCGTAGGCGAAAGAATGGATTAAAAAGAGTTTATAACGAAGAACTTATGATTTTTGCAAGTTTATTGACGAAAAGTATTTTTCTGAAAATTTCATGCTGTTGGACGTTTTTCGTCAGACAAAAAGAGGCTTTAGACGTAACCCGGAGGAGCCAAGCTTTCCAAAATATATTACTACATACTAAGACGTAACCGTGAATATAAAGAACAAGTAAAACGGACTTATAACGACAAAGATACTCACGTTTCAATATCGGCAAAACTTATATTGTTTTGACAGCTTTTGGTAAAATGATAACACTAAAACTACGTAGTAACTCTAGATTTCTAGAAATAATACCAAGTAACCAAATTCATAACTAATGAAGTATTAGTGATTACAAGTATATTTTTATCACTACAAGGCGTTATATCAAGGATTTCAAACCGAGGATTTCAACACTAACATTGATACATACGATATATATATATATATATATATATATATATATATATATATATATATATATATATATACATTCCAACTAGTTTTATTTTTCTAGTTGCCTTATTTTCCTAAGTCTTGGAAAATATATATTTTTGATAACAAGTATTTTTCAAAGAGTAGAGTGGTATAGGAAACATGTGCATGGACATTCATAACATCATTTCATGATCTAAAGTAGATCGTTCATCATTCATATTAGGTTGCGGCTAGTGTGCGTGCCTTGTTTTTCAGCTCATTTCATGTTCATGGTACCATCATATCAGGTGAGTTTTCATAGCCCCGTTTTTAATACAATATTTTGATTTCAAATCCCACGGGTGAATACATTGCATCAATTATTTGAGTACGAGCCCAAGTACCAAAACATATGTACATTGCTTAAGTTGCCTTACCAACCTGTTAAAGTCCCCTATTTATTATCATGGACCGTTAATTTGCCGATTAAGCGAGAGTGAGTGGATAGATTTATCGAGGGTGACGCCTCCATCCGTGGTAGTTATTACCAACAGTAAGCGGATGCATTTCATTTTGACATTTTGGGAGTGTTCTGGTAAAACATTCGGGAGGGGCATATAATTTCATCAGTCATAGCTTCGGGGTCATGAGCTTAAGGTCTATTGTACTATTTTACTTGATTTTTATCTTGCACTTTTACTTGTGGTGGCCGTACAACATTACATTTTATAAACCTATGGAATTCACCAACATTCGTGTTGACGTTTTAGTAATGTATTTCAGGTTATTAAGGTAGCTCATATGACATGTATTTGGACCTTCATGGATTCGTGGAGTCGACGCGTCTCACCATTATTTCTTGCACTTATGTAAACGTTTGATCTAGTATGACTTGTTTTTCATAAACATGCAACACCTTTTGGGGACCTCATTTTGTAAACTCTGAATAATTTCAATGATCAAACGAAGTATTTTCCAAACGACACTTTAGGTCGTTCAATGTGACCGTAACTGTGATGCTATGACAGACACCCCCAGGTATTCCATTCCGCTGCAAGTCAGGTAAATTGGGGGTGTGACAATTTACAAGTACAAGTTCTAGAATAAATAAAATCACCGACACACTCATAACAAAAGATTCAAGCATAAAAGATGTATGCTAGATATGAAATAGGCTCAAATTCCCACAATTTAGTGGAAAGGGTTACAATATGCGCTAGCAAATGTTATCAATCCCAGAAATGGATTGCAGTATTAATCGGGACACATCTCAAATTTTTCAAAAATTACTAATTTTACCAGTGGATTGATCCAGTTATTCTAATAAATTATTCCTAAAAGCGTGAAAACAACTAGATCACAAGGACAAACAAAATTTAAAAATTAAATCGATATTAGACTTAATTTCTTATTTTACCTACTCACCCCCCCCCCCCCCACACTTAAGTTAAACATTGTCCTCAATGTGATAAACGAAAAAGCATGAAAGTAGGGAAAATGAGAAAATAATCCATGATATCCGGTGTTATCCAATCTTCTGTTTCTTGTAATCAACACCTGCATTATTAGAAACAAAAACAAACAAACAAAAAGCATTGCAGTTTTATTCAGCTTAGTGGCACACCCCCACACTTAAGTTTGACTAAGTACTAAAACTTTGGGGTATAAACACTGAAAATCAAAAACAAAAATAAAATAAAACACACGGGTTGCCTCCCGAGAAGCGCTTGTTTTATTAACGAGTCCTCAGCCGGACTCAAACTTCGAAATAGATTATGAAGTTTTAGTGTTACGTTTCCTTTTAGGGATATACAACACATTTCCTATCACAATTCCCTCTCTTGTTTCATCTATGTTTTCCAATTTAACATTTTCCCATGCTCTAGGAAGAGCATCATAGATAAAACCATTACTGTGTGCCCAAGGAACCATTTCCTTGTGTGGAGCCATGAATGTGATAGCTTCATATTCAAATTCAGATGAAATTTCCTCATTAGAAATCACGTTTAATTGCTCCTTATCATAATAGAGTTTAATTCGGTGCCCATACAATGAAACTTCCACCATGTTTGTCATAAAGTTCAACATAACCTGATGGAAATCCATGTTTCACTACATATGGTCCAAACCATTTTGGCTTGAGTTTCGGAGCTTTAAACTTGTATTTCATATTAAAAAGCAGAACTTTATCTCCAGCTTTGAATTGTTTTCAAATTCTCAGCTTTCTATCGTGATATGCTTTGGTTCTTGCTTTATATAGCTTGGAGTTTTCATAAGCTTGAAGTCTTAACTCATCAAGTTCATGTAATTGCAAAAATCTCTTTTCTCCAGCTATTTTTAGATCAGGATTACAGCTTCATAATGCCCAGCAAGCACGGTGTTCAAGTTCGAACGGTAGATGACATGTTTTCCCATACAAGAGTCTGTACGGTTGATACGTGGGAATCGCACCAGGCTTTACCTCTCAAGGGATCTTGAGAAGCTTACAACCCCCACCAGGCAGTGTACCTGATCGTTGTAGTATAGTATAGTGACAAGTACCGGGGGATTGATCGTTCAGCTAGGAATAGTGTCGTTAGGATTAGAAAACCTAAATACTAGTTCTAAAGGTGAGGGATGATTATTTTTGTATTTTTATATTTTTTTAGAAAGCAAGTAAAAATCTCGGGTTTAAAGGATTTGGGCGGAATTAGTTGCTAATCAACTAACCCAATACTAAAGATGCAATCAAAATAAAATACTAGAAATGAAAATAAACTAAATTATACTAAAGTTGTGAGCAATAAGTGGAGAAAATGTGTTTACTTAGATTTCACTACTCCCTAGACATCTTTTACACGTTAATTACTTGTTATAGTTGCATGGATGAGGGATTGTATTCCTTAATATCATTCATGGGGTGGCGCACTTAACTCCCCAATTCTATGAGCTCTTATCTCCTCCTATACCATGCCCAGCACAACCATAAGGATTATAAACAGTGGCTCACGCATTAAGTACAACCAAGAAAGACCTAGTGCACATCGGTTCATGTTTCTTAAGACGTTCAGGCATGTTACCATTTGGAGATATGCCAGTTTTCTTAAGCCTAACATCAAATTCATTCATCCAATACAATTATAAACAAGTAATCAACACATAATTAACATCTAGGTTTCATTAGATCCAAGCAAACACAAGATAGATCTAGCCTAGCATGATGGAATTAAGACAAGAACAAGATATAGACAACCAACACATAGACATATTGATTGAATTAAAAGAATACTTATCTCAATTACACATGAAAGGTATCAAGGGCTTAGAACCCTTGAAAAACCTGTAAAATTCGCACCAAGTTTGTACTTAGGGTTTCTCCAAAACTTCTCTCTTAATGTGTGAAAATTAGAAAAATATATATAGGAAATAGGGTCTGACGGCGTCAAGACCAATCTTGTGACGCCGTCACCTCGCCGCCAAAACTCTTCTCGGACTGCCTTGATCCACTTCTGACGCCGTCATGTATTGTGCATTTCCAGGCCGTCATGAATTTTACTCTTGACGCCCTACTTCGTGACGCCGTCAAATTTGTACTGGATCGTCATGGAAATTTGTTCTTGACGCCGTCAAGGATTCCTTCTTGACGCCGTCACCTACTGTTCCCAGCAAGGAAAATTAAGACTTTGGCGTTTTCTTCACTTTTATGCTCCAAAAACGTCCGAATTGCTTCATTTTCCAGATTTCACTCCCAAAGTACCTAAAATCACAAAAGGAACGATTTAGGGCAATATTTGATCAAATAAAGTCGATTCCGGGCTTAAATGACCCCCTAAAAGTGGTTCATTTTTCGCCTCATCATATACCCTTACACTTGAGATTTGCTTGTCCTCAAGCAAATGCCCTTTTATTCTACTCAAAATACAAGTTAGGGGTCATTTAACACTAATATAAAAGTAATTACAACAAATAATCGTTCCACTAAAGACCAATAGACAAGCACGGAGGTCATACACTAGCACCTCAGAAATAGTGTTTAGATACTCACATCTCTCGGGTGTAATAAAGTATAAATTACAATATGGAAACGGAAGATATCTCTCACTACCTGTCATAGCAAAATAGATTACCATAGGCTTGGGAAAGGATCAAACCTCCACCACATGGCGTAAGCACCTAGGATAAACTATCAAAGAGGTCTTTTAAAGGGTTGTAACATTAGGTGTAGGGATATGAAATACACGGTTTTGTTGGATAAAGGAAGTTTTTACTGGTGGCAAGTTAACAATCTTGGTTAATTACATGTACAAAGTGGCGTTGCTAAGCCAAGACTAGACTCGACTTAAGCTAATAAATGAAAAATAACAAAAACATAAAATGAACATAGAATAAAAAGGGATGGTAGTCCGTATGTTTTTTTTTTCTCTTTTCTTTTTCTATTTTTTTTTCTTTTTCTTGATTTTTAGATTTTTTTTTTTTTTTTTTTTTTTTTTTTTTGCATACACTCTTACCCTACCATCCAAAATAATACATCATAGGGAATAAACATTTCTCTTACACTTGAATCTTTACATACTTTACAATAAACTAATCTAATGACTCGAATTAAGATAATCAAAACACTTGGAGCACTTTTTAAGATTAACGCACATATGGGGGTAATAAATGATGTTCTTCCCCATTACTCCATAAAATAAGTACTTTACCCATGAGTCCCAATCGTCCCAAAACAATATGTACAAGGATATGACTCGACTTAGCAACCATGTAATCAATTAGATAGTTAACTTAGGGTTTAACAAATAACAATAATGCACTAAAAATGAGCGCATACACGGAAGGCTAAGGCGATTTGGGTGTACATTTAAGTGGGGTGTAACAAATTCTTCCTTTAAGTAAAATGCTTAAAATTAGAAATGAAAAGATAGGATCGGAGGGGTGTACTAGGGGTTTCGTGTACTAAAAATGAGTACGACGCTAAGGGTGTGGGAGAAATTAGTTGACTTAACTAGCCAAGTAATATGACTTAAATGGTCAAGTAATTATAATACGGGTTTAACACAAGGGTAATCCTAATGCCTCTTATCATGTAGTAAATCCTACTACACGAATGTAGTCTCACTAGCGGTCTCGGGATGCATCACTAACGCAAGTTCTAGAATCTAAATGCTACCGGTACACTCATAAGCACTAATAGTAAATGTTTTTCCTATCAAATCTAAAGGCGAACCTCACATATTTGGGTGGAAATTTTTTCTGAATATACGGTTGTATGCTAGTCATACAATCTCCTATCCATGAGACGCTTGCTATGGCTAAAGTTTTACTCCTAAATGTTGTAAAAAATTTAAATTTGGCGCTAAAATTACACTAACAAGTATTTTTCATTGTTTTATTACACATCTACCATCAAACAAAACAAACTCAAGCGAAAGTGCATATGTAAGGTATCATCTTTTTACCCTCCCCTTACACTTAAGATGAACATTGTCCCCAATGTTCAAGTAAAGAATATAAAAGTGAAAAAGGTAAAAAGAATGAAATCAAATACTCCCCTGATTCGCTCGGTATGAATAATAAGGTGACCAGGTTAAATCTTCCTCCAAGAAAATGAACAATCAAAGCTTCCCTTCCGGAATATAAATCATCTTCTTGTCATACATAACCTGTAAAACCTGAGAAAATAGACAAAACAACCTCGCGTAAAATCGGCGGCATCCTATATAAGTTACTAAATCCTAGAAAACAAGATAAGATATAATGCTTGTGGAATGAAGTTTGCAGATTTCCTGGAGATTATAAAACTTAATAATTCACAAAAACCATGAGACTCCGTTAGAAAAACAAAACCGGTAAAATTTCCAGATTTTTTACACTTGACGCCGTCAAGAGTTAACTCTTGACGCCGTCAGAAGTGACCTGCAGAAATTCTTATGTTAAGTTTCCGGAAAATTTCTGGAAAAACTTATCCTACTTCCTGGAAAATCCTGCAAAACTTCATTATAACTCAATACAAGCATTTGACTCTAACAAATACGAATATACATGTTCATTTAATATTGTGGAGAATCATGATCGGTTTGTTTCTTAAAAACATATTTGGGGTTTCCCCTTACACTTATCTTTTGCAAAAAATACTTTTAGGTGGAGTTAAGACTAGGCCAAAACAATAAAGTAAAGTATTTCCACTATTTAGTTTTAGAAACATGATCTACCAACAATAAAAATAAAGCATGCATACGGAAGCAAATAACAAACAAACAAACAAAATTAAAATCACACAAAACATGGGTTGCCTCCCAAGAAGCGCTTTTCTTTATTTACGAGTCTTGTAGCTAGACTCAAGGTCATAGGTTAACGTGTATCGCTTATGCTCACATAACCAAGTGTGAGCCATCTAATAGTCGCCTCATCTTTCTTATATTCATCTCCTAACTCTAAGCATCCGCGATAGTATCTTTTATTCTTTTCATGAGTGTACTTAAGTCCTTTTCTCTTATCATTCTCACTTAACATTTCCATGGGCGGATACCTACTACACTTTTCCATGGAAAAATCTTTGAACCTAGGGTGTGTGCGGGGCATTTGATAGACAAAATCTTCATCCCCATCCGAGAATGTAATTAACCCTTCTATGAGTTTTTCATCGAGGTTGGTCAACCGTTTGAAAGGTTTTCCAAACACAACTTAGGTCAACTTATCATCAATAAACTCTCCTAGATTCTCCATAACCATGAACTCAGCAAGATAAACCAAGCTTCCTACAAACACATGCAATGGTATTGCCTTAGCAATAATGTTTTTACTTTCGTATTCTAACTCATCTACCATGATTTTATTGTATTCATTACGTGAGATTATGTTCATTGGAAGAGATGAGTTGAGATAGGCGTTAAAGCTCTTAAATCCGATCTTACAAAGGGAATTGCATGTTAAATGAACTATCACACTCAGTCCTAGTTCTAGGGTCAACATACCTAAGAGGGTTTATTTCTTCTTCCATCCTATTCTCATTAATCACATCACCATCATCAAGATCCCCATCGGAGTCTGAATAGTAAAAAGGACTAGCCCTACGGTCATCATGATCAGACTCTTCTAACTCAGAATTATTGTCAAAGTGGTGGTTGGGTGAGAGGTTAGGTGGGTTCTCATTTTCCACTAAAGGAAGTGGGGCGGGCATTTGGAAAATCCGACGACGAAAAACACGAATAACAGGAATCAAACGATCAATGTTATTGTGATCCATCGAAATAGTTTACGAACAAAGGACACAAAGAAATAAGATAGACTAAAGAAAACCTAAAAATAAAAATAAAATCTTACTAGAAAGGAATCTAGCAAGTAGACCTAATAAAAAGAAATTCTAACCTAGACAATAACTATTCCCCGGCAACGGCGCCAAAAACTTGATACGTGGGAATCGCACCAGGCTTTACCTCTCAAGGGATCTTGAGAAGCTTACAACCCCCACCAGGCAGTGTACCTGATCGTTGTAGTATAGTATAGTGACAAGTACCGGGGGATTGATCGTTCAGCTAGGAATAGTGTCGCTAGGATTAGAAAACCTAAATACTAGTTCTAAAGGTGAGGGATGATTATTTTTGTATTTTTATATTTTTTTAGAAAGCAAGTAAAAATCTCGGGTTTGAAGGATTTGGGCGGAATTAGTTGCTAATCAACTAACCCAATACTAAAGATGCAATCAAAATAAAATACTAGAAATGAAAATAAACTAAATTATACTAAAGTTGTGAGCAATAAGTGGAGAAAATGTGTTTACTTAGATTTCACTACTCCCTAGACATCTTTTACACGTTAATTACTTGTTATAGTTGCATGGATGAGGGATTGTATTCCTTAATATCATTCATGGGGTGGCGCACTTAACTCCCCAATTCCATGAGCTCTTATCTCCTCCTATACCATGCCCAGCACAACCATAGGGATTATAAACAGTGGCTCATGCATTAAATACAACCAATAAAGACCTAGTGCACATCGGTTCATGTTTCTTAAGACGTTCAAGCGTGTTACCATTTGGAGATCTGCTAGTTTTCTTAAGCCTAACATCAAATTCATTCATCCAATACAATTATAAACAAGTAATCAACACATAATTAACATCTAGGTTTCATTAGATCCAAGCAAACACAAGATAGATCTAGCCTAGCATGATGGAATTAAGACAAGAACAAGATATAGACAACCAACACATAGACATATTGATTGAATTAAAAGAATACTTATCTCAATTACACATGAAAGGTATCAAGGGCTTAGAACCCTTGAAAAACCTGTAAAATTCGCACCAAGTTCGTACTTATGGTTTCTCCAAAACTTCTCTCTTAATGTGTGAAAATTAGAAAAATATATATAGGAAATAGGGTCTGACGGCGTCAAGACCAATCTTGTGACGCCGTCACCTCGCCGCCAAAACTCTTCTCGGACTGCCTTGATCCACTTCTGACGCCGTCATGTATTGTGCATTTCCAGGCCGTCATGAATTTTACTCTTGACGCCCTACTTCGTGACGCCGTCAAATCTGTACTGGATCGTCATGGAAATTTGTTCTTGACGCCGTCAAGGATTCCTTCTTGACGCTGTCACCTACTGTTCCCAGCAAGGAAAATTAAGACTTTGGCGTTTTCTTCACTTTTATGCTCCAAAAACGTCCGAATTGCTTCATTTTCCAGATTTCACTCCCAAAGTACCTAAAATCACAAAAGGAACGATTTAGGGTAATATTTGATCAAATAAAGTCGATTCCGGGCTTAAATGACCCCCTAAAAGTGGTTCATTTTTCGCCTCATCAACGGTGTCGTACCAATTGGTGTCTTATATGCCGTACGAAATGCCCATAGAGCGTCATCTAATTTCCTTGACCAAATGGAAGGATTGTCTTTAACCGTTTTTTCAAGTATTCTTTTTTTAGCTCTATTGGTATTTTTCGACTTCACCACTAGTTTGTGGATGATAAGCTGTATCAAAACGATGATGAACTCCATATCGTTTCATTAATTTCTCCATTTGTATATTACAGAAATGGGATCCTCTATCACTTATTAAAGCTTTAGGAATTCCATAACGAGCAAAAAGCTTTTTGAGAAAGTTGACAACAACTCGTGCATCGTTAGTAGGAAGAGCTTCAGCTTCAACCCATTTGGAAACATAATCGATTGCAACGAGGATATATTCGTATTTGTGTGATTTAGGGAAGGGTCCCATAAAATCAATTCCCCAAATTTCGAATATTTCACAGACTTGAATGCTCTTTTGAGGCATTTCATCTCTTCGAGAAAGGTTACCGGATTTTTGGCACGCATCACAATTTTGAACAAGAGTATACGCTTCTTTGAAAATTGTAGGCCAATAGAATCCAGCATCAAAAACTTTTCTAGCTGTAGTGGAAGGACCATAATGTCCCCCATTTGGGCCATGATGACATTCATCAAGAATTTTTCTTGTTTCGGCACCCGAAACACAACTTCGTATCATTCCATCCTTGCACATCTTAAAAAGGTAAGGTTTCTCCCAATAATAGTGTTTTAGTTCTGAAAAGAACTTACTACGTTGGTAGTGACTCATACCTTTTTTAAGAATATCTCCTGCAAGATAATTTGCGTAATTTGCAAACCATGGTATTTCCTCATCATCATCTTTATCTATCGTCATAAGAGTTTCTTCGGGAAAATAATCATTAATTTCATTTTCTTTTAATTCTTCCAAATTTGGATTCTCGAGACGTGATAAATGATCAGCTGCAAGATTTTATGCTCCTTTCTTGTCTTTTATTTCGATATCAAATTCTTTCAGTAATAAAATCCATCTGATAAGATGTGGTTTTGCATCTTGTTTGGTAAACAGATATTTGAGTGCAAAATGATCGGTAAAAACTATCATTTTTGAAAGCACAAGATAAGATCTGAATTTGTCGAATGCAAAAACTACGGCTAATAATTCTTTCTCCGTAACCGTATAGTTTTGTTGAGCATTGTTGAGTGTTTTACTAGCAAAGTAAATAGGACGAAAATGTTTTCCTTCACGTTGTCCTAAAACAGCTCCAACAGCAAAATCGCTTGCATCACACATGATTTCAAATGGTAGTGACCAATTAGGTGCAACCATAATTGGGGCACTAGTCAATTGACTTTTCAATGTTTCGAAAGCGTTAATGCAGTCAACATTGAAATCAAATACATAATCCTTTTCTAAAAGTTTAGTCATAGGACGTGATATTTTTGAAAAATCTTTGATAAATCGGCAGTAAAAACCGGCATGTCCTAGAAAACTTCTAACGGCTTTAACGTTAGTTGGTGGTGGTAATTTGGTGATAACATCTATTTTAGCATTGTCTACTTCCATCCCTGAACTTGATATCTTGTGTCCTAACACAATTCCTTCAGTTACCATGAAATGACATTTTTCCCAATTAAGAACTAGATGTGCAGCTTCACATCTTTCAAGCATTCTATCGAGATTGGAAAGACAAGTTTCAAAAGAATCACCAAAAACTGAAAAGTCATCCATGAAAACTTCCATAGATGTTTCAAGCATGTCATGAAATATTGCGATCATACACCTTTGAAAAGTTGCAGGTGCATTACATAGACCAAAAGGCATACGCCGGTAAGCGTAGGTTCCAAAAGGACATGTAAATGTGGTTTTCTCTTGATCGGCTGGATCGATAGGAATTTGGAAATATCCCCAAAAACCATCAAGGAAGCAAAAGTATTTGTTTCCTGCTAATCTTTCGAGCATCTGATCCATGAAGGGTAAAGGAAAATGATCTTTCCTGGTGGTTTTGTTAAGTTTTCTGTAATCAATACATACTCGCCATCTAGTGACAGTTCTAGTAGGAACTAACTCATTCCTTTCGTTTGTCACTACAGTCATTCCTCCTTTCTTTGGAACACAATGAACTGGACTCAGCCATGGGCTATCCTCGATAGGATAAATAATTCCTGCGTCAAGAAGTTTAATGATTTCCTTCTTAACAACCTCTTTCATATTTGGGTTGAGTCGACGTTGTCTTTCTACAACGGGTTTAGTACCTTCTTCACAATTGATTTTGTGTTTGCAAAAATCAGGACTAATTCCTGGAATATCAGAAGTTTTCCACGCAAAAGCGCGTTTATGCTTCCTAAGAACATAAACGAGTCTTTCTTTTTGATTTGTTTCGAGCAACGACGATATGACTACTGGAAGAAGTGAATTTTCTTCTAAGTAAGCATATTCGAGATTATTGGGAAGGGTTTTGAGTTCCAAATCAGTGGGTGGTTCTTCTATAGATGATTTGATTTTCAATTGATCTTTATCAGTGATATCTTCAAATTTCTCTTCTTCCTCTTCTTCTAGTTTAATTTCTATGAATTCCTCAAATTCTTTATCAGAATCTGTTTCACTAATATTTTCTGAAGTAGTCATGAATGGTTTCGAATCGTCAAATAATGCATCCAATTCTTCTTCAGTGACTTCATCAATTACATCGATGTTATAGCATGTGTCATCACTGGAATTTGGATATTTCATTGCTTTATCGATTAAGAATGTGATTCGATCTTCTCCTACTCCAAGATTTAGTTCTTTACCTTTAACTTTAATCATTGCATCAGGAGTGTTTAAGAAAGGTCTTCCTAAGATAAAGGGTACTCGACTATCTTCTTCCATTTCTAAGATGACAAAATCCACAGGAAAAACAAATTTACCAACTTGAACAAGCATATTTTCAGCAACCCCAACAGGATATTGGTATGTATGGTTGGCTAATCGTATACTCATCTTAGTAAGTTTCAATGTATTGATGGAAAGTTTAGAATACAACGAATAGGGCATCAAATTGATACTTGCACCCAAATCGGCTAAAGCATCACATGTGATGTTGTTTCCTAATGTACATGGTATAAGAAAACTTCCGGGATCTCCAAGTTTTGGTGAAATTTTGTTTTGAATAATAGCAGAGCATTCTTCATTAAGAATGGTAGCGGAAATTTGTTCTAACTTGTTTCGATTATTAAGAAGTTCTTTCAAAAATTTCCCATAATTGGGCATTCCAGCTAGAACATCAACGAGGGGTACGTTAATTCTAACTTCTTTGATCATCTCTAAAAACTTCTTATTTCACTCCTCTCTTTTCTCTTTTCTTAGGGCTTGTGGATATGGTATTTTTGGTGTATAAGGCTTTATTGGTGGAACGGTTGGTTTTGGGTTGGTTCTTCTTCAACTGCTTCTTCCTCAGCTTCTTCCTCCTCTTCTTGAATAAGAGTATTATCGGTAGGAATGGGTGGTGGATCATATGAGAGACCACTTCGAGTGAATACAGCATTGATATGCTCATTTCTGTTGTGTGGTGGACGATAATTCTTATCGTTTGATCCAGATGGTTTTGGATTGGATTGGGTGTTACTTGGTAATGTACCAGGAATTCGAGAAGAAAATTGATCAGAAAGTCTACCAAATTTTTGTTCAAGATCCTGGATAGAAGCTTGATGGTTTTTCTGACCTTGCTCAACTTTGGTTTTGAAATTGAAAAATTGAGTTTTTACAAACTCATTTGTGGTCTTTGAGCATTTACGAATTCTCGCATCATTTTTTCGAAATCAGATTCTTCTTTTTTATCTGAATTTGTTGGGTTTGAATTTTCTGTTCGAGGTTGAAAATCACGGTTGTTATCCCTTTGTTGGCGATATTGCCAATTTCCAAAACTTCTTCCGTAATAATTACCATGAAAACCTCCTCCACGACATCCTCCTTGGACATAATTGGCTTCCCCTTCGTTGGGTCCATTCATAGGTTGGTCATCACACTCGGATGATGTGTGATTTCCTCCACAATTATTACAGCCATCTCGCATTTCTTTCATTTCTCCTTTTATATCTTTGTATTGCGAGTCCATTTTAGAAGACAAGGCTTCTATTTTGTCCATGAGTTTTGAATTATCTGAACTTTCGGCAAAAGCAACGGTTTTCCGTAAGGGTTTGGTTTTGGAATCTTTGGACCAATCGAGTTTAAGAAGTACTCGATCTTCAAGAAGTTGATATGCCTCATTTGGTGTTTTGTAAAGGAAAATTCCTCCAGCATCAAGGATTGCTTGAGATGCTTCATCAAGACCATGATAAAAGATTTGGATTATTGTTTCTCATCCTAAATTATGACCATGACAACTTCGAAGCAAATCTTTCATGCGAAGCCAAGCTTCAACAAGAGATTCATTAGGATTTTGTGAAAAAGCACGAATTTCTCCCATTAGCCTATCATACATGGCAGGTGGAAAGAATCGGCTTACAAAAGCTTGCCTCATCTCCTCCCAAGTATTAATAGTTCCTGGGGTTAGTTCGTTATACCATACTTTGGCATCTTCGGTGAGTGATGATGGAAAAAGTTTGAGCTTGATAGCATCGACATTAGTGTCTCCATAATGAAACATGCCACAAATTTCAATGAATTCGGCAATGTGTTTATGCGGATCGGCCCGCGAACGGCCATTGAATTGACGGTCTTTGATCATAGAAAGATGGTGACCTTTAACGGTAAAGTTTTCACCAAGGTCGGCGACAACAATAGCAGCTCCAAGAGTGGGTGCTACGGTTCTATTGGCAGCCCACATGGGTAAATCGTCAGCCATGGGTAATGGTTCAAAAAGATTAGAAATTGGGTGTTCTTCGGAAAGATTATCAAACCAATTAAGAATAGTTGAAGATCTCTTCTCACGAAAAAAACTTTCGGGATCGGATAAAGGTGTACTAGGCTTTTTAGTAGTAGAACGAGTGTTCATACAACTATCCAGAGAATCGAGTCAATTACCTAAACAAAAGAACAAGAAAAATAAAAAATAAAAACAGAAAAATCAATCCGAATCGGTTGGGAACCAAACCGATCGGATGGACGCTACGGTAAAAATTAAAATGTGGGAAACCGATCGGTTAGAAGTGAAGCCGTCCGTTATAGCAAGATATAATGGTAAGTCGGGATCGTTCGCAGGGATTTGTGAGTGAATCGAAATATAAGTCTAAAAGTAAATCTCTAATGTACGCAAATATGATAATAAGCAAATTCAATAAATTAAAAACTACACTTGTTTAGACTAGTTTTCTACTTAATGACACACATGATTGTGATAAATTTTGATAACATGTTGGTTGAGATAATTAGATGGTGATCTAATCTATTGTTTCTACAAGTTAAACCTTCATCAAGATTCTAGTTCATAAAAACAAGCTTTAGGTGTAAACCAATCAATTCAAGATCTATCCAAGGTTCATAAGGTATGGTGGATATCTTAAACACAAGACAAACTTTTATTACCAATCAAATACTCTTAGGAAATGGTCAATACAAAAGGTAACCTCTTCATAGACAAAAAGGTCACAATCGTTTATAAACATTTAAACTTTCGTCCTACTAAAGGTTTACAAACAATCCGATTTGATGTTATAAAAGAGTTCTCATTACAATCATACTTCTTGTTTCTTTGTTTAGTCAAGAATAATTATGGTGAAAAACAATCATTCATAGACATATGATTATAACTAGTTGAGTAATAACAAATCTTTAGACCTTTGAAACTATTATCAATTAGTTAACCTTAGCTAAACAAATGTCACGATGAAACTTAAGGTACAATTGGTTCTTAGGATTGACTTGAAATTGAATTAAAACATGTTATCACAATCATCACTATCACTAAGTATAAAACATCATCAAAACAAGTGTAAAAAGATTACTAGCCACTCATGGCAAACATGCAAATAAACTCAGAATATTTAACATAAGAATCCATGGTTATAAGTCTTACAATGCTTTGAAATTGATAACAAATGACAAGGTATTGATAACCTAAGAGTTGGTGATGATTTCTTGAGATTCTCGGACTCCAAATGTTGCTTCCTTGGTCCTCCAAAGTTCCTGGTTCTTTCTGCACGAATTTTCCTCCTTAGAGAGCTAGAAGATGATAATAATTGTCTGTAGTAATGAGAGTAAATGGTATCTTCAATGGTGTGTTGAGTTATGTACTTTTGAGGTCCTTATAGGCTTGTCCAACACTCTTGGTAATAAATAGGAACTTAAATGCTTGAACTTGGACAATAAGATACTAAAAAGGGCCTAGAACCATGGGACAAAAGACCAAGATTCATGCACAAAAGTTGGCAAAAACATGCAGTATTGGCCATCCGATCGGTTGCGGGTTGGTACCGATCGGATGGAGAAAAGTCATTATGGCAATCCGATAGGTTTCACACCAACCGATCGGATGGTAATTCCTGGCAGTTTTGGACTTTGACTTTGACTTGTGTAGTTCTTTATGTACTATCCAAACTTGATTAACTTCTGAACTTGGAACTTTGAGATGACAAAACTTAGGTTCTCATATGAATTACTTCATAGATTGGACTTTTGAGCTCGGGAATTTTCGTGTAATCGCGTATACTTCATTTTCTTTACTTTTTCTCCATTTTTCCTGCATTTGGCTACATATGCTACCAAAACATACTTTGATACGATTTAGTGGCAAAAGCATATAAAAACAACCAAAATCATACACAAAAACACTAATAACGCTTATAAAAACATGTTAACTTTGAGCGTTATTGATGAGTGCTCAAACACTCATCATTTTTGGTCAAATCTGAACTGCAAAACATACAAAAACACTCAGAAATGCATCAAAATACTAAAAATATTTCAAAATTGTGTTTTATATGTTTTAGATGCAAAACGAGTAAAAACAGATGAAAAACGTACAAAGTTTGCAAAACTGGCAGTTTCAGTCCCCCAACTTTCATAAAATTTCAAAACTAGTCCCTGGTCATTCAAAATATGGAAAATTATCACCAAAGGTCCTTTTAAAATCATAAGTTGTCATATTTTGTCCTTTGGTGAAAAATCTCAAAAGTTTTGGAAAATTACAAGTTCAGTCCCTGTACTTTTAGATTTTGGCAGATTTGGTCCCTGGTGGGATATTTTTGGATGAAAAATCATTTTTAATCCTTGGAAATTCAAAAATGTTCAATATTCGTCCTTGGATAAAAGTTTTCACAGATTGGCAAAAATGACCCCTAAACTTTGCAAATTGACATATTTAGTCCCCGGTGTTTTAAAAATGAAAAAGTACATTTTGGGTCTTTGGGTTATTGAAGTTGTCAACTTTAATCCTTGTGATAACTTTGGGAAAGTTTCATTTACAGCCCCTCAATTTCAGAAAAGTTACAACTTTGGTCCTTGTGGTATTTCATTACCTAAAACTAAACGGACCCTATTTATTTATTACCCCAACAAACCTGATCCACAACACAACCCCAGCCCACACCTTATATCTCCCTGGTTTATCAGTTATGTGCCTGGATCCATTTGTGAGTTCTATTTTCAATTTCTTTGAATGCTACTGTAGCATTACTCAAACCTTGTTTATTTGTTGTTTGTGAGTTTATTGGGCTTAGTTGTTCTTAAAAATTGTAGTGTGGATAGCCTTTGTTCATTGGTTCTCATAGTTGCTTAGTTTTTCATTTACACTGTCATAATTAGCAATATTGGTGATCATAGGCTCTTGTTGTTTTTGTGGCTGTTTATGTACTTATTTAAGTTTTTTTTTATATCAAATGAAATCCTTTTGAATCAGTTGTATGGTCCTAATTAGCCTCATGATGTGAAAATCCCATTTTTATAAATGTTAAGGGGTGTTTGGCACATGCTGCATCTCTGAGTTCAAGGGGCTTGTGGGTGGTATATCTGGTTCAGTTATACTCTAATGGTTTCATGTAAGTCATGTAAGGTGTAACAACTAGTACCTAATAAGCAAAAAGTCAAAATGACCTTTGATCTAGCTTAAGTGTTCACTGTTAAGGTTTCATGCTTGCATAATCATCACATGGTCTCAATAGTTGTTAGGTTAGCTTCTAATAGTCTTATTACACTTAATTACTTCATGTTTAATCAGTAAAGTAGGATCAAACTTCATAAAAGTCAATTTAGGTGTTAAAACACAAAAGTCAAATGTCAAAATCAATTGAAAACCCATTTCTTGGGTGATTTGTTTAGAATTTTGTATAAGGTTTGAGACCTTGAAACTTTTTCCTAATTATAGTCCTCCAGCTCTACTTTAAGATCCTTGCTTCCCTTCATTTTTAGGAATTTTTGTGTGGGCCCCAGCTAGGTCCAAACTCACTTGCAGGGGGAGTATCCTCCCCTGCTTCAGCAGACCTCCATCACACCACCACCTTTGGTGGTGGCTGCAGCCCTCCACAGTGGGCCTCATGGTTCCCCTCTTGGTTCTTTGAACTCCCAAGGTGGGTGGCTTCCCATTGCACCCAAGCTTGTGCCCCCAATCACCCTTGTGGGCCCCCTAGACACCCCTTAAGTCTGTCCCTTTTCTGAGTTGAGCAAAGTATTCCATTTGCTTATTTTACTGATTATTGCTTATTTAGGGGTTTAGACTAGTTTCTTTTCGCTTATTTCCTTTCATCCAACATGTATCTACCATAAGCTACCCTTGTCTCAGCTTAAAGCTTATTTCAAAAGCTTTTTGCTTTGACAGTTGACCAAAGTCAATTGTCCAAGCTTATTAGCTCAAAGTGCTTATTTTTAAGATATAAAAAATTTTTGTTTTCACAAAAGTTAGTTTTTTTTAGGTATAAAATAGAATTCCAAAAGAAAAATCCAGAAAAAACAATTTAATTTTAAGTGATAGTTTATATTTAATGTAATTTTAATTTTAATTTTCATTTTTAAATTTTTGTTAAGCACTTAGCTTTCTTATATTTTTCTTAAATTCCTTTTATATTAAAGTAATTTTAGTAAATTTCTCAGATTTTTATTTTATCATTTGGTATTTATTAGATTTAATATTAGTTTTATTAGTAATTAATTAATATTTAAGTTTTAAATAGCATAATTAGTTTTTATTAAGTAAATCCTAGTGTTTATATTTTTCCTAGCTTTTATATAATGTAATATAATTTTAGGAATTTTTCTAGAATTTTTACTGTTCATTTTCTATTTTTTATAATTTAAATTAGTTTAATTAGGTAATTAATATTTAATTAGTAATTAATTAATAGAAAAATCACAAAAAGACAAAAATACATATTTTTAATTTTAAAATTTGTTTTTAGTTATTTTATAATTTTAGAAATTTAATTTTCATTTTTTTAGTATTTAAATAGTATTATATTGTATTTAAGTATTTTAAATATTAATAATTAGTATTAAATAGTATTTAATTAATAATAAATAATTAAATAGTGTGAAAATTAATTTTCTTTCTCTAAAAATTTTCTTCCATCCTTAGGATTGTAAAAAAGTCATTTTCACCCCCTGGGGGTTTTCAGATTTCAGTTTTCACTTTTTATTTTGTACGTTTACGTTAATTTAAAATGTAAACGTACGCGTTTTAAGTTTTAAACGTTTCTGGTTTTTCTAAACTTCCAGTCTTGTTCATATAGCTTATTTACGCTATTTCATTGTACAAATCGGTAGTGTAATCAATCTCAAACCCTTTCCCATCCAGATTCACCCGATCACAAACCCGTTTATTAACCATCACACCTCGTCGGGACATAACGACCCGGAGAAACCCTATATTCCACGGAGCATTGACTCTAAGCTGTTTGACCTTGTTGACCATCCTTTGGTCAATTTAGGTTGACCGTTTAGAGCCAATCAATTTTTGGCGCCGCTGCCGGGGAGGTTGTGCGCGTTTTTCTAAAAAATGGTTTGCTGGTTAGTGCTTTTGGAATTCAATCCTTTGTAAATTTCCCATCCTTGTTCATATTATCATATAAAAACAAAACCGTTCATGAAAACATTATAAAGTCGGTTTTCAACGAACACAAAAAACCCAAAAACATTTTCTTTCTTATTTGTATAAAATGTCTTTCCAAAAACCCAAAAATATTCACCTTTACCCTCTCACATTTTTGATTCTTCATTTCTGACCCTCCCAAACCTTTTGATTCTTTCTATGTCTCATCCACACCTTCTTATTTTCCATTGGTGTGGTAATCCTTATAATGGTGGCAATTGCCCCAGCTGTGGCATGGTAGAGTCAGGAAACGGGTCTGTCTATAACCAGAATCCCTATTCCTACCATTACACGACTGATTCATTCCATCAGTTACCACACCATGAGACTCAGCAGTTTTACTGTTGTGAGTACTGTGGTGGTTCACATTACAGTTCTGATTGTCAATCGGGAAACATGCTTGTCTATGAGCAGTTTCCTGATAACAATTATAACTCAAGCACATACAACCCACAGCCACATCAGTTTCACTGTTGTGATTACTGTGGAGGTCCACACTCTAGCTCGGATTGTCAAACAAGGAATCTATTTCCTTGTAACAATTACGACTATTCGTTTTCAGACCCACCTCCACAGTACCAAATGATTCACACAACTCCTCATGATACTGAGCAAGACCTTTTACTAAAGGCTCTTGATATATTAAAAGAACTTAAGGAGGAGTTGGTTACTACACCGTTTCAAGACTCTCGTGAGAAATCTATGGCAGAATTACTTGCTGAAGAACGAGAGGCTAGAAACGAATTGAGCATGGAAGATTTGCTAGTCTTAGAACAAGCGGCTATAACACGTGCCAAATTTTGTAAAGCTGCTCTTCTAGACTGTGATGATGATAGTGATAATGAAGACACCCTTGATATCCTTCAATTTTATAAGGGTTCGTTAGATTCATCATTTGTGATTCCTCCCATTGAAAATCAGGGAGAAAATAATGAGACGGAGATATTACTAGTAGAAGATCAAATTGAACTTGTACAATCCATGAATGCTAGCTCCTCTCATCTCCCTCAGTCTATTGTTATCACACCCGAAGTTCACACTCACTCTCTAAACATGGGGGATGAACATTTTAGCACTGTTCCTAATAAGGAATCGGACGAATTAATAAAGTCTAGTGTTGAGATCCTTGTCCCAATCCCGAGAGAGTCACAGGGAACTTTTGATCAAGTGTGTGATATTCCTTCACCCCCTGATAATCCAAATGATCAAATTGAGAGTGTCTATGATTCTAGTGATGATTGTTTATCTTATGGAGACATTGAGTATGTTGATGCCTCTATTCCCCACTCTAATGTTGACTTTCTTCTCGAGGAGTTCGCTGATGAACTCACTCACACCAATCCACTTCCATCGGGATGTGATGATGATCTCTTTGATTTCAAAGATGATATGGAAGAAGTCGAAGCATTCCTTGCCCTAGATAGTTCAACTTCGTATGAAGTTGATGATAACTATCTTGATTCTGAGGGGGATATTCTTTTCCTTGAAAGCTTATTGAATGATGATGACCATCAATCAATTCCTATCTCAATATCGGGCTTAGTGATTCACCCACTGATGAAAATTATTTATCTTATGGAGACATCAGTGATGTTGATGAAATACCATCTGAGCCCGTCATTGATCACATTATCATGACTCATCTGGAGTATGATAACCCGGGGGGAGATACACTCAATCATGAGAATTTGCAAATTCCCACCCACCCTCCCGGGATGTTTTTGAGCTTAACCCTTGAAATCCAAACTCAGGCTAATGAGCCTGCTCTCGAGGTGCCTTCCTCTCTTCTTCACTCCTTCGGGAATGAAGACACCATCTTTGATCCCAGCATTTTCATGTATCATTATCTTGAGCCGGATACTTATCTCATCGGTGTGGAACTTTCACTTGCTTCAAATGTTTGTCCAAACATCTTGAATGAAAGTCCGATTAAGATTGTCTCTTCCACATCATGCTTCCCCAAGGACAAATGAATTCGGGGTCGAGTCAAGCTAGCGACTCGGTAAACAAAAACAGTAGCATGCTTATATGGTTTTCACCCTAAGTGTGGGGGAGTCACCCATGCTATGGTTACTTATAAAGTGAAAAACAAAATGGTTTTCCACATTTAGCTTGTAATGTTGCCCTTTTACGTTCAAAGAGTCGGCATAATAACCGGGACTTTGAATATTGAGGACAATATTCATTCTAAGTGTTGGGGGAGGGGGGGGGGGGGTATTTCGCTATTCTAGCGAATTTTATCACATTTTACTATCTAGTACCCCCGTTTTTAGCCAAAATTTCAAAAAATTTTAAAATTTTTTTCACTAAAGTTTCAAAATTTTTGTGGTTATCAGTCCGCCTTGTCTAAACGACAAAAGGATTGGCTAATCCAGGAGCAAACGGCTCATGGTAAAGATATATCAAATCCGTTTATGGCTTGCAATTTGCCCAAAATTGTATGGTACCTCAACTCGCCATATCCTAAAAAGCGAATGAGTTGGCTAGCCCACAAGATTATGGCTTGTGGTAAAGGCAGTGGAAAATCTATAATTGGTAATCAGCTCACCAAGATGTTGACTTTGTCCATCAAGAGTTGGCTAGTCCAGAAGCAAACGGCTTTTGGTAAAGACTAATCAAATCCGTTGACAGTTGGTGGTTTGCTCAAAATCACATGGTTATAAGATGGACCATAGTTCTTACTTGAATCGATACATCTGGCTACTCCAGAAGTGATGGCTTTTGGTAAACAGTTTAAAATCCATTAATTTTCAAAACAGTTTATTGCTAGGGACTAGCAATATTTTAGTGTGGGGGATTGATGAGTGCTCAAACACTCATCATTTTTGGTCAAATCTGAACTGCAAAACATACAAAAACACTCAGAAATGCATCAAAATACTAAAAATATTTCAAAATTGTGTTTTATATGTTTTAGATGCAAAACGAGTAAAAACAGATGAAAAACGTACAAAGTTTGCAAAATTGGCAGTTTCAGTCCTCCAACTTTCATAAAATGTCAAAACTAGTCCCTGGTCATTCAAAATATGGAAAATTATCACCAAAGGTCCTTTTGAAATCATAAGTTGTCATATTTTGTCCTTTGGTGAAAAATCTCAAAAGTTTTGGAAAATTACAAGTTCAGTCCCTGTACTTTCAGATTTTGGCAGATTTGGTCCCTGGTGGGATATTTTTGGATGAAAAATCATTTTTAATCCTTGGAAATTCAAAAATGTTCAATATTGGTCCTTGGAAAAAAAGTTTTCACAGATTGGCAAAAATGACCCCTAAACTTTGCAAATTGACATATTTGTTCCCCGGTGTTTTAAAAATGAAAAAGTACATTTCGGGTCTTTGGGTTATTGAAGTTGTAATTTTAATCCTTGTGATAACTTTGGGAAAGTTTCATTTGCAGCCCCTCAATTTCAGAAAAGTTACAACTTTGGTCCTTGTGGTATTTCATTACCTAAAACTAAACGGACCCTATTTATTTATTACCCCAACAAACCTGATCCACAACACAACCCCAGCCCACACCTTATATCTCCCACAAAAGCCCACCCTTCACACCAAGCCCAATCCACTCCCATTTTAAATATAAAAACACCTCGGTCAAACCCCCAGTCAACACCACCATCCCCAACCTCCATGTTTTCTGCAACTGTGTTCCCCCCTCCTCCAATTTCCTCACCAACTCACCAACTATCATTAATACTATCACCTATACCCAACCAACCCCCCTCCTCATTAAATTCTCACCAAATCCACTAAACCTGCCAAATCTAGTTTTCCCGCCAAAAACCCTTTCAACGGCCAAGATCAATTTGGCTCATCCAATGGCTAGGAAACGAAGTGGGAAAGTCAAAGAAGAGTCCCAAGGATTATAAAAGTGAAGAAAAATGGAGAAAGATATATAAGTTAATATAGTAGTAACTGTAGAATAGTTGTAGTGTCGTAGTAGTATAAAATTTAATTTCTAGTAGAACTTTTAGTTTAAGTAGGATGTAATTTGCATTTTCAGTGTATTTGTAAACTGTTTTAACCATCAATTTTAGTAATCTCATATAAATTCAGTTTTCACCAATTTCATTAAAAATCTCAATTTAATCTTTGGTTGTTGAAAGTTGTTGTTATCTGGTTCTATAAGCTTAATAAGGTTCACTAAGTAAGCATTTACAAGTTTACTCAGCATTTCACTCAGTTTTATAAATAATTCCAAAAATTCAAGAAAATTAGTCTTTAAATCCAAAATAAGTGAGAGACAGGGAAGAAGCAAAGAAATCTAAAGGGTTTTGGATTTTTGTAGTATTAAAAGCTTATTTGGAAGCTTTAGGACAGGTTATTTGGAAGCTTTAGGACAGGTGTGAGTCCCTGGTTTATCAGTTCTGTGCCTGGATCCATTTGTGAGTTCTATTTTCAATTTCTTTGAATGCTACTGTAGCATTACTCAAACCTTGTTTATTTGTTCTTTGTGAGTTTATTGGGCTTAGTTGTTCTTAAAAAGTGTAGTGTGGATAGCCTTTGTTCATTGGTTCTCATAGTTGCTTAATTTTTCATTTACACTGTCATAATTAGCAATATTGGTGATCATAGGCTCTTGTTGTTTTTGTGACTATTTATGTACTTATTTAAGTTTTTTTTTATATCAAATGAAATCCTTTTGAATCAGTTGTATGGTCCTAATTAGCCTCATGATGTGAAAATCCCATTTTTATAAATGTTAAGGGGTGTTTGACACATGCTGCATCTCTGAGTTTAAGGGGCTTGTGGGTGGTATATCTGGTTCAGTTATACTCAAATGGGTTCATGTAAGTCATGTAAGGTGTAACAACTAGTACCTAATAAGCAAAAAGTCAAAATGACCTTTGATCTAGCTTAAGTGTTCACTTTTAAGGTTTCATGCTTGCATAATCATCACATGGTCTCAATAGTTGTTAGGTTAGCTTCTAATAGTCTTATTACACTTAATTACTTCATGTTTAATCAGTAAAGTAGGATCAAACTTCATAAACGTCAATTTAGGTGTTAAAACTCAAAAGTCAAATGTCAAAATCAATTGAAAACCCATTTCTTGGGTGATTTGTTTAGAATTTTGTATAAGGTGTGAGACCTTGAAACTTGTTCCTAATCATAGTCCTCCAGCTCTACTTTAAGATCCTTGCTTCCCTTCATTTTTAGGAATTTTTGTGTGGGCCCCAGCTAGGTCCAAACTCACTTGCAGGGGGAGTATCTTACCCTGCTTCAGCAGACCTCCATCGCACCACCACCTTTGGTGGTGGCTGCAGCCCTCCACAGTGGGCCCCATGGTTCCCCTCTTGGTTCTTTGAACTCCCAAGGTGGGTGGCTTCCCATTGCACCCAAGCTTGTGCCCCTAATCACCCTTGTGGGCCCCCTAGACACCCCTTAAGTCTGTCCCTTTTCTGAGTTGAGCAAAGTATTCCATTTGCTTATTTTACTGATTATTGCTTATCCAGGGGTTTAGACTAGTTTCTTTTGGCTTATTTCCCTTCATCCAACATGTATCTACCATAAGCTACCCTTGTCTCAGCTTAAAGCTTATTTCAAAAGCTTTTTGCTTTGAGCTCAAAGTGCTTATTTTTAAGATATAAAAAATTATTGTTTTCACAAAGGTTAGTTGTTTTTAGGTATAAAATAGAATTCCAAAAGAAAAATCTCGAAAAAACAATTTAATTTTAAGTGATAGTTTCTATTTAATGTAATTTAAGTTTTAATTTTCATTTTTAAATTTTTTTAAGCACTTAGCTTTTTTATATTTTTCTTAAATTCCTTTTATATTAAAGTAATTTTAGTAAATTTCTCAGATTTTTATTTTATCATTTGGTATTTATTATATTTAATATTAGTCTTATTAGTAATTAATTAATATTTAAGTTTTAAATAGCATAATTAGTTTTTATTAAGTAAACCCTAGTGTTTATATTTTTTCTAGCTTTTATATAATATAATATAATTTTAGGAATTTTTCTAGAATTTTTGCTGTTCATTTTCTATTTTTTATAATTTAAATTAGTTTAATTAGGTAATTAATATTTAATTAGTAATTAATTAATTGAAAAATCACAAAAAGACAAAAATACATATTTTTTATTTTAAAATTTGTTTTTAGTTATTTTATAATTTTAGAAATTTAATTTTCATTTTCTAAAAATTTTCTTCCATCCTTAGGATTGTAAAAAAGTCATTTTCACCCCCTGGGGGTTTTCAGATTTCAGTTTTCACTTTTTATTTTGTACGTTTACGTTAATTTAAAATGTAAACGTACGCGTTTTAAGTTTTAAACGTTTCTGGTTTTTCTAAACTTCCAGTCTTGTTCATATAGCTTATTTAAGCTATTTCATTGCACAAATCAGTAGTGTAATCATTCTCAACCCCTTTCCCGTCCAGATTCACCCGATCACAAACCCGTTTATTAACCATCACACCTCGTCGTGACATAACGACCCGGGGAAACCCTATATTCCACGGAGCAGTGACTCTAAGCTGTTTGACCTTGTTGACCATCCTTTGGTCAATTTAGGTTGACCGTTTGGAGCCAATCAGTTATCAACAGGGTTTCGTCGTGAGGCCATTGATCAACATAATACCAATACGATATCAACCACGCAATTTGAAACACAATTCTCCATGTACACCAAAAACCATAGAATATCATACGAAATCACCATCATCCATACAAGTATCGATCAACACATCGTTCCATACTACCAAAAGACATAGTAGATACTAATCGTTCCATACGAGACGAACGTACAAGTCGAATATCACGACATAAGAGATATAATATCTAGCTCTCCTAACCATGTACTCCCTGGCTAAGGTAGCAACACAACAACAAAAATCCAAATTGATCTAGCCACGATGCTGGCATAGACTCCTCAACTCTGATCTCAAACCATCGAGCTCTCTCCACAATGATCCCAACTCCACAATATGAGTATCACTATCTCTCTTGAGGTCTGCTACCTCCTTCTCCAACTCGGTTGTGGAAAACTAGAAGAGGGGGAGGGGGGTTGAATAGTTTTGCGTCTTTTTCTTTTAATAAAAGTTCGCTTTGAAAGAATTGATGGTAATTGTAAAAACCTTTGAAGCTAAAGTATAGATACAAGTTAATTCACATATGTCACATAAACACTACTTATTTAAAGTGTTGAATAGAATTATAATTTCATATATTCTCACTTAATTATAAGTTTGTATTTATATATGTATATGTGTTTTAATAATTGTATATACTTATATTTTACTAATGTATAATTAATCTTTTAAATGGAACCTAGTTTGATCTTTATGTGAAATCAATATATGCACACTACACAATTATAACAATGTACGAGAAACTAGTAAGTAAGCAAGCAAAGAGTGAGAGATGGAAAGATCAAACCAAGAGACAAAGGATTTATAGTGGTTCGGATACAAGGACACCTTCCTTGCCCTACTCCACTCCCCGAGCACCGAACTCGAGAGTTTTCTTCACTAAGTCAATAACCTCCCTTATGGCGGAGAAAACCGTACACACCAAAAGCTTACACCAATTTACGACACTAAGCAAGATGTCGAGTTCTAATCGTAGCTAGAACCAATCTCACACCAAATATCACACCAAGCCTTCTTCACACCTTTACACTTCTTCTATGCTTCTTCACACCACAAGTATCTTCACGCCTTCACAAATACTTCACAACTTCAATGTCATGCAACTTAACAACTTCAAGGCACTAGCGTCTTCCCAACTTCAAGTCACTAATGTCTTCACACCTTCAAGCCACAAATTTCTTCACACCTTCAATCTACTAATGTCTTCTAGTCTTCTCCACTTGGAAGCTTCAAATATCTTCACTACTACTCACTATTGCTACTATCTCCTATCACCACTACTTCTTCACTTCAAGTTCCACTTCACACTTACAACAATTCTAGATTCTACAACTAAATCTAGATAACTAATACATACACCTTATTCACCAAAATATGAGAGATTAACAAGAAGATATAAACAAGCAACTTAGATAGCAAGATGATACTAAGTTGTAATACTTCTAATAGAAGTCTTCTTCTCTTTGCACTTGAGTGTTGAGGCTTGAATCACTTTGAAACAAAGATCAAAGTATATAAGATCAAAGGATTTTTAGAGAAAGGAAATGGATGTTTAGATCAGAAAGTTTCTAGTGCAAAAAGGTGAGAAAAATATGTGGAATGATCCAGTATTTAAAGGCAAAAAAAATACTGTTCTGGAGCGTGCCGGTCCCCTTAATTAGGGGGCGGTACGCTTAATGATTAAGGGGGCCGCCTAGTAAAATTAAGGGGGCCGCCCTCCTGAACGTTGGATTTTCTTGTCCTTTTGTGAGGGAAATTTTTCTGGATTAGATTTGCCGTTTTTGGTTGATAATTTGAATTCATAAATATGTAATGAATTAAACATATTCTTTTAATGCCAAAAATGTTTTACAAAAGATATAAAATGTTTTGTGACATTTTATAAATATTTAGTGATTAACAAAAGTGTTCCTTTGATCTTATAATGCATTAGACACTTTGTTTATTCATACCTTAAGTGATTAGATGGTGAAGATGAGTATTTACTACTAAATACTTGTTTATGTCATAATCTTTGGTTTGATGAGTTTTCGTTTTGTGATTATCAAAACATAGAGATATCGAAAGATATGAATAACGTTTTTAGTCATTTATTTATATCAACAATCTCCCCCTTTTTGATGATTACAAAACCTAAACTCATTAAATCCAAAAATTAATTTTTTGACAAAGTATTTAGTGAGTTTATATTCACTTCTCTCCCTTTTTGTAGAATCAAAAAGGTTTAAGCCAATATGAAGGAGGCTCCCCCTTGATGTATGCTCCCCCTCGTTTGAGGGCACCAAGGGTTCGAGAAATGGAATTCTTGCAAGAAAAATATTAGAAGCACAAGAATGGCACAAGCAAACAAATATATCATAATACCAACAAATAATAAGCATGGCAAAAGATAATTAGAAACACATATTAAGTCACTCATTAATAGAAAATGATTATGCCAACCCATAATCATTGTTACAAAGGCCATAACTATAAAATACTAAACTAAGTAGAGCATCCTAATGTGCCAACAAGGAGTGTCACCAAACTTTCTTGAATCCCAAAATGGTTGAAGAGTTTTATTTGAAAATGAGAAACATAAGCATATAAAATGCTTGGTGGTTTAGTGGAGATAAACTTTTGGTTGGATGGATGTTGGTGAGTTTGGAGATGTGGAACTTGGAGGTGGTGGATTTGAAGTAGGGTTTGTTGATTGAGGGTTTTGATGTTGTTCAAGTGATGGTGTTTGTTGAGATCTTGTAAGAAGATACTCAATCCAAGTGAAGTGCTCATTCAAAGCAATGGTTTGTTGTTGAAGAAAGATGCAACAAGGGCAATTGTTGACATGCTTCTCAATTTGGTTGATGTTGTGTGGTGATGATGGTGAGCTTGATTGGGGTGGATCCAAATTGCGTTGAGCAAGATGTAATGCTAAAAGAGCACTAAGCTCATGAGCCTCTTTTAGCTCCTCAACGAACTTCAAGTGTTCGGAGGAAGGTGATGATGGTGGAACATGATGGTTGTCTTGGGTGAAGGTTTGAACATGCAACATAGAAATGGCATGTGAAGTTGTAGGATGTGGTGGTGGTACTCTTGGTGGTGGAGACATGGTTGAGCTTGGGTAGTCATGAAAACATGAAAAGGGTGGAAGAGTTTCTTCATGAATGAGTGGTGTTTTTGTTGAATGAGCAACATGTGAAGTATTGATTGAGATGTTGGGATTGTTGTTTTAGGATTGAGCATGCTCATCATAAGAAGAAGCATTAATGAGGGTATGAGTGGAAGATAGGTTGTGAGATGACTCATTAGAGTGTGTTTGAGGTTTAGTTATTGGTTGACTTGGAACAACATCACTTGAGTTATGACATGAATCAAGCTTCCTCCTCCAAACGGGTTTGACGGAGATCCTTGCGGTTCTTGAAATCTTTTGTTTTTGGTTGTTGGGAGATGACATGTTTGGGTGTGATGGCATTAATGATGGGAAGAGGGTATTTATAGTGTGTGATAAATGTGGTTTAGGAAGGAAAATTTGAGGGATAGTATGGGACAAAATATGTTTGTGAATTTTGAGAAGTATAGGTTGAAATGGGTCAAAAAGAAATAAAGAAAACAGTGTTCCCGACCATCAGATGGCCGGTCCCCTTAATTAGGGGCCGGTCCCCTTAATCATTAAGGGGGCCGCCTTATATAATTAAGGGGGCCGCCCATCTGGTGATTCCCAGAATGCCAGAAATGGGTTTTTGGCAGAAAATTTTTCAAAAAGGTTGTGTTTTTGGATTTGGATTCAAGTAAGTTCAACTCTTTGAGGCAATATAGGGCATACTATTCATGAATGTAGAGAGTGATATAGAAATAATTAATTAGACAATTAATTTCTAATAATCATGCTATCTATTAATTTATCAATTAAGATATGCAACTAAGGAGGCAATAATGCAAATTAGTTAAATGTGTAACTATATGAAGATGACAACATGTAGTCTAGTGCAAACACATAGATGATTGTTAATAAGTAACAAGTAGGAGGATATGATTATATGGACTTCAAGACTTGTTACAAACAAGATCCATATGGGCAATCCATGATTCTCATGAGATGATTTGATTAAATTGTGAATGTCATTTCCATAGAGGTGTATGACACATGTGAGATAATCAAATGTGTTTTAAGCAAAACGTTTTTAGTTTTATTCAACAATGTTTTGAAATAAATTCAAGTGTGCATTACAATAAAATAAATTGAATTTTGTTTTATAACATGAAAAAAAAAATTCTATCTTGTTTTTGATTAAAATAAGGTTATGAAAAATTATAGTTAAGCAAATTGTTTGAAGAAAAATAATATAGATGTTTGAAAGATTTTTATTCAAAGAGAGAGACGTTTTAAACATGATGTTTTGATCAAGGTAACAAGAAATTTCAATTGAAGGATTTGAAATGGAAACATATCATGCTCAAGAGAATCAATTAAGCCTATTGTCACACATAATCATCTCTAATGACAACTAAAGATATGAAAGAAAGATGGTAGATATTTATGATCTAAATGCAATGAGATAGAAAGGGACAAAGTAAATTATTTATGAATACAAGATAAACATGTGTGTGTGTGTGTATATATATATATATATATATATATATATATATATATATATATATATATATATGCAAAGAGCATCATAATATCAAGTTACTAACAAGTCTCAATTATAATACATCTATTAATGCAACTAGTAAGATCATATAGCTTAAGTGGAAAGTATTCTACTATAGATCATAGAGGATTTTCAATATAGATGAAGACTAAGAAAAATGATAATAGACTAAACAACAAGAAGGTTAATAATGCTAATATCATATATGCATATATTAGTATTAATGATCTAAAAGCATGGCAACTTATAAGTTAAATCATATTCGCATACTAATTAAAGCATTCTTAAATATAATGTAATATTGGCAAGTTTTTGAAAAGAAAACTCATCTCAGGTCCAGCTTTTCTTTAAGAGTGGGCATGAGGGAAATGAAAGATATCTTAAAAGTTTGTTCAAAACATGTCGAAGTAGCAAAGTGACATTCCAACGCGATAGAAATCAAGGGAGCTTTATCCGAAATGCTTAACCGATCACACCAATCATCACAAGTCGTGAAGACTAAGGATAATTGTGCTTTGGAGCCTTCAACAGGAAATAGCAACGGACACACCATGATACCAATACTCCAAGAGTGAATAACAAGATCCCGAGACAAAGAAATGACCGCAACACCTTCATAGGCAAAACATTTGCAGAAAGTAAAACATAGTGATAGGAACCAATAGCCATAGAGCGAGATGAGCAAATCAACACGTAATATACTCTTCGTTCTTTAATTACCTAAACATGATAAAAAGCTTGGTACCCAGATTCTCATGGGTCCGAGTTGGTTAGTTGAGAACATCCATTGCATTTAAATGCACATGATGAGGATGTCGTCGAGAAGTACAAGAATTTATCAATAGTTTGTTTTAATTAACAAACAATGACTTTCTTGACTAGAGTGATAAATAATGAGTGTAAATAATATTAGTTCTAAATTACTCCACCAGATTTAACAAATTTTATTTGTTTTGATATATTTGTTAAAGAATCATTTGTAGTAAATCCTAAACCGGTTTTATCATAAAATGACTTTTGAATATTGAGAAGATACTTTAAAGATTTATAACTATTTTTGAATTTTGCCAATGTTTTTGCTTTTTCATTTTCCATTTTAATTTCATGTTTGTAGTCTTGGCATTTTTTACATTCAAGATCAATTTCAATATTGCTTTCAAGTCTAGACATTTTATCTTCTAAAATTATTTCTTTTTCAAAGTTGTTTTCGGCGGATGTTGAAGATTCATTTTTAAAAATAATTTTTGAGTCAATGTTGCAAAAATGTTTGAAGTTGTTTTCCATTTTTGAAAATTCTAAAATAAATTGATCATAGCAAAAATGTGTGGTTTTGGATTGTACCTTATTTGTAGTTGTACATTCTTCACATGCTATACGGTGATCAATTCCATTGTCCATGTCGCTCCATGTTTTGTTTGTAGTTTCACTTGGATCTAGAAGCATGTAGTCCTTGCCATCAATACTTGTGTTCACATTTGTTTGAATATTCTCACAAGTCGTATTATCATCGTCTTCTTCGCACATGTTGCACCATGATTTATTAACGCTCTTTCTTCGGATTTGGCTCATGTATTCTTCGTTATAGATACCTTCAATGATCACATTTGAACTAGTAGTACATGTGTTTATTTCAACTAAATATTTATTTACTAAATTTTCTAGATTAACTATTTCTTGTGCAATATCAAGTTTATCATCTTTGGTTTTACATTTCTCTTGGTGAAACTTTAAAAGACATTTCCAAATATCATTTGCCGTTTTACAACGAAATAATCTTTCATATTTAACTCTTGGTAGAGTTTTGAATATAAGTAATTTGGCTTTAGCGTTTTTATCAATTTTGGTTTGAAGATTATTATATTGATTTTCAAAATCCATTTTGGTTGGTTTAATATCACCAATTGAAATGATATGCCAAAGATCAAGATCTATTGATTTCACATAATTTTCAAATTTGTTTTCCCATTCAAGAAAATGATCATTTTCAAATAATGGTGGTTGTTGTGTAAATTCCCCTTCTAAATATTTTTCAAATTCCATAGATCGTTACAAGTTTTAAAATACAATCTATTTTAAAAATCTTGCTAGACGTGGCTCCTGATACCAATTGTGGAAAACTAGAAGGGGGGGTTGAATAGTTTTGCGTCTTTTTCTTTTAATAAAAGTTCGCTTTCAAAGAATTGATGGTAATTGTAAAAACCTTTGAAGCTAAAGTATAGATACAAGTTAATTCACATATGTCACATAAACACTACTTATTTAAAGTGTTGAATAGAAATTATAATTTCATATATTATCACTTAATTATAAGTTTGTATTTATATATGTATATGTGTTTTAATAATTGTATATACTTATATTTTACTAATGTATAATTAATGTTTTAAATGGAACCTAGTTTGATCTTTATGTGAAATCAATATATGCACACTACACAATTATAACAATGTATGAGAAGCTAGTAAGTAAGCAAGCAAAGAGTGAGAGATGGAAAGATCAAACCGAGAGACAAAGGATTTATAGTGGTTCGGCTACAAGGACACCTTCCTTGCCCTACTCCACTCCTCGAGCACCGAACTCGAGAGTTTTCTTCACTAAGTCAATAACCTCCCTTATGGCGGAGAAAACCATACACACCAAAAGCTTACACCAATTTACGACACAAAGCAAGATGTCGAGTTCTAATCGTAGCTATAACCAATCTCACACCAAATATCACACCAAGCCTTCTTCACACCTTTACACTTCTTCAATACTTCTTCACACCACAAGTATCTTCACGCCTTTTCAAATACTTCACAACTTCAATTTCATGCAACTTAACAACTTCAAGGCACTAGCGTCTTCCCAACTTCAAGTCACTAATGTCTTCACACCTTCAAGCCACAAATTTCTTCACAACTTCAATCTACTAATGTCTTCTAGTCTTCTCCACTTGGAAGCTTCAAATATCTTCACTACTAGTCACTATTGCTACTATCTCCTATCACCACTACTTCTTCACTTCAAGTTCCACTTCACACTTACAACAATTCTAGATTCTACAACTAAATCTAGCTAACTAATACATACACCTTATTCACCAAAATATGAGAGATTAACAAGAAGATATAAACAAGCAACTTAGATAGCAAGATGATACTAAGGTGTAATACTTCTAATAGAAGTATTCTTCTCTTTGCACATGAGTGTTGAGGCTTGAATCACTTTGAAACAAAGATCAAAGTATATAAGATCAAAGGATTTTAGAGAAAGGAAATGGATGTTTAGATCAGAAAGTTTCTAGTGCAAAAAGGTGAGAAAAATATGTGGAATGATCCAGTATTTAAAGGCCAAGAAAATACTGTTCTGGAGCGTGTCGGTCCCCTTAATTAGGGGGCCGCCTAGTAAAATTAAGGGGGCCGCCCTCCTAAACGTTGGATTTTCTTGTCCTTTTGTGAGGGAAATTTTTCTGGATTAGATTTGCCATTTTTGGTTGAAAATTTGAATTCATAAATATGTACTGAATTAAACATATTCTTTTAATGCCAAAAATGTTTTACAAAAGATATAAAATGTTTTGTGACATTTTATAAATATTTAGTGATTAACAAAAGTGTTCCTTTGATCTTATAATGCATTAGACACTTTGTTTATTCATACCTTAAGTGACTAGATGGTGAAGATGAGTATTTACTACTAAATACTTGTTTATGTCATAATCTTTGGTTTGATGAGTTTTCGTTTTGTGATTATCAAAACATAGAGATATCGAAAGATATGAATAACGTTTTTAGTCATTTATTTATATCAACATCGGTGTTTCTCTGCCACAGCTTGCGATCTGCCTCATGAGCCGTGATGAAACCTCTCTGCAGACTCTCTATCTGCTCATGTATCTCCATCATGCCTCTCCTAATTGTTGTCGCCCTACCCACAACAGTTGTCATATCAACTCTCAACTCAGTAATAAACTCTCCAATAACCATCTCAAGTCGATCAGCCATCAGCGAGATCCTCTCGCCCTGCGTAGTAAGCCGAGTCCAAATCCTACTAGTCTCACCAAAATCTGCAAGCTCGGTAGATATCTCAGATGGCGCGTCCGACGCCACGGGACTACCAGGTGATGAATAAAAAAAAAACGGGTGATCAGGTGAAACCGGCTCTAACGGATGTATCGGGGAATCGGGCTCAGTAGAATGAGCTGAATGTGCTGGCGAACCATCATCATCAGGCATCTCCTCCTCCTGAGGATCATCCTCCTCCTCATCCTGAGGGTCATCATTCTCTTCCTCATTTTGAGGGTCATCATCCTCCTGCTCACCCTCGTACTCCTCGTCGAAGGGGTACTCCATAAATCTTCGTCTCCGAAAAGGTGAACCACGAGGCGATAAAGTCAGTGACTTAGGGCAACAATGGGAAGACGAAGTAGTAGTGGCTGATCGCATGACCATCTCGTGTATAGGTCATCAGGGGCCATAGTGATCTGTGCTGGGCAACGCGTGCCAGCATAAATAACATCATACGAGTAGGAGGTCATGGTTTGTGACAACGGCGTAGGGTAGGTGTAAGTGTTTCAAAACAACTAAACCGCGAACTCGAAATACCGTATCAAAATCATCATAAAATCCGAATCATATAATCTCAATAAAGAATTTTAAATACCGCATTACTAAAATATTTATAAAACAATTAAGCCATATAATTACTCAAAATGCCATCATATCACATAATCAATATATCCCATATTCTCAAATCATCTCAAAAATCTCATATCAATTCGTTATCTCATAATACCTCAAAAATCGAAGATGCTTCGGCTTGGCGGGCTGGCGGGCATTGGTCGAGGATCGTTTTCTATAAAAATCGGTTATAGTTTAGGTGTTTATTTACCTAGTTCTCTATAACCGTGGCTCTGATACCAATCTGTAACACCCCTAAAATTCAGTACAGCGGAAGACTCAACAAGCTTTTGGAGTGTTACGGGGATTGGTATCCATTCCATGTCATGAAAGAACAAGATAAAGTAAACATATGAAAAACACAACCAAAACGGGGTTTTAAAGTTTACATTTATCCCAAATTTATCAAAGTAAGGCCCAAAAGAAGTGAAAGTAGGTGCACATTATAGTATCCAAAATCCTCAAATAAGCCAACCATAACTAGTCCACACGCGATAATTCACTATGTGACTAAGGTCGACAATCTTCCTAGTTCAATAAGCATAGCAAGTTTTGAAAAATAAAGGCAACAATAGTCCACGTAAAATAATTTGCATGTTTCTCACCCCAAGTATTGAAAACAAAGTTCAAGAGTAAAAAGTGGGGCTATGACTCACCTCAAGTCCAGAAATCAGCAAGAAGAAATCGGTAGAAGTAAGATGTATAGTAACTCAAATGATGGCAACTACGGACTCGGCACTTCCTAACAATATAAACTCGTTCAGAAATCATTTCCTCAAAATCAAATATTCCCAATCCCGAACGTATTCCTTTATACTTTCCAAAAATCCATTTCTCGTATTAGTTTGGAGTTTGACATTTGGTATCCATACGGGTGGAGGGTCGACACAACACAAAATAAGAAGTCACAACAAAAAGAATAATAAAACAACCTATAGGTCTAATATTAGCCCAATATATTATTTAAATAAATCATCGAAGTTTATCAAATCCGTCGATTTGGTAATCCCCCATATTTATTTACTTAATATACCACTCTAAGATTATACCCAAAACCTAAGTCACATAGCACGTATAGTACTATATGGTATGTATCAAAATTTAATAAATTCTCTAATTATGCCGTCAAACTTACCAAACTCGTCAATTTGGCAACTTCCCGAGATATTTAGTAATTCATCATTCTTGTACACATACCACAACCTATGGGCGTCGTAGGATACGATGCCCATTAATATACTCAATTTATATAACTAAATAGCTCTTATTTAACCCGTCGATTAAATAAGTTACGTAGTTATAGAAAGTGAAATGTATTAATCGTCACATATCCGTGACAACACGAACGTCACAAAATAATAATATAGTCCACTTGGACTCAAGTGACCACGACCCCGTATAACTCGATAGTTTTCCTCGTTCATTTAAATATATATATTTTTTAATAATTATCCAACGTTAAAGATTTCGTCGTTATTTATAGTCGTTTAATTATAATAACACTCCCGACATTTATTACACTACTTTCATAGTATAATATATATCCTTGCGTTACTATAATATTACTCGTGATCGTTTTATTTTTAATATACGCATTTATATATTTATATGTACGTTTTTCACGTCTATATACTTATATAAACGTTTATATTACCAATAATATTATTACGAGTTTTATTATTAGCGTTTGATTATAAATATTTATCGAGTTATATGAGATGGTCACATGTCCGAGTCATCACTCTCGGCTCATTGTCCAAGTCCGAATAAAATAACCAAGTCAAAATCAAGTAATCCAACTCCGTCCAATCAATACCCATAACACGTGCTACAACAATAGGGTCCACTACGGTACCCGACTAACCTATCTCCGTCATCTAATTTGACCGTCTCACAATCGGTCCCCATATCATATCGCCAACACAATCTCCACAATACCAAAATTTATTTAATACCCGAGACCATGAGGTTTCGACCTCACCATTACCTTTGGTCCACAACGCAAGGACAACAACAAATAACAATAACAACAATTTTAATAACAACAAGAATAGCAACAAGAACAACAAGTATCCATGTTGAGGTGATGACCAAACCACTTGGTCTCGGGTCACCTCCTAGTTGGCTACAACAAAGCCGAGAGACAACGTAGTGCCAAATAAAATCTCGAATTAAATTCTCATCACATCGATAATCCAAATTCGATTCCATAAACACTTTAAATATAATCAACCACAATATAGGTTTTACAAGTTTGTTAAGAATAAAATTTCAAATATAAATTTATAAACGAACTTTTAACGTAATGCGGGTTTTTAAAATGGCTCCCTAATTTGCCAGTTGTCACAATACTGGTTCAAATCTGAAATTTTTCCTCACCTTTTGCACTAAAACTTTCTGTTCTAATTCTCTCAAAACACCTTTCTAAATCCTTTGATCATAAACATATTAGTTTTTATTTCAAGTGATCTAATCCCTCATTATTCAAAATGCTAGAGAAGAATACTCCTTTCATTTAAATTCAAGAAGTATTGAAGATTAGTTGCGTAGCTTGTATTTATTGTAAAGTTGTGTAGTGATTGTAATTGGTAGATCTAGGTGGGTTTGTAAATCTAGTATTGAAGAAGTTGTGGTGTGAAGCAGAAGTAATGTGTAGTTGTGAAGTAGTAGTGGTGTGTATAAGTTGTGAAGAAGGTGGGTAGTGGTGTGAGATTGGTCCTAGTTACTATTAGGATTCGACATCTAGCTTAGTGTCGTTAATTGGTGTAAGCGAAAGTTGTGTAAGGTTTCTCCGCCAAAAAGGGAGTTTGTTGATATAGTGAAGAAAAACTCTCGAGTAGGTGACTCGAGGAGTGGAGTAGGGCGAAGAGGTGCTTCGTAGTCGAACCACTATAAATACCGTGTGTTGTTGTTTGATCTCTCTATCTCTATCTTTTCTTTACTTTCATATTTACGTTATAATTGTTTAGTTAGTTAGATTAAATTGTTTGTGTTGTGCGAGTGTTGAAATTCACATAAATAAGAATCGAAGTTTTTATAAAACAAAGTTTTTAAAATCCAAATTGATGTAAAACTATTTGAAAATATACTTTACTTTTGCTTTCATAAAAACCGAGAATAATTTCCCAGCCACAAACTATATATAATTTATATCTAGATCTACTTTTTAACAATTTTAAACTATGTAGGTCCAGTACTTTATATATATTCTTCCTCCTTTTATATTTTAAAATAATGTATATGTCAAACTGTGATTTCTAGCCGAAGATAAAAAAAAAAAAAAAAGAAAAGAAAAAAAAAATTAAACACCATACATTTTCTTTTGCTCCCAACTCTGATTTCTAGCCCAAGGTGTCAAAAAAAAAATAAAATAAAATAAATAAATAAAAATTAAACACCATACATTTTCTTTTGCTCCATTTACTTTAAAACATATACCGATACCGAATCCTACCTCCAAACCAAAAGGCCCCTAAATCCTAATCCTAAACCCCTAAACCCGTTTATAAACCAAACGGGCCCTAATCTATTAAGGATTAAGGATGTGTTTGATATGCACATTTAGTACGGATTTTTGTTTAATGTAACTATAAATATTTATTTGGTTGTATTGTTTGAGATTGGAAATTGATTCATCTTTGATAGACTAAAAAGATATGTAACTTAGTGGGTTTTGGTGGGTGTTACTAATTTTTGTGGGTCCCATCTACTACTCTACTCTCATTTCTCTCTACATTTATTTTAAATAATATTATTTTTATTCTAAAATTAATATATAAAATAATTAATATTATTAAATATTTTTTTTCTCTTTCCTACATCATATCCTAATTCAAATATTAATCCAAATTTAAATTCAATTCCTTATTCTAAACTCACCTACAAACTAAACGGCCCTAAAAGTTCAAATTTCTACCATTCAATCTATTTGATTCAAGAATGCATATTAAAAACTCATTTTTAATTAAAAATTAGTTGTATTAAAAAGGTGATGAGTCACTAATGGTGTGTTTGTCAAAATTAAAAAATAGTTGACACAAATGCAAGTAATGGCTTATCAATACTACCTTATAATATATTTAGGACACCTATATTTTGAAGTCTTAAAATGTTTAAGACCAAAAGCATTTTTTTAATAGGAAAGATGCATACACATATATTTAAAAGCCTAGAAATTTAGGTGTCTTTAAAAAGTATTGGTTGTTACAAGTATAGCTTTCAATGCTTGTAATTTTTTAAGACTTACAAGAAAAGAAGTATAGTGTACATCACTTTAATTCACATAATTTTCTGACTTACAAGACAAAAAGCATATTATACACCACTTTAATGCACATATTAAAAAAAAATTAATGTTATTTAATGTAGTCAATTAATTAACTGGTTAAAAAATACAATTCATACAGTTATTAAAACACCACTTACATAAGAAATACAAATTATCAAGCATATTGTACAACCAAATTAAACACAATTCCTTCATTAAATGTCACTAACACAAATAATAAAGCATATTATACACATATTCAATCCCGAACGAGTGCAGGGCAAACGGGCTCGAGCCCGAACGAGTGCGGGCCAAACGTGCTCGAGCACGAACGAGCACGGGCTAAATGAAATTCTTGATATCCATAAATTTGATTTCAAAAAGAACGTAATAAAATACATGATTCAGCGGAAAATTTAATTCCAGGGTATCCGCCGCTGCAACACGCGGGTACCCTGCTAGTAACATACACATGATTTTCAATGAGATATCAGAACTGTCAAATAGTCATAATCTGTCTAAGTAGTTACTGTAAAAATAAATGTGTTGATCAACATTTCCCGATTACTGGAATATTCAGTCAGTAGTCTCCAAAACCAGGAGTTACTAAAACTATCCCTTACCAGCAGCGGCCATAGTTATTATAAAAAGTATATATTACTACGATAAGTTTTCTTTTAAATCATTATCTCTGAATGAAAGTGTTATTTGCAAATACATACAGTCATTAAAAGGAAACACAAGATTTTAATGACAATAATCCATAAAACATCATATCACAAGCTAGAACTGGTAAATCAAATGTTTGGTTTATCGTCTCCTACATTTGTTACGTTCAGTCAACCAGATTAATGCTGCCTACTGTTGATCATTTTAGTCCCAGCAGAACTGGTTTGTGGGGCAGATAGTGCTGCATTATGCATAGGAACCGGTATCTTCATTGGAAGACTTGGGAGTGCACTGTCAAACTTGAGCACTTGCATTGCTTGGCCGATGGATGGCCTCAGACTCCAGTCAGGGTGCGCACATCATAAACCCACTGTCATCAAACATTTAACTTCTTTTTCGTTGAATTTATTGTTTAGCAGCATATCCACAGCAGAAATTAACTCATCCTTTCCATGTAAGTCCCAAACCCAACGCACCAACCCAGGATCAGAATTTGGGTCAACTCTGTTTATCACTGTTCGGCCACAAGCAATCTCTAATGCAACCACCCCAAAACTATATACATCTGATTCTTTACTTGCTTTCCCAGTTGTTACTGTTGGAATTATATAACATGACAATCATTAAATATAAACAATAAACATCAATTACACATGCGCAAGCGTTATAACAAGATCATATAACATGTAATTAATTAAAAGCTGACTTGTCAACATAATTTTTTTATATACCATAAGCTATTTTGTGTCGGAAAGCGATTTGCTTATTTCTATTGTTGATTTGAACATTTCTATACTTATTTGTAGTTTTATATGTTCTGATGTAGTTTTTGTTTCCATTGGTTGAACAAAAAAAACATTTATGAATCTAATAAGTGCCTTGCAAGTGACTGAGACCCAGTTGCTGCTAATCTTGACCAACTAGGCGTGTTCATGAATCGGGTAAGACTCACAGGAACTGAAAACCAAAATCAAATCAAACCGAACTAAATTTGCCATAACTAGACCGAACCGAAATAAATATTCGATTTCCAGTTTGACTATAATTTTGACAAAATGAAATCAGAACTGAACCAAAAACCAAATTCACATAAATATATATCACAACCTATATAAAGTAAAAGTTTGATTCCTATATTTAGAAACAATAAATTATCCAAAAAATCCTCAAAACTCTACAAAAACTACACGTGACATTTACCACTAAATTATCCAAAAATCCTCAAAACTCTACAAAAACTACACGTGTCATTAACCACTAAATTATCCAAAAATCCTCAAAACTCTACAAAAACTACACGTGGCTTTCCTATAGCAAGTTTAGCAAATATTTTCAAATACTATCAGATGGAATAGTCAACCGATGGTTGAAGGAATCCCTAATTTTTCACCCTCAAAATCTCTCAAAACCTACACCCTTAAACAATTTTTAAACCAGAAATCATCAATAAAACAGTGGAAAGAAAACCACCGCCCCCAAAAAAATCAGATCTGGGAAGGAACTAAAAACACACAACAACAATGTTCTGGTCACGACATAAAAGTACAATTTTGTTGATGATTTATGGTTATTGTACACTTTTTGATGATTTATGGTGGATATGTTGATTATAATTTCATTTTTGTTTCGGAGATGCAAATTACGGTGTTCTGGTAGATTAGGTATATCAATTATTGACGGCAAATTATTTCGGCCATCTTATTGACGGCAAAATATTCTCGCGACAATGAAGAATTTGAGCAAATTAGGTAAACTCACTATTTTGTCGATATGTAACTTTGATATATTATCCAACAAATTACAACATTTATCTTGATAATTTATATCACAGATATCGTGTTGCTGAGGGTGTGATTACATTTCGATCAATCAAATCACTTATAAATCAAGGTATTTACATACCAAGATTAATGGTTTCAATTTTCAATAAGTGATTTAAATACGTAAATTTTGTTGGTGGTGACGCACCATAACTAAAAAAAAGGTCTTATAAAATTTGGCTTGTGGTTATGAAATTAATGTTTAGTTTTTGTATCAATGAGTGTTACTGTCTTGTTTGAAGTTGTTTACTTGGTGGTGTTTGTGTTAAGTACTGGTGAATAGTAAGATAGGCATGGTCTATGGAGCTGAAAGTTTTGGTCTAATGACTATAATTTCTGAAAGAATATTTTATGGAGGTTGTCATGATCTTAGGTAAGTTTCTTTGTCTTATTATCAATGATTAAGTTTGTAAACATATTTTTTGCTTTACTTTGAGCCAACTATGTGGTTAATATTTAAAAGGTTAACTTCACCTCAAATATATATATTTGGCCAAACCTCATATTTTAAACATATATTTGAACCAAACACTTCAGGATGATAAGATACCTTACTCTTGATGTAGTATGGCATATGTGCTTAATTAGAAATTGTTTATCAAATGATCAGAAAGTGAGTCTTTAGAATTAGACAGATAAAATACCTAGTTATTAGTAGAGTAAAGGGAAAAGGCTATTGTCCACCCTGCACCCCATATGTTATGTGCATGTTATACTTTTTTGACCCATACATGTAATGTTATCTATTAAGAATCTGTATCCTTATTTTATTTAAACATTGGTGTGGTTGTAGTTGAGGTAAGAATGAGATAGTGACCTGCAGCCTTTATTATTATTACTTTTTTGATTATCAAGGTTGGTTTATTTTACTTGGTTTATTAAACCATATGTTTTAGTTTTGTGGTTTAGTTTGCGTATTTGCAATATTTGTTTAAGTAAAGACCCCTTAACTTAGGCTTATTTTTTCGTTTTAGGTTTGCATATTGATTGTAGCCTATTGATATGAGTAAAGTTGATTCGGGTAATATTTTTGCACTATTTGGATAATGAGTGTGTTGCAGCTTCCTATGGTCTACACTTCCCAATGTTTAGACTTTTCCTTTGTGTTTATTGTCTTCGTGATTGAGTGTAACTAGGGGATGCTTGTAATTACCTCTTTTAAACTGCATATACTTTTCTATATTAAATTTTTCAGGAGGAAGTCGCTAAAGAACTAAGAATATCAATGAGATACCATCGTTTTATGGTTTTGGGCAAAGCGCCAAAATCATATTCATCACCTTAATCATCCGTTGACGCATCAGGATGAAGCTCAATGTGTATGTATTTTTTGAGCTCTGTCTTCCACTATATTCCATTTACTTTAATCTCATGTAACTAGGATTTGGTCAGTTAAATAAATACACTAAGTTAAGTAATACAAACATGTCTCTTAAGTTGTTTAAACCATCGATGTCATATTACGATTCATAGTATATGAATCTTCTTACAGTGCATCATATTTTACACACAATATCAAATTGTATTTTTTGGCTCATTTTATTTATTTAAAAACCTTTTGGTGCATGGTGAATAGATTTTACGTTTTAATGCATTAGAGAAATCATTAGAGGATGAGTTTTCTTTGGAATTGTAAGTTATCTTGGTTATTCATCTTCTGTATATATCTAATTGAAATAAATTTGGTATTTTGTGAAGTAACTCCTTGGATGGGCCTTGCAACAAAAACGGAAAAAAAAGGACATGGACATGAGGATCACTTGGTAAATTATGTTATTAACCCATTTTCATTATCATTTTATTTGATGTCTTTAAGGTATATCTCACATCTCTTTCACAACCTATATGTTGCATTAAGGTAACTTCCAATTTTTCAGTTATATTTTTAACATATATGCTGCCTAATAGTGCAAATACATTTTGATAAATTGAGTTCCAACATTTAACAATCATGTAATTAAGTTAGTTGGTTCGTCTATTATGAAAAGGAGCATTATGCCAATAAAGTTAAATTATAGGACAAATTGTGGCAAAGTTTGATCGGATGAATGCAATCTGATTCACTATTATAATGGTACATTGTAACATGCCTGTACCCATTGTACCCATGATCATTGTAATTGTACGTAGCTATTTCTGGCCCCTACGCGTGAAACTAAGTCGCCAAATCGCCATAGGAATTGAACGGTACATGTCGGCATATTGTAGAATAAATATAATTGAATATGTAATGTTTAGAAACGAACATAACTGAACTTTTTTTCATGTCCTTCTAACTTTCTTTAGAACCTTCTATTGATCTATCCATCTAATCAATGTTACCTTTAGCGAGTGTTGCCTTTTGCAAGTTCATGTATATATTAATACTTTTCGCTCCTGTAAAACTATTAAACCTTGGAACATTATATGGCCTCTAAATATCTATTCGTCTATGTGATCTCTATTTGTCGTGAATAAATCCTTTACTATCACTACCATGATGAACTCATGTATTTTTATTTGTATTTGTAATAATGTTAGGATATATTTGTAAAGATGCACTTATAAAAGTAGTTATACTATGAATGGTGAATTATATGGTTGTATTTATTGAAAGCTCATAGTTAGTATAAATATTGTGATGTGTGTTAGTATCAAGTGTCGAAACTTATTTCTAAGTGGTCAAGTTGCTTCAAATTTGGTTTTGCATCCATATATTATTAACCTCTATTCTATAATTTTTGTAGTACATTGCGGACGATTGCCCATACAACACAACAACACATGGCATGCAATAGATGAAGGGGTCTTGCCGTAAAAAAAATAGATGAAGGGGTCTCAAGGTACCTAAAATGTTTCACTAAACACCTAATGTATGTGATAATCTATACATAATTCCCAATTAGAAAAATTAATATATTATTAATGCTGCTTCATATTTGTAGGAGGAATTAAGAAATATCATCAAAACGAGTATAGGCCAACATGAGAGAGCGACGATCTATCTTTACTACGATCTCGACAATGAATACTTTAGTTGGTAGGATATCACTAGAAGGTATAAGTTATCCCGTATTTTATCTTATTGGTTGGAAGGTAGCAATATGTTTTTATTTATCACGGGTCAAATCGGTTAGAAGTATTGAAAGTCATTAGACATGCATGTATTCAAGTGTGGTTAACTGGTTATGATTTGCCCGACCTAGCCCAGTTTGACCAACTCCTAAAACTATATGGTGTTAATACAAATGTCGCCTAAAAACGTTATTTATATTTTATGATTTTTGCTAAGTTTTGTTAACGACAAAGTATAAACATTAATTCTTAGCAAATCATGAATGTAGTTTAAGCTTTTCATAACTAGACTTTATTTCATTTAAACATTACATTTGCTACATTTACATTTCACATAAAACATAAAATTTTCATATTTCTATAAATAGAAAATGTTGTATGACATCATGCATGGCATGCATCATGTGTAATCTTAGAAAGATTTTCAAAATCTCTAAGTTGACTTTTGGAAGATCTCTTACACATTTGGAAAGATACTTACTCAAACTATCTTGAAGTTGACTTTGAGAATCTTGATTTGACATGCATAGATATAGAAAGATTTCTTGAGTGTTTGACTGTCAGGTCTGGCGGAACCCTGTGGGTAGAAGGGCGGAACCCTTGTTTTGGTTCCGCCAGATCCGCCAGCCTGTTGTCTTGGTTAGCTATAAATAGCAAGCCACACTCAAGAATTCTCTTATCACTTCTCATTATATTTTACACATACATTCTCATTATATTCATCTAACTTATTAACATTTCATTTTTGAGATCTTTTGTAGCAAAGAGGATCACAAGTTCATACCGAAAGTTACAAGTCTCAACATAACGTTGCAAGTCTTGTTAGCTTAGCATTGTGTAAACTTGTATAGTTTACACTTCATTTGTTTGTGTAATTTCAGTAGTGATCGGTTAGTATTTTAGTCCTTAAAATACATAGTGTGACGAGAGTGGTTATACCCTTGTAAAAGAACTCGACATCTAGCTTTGTGTTGGTAATCTTGTGTAAGCGATGTGTAAGGTTTTCTCCGCCGTTGAAAGGAGCTTGTTGAATAGTGAAAGAAACTCTCGAGTTGGATAACTTGCGGCGTGGAGTAGGTCAAGGAAAAAGAGTCCTTGTAGCCGAACCACAATAAACATTTGTGTTGTGGTTTGATTGTTTCTTGATTCCTCCCAAACCAACCAACTTTATTTCTCAACCACTTGTGAATGGTCAGTACTAAAAGCCAGACAGCCCGGGAGGAAATGCAATTTTTGTCCAAGGAGTATAGAATGTTCCTAGGTCGTTATGTCCCAACGAGGTGTGAATTCTGTAATACAACGAATCTGTGATCTGGTGAAGTTAAATATAAAAACAGGAATCTAACTGACTAACACTAGGAATGTGAATAGTAAATAGCTCTTGTCACAGCTATTTCAGTAAAAACGTGCAATCAGAAACTCTAAAATGTAAAGGGATTTACAAACGTACGTTTAGGTTAAAATAAACGTAAACGTACAAAAACAAAGGGGGAATTATAACAAAAGATGGATTTGCATGCCTTAGCGGCTTAAATGCAAATTAAACAAACTTAAAATATTCATTTATTAATTACAAACTTATTTAACAAAACCTAAAAATGTGAAAAGTAATAAAAATGTACGTTTAAATTAAATTAAACGTCTACGTACCAAAATAAAACTGAAAACTGATCAATACAAACCCCACAAATGTGAAATTTATATTTTTGTGATCCTAATAATAAAAGAAAATTAATTATGAATTAAAATGATTTTTACAAGTATTTATGTAATTACTATTAATTAAAAACTATTTACTTATTAATTAACTAATTAAACTGATTTAAATTATTACACATACTAAAAAGACTTGGATAATTAAGAAGATTTTTATAAATCTTAATAAATATCACAGGAATCCTAAAAATTATAAAATTATTTTTACAACTTATTTTTAAGCTATTTCTTAATTAATTACTTAATTATTATTTAAAAGCTAAATATACTAATTTAATTCTAAAAATTAGAAAATTAAAAGTGAAAATTTCAAAAGTAATTTTTACATATGCTAAATAACTTATAAAAGTTAGAAAAATTATAAAAAATTATCTAAGATAAAAATTAAATGCTAGAACTAATTTATTTTTTATTTTTAAATTTAAACTAATTTAATTAAAATTAAATCTAAAAACTATCAAATGAATAGTAAAAAATGTGAAAAAATTACATAAAGTTTCTTTACTGATAAGGAGGCTAGGAAAAATAAAATGGTGTCATCAGCTTATTCCAATAAGCTGGAATAGGCTAAACAGTCACAATAAGCTTATTATACCACAACTATGTTAAGTATATTATTGTTGCAAGTATAAACGGAACTGGTGCCCCAGAGCAGTTGGAAGGGGTGTGTGTTATAAGCATGTTATACTATCCAAGAGGTCCCAGGTTTGACTCCACACACACCCATTTTTTTGCTTTTATTTTATTTTTTATTTTTTTCTTTACAAAACTATTTAATAACTATATACAACTAACTTTAACAAAGGAAATCTTATTATATTTTACAAATAAGCTCTGAGTGGGCTTATTTTCTCCTCAGTTCATTAAAATAGGCAAATAAGCAATAAGCCTTCTAAATAGAAGCTATCACTTAGCCTTAAAAGTTGTTTTTGGCTTTTTACTTTTTATGGAACTAGTATATACAGATATTATACATATTTGAAGAAATCTTAAGTTTATAAACAAAGAAATAAGCAGATTCATGGGCTATGGCTTATCAGTTAAGTTGATCAAGCACACAGTCAAGTCAAAAGCTCACAAAAGCTTGGAAAAAGCTATATAGTGTAAACTAACAGTAAAAATATGTATGTACATGTATTATAGACAGATTTATACAAGCTTGTAAAATGGAATTGACAAATAAGCTTGAAACAAGCAAATAAGCACTTCCAAGTAACCTGAATTCCAAACACCCCTGCAGTCAATAATTTGGTCAAAATAAGCCTACAAAATAAGCTCATAAGACCAAATAAGCTCTGGAATAGCAAGCTGAGGTGGTTGGCTTTCCAAAAAGCCCAAGTTCACCTAGTGGAGTCCACTAGTGAGCTTATGGAGGGCTTATGAAGTAATCCTGAGTATACTGATAGCATACTCAGGAAATGGGACACACAAAAAGCTTCTTGTAGGCTGATTGCTCAGCATACCTAGCAAGCTGATTGCTCAGCATACTTATAGGCTGAGTTCTCAGTTATAAAGTGAATTGAACAAAATGTCAAGCCAAGTATAGCTTATCACTTAAGCTATGAAACTCAGGATAAGACTAATCGAGTTGCTTTGCTACTTCACTTAATCAATGAATCACAAAATTGGATCCACTCAATAAGCTTTTGAGGGCTTATGAACTTGACTACTTACACTAATTACTTAGTGTAAGCATTCAAGTGATAATGGATTCAGTGATCAAATTCATTGATTAAGGAAGTAAGATTTGGTCATTTAAGCATAAGGGTAACCAAATAAACATAAAATATAATGAAAACAACAATTATATAACAAAATCATGCACAAATAAGAAATCTGTGAGCTTATGAACTTGGTTATCAATCCTGTGCACAGGGCACACTTTAAAAAGAGAAGCTCACAGATAAGCTCAATTAAGCAGTTAAAATAAACTAGAAATGAAAATTAAAACACATAAACAACAATTTAGCCACAAGGGCAACACAAAATGGCCAAGTGCACAAGCTTAAGTCAATTCCATAAGCTTCTGCAAGCTTATGAAATTGACTTCAAATCTTGTGCACAGGGCAAAAACAGCCTAAAATAAGCAACAAAATAAGCATTTAAACATGCAGAATAAAAATTAACAAAAAGACATATAACAATTTAAGCAACAAAACTAGAAAACCCTAAAAGGATTAAGCAAGAAACTAATTAATAAAGGTACAAGAAAATAATCTTTTTATTCAAAAATCTGAAACACTAAAATTTGACTATTTCACAAGAATTCAAAAGTTGACTTAAATGAGATTACAATCTAAACTACTGATTAATTATGAAATATAAAGCAATAAAAACATGAAATTAAGCAAGATAAACTAGTTTTACAATACTGTGATGAATATGGAGTTGTGAATTCAAACAGTGAACAAATAAGAATCCAAAGATATTGATTTTGACTTTTGTATAAGTATGCAATAGGTTTGATGGGTTGTCAACCCTCAAAGAACTCAGTATACCATATTTAAACCAAAATTAACCCCCTAGACTCAATTTAGCATCACTGATTCAGTAATCCCAAACACACCTTAAATATGATTGAATTTAGATTTTCAAAGCATAGCAAAGTTTAAGACCAAGAAACTTAATCCAAATTTCATAATAACATATATTAAGTACAAATGAACAGAAAAACATGAATTATAACAACTAAACACAAGAATTACTCATATACCATTTATACAGTGAAAAATGAATATTAAGCAACTCTTAAATTCAACACATAAACATAAAATAGTATACCTTAAAAACACTTAATAACAACAAATAAGCATAAAAACATGGAAATCTAAACAATTCAATGACTCAAACAGTGAAATGCAAAATTGCTAAATAAACTTACAAAATGGAATTCAATGAAGGACTGAGAACCATGGACCAATACCCAACCTAAAAGCTTCCCACAAAGCTACTAAACCAGGATCATCCACTTTTCATCATGCTCCATTGCTTCTTCCTTATTAACCTGGATTTTTTATTTTTCATTGTTTTTCTTGATTTTTTTTATTTTTGATTTTTAATGATCAAAGCTGATATTAAATGATTCAATTGGCTTGCATAAGCTTGGCATAGCTTATGCAGTGTCTATTTGGAAACAATTAACACTTTAAACATTTAACATGAATTTAAAAACTTGAAATTTAAATGACAAATATGGAATAACTTGAATTGTAAATATAAAGACAATTAAACTGTAAATAATGATTCATTGAACTTGTTTAAAGTTGAATACATCATTGAAAGCATTAAAATACATTGAATTAAAAGAAAGCATAAAATCTATTCTAAGGTGACAATGGCTGAAGCCAAGGTAAGGTTTTCTTCTTCCTTCTTCCTCTTTTATACACCTTCTGAGTTCCCCACATGTCCCTGGTCAAATCCCACTTCTATTTGTGACCATTGATGTTGCAGAAGTGATCCAAGCCTTTAAATTTGCTTTTGGCGCCAAAAGTCATACAAGTTGATTGAGGCAGTTCTGCTGCAATTAATGCACCTTGTTTACATGTAGAGGTGGAGGGGACAGGGTAGGAGTAGGTGGTGGTGATTTGGAGGTGAAAACTATGGGTGTGGAGTGGTTTTGGTATTGGAGTGAAGGGTGAGGAAGGTGAACAGTGAAGGAGGGAAAAAGGTTTTTGACCGTGGTATTTGACCCCGGTATTATTTATTTATAGGATTGGGCCAAGTTTAGTGGGCTGGAAGGGTTTTGGGTTTAATTTTGATTTAAGGGTTTGGTTTGGTTTATGGGTTATATAAATAAAACTTAGGTCTGGTTTGGTTTTTAGGTTTAAGGTCCAAGGACTAAAGTTCTAATTTCTTGAAACTTGAGGAACCTGATGTAACAAGCTTCCAAAGTATAACACAAGGACCATTCTTGCCAAATTGATAAACCAAAGGATCAAAGTTGTAAATTTCCATTTTTATAAACCTCTAGGGACCATTTATGTAATTTCACCAAAGTTTGAGGGGTGAAATTGTAATTTCCCAAAAGTTATCAAAATGTTCCAAATTGTAAGTTATGAATAGTACAAGGGTGTTATTTGATAAAATTCCATTTTTAAACACCCAGGGACTAATTTTGCCAATTTTGAATCTTGAGGGGTAAAAGTTGCCATTTTGTGTAAACTTTTATCCAGGGATCATTAGTGAACATTTTTGGTTTCCCAAGGACTTAAGTTGACTTTTATTTCATTTTTAACCTTCAGGGAATAGTTTTGCCAATTTGTGAAACTCCAGGGACTGAAAATGAGAATTGTGTGAACTTTGCATGCTTTTCACTTGTTTTCAATCTTTTTGTACTTGAATCACATAAAAACACATTTCAATAATATTTGTAACATTTATATGGTCATTTGTGTGTTTTTTGTCATTTTGTCGGTTTAAACAGTATAAAAGATATGTGTATTTAGACACATATCATTTCTTTCTTTACTCTTGCATATTACTTATCGGTTAAGTAGTTACTATTGTTAATTACACGTAAAGGTTTCAAAGTTAATCAAGTTAAAAACTGGTAAAATATTCAACCCCTTTTTAGTTTTTCACCTATGGTTTTAGCGTGCCCACATAAATTACGTATTTGGCCGATTATATAACCTGCCCATTTTGCAACCACTATCATGCATATAACTCTAAAAAATATTGATGAGGCGAAAAATGAACCACTTTTAGGGGGTCATTTATGCCCGGAATTGACTTTATTTGATCAAATATTGCCCTAAATCGTTCCTTTTGTGATTTTAGATACTTTGGGAGAGAAATCTGGAAAAGGAAGCAATTCAGACATTTTTGGAGCATAAAAGTGAAGAAAACGCCAAAGTCTTAATTTTCCTTGCTGGGAACAGTAGGTGACGGCATCAAGAAGGAATCTCTGACGGCGTCAAGAGTAATTTCCATGACGACCCTGTACAGAATTGACGGCGTCACGAAGTAGGGCGTCAAGAGTAAAATTCATGACGGCCTGGAAATGCATAACACATGACGGCGTCAAAAGTAGATCAAGGCAGTCCAAGAAGTATTTTGGCGGCGAGATGACGGCGTCACAAAATTTGTCTTGACGCCGTCAGACCCTATTTCCTATATATAGTTTCCTAATTTTCACATTAAAAAGGAGAGAAGTTTTGGAGAAACCCTAAGTACGAACTTGGTACGAATTTTACAGGTTTTTCAAGATTTTATGCCCTTGATACCTTTCATGTGTAATTGAGATAAGTATTCTTTTAATTCAATTAATATGTCTATGTGTTGGTTTTCTATATCTTGTTCTTGTCTTAATTCCATCATGCTAGGCTAGATCTATCTTGTGTTTGCTTGGATCTAATGAAACCTAGATGTTAATTATGTGTTGATTACTTGTTTGTAGTTGTATTGGATGAATGAATTCGATGTTAGGCTTAAGAAAACTAGCAGATCTCCAAATGGTAACATGCTTGAACGTCTTAGGAAACATGAACTGATGTGCACTAGGTTTTATTGGTTGTATTTAATGCATGAGCCACTGTTTACAATCCCTATGGTTGTGCTGGGCATGGAATAGGAGGAGATAAGAGCTCATAGGATTGGGGAGTTAAGTGCGCCACCCCATGAATGGTATTAAGGAATACAATCCGTCATCCACGCAACTATAACAAGTAATTAACGTGTAAAAGATGTCTAGGGAGTAGTGAAATCTAAGTAAACACATTTTCTCCACTTATTGCTCACAACCTTAGTTAATTTAGTTTATTTTCATTTTTAGTATTTTATTTTGATTGCATCTTTAGTATTGGGTTAGTTGACTAGCAACTAATTCCGCCCAAATCCTTCAAACCCGAGATTTTTACTTGCTTTCTAAAAAAATATAAAAATACAAAAAGAATCATCCCTCACTTTTAGAACTAGTATTTAGGTTTTCTAATCCTAGCGACACTATTCCTAGCTGAACGATCAATCCCCCGGTACTTGTCACTATACTATACTACAACGATCAGGTACACTGCCTGGTGGGGGTTGTAAGCTTCTCATGATCCCTTGAGAGGTAAAGCCTGGTGCGATTACTACGTATCAAGTTTTTGGCATCGCAGCCCGGGGAATAGTTATTGTCTAGGTTAGAATCTCTATTTATTAGGTCTACTTGCTAGATTCCTTTCTAGTAAGATTTTATTTTTATTTTTAGGTTTTCTTTAGTCTATCTTATTTCTTTGTGTCTTTGTTCGTAACTCTTCACCACCCGACATCATGGACGATGGGAACATCCTTGAACCCGTCATCCCACCACAACAAAACCCACCACTAGAACCTCATAGGCCCCGAACCTTAGGAGAGTATTCCCGACCTAGCCCCCAAGGCTACCGAAACACCATTGAGCTCACCGGAGCCAATGTGACCCCCTTGCGATCCGACACCATCCGGTTGGTGCAAAGCGGATGTGCATTCCATGGACTTCGTTCCGAAGATCCAAACCAACATCTTAAGGACTTCCTCAAAATCATAGATTCCATAGACCTAGGTGTTGAAACTAGAGAGACAACCCGATTACGCCTATTCCAATTCTCTCTACGGGATCAAGCTAGTCAATGGCTTGAGCGTTTACCCGCGGGATCCATCACTACATGGGATAACTTCACCAATCGCTTCCTTACTCAATTCTTCCTACCGGGGAAGACTGCAATGCTTAGAAATGACATTTTGATGTTTGAACAACATCAAGGAGAAACTTTCTACGAAGCATGGGCCCGTTTTAAGGATCTCCTCCATAAGGTCCCTCATCATGGTATAAACCTTTGGTTATTAGTTCATATTTTCTACGACCATGTTGACTATCACACTAAGCGCACAATCGATAGGGCCGCGGGAGGTAAACTGCGTGATAAGAACGCCGAGGAGTCCTGGGCGATTATCGAGGAGCTCGCCGCTGATAATCATGAGATGTGGGAGTTTAATCATACAATAAAAGCGGCCATCAATGCAGTCTCAACATCTGGAGGAACCACCGAAATCCCCGATGAACTCCTATGCAAACTCGAGGCAAAACTTGACTATTTTGAGGAAAGGCAAAGGAGACCTTTAAGTCCTAGACGGGCTACTGTCAATTCTGTCTCAAAACCAACTTCGGCACCATTATCTGAGTCACCTTCTGGAGAAAATGTCAAGACTTTTCAGAACTATGCCCCACCTTGTTCTCCTCCCGAGGAGCTTAGCTCGGAGTTTGAAGCTAGGATGAGAGAATATATGGCAACTCACTCAGATCGGCTTGCTAGATTCGAGGAAGCAGTTTATAAGCAAAAAGAGGAAATGCAAGAGAAAATGAATGAGATGATGAGTCTATTAGAGGAGTATGCCAACCAGAGAATCCCCGAAAGAATGTTACTAAGGAAAGAAAGCGCCACTCCCACTACCCAATTTGTTAATTCCATCACAATTGTCCAAAAGGATAACGAGAAGGTAGAAACCCCTGCTAAACAGACCTTAGAAAAACCACCAGAATCCCAACCCTTGAGTCACTACCTGAAACATGATATAAACGAAAACACCATAACAAATTGGATTAAGGGTGATGGGCGTAACCAACCTTCCAAACAGGGTTCTGAGAAAGAGGAAAAGGTAAAAGATGAGTATGATACGTTACCTGGGGGATCAGTATTCGAGAGGCTATTGGTACAAAAAGTGGCTACTAAACAGATAGCATGTGGGAACTTTGAGATACCAACCAGCATCGGGGACTTGAAATATCTTAGTGCTTTTGCCGACCAAGGATCGGAAGTAAATCTTATGCCCCTAACTATTTACATCCAACTAACGTCAAAAATGCCAGCCCCTACTCGTATTAGGTTGTCCCTCGCTGGACACTCGTACGTATACCCCCTAGGAATCGCAGAAGATGTATTAGTTAATGTCGCAGGATTCATGTACCCCGTTGATTTTATGATCATCGATGATAAAGGAGATGGATGCATGCCAATAATCCTTGGGGCACCATTCCTCGCCACCGCTAGGGCTGTCATTAAGTACGAAGGTAGGAAGATCGAGCTTAATCTGGAAAAAGAAAAATTAGCTTCCCCATGACTCCGCGAAGTGGGCATGAGAATTTGAGTTGGAGAAAGATCAAAAACAACATTGACACGACACCCATTCGTGTTCAGAATAAAATTCTTGCATGGGAGGCAAGAATAAAAGCTATAAGGAGGCTAAAAATGAAAGAAGCAAAAGCAATAAGGTTCAGGTCGAATTCGAACATACTCAACCCGCAGAAAATCATGTACCATTTGAGGAAGGGAACTTGGTACTCTTGAGACACTTGGAAACAACAATACCACCCGATAAACCAAGTCCTTGGTGGTATGGGCCTTTCACAATTGAAGGCGTGAGCCAAGATGGGATAGCTAACTTGAGAAGTGAAGTAGGTGGAATGGTGATTGCAAGTATCGATAGGTTAAGGCACTACCACCATAACAGTAATGATCGCAACTACATGGGGTATATCATTTCAAGGGATGAGGTCACGTAGTAACCCATGACCTTGAGTCTAGCTACAAGACTCGTAAATAAAGAAAAGCGCTTCTTGGGAGGCAACCCATGTTTTGTGTGATTTTATTTTGTTTGTTTGTTATTTGCTTCCATATGCATGCTTTATTTTTATTGTTGGTAGATCATGTTTCTAAACTAAATAGTGGAAATACTTTACTTTGTTGTTTTGGCCTAGTCTTAACTCCACCTAAAAGTATTTTTGCAAAAGATAAGTGTAAGGGGAAACCCCAAATATGTTTTTAAGAAACAAACTGATCATGATTCTCCACAATATCAAATGAACATGTGTATTCGTATTTGTTAGAGTCAAATGCTTGTATTGAGTCATAATGAAGTTTTGCAGGATTTTCCAGGAACTAGGACCAAGTTTTTCCAGAAATTTTCCGGAAACTTAACATAAGAATTTCTGCAGGTCACTTCTGACGGCGTCACGAGTTAACTCTTGACGGCGTCACGTGTAAAAATCTGGAAATTTTACCAGTTTTGTTTTTCTAATGGAGTCTTATGGTTTTTGTGAATTATTAAATTTTATAATCTCCAGGAAATCTGCAAACTTCATTCCACAAGCATTATATCTTATTTGATTTCATTCTTTTTACTTTTTATCTTTTACATTCTTTACTTGAACATTGGGGACAATGTTCATCTTAAGTGTAAGGGGAGGGTAAAAAGATGATACCTTACATATGCACTTTCGCTTGAGTTTGTTTTGTTTAATGGTAGATGTGTAATAAAACTATGAGAAACACTTGTTAGTGTAATTTTAGCGCCAAATTTAAAATTTTTTACAACATTTAGGAGTGAAACTTTAGCCATAGCAAGCGTCTCATGGATAGGAGATTGTATGACTAGCACAAAACCGTATATTTAGAAAAATTTTGCACCCAAATATGTGAGGTTCGCCTTTAGATTTGATAGGAAAAGCATTTACTATTAGTGCTTATGAGTGTACCGGTAGCATTTAGATTCTAGAACTTGCGTTAGTGATGCATCCCGAGACCGCTAGTGAGACTACATTCGTGTAGTAGGATTTACTACATGATAAGAGGCATTAGGATCACCCTTGTGTTAAACCCGTATCATAATTACTTGACCATTTAAGACATAATACTTGGCTAGTTAAGTCAACTAATTTTTCCCACAACCTTAGCGTTGTACTCATTTTTAGTACACGAAACCCCTAGTACACCCCTCCGAGCCTATCTTTTCGTTTCTAACTTTAAGCATCTTACTTAAAGGAAGAATTTGTTTCACCCCACTTAAATGTACACCCAAATCGCCTTATCCTTCCGTGTATGCACTCATTTTTAGTGCATTATTGTTATTTGTTAAACCCTAAGTTAACTATCTAATTGATTACATGGTTGCTAAGTCGAGTCATATCCTTGTACATATTATTTTGGGACGATTGGGACTCAAGGGTAAAGTACTTATTTTATGGAGTAATGGGGAAGAACATCATTTATTACCCCCATATGTACGTTAATCTTAAAAGTGCTCCAAGTGTTTTGATTTTCTTAATTCGAGTCATTAGATTAGTTTATTGTAAAGTATGTAAAAATTTAAGTGTAAGGGGAATGTTCATCCCCTATGATGTATTATTTTGGATGTGTATGCAAAAAAAAAAAAAAAAAAAAAAAAAAAAAAAAAAAAAAAAAAAATCGAAAAAAATAAAAAAATCAAGAAAAAGAAAAAAAAATAGAAAAAGAAAAGAGAAAAAAACATACGGACTACCATCCCTTTTTATTCTATGTTCATTTTATGTTTTTGTTATTTTTCATTCATTAGCTTAAGTCGAGTCTAGTCTTGGCTTAGCAACGCCATATTGTACATGTAATTAACCAAGATTGTTAACTCGCCACCAGTAAAAACTTCCTTTATCCAACAAAACCGTGTATTTCATATCCCTACACCTAACGTTACAACCCTTTAAAAGACCTCTTTGATAGTTTATCCTAGGTGCTTACGCCATGTGGTGGAGGTTTGATCCTTTCCCAAGCCTATGGTAATCTATTTTGTTATGACAGGTAGTGAGAGATGTTTTCCATTTCCATATTGTGAGATTACTTTATTACACCCGAGAGATGTGAGTATCTAAACACAATTTGTGCGGTGCTAGTGTATGACCTCCATGCTTGTCTTTGGTCTTTAGTGGAACGATTATTTGTTTTAATTACTTTTATATTAGTGTTAAATGACCCCTAACTTGTATTTTGAGTAGAATAAAAGCGCATTTGCTTGAGGACAAGCAAATCTCAAGTGTAAGGGTATATGATGAGGCGAAAAATGAACCACTTTTATGGGTCATTTAAGCCCGGAATTGACTTTATTCGATCAAATATTGCCCTAAATCGTTCCTTTTGTGATTTTAGGTACTTTGAGAGAGAAATCTGGAAAAGGAAGCAATTCGGACGTTTCTGGAGCATAAAAGTGAAGAAAACGCCAAAGTCTTAATTTTCCTTGCAGGGAACAGTAGGTGACGGCGTCAAGAAGGAATTTCTGACGGCGTCAAGAGTAATTTCCATGACGACCCAGTACAGAATTAACGGCGTCACGAAGTAGGGCGTCAAGAGTAAAATTCATGACGGCCTGGAAATGCATAACACATGACGGCGTCAAAAGTAGATCAAGGCAGTCCGAGAAGTATTTTGGCGGCGAGATGACGGCGTCACAAAATTTGTCTTGATGCCGTCAGACCCTATTTCCTATATATAGTTTTCTAATTTTCACATTAAAAAGGAGAGATATTTTGGAGAAACCCTAAGTACGAACTTGGTACGAATTTTACAGGTTTTTCAAGGGTTCTAAGCCCTTGATACCTTTCATGTGTAATTAAGATAAGTATTCTTTTAATTCAATCAATATGTCTATGTGTTGGTTGTTTATATCTTGTTCTTGTCTTAATTCCATCATGCTAGGCTAGATCTATCTTGTGTTTGCTTGGATCTAATGAAACCTAGATGTTAATTATGTGTTGATTACTTGTTTGTAGTTGTATTGGATGAATGAATTTGAGGGTAGGCTTAAGAAAACTGGCAGATCTCCAAATGGTAACATGCTTGAACGTCTTAGGAAACATGAACTGATGTGCACTAGGTTTTATTGGTTGTATTTAATGCATGAGCCACTGTTTACAATCCCTATGGTTGTGCTGGGCATGGCATAGGAGGAGATAAGAGCTCATAGGATTTGGGAGTTAAGTGCGCCACCCCATGAATGGTATTAAGGAATACAATCCGTCATCCACGCAACTATAACAAGTAATTAACGTGTAAAAGATGTCTAGGGAGTAGTGAAATCTAAGTAAACACATTTTCTCCACTTATTGCTCACAACCTTAGTTAATTTAGTTTATTTTCATTTTTAGTATTTTATTTTGATTGCATCTTTAGTATTGGGTTAGTTGACAAGCAACTAATTCCGCCCAAATCCTTCAAACCCGAGATTTTTACTTGCTTTCTAAAAAAATATAAAAATACAAAAAGAATCATCCCTCACCTTTAGAACTAGTATTTAGGTTTTCTAATCCTAGCGACACTATTCCTAGCTGAACGATCAATCCCCCGGTACTTGTCACTATACTATACTACAACGATCAGGTACACTGCCTGGTGGGGGTTGTAAGCTTCTTAAGATCCCTTGAGAGGTAAAGCCTGGTGCGATTCTCACGTATCAAATATGTAAGAAACTAAACAAAAAGGTCTCATACTTTTTGCTATATAAGATTGACGACACTCGATAGGACTGTAACTGATTTTAACAATCTATTAGCTAAAAATTTAAAGTTTGTCTTGCACCTTGGAGTCTTATAAGTACGTTGTGGTTACCCATATTTTTCGAAAACAAAAACTCTTTTGTTACTTTTAGCAATAAATTTTCTTTAACTTTTACTATTTGAATATGGTAAAGTGGTAATAAAACTAAATTTTAGGACATTGCTACTTGAATTTACGATTCATGGCCCTATTTCGCATTATTAATGATGTACTCGTAAAATCTTGCATCTACTTGGATCAGCAGTTATAGTATTTTAAATCAAGTAAAATATGTAGTTGTCCATTGTTACAGATGTTAGAAATTTTTTGTGGATGAGTGATAGGTTTGTTTGAAATGCATTGAGATTCTTCATGCTTATATAAGAGGTAAAACTACATGACTCAACTAAAAATGCAATATTAAACTATATCAACACAAAAGCCTTTATCTTGTCTAAATGTCTTAACACTACTAGAAAGTGGACTTTCAGCGACAGATTTTCTGACGGATACCTTTCCGTCGCTAATTTACCGACCATTTTCCGACGGAACAACGACAAGTGTGCTTTTCCGAGTAACTTCCGACGGAATTCCAAGAGATTCGATTGTTGTTGGAAATCCGTCAGTAATTGACATAACCTACCGTCAAATTTCCGACGCCATTCCTACATCTATTTTTATTCGTCGCTAATCCGTTGGAAACGTTTTAATTTCTAATGATTTTTTATCTTTTAATATTTCCGTCGGAAATCCGTCGGAAATAAATAATATTTCTGACGGATTTCCGACGGAAATATTAAAATTTATTATGTACATATATGTTATGTTATGTCGACTCGTGTTTCAACTTAACCATTTTTTGGATTACACTATTCAGTGTAAATTCAAATCAAATTACAAATACTAGTTATAATCTAATAGTGTTAAAACCGTTTTATACTTTTTTTATATGTTAATTGTTACATTATTCATATTTGGCTAGAACTATAAAAAAAATCTAGAGGAATATAATAACGGTTTAACCCAGTGGATTTATTTGTTTTTCTCTACGAACTCTTCAAATTTGGTTATTTTTCATTTATCATAATACCGGTTTGATCCGGCGGGGTTCAGCCGGTTGAACTGGTAACCCAATGACCCGTTGACTCGACCGGATCAACTAAAAACCCAATCCCACTCCCATTTATTATTAACTTATTATCAAAAACTTTTTAAAACTTATAAAAATCTTCAAAGATTTTCAAACTTCACTTTTGTTACTACAATCAATACAATTAAAACTTCACTTTTTTTTAAAAACTTATAAAAATACACGCACACTTTTTTTTTCTCTGAAATGGTGAATATTATTATAACTCAAACACTTATAATTGTTACAATCATTCTCAAACATCAACATGGACATGTCCCATGTTACGTCTATACATCAGAGACTACATACAACAAAGAAAACAATTTGTATTCATTCACCATTCATCTAGTCTAGTTCCCTAGCAGTGTACTAAAGGAACCAGCCCTAGGTAACCATGGAGAAACCTTACATTTTGACTACATTTCCCTCTTACAAACACCCTACCTAAGTGTACCAATAGCCCATACCAGTAACACTTAGAGGCTCTTGTAGAAGGCTTCATCAAAATGTAAGTAAAACTCCTGTTCCATTGGGGATCCATAGTCAAAGAGCTACATTTCCAAGTAAATGGCATCACTCATATGACTGGACTTACCCAAGGATACATCCCACCTAGACTACATTTCCCATTTGATGGCCTCCTAGTACCAATGCAGCACCCTCCTCACATAAGTATTTCAGAAGCCAACAAACAGGCATCATCTGGTTGGCACTCCACCAATGTTGTAGGCAACCTTCTTTATGACTTTAAGTGGGCCTTTAACTATGCAGGTGGTCAATCCTATAAAAGTGATATAACATCATCCACTGTTTACAGGAGAGGTCTGACATAGAAAGGTTCTCAAAGCCAAGTTACAAGGCCCTCTGCACTCCCAAATGACCACCAAAACCAAAATACCAATTCAGGACACCTTGTCATTTAGGACCAAGCTATAACCAGTGTAGTTATTTAGCTTGGAAGTAATGCCTAAACAATGAATCCAAACACCCTTTCAAGCACTTACTGTTCCATTCATTAAACATTGCACAGCTATATTCATATCTACTTCCCATTCTTTTGCAATTTTGAGAACTTGAGTGGATCTTTTAACTTTTAAACACATCAGCTGGATCCTGATCTTTTCCACAATAAGACTCCATAATACTTGATTATCCAATTCTTCACCAGTGAACATTCTTGTGTTTCTTTCCTTCCATATGTAGTAGACAGCAATGGCAATTACAATTCTTGACAAAACACTATCAATTGTATTATCACATGTGCCATTAGCATATTGCTCAGTTAAACTCTCCCAAGTGTCAGACAACCAATTTTTACCCATCTTCATTTTAAGTCTGCTCCAAACATTCTTTGAATAGTCACATTCAAAGAATAAGTGGTTGTGTGAATCCTGGACTTGTTTGCACAAAACACACTTCATGTTAGGATCATCATTCCATCTACTGATTCTATCTTGAGTCTGCAGCTTACCCCTCATAGCCATCCATAAAATAAATGCCATTCTAGGATTACACTGATTGAACCACACCACCTTATGCCATCTAACAATGCTCCCTGGTTGGCTTAACACGTCATACACAGACTTAGTAGAGTAATCAGTAGTCTTACCACCTTTATCTTTCCATACAACTTGACCATTTTCATAGCATACATGATCTTTAATCTTATCTCTCATATCAAGTAAAGACTTCCAGATCCAGCTATCATTATACTTCTTTAGAGTCTCCCAAATGCTTTCTCCTTGAAGTTTAACAGTATTAACCCATTTTACCCATAAAGAATTTTTCCCAGCAGCTATGTTCCACAGGTTCTTGATCAATAAAGCCTCATTCTAGTTTCCCAACATTCTAAGACCCAAACCTCCTTCATTCCTAGGACTGCAAATTGAACTCCATGCCACTTTAGCTTTTCCTTTTCTTAGCTCTCCTTTGCACCATAAAAAGCCCTTCAATACTCTGTCAATATCGTTAATAACTGTTTTAGGGATCAAGAATACAGCAGCCCAATATGCATTTAAAGAAGATAGAACCGATGCAATCAATTGCAATCTTCCAGCATATGACAAATAATTGTTTTTCCAATCCTCCACCTTGTTCCTTACTTTATCAATAAGCTTTTTACATTCTTTAGTACCAATTTTTTTAGACAGAAGAGGTACTCCCAAATACTTAACTGGAAGTTTCCCAACAGTAAATGGAAGAATATTAAGAATTTCTGCTGCCACATCAGTTTGTACATTGCCAAAGAAGATTGTGCTCTTACTCATATTAGGAAGCAGGCCAGAAATACTGCTAAATTCCAATAATGTCTCCTTAATAGTTTTAATAGACTCCACATTACCTTTACATACCACCAATAGATCATCTGCAAAACAGAGGTGTGTCAACTTCATCTCCTTGCAACCAACGTGATATCTAAATTTCCCATTTTTTTGAACATTCTTGGCCATGAGCAAAGTAAGAACCTCCATAACCAATGTGAACAGATAAGGTGATATAGGATCACCTTGTCTCAATCCTCTTCCACTTGTAAAATATCCTCTTCTTTCCCCATTAATGTTGATTGTAAACTTGGCACTACTAACACATGTCATTATCCACTTCACCATTTTAGTATGAAACCCAAACTGAACAAGAATCTTTTCCAGGAAATTCCAATCAACAGTATCATAGGCTTTGGCAATGTCAATCTTTAAGCAACACCTTCTAGGGCCACTTTTCCTGTCATACCCCTTAAGCAACTCTTGAGTAATGAGGATATTGTCTTGAATCACTCTCCCCTGGATGAAAGCACTTTGGTTCAGGTTGACCAACTTATTCAGCCCATTCTTGATCCTTTCAGTTAGAATTTTACTTATACACTTATAGATCACATTGCAACATGCAATGGGCCTATAATCTCCAACTTTACAAGGATTATTCACCTTAGGAACTAGAGAAATAAGAGTAGCATTCACTTCACCAAGTAGTTTACCTGTCCTAAAGAATTCTTTAACTGCAGAACAGACATCCTTACCAATAATAGGCCAAGCTTTTTTTATAGAAAACAGATGTAAATCCATCAGGACCTGGTGCTTTATTGTCCCCAATATCAAACATTGCATTTTTAATTTCAGCATCAGTCACTTCCTTAACCATGTCCTCTGCTTCAACACTATTCAGTCTTGTCCCAAACACTCCCTCAGTTTCCCAATTCTTCTTAATGATGTTAGAAGCACTAAGAAACTTTGAGAAGTGATTAACAAACAAGTCCTCCATTTGCTTATCTTCATAAGAGTTACTTAGGTCATCACAAACTCTTAAAATTCTATTGGCTTGTTTCCTACTTTTCAGCAGCTTATGAAAATACTTGTTGTTTCTGTCCCCCAAACTAATCCAGTCCACTTTGGCCTTTTGAAACAATAAATTCTCCTCATCAATGATTGCCTCATTATACTCCTTAAGGGCATTAGCTTCTTGCTGTTTAAGATCAGAATTATGAGGGTTTGTATCAAGAATAGACTGAGCTTCTTTTAGATTATCTTTGCAGACAACCACTCTTTTGCATAAATCACCATTTTGCCAGTTTAACTTGTTCAACTTGCTTTTCAACCCTTTCATCTTCTTAACTAGCTGAAACATTTTACATCCTTGTATTTCTGTGTCCCATTCCTTAGCCACCATGGGAAGAAATTCTTTTTTATCACCAATATAGTTAGCAAATCTAAAAGGTTTAATTTTCCTAACCAACCTCTTAGGAAAACTGACCACAACAGGACTATGGTCAGATACAAGATATGGTAGGAAAACAGCACCTGCATTAGGGAATTTCTGCACAAATGCCTCATTTACCATTGCCCTATCTAACTTCTTTAGGATGCTGGTTTGAGGATTCAAAGGTGACTTGATCCATGTGTAGAAAACACCAGTGCTACATAAGTCTTCCATCTCCACTTCATTCACACAATCAATAAAATCTTGCATATCATTAGTAATAATAGAACCCCCGGCTGAGTGTTCTCCATTCTTAAGAGTAACATTGAAGTCTCCCATCATGATCCATGGCCAACCAGTTGTAATACTCTTGGCAACACAAATTTCTCTCCAAGCTTCCTTTCTTTCCCTACCAGTGTTAGCAGCATAGATAAAACTACAGAACATTTTATCTTTATTAGCTTTAGTAACAATAGAGCACAACATTGTTTGTCTTGAGCTATGCAAAACCATAAGATCCACCACATCACTGTCCCAGCTAACCACTATTCTACACCCATTCAAACTGTGACCAACATTAGACACCCAACTCCAGTTACCAAAAGCTTTTTCACATACCTTCTGCAACTTGTGAGGCTTAACATGGGTCTCCAATATAGCACAAACCTGAATTCTTTCTTCCATAATCAACTTCTTCACTTCTTTTTGTTTTTTCAATTTATTCATACTTCTAATATTCCATGAACTGATTTTTAAATCCATATTATTATTATTTCTAATATTTGCAAAAACTAAATTCCTACTGAAAAGTTTAATTCAGTATATTCTTACTCATACCATTGACTATGTTGGCAGCCATGGTCTGAGCAATTCCATTCCTATTCTCATACACATCTTCTTTATTCCCATTAACATCCACTTGTTCCCTCTGTCTTCCATCCTCCTCCATAAGAACATTCAAAGCTTCATATCTATTACCAGTTTTGCTCTGTGTTGCATTGCTCTCCTTGCCTTTAGTACTTTGCACATTATTGTTCTCCTTTCTTTTATTACCTTGCACTTCATTATTTTCTTTCCTAGTATTCTGATTCTGATTTACTGTTTGCTTCTCCTCAGTATTAGTCATTACCTTCCTCCTATATTCCTGCCTATAATACCCATTTCTGTACCCACAATTCTTATTTTGCTGCTGCCATTGTTGTTTCTTCTCTTCTGCAACTTGCTTAGCCAATTTCTCAGCCTCCATACTAGTTTTTATTTCTTCCTCAGTTCTAGGCCTCTTACTACATTTACCATCACAATGCCCAAATACACTGCAATATGTACATACCTCTGGCCTCCAATCATACACAACTTTAACATCTTTGGTCCCCTTAATCATATCATTCTTGTCAGCATACTCAATTCTAATACTATCCTTTATCACCTTCTTAGCATCTAGTTCCACAAGCACCCTAGCATAATCAGTTTTCCCAATGCCAAATTGACACATTTTTGCTGTCATGTCATCCATCATTATAGGTTTGCCCAAACAGCTTGAAATAGCACTTATGCCTTCCATACTCCAAGCTTCCATAGGTAATGACAAGAGTTTTACCCAAACAGGTAGCTTTGTAGGTTCCATTTTTTGCATTCCCATATCAGGATCCCATTTCATTACAAACATAGGCCTGTTATTCACCATCCATGGCCCCTGATCTAAAACATATTGCATACTTTCCTCATCCTTGAATTTGAATAGGTTCACACCACTATTGTTAACAATAACCTCCCTTAATCCAAATCTACTCCACATTCTTCTTATATGATATCTAGGCTCATTAATCATCATATTTTGTCCAACAAAGTAGCCACAAATGCTATTCTTCCACTTAATACTTCCCTTATTCACTATCTCCTCATCAAACACCACAGTTTCAATTCCTTCCTCATTTAACTTTGGAGCAATGAAGACCAATTTTTTGTTCACAGTATTCATATCATTCTTCACCATTTTTGCATATGACTGTTTAACACTAGTCTCATTCAAAACAGGCTTATCTACAGATTCAGTGTTCTTCATATTATCAAATTCATTAACAGGAGTCACATTTTCATTCACAGACACATTATTAACAGTACTTACATCATCAGCCTCCTTCTGAGTCGTATTCAAGTCACCATCATTCACTGTATCACCTCCATTTTCTCCATTATCACCAATTTCCCCAGTATCACTATTCACAACCTCATGACTAGCACCAACATCGTTTACACCAGTATCATCAATAGCATCATCATTATTCCTTATACTTTTATCCTTCACACCTTTCTTCCCAGTAACAACATGATCCTCATATTTTTTAGGCCGCTTAATATTCCTTTTTGATCCTCTTCGATTCGATGACATTATTACACTTAATTGAAGCAAACTAAGTATAATACGTAAGGATCTATAAAAAAAAATAGCCAGAAATAAAGTTTTCAATTTTGGCGACAAAATCACCAAAAGAGGGGTTTTTGAATTACTGGGTGAAAATTCAATCAGATAGTATCGGATTGTGCGGGATGAAACACTGAATCGATTGGTTGGATTCAATTAAGGAATTACGAATGAAAATGCATTGTAATGAAGCTTTTACTTGATTTTTTAATGGTGGAATAAGGTGAGTAATTCTGTTAGAGGAGAGAGAGAGAGAAACAAAACAGTCAACTTTTTACATAACCTTAAATACACGCACACTTAACACAATTAAAACATTCACTTTTTTTTTTAAAACTTATACAATACACGCACTCACTTTCAGTATTATCCGCCATCCGCCGTCCACCGGCGTCCGCCACCGCCGTCCGATTATCAGTGTATGTGATTGTTTCTGCCCTAATTTTGCCCTAATTGAGCTTATGTGTTGTTTGGAGTGTATGTGATCGACGAAATGCCTAACTAAGTTATTTTAAGTGTTTTGATGAGATTGATTTGCCCTAATTGAGCTTATGTGTTGTTTGATTGATTGAGGTTTTGTGTATTTGCCCTAATTGAGCTTATGTGATGTTACTCGATAAGCATCGGATGAGGTTTTGTCTCTAGCCGTATAGGAGTGTGTTAGTAGTTACGAGCTGAGCTTACTAGACGAAGATGGATTATAGCTAGGTAGAGCACCTATAAATAAGTTTAGTGACTTGCGGACGACGTGTGACCTTGATTGTGATATTATTGCTTATAATATGTAGAGCTTTTACTAATTTACGCACTTGTATATGTAATAATTGGGGTGATAGATGGCATGAGTGTAGGACTAAGTAGTAGCGTTACTAGGAGGGGCCATAGCATTCAACTTGAGCAAAATGTAACGATGTATGTAATTTGGGGAATTCCTCAGGGAATATGGAAGCCAGTTGCTGTTATTTACATCTGGTTGTATTACCTATTTGAATGGGTAATCAGTTTCTATATACTTTTTCAAGCGTGATAGACATGGTTGACTGCAATGAAAGTAGCTTCAAACCTGTGTCGTTATACTAAAATTGCTTTTCAGTTGAGAGCACAGACATTTCAGTTCGTATGGCTTTGAGGGAGTGTCATGTCTATATTTAGCAGTTTCCACAGTAGTTTACGAGTAAACAACTTGATTAATATTTTTCTTTATGTGTCTAATTATGCTCCTGTAGTGGTTAGGTGACTAAAAGACTGTTGTGTCAGTTTGGATGATAAAAATATTCTGTCTAAATATCGCAGGATAAAAATATGACTTGGGTACTATTTAAAAACCACCAGTTTCTATAGACGTACAAGGAATGTTGATTATGTTTTAGATTACTTGCCACAACCCCTTTTGAGTTCTCAAATGCAAGAGAATCACACATGTACCTCAATCAACTCCACATTATATTAACTGATAAATAAAGGCAAAAATAAATTTAGTTTAGGTCCTGTGGATCTTGTGGTCGATCATTCAGTTCAAGTTGATGTTGCTAGGACTGAAAATGCAGTAAAAGCAAATATTGATGAGCTTGAATTTCAGAGAAACCAGGAGAGATTTGCTTTCCTTAAGTGGGGATCTAAAGCTTTCCAAATTATGCTTGTGGTTCAACCAGGATCTGGTATTGTGCATCAGGTATACTGGTATAGTGTTTATCTGATCAAACTATTACCAGTGCTAAACAGGGATGGCGGATCTTGACGCATTTACTGATAAATGGATCAATTATGGTTGTTCTTATGTTAGACAGGTCAAATAAAAAGGGCAATTTCCTTGCACTTATTTTTTTATTTGTTTTATTTTATTTATTTATTTATTTATTTTATCATCAGACTGAAGTATTTCACAATTAAATAAAATTTCTTTTTGTTCATGATGTGTTTTCTTTAAATTCTATAACCAGCTGTTACTAATGAAGGGAGCAATACTAATTTTACTTGTTAAAATTCTAGGCTAACCTTGAATATCTTGGAAGAGTTGTTTTAAACACTGATGGCATGCTCTACCCTGATAGTGTTGTCGGAACTGATTCACATACCACTATGATTGACGTGTTAGGTGTTGCTGGTTGGGGAGTTGGAGGAATTGAAGTAGAGGCCGCAATGCTTGGGCAGGTAATAACATATATACGAAGCTAATTCTTTTGAAAGATGATATCAAGATTCTCTTGCCATATCTCTAAACTCTATATATTAACATTGAACAGCCAATGAGTATGGTTTTGCCTGGTGTGGTTGGGTTCAAGCTTTCAAGGAAACTTCAGACTGGTGTAACAGCTACTGATTTGGCTTTGACTGTCACCCAAATGTTAAAAAGCATGGTGTCGTGGGCAAATTTGTTGAATTCCATGGTAAGTAAACTTGCTATGCATAATTTATGATTTTAGGTGTCGTGGGCAAATTACAATTCAATTTCTCACTTGTTAAACACCATAACCTCTATCTCACTTGTGTCTATCTCATTAGTTGTCATAGCATGGTGTGGTTGTGGTCTGCAGGTGCAGGCTGGAAAGGACAATTTACTCGCTGATATGCATAGTTTATGATTTTAGGTGAAGAACCAATATAACAGTCTTTTCCCATAATCATAAAGAACAAAGAATTAACATGGATCTGAATTTTCTGTTTTGACCTTACGCAACCCGTCTTTTATTGCCTCCTCTAGTTGTAGCCTCAAATTCCTTCACATCTTTGTGCTACTGATCTGGTGATCAACTATATTGATCTGCTGGTGACTTTCACAGATATCATTGCATCAGCAGTTCTCTCTGGTAATTGAAACTTCGAAGGACGTGCTTATGCCTTGACAAGAGCAAACTATCTTGCATCACCTCCTTTGGTTTTTGCCTATGGTCTAGGTGGCACGGTATTATCTGACCTGATTTTACTTCAACACTTTTGGTTATATGAATGCTTTTCGAGTAGGTTCGCAAAACTTGCATTACATGCATTACAGAAGTTAATAGCTTAGTTCAGCTATTTTGCAGAAGTTACTACTCGCTTACACACTTCATTGAGGTGTTTGTGGTTGCTTAGTTTCACGTGATTGTTTAGTTTTCTGTGGAGAAGCAATATGTAATGGGACTTAATACAATGTAGGTACAAACTTTGGAAGAGACAATAAGAAGATTGCAAGTGGACAACACACAAATAAGATCATGATTTGAAAGAGAGATGCAAATTCAGGTCCAACGACAAGTGGAGTGTCAACTGCAAGTACACAACGAGAATTGGAGGCGAATGCTCGTCAACAAGCTCGAGAGAGAGAATGGCAACAAAGGATGAATGCCATTAATTCGGTCTTAGAGAAGTTTACCGATTCACGCTCTCCTCCGTAATTGGATAATGTCATATCATTTTGAATATATGGATTAAATACTCTAGTTTCATCTTGAATGTTTCGATTTGACTACAACTTTTGTGATTTGAATGCTAAATTTCCGTAATGGACCTATTTAATTTTGAATTATCCATTTTATTTATTATTTCTTTTTTAGTTATTGTAGATGCATGATTAAATAAATGTGAGCTTTAGTGAGTGAAACTATTTGTATTTTTCTGACAGAACAGTGACCATGTACCGACTACATTTTAGTGATGGATTCATGAGAGACTTATTTCTGACGATTTTCCGACAGAAAGTTTTCTGACAGATTTCCGACGGGAAAGTTAGCGACAGATTTCTGACGCATTTTCTCAGTAGGTGTTTCCAACAGATTTCCGACGGATAGTAATTAGCGACCATGCATAATCCGACAACCTATTTCCGTCACAAATTTGTTGGAAACAACCATTACCGACGGATTTCCAACGGAAAAATCTGTCGCTATAGACCTGTTATGTAGTAGTGATAAACTAGAGATCCAAATTATATATAACAAATTTTGAATAGTGTCTGGTTGGAGATTTTTTGAAAACATAACTCAGTAAAAGAATTTAGAGTTTGTCGTTTTTTCTCCTTTCTTCATGGAACATTTATAAGGCCCATCTAATTTGATTTTGGTATTTAAATTTATGAAAAAGACGTTTCCCGTAATGGTCTAATGCGCATACGGTTTATATTTAAAGAACATTTTAAATGAAATAAGTATATAACCGATCACAACATTTCAGTGACTACCCAAAATATATAATTAAGTATAAAACTACACTAACTAGTCTTTTAATTGTACTAAATTGGAGATGTTTATTTATTTATTTTTTGTTGGCGGGTGTAAGCATGAAGTGGTATGTAAAGTTGTGGAGGTGGGATCACATGTTAGCAAATACAATGTTGGAGACATCATTGGAGTTGGGCATCTCGACTAATGTTGCAACATATGCTGCCCAAGTGAGGCGGACAAGGAGCAATATTGCAACAAGATATGTATGTACCGACGTACTTTGATATTGACACCGATGGGAAACCTACTCAAGGTGGATTTTCGGACCCAATGACTGTCTTTTTTTGGGTAAAAGGTCAACGACCCGGTAAATATATTACACCAAAAAGCATTTAAGTACAACGGATATGGGTGAATCCTATATCTCAGCCCGTTACATAGGTGAAAAGCTTACATAACAAGATACTTCCTATTTTCTAAACAAGAAAAAAAAAACCACTAACCACATGATAACAAAAGACTCTGACAAAAATATAAACTACTTCCTATGACCTTAGAGATTAAAGCCATACATGGCATTAAGAGCATCCAAATTCCCTGGAAGATCATAAATTTGCTTCGATTAATCATCATAGTCATCAAACTCATTTTTACGCTCATGACCACCACCAAAAAGATTTGTTGATTCCTCGAACGTGTTAAGAACCTCATCATCATTACTATCAGAAACCACAACCCTACCCACCTTAGAAAATAGGTTAGCCCTCTTAGTAGAAGAGGTAGACGGAATAGGATGACCATCATCATCCACAAGAATAGCTTTCCCATCAATAAGTAGCTTTTCAAGCTTACCAATTTTCTCAACTATGGGAGTAGAACCAACTTCTTTTGTTCCCATTGAATCACTCACAAGCGGTTCTTGTGATGCATTACCGTTTAACGACTCATCCTTATTAACTTCCATTGTACGACCAGAATCCACATCGTTGTTGGTGTCAATAGTAGGAATACCAAAAGCATCCGTATCATCCATATTAAGAGCATCAAACTGGTTGGATGTAGAAATCTTCGTTCCACTAGAACTAGCCATATCAGAAGTCTTCTTCTTAGTGTCATCCACTTTCTTAGGTTCAGGAGGAGTCTTTTTGGGTTGATACTGAAATTGTTTACCCACAACAGGTTTAGTAAACCCCCTTGACCCAGAATTGTAGGACCACCTTGCTTTCCTTTCTTCTTGTTATTGATAGTCTTGAAACCATCATTAACAGGCTTAGCAGGCTGAACAGGAGATATAGCAACTTCAGGACAGTCAGTGAGAGTATGACCAAATATCTTACACTTATCACAACGAGGTGGTTTCTACTCGTATTCAACTCGTATCTTCTCAATAGTCACACCCGACCCATCAAGTAACGGTATCTCAACAGTGAGGCTATACCTAAGCACCTCATCCGACTTCACTTCAATCATGCATCTAGCAAAACTACTACGGCCCCATGATTCCTTGCACATTTGGCAGGTATAAGCATCTAACCGTTGAGGCGTACCAATGAATGTGACAAGAAGACTAAGACCATCATTAGAAAACATAGCAACAGGAACATCATTGAATTTAACCGACACCGGGATGTTAGTCAAATCCTCTTTAAGTAAGTTGGTGTTCAATGTCCATGGTTTAAGAATAATAGTACATTTCTAATCAACCAAGGACCGTTTTCAAGAACATCATCAACACCTTTCTTAGAATTGAACTTAAAGAAAAAGAAACCCTTTGCATTCATCATTACCTTTTGCATACCATACTTAGCCCACGCATTACGTACAAAGTAATCAACAACAGGAAAAGCAAGGCGTTGACCAAGGAAATACCCATACAAAGTGTAGGACCGATAATATAGATGATTCATGTGGTTCGGGGGGTCGGGGAAGCTCAAAGTAAAGGAAAGACATGATATTATTAATTAAGAAAGGGAAAGATGTGTGTGTATTTTAGAGAGAAGAAGGAGAAACACACACACACCTATGAATACAAATGAGACATCCACCCTCCTAGTTGTGACTAGGAGGTGTATTTATACAAGAATACTAGCTAATCTATACTCTAATTGGAAGACTAGTCCTCGTACATAAATACTATTGCAATTCCCGAATATGACTTAACTTTAAGGCTAACAATCTCTCCCAAAGTGATGTCATAAGGGAATTGCTTACAACGTTCCCTACAAGTAGAATTAAACACACAACATAAGCGCATCTGCTCTGAGAGTGGTCTTCAAACTTCATTGCACCATTCATCTTCCTGAATCTTCTCAGCTGCTATCTCTTTACTTGCAGAAGAACAATGTGAGCAAATCTAATTAGGGATTAAATCTGGCTTTACACTCTCCCCTAATTAGTGCTCTCCCCTAAATTAACAACCTTTCTGATGAATGCCCTGAATATGAAGAAGTCTTTTGATAATTAAATGCAAACCGTCTTTAGTCTTTAGACACGCAGTGGAAAATGTAGAACAGACTGTAGACTCGACCTTCTTCAAGATTGTGCATTTGGAGGAATAAAATATCAACATCTTCATCTCACCAAATGCATTCCAGTTATCTTACATATAACAAATCAGCCGTAATGTACACATGAAATGATAACACCAAAGTAACAAGTTGAAACACTGATCATCTTGAATTTGTTGCCCGAAAGTGGTGAAGGTGGATAAGGTAGAAGTACGTAGAAAAAGTTGAGAAGATAAGGATATAGAATCAACCAATCTCTGACACAAATCATTTCATAAATCATTAAAACTGATCATATGAACTTGTTGTGCATCCTCGATGTACACATTTCTCTCCCCTGATGGTTACGATTTATCGAAATCAGCATAATAATGTGTACGAGAAGCATTAACTGGAAGCACTTTGCCATAAATCATATCAGCCCATGAGAAGATGTCGATAAACCCAATCTACTAACAATACCATTTGATATTGTCTAACTCTTTACCAACCCCCTTTATCAAACAACGGCTCTCTGTAGTAACCACATGTGAAGATAACCCGATATGACGAACTTGAAAGTGAAGTAAAATCCCCCAGACATGTGACTTAAGCTTGTACTATCCTGTGACTAAGAACGGTGTACCTTATACCCCTAAAGAAGTTTAATAAGCACAATCCCTATTGACATATCCTCAACTACGTGAGACACTGAGCACTACAACGTAACTCATTAAAGTGATAGCTACTTTGTGAGTATAGAGAGAAAGAATCACAAAAGTAACTAGATATTCAAGTCTTTGTCACAGTTAATATATGCCCAAACAAGTCATCTTCGCAGAAGTGAAGAAAGAAAGAAGATGAAATAAGTTCATGCGCTCATCAAATGTTACTTCAAACCCAAATAAATAATAAAGAATCATCCCCGTAGTCACATTTGATAAGCATTAAAAACTTTAGCCATGCAATATGTATCCCCGTGAAAATTGTAATACCAAAAATACCACTCTTTTGCCAAATTACCAAAAAAAAAATTCGTTCAGCCCAGTTTCATATGTAAGCCCGTTTATATCTAATGTCAGCTCAAGATTTCCAAAGAACAGTTCCGATCCAATCTAATTCCAAGATGATCCAATAAGCCCAAGATTAAAAACATGAGAACCAAGCCCAACAAATGAAATACCCCAATCCAGTCATATTGATATAAATCGTATACCCCTAATCATAATCTCATTACACAACCCTAATACACATCTATCATAATATGCGCCCCCATCACACCTTATCACATCCTCTCACCCAACTTTTCTCAGACCCAACATTTCATACCAAATCGATCAAAAACTCATCTAATCTCATCATCTCTATCATCAACATCGATTCACAAACACAAAGCCTTTTCTTTAATAATCCACTCAAGCAAAAGACATCACCTTTTTAAATGAATCCCACAAGAATCCATTTAGTCTTTCTGTTTAAGCAAATCGAGCACCAAAGGATGGCTTCAAGATCATTAAAGATGGTCTCAGGTAGGATGTTGGTTCATGTTGTAGTTGTCGAAGCTTGATTAGATGTAGGTGAGAGTTAAGGAATGATGGTGAGGGTTTGATGGTTGTGTCTATATGTAGGATTGATGTTGTTGGTTTGAATTTGTCGAGGCAGTGGTGACTTCGTGTGTTCATCACAGCGTCAATATTGATTTTTCTTTCCAGTTTTGTTTGTGACTTATGATGTTTATTAGATGAAGTCAACAAAGAGTTTGGTATTTTGTTTAGGTCGTGGTCTTCAGTCACTTTTCAAAATTTGTCACCTTTCATTTTCGAAACTTTGCATCTTGAAAGATTTTCGAAACTTTGACACTTATCGAGAATAGTTTTTATTGAGAAAGTGACTATGTTTTCGAAAACGTAAAACACTTTGCGAAAATATATATTCTCGAAAAAATAGTACATTTCGAAAACATATTCTCGAAAACTAGTACATTTCGAAAATGCATTCTCGAAAAATAGTACATATCGAAAATTTCTTATACAAGAAATTCCGACCAGATTCCGGCGAGTTTGCAAATTCCGATGAGTTTTCCAATTGTTGACAACTTTTCACGGTACATGGTACAAAACAAGTCACGAAACTGATATTACGTACAAAAGTAATATAACCTATAGCATAGATCTGGTAACCACGGATAGATAGACCATAATAAATAGATATATGAAACTTTTAAGAGAAAGCACATGACTTATTATGTTTTGACCATTTTGGATACACAAAACTTGTATAAAAGCTGTTATAAAACTGTTCCCAAGAAAAGATAATAAAAAAAAATTCAGATCCGAAAAATATGGTTACAAACAGCTTCAATAAAACAAACGAACGACAAAAAATATCAAAAAGAACACCATATCTCTGATGCCAATTGTAGGACCGATAATATAGATGATTCATGTGGTTCGGGGGGTCGGGGAAGCTCAAAGTAAAGGAAAGACATGATATTATTAATTAAGAAAGGGAAAGATGTGTGTGTATTTTAGAGAGAAGAAGGAGAAACACACACACACCTATGAATACAAATGAGACATCCACCCTCCTAATTGTGACTAGGAGGTTTATTTATACAAGAATACTAGCTAATCTATACTCTAATGGCAAGACTAGTCCTCGTACATAAATACTATTGCAATTCCCGAATATGACTTAACTTTAAGGCTAACACAAAGTATTCTAAAACCTAGTGTTCACCTCTTCAACCACTTTCATCGGGACAGAAAGATCCACACCATTAGCTTTCTTGCTACACTCAAGCCTACGAAAGTTTGACGTATGTTTCTTAGGTTCTTTAGAAGTAACTATAGCACCCGAAAAAGAAACTGTCTTCCCATTGGTAGTACTCGTAATAGTAGGCTGTTTTAGAGTAGTTGGAATGTTTTTTAAAGCAGCACCCTGAGGTAACGAAGTAGAAGTATCCCCGATACTAGGGGAGCCATGGCATTAATATCCTTAGCCTCAAGAAACTCTTGAAAAGATTGGTATTGTGCAGGCCATACCCCACCCTCATTCCGAGATACATTCCCATCAACATATGGCTGTTCCAAACCACACGAATTATGAATAGTATTATCACTTGCTTTAGCTTGAATATCAAAACCCTTAGATGCATCAATGGTAACATTAGCATACGAATCAAGTGAAACCGGCTTCACTTGTTCAGGAACATCACTATTACTAATATCAGCATGAGCATTCAAAGAATTAGTTACATGAGGTGCATGAGAGCTCACGTTAGAACCAGCAGCCCCACTACTAGAAAATCTGGCATCAGCAACGAAAGTTTGCATCACTACTCCGTCACTAAAGCCCTTCAACGACGGAATGGTTACAGATATATTCTGTCACAAAAAAGGGCCTCGCAAAATTTTAGCTACAAGTTTAGCGACAAAATTTTTGGAGCTTCGGCGACGGATTGTCGATCTCCAACCCCTCGCTAGAGCCTTTATAAAGTTACCTACATTAACTTTGATTCGACCATCAAGTGATGGCTTAGCGACAAACCTTTTTTGTCGCTAACAGTAACAACGAAGCAATCACTAATCCATTTCTAATAATCGGCCTACCATTTGTTGTTATTCCGTCGCTACTAGAGACGGATATATTTGTCGTTAATCCACCACTGAAAGTATTGACTCAAAACCGTCACTAACAATTTGTTGCTTAATCAACAACAGTCACTAATGGTGACTGCTCGATGGGACATTATCACTTTTAGTGTCGCTAATCAAGATGTCACACAAATGGATGCTACACTCATAATAGTCAAGAAATCTATATCCAAATCAAATAACAAACATATCCAAATCAAATAACAAGCATATTCAAAACAAAACTAAAATCTGATCTTCGACAACAAAAAAGGAAATCTAAACCAAAGATTCTCTCTTACATAAAAGTTAATAGGATATAAAGCTCTTGAAAGTGTAATGGTTGACGTTTAAGATGTACTGCCATTTGCATTACCTTGCTTTGTTTTTGTGCAGGTAACACGACTCTTGGTACCATACTCAACAAGCATGTCTTGAATTTCTACACGTATTTCTTCCTTGAATTCTTCACGCATTTCATCTTTTAGCTCTTCGCACATTTCTTCTTTGAGCTCATTCTTCATTTCTTCCTTGAGCGCCATTATATGCAGCCTGTAGATAGTCATGCGAAACAAAATAAGAATAAATATGGATGTAAGAATAACTATGGAAGTAAGAATAAATACCGCCACTCTCTCTGATTTAGACGTAATGAATGCTCCTTTCTTCACGTGTGTGAGCTCAAATAGTTCAGCAGCAGTTGGGGGCGTTTGTTTACTTGTTCCTGTAAATTCATAAATTTTTTGTAAGATTTAAAAAGAATACGAAATAATACTTTGAAGCTTGAACTAAACATAACATCTATTAAAAAAATAAAAAAATAAAAAAATTTGCATATGGAAATATAAGTAGAATCTTACAAATTTCCTTTTATGCTGAGAAATTGTAATTGAGCCAGCACGATGTTTTGACACAGAACCTTCTTTCAAGGTGTTCCGATTCTGGCTACCTAATACTGCTTTATTTAGCCATTTTGAGGTGTTCCAGACACGGTCAATCATGTCTTCCCAGTGGCTTGATTTTATCCATTCCGGGTTGTAGGGCTTAAGAATAGTACAATCGGCACCATCAAATTTAACCCCAGCCGCCTCTGCCAACTTCAGTGACTTGGTTCTTGCCTTTGACATGATATCTGGATAACGCTTCTTCATACTATTCTCCCATGCATCACGGACCAACACATCACTGAAACCTTCCCACTTGAACAATTCCTACACACGCATAAGTTATGATGTTAATTAATTATACTATTTTGAAACGAGTTGGCTTATTTACTAACTATAAAACAAGGATGAGCACATTATTTTGACACCAAACGCCCAATGACTATTTGCTATCTTTAGGTTCTATATGACAAAAAGGGATAACTTAATTCAACACCATCCATCTTATTCAGCAAATCAAGGTAAAATACTAAAATATCGGCTGATTTCACTGGTGGTAGGAACCAAGCAGGTACAATAAAAAATCTTTCATATGTTTTTCTAATGTATCATAACAACACCAACATTTCAGAAGGTTAAAACAAAAAGTAACAGTGCACATACCTTAAAATGCACCCATAATTCATCACGAGCTGACTTGTCAACCTCCTTCCATGTTGTCCAGGAACCATTAAGCATGGTCTTCAAGATAGAAGTTATCTTACGAGAGATCTTTGGGTCAGTAAACCTACAAAGGGAATCATTGCAACAAAAATGAACACTAGTAGCAGATTATCAAAAAAATTAACACTAATATCACAAGCAACATGTAGATGTATTTAAATAAATATGCATACTCTCCGCCATCCAAACGGATCATCGTCCTCTTTGATGGGTCATGTGGGACTCGTTCGATAATATTTGAACCTCTTCGACATTGGGATATGTCCGTGTTTGGCTCACAGCTTCTTAAACATATGTATCAAAGGACATGGTTGCGTTTTTCTCAGAATGGGTACTAGAGGTGTTAGTCTCTATAATTTTCTTACGCCAACCACGAGCAGCTGCATGATCACTAAGGCCACGTCCGCCTCCACGTCTACCTCTACCTCCATGTTGGGATATGTCCGTGTTTGGCTCATCATTGATTACAGCTTCTTGAACACATGTATTAGAGGACATGGTTGCAATTTTCTCAGAACAGGTACTAGAGGTGTTATTCTGTATAATTTTCTTACCCCAACCACGAGCAGCTACATGACCACTAAGGCCACATCCGCCTCCACGTACACCTCTACCTTCACATTGGGATATGTGCGTGTTTGGCTCATCATTGCCAACAGCTTCTTGAACACATGTATCAAAGGACATGGTTTCATTTTTCTCACAACGGGTACTAGAGGTGTTCGTCTGTATACTTTTTTGACCCCAACCACAAGCAGCTACATGATCACTAAGGCCACGTCCGCCTCCACCTCCATTCCCAACATTAGTGCGTCCAATAATCACTATAAAAAACATATCAAACCAAAAAGAAATAAATATGAGAAATGAAAGATGAATAATAATCATATCTTAATTAGCCTGCAAACAATCATGTAATATGAATTATCAAGCATAAGAAAACCATATAATGTTCACATATGGCATTCATTCGGTATTAAAACGGGACAAGTACCGTTTAGCATAACAAAGTAAAGAATCTCATAGAACAGTCTTAGATTGACACATCAAACTATTGTGAAAGCTTTTGTTTATAGTTTTTTACTGATAAAGCACCAGCAGTCAAGAGGAGGTCAAGCATCATTGTTTGTCCTTGTGAACTATTAAAACTAGTTGAAGTATCAAGTTTTTTATACTAACAGTTCAACTAATATACCCATCAACAAGCTTATTAAACTTGAGTTTCGTGGCTCCAATTCAACCATGCATAGCAAAGGACTGTACATGACCATCTTCAAACCCATTTAAAACAAAGACAAACAAAATAATAACATAACCAACAGATAGAAAACCAGCTATATGTATGCATATTTTAGTCAAGAATTTGAAACTAAAGACTTTTTGTGTTACCATATAGCTAGCTTGTAATTTACAGGTTTGGTCTGCTAGAAGTTAAGTACTACTTTTTTGTATATTAGAAGTTTAGAACCACAACATGTTTGGTTTAGATGGCCATTTTCCCAACGTTAATTATGTTTGATTGTATCTTTAAGATAAATATTACTCTCTACTTCACTGTTGTCAACTTGTGTGGTAATTGGCCAATCAGTAACACTAGAAAAAAATGCACACAACACATTAACCAAACTACATTAGTACACAACACATTAACATACCAGTAGGATTAGAAAAAATTGCAATGGACTTAGAAAAAAGTGCAGGCCTTAAAAAAACATTAACATACCAATAAAATGTTGTTGCAATTTTTTTGTTTGTTAACTGTAGGATCGAAATATTATGTTGATTCATGTGGTGTCGGGAGGTCTAGTATGGTGGAAGAACATCTTCTTCATTGTTGAGTTAGAGAGAGAAAGTATAGAGAGAGTGGGAAGTTCTAGTGAGAGAAACACCTAATGAGGTGTGTGTTTTATTAGAAACAACCAACCCTTCCCTTGTGTGGGAAGAGGTATATATACAATTACAGTATACGCCCTCCTGCGGGCTGTGGATCAGGTGTACAGTGGGTAAAGACCCGTCCGTCCTCCACGGTGTTACTTAAACTACTACCAACTAACTAATATCTAAACTAACTACGAGCTAACTTAATGCTTTTACAATAATCAGGTGACCGAGACTTTTACAGGAATATTTGTATTCCTAACAATCTCCCCCTAAGCGAGGTCACCATGGAAATTAAGCTCTTTGATCTTCAAGCATTCGTTTCTTTATAGCTCGTAGGTTCTGATTCTTCACTTTACAGCACACTTTGTACATCCAGCAATGAACTTGTGATTTGAGTTCCTTTGTGATGTGTGATCTTTGAGCTTCCTTTGAGATCATCAGCCACAGTAAATCTCCAAGCTCATCCTTAGTAGTATCGCCTTCATGTGATGTAGTGACATAAGGACCATCATGCTCACACCCTTCTGGATCTAGAGACATTACATTAGAGTTGTGGATCAGGAGACTTTTTCATCAGAGTTGCGGAAATGTTGTTGGTAGTCTCTCAACATTTGTTGTAGCAAGTCTCTCATCTTCATTGATATTGTGGAGGATGTGTGAGCATGAGGTATGGATTGACCCGATTCTGCTGGAAATAGGAGCTACCAACACCATCTTTATATGTGTCCCTGAAATAAAACAGTTAGCAATAAAGATAGAGAACGAATATGGCTTTGTCATTCGTTCTGCGAGGACAGACTACCCTCCGGTTTTGTGAAAACCGACCTGTGATCAGGTAGAGTCTCTATTAAAGAAGACTCTCCTTGACAGGAATTTCCAGCTTGTACTGATGAATATTCCAAAGAATCCACTTTTGAATCTTCATACTTAGCATGTTCTCATACCGGAACGTCTCAAAGCAGACAGCACGATAGAGTGAATCGGTGAATTGGTATTCACGGATTGATGAGAAATTGATTGATAGAAATCGCTCGCGTGTCATATAATAAACAATTTTTGAGACACGATGAGTGTTGTATACTCAGAATCACATTTCCATCAAAAATACTTTTGTTTGAAAGATTATACACAATTAATATGCTCGTAAATTTGTTTGTGAGCACACCGAAAGGATTTTGCAAAAGTATCTGTCAATCCATATCCTGGAACAAGTTTGATTCAATTTTGAATCGCACCTTTGTTGCTTTCCAGTTGTCACTTGATCATTGATCCAAGATGGATCTCACATGTCACCTACCAAGAGCTTGAAAGATGTTCGCTCTAGAAGGATTTCCATCGTCATTGTGAATATTTTCATATCACTCGGATGTTCTGGCAATACCACAAGGATAATGCGTAGGACTCTAAATATTTTATATTATTTTTCACATTGTGTTAAACAATAAGCATATTTGGAAGTGTGTCCTAACGAGATTTATGGATGATCTCATGGCTCTAGACTCAATAGTGCGTTTTGATCCGCTCCTTGAGACTGGGGAAGTGTCTCCTATTTTATGTATCAACATAGCTCGCAATGAGTGGTCGATACAATGCACAGGGTTCCCCGTGAGAATGAAACAAGCTCTTTTAAAAGAACTTGAGTGGTTGGGAAGTTTAGTGCAGTGCGTCACTGGGTCCATGACGTCTTGTCTTCAATACTGGTGTTACCTTAGTAACCGCCAGTAGATTATGCATTGAACCCGGTTTCTGCCCTAAGGTTGAATATATGGAGGGCTATTTCTTTTCACCCTTTCTCATTGCATTTCTTTTTCATTCTTCAACCCCTTCAGTGCTTACCGAGACTTCACCACTAGAACCTTGTTGGTTTGTTCCAGTCCTAGCTCTATCTCAGTCCGCACTCTTCCCTTTCTCACTTTACTCCTTTTTTCGATCATTCCTAAGGACTTCTAATCTATCTAGAGGATTGTCCCTGGGAAGATCCTTCCGGTTCTGGTGGATCATGGGAACTCATACCTAACCTTAACCATCCTTATAACTCCGTGCATAAAGATAAATGGTCGGTCTTAGGTATTACTTCCACAAACGCCTTTGCTCCCTCTCAATATGTGCATCGATATACGAAAGAGTTTTGCACATATGTGGGAGCCTATTATTGAGTCCAAAAGATCACGTTTCATATCAGATTCCATATTTAAATCACATTCTCTCCCCCGATCAAAAATTTCAAATCTTTTGAGATTTTGGATCCCAATTGATTTAAATAAGTTAGAAAACGTTTTGGGAGAGAAATGCAGTTAATTTTTAATATTTTCTGATAAAAAGGAACTGTTACTTGCTCCCACTCAATTTGTGAGGGAGGTTGTTATGTGTCAGATTTGAAGAGTTAGCAAAAGATTTGAAGTTTTAACGAGAACTCTTTGAAAATTTACTCATTCTGACACATAACCATCACAAATCGTTTTGTTGCTTATGTTTTGTACAAAGTGTGGAGTTTTGATGATACATAAAATTTTGAGAAATCATTCTCCCCCTCAATCAATGACGGATGTTAAAACTGAAATATTTTTCATAAAATATGAAAGTCATTGATTGAGATAAAATTTTATCAAACATTTGAGTTCAATTTGATCTTTAATCAAAATCTCACGGTACCACCAAGTTTTGCACAAATACTTTTCGGAAAAATCATAGAAGGGAAAGTATTTGGCGATAAAAAGAAGACTTCTCTTCTTTATCAAGAAATAATGCACTAAAACGTACATTAGATCGAGGGTGCATGAATATAAAGTAATTCACGCTCGGATGAACGGCACCCTTTACTTGGAACAACCGTCTTTTTGACGACGTGTTTTCCTCATTTTGAAAACCGGGTTGCTATCTGAAGTAATAGCAAGCCATATTTTTGAAGTCCGGGTTGTAGCCTGAAATGACTACAAGCCATAGTTTGAAGTTCGGGTTACAGCCTGAAGTGATTGTAAGCCATAATTTGAAAGAAATTTTTGAGAAACGACATGTTTTAGAAAACATTATTTTAAAAGATAGAAAAAACTCTCGCTCAAGCATATGTATGAATCCGTGCCATTATTGAATGACATTTCCAGAAACGTACATAATATTGATTATACGAAAGACATGTCGCGAGAAGAATATTTTTGGAATTTTTATGTTTTTATCGATTTTTATGGATTTTTTTGGTTTTATAATTTTCTATTTTCTTTTTGGTTTTAAAATATGTACAAAAGGATATGATGCAGTTTAAGAGGATGTTTCCATGAGTACCGAAAAGAGGATATCGGTCTGCGCGTAGTAGAAGTCAGTAGTCAACATCTCTTAAACTTTCACCACCAAAGCGTTCGAGGCTCCTGAATAGTCGTTAGAACTTGAGCCTTCACAATGTGAAGCTTTGATAGCTCAGCAATGTATCATCTCACACTTGAATAGTACTTCTCATCTTTCTTCCCGCTGAAGGGTGAAGTAATGCGTACCAAAAAGTATCCAGAGACCACTTCCCCCCAAGTAGTTGAAATGATGCAATCAGTCTCATAATATGAAGCTCAGAAACCCGAAGTACACACAATCAATTGTGTACGTCTTTGTCATTAGAAACTATTTCTTACATCTCTTCCCCCACGTAGTTGGAATAATACACCAAAAGAACGAGTTGAGACACTGATCTTCTCTGCGGTCATGACATTTGTCTTCCCGGAATGACTTCAATAAAGACTAAGTATAAAGCTCATCACGTGTACTCGTTGTGCGTTCTGATGTATGTCTCCTTCCCCCTTGCTGGTTTTGATACCTCAGAATCAGCAACAAATTTTATGCCCATAGACTTGAAATCTTGTGAGAAGAACAAAATAAGCTCGAATGTATCATGTGAGAATCAACTTGCTGAAGAGCAATGTGAGCACATCTGATTAGGGATTTCAACACATACTTTTCACTCTCCCCTAATTAGTGCTCTCCCCTAAACTGACAACCTTTCTTGATGAATGCCTTGAATATGAAGAAGTCTTTCGATAATTAGTTGCATGTCGTCCTTAGTCTTCTAACACGTAGCAGAGAAAGTAGAACAGACTCTAGACTCGACCTTCTTCAATGTTGTCCATTTGGGGAATAGGATATCAACATCTCTATCTCACTAAATGCATTCCAGTTATATTACATCTACCAAATCAGCCCACATGTACCAAATACAAGAAGCAACGATAACACCAAAGTAACAGGTTGAGGCACTGATCATCTCTACGGATATCAACTCCGGAATAACTGATTAAGCTCGATCATGTGAACCTGTTGTGCGTCCCTGATGTACACATTTCTCTCTCCCCTGATGGTTGCGATTAATCAGCCCATGATGTGCACATGATGTGATACAACCAAAGTAACAAGTTGAACCACTGATCATCTCTGCGGTTATCAATCCCGGAATAAGTGATTAAGCCCGATCATGTTAACTTGTTGTGCGTCCTTGGTGTACACATTCCTCTCCCCTGATGGTTGCGATTAATCGAAATCATCATAATGATGTGTACATGAAGCATTAACTGGAAGCCCTTTATCTATAACTGGAAGCCCTTTATCAATAATAATATTAGCCCGTGAGAAAGTGTCGATAAGCCCTCATGAGTCCTGAACTGAAGATTCCAGGAGTCATGAAATGATGACTAATTGAGTTTGCTCCCCCTCAATTAGGCCATCGTATGTAAAGAGCCTCTTCGAAACTTGTGAAGTTTCAGAATCGGCTCCCCCTCAAACTGATCATCCCCTTTTTAGTGATTCAACACTTTAACATCATGATCACATTTGAGGGTCTTGATATTAACCATCTTCTTCTTTATCTGAATCAGTCAATCAACTGGAGTACTAAGTGATAATGCCAAGTTCGAATCCCAGAAGTGACAATAGAACTCGAACAGAGTAACAAACCACGGAATATATCAGAGAGGTAGACATTAATTTCCCCGACATGAATAATTAAGCTTGATCCCTTCATGATTTATAACCCCAGCATACACATTACTCCTCCCACGAAAAAGGAGAAAGAACATACGCCTATTCTCCCCCTCAAAAGTGGCATGCTAATGACATTATTGCCACAGTCGAAAGGAGAAGGACATACACTAATTCTCCCCCTCAAAAATTGAATGCAATGACATTTTTGCCGTAGTTGAGATTCCGTGATGGTTGAAATTTATCAGATGCAGCATAAATATGTGTGTAGCACCAAAAACTACTGCAAAGAAGATGATGATTAAAACACTCTTGAAGCAGCCCCTCTTTTGTTTCCTCATCAATGGTTTAGCAAATGAAAAGTTCCATGAAGCTTGTAATATGCCTAAACCACTTGTTGAACTGTGTTAAACCTTAGAGGGAGAAAATATCTGCGTACAAGAGCCGAATGACCATTCTACAAACATCATCAACATGTAGTATCTTCATCCTTTCCCTTCTCCCCCTCAAAAATTGCATATGCCTATTTGTAATTTTTGATTGAATAAGTGAAGCACAAAAATATAATCAAATGTATGTCGATCCACTTGATGACTGTACGAACATGGGAAAAGCATGAAGCTTGTTGATTAGAATGGTCATAAATAAGAAGATTTCTCTTCTTTCTAAGATAAGGCGCACTGAAACGTACACCTTTCTTTTATTTGAGGAATGGGGCCGGAAGTGTTATCTACAGACGCCATAATGTTGAAGAACGAGGCTTGAACTGAAGTGTTCAAACGTCATCTCTCTCTTATCTTCTTCTCTCTGCTAACTCATTACCAACCCCATTATCATTCAGTCGGCTTTTTGTCGTGACTACTGATGGAGAAAAACCCAATATGATGAACTTGAGACTGAAGTAAAGTAACCCGAACTTGTGACTTAAGCTTGCACTAACGTGTGACAAAGAGCGGTGTAGAGAGTTCGTGCAACATCGAATCCCTAAGTACTTTATACTCTTCAACCAACCAACCATCAAGTATAAGACGTACATCACCTCTTGAATATCCACAACTACGTGTGACACTGAGCACTACAATGTAACTCCTTAAAATGATAGTCATTTTGTGGTAATAGAAGGAAGAATCCCAGAAAATAACTAGATATCCAAGTCTTCGTCATTGTAAAGCTTAAAAGCTCGAACAAGGATCTCGAAGAATCTTCATCCAACCACCCCTATATCTTCAGATACTAAGTACACGCACCCGTGAAATTTCACTTCAATCCTCAAATAAATAATAATGAATTGACGCCGTAGTCACATCTTGTGGTTTGACTTCCCAAATCTAGCCTCTTTGATGTTATGAATGAACTTTGATAATGGTTTTATCCCGATCTTGTCAAACACACATAACCCCATAAAAATTTATAGTAACCAAAATGCCATGAAGAATGTCAAACTCATCCAATACATGAAGTAAACCCATTATCCTTCTTTTGACGTTGCCGCCATAGCACTAGAATCACTTAAGATCCGGAAATGCATTTTACTTTGTTCTGTATAGTTCTATCTTCATTGGTAGAAATTGTGTCTCTAGAAGTGCCCATCAGAAACGGTCCTTCATTAATTGATTTCAGACTATTTTCCCCATTCTCCTTCCCTTGACAGTAAAGTCAAAATCGTTGTGACCACGATTCGTAATCAATCTTATCGAGCATAGGAGGTCGGGGACCGGACCCAGCAGGTTGAATGTCATCAGTTGAAGCCGTAGTTGTCATGATGTAGTCTTAAACAGGATTTTACAATTCTAGTGACTTAAACCGAGAAATCGATTCTTTCCCGGGATTTTACTAAAGTCGACAGAAGAAACAGAAAGACGTAATATGCGGAATAAACTTAGAATGAGAACTTAGATAAGTCACAATTAGCACTAAGTGTCAAGTCACGACAAGTCAAGTTACAATAGATCCGATCGCAATAAGTCAAGTCGTGAAGATTAACTCACAACGTCAAATTACAATCAGACTAATCGAAACGACTTAAGTCACAACAATTCACCAAGCGCAAGTAGTTAACAGATCACTAGAATCTCACAACTGAGTTAATCGCTGGACACCACCACATCATTGAATTTTTAGATAAGTCACAGTTTGTACTGAATGTCAAGTCGCGACAAGTCAAGTAACAATATATCTGATCGTGATAAGTCAATTCGTAAGAGTTAACTCGCAACGTCCAATCACAATCAGATTAATCGAAACGACTTAAGTTGCAACAATTCACCAAGCATAGGTAGTTAACAAATCACAAGAAAACCTCACTGCATAGTCACCACAATACAAGAGCTAACCGCTGGAAATATAGGTGACCGCTAAGTTGAAAAGTTCACGTTTCTCCCCCAATGATGGTTTCGAGCTTTCGGGAGCATCATTTGACGTGTACGACCATATACCCGAGAAGCTCTTGTGAAGTATCATTGACATTCTGTAGCATCAAATATCCCATGAGGATTGCTGATTACATCTCCACCTTTGAACTCTTTGGCAAACAACCCAATCTCGTATTCTGTCGGCTATTGTTGTGACCACTTGGAGAATTAAACCCGATATACCCATCTTGAAAATGAAGTAGAGTTCCCCAAATTTGTTACTTAAGCTTGCACTATTGTTGGAAGAACGGTGTAGAGAATTTGTGCACCATGCAAATCTCTAAGTACTCAATACTATCCTGATAAAGTATGAGACTTTTATCACCTCTTGTGATTATCCACAAAGTCTTCAGCGTGTGACACTGAGTACTATAATGTAACTCCTTTAAGTGATAGTTAACCAGGTCTTCAACCATCCACCCCGACTGCTGGTAACTAGATAAACCAAGTCTTCAACTCAAATCTAAAGCACGAGCAAGTTATCATTGAGAGTCATGCATCCAACCAACCCCGACTTCAAGATAAAATAAGTATGCACCTTCGTAAAACCCATTTCAAGCTCAAATAAGGGATACCAAAATAAACTTTGTGGTCAACTCATGCATTTAAACACCCAAACCCTAGCCTTGAAACAATGAGAAACTGTTGGATTGGTAAATGGGTAGATGATTGTTTGATGAACGTGATGGTTGAATGATCAAATTCTTGTTGTAGTTCAACTTATATAAAGATGCGAGCTAACCGCAAACTTGGACTAACCGCAAACTTGAGCTAACCACAAACTTGAGCTAACCACAACCTTGAGCTAACCACAAACTTGAGCTAACCACAACCTTGAGCTAACCACAGACTTGAGCTAACCACAAACTTGAGCTAACCACAAACTTGAGCTAACCGCAAATTTGAACTAACCACAAACTTGAGCTAACCACAAACTTGAGCTAACCGCAAACTTGAACTAACCACAAACTTGAGATGAGATAACCGCAAACTTGAGTTAACCGCAAACTTGAGATAACCGCAAACTTGAGCTAACCGCAAACTTGAGCTAACAGCAAACTTGAGCTAACCGCAAATTTAAACTAACCACAAACTTGAGCTAACCACAAACTTGAGCTAACCACAATCTTGAGCTAACCACAGACTTGAGCTAACCGCAAATTTGAACTAACCACAAACTTGAGCTAACCACAAAACACAAAAATACAAAAAAGTCACTATCTTGCCAGTTTGTCTTTACACAAAAATACAAGAAAGTCACTATCTTGCCAATTTGTCTTTTTCCCATTTTTGAGTTAATCTCAACCAAGAAACAAGCTAATCTCAACCAAGAAACAAGCTAATCTCAACCAAGAATCTTGCACTAAATCACATCAAACATCAAACTAATCAACTAATTCAACCTACCCAAGTGAAAAGTTAAGTACTACAACACCTCAAAACACAACAATACCACCAAATCATCAAAATCACCACAACCAATAATCAATTCGAGGTGTATTCATAAAAAATATTTCGAACCAACTAAACCAAGCCATAAATTAGAGCACCAACAATCCTAGGATGAAACCATGGCTCTTGATACCAATTGTAGGATCGAAATATTATGTTGATTCATGTGGTTTCGGGAGGTCTAGTATGGTGGAAGAACATCTTCTTCATTGTTGAGTTAGAGAGAAAGTATAGAGAGAGTGGGAAGTTCTAGTGAGAGAAACACCTAATGAGGTGTGTGTTTTATTAGAAATAACCAACCCTTCCCTTGTGTGGGAAGGGGTATATATACAATTACAGTATACGCCCTCCTGCGGGCTGTGGATCTGGTGTACAGTGGGTAAAGACCCGTCCGTCCTCCACGGTGTTACTTAAACTACTACCAACTAACTAATATCTAAACTAACTACGAGCTAACTTAATGCTTTTACAATAATCAGGTGACCGAGACTTTTACAGGAATATTTGTATTCCTAACATTAACTAGTTTACATCTCAATATCACATATACAAATTGCGCTAACAGTGATGATATATCAGGTAGAGGTGTTAAGTGTTAACTGTTATTGGGCTTAAAATTAAAAAAATAAATAAATAAATAAATAAATAAAAAAAAAAAAAAAAAAGGAGGAAGGCTTATACATTTATTGGGTTGAACCCGAACCCGATAAAGTATGAAAAGTATAACCCTAACCCGACCCTATAAGGCTATCGGGTTGGTCGGGTTGACCCGATAAACCCGATAAGCTGAGTTGGACCCGAATGAATCCGACCCTATAAGCCTTTATCGGGTTCAGGCAGGGTCGGGTCGACCCATTTGACACCCCTACCGGTACCCATGCTCATTCCTAGTAGCAACATAGTCTGTGTTATATGTGACTGATATATCGACAATTAAGGTGGTGTTTTGATGTCTGTAAAGTTATTGTGTGATATTGAACAATCAGATAATAATCATAGGTAATAAACAAATTATATAATACAGTTGAAGTTCGTTTATATTGTTTGAAGTTGTAACATTTTAAGAGGCCTAAAGAGAAACTCACCAAAAGTGGTGACACCAATATTAAAAGTGATCAGGTACATGGTTTTTGTTTAGCTAGTAGAACAAAATGCTAAATAATCAAATCAAAAAATAATCAAAAAACTAAATTTTCTCCATACTGCTAAATAATCAAATCAACCATATATCTCAATTTCTAACCTTAACCTTATCCTATATCTAATTGAAAGAACCCTAGATTATTAACATAAAATTGAAAAGTAACATATTACCTAATTAACTATAATCATGCAATCAAACTCAATGAATCAAGCACCCTGGCATTGAATTAAAAGGTAAATTAAAACTAATTACCACAAATTATGATCTAAAATAATGAATGGTGTAAGAACATACCTTTTTTTAATGATTCCTGAAAGTCTATTGCATCTCATAAGCCGCAACATATACCTTCTGTGGAAGGAGTCATTCCTGCTCCACGATCCCCACATATCTAGGGGCGCCAAATAATTTCACTGAAAGGCGCCAATATCTTCACAAAAGTCAGTAACCGTATCTATGTTTTTTTTAGTGTGGACTGTGGAATGTTAAAATTTTGATGAATGACTAAAACCTCTATAGTTTTATTATTCACTTTTATTCATTAGTATTTTATTACTCGTAAAAAATATAGCTTACGAGTATATATTATCATGATTATTTAGGGGTGTCAAAAACGCATATCCTACCCGACCCGAACCCGATTAAGCTTATTCGGGTCAAATTACTCTGGTCAATAATTTTATTCGAGTTAATTCGGGTCAACCCAACTAACCCAGTTCTAAATATGGTCGGGTTCGGGTATATTTTTTTAGCCTCTACCCAAACTGACCCTACCCGAATTGATCTGAACCCGATCAGCTTGACTCGACTAACACTTTTATTTTGAAACATATTGAAGTAAGCAATTGTTTTAATCATTTTAGTTTTATTTGGGTTGACCTGGCCCAATTTGACCCGACCCAAATTGACTAGAACCTGATTAACCCGATTTTTAAACAAGGTTGGTTCGGGTATGTTTTATTAGCTTCAACCCGAATTGACCCGACCTGAATTGACCCAAACCCGACCGAATCAACCCGAAGCGAATAACCGTATGTTCTTGTGGTGTGTAAAGTATGTATGTTAAAACTTAAAAGTATGATGTAAGTAATCTTAGAGTTTTATTACTCCCTCCGTCCCATAATTATAACACAAATAAAAATATTTAAGATCAAAATTGAAAACTAAATACTTTAAAAGTCAACAGTGGACTATAATTATGGGACGGAGGTAGTATTAATTATTCACTACATATTATTATTATTATTATTATTATTATTATTATTATTATTATTATTATTATTATTATTATTATTATTATTCGTATATATTTTTAAGGGCATTATTACGGGGTGTCAATTTTTGACCCGACATAAAACCCGACTTGAGACCTACACGAAAATTAACAGATTCGGGTTGAGTCTAAATAGATTTTGAGCCGTGTTCGGGATGACCATTTGACCCGTTTATTAAACATGTCAGGTTTGGATTGGGTATACGTTAAACAGGTCGACCCGCCAACCCGTTTAAGCTTTTTTCCAAAAATTGAAAAAATATATATACTTTATTATATTGATTGAATGGTCGAACCACGAACCTATTTAACCCATGTTTTATGAACTAGAATTAGTCTAAGTCAATCAGATTACCTCGTCTATAGGATGTTCAAAGAAAAATTGGACCTATATTAAACGGATTTTTCAGGTTAAGGTCAATCAGCTTATTAGGTTTCTTAGTAACATACAAACAACATTTGTGGATATATCTTTCTTATCGTAGCATATACTCGTAGTTTCTTCATTTTTATACCTTAGTATAATACATTAGTACAATATTATGCTACCACTTGAAAGTTTAACATTTTTAATTGCTTAAAAACTATTGAAAAATATATAATTTTTATGTTATTTTTAATTGAAAATAAACATTATAATGAAAAGTAAAACAAAAAAGTAGTCTGTATATGTACTTTTTATCCTAGCGTGTTACTAGTAGCTTTTTATTTACTCAGCCGTTAAAAAAGAAAAAAGAAAAGTAAAACAGAAAAAGTTGCACATACAACTTAATAGGTAACTATGTGAAAAAGGTTAGCGACGAATTTGAGACAGCTAAAAAAAATCCATCGTTATGTCCGTCAAAATTTTGTCGCTAATAGTTGCAACCTAATTTCGATGCTAACTCCGTCTCTGAATGATTACATTTAGTGTTAGAATTGTGACAGATGCGTAATTCATCTCTAATGTTGTTACTAATTTGTCACTACTCTGTCGCTAATTTATCAAAGCCAGTTTTGTAGCTAATATATCTCTAATCCGTCACTGTAAACCATTTTCTTGCGACAGAATAATTCAGTTGCTAATTCCTGTCACTGTTGTCCAGTATTCTAGGCTGAGAAACATCGGCGTTCTCAGCTTCATTCTCCTTCAAACGTTGCATACTAGCCATACGTTGATCAACATCAACCACAGGTTGCGACAAACTGTTAGACTTCTCTCCCAATGTTAAATCACCAACAGCCCTCAAACCATCAGTTGCGACTTTGTTATTACCCAAAATCGAACCAACACATGAACCTTTACTCGCACTTTTATTCATCAAAAAACCCTTTTCCATCTCTCTCAACGCCACACACAATCACCACGTACAACAACACCCACCACGAAAGCTAAACAACATATAGCAAATACAAGACAAAAGAAAAAAACTCTAACTAGGAGTTAGGGTTTTATATGCATGAAGATCCAAGAACTAACCCACACCCATCATGTCGATCGTACCTTATATATATTGAATCCAAAAAATAAATAATAACAGTCGATTTGCAAATATATAAGGAGAACCGATAATGGCAGATTTGAACCTAGTGACAAAAATAAACCCTAATAAAAGAATTGATCTTACACAAAAGGACAAGAATGAAGTCAACAATGGTTGGTCAATTATTGAATCATTAATGCAAGATTTGTGGACTTGATCAATCGGTATTAAGGAGTTTAGAATTCGATCACCAATATTGCCAGAGAGAGACGGAATGGTTTTTTCCTTATATTTATACTCGCTTCCATGACCGTCTTTTAGCAATAGGTAGTTGAACAAAGAGTATGTAACTCAATATTACCCCAACAAGGGTGGCTAAATTATGAATTTGTGTTGACTATCTTGAGGTAATTCTCATTTTTTGGTGTGAAAGGCAATACTGCAAGTATATATGAATTTGTGTTGGAGCACAACTGTGTGCATCAACTGCTATGTCTGTAGGTATGTTATATGAGAGAAATAAGTGTTTTATTAACAATAGTCCATTAATAATCTACTTTTTTTAGTATTTTGTACGACAACTTGCTTAAATCATTGGTACTCATTCCGATAACCAAGTATAGACCGTTTACCACATGGTACGTTGTTGATTTCATAAGTTCTTTATAATTGCTTTAACTTGATTATCATGTTGTCAATGAACCAACCAACAAACTTAGTAATACATACGATGTATAATGTAATTCTGTTTAATAACTTTATGTTATCTCTATGGGTAAAAGCTATAAATGCCATCGTACTTTCAAAAAAGTACAAAGTTGAACCATTTGCTTACTTGATCAACAAACTTTAAAATTTTTTGAAACATTTTTTTATACCGTTAGTCATCATGTGGCAACGTTGGTCCTTTTACTCAACGAACGTTTGCAAAGTTAGACAATTTTTAATTAACTAAAAATTTGGTTTTTCTTACGTTTTCATACGTTTTATTACTTATTCGAATGGTTTTACACGTTTTGATCCGTTTTCACCCCGTTTTACATGTATTCGTCCGGTTTTACACGTTTTTGCCTGGTTTTACACGTTTCATTCATTTTTACACGTTTTTGTTTGTTTTTACACGTTTTCGTCCGATTTTACACGTTTTCATCTGTTTTTACATGTTTTCTTCCATTTTTACACATTTTCGCCCGTTTTTACACGTTTTCGTCATGTTTTACATGTTTTAGATTATGAATGGACTATTTTGGTACTTAAGGGAGGAATTTGTTGGAAAATAAACTCAGATTAGATGCTTTGCTGGAATATCGATGGCAGTTACAAAAAGCAGTTATAGGGTAGTTATTATTGTTAAAAGTCCAATGGTTAGTATAAGACACAACGGTTATTAACAGTCACAATGGTTGACATGTATAAATATGTAATGTTACTGTAACAATTGCAAGTATCAAATGAATAAAACAAAGTATTTAGTATCCTCTGTATTCTTGTTGTTTGGTTAACATTTAGATTACTCAAAGCCTTATTTCCATCTCATCTTCATTGTGATATACAATTATTATTCTGCGTTCAACGTACATCAATGCTGCTATTTGTCATCGTAGCGCTAGGAGGACCAACTTTAAGGTCATCTGGTGGTGTAGAAAACGTTGGCACTGGCATCTTCATTGGAAGGTTTGGGAGTGCATCTTCAAACTTGAGGATCTGAATTGCTTGGCTGATAGACGGCCTAATACTCGAGTTGGGGTGTGCGCACCATAAACCCACTCTCATCAAACACTCGACTTCTTTTGGATCAAATTCAGTGCTCATCACATCTAAATACACCAACATGATTACATAATCATTGACTTAGTTACCATCAATATATGATTTATTATTTTTCAATCTTTTTTATCACCACCATTTATTGTTGTCTCTCATCAACTCCCCATTATCCCATTTCTATTGGAATCTTCATACATAAATGCAAACAGAGCTCAAAGACTAGTTCAAATAAGAATACATAATATCCAAACAAATAAAAACATATAAATTCCTAACAAGAGAATGAAATTGTTTATAAATTCCCAACTGATGATTTATAAATTCCCAACTGATGATGGCTAGATTTAATTAATTGATTAATTAATTCCCAACTGATGATGGTGGCTAGATTTACTAGGGTAGAGTCTGGGATTGCAAGTAGTAATAATGAAATTGTTGTGGTGATGTCGCATGAAAAAACATCTGATTGGAAGATTCCAGTCGTAGACGATATAGGGCGAGTTGATAGGGCGGTCCCTGACGATATTTTCAGATGATATTTTCCGCCAATATTTCCGGCGATATTTACCGGGAGACATGGTGATAAGGTAGCCGGGTATTTAAAGATAGAGAAATTATTTAAGAGTTTGTGTGGTAAAAGATTAAAAGAGTTTGTTGTATGTTTTGAAAAGAAAGAGATTAAAAAAAATGACGAGTTTTTTCAATAATAAAGTTGGTTTATATTTTACTTTTTTAAATTAAATGAGGATATAATAAATGCTTTTTCAGTTTCCAATGTATTGATACCCACCCCAAAACTATATACATCCGACTCCTTTACTTGCCTTTCCTGTTGTTAGATACTCAGGGGACATGTAGCCTAAAGTTCCGGCTAAACCAGTTGTTCGAATGCCTAATTCATGGTCCATGAATCGAGCCAATCCAAAGTCTCCCAGCTTTGCATTAAATCCTGAATCAAGCATGATGTTGCTTGCTTTAATATCCCTATGCACCACACATTGTTCACACTCTTCATGGAGATAGAGCAATGCAGAAGCTAACCCCATGACTATCTTATACCTTACACCCCATTCCAAGGGACTTTTTTTGCTGAAGAGGTAACAGTCAAGGCTCGCGTTTGGCATAAACTCATAGACAAGCAAGAATTGTGTTTGATCATGGCACCAACCGATGAGTTGCACCAAGTTTCGGTGCCTTAAACTGCTAATGATCTTCACTTCAGTTATGTACTCTTTCTTTCCCTGTCTCGAACCTTGTGAAATTTTCTTTACGGCTAATACGATCCCTTCACGTGATAAATAGCCCTTATAGACACACCCGAATCCCCCCCCCCCCCCCCCCCGCCCAACTTCAAATCATCAGAAAAGTTGTTCGTAACCAAAGCAAGATCTCTGAAAGAAAAAAAGAAAATCTTTTAGGTCCTGCTCCTCTTTCAAGATCATCGTTTATATCCGATGTCATGGGAATTGTGTCTACTGATTCCAGTGCATGTTTTCTTTGTCTCCATAATATAACATATACTATTGTGGCTCCTACAACGACTACAACACCAAGTGGGACTATTAATCCCACTGCTAATTTCCATTTGTCTGATTTACCCTCCCCATTTTGTACCGGACTGTTTAAGGTTGAACTGAACTCCCAATATTGAACGATATGTCTCTCAACTGCAAAACCTGTGGTATACCCGAAAATCCAATTGTTACCCACTCTGGAAGAACTTCTCTCAAGTCAACTTTATATGAAAGACTAGTATTATACTTGGTGGTAGTTTCATTATTGTTCACAGACCCGTAGCGCCAATTCAGGAGTAGCATCTGGGACGTAGCATTGTAAGAAAGCCAAGCATCAGCAGAGTGACCGCAGTGCAAACTAGCATTCCAAGCGGTGTAATTAACTGAGTGAATAGAGTTCAAGTTGATGCCCATGTGTTCGTATGGAGGATCACCTGTGTTAGTATTTGCGACCGGATCAAACTCAACAACAAGCATTTGGTTCCGGGGTGAGTCGTTATTAGTTGAGCTAAACAGGCCTAAGAATTCACCAGCTGAGTTGGGTGGGATTTGGAAGCCAACTGGAGCAAGAAAGAAACTAAGTGCATCGCCATATCCAGATGATTGACCTAGTGTATCGATGACAAAAGTGAAATGAGTAGTGAAATCAGAGAGCTTCCAAGATTTGCTATCCCATATCTGGCGTGGCCAACACGCATCTGGTGATTAATTACGTTGAGCTGTATGTCACCAAAAGAAGTTGCGGCATCTCCTGAATAGAGTATGTTTGTTGCATCAGTCGAGAAACTAGTGATCTCAAAATCTACTGGTTTAGACAAAAAAAAAAAAAAAAAAAAAAAAAAAAAAAAAAAAAGTACGAGATATATATGGATATATAACATATTTAATTCTTGTTTGATAAAGTCATAGCAGAATAAGTCTTGTGAGTCTTGAAGATATAGTATATACAAAGATATGTCGTATACCTGTATCATTATAACATATTATAATATTTTAATTTTGATCAATAAATTCGCACAACCATCTGCCTCAAGAAAACTTGACTTGATCAACACGTCCATATGCATTTTCAGTCATTCATGTATGTAGTATTATTTTTAGTCCAAAGTTAATTTGGGGGGTTTAGTGTATGTATTAGTTATATATTAATCAAACTAGCAATGGTTAACATGGTTGGCTAATTGAACGCATGAGTAGTCGACGGTAAAGGTTTTTTTGCGGTTGCTTCTCGGTTCGAAGCAAGCATTTTTCTTTTTCTCCTTGGATAAGCTGAATTTCTAGGCTATTTAGGTTAGGTTTCTCCCCCTCGATCATTCTCCATAAATAGAGATGAGGGGAAGGTCATTGTACCGTTCATTTTTTTCTAGTCTCTCAATAAACAAATGTTGGGAACATTCGTGTGTACCATAACGTACTTTAGTCGATATTTAGTGTTCTTTGGTGTGAGTTTGTCTACTTCTGGAGTTATAGTGATCATTATTTCCACTCTTGTTTGGCGGCAGTTGGTTTCAAACAACAATTGGTATCAAGAGCCTTGTTCGGGTCTTGGCTGGCAGCTAGGTTCGATCAACATAACTTGAGAAGCAAGTTGTCGAAGGTCAAGAAGGTGGGAGAGGATTTTTGTTCAAGGGTCTTTATTCTTGAACTTGATCAACACAAAGGTATCTTGGGGTTTCAAGTTTGAAGCGTCAAAGGTGTGTGGTTTTGCTAGCATACTTGGATCGCAAAGGTTAGATCAGGACTTAAGTAGCATAGTTGTTTATTGCTTGCGGCTTCCTCCTTTGCGTGATTTTTTAAATGTCATGGTTTGCTTTACCTTTAGGTAGGAGCGACAATTTTGTGACCAACTATTTGCGAAAAATGACACTAGTACAATCGACACTTCTCCCGTCGATTTTTTGGGCCTTTCCCGTTGTCATGTCGACGGCATAGTATGTTCCCGTCGTCATGTCGACGGGATAATGACGACGGTTGTGCCCCGTCGGGAACAGCATTCCCGTCGACAACCGCCGTCGACATTGTGGGTCCCACGTCCTTTTTCAGTCAAAGAAATCTGTTGTCCGTCAAATTGTTCTCGTCGACATGTCGACGGGATAGTATAATTTTTTCTTTTGATGGTGCCGTCGACATGTCGACGGTACCAATGTTATATACAGCAAACAGGAAGCTGCAATATTGGCAATATTCCAGATTTTTTCCGGAAAATTTTCCGGAAAAATCTACCAAAACCTGTAACCATAAGCTATAACCACTCAATATTAACATGTCCTAACACATACAATTCGACATCGGCTAAAACACTTTCAAATTATCGCTAAACACCCTCAAAATGCATTAAAACATATAAAGTCTACAAAACGGGGTGTGGTAATTAATATCTAAACCTAGCTGCCATATCCACAAATGTTTCAATACCCGCGATGTTCAAATCGCCAAAAGGTTAAACTAGAAAATACTAAGATAAGGATCGCGAAAATATTGTTTCAACCATAAGTACAACACAAAATATATAACCCAAGTTTGTACCTCTACATCCCCAAAAGTCACTCATCATGATCACTATCACCATCCACATCCATATCATCGCTCCCGCTCCTGCCAGCTCCACTCCCGCTCCCGCTCCCGCCAGCTCCACTCCCACTTCCGCCAGCTCCACTGCCCGAGCCATCCACATGCTGAGAATCCACCTGACTAATATACTGAGACCATTGCGGGTTAGTCGAGGCAAAACCCATCAACAAATCGAGCTTCTTCATCATGTTCTTGCGTTCTTTAGCATCTTCCTGGCTCATCTTCTCTGCCTCAGCAATCTTCTTATGAGCTGCAGCAAGCTCAGCAGATAGTTCGGCAACACCTAAAAATGAAATAATCAAAATTTAAAAACAGCCATTGCAATACATAAATTGAGTCATGAGTAATCTATAATTAATATTATGACACTGTACATACCTGGAGGTGGAGGCGGGGTGTCTGGTAACGGTGGCCTCCTCAGGCCGGGTACTACCCTACCCCGTTCGGTAATGTGGCCCCACTGCTTGCCCTTGATAACCATGGCAAGTATCTACTCCTCTGTGTACGCCACCCCTTCTGGCGTATTCGCTCCCAGATCTCTCAGACGAACCATCTCTTCCTATTTAGTTGAAAAAAATTTAAGAAAATTAATATATATGTCGGTTTAATTACAAGATTATGTTTCAATGAATCATTAAAGTGCATGTTTGGGGAAATAAATAAATAAATAATAAATTAAAAAAAAAAAAAAAAAAAAAAAACGTTACTTACATACTGAGCCTGCGCCTCATCCTGCAACCAAGCACCATCCTCGTCGCAGTGTGTGTTGTAAAAGCTCTGGATGAGTGATGGGTACTGCTTGTCCTTGCTGTTCTCAAACTGTATATACACATGCATATAAGATGAAACAAATTAAAAATGACAAATCAAACACTATATATATTTTAATTACACTTAAATACTTTTAAAAAAATAAAATTAATTACTTTTATATAATTAAAATTTTTAATTAATATATAATTAAAATTAAATAATTTTATAAATATAAAATACTTTTATAAAAATAAAATGTGTCTTACATATTCGTGGCAAATAGCGGCTAAGGACTTGGAACCGTGGCGGCTGTACACCTTGTTCTTCTTTCAGTTCTCCTTGTTCACCGCAGCTCGCGCAATGTTCTTCTCATTCAGGTAGAACTTCATGTGTTGCTCCCACACGGACGGCTCAAGGTTCGGAGGAGGGTTCTGTCGTATGACATCCGCCGCCCCAGCCCCACCCTTCAGGGTAAAATAAGTTTTCTTCATGATGCCTTTATTGTCGGAGTAGCGCTTAGCTATATATTGATTGAGGCTGTTCTTGATAAGTTCCCAGTCGTCCTTGCGCCTGTGGGTCTCCAAGTCGAAGAATCGCTGCAATCAAATATAGTTAATATTAACATAAATATATAAATAAATAAACAAATTTAAATAAATATACACAATTAAACAAATTTAAATAAATGTACACATTCAAATATTAAAATATAGAGATATAATTCAAAGAAAAATAAAATAACTGACCTCGAGTCGGTTCATGAAGGCAGACGAGTCGAGATTCTATGGTTGTACATGAGATGTTAAACGAACGAGTCGAGATGGTATGGTTATACACGAGATGTTTAACGAACGAGTCGAGATGTGATTGGGGATAAACCGTCAGATATTATTGATCTAAGAAAATTATTGAAAATACTTTAAGGTGACAGGAAATTAAGAAAATTATGAAAATGATGAAATTGCTTAATAATAAGCTAAAAGAAAATTAAAAAAAAATAGAATCTATTAAATAGAAGCTATCACTAATTTTAAATTTGGTTTTTTGTTGTTTTTCTTTTTGACAGATGAAAATAAGCTAAAAACAAGAAACTTTTACAAAGACACGAGATGTTAAACGAACGACTATGGTTATACAAGAGATGTTAAACGAACGACGCGAGATGCAATGGCTATACAAGAGATGTTAAACGAACGAGTCGAGATGCAATGGTTACACACACACACTCACTCTAGCAACTTATCCCACCAAAATTTTGAGCTTATCTATATTGTATATAATGCAAATATTTTTTATTTTATATAATCTTTTAAAAACTTAAAAATGGGTATTTAAATAACTTTTAAACATAAATTTCAATATGTTTACTTTCTCACGTAAAAACATTTCTAAAATAATTGCTTTAAAAATAGTTTTTATTTCAAAAATTAATATAGTTTCTAAAATTCCTCATTTTTACCATTTTTTCTTTTATTTTATAGACTAGCTTATAGACATGTGACATCCACGGGATTTTAGAGATTTTTTATTAACAAAAAGTAAGTACGTGAATAAAGAAAGAAATAACATCAAACGTAAACGTTATGAAATTTTCTTGAAACAGAACAATATGTTATAAGTGACTGAAAATATAAAATACAATGCTTGTAAATATCTATGTAACAAATGGTTTTTCAATCTATATATATTTCTTTTGATCACAATGTAACTTCTTGTTATCGTTGCTGTCTACGGATTCATTGTTAATAACATCCACGTTCATTGTCTCTTGATACCTGGTATCGTTATCTTTCCTACGCTGCATGAGTCGTAGTATAAGGATTTCTAAATTATGAATAAAAATATCATTAGTTATGAGGAAACTATAAAGGGAGAATGTGTACTTGCAAGTATGTTCAAAAAAAGAACGTACGATTTGCTTAAACGTTGATTGCCTCTTGATATATAATATGTTTGTCTTGAGAAGCAAAATGGATATAATGACCATTTTAAAACTTGAAGAAAAGCTCCTTTCCGCCAACATCTAATAAGTATAGAAAAAATATAAGTAACAGAATTTTTGGATTTATAATAATTGTTAGTAAGAAAAATAAGACAAAACATTTAATATGTATAATGTACATACCTATTGATCGGTTGATCATAGACCTTGAAGAACTTCTTTATATATGACATTTATAGTAGTATTTGATAGGTTACCATCCGTATCTGAAACAACAACCTTCAAACTTTTTTTGCTTTTGACACGTGCAAGAGCCACATATACGTGCGTTTCGTGTCATTGCTCATCGACCTAGCTGTCCATGTGTGAATACAGGACGTGGAAGATACAATCAGACTTAGTTTTGCTGCATGTGTGAATACAGGACATGAAAGAGCCACATATATCGTGCAATTTCAGGCCATTTAGGATTGCATGTAATCGTTATAAACAAATCCAGACAACCGTACCACCTACACAAAGCCATGGCATCCATATAGTTTTGCTGCATGTACTTTGGTCCACCAGTATACGAAGAAGGCAAGATGACAGGCATTCCAAGCTGGGTAGGGTCGGTGTTTCGAGATGCGATGCTTCGACGGATATTAGAGTAAGTATCACATCTAAGTTTTGACTGATTGGACCAATGGAAATACAAACGCCCAGTCTCAACCATAGTGAAACCACGGGATTAAATGGAGAACCGTGGAACAGTGGTTTTGACTTTGTTATGAAAAGAATTATGTTTATAGAAGAGAACGATTTTTGATATTGTGTGAATAAATGATGTGTTAGTTAGACGTATGAATAAAAAAAATATTCATGCTACATAAAAGTAAAATAAATTCTATAAACGATATCAAAGGCATCTAATGTTTTTTGCTCATTACGTTTGAGAACATTTCTCGTAGAAAAAGAGTAAAAATAAGGTAACAACAAAATAAATAAAATTTGTAACAACAAACACAAACAACATTTCATGGCATTTTATAAAAATTTGAAAAAAAAATAACTTTTTAAATTAACATTTATAAAAAAATGTTATATAAGAATGATAAAATAATGTAATATTATATACTTAATAGATTAAAAAAATACGCTTTCCATATAGCATTATATGATTTACCAAAAACCCATATCAATAAACTCACGGTTCGTATACCTCACATATCCCAAACAATTACACTAAACCAACCATGTTCTTTCTTTTTCTTGGTCAAAAACGACACATTCCTTACAAAAGCTAAGAATTTTCATCCACTGAGGTAGCTTGAATTCATTAGCACATGATTCTTCTTGAAGTGTTTTTTAGCTTGATACGACCTTAGAATGACTAAGCTATATCGAAACCTCTAAAACCTTTATCTTTATCAATAAGCCCATAATCACTCCATCAATATCTTTTTTTGACCTTATTGTGAAGTGAAAATATGTCAAATCTTTATAACAGCCCAAGTGAATACAATTTCTATTTACTCATGTAACATAAGCCACTTGAACTATAACATACTCTTGACATGTTCACTACATTGTCGAGCATTGTGTATTTTATAAGTGCTAACAATTAAATGATGTAAGAATATACCATATATTCTCGAAGTATCAAAAAAATATTATCCATCACAACCTTCGAACATATATTAGTCTCTTATACCTTAGCGAGTGACTAAAATCATTTCATTTTAGCAATCTTCTTGAAAATCAAAGTCCTTATAGCAACAACTTAATTCAAATTCATCATGTCTCGACTGCAGTACCAACAATTTAGCAGATCTACACATAATTAACATACACAGAAGTTCATTGCACTATTATTTAAAAGATTAAGGCACCTAAACACTTTGAATATTGAAATCAACCAATAACGTATACAGACAAACATTTAACATATCAAAATCAATTGTTGAGAACAATACAGATGGCAAGTAACCTCATTAGTGTTTGTGATATACAACTTAATAGACAACCAAATACATAAGTAAACATTGAATAACCTTAGAAGCATCAATACTTTATTAACCCGTAAACACTGAATAACCTTAGAACCATCAAAAGTTTATTAACTCGTAAACACGGTTTACACTCTCTTCCACCCATACTACACCTATGTATCTCATTTGCTTGAAATTAGCTCACTATCATTTGTCATTTCTTCATTCATCTATGTAGTTGTTAATGTTATTAAGCTATACATCCAGGCCTGCAAGGCTGCAAACATAGTTACATGAAAACGGATCAAATGGGTGAACGTGTGATACCTGGCAAATGTGTCGCAATTTTTTTTAATATGCTCTGACCTCAATCGATTTATTAAATATAAAAGTAGCATCCTACATTTTATAATACATAATTTAGTTTTGTATTAAAAGATCAACCCGGTCCATTTGGATCGGCATAAAATGTTACTGGAATTGTTTTACAGGTTATTCCATGTTAATGTTTGACCCGTTTGGCTTCTGTTAGCTCGGTTAACAAGAGATCATTTAGTATCAACAGTCAAAGTACTAACAAAAACCAAGAACACGTTTTTTCATAATCATAAAGGATAATCGTTATACCTTTAAAATATTTTTCCTTAAGACATGTCATCAACACTTTGATTCAATATCAGAAGGATTAGAAGAGGTTCCTTAATGATTCTAAGCACCTTCAACCATAGTAGCTCTCTCCATTTGTGCAATTACATCGTATAAAAAAATTATATGTCAAGAACAACAACACCATCTTCATCTTCGACAACATGCAAGTATCTGATTTACCTAAAAAATTAGGTTGCAAATGCCACTGTGTTCTCGCAATTCATACAAACCTGGCACCACTTTTTGACATGCTTCAACATCATGAGTATCCGAAGTTACAAAAACGGGGTTCTTTGTCATTACCGCTGAGACATGAGTGTTCTCAATATCAAGCTCACAAGCAACAACTCTTGTTGTAATATCCTTCAATTATGCAAATCAACATTTCAACCTGAGTTGCCTACTTAGTTACTTTATGGTTCAAAAAATCGTAAACAAAGAACATATAACAAACTCATTCACTCAATATGCCACACCCTTTGAGTCTGAGCAAAAGAACATCACCTTTCCATCTGATGACAGGCTTCTTTAATCATCGAAGACATTTTTACTTAGAATAGTAAGTCAATCACGTGCTTTCAACTAAATTAATGTTCTTATTTTTTACATTGATTGAAGTAATATATAATTCTTAGTTCATCCAAAAAAAAAAGTGAAATGCGAATTTAGCATAAGTGCATATGAAAATACAACAATTATAGGATCTATAAGATTGTAAGTGTGATCATCTATATTTACACCCGATTATAAAACACAAATTAAATATTTTCTATCAAGAAAACACATTATACCAATATACTATCGAGTGGGATGCTGCCCCAAAATTTTCGGTCAGCTACAGTTGTCATGTGAGAGAGGTAACAGTGATATGAATAGTAATAATATTATTTTATTGTGGGTTATAACTTCTCTTCTCTGGATCTTTCCTTCCTCACATGAAACACAAAACACACACACACTATCACAAATCACAAACCACACACACACACAGCATGCCCCAAAAAAAAACAAACTCTCGATCTTCCTGTCAATTATATCATCGCCCAATTATATCCACACACACAAAAACACACACGATTTCTGTATGCAGGCGACATAAAAAAGGTATGATTTTTGTTTATGGTGGTTTATTTGTCTTTAATTTTATGGTTTTTAGATTTAGGGTTTACAAATTTTATGGTTTTTTTTATTTAATTTTTTTACAAATTAGGGTTCCATTAATTTGGGGTTTTGGTTAATTTTATGGTTTAATTTTGCCTAATTCATGATTTAATTTAGATATTTCTTTGATTATGCCAATTGGGTATTTGATTGTCTGGGAATGAAATAATCTGTTATGAATAAGGAAAATGAAGTTGCCTTTTTTAAGAAGTAATAACTAGTTTTAATAAGTTGTCTCAATTTGTTTCTTGACGCAAAAAGTGAGTGTCGTCAGAGCTTTAGGGTGTAGGTATTTGAAAAATTGTAAGTTTTTGAAATGGGAATCTTGCAGATGGAAAATATAGAAATTTTGTAGATGCTTCACATTAGGTACCTTGAGTTTCGTATAAGGTGTCACAGTTTGCATAATGGAGTCGATACATTCTTTCAATTTTTTATGAGCAAATCATAAAAAACCCATGTGAATTCTTTAGATGTTGTGGAAATGTGTGATTCACATATGCAGTTGTAAACAAACTATTTTCATGACTCAAACCCTTCATCTGCAAGTCACGGAGAAATAAATATTACATTATATTTTGAACTGTAGTTATGGAAATGTGTGATTCACATATGTAGTTGTAATGAATCATTATGTACGATTCATTTTTGTTTTTGGATCATTGTAAATCTTTTTAAGTTATGATTTTTAACTTACCTTATCTTCTTTCTTGCCTAACTTGATGATGCAAGGCCGATCTTAGAGCAAGTGTTCCACAAAAGAGAAAACACAGACACATGATGATCGGATCAATAAGATCAGGAAGAATTCATCCTACAAATCCAAAACCTACCAAGATCTACAAATAACATAAACCCTAATCTAACGACTCCTCAACACAAACAAAGAAACAAAAACCAACACCAACAAGAAGTCAACATAAAGGAAGGTAAGATTAGGGGTTTGCTTTAATTTAGGGTTTTTATTAATTTTTTGTTTTTTATAAATCTCTGGTGTTTATGTGATTGCCTATTTATTTTGTTTATCCGTTATGTTTTAATTGGTATGGTTTCATTTGGTGTTAGGGTATCTGAAAAAAAATTAGCTTACTTTCTTTGGCTTATCAGGTTGGTTAATTCAGCTTATGGCTTATTCATAAGATATGTGGTGCTTCTCTTGCTGCTAAATAATTCAGCGTATGGGTTTTTGTTGGATGAATAGGTTTCGGCAACATCTGGCTTTCAACAGGTAATGAATTTTTTTTAGATATTGTAATGATTTTTTCGTGTCTTTGATAATGGGGTTCGTGTGTAGCTGAACAACAACCATGGTCACCCTAATGTGTTTTGGATGTTTATAAATATCAGAATAAACGCGTTAATTATGTTAAGTTTTTGTAAGAAATGGGAAATAAGTGGTGTGTGAAACTGACCCCGGCCAACACTAAAGATGAAAATTTTGAAACTGAACCTATTCTGACCCGTTACCCAATATGCCTGACCTGCCCATCTTACCACTTCTGCTGATGTCGATATCTTTTATTTTAGAATCAACCAGCTTTAGTGAAGGACAAATACAAGATCAGTCAAGCCTTTATAGCAGCACCTGGGAACTCGCTTATGGTTGCTGATTATGGGCAGGTAAAATATCAAATCACCATATAATTTTGAAATTCAACGGGGCGCGCACAGACTATTAATTTTATGCATGTCTTATACATGAGTAGCTGGAGCTTCGGATTCTTGCACATCTAGCTGGCTGTAAAAGCTAAAGTTATTTTATATGACTTGTATTTCACTTTAAGAATTTCATCTATAAAAGCATATTCCTTATGCTCTTTTGTTTTCTTATTATAGCCCTTCGAGTTGAAAAAAAAAGGGAAATATAATACGTATCAGAATAATGAAATAATCAGCTAATGGAGTGTTTGGACTTGCTAACTCAAACAACTTATACGTATCAGAATAACGAAGGGAGGAGTTCATGGAGCAAAAGGCAAGATGCCTTATATATAGTTATATCTAAAAGCCCTTTTTTAAGTCGAGTCTGAGCTTCTTTTTATTCTTTGTACACGTTTATCAGGTTGCAAACTATTTGATTCGTCGAGAAGAAAAGCAGCAACAGTAAACATTCAAAAGCATTTTAGGTGATTTGTTGCTAGCAAGGTAGTGTATATTACTATGAGTTCAAACTATAGGTGAATTACAGCATGTAAAATTACAGACTTCCGACAGCTGACTTTACATCTAATGTGTATATAACTTTTACTGATTAGCGGAGGGTCTTTTAGGCATTAGATATACATGGGTGATTTTAGGAAGGACTAAGTTTGTAGATACGCAACATACTTTCTCAAAAGTACCGAAATACGTAACCTACTAAAAATATTACTTATATCGCTAACAAACTTTCAAAATTGGCACAAGATAGGTAATGTTGACCGGATTTTTACCTGGTTGACCGGTTTGGAGGTTAACATATAAAAAAACTTACATTATCGGTCCTTGTGGTTTGCGTCTGTTTTTCACCGGTCATCCTTTAACGTTATTTCAGTTATAAAAGTTACAATAATGGTCCTTATCGTTTGGGTTGACTTTAACCTTTAGTCCCTTGACTTTATTTTCACTTTTTCGTCCATTTTTACACGTTTTGGTATGTTTTTACACGTTTTCTTTCGTTTTTCCACTTTTATTAAAAAAATCGAATAAAAGTTTATAAAAAATATTTTATAAAAAAAATCGAATAAAATTTTTTTTCTAATAATTTTTTTAAAAAAATATTTTTTGTAAAATATTTTCGAAAAAAAAATATTTTTTAGAAAAAAAAAATTTTCGAAAATTCTTTAGAAAAAAAATTTTCTAAAATATTTTTGAAAAAAAATATTTTTAATAAAAGAGGAAAAACGAAAGAAAACATGTAAAAACGGACCAAAACGTGTAAAAACGGACGAAAAAGTGAAAATAAAGTCAAGGGACTAAAGGTGAAAGCCAACCCAAATGATAAGGACCATTATTGTAACCTTTATAACTGAAATAACGTTAAAGGATGACCGGTGAAAACAGACGCAAACCACAAGGACCGATAATGTAAGTTTATTTATATGTTAACCTCCAAACCGGTCAACCAGGTAAAAATCCGGTCAACGTTACGTATCTTGTGCCAATTTTGAAAGTTTGTTAGCGATATAAGTAATATTTTTAGTAGGTTACGTATTTTGGTACTTTTGAGAATGTATGTTGCGTATATACAAACTTAATCCTTTTAGGAATTAGATGTATAATGACAACATGTATAAATTAGTACATGGTGCTTTTGGGCATTTTGATGTATTGATGTGCGTTTTATTAGTACAAGTTTTAAATTTATAAGGGTGAATTACCAAATCTAGAAACAACACATACGAGCAAGTGTACTCGTCCGTTATTGTCACATCCCCAAAATACCTGAATGGCAGCGGAAATGGAATACCTGGGGGTGACTGTCGTAGCACCACAGTTACAGTTAAATTGAACGACCTAAACTGTCGTTTGGAAAAATACATCGTTTGATTATTAAAACATTCAGAGTTTACAAAACATAGGTCCCAAAAAGGTGTTGCAAGTTTATGAAAAACAAGTTCAATCCAGATTAAACGTTTCATAAGTGCAGGAAATATATATATGTGAGACGCGTCGACTTCGCGACTCCATGAAGGTCCAAATGGATGCAAGCAGGAGCTACCTTAATAACCTGAAAATACATTGCTAAAACGTCAACACGAATGTTGGTGAATTCCATAGGTTTGTAAGTTAAATCGTATATACATTAGCCACAAGTATAAAGTAAACCGACAAAATGTCAAAAATGCTACATTGTCTCTTAAGCTCATGACCCCGAAGCTAGACATAATATTGTAGTGGTCCCAAAGGAGTGTTTACCAGACACTCAAATAGATTAGACATGAAATGCATTCGTACCCGTTAGAGCAACCCAAACACGAATGGAGGCGTCACCCTCGATAGATCTATCCACTCACTCTCGCTTGGCATTATAATTAACGGTCCATGTTAATAAAGGGGACTTAACTTGGTAGTAAGGCAACTTAAGCAATGTATGGAATTGAATACTTGGGCATGTACAAAAGTAATTGATGCAATGTTTTCTCCCCCGTGGGATTTGAAATCAAATAAGTAATTGAAAACGGGGCTATGAAAACTCACCTGAAGTGATAGTACAATGTGATGAAATAATCGAGACAACAAGGCGCGAACACTAGCCGCAACCTAATATGAGTAATAACGATCTACTTTAGATCATGAAATGATGTATTGAATATTCATGCACATGATACCTATACCACTCGTAACTTGAAAATACTTGTTATCGTCAAAGTAGGAAATTTCCATACTTAGGAAAAATAAGTCCAATTAGAAGTATAGAAACTTGTCGTAATATATCGTATATAAAATGTTAGTGTTATATTCCTCGTTTTGAAAACATTAAAATAACGTCTAGTAGTCGCATAAATAAACCTTGGGTCGTACGTACTTTGTTAGTTAAGAATAAAATCCTTGAATAAGAAATCTAGAAAATATATCGTTTAGTACGTAGTTATATTATTTCTAGTAGTGACTAAATATATATATAGTTTTGACGATTTTAAAACGTGTATAACTTGGTCGTTTTAAGTTCATTTTCCTCGTTCTTTATATCCACGGATTCATCTTAGTATATATTAATATATTTTCGATAGCTCAGCTCCTCTAGGTTACGTCTAACGCCTCTATTTGTCCGTTGAAAATCGTCAAACAGCATGCAGTTTTTCAGAAAAATAGTTTTCGTTACTTAACTTGCAAAAATCATAACTTCTTCGTTATAAGCTCGTTTTAATCCGTTCTTTCGCTCACGGCTTCATTTTTGGAAGTATTTTCTAAATCATTGGTCAAAAATTACCCATCACCTACTGAGTTTCCCATGTTTTAAAAATATTGACAGTAGGTATATGTAATGTTTCAAAAACCATTTCTAGGGTTCCAATCTTGTTCCAACTTCAACCAAACCACTTTCAATCACCACAAAACTGTCTAATCCTACCATACACCTTCTTAGGGTGTCCTGGGTTCCTAAACATCATAAATCAAGTGGATCTAACAAGGATCTAACTATAATCAATTTCTATGGCTCAAAAATTAGATATGTATAAAATGGAGTGGTATAAATAGCATATGCATGTAGATCTAGTATATATATCATATGAATCTTGTAAAAACTTGGTAAAATTATAAAAATGAGTTTGACATACTTACTTGAAAGATTAGAGAGTTTTTGATGAGAAATACTTAATTATCCTTGAGGTTTTTATTTCAAAACCTTAACTAGGATACTAATAGGACTTGAAAAATTAGTTGATCTTGAAATATCATGGTTTCTTGCTTGTTGTTTGTTCTTGGCTGATTCAAGAGGAAGAGAGAAAAGAAATGAGTCTTGCTTTTAGATCTTGAATAATGAGTTGAAAATGGGTAGCTTATGTTTTATATATATATATATATATATATATATATATATATATATATATATATATATATATATATAAATATATATATATATATATATATATATTATATGTTAGACATTATTTGACATACATTAATGAGATGGTAAATTTTTCAAGATTTGTAAGATATTAGCATGGGGGGGGGGGGGGGCTGCATTTTATGAAAAAGGGAAGAAAACATGTAGCTAGTGTAAGATAGTTGGTATAATTCTTGTATTATTATGTATATATTAATAGTTTTAGGGAATACCGGGTACCGAGTTAACTAAAAATAAATTTTAACGGAGTTAACCGGGACATAATAAAGTCATAAAAATTGTAAAAATATGTTGGGTATAAATATTGAGTGTTTGGATGGTTATTGTTTAGTTTTTACGAAAACCGTCGTAATTAAATTAGGCGTACGATATAAATTAAATAAATTTCCAAAATACCGGATAAATTAATAATATAATTTATATATTATTAAAATGAATATAAAAATATATTAGGATCATAGTCAGGAGTGTCAGACGTGTTAGTCACATTATTGGTCGCGTGTTAACGTTTATTTAAAAATAAACATACGTAAAAAGTAAATTATACCAAAAATAGAAATTGGAATATCCTACGAGTGGAATAGTATGCAAATACTATTGTAATGATATGTAAGCCATTTCTAGTCCATATGAAGTGTCCCTACTGATGATGCATGAATTCGCAGCTTAACCTAACTGGTTACGCGAATTTAATTACCCGTAAACTAAATTTATGATGAAATGAGTAAAGTACATGAATAGTATTTTCTCTTTGGAAATAAATAGTGCCATGTGAATAGTAAATTTTCTGAACGCTTCTCGAAATCTCAAACTGACACCAAAAATGATGAATAGTAAAATGATGAATAGTAAACGGTGAATAGTAATTGATAAATAGTAACTTTCCGAGATGAAAAATGAAATTTCGACATCTGAACAAGGACTTGAAATTACGAATTGTGATAGCTATAGCAAGATATGATGGTAAGTCGGGATCGTTCGCAGGGATTTGGGTGTTTTCAATTGTGAACAATCTATGTAATAGTAAGCAATAAAAAGATGGTAATTGGTTGTCACGATCCAAAATACCATATAAGCAATAAGTAACACGAAAATGATGGTTATGTAAATTCAATAAGATTAAAAACTACACTTGCTTAGACTAGTTTACTACTTAATGACACACATGATTGTGATAACTTTTGTTAACATGTTGGTTGCGATAATTAGATGCTGGTCTAATCTATTGTTCTTACAAATTAAACTTTGGCCAAGATCTTAGTTTATAAAAACAAGCTTTAGGTGTAAACCAATCAATTCAAGATCCATCCAAGGTTCATCAGGTATGGTGGATATCTTAAACACAAGACAAACTTTTATTACAAATCAAATACTCTTAGGAAATGGTCAATACAAAAGGTAACCTCTTCATAGACAAAAAGGTCACAATCGTTTATAAACATTTAAACTTTCGTCCTACTAAAGGTTTACAAACAATCCGATTTGATGTTATAAAAGCATTCTCATTACAATCATAATTCTTGTTTCTTTGTTTAGTCAAGAACAATTATGGTGAAAAACAATCATTCATAGACAAATGATTATAACTAGTTGAGTAATAACAAATCTTTCGACCTTTGAAACTATTATCAATTAGTTAACCTTGGCTAAACAAATGTCACGATGAAACTTAAGGTACAATTGGTTCTTAGGATTGACTTGAAATTGAATTAAAACATGTTATCACAATCATAAGCAAACCATTAAATAATAAACATCATCTAAGCAAGTGCACAAAGGCACTAGCCACTCATAGCAAACATGAACATAAACTCAGAATTTTGAACATTAGAAATCATAATTAAAAGTCTTACAATGATTGAAATAAGATAACAAATGATGTAGTAATGATGCCTCAAGTATTGGTGATGACTTCTTGATGTTTTGACCTCCAAATGATGACTTCTTGGACCTCCAAAGTTTTCTGGGATTTTATGGACGAATTTTGGTATGAGAGGGAGTAATGGTGGTAAGAGAAGTGTTCTCTCAAGTTGAGATAGAAAGAAATGGTAAGTGATGATTAGAAAAGCTTGCAAAGTTCTCTATTTATACTCCTCTCAAGGCCTAGGCTCATTAATACAACAACTTGGCCTCCAAGTAGTTTAGAAGGACCTAGAATATCAAAAAGAATGGCCTAGAATTGAGTAGAATGAGGTAGAATGAGTTTTTGCAAAATCTGTACGAGGGCTCCATCCGTTCGGATGGTCATCCATCCGATCGGTTGGGAAAAATTCATAAACATGAAAGTTGTAGATCTTTCTCTTAGCTTTCCGTGGCCGTGAACGGAGGGTCAAACGGAGTCCGTATGCTCAAGTTATGGCCAAAATGGTGAAGGTGTGTCGGGAACAACGAGTCTTCCAATAATTCTTCGTTTTAGCTTATTTTCTTCATTTCTTTTCTCTTTTTCCCTCTTGTACTTTATTCTTGAGTCTTTTGAGTGACAACTTCATGACTTTTATCTTCTCGAACATACTCCAAGAGACTTGAATGAGTCGGGAATTCTTCGTACATGCATAAATCTTCGTTTTTGTTCATTTCTTCGTCTTTTTCATCATTTTCTTGTACTTTAGCTTCCATGAACCTAAAACACGAATTATACTCAATTAAGTACCATAAGTTCATAAAAGTGATCATAAAATCCACAATAACGCTCCTAAAAACATGCTAACTTTGAGCGTTATCAAATCCCCCACACTTGAACTTTGCTTGCCCTCAAGCAAATCTAGGAAAAGAAAAATCGAAACAATACCTAATTGAAAAAAAACGAAAAGAAAATTTTGAAAACTATAAAAATTTGAAAAATATTTTTAGTTTTTTTTTTTAAAACTCACAAACAAGCGAAAATGGGATAAATAAACGAAAATGATCGCAAACTCCCCCACACTTAAGGGTTTGCTTGTCCTCAAGCAAAAATTAAGTAAAATAGATCCACATGGTGCACAAGTATGTTTAGAAAAATGTGATGCAAATCTACTAGGCACAAGTACCAGATACGATTCATCGTTTTAAGCTTTAGTGGTGAAAAATCGAGATGTTTGACAATACCCAATGATTTTCTTGCTTGATTAACATTTCTAAACACCTCACAAAAAAGAAACGAAGTATAATTCACTCTACACTCATTTATTTGTGGTGGTGGAGTATATAGATAAATCACACTCATTGCTCAGTCATGATCCAAATATTACCATAGGCTTGTACAAGAAACAAAACTCCACCGACATGGCGTAAGCACCAAGTGTAAACATCTAAAGAGGACTTTTATTTGGGTTGTAACGTAAGGCTAAAGGGTTTATACCAGGCTTATATTCAAACATCTTATACAAAAACATAATAGATTGCTGGCGCGAATTCTTGATTACTCAAAAACCGGATGGTCACTACAATATTCATGCACTTGATATTCTCACAAAGCCATTACTATATCCGGAAACTCGAAAGAACAACGAATAAAGTAATTTCGTAAGGGTAGGGATAAGGCATGGGAATATTTATGAAATTGGTTTTAAAAGAAAAATAAAGTCAAGTCTAATACCCATTGTTGCTAGTTACCGAACAAACCACGAACCCATAAATGATTATAGTTACAATCTTCTCTTCTTCAAATATCGATACATTGATTTGCCGTAACAATATTCTTCATACATAGCACAGTGGCTAACAACATATCACCTAACTTTCTTTCTTCATCTCCATACATAATATAGCACATTGGCTACAATTGTCATCACATATCTTTTCGATGACTTATTCATTTTTTTTTATCACATCTCCCCCACACTTCGTTTAAGCATCACCACAAAAATACAAAACATGAAGCAGGCCCTCTCCATCTTTGTCGGAATGGCACACACGAATGGCAAAGTGTGTCTAACTAATAATCATAAAAAACAATCGATCATACCAAGCAACTAGCAACCCACCGTTTAGACTTTGACAAAGGGTAAGGCTAAGGTTTAAAGTGTAAAATCTTTTTGTATTTTTCTGGATGTAACAAAAATGAAAAGGATGGCTCAAAGGGTGTAACTAGGGGTATCTAGCGCTAAAGATAAACGCTAACAAATGGGTTCCAAATACGAGGATAACTAACCGATGTGGTTAGCAAAAATTATTTTGTAAACGGATAGCCATTTGGTTTTATTCCTAAGGGTGTCTCTTTATCACACGAATACACTTATATCACACAAATGCGATCTTACTACGGTCTGGTAATGATTTACAAGTACAAGTTCTAAAATAAATAAAATCACCGGCACACTCATAGCAAAAGATTCAAGCATAAAAGATGTATGCTATATATGAAATAGGCTCAAATCCTCATAATTTAGTGGAAAGGGCTATAATATGCGCTAGCAAATGTTATCGATCCTAGAATGGATTGAAATATTAATCGGGACACATCTCAAATTTTTCAAAATTATAAATTTCACCAATGGATTGATCCAGTTATTCTAGTATATATCCTATAAGCGTGAAAACAACTACATCACAAGGGCAAACAAGTATACAATTTTTAAATTGACCTAAAAATTAGGAAATAAAAAAACTAGTTTCATTTTCCAATATTTTACTTTCTCCCACACTTAAGTTATGCATTATACTTATTGTGAAAAATAAACTTCAAAGCATGTAAAATGGGAAAAATAAATAAGTAAATAGATAGTCCAAGAGAAACGAAACTTCCCGGGCCAAAGAAATTGCGATCGAACTCCATATGATAAAATGCTAAGCAAATGCTAGCATAAGCTTGTGAGATCAATCAATTTCTCATTCAACAAAACATCTCCACACCAAGTATAATGTCACCAATAATCCAATCTCCAAGAGCTTATTGAATCTGCAAAGACAAACAAAACTACAAAAAACGCGTAAAATCCTAAAACTCACTTTCGTAGGCATCACGGTTGCATTTAGCGTATGCAACAAGCCTTTTAAACCCCTCGGTGGCCCGAGTGGACGAGTGAAGTCTCGTGAGGGTTTCCAGTGAACATACCCACAAAGTTCAAAACTTTTTAATTTTTAAAAACATGTACTTATGTATTCACAATGTACTAAAAATGGAAAAACCGAGTTTAAGTAGAATTATAAGAAATGACGCTCTTGCAAAAACCAAAAGACATTTAAACTTAATCGATCTAAACACAAACACAAAAGAACAAAATACGAAAAGTAATAATTTTTTTTTTTAAATAAACGAACAATTAAAAGCTCGGGTTGCCTCCCGAGAAGCGCTTAATTTATTTCTGAGTCATTAGCTAGACTCTTCCCCGGATCACGATACTTTGACGGTACGGTTCAAATGGGGAATTTCAGTTCTTAACCGTTGAGGGTATGAGATATCTAGTATGTACTTCACAAGTGATGGACATTCTTTGGATTTGACAATGTGATAATCCCTTTTTATTATTTTGAACGCTTGATCGAGTTTATTAGAAACGTAGACAGGTGGTGAATCTTTTTGATTTTTCAAAGGATTATCAGACTTTCCACTCCTAGTGAATACGTCATTCACATTTTCAATGTGATCTGGAAGAGGTGGGTTAGTCATACTGTTCTGTTTTGAAGAAACTGGATTTTGTGGTTTAGACCATTCGTCTATCTTTCTTTCCAATTCTCCATTCCTCGTGGGTACCTTTGACACTTCTTTCTCCAGCTTCTTAATCTCTTTTTCTTTCAAGACTTCATTTCCAACATCTTCAATTGCATTGAGTTCCTTATTACCAACATGATTTGACAATTCATCATGTGTAAACATCTTCTCTTTACTAAGCGTTCAGTGGACGGGATGTGCACGGTGCAATCCTCAAGAAAAGGTGAAACGGTTGGTGAACTAGATATGATTTGGTTCGGATTAGGCATTGTTGGAATAGATTCAGTTTCATCCTCCTCGATAAATTCAACATCACCCTTATCATGTTCATTTTGGATTGAGGGTGTTTTTTAGAGAAATTCATGTCTTTGATTGGAATCTGTTGTTTGAGGAAGTGATTCGGTACGATGGATTTCTTGCTTTTAACCCAACTTCGTTTCCACCACATGGTTTTTCATACTCTCATTTTCTTCCATCCATTCTATCATCATCTCCTCCGGTGAGGTTTTGGAATTTTGTGATGGATGTGGTGTTTTATTTTGTGGCCAGAAATGAGGATGGTTATGGTTCGGGTTTTGGCTTGAGTAGGAGTATGAATTTTTCAGCTTTTGGTTGTGATAACCGTCGTGATATCTTGCTTCATTAGGTTCAATCATCAGCATGTCATTATCCGTGTGGTATTCTGAAGCATTGTCATCTTCATCATCTCTACGAGCGTCCCATAACTTTTTTAACTCTCTTCTTATGTTCTTGAATTCAACGTCAATATGTCTGGTGAGAGCTTCTAATTTCTCAATCAATATGGAATGATCGGCATTGATGTTGCTTCCACCGGCGGAAACAACGGTTTTTGGTTTGGCACGATTAGAGAATTTTCTGAGAAATCGAGCTTGAGTTGGACTTTGTCCTCAAGGATTTTGTAAGCTTCGTTGGGAGTATTATAGAGGAATATTCCTCCGGCATCGAGAATTCCTTGAGTTGGATCGTCTAAACCATGATAGAATGTTTGAATGATCGATCCTTTGGTTAGACCGTGTCCATGACAAATGAGAAGCATATCTTTCATACGGAGCCAAGCATCAATGAGAGTTTCGTGATCGATTTGTTGAAAGTTGTGAATGTCATTTAGGAGACGTTTAAACTTTGCGGGAGAAAAGTATCGGCTAACAAAAGCTTCTCTCATCTCTTCCCACGTAGTAATTGTTCCTTCATTTAATTCGGTCAACCAAATCTTGGCTTCTCCGGACAATGAGAAAGGAAAAGTCCTCAATTTAACCGCTTCATCTTGATTTTCACCATAATGGAATAGGTTACTAATCTCAAGAAAATCAGCTATGTGTCGGTGAGGATCGGATCGGATTCTCCCATCGAATTGATTCTCCCGAATCATTTGCATGTGGGTACCTTTGATATGGAAATTGTTTGGAAAAGGGCGTTGAATAATAGCGGAACTAGGTGTTGGTGCAACGGTCCTAATGCTTGACCACATGGGTTGGTCATCGGGATCAATGACGGTTACAGGTAGGTAATCGGGTTGAGTTTCAACTTTCTCTTCGATTATGTCGATTACCACAAAAAGTTCCTCGATGAATGGTGATTTTGGATAAAGTTCGGTTGATTCGATCTTTAAGAGTAAGATTGGTGTCTTATCGGGTTTACGAGTCCTCTTTTTGATTTTACGTTTAAGCCCATAAAGTGGACTAACAAGTTGTTTACCCCATGAGTGTGAGTTAATACAAACCCGGAGCGATTCGTAAAATATCACAAAAAGTAAAAATAAAAACATAATGAAAATGAACACTAAGAAAAATCTTTTTGTATTTTTTTTTAAGTTGAAGTAAACAAAAATAAGCTTAACTAAGATAAGAAAACCGTTACTATTATAACTACTAGAAGTTAAAGTAAAATAAACTAATTACGACAAAACTTTTTTTCAATAGACTTTTTTTTTTTTTACTTTTAATTAAAAGACGTTCAAAAAATCTAAAAAGGCAATTTTACAAAATAATTTACTAAAGAAACAAATAAGAAAAGAAAATAACAAGTATACAAGAAAAATAAATCACTCTTAAGGGTGGGTTGGGTGGTGTTTGTTTCAAACTAACGTGAAAAGGTAAAAAATGGGTTTAAAAAAAATGGGTTTTGTAAAACGAAAAGGTTCAGCCGATCGGTTTGGTGGACAAGCCGATCGGTTGGATTGGGTTAATGGTTGAAAATGGTCTAACCGAATCGGATACAGGCTCGTACCGATCGGTTGGATTGGACTTTTGGGTCTAACCGATCGGTTGGATAGCTCGGTAAATGTTTTTCTTGGTTATCCGATCGGATGGACGGTAAGCCGATCGGATGGGCAGCTCGGATTTTTTTTTTCGAAAGCAAAAATGAAACAACTAGAGAATGATTAAAGCACAGAAACAAAACAAACAAAAACACAAACAAATCCCCGGCAACGGCGCCAAAAACTTGATGTGCGTTTTATTAGTACAAGTTTTAAATTTATAAGGGTGAATTACAAAATCTAGAAACAACACATACGAGCAAGTGTACTCGTCCGTTATAGCAAGATATGATGGTAAGTCGGGATCGTTCGCAGGGATTTGGGTGTTTTCAATTGTGAAGAATCTATGTAATAGTAAGCAATAAAAATATGGTAATTGGTTGTCACGATCCAAAATACAATATAAGCAATAAGTAACACAAAAATGATGGTTATGTAAATTCAATAAGATTAAAAACTACACTTGCTTAGACTAGTTTACTACTTAATGACACACATGATTGTGATAACTTTTGATAACATGTTGGTTGTGATAATTAGATGGTGGTCTAATCTATTGTTCTTACAAATTAAACTTTTACCAAGATCTTAGTTTATAAAAATAAGCTTTAGGTGTAAACCAATCAATTCAAGATCCATCCAAGGTTCATAAGGTATGGTGGATATCTTAAACACAAGACAAACTTTTATTACAAATCAAATACTCTTAGGAAATGGTCAATACAAAAGGTCACCTCTTCATAGACTAAAAGGTCACAAACGTTTATAAACATTTAAACTTTCGTCCTACTAAAGGTTTACAAACAATCCGATTTGATGTTATAAAAGCATTCTCATTACAATCATACTTCTTATTTCTTTGTTTAGTCAAGAACAATTATGGTGAAAAACAATCATTCATAGACAAATGATTATAACAAGTTGAGTAATAACAAATCTTTCGACCTTTGAAACTATTATCAATTAGTTAACCTTGGCTAAACAAATGTCATGATGAAACTTAAGGTACAATTGGTTCTTAGGATTGACTTGAAATTCAATTAAAACATGTTATCACAATCATAAGCAAACCATTAAATAATAAACATCATCTAAGCAAGTGCACAAAGGCACTAGCCACTCATAGCAAACATGAACATAAACTCAGAATTTTGAACATTAGAAATCATAATTAAAAGTCTTACAATGATTGAAATAAGATAACAAATGATGTAGTAATGATGCCTCAAGTATTGGTGATGACTTCTTGATGTTTTGACCTCCAAATGATGACTTCTTGGACCTCCAAAGTTTTCTGGGATTTTATGGACGAATTTTGGTATGATAGGGAGTAATGGTGGTAAGAGAAGTGTTCTCTCAAGTTGAGATAGAGAGAAATGGTAAGCGATGATTAGAAAAGCTTGCAAAGTTCTCTATTTATACTCCTCTCAAGGCCTAGGCTCATTAATACATCAACTTGGCCTCCAAGTAGTTTAGAAGGACCTAGAATACCAAAAAGAATGGCCTAGAATCGGGTAGAATGAGGTAGAATGAGTTTTTGCAAAATCTGTATGAGGGCTCCATCCGTTCGGATGGTCATCCATCTGATCGGTTGGGCAAAAGTTATAAACATGAAAGTTGTAGATCTTTCTCTTAGCTTTCCGTGGTCGCAAACGAGGGGTCAAACGGAGTCCGTATTCTTAAGTTATGGCCAAAATGGTGAAGGTGTGTCGGGAACAACGAGTCTTCCAATAATTCTTCGTTTTAGCTTATTTTCTTCATTTCTTTTCTCGTTTTCCCTCTTGTACTTTATTCTTGAGTCTTTTGAGTGACAACCTCATGACTTTTATCTTCTCGAACATACTCCAAGAGACTTGAATGAGTCGGGAATTCTTCGTACATGCATAAATCTTCGTTTTTGTTCATTTCTTCGTCTTTTTCATCATTTTCTTGTACTTTAGCTTCCATGAACCTAAAACACGAATTATACTCAATTAAGTACCACAAGTTCATAAAAGTGATCATAAAATCCACAATAACGCTCCTAAAAACATATTAATTTTGAGCGTTATCATGTATATTGACACCTGAAGTTAGTGCAACATGCTTTTAGTCATTAGAAACAATCTGAATCACTGTTTGGCAGGTTTACGAGCCTCACCGTCATACCCGACGATGATTTCCCGCAACACTATTTTAAATTTGCTACGTACAATGAAGTTTGCCGCAGGGCAGATGCTAAAGGATCCATTGTCACAGGTATTTAAGCTTTAGTAACGACACTCCAAATGTCAGGTACTATCTAAAATTAGTAACTACATTTTGTAGATTACATTGGTTATATACGCAAAATCGACAAGGAAAGGTCAAGTGGAGACACACTCACGAACGTGACGCAAAGAAAAAACATAGAGGTCCAAAACTTCAAGTAAGTTTGCCTTTGTTTTCATGACATAGTCTATAAGGAAAACAATAATGTTAATTTCATATTCCATTTTGCAGTGGTAATAGTGTCAAAGTCACATTATGGAATGAGCTTGCTACAGGTTTCACACTAGATGCAGACACAGCACAACGGGGCCTAATTGTTATTGATGTCATCTCTTGCTACGTTAAGAGATACCAAGGTACATGCCCAACAAAAAACAGGTATACCATACCTCCAGGACTATATTTACTCATGCACAACGTGCTGATTTTAAATTGAATACATGTTTATGTTTTTGTACTAATTTTGTTTATAGCTCATTATATGAATAGTTCAACTGTTATAGGATGTTTGAGTTAAAGAAATACATGTTTGCTGCATACACACATGAAAAAGTAGCCACTATGTTATATTTTTAGATTATGTATTGCGTACTTATTCTTGGGAACGCTTACTTTGAAACTGCTTAATTCGAAGGGGAACTAATTAGCCGTTTACTATTTGGTATTTTTGTCGTTCAACGTTGCTTTGTGTGCCATAAGATTTTTGCTCACCATAAGGAAGCAACGTAGTTAGCTACAACTTATACAAACATTGATGGATTTTATCACTATATTTCATGCCTATTCTTCTGCTCAAACTTATTTAACGTGATCAATTTATATGGATACAGGGGCCGCAACTTAAGAAACACATTGATGCTACTTTGGGTAATGGAAATATGAGGGAAGCCGTGGACATGCCCCCTGGAGAAGATCTTAACGAGTGGCTGCCATAAATGGTAATAAACTTTCGACCGATCCTTGATGTTTATAATTTGGAAATTAGCATATGAATTCTATGTTGTCGAGTTTTAGTATCTAATCGCTGAATTATATGTTACTGAGCACTTTTTTTTCTGCAGCTGTTGATTTCTTTAATCAAATGAACCTCCTTTATGGTACTCTTATTCAGTTATGCACGTCATCAACATGCCCAACAATAATAGCTGGAGCAAAGTAAGTTGCTCAAATTCTTCATCTTCAGTCAACATTATATTATAACATTCCTTTAGTATCACACACTGACACATGATCTATTGTTTATTGCACAATCGATCAAGTCTAACGTGATCACTCTAATATTTGCAGATATGAGAATAGGTGGGCTGATGGAGTTACTATCAAGAAACCAATAGTAGTATCTGCTCCTGAGTATGTGGACTATTTGATGGAGTATATACAAAACTTCATGATGGTTTCTTATGCTTGATTTGCTTATGCCCAAATTTCTTGCTACTTCCATTGCCGATTTAAGGCTTGCTAAATGGGTAAACTGTTGTTTCTTTAAAAATTTACAATTTCGTTCTCTTAGAATTTTTATATATCGAAAGGCCTGATTTGTTTACTTAAAAACTGTTACAGGAAGGCGGCTGAGATCTCATGTTGCCTGCTAGATGACAACAGTTGAACAGAAAAGGTTCCAGCGAGTAACTTTTATTCAGCATCATACAAAATTGGATTTCAAGGTCTGGCGATGGACTATGGTAAGTTATTGAAAGAACTTTTGCAGATTTTACATTATATCCAGTTATACGATGCGATGAACTTAGCAATGAATTTATGAAAATGTCACATTATATCCTGCTATAAGTTTATAAAGGTCCAAAGAGTGAGCTTTTTGGCTTTGCTAAGCTCAAATAATCCAATAAGCAACCTAAATAAGCTGATCGAAATGCCCACTATATAAGGCCATGAGTTTGAAAATAAGTTGGAAAAAAGGGCTTTTAGATATAACTATATATAAGGCAAGATCACATACAAAAATAAGCTTAAACAATGAGGTTAGATACTTGGATTCCGAGTAGCGTTAAGGAAGCAGAAATGGTGGTCTAAACTAGGACATGATGCTTATGTGCTTGATTAAGGTTCGTTATTAAGGGAAACGTGTTCACATCACTGATACTTTGTCTCAATGTACGGAGTACACCTTTAAAATTATGTTATAGTAGGCACAAAAAATTTAGCTGAACAGAAACGATGTAAACCTTATTGGTCCACCTGTCTGAGAACTTCTAAAAAGGAATACAAACCAAAAAATCATTTATCTCAGAGTCCTATAGTTCTTCAACTTTTGTTTGTTAGTTTTTAATACTTTTGTCTGAATTGTTCCTGGTCATTTTCTTTCTGCGGACCAGAAAACTTAGAGATTAGAAGGTGAATGTTTGAAGAAACAAAATGAAGGATTAAAAAATTCAACTTACAAAGTCCAATTTGCGCATTGAAGAGACAAAGTCACAACTTGAAGAAATGACCATTAAGAGAGATGAAGAAGATGTTGGGAATTTGCAGAAGATGTTTGGTTTAGAAAGACTAAAAGAGTGCTTTTCCGGAGCTTAAATGTAAACATTGCAAGATGTTGCAGAGTGGTTGACCATGTGTGGTCAAATTATCTTGTAGGATGTTGGACGTTACAGAAAATGAAGCTTGGCGGATATTGCTAAACTTTGAAAGAAAATAGTGTATACGGGTAGGTTTGTCACTTTTTAGTTCTTTACATTGTTTTGGATGAAAGAAAATAGTGTAAACTTTGAAAGCAAATACGGGAAAAAGTTTCACAATCTTGGAATGCTAGAATATTCTTGCAACTATTTCCAGTTCACAGGAGTTCCTAAACGCAACTGAAACACACTTTTTTTGCAAAACACCCTGCGGCAACACGCGGGTTTCCCACCTCGTATAAATCTATTTGCTATTAGTTCACCTACTAAAGTCAATAAAATAAATTTAAAAATCATGTTATTCACTATTACTTCAAAGCTAGCACGGGACCCATATCAACTGCTACTATGAGCTTCTAAGGCATAACTCGTGTCAAGAAAAACCATACAAACCCGGTTTTCTTATTGACCCAGCCGAGTCACCTTTTGAACTGTCGTGTGGAACTTGTTTTGTGCAAAAAAATGACAGCTTTTAAACATGAAAAATAAATTCCTACAGCTACAAAAAGCTTTTAAACCTATCCAAATGACCCTTAATCATCTCCAAAAACAACCCTTAGTTGTAGCTTTTTTTTTTTGAACGACAACCCTTAATTGTAGCTTAGTTGCTACAATTTAATAACGGAAAAAAGAACGTATATGCCGTGATTAGTAGTCATTTTTCATTCACTAAACTATGAAAAATAATTAGAAAACAACAATAATCTAGGAAGAACTCACCCGAGATATGGTACAAAAAGGCGAGCAAATCTTTCACTGGTAACTGTTGTGCAAATTGAACTGAAAACAAAAAGTAGTCAAAATTTGTTGACAGTAAAATTGGCTTGAGTTACTAAGTTTTGACATGTTGATACCCATCTATATAATAAGGCACTTAGCAGCTAATCATCACTCGATACAACCACACTAATTTGAGATGCCCAAATGTTGATATCCATCTATATAATAAGGCACTTAACGTGCATAAGTAAACTACATTTAAGTCTTAGACAATTATTGAATCACTAACCTGAATTCACGCAACTTAAAATGTTTACCTTCTGGTATAAAACAAACTTGAGCTGTCATTTTTTTCTCTCTTTTTGGTTCATGTTTTGACCAGTTCCAAACCACATTAATTATAGTAACTCAAGTTGGATGTGATTTAATTACCCTATTTTTTTCTCACTATATAAACATCGCCAAATTTTTCCTTATCCGTGGCTTCCGGTAGTAAATTCACCATCCTGAATTACTGATACATTTGTGTTCGACAAACCATCAAGTAGAATGGCTATTTGTTTACTTGTTAGAAATAATACATGACCCATAAAATGTGGTAGGGGGAAATTTCAAACTCTAATGTAAACCATGTAAAAACATAAGATTGACGTTAATGAAAATTACACAATCTTCTACAAAAAAAAAGTGTTTACAGGGGTAATGCAGCGTACCTACATACAACCATCGGAATAAATACAAAAGTTGCAATCAAAATGACTGTAGTATCTATTGGAATCTAGATCGGAAACAAAATGCTCACTTTAGCCCTTTGGATGTCTTCCATACCACACGATCCTTGCAAATAGATCAAACATCAACCTGAATGTATAAACAGATATAATTTAGACTTCAAAGAGATAAATAAGACTATTTAAGCTTCATTAAAGAAGTTCGGTCTAGTAGTTAACCACAAAGCTTCCTTCTAGTTGTTCTGAAACTTGAAACCTGCCCCATATTAGATATCCATATCCAAGTTATATAAACCTTTTTTAAATAAAGAAAAACTACAATGATCTTATTCAACTACATGAAAATAATGTGCATACCTCCACAATGGCATTATCAACATGTACATGACATATAGGAAACAGCTTTCCAACTATTTCACATGAGGAAATGATCTCATTACCTGCAGATAGCCGAGAGTGTCAAGTTTAGTCTAATGAGCAATAACAATGCACTATAGTACAATGCTCTATAATCAAAAATGAACAATAATAATGCAATATGGTATTACTATACCAATCATGTATATCCAACCTGCGTAAACCACCCTGTTAGCACACTTGGAAAAAAAAGCATTACAAAGATACCCGTTTTCACACATACCTTTTGTGGATCGCTCGTATGGGATAGTTTCTGTTCCACATAATTAGACGTATCTATAAACACATGCCACAAAAAAAAATCATTTAACCCCATTATTTGTTGAATAGAGAACATCTAACTCTTGATTCTAAGTAAATTATAATTAAACTTGGCCTTTATAACATAAAAAAGACTTACCACTGACCACTTGAGAGCCTTCCAAACTTCTGACTCAATCTTATTAGAAACTACGAACGATCCAAATCCTGTACAGAAAAAAAAATGTGTTATCAATTGAATTGGAAAAAATTAAAAATCAATTAATTGAATTACTGGGTTTACATCATAAACATAAAGAAATCAGCAATAACATAAATCAAATCGATTAAATACAATTAAAACTTACCGTAATAATTGGGTATTACAACAGATCATTCATGGCAGTTAAAGACCAATTATTCACTGTCAAGAATCGTTAGTGCAAAATCAAAGGAGTGTAATTCTTCCAAAATCAAATAGCATTTCGCACATTTACCCCAAAATCAATTATTGGAAAACAGATATAAAAAAGCCTAATTTTTTAAAACCCTATAAACGGATATAAAAAGAGCCTAATTTTTTAAAAACAATTCATTAAAAAAATGCATAACACATACTAACCTTTCAATCCTGGAAAACATGTTTCAGATCTTTCAAATGTTCTCTTTTTCTGAATGATGCTGGTATTTTAATTTGCAATTGTGTATGTGTTTTAATTTGCAATTGTGACAGTGAATTGATATTGAATGTGATTTTGAATTAGTATTCAAACTTATTTTGATGAATCGTGTAGAGGAATTTTTAAGATTTTTGGAAAGGTTTTTCAGATTAAATGACTTGACAAAAATATTAATTCATTGAATTGGTGAACAATTTCATTGATAAACGCACAGCCGGTGAATTGATTTCATTGATAGCATTAATTAGTTACCAAAAGATTTCCTTTCAATTTTGACTAAAATGAGTTGCATCATGTTACTTGTACGCAATTAATCTCCAGCCAATGGGATTGAAGACACATCAGAAAATTAAATGAGAGGGTTGCTTTAGGGGGCTTGTACATTATTCACGTTTATTAGATAGTATAGATTCATCACAATCTCATTCTTAATCCCGATTCAAATTTCAATCCCAATTTTTAAAAAGGAATTGGTATGATGTTATTGTTCCCTCGGATGATGATGAAGATGTGTCAACGTCAATTGCTAAAGATATATGAAACACTTAACGAGAATACCTCTAACTTTGGTCGCTATGCACGGGGTACACATCTAGTTTTATTATACTAGCCGAATGCTCGATCAAGCGATGCCGTTTTAGATAAAATTTATTTGCATCGATTTTTGCATGTTATTTTCTATTTTTATTTTATGTAATTGTGTTTATGGTTTAGTGATAGCAGTTTATCTCTGTGTGCATGACTTCTTAGACGTAAGTACGGAACAAAATGATTGGTTCATAAATGTATTTTAAATTTAACGATTAACGATATAATAGGGTATCCAGAGACAACAACGAAGACGAATATTTTTTTATGAACAAAATTTTCTATGCAACATTTTATGTGTGTGATGACAGAAGGGTGGGAATGGTATTTGTTAAAATATTGTGATTTGAGAAAAATTGAATATGAAACAAAGAAAAACCAAAGAATAAACCACTCAATCTTGGCCACTAATCTCTATTTGATCTGACGGTTGGATTTGTTTTTCATCCGTCCCATTTAATTAGTTAGAGGGGTAGGTTGGTCCATTTATACTCACACACACTTTTACGCAGCGTCACTTTCTCACTCACTCTCATTCCACATAAAGCCAAACGCCTATGCCACATCACAAAATCACTACAACCGTCTCACCAGATTACTAACTGATCAACGTTGGATAATGAAGATGATGAAGTGTTTGTCGAGTGATTTTTTGGATCGGAACGAGGCGATAATTGAGACGGTTTTGATCGGATATAATCAGGAGATGTGATACGGATTACGATCTGCAAGGAGATGCGATTGTTTCGGCGAAGGAGCGAGGAGATGCGATTGTTCCGGCAGAGGAGCGAGGAAGGAAGCGGCATCATTTACCGGCGGATCCACGTCATCATTTTCCGGCGACATCTTCGCCGGTGAATCAGAGTCATCCATCATTTTAATGAGGCGAAGTTCTTAACCAAAAACTATGAAAAAGATAAATTGACGTTAGAGGAGACATATTTATGTTATGATTGAAAAGATAAATGGAGGTCATGAAAGATTCGTCTGACACTCAACTTTTATATAGCTCTTTTCATTTACATGTGTCCTCCACAATTGTTTGTTTTCTCCAAATACTCCAAGGGGAGAGAGTCGCCCCTAAATAATGAAGTCGCCCAAGAAATATGGGTCCCAGTCGCCCAAGAAGTACACATGTATAGGGACACATATCATTATATTATATTATCCGCCCAAGTTTTAGGGGCGACCCTGTCCCCTTGAGGTATTTGGAGAAAACAAAAAATTGTGGGACATTTAGGGTAAAGGGGATGGTACGGATGAGGTATTTGTGGAAATTTCCCTTAACTTAACCATGGTTTGCTTTTTTATACAAATACTTTTAAGAATTTATACGCAGATAATGAAATTGAAAAGGTGTAATATGTATTGAAGAAAAAAAGAAAAGGATACAAATTTTTATAAAGGATTCACTCATTTCGGTACATTTTTATCATTAAATTTTGTAAGGTATTTTTTTTTTTTTTTTTTAACTTATAGCATATCTTACTTGATAGTTGATACTGGTAAAAAGAGATCTATAGGTGTTTAGGTTGTTTTTTATTTCACATGTTATTTAGACATGATTCATATGTGATTCATACAGAATCTCATGTGATTCTTGGACGAATCCTTTGTGATTCATAAAGAATCCCATGGGATTCTTTGATGAATCACTTGTGATTCATTCCTAATCGCATGTGATTCATACAGATTACCAATGTGATCAAACATAATATTAGTAGCAAACATTATATATTCAAAGTAAACAAGATATATTCAAAGTGAATAAAAAATTTTCTCATAACATTACAAAACAAAAATAGAATCTCAAGTGATTTTGTACTTCCGGTTTATATAAAGCAAAATGAGAATCCCATAGGATTTATATAGAATCCCATGTGATTCTCTCTGATCCTTTGTAATTCATTTAAAATCCCATGTGATCCATACAGAGTCGCATGGGAATCCCATGTGATGCACCAAAGAATCCCATGGGATTCACAATGAATCACTTGAGATTCATACTGAATCGCATGTGATTTCATACAGAATCTTTTGTGATTTATCGACAAGATAAATCATACAGAATCCCTTGAGATTCATAAAGAATCTCATGTGATTTTGTACTTAAAAATTATATAAGCAAAATGAAAATTCCATGGTATTTATACAGAATCCCATATGATTCTCTCTAATCCCTTGTAATTAAGGATGGCAACGGAAAAGAAAAAACCCACAACCCGCGGGTACCCATAATAAATGGGTGGGTAAACGCGTCAATTTCCACCCACGAGTGGGTCATGGGTGAAAATTTGTACCCATCAGTGGGTGGCGGGTGGTGATGGGTGAGGCATACCCATCGCGGGTAAACTCATGACACAGATTTAAAATACCCACAGGTATACCCGTCAAAATACCTATAGGTGTACCCATAAACCCATCTTAAAATTAATTATACTAATTAAAATATTTATGATGTTGTAGGTATACATGTAATAGTTACCACCAAGTATCAAGAAAACACATTAACCTAAAAGTTTGTTTGAGTTTCAAGACTAAAAAGAGAATATGAAAGATCAAATAGTCAAAGTTGTATTTGGCAAATTGATTCGTGTCTTATTACACAGTTTCATAGTCAGTTTTCATATCATCATTTTGTAATTTTGTTGCATAACACTAACCCATGGGCAACTAATACCCACGGGCAACGACATGGGTAGAAAATTGTACCCATTGGTAGGTGATGAGTGAGAAAAAAACTACGTAAGCGCGCGACGGGTTAGAGGTACCCATGCCCATTGCCCACGGGTGCCATCCCTACTTGTGATTCATATAGAATCCCATGTGATCTATACAGAATCCCACGAGATTCTTGGATAAATCACCTGATATTCATAAAGATTACCCATTTGATTCATATAGAATCCCATGGGATTCTGTATGAATCACATAAAAGATACTCGTCAAGTATCTTTATTAAATCCCATGAGATTCTGTATGAATCCCAAAGGATCAGAGAGAATCACATGTGATTCTGTATAACAACATACAACTTTTTAATAATGAGATTACAAGAGCTCATTTCAACAATCATATGAAAAACATATACCCTTAAAAAGCTGTGACATAAAAGTATAAAACTCAAAAACAGTGATTTACTTATTTTTACAAATCACTTGTGAGATTTTTAAAAACAATCACAAGTGATTTTTATAAATGCCGTGGGATTTTTTTACGAATTACATTGGACGGAAATTTTGAAAAAAATTCGTCGAAAGTATAAAAGTGCACATGTATAGAAAGATGATTTAATTTTCGTCGTGATGGTGTATTTTTCGTAGTTTAAAGATTTACCGATTGCAAGATATATTATTTTTTTTTTAAATGTTGAAAGTGGGTTTTTATATTAAGTGAGCTAGAATGTCAATTTTGCCCTTCCTTTGTTATTTTCTTTTTTTGTTTGATCTATACCGTTGGAAGAAATTAAAATGGAAGGCTAGGATATGCTTATTTGTTCTTTAGAATTTTTTTTTTATTTATTTATTTATTTATTTATTTATTTTTTCATAAATCTCACCGTGGTTTTATGTGGCATATATGTTTGGAAGTAAATAATTTTAGAATGTCAACTTGTTTCAAATCTTCAAAATAGATGAGTAAGGGACTAAGGGTATCACTAAGTGTATTTTCGTAAAATAACATTTTTGACTGAAACTTTCTTTGACCTGATTCTCAGAGTTCTGACATCGAACATCAGATTGTTTGTATTTTATTTCTGAATTAAATGCAATTGATTTATAGTTTCTAAGACTATATATCTGTGTGTCATATCGTGATGTGCATTTTTTATTTGTTTCACCAAGCACCTGACCGACTTTTTAATCTGGATAAGCCACCGCTTCAGAGAATAATGGCATTCACAACGAAGATTTAGCCATTTGACAGTGAATGTTGAAATATGTATTGTTAGTTTGTGTTAATTCTGTTAAGGAAATCTGTATTGGATTCTGTTAATGGAATTGGTGTTGGAAATACTATGTTGTTTAATGTGATCTTGTAACTAATTGCAATGCGCGCAATATTGCAATGTCTGTTTTGGTGAACCCAATGGACCTATTTGAATGCAATTTTATCCAGTTGAACCTTCTCAATTTTAGCTAAACATTTATAATACATTATTGTGTGATTGACACTTCGGGTGAATTTAATTACTGTTGATTTGTTTCATCTATAAGTTTTGACCCATTTCATTAAGCGATCCTTGAAGCTATTACACATTTGCTCTTTCAGAAATACTTTAAAAGAGTTCCCTTTTGGGATGCAATATTATCTGTTGGAATGCAAAAATGCCATGCATTTTGGCACACCCAACACGACCAATTTGAATACATTTTTATATAAATGATCTGATTTATTATTAGCTCAACTATAGTGAATTTCGACCAATTTGACCCGTTTCACTTTAAGCTTATAACCTGAAAGTAAAGCGCGCCACAGTTAACTTTTGGGTTCCAATGCTATGTGTTTCTGGGCAACAAAAACATACTAACTCTTGGGTTTAAATTGCACTATAACAGAAGCATCTGAATACACTTTATTTGCATCTGAACTGTTCAGTTTTTAGCGTAATCGTAGAAAAGTTGTTTGAATCTGTTTGATCAAAGCACCGAAAGAAACCTAGATGAAATTCAAGAAGACACCAAAACGATATGACCAAAAGCACCCAAGCTAAATTATACAACGAGCACCCATAAATTAACAACACCCCCATGAAAAGTACATTAAGACAACAAAACTCAATCTCCATCCTACAGAAGAGACGAAACTTAAATGAATAAAGGTAAAATAGAACCAGGTCGATCTACACAATTTTAAAATTTCATATTGTGATATACAATTGTTATTCTGCGTTCAACGTACATCAATGCTGCTATTTGTCATCGTAGCACTAGAAGGACTAACTTCAAGGCCATCTGGTGGTGCAGAAAACGTTGGCACTGGCATATTCATTGGAAGGTTTGGGAGTGCACCTTCAAACTTGAGGATCTGAATTGCTTGGCTGATAGACGGCCTCAGACTCGAGTTGGGGTGTGCACACCATAAACCCACTCTCATCAAACACTCGACTTCTTTTTGATCGAATTCAGTGGTCAGCATCTGATCCACACCAGAAAGCAACTTGTCTTTTCCATGTAAGTCCCAAACCCAATGCACCAACCCAAGATCAGAATTTGGGTCAACTTTGTCAGTCACCTTTCGGCCGCAAGCGATCTCTAATGCAACAACCCCAAAACTATATACATCCGACTCTCTACTTGCCTTTCCTGTTGTTAAATACTCAGGGGACATGTAGCCTAAAGTTCCGGCTAAACCAGTTGTTCGAATGCCTAATTCATGGTCCATGAATCGAGCCAATCCAAAGTCTCCCAGCTTTGCGTTAAATCCTGAATCAAGCATGATGTTGCTTGCTTTAATATCCCTATGCACCACACATTGTTCACACTCTTCATGGAGATAGAGCAATGCAGAAGCTAATCCCATGACTATCTTATACCTTACACCCCATTCCAAGGGACTTTTTTTGCTGAAGAGGTAGCAGTCAAGGCTCGCATTCGGCAAAAACTCATAGACAAGCAAGAATTGTGTTTGATCATGGCACCAACCGATGAGTTGCACCAAGTTTCGGTGCCTTAAACTGCTAATGATCTTCACTTCAGTTATGTACTCTTTCTTTCCCTGTCTCGAACCTTGTGAAATTTTCTTTACGGCTACTACGATCCCTTCACGCGATAAATAGCCCTTATAGACACACCCGAATCCCCCCTCGCCCAACTTCAAATCATCAGAAAAGTTGTTCGTAGCCAAAGCAAGATCTCTGAAAGAAAATCTTTTAGGTCCTGCTCCTCTTTCAAGATCATCGTTTATATCCGATGTCATGGGAATTGTGTCTACTGATTCCAGTGCATGTTTTCTTTGTCTCCACAATATAACATATACTAGTGTGGCTCCTACAACTACAACACCAAGTGGGACTATTAATCCCACTGCTAATTTCCATTTGTTTGATTTACCCTCCCTATTTTGTACCGTACTGTTTAAGCTTGAACTGAACTCCCAATATTGAACGATATGTCTCTCAACTGCGACACCTGTGGTACCCGAAAATCCAATTGTTACCCACTCAGAGAGAACTTCCCTCAAGTCAACTTTATATGAAAGACTAGTATTATACTTAGTGTTAGTTTCATTATTATCTACAGACCCATATTGCCAATTCAGGAGTAGCATCTGGGACGTAGCATTGTAAGAAAGCCAAGCATCAGCAGAGCGACCGCTGTGCAAACTAGCATTCCAAGCGGTGTAATTAACTGAGCGAATAGAGTTCAAGTTGATGCCCACGTGTTCGTATGGAGGATCACCTGTGTTAGTATTTGCGACCTGATCAAACTCAACAACAAGCATTTGGTTCCGGGGCGAGTCGTTATTAGTTGAGTTAAACAGGCCTAAGAATTCACCAGCTGAGTTGGGTGGGATTTGGAAGCCAACTGGAGCAAGAAAGAAACTAAGTGCATCGCCATATCCAGATGATCGATCAAGTGTATCGATGACAAAAGTGTAATGAGTAGTGAAATCAGAGAGCTTCCCAGATTTGCTATCCCATATCTGGATAGGATCCGCGTATATGGCGTGGCCAACACGCATCTGGTGATTGATTACGTTGAGCTGTATGACACCAAAAGAAGTTGCGGCATCTCCTGAATAGAGTATGTCTGTTGCATCAGTAGAGAAGCTAGTGATCTCAAAATCTACTGATTTAGACAAAGGCAAGAAGAATAAGGAAGAGAAAGCAAATAACATGAAAGAAACATAATTTTGTTGTGTAGAAGAGGAGTCCATGAAAACGATACAAGCTACTTTTATCTATGCATGGATACGTACCTATATATATAACTTATTTTATTACAGTTTGATCAAGTCATAGTAGAACAAGTCTTGTCAGTCTTGAAGAAATGATATATCTTATACCAGCATCGTTATTATAACATTATAATATTTTAACTTTGATCAATGAATTTGCACAAACATCTGCCTCTAGAAAACTTGACTTGATCAACAAGTCCACATGCATAGCATGCATCGGACAAAAAATCTGAATACTGTAATCAGCTATTAACAACTCATATTACACCACGTGATAACAAATTATTTAAAAAAAAAAAAACTGGTGATCTTATGATAGATCATTTGACGTACTTGTCTAAACTTCTAAAGAAATTTAGTGTGCGTTTGGTTCAAACTCATAAAAAAGAAATAAAAAGTTAATGATATTGGTGGGGAAAGAAAACTATTTCCTCAATTTATTGGATAATGGTTCATTATTTACTATTGATAATGAGTCATTGCATTATACTTTACCAATTATTTTTTTTAATTATCTTTCCGATGCCTCAAACCCCCCCCCCCCCCCCCCCCCCTCCCTCCCTCCCTCCCATAACCCCCTACTAAGCATGCCCTTAGTTACTCCCCCCTTCTCAAAATATTAGTTCATATCTCTTTTTCGGGATATCTCAAAATAATTATCCATTTTCATTTTTAAGAAAAAATTAAAGAATTTAGTGAAAGAATATTTTATTTGAGTGGTTGAAAATTAAAATAGCCCCACTTTTATTAAACTATGTGATTTTTGTCTCCTGACAATAATTTTGAGACGAAAAGAGTATTATACACGTTATGCCATTTAGTCAATGCTACCTTTATATACACTAGCAGGGTATCCGTGTCTTGCGGCGGCGGTACTCTATATTTAAAATTCTTGACAAACAAATTTTTGATAATACATTTTTCATGACAATAATTTTATAGAACCGAAGACATGAATTTTAAGTTCTTATAACTCCGAATAATAAAAAACTATATTATGTTAAAAACAGATGGGAAAGAACATACATGTCATTTATTTTTTATTTTTGGATAGATTGTATAAATTTTTTATTTCAAGAATGTTTATTATGTTTGAAAAAAGTAATTAAAATTTTATTTCTTTGTTTAATTTGTATCATGTAGTTTATTGCTTGTATTTTTGCATTAAGGGGTGTTTTAATAATTACACTAATTGGAGTGTTAAATATATATTTTGGTGGATAAGTTAATTTACAACATGCATTTATAATTGTATTTCTTAGATGCTACAAATTCATTGATATTTTAACAATTTCAAAATTTTGTTATATTTGATAAGTGTGTAAGTTGAATTTTTTAAAACTTCTATTTTTAGAAAGTCTCAAATGCTTTATAAAGAGTATAGAAAAGATTAAATTTCGCAACTGAGCACAAAAGTGTACTCTTGAATAGAATTTTTTTCTCCACAAAATTAGGTGGTTGCTTTTGTTATTTTATTCCACACAATGCATTTACTTGTTTTGTCTAAAAAGAAAAAATAATAATAAGACGGCTAAAAATATCATGGTTGTCAGGATCCAGATCCTGATTTTAGGATCTTACGATTTTACGATACTACAAAGAAAAAATGATCCGGATCTTACATAGGATCTTTGAAAGCTTAAGATCTTATAGGATCCCGATATTGACCATAGGATCTTAAGATCTAATCCGATCCGATCATACTTTTCTCGGATAACAAACTAAAAAACTGCAATTTTCTGGATTATTTTTTGTAAAATTTAAAAAACAACATCTTAATCTTATTAAACATTTCATAATCATAATTTAGGACAACATTTCGATAAAACATTCATATAATTTTGTGTTTCTGATATATAATACTTGTAAATTTGTATAATATTACAAAAATTATTAAGAAAATGACAGTATATCAGGATCTTAAGATCCCGATCCGATCTTACGATCACGATTTTACAAAGACAAAAACGATCTTAGGTAAGATCCCGGTCTGGAAACCCTTGAAAAATATGACTCAATTTGTATCTAAATCAACATAACAATGATTTATTAGTTTATAAAATAGGTCATGTCACTAAGAAAGTGTTGCCACATTAAATTAAACATACCATTAGAGCCTTAGGTGTGCTGATACACCAAAACTCCTCATTTGTGGCCCACATAGTGGCATATCACTTTAACAAACCTCCTTTCACAAACCCTTTTACTCACAACTAACCTCAACTTACTCATTTGAGAACCACCACTTCCTATCTTATTTTATTTTTTTCTCTCTCTTAAAAAAAATAAATAAAAAATAAAAAATAAAAAAGGACAAATCACTATCAAGAAGTACAAGCAATTGCCTCGACGTGCAAACGAGCAACACCCAAATAAGGAGATTTGAGGAGTTGAGCTGGTGTGGTGGCTAGCCATGAGTAGCAAGCCATGTCATCATGGCGAGGTGATGACGAGCCCACACCGTCCACTCTTAGACACACCAATTAAACATGTCAATCGATGCTCATATTTATGTGCTACATTTGGTTTATGTTAATTAAATTAATTATAAAGCGCAAATCATTATATAGATTTTACTAACAACATCTTTTAAATTAAAGCTATTGTTCAATGCTAATATCTTAACTTTAAGTTTAGATAATAACCAGTGTAAAATAATAATAATAATAAATTATTGATATGTGTGATACACATACAAAATATTGTAATACTATCATTTACCCTCCGATATATCTAGTCCATCATTTGACCATTTCTCACAACTTCCCGCAAACCCATTATTTGTTTCTTCCATCCTTTTGATTTGTTCCTTCTAGTAAATTGTAGTCCATCATTTGACTGAAAACACTATGGTAAATTAATTGAATGGGCAAGTATGGATACTATACCGGAGCACACACAAACTCAAGCACACGTCATGAAATCTTAATGTCACAGAAAAACATTTACTATGATAAAATGTTTAGCATGACAAAATGCTCGCGCGCTCTTCAGTTAATCATCACCAGATTCGAAAGTAGAGCTATTAAGATGGAGTTCTTCATTTTAAAATGTCGGACCTGACAAGTCCACCGAATTCTTTTTTGTCCTTGAGATATAATGTTGGATATTAAGAGGAAGATAGGTGTTATGCAAAAAAGTTTGGTCAGAGAAAATTTACTCATGTATTTTAGTTTCATCATACATATTGTTTGCGGGTGTAGTTAATGCATCATAAGTTAGTTTAGTATGGTGCATGTAAAAGTGTTTATGCATGAAAAATAGTAAAATTCTTTAGGATATATATCAAGGCAAAAACAATTATGTAAACATATAAAAAGATTTTTAAATATTCATATCATATGATGAAATTAAGCAAAAATAAAATGATGTATATATTCGACTGATAACGGCAATAAAAATAGATAAATAAGTAATATAGTCAATGGTCTATACATACATTTGATGGATTAATATTGATGGTGGATGTGATCATAGAGGAGATAGAAATAATCTTACGTTAGGAAACACAAAAAGGGGTTAAAACTGCATAAGGGCATAAGAGTCTATTTACAATCGTATTTATGTGTAAGAATCAAATTGGTGGGCTGGTGGGTAGGGAGGGGGCTAGGTCGGTTAGTACCGGGGTGTGGGGGATATAATGAAAGTTGGAAAGGGGTTGGAGCAGGTAGGCACACAGTTTTTAGCTTCATTTCATAGGAAAGTCGAGGATGGTGCGGGTACTTATTTTTGAAATGATATGTTGATTGGTGAATGTGACCTTAAAGATAAGTTTCCTAGGCTTTATCATCTAGAAAAGCGTAAGGAGGCGAAGATAGTAGAGAAAGGTAGGTGGATTGGTAGTGAGTGGAAGTGGGTATGGGAGTGGTCTAGGGAGCCACGAAGGAGGGGTGGAGGGGAGTTAGAGGAGTTGGAGTCTATTTTAAATATTATTACTATTGATTCTTCTTGCAGGGACACGTGGAAGTGGAGTCTTGATGAAAATGGTGTTTTTTTTCGTCAAAATTCTGTCATCTTTGGTTGATGAAAAGTGTCTTGCAATTGGGGGTAATGGTAATACCACGCTACGAAATAAAATAGCTCCAAAAAATATCATTGTTTTGTGTGGAGAGCTTTACGTGGGAGGTTACCTATTCGTGTGGAGTTAGACAAGAAAGGTATTGACATTCCTAATATTTTATGCCCTATGTGTGATGAGACCGTGGAGACCATTGATCATGTTTTAGTCTTATGCAATAAGTCTGAGAATATGGTCAAAATTTTTTGAATGGTGGAGCTGTGGAGTTGTGGATTCGTTTACTACTAGTGAAATGTTGCGTCATGAGGGTGGTAATTTGGTTTCTTCGAAAAGCAAGGTTTTGTGGGGAAGCAGTTGTGTGGATAATTGGGTATTTCATATGGAGGAATAGAAAAAATTGTTGTGTTTTTGGAAAAAATGTAGAGTCGGTTGAAAATGTTGTCCAAGATGTTAAAGTGAGAAGTTACGAATGAATCAAAAGGAGGTCGCCGAAAAGTCATATATTATGGGAGCAGTGGCTGATGTGTCCTGGTTTGTGTGGGGATTCTTCGCAGACGGGTGTAGGCATAAATGTGTAAATTGGTCGAGGTCATATAGCAGTCTAGCAGATATTTTGGCATTGCTGGAGTGGCGAGTATCTTGCGTTTGAGCAACTTATGTGTTTTCTAGTATGTAGCAATATGCTTAGTTTTATAGCACATTCTTATTGATTTTGATTAGAGGTCTTGGGTTTTATTTTCCTAGCATCTCGTTAGCGTTTTCTCATTAGTCTTGTTGGTTGTTGCTTTTGTTTGTTGAGCTCCTCCTGGTCTGTGAGAGTGTGTTAGTCACATTTGTTGTTGTGGCATGTGTGGCCTTGTGTTTCTTTTAATCTTTTGACTTTTTCAAAAAAAATAATACAAAATAAAAAATAAAATAAAATAAAAAATAAAAAATTACAAATGAAATAATCGCTAACTGATACGTGCACCTTGGAAACCATGACATGAGGGACAAAACAATGAGTCTTGAGGACAAGACTCGTTTTTAGGCGCGGAGTATTGATACGTGCATGACACTGGACCAAGTCCAAAGAAGAACAACCACTGTCTCCATCATTTATGCATACACACATTTAGTATTGAAGTAGTTAATTGCATGCATGAGTTGTTACATGCATTGTTTTAGGAACTCATTAAACCATTATTTTCATGTCCTTGTTTTAAGCCTAAGAAAAGTGTAGTGGATACCCATGTTAGCCACTAACTAGTTGGTAGTTTTATTTCTGGCATTATAAATATTGTAGTCTGTTATTGAATGAAATAGAGAAGAGAAAATGTTTAAGAAAGTTAGTAGTTAGTTTTAGTAGTACTAGAATTCTATTCCTTCAACTATTTCTTGGAGATTGACTGCCAACACTAACCACTTTGTAGATTTTATCAAACACATTCACAATCCAATATCTTTATTGGTTATAGCAAACACTACGTAACTAATTGAAAAAGTACGTTTTAATAATAGCAGGTTTGTTGAAAAGTTTTTGTTAATAAACGACCCATGACAAGGCACGCATGCTGAAAAAGGTAAACAAAATTAGAACGTTGACAAGGTTCAGTGAATTCCGACCCATGACCAGGAAATATAGAGAAAGTTGATTTGGTGTAGTCTATATGACCACAGGCTATTCTAGTGACTGAAAGTACGGTCAGTATAGTTGCCAAATCAAAATTTTCAAGAAAGGTTACCATTACCAACGAGCATAAGGCTATCCACAGTGGATCGGATAATATCGATCATGAGGATCGATCGATCGATGTCACCACTGTGTACCCAAATGTTGAAATCGATCGCCGGGACTAAAAATCCAATATGGGTCGAGATTCCGAACGATATTGTACAAGAAGTGTTTCCATATTACCGTTTGTATTAAAATATATATATATATATATATATATATATATATATATATATATATATATATATATATATATATATATATATATATATATATATATACTTTTTTCCAAAAAACATTACCACTTTTCATCCTATAAATACTAATATTAAACCCACATTCAAACACACAATTTCAAACAAATTATCATCAATATTCATTCACCATGTCCATGTCGTCCTACGAGTATTTGTTTGGTTCTTCGTCTTCCGACGACGACGAAGAAGTTTTTAATGAGTTTGTGGAGTTGGCGGAGTTTGCTTGGAACGCGTATCAAGCACATCAGTCAAAACCTAAAAGAAGGTACGTACCTAGGGATCATGTTGCTGCACACAATTGGTTAGTGAATGCATACTTCGGCGAAAACCCGCTGCACGATGAAAGAACATTCCGTCGACGTTTCCGAATGAGCCGAGAACTGTTCACACGAATTGTTCGAGAGGTAACCGATTATTCTACTTATTTTGAACAAACTAATGATTGTAGGGGCGTACCTGGTATTAGCCCATTGGTCAAGTGTACCGCGGCCATTCGTCAATTGGGATACGCGGCCGTTCCAGATTCTCTTGACGAGAATCTGGCAATAGCCGAAACAACATCCCGTCAATGCCTCCGTAAGTTTTACAAAGTTATCATCGAGTTATATGGTCCTGAGTATTTGCGAAAGCCCACGTATTCTGATCTTGAAAGATTATATGCTTATCACGAGCAGAAGCATGGGTTTCCTGGGATGATGGGAAGCATTGATTGTACAAGTTGGGAGTGAAAGAATTACCCGAACGGTTTGAGAGGTCAATATGCTAGAGGTGATCATGGGCCACATCCATTCATTTTATTGGAGGCGGTCGCTTCCCAAGATTTATGGATTTGGCATGCGTTCTTTGGTGTTTCCGGTGCAAATAACGACGTAAACATTTTACGTCGTTCACCTGTCTTCAATGATATCAGATCTGGGAGAGCAGCAGACCTTGAATTCGAAGCAAACGATGTACAATACAAATGGGGATATTATCTTACTGACGGGATATATCCACAATGGTCCGTTCTTATTAAGTCCATTTCAAATCCTCCCACGGATAATCATAAAAGGCTATTATACAAGAGGAAGCACGAAGCAGCAAGGAAAGATGTGGAACGGGCTTTTGGTGTGTTGAAGAAGAAGTGGAAAATGCTTAAAGTTCCAGCTCGAGGGTTGTTCAAAAGTGATCTCAAAGATATTATGTATATATGTATCATATTACATAATATGATCATAAAAGACAACCAGCGGGCGATATGTCCTACATGGTACGAAGCGGAGGTCCACCAACCACACGATCCCTTAAATTCATTTGAAGAATCTTTAGCAATTTCTCTGGAGCTCGATAACACAGCAATTCATCAAAACTTAAAAGTTGATTTGGTCGAGCACATTTGGAGAAATCGTAGACATCATCGTCTCCCTCATGACAATGAAGACGAAGATGAGGACGATGACGATGAAGAATTTCTGTGATGTTTAGTTATATTTATATTTAATTTAGTATTTTAATATTTTAATTCTGTATTGTTTCGTTTATGTAATGTTTACGTTTTATTAATAAAAGTTATGTTTGTGTTAAAAAATGTTTTTTTTTTTTTTTAAAAAAATGATGATGCAATATAGGTTGCCACTGTGATGATAGAGGTGAATATGGGTTGAGGAGAGAGAAAGCTCAAGCGGCAGCCAGAAAGATGATGCAATATGAGTCACCACTGTGGGTAACCTAATGTAGAACTCGTAACTATCCATACATGCATCACCATGGTTTCCAAATTCACAAAACAAAACCGGTATGAAATATTGTTTCTACTCAAGGGTCATCATCAGCACAATTACTTTCAAGCTGGTATCATTATTATGTGAATAATATTGGGCAAATGGCACAAAAAGGTACCCAACTTAGGGTTTATATATAATCAAAGTACTTTACTTTTTTTCTTGCATAAAAAGGCGTCCAACTTTTTTTTTTTTTTTTTTTTTTTTTTTTTTTTTTTTACGGATTTGGGTATTTTACTAACTTCCGTTAACCCACTTCGTTAGAAAATTACATGTTTGGTCCTTGAGTATATATATTAATATCATGCACAGTCCATCACTAAAAAATATATATTTTCGCAAAAATAAACTTGAGAATTTAAAAAAAAAAAATAGAAAATCAAAGAAATTAGAAAATAAAAAAAAAATCAAATTTAAAAAAAAATTAAAAATTATTTTTTTTAAAATTCGAAAATAAAAATTTCCAAAAAAAAATTAGAAAATAAAAAAAAAATCAAAAAAATATTTTCGAGGAAGAATTTTGTATTTTTTTTAAAATAATTATCGATTTTTTTTAAATATTCGAAAAATTCAAATTCAAAAAAAATTAATCTTTTTTAAATTCGATAATAAAAATTTCCAAAAAAAAAATAGAAAATAAAAATAAATTCAAAAAAATATTTTCGAAGAAAAATATCGATTTTTTTTTTTTTTTTTTTTCTAATTTTTTTGGAAATTTTTATTTTCTAATTTAGAAAAAATAATTGTTAATTTTTTTTAAATTTGATTTTTTTTATTTTCTAATATTTTAAATTTTTTTTATTTTCTAATTTAAAAAAATTTCTCAAGTTTTTTTTTTTTTTTTTTTTTTTTTTTTTTTTTTTTTTTTTGATGTAATGTGCATGAAATGATTATATATACTCAGGGACCCAACATGTAATTTTCTAACGAAGTGGGTTAAAGGAGGTTAGTAAAAAACCAAATCCGTAAAAAAAAAAGGTTGGAAGCCTTTTTATGCAAGAAAAAAAATAGAGTATCTTGATTGTATATAGACCCAAAGTTGGGTACCTTTTGTGCCATTTGCCCAATAATATTTCGTATGCAAACTTTAAAGATTTCCAATCTAAGCTTGCATTTAAGGGTACGTGCATGAATGATGCAGATGAATGCTAAATCAAATTCTTATATCTTATCCTTCACCATAAATTTTGTTACAATTTATTTATTAAGGTTGACATGCTCTAGGATATTTGTATTTTCTTTTTTAAATGAGTAGGCCGGCTTTGAGGGTGTGCAAGGTGAGCGATCGCACAGGGCCTCAAAATTTGTCTCGTTAATAATTATATGCATGTGTACGCATATTTTTCACAAAGAAAATATTATATATATGAGAAATTATCTTAAATAAGTAATATGTTAAAACGTTTAGCTAACTAATTATAATATATCTTATACATAGTGACACCTTATATATAGCATTCCTTAGCGAAATGCCTCATTATTTAATTTCGTCCATGACCCTCAAAAATTTTATAAATTAATGGGACGGCCCTGCAAATGAGGTACCGCTGGGATTCTCACCCTTTCAGCGATGCTCTCTTACATAAATTATAAATTGGTTTCATGATCAAAGGATATGAATAACTCAAGACCCATATTTGAGTGACAAACACTTCCCGTGTGTTTTTCGTCTTACCATAGAAACCATCGATCGTAATTCAATAACTTAATGCTTAAAACAATGCACACACAAAAAAGATAACAAGAACCTAGCAAGTATACATTTTGTTTTGAGCGACAAAGAAACTTTAATTAAAAAAAAAAAAAAAAAATAATAATAATAATAATAATAATAATAATAATAATAATAATAATAATAAGGGAGAAGCTATTGATAAACAACACATTATTAGAAAGACACGACCAAAAGCACCCAAGCTAAATACAAAACTCAAACCCCATCCCTATAAAAGACACGAAACTAGCAAATTTCCTCAACCACCATGAAACATATAATGAACAAAGGTAAAATGGTAACCAGATTATCTAAAGTGAAATTTTTGTTTTGCACAACACCTTATTATTGTGCTCTCAACGCACTTCATCAATGCTATTATTGGTCATTGTACCGCTAGCAGAACTGGCTTCAAGGACATCTGGTGTTGCATTATACGTTGGCACAAGCATCTTCATTGGAAGGTTTGGGAGTGCAGCTTCGAACTTGAGCACCTTAATTGCTTGGCTGATAGACGGCCTCAATCTCGAGTCAGCGTGAGCACACCATAAACCAACTCTCATCAAACACTCGACTTCTTTTTTGTCGAATACATTGCTCAGCATCTGATCCACACCAGAAAGCAACTCATCTTTTCCGAGTAAATCCCAAACCCAATGCACCAAACCAAGATCAGAATTTGGGTCAACTCTATCCATCGCCTTTCGGCCGCAGGCGATCTCTAAAGCAACTACCCCAAAACTATACACATCAGACTCTTTACTTGCCTTCCCTGTTGTTACATACTCAGGGGACATGTAGCCTAAAGTTCCGGCTAAACCAGTTGTTCGAAAACCTGATTCATGGTCCATGATTCGAGCCAATCCAAAGTCTCCAAGCTTTGAATTGAAGCCAGAATCAAGCATGATATTGCTCGCTTTAATATCACGATGCAATACACATTGTTCACACTCTTCATGGAGATAGAGCAAAGCAGAAGCTAATCCCATGACGATCTTATATCTCACACCCCATTCCAGGGGACTTTTTTTTGCTGAAGAGGTAATAGTCAAGGCTGGCGTTTGGCAGAAACTCATAGACAAGCAAGAATTGTGTTTGATCATGGCACCAACCTATGAGTTGCACCAAATTTCGGTGCCTTAAACTGCTAATGATCTTCACTTCGGTTATGTACTCTTTTTTTCCTTGTTTAGAACCTTGTGAAATTTTTTTAACAGCGACCACCATGCCTTCATGCGATAAGTAGCCTTTATAGACACACCCGAAACCCCCCTCACCCAACTTCAAGTCATCAGAGAAGTTATTCGTTGCCAAAGCAAGATCTCTGAAAGAAAATCTTTTAGGTCCTGTTCCTCTTTCAAGATCATCGGTCATCGATGTCAACGCATCTGTTTCGAGTGAGTTATTTCCAGATTTTCCATGTCTCCTCCTAAACATAACATATACTACTATGACTACTACAATTAGAATGCTAATAGGAATGGTTATTCCCAATGCTGATTTCCATTTTTTTGGACTTTCTTTTCTTTTTTGTGTTGTATTCAAACTTGAACTGAACTCCCAGTATCGAACGATCTGTCTCTCAACTGCAATACCTGTGGTGCCCGAAAATCCAAGTGTTACCCACTCAGGAAGAACGTTCCTGAGGTCAACTCTATACGAAAGACTGGTGGTATTTTCTAGATCAGTAGCATAATGCCAAGACATGATCATCATCTGCGTGGTAGCATTGTAAGAAACACACACATTTGCAGGATGTCCACTGTGAAAACTAGCATTCCAAAGAGTACTATCAACTGATTTAATCGAGTTCAAGTTGATACCTGCATGTTCATACTGAGGATCCTGTGAGTTTACAATAGAATCAAACTCAAAGACAATCATTTGGTTTTGGAGTGAGTCGTTGTTAGTTGTGTTGAACAGGCCTAAGAATTCACCAGCTGAGTTGGGTGGAATTTGGAAGCCAACTGGAGCAAGAAAGAAACTAAATGCATCGCCATATCCAGATGATTGACCTCGTGTATCGATTACAAAAGTGAAATGAGTAGTGAAATCAGAGAGCCTCCTAGATTTTCTGTCCCATATTTGGACTGGATCCGCGTATTTGGCGTGGCCAACACGCATCTTGTAATCAACTTTGTTGAGCTCTATGACTCCATTAAACGGTACGGCATCACCTGAATAAGCTATGTTTTTTGTATCTGGAGAAAAAGTATCGAACTTAAAATATGTTGATTCAGACAAAGGCAAGATGAATATGGAAGAAGAAACAAAGAAGATGAGACAAACAATTTCAAGTCGTGGAGATGAGTAAGCCATGATAATATTAGGCAAGATCAAGAAGAAACAAAGTGAATGATACAACCATTATTTGGATATGTGTGATTACTTATAAATGAGGAGAAAGAAAATTTAAGGTCTAATTACTTGTAACTTGGAATTGGCAATGAGAAAGGTCTTATGACACGATGACGAATTGGGGACAATGACCCGAAGTAAAATTTTAACGTGCTAAGTAGATGGAGAACTAGAGAAGACTATAGCTATATAAGTTATACTAATAACATTTTGCAATCATATGAATGTAATACAGAATAAAAATCGATTATTCATATCATCTGCTATCAGCTAAACCATTTACATATTTGTGTTATGTGTGTGCATTCTTAATTTCTTATCTCGTGGGTATCTTGCACAAAGTTGACTAAAACTTAGAATACAAAAAGGGGATATCCTCTAAACTTATTATACATAAACAAATTCTGCAAAGTACTTACAAATTTTGTAATGATGCAAGTATGAAACCTTTTATATATATGTTCTAAACCTATCGAATAGCACCCAAGCATCTTAAAAATATACGAGAAACATAGTTTTCTTGACAACCTTGACAGAGTGACTATTTTTAAAATTTACTATAAGAATATAATATTATGAATATTAAAAAGAAAAGGAATTTTATGACAGTAATAAACGTCAATTTTTTTGCAATTTGCAAGGGTCATCAGAATGATGTGTTGTAAATTTGAATCGACCAATCAACTGAGTTTACAAGCCAATTGTTAAACGTACATTAATTTTGTAGAAAAAATAACAGATGATCAGACTTTGACTAATGATTGGTCAGTTTGGCACCTCATGGCCCATTTGCACTGAATAACAAAACAATCAACACCATTACGTGAGTAGTAGTGCTCTAAACGAAACAGACGAACACGAATGGAGCCCTGTTCATGTTCGTTCATTTAATTTTAACTGGACAAATAAACGGACTCGGACGCTTAAACGGACGAATTTTCTTGCTCATGTTCGTTTATTAAGAAAATGAGTTGTTCATGTTCGGTTATGTTCGTTCATTAAGACACTAAACGAACGCTAAACGAACATAAACGATCGAACATAAATGAAAATAGACAAACAAACATAAATTTTATTAAATTCTTCACAATATAATGTTTTACAAGTTGTATTGTTTAAACAAACCAATTTTTAAAATTATACAATTTATATGAACATATTTTTTTGGGTAAAAGGTCAACGACCCGGTAAATATATTACTCCAAAAAACGTTTAAGTACAACGGATATGGGTGAATCCCATATCTCAGCCCTTATGATATATGAACATAAATAGATAAATAAACATAAACAAACTTTAACGAACGCATAATCGGACGTTCACGAATATAAATGAACGGACGAAACTTTTGTTTATGTTCGTTCATTTAACTAAACGAACGTAAAATATTGTTCATGTTCATTCATTTAATAAACGAACTTTTTACCGAACGGTTTATGAAATGTTCACTGAACATAAATGAACGGTATATGAACATTAAGTTCGTTTACAGCCCTAGTGAGTAGACCACCTATATAAGTAGAACGTCAAGGTCATCGTTTACTTGGTCTATGACAAAAATACTCCTGGTGATGTATTTACTATTTAGTATATTTACAGTACCTTAGCCATATGTATAGTAGTGGGGGGCGATGCCCCCAACCAAGCTTTCATGGATACCTAAAAATACATAAGAAAAAATAATAAATTGCTAACAAAGTTGACGAGTGCCCTCAGGCAAATCATCTGCGTGACCTCAACACTCTCAAAGGTTACCAAAAATCACAGTGTTGTTTAACGTAGAAACAGTTTTTCCGGTTGCATTGTCGGAAAAAATGGAGAAGATGAGAAAGTAGAAAGTGTGAAAGTGAGTTGTGGACTTGTTGGTGGGGTAACATATCACGTGGTATTAAAAGATTATCATTTGATTTATTATTTGTTTAGTATTATTTACAACTTTACAAGTACTCCATGAATATGATATAATATTATATATATCAACTCTTCATTGTTTTTCTTTATGTGACATATAGACGCAGTCGTAGTACTCTATTAGTCTATTATGTCTAATTCGATAGTTTTTCTCAAAAAAAATTATTTATGTGTTTAATAAGAAGTTTATGTGGTCACATGTTTTTACAATCACAGTTCTTCAAATTTTAAAAATGTTATGAGTTTTTAGAAATAATCACATTTCTTTAAAAAAAAAATAAGTTGCTTAACCAGATGGCAAACACTTTTTACGCAATTTATTAGTTTCTTATGTTTAGTTTTTCGTTAAGTATTTGTAGTCTATACAAGTGTTAATTTCATCGAGATAGAACACTTTTGTTGGTGCCTTTAATCAAACCTGACCCAACTTGTTTGGGTAAAAGGGAAATACGCGGTAAAATAAACCGACTTGTTTGACGTTACACTAAAAAACCCTATTATTGCTCGATGCCCCCTTTGATCGCATTTTTTTGCTCCGCCACTCCTTGTCCGAAACTTATGGCTTAAAAATATTTTAGGATTCAACCTAACAATGACTATATATCTTATAATCAGGGTCGTCCCATGAATTCATGAAATTTTTTAGGGCCCTGGACGAAATTAAATAATGACGCTTTTCGAGAATCAATGTTATATATAAAGTGTCACCGTTTATAAGATATAATGCAAATAATTATCTAAACATTCTAACATATTACTCATTTAAGATATTTTCTCACCTAAATACTTTTTTCTTCATAAAAAATATGTATACACATCCTTATAATTATTAACGAGACAAATTTTGGGGCCTCTAAAAGTTTTAGGGCCCTGAGCCGTCGCACACCTTGCACACCTTTAAAGACGGCACTGCTTATAATGGAGCTCAAACTACATCAAGTTGGGGTATATCTTATCCGGGATGTAATGTAAAAGCTCTTGGTATAAGACGAATCAACAATCAAGTGCACATAAAAGTGTTAGTTCATGTGATGTGAATATCAAGATCTAAGAAAGAGATCACTGAAACCACATGAGGACCGTATTGAGGATCCCACGAGTTTACATAAGAATCAAACTCAAAGAAAAGTATTTGGTATCGGTCTGAGTCAAAGTCAGTTGTGTTGAACAGAAAGAATCAAACTCAAAGAAAAGTATTTGGTATCGGTCTGAGTCAAAGTCAGTTGTGTTGAACAGACCTAAAAAAGGTCCAGCTGAGTTGGGCGGGATTTGGAAGCCATACTTTGCAAGAAAGAAAGAAAAAGCATGTGTCAACGATGAGAGTGATGAAATGAGTTGAGAAATCTGAGAGCTTTAGGGATTTGCTGTCCCATATCTGGACTGGATCAGCATATATGGCATGGCCAACACGCATCTGATATTCTACTTGATTGAGTTGTATGACACCAAAAGAAGGTACGGCATCACCCGTATAGTGTATATTTCTTCCATCAGCAGAGAATCTAGTGATCTCAAAATATATTGATTCGGAAAAGGGAAAGAAGAATAAGGAACACGAAACAAAGAGAGTGATACAAACGATTTCAAGTTGTGGACATGAGGAATCCATATGAAAAGAATACACGCTATTTTCATTAATCATGTGCAGTGTACCTATAAAAATGTGGGAAAGAATTATAAGTTTCGAAAAATAAACATGTTTCATTCACATTTGATCAAGTCTTAGAAGAAAATAAAGTCTTATAAGCCTTAAAGAAATTAACATCCAGTCTTAGCTGTCCAAATAAAACTAAAAAGATATGGTATAGTAATATACCAGTATTATTAATAAACATTTGAGAGTTATATGATAGAATCATTTGGTAAATATATCTAACTTCCCATACAAATTTAGATCATACGAGTTTCTAATTGTTGCGTTTACAGTACACGTTGTTTCATTGCTAGATAGTCATATAAACAAGATTTTTAACAACAAAAGTGGAGGCGTGTTTGGTATTTGTTTCTTTAGAAAAGATAATGTTTGACGATTATAAGAGGGGAAGGTGTGGGCTCGCCAAGACCCTCGCCACTCCTACGTGGAGAAGCAAATTGCTTCGTCGTTGCTCGTTGTCACACCATGTGAAGCTCGCCGTCCCACGCCAGTTGAGACCATATCGTGCAGACGACGAGCCTTGGAACCGTCCTTTTTGTCGGTGCTTTTCTTTTTCTTTTTTTCCCCCTTCTTTTCTAAATTTGTAATGTTTAATATATATTTGCCATTGATGACTCTGTTTCCCTGAAGGTTTATGAAACTGGCCATGGGAGAAGAGGTGGTAAAGGTGAAGGTGAAGGTGAAGGTGGGGGCGGACAACTTTATGCATTGTTTTGAAACCCGGGTCGACCCCGGTTAACCGGTTCGACCGGTTCCGGCCAAAAAAAGGGTCAAAACAACTCGCACTAGGCCAAAAACTGGAATTGGTTACACCAAATATGTGTGACGATATACATATAGTCACACATGGTTTTTTTCGTATGTGTGACTAAAGGTGGTGTGACCATAAGGTACCTACGGTCACATGTTTTGGTTCTTTTTAGTCTCACTTAAAAAAGAGTAACCAAAACGTTAAAATGTGTGATTAAATAGGTACAATTTTAGTTGGATTAATCAGCTTTGTGTGACCAAAAACTCTTATAGTCATAAGAAGCATTTTCTTTTTGTATATTTAGTCACATACAATTAACCATAAAGTGGCCAAAAGTGTTAATAAGTGTGACCATATGGTGTTGAAAGTGAAGAAATGTATGGTTTGTGTGACTATAGATCATCCAATTGCCACATAAATTTGGTTTTCGTGTGGCCTTTTGTACCATTTAGTCACACAAATCATGTTTCTTTTGGGTATTTAGTCACATACAATTAAACATAAAGTGGTCAAAAATATGAATAAGTGTGACCATATGTTCTTTAAAGTGAAGAAATGTGTGTTTTGTGTGACTATTGATCATCCAATGGCCACATGAATTTTAGTTTTGTGTGGCCTTTTGTTACATTTAGTCACACAAAGCATTTTTCATTTGGGTATTTAGTCACATACAATAAATCATAAAGTGGCCAAAAGTGTGAATAAGTGTGACCATATGGTGTTTAAAGTGAAGAAATGTGTGTTTTGTGTGATTATTGATCATCCAATGGCCACATGAATTTTATTTTTGTGTGGCCTTTTGTTACATTTAGTCACACAGAGCATTTTTCTTTTAGGTATTTAGTCACATACAATAAATCATAAAGTGGCCAAAAGTGTGAATAAGTGTGACCATATGGTGTTTAAAGTGAAGAAATGTGTGTTTTGTGTGACTATTCGTCATCCAATGGCCACATGAATTGTATGTTTGTGTGGCCTTTTGTACCATTTAGTCACACATATCATGTTTCTTTTGGGTATTTAGTCACATACAATTAAGCATAAAGTGGTCAAAAGTGTGAATAAATGTGACCATATGGTGTTTAAAGTGAAGAAATTTGTGTTTTGTGTGACTATTGATCATCCAATGGCCACATGAATTGTATGTTTGCGTGGCCTTTTGTACCATTTAGTCACACAAAGCATTTTTCTTTTAGGTATTTAGTCACATACAATAAATCATAAAGTGGCCAAAAGTGTGAATAAGGGTGACCATATGGTGTTTAAAGTGAAGAAATGTGTGTTTTGTGTGACTATTGATCATCGAATGGCCACATGAATTTTATTTTTGAGTGGCCTTTTGTTACATTTAGTCACACAAAGCATTTTTCTTTTGGGTATTTAGTCACATACAATAAATCATAAAGTGGCCAAAAGTGTGAATACGTGTGACCATATGGTGTTTAAAGTGAAGAAATGTGTGTTTTGTGTGACTATTGGTCATCCAATGGCCACATGAATTGTATGTTTGTGTGGCCTTTTGTACCATTTAGTCACACAAATCATGTTTGTTTTGGGTATTTAGTCACATACAATTAAGCATAAAGTGGCCAAAAGTGTGAATAAGTGTGACCATATTGTGTTTAAAGTGAGGAAATTTGTGTTTTGTGTGACTATTGATAAGCCAATGGCAACATGAATTGTATGTTTGTGTGGCCTTTTGTACCATTTAGTCCCACATATCATGTTTGTTTTAGGTATTTAGTCACATACAATTAAGCATAAAGTGGCTAAAAGTGTGAATAAATGTGACCATATGGTGTTTAAAGTGAAGAAATTTGTGTTTTGTGTGACTATTGATAAGCCAATGGCCACATGAATTGTATGTGTGTGTAGCCTTTTGTACCATTTAGTCACACATATCATGTTTGTTTTGGGTATTTAGTCACATACAGTTAAGCATAAAGTGGCTAAAAGTGTGAATAAGTGTGACCATATGGTGTTTAAAGTGAAGAAATTTGTGTTTTGTGTGACTATTGATAAGCCAATGGCCACATGAATTGTATGTTTGTGTGGCCTTTTGTACCATTTAGTCACACATATCATGTTTGTTTTGGGTATTTACTCACATACAATTAATCATAAACGTATTAATAAGTGTGACCATATGCCGTTTAAATTGAAGAAATTTGTATTTTGTGTGACTATTGATCATCAAATGGCCAAATGAATTGTATGCGTGTGTGGCCTTTTGTAACATTTAGTCACACAACGAATTAATTATACAGTCACCAACAAAAAGCCGTAAATAATAAAATTCAAATATATCAAATTAAACAAATTCAAATACAATAAAAGTGGAATGTATATAAAATTGTAATGGCGTAAATAATAAAATTCTCATAAATATAACTTCTTAGTCTTGATCTTCTGAGCAGCTTCACTTTTCATGGCTTCAATAGAGACGTAGTTGCGCTTCCCTGTTAATTTAGGTGGAACTTTGTTATGCTCACTAATCATTTGTATGGTACTTGGTGGTGTAGCCTGTAGGAAACAAAAAGCCAGGTGTATCAAATACTGAATTAAATATGAGAAATTTTATATATATATATATATATATATATATATATATATATATATATATATATATATATATATATATATATATATATATATATATATATATATATATATATATATATATATATATTGTTGATACAAAAGTTGGGCTTACCTTGTTTGTACTCCTGCTCTCGTACCAATTAGAACTTTAGTGCTTGCGAAACCTGTGCACTAAGAAAGTAAACAACACCGTTAGACTTATCGTGGGATTGTCTCCCACGATTAGACTCCGGCGTGAGAGTAAGTAATCGGTTTTAGGGTTTGTAGAAGAGTTAGGGATTGTGTAAATCGTACCTTTGAATGAGAATATATCATTCTATATATAGGGCGCAGAAACCGTGTAGGTTTCTTGCTCCTTACTCTTCGCACTCGTGGTGCTTATCTTAGGTAAGGATATCTATCCGTGAATAGAGAATCCTTATCCTTTAATTATACGTACCGGTTGGGCTTTGAGCTTCGTGAGCCCAAGCCATATGTATTAGAGGCCCAAGTCATTTATCATTATAACCCACTCGTGGTGGGTTTGGGCTTTGTAATGTCCATAATTTGGGCTCGTGGCCCAATTATAGGATATACGTCATCATGTCCCCCCAGTCTAGTATGCGTGGCACGTAGCCGCGGGTACTAGACTAAAGGAACGAGCGGTAAGCGTGGCGGGAAGAAATTAAATATTTCCCTCCCAAATGATAGGAACAATGAACCTAGTCCCAAATATCCCAAGGTGTGCCTCGAGAAACGGGGGAGCTATCCACGTGTGTCTCAGGAAAAGGGGAAAAGTGCTTGTACTCTTCACCTCCCAGCCACACGTTCGTGAGTGGATTCCACGTGGCGTCCCATTTAGGGTTTCTTAGTCTCTTATATAAAGTACCGCCCCCATTTCACTGTGTTTCACACAGTTAAAACGTTTTTCACCATTTGCAAATTTTTCGAAAGCGTTGTCTCTCCTCGATATTTTGTATACGTTAGGTAACTGCGCGTGCGTAATATTTTAGCAAAACTTATTTACAAAATGGTTGTTGCGCAGTTAGATGAGTTTCGCTCCTTGATGGATGAGGATGACGTACGTCAGTTTGCTTCTGACTATTTCATTCCTCTAGACGTCCATCCGGAGGCCCCTGATGTTGACGCGTGTATAGCTGATTTCCCCGATGGGAAGATAGGTTTATACACGCGCTTTTTTGACTATGCGAATTATCGTATACCCATTTCAATGTTTTTGAGCAATTTACTCAATCACTATCAGCTCCATATATCGCAGCTGCACTGTATAGGTGCGGCGAAGATATCGAATTTTGAGATTAACTGTCGGTTGCTTGCCATTAACCCGACTGTCGACCTGTTCCGCGCGTTTTACCATTCTACGTGGGCGAATGGATGGGTCTCATTTGCCAAGCGCGCTGGTAACCTTCAATGCTATACCGTTAAGGTAGATTCGTTAAGGCATTGGAGGGAACACTTTTTCTGGGTAGATGATATGGTTTTTCCATCACGGTTTGGGTTCTATGTCCAAGGGACGCTGCCGAGGGATGAGCGTCCTGTCCCTGGTTCGTACAGCCTTGCGGATGCGGATACTATTGATAGTAACCGTATTCTCATTAACTCCTATCCTGAGGAGTTTTTGGTGCACATGGGACTCAGTCGCAATTATTTTGATGGCGCTGGGGAGGTTCCAACCTTCATTGATGAGAACAGCCAGGGTGGGTGCTCATCCTTTCTTGCCTTTGCCTCTAGGATGTAAGTATTTGTTTTAAATAACTAAGTTGTCCTTGTTATTTGTTGTTGTTCTTCGCAGAGATGGATTTGTTCGCGTTCGTGAAGTTGAAGGAGCCCAAGCGTGCGACCATAGGAGTGCGTCCTTTGAGGGTTGGCGAGCAGCCTATTTTAGAGGCGACAGACGGGCACCTAACGGTGTATGGGCTTGTTAATCGTCCGAGCTCACCACCTGTAGCTGTGTATGTGCCACCAGTGCAGAGTGTTCCGCCCACTGGAGAGCCGTCTCACACGGAGGAAGAGACGTATGCGGAGTCGTCTGATAGTGTGGAGATTGTGGAAGTGCGTAGAGAGAAGCGCAAGGAAGCGTCTTCTGGTGGTTATGTTGGCACCTCCAAAAGAAGGCGTCGTCTGATTGGTGAGGTTGAGATGGATGCACCAGATGAGATGTCTGCTACTAGTGCGCAGAAGAATCAGGACAGATCTCCACCACTTTGTGTAAGTGTTTGTGCTTGTAATCTTCTTTATTTGGCGTATTCGCATACTAATTACATCCTCTTTTGTGTCACAGGGACCATGTTGCAGGGGGTGATGCGGCTTTTGCTGATCATGCCGCATCGCCTAAGGTTGCAGATGTGGTGGAGCCTTTGAAGGCTATGGCGCAGATGTCTGCGCAGGAGTTGGTTGAGGAGCTTGCTGGTGTTGCTACTCGCCAGGCTGAGTTGGTTACTCAGCTGAAGGCGCGGACCGTTGTTGAGGGTGGTAGCCTTGCTCAGAGGGAAGAGCAGATTGCGCAGCTCAAAGCACAGTTGGCGGAGGCTCAAGCGGAGGTGTTGGCTGCCGATGAGCGCGCCCAGAAGGCAACTGAGGAGAAGCTGGTAGTGTTGTCTGAGCTACAGCGCGAACGTGGGATGTCGCAGCAATATAAGGCTGACCTTGCGTGGGGGGTAAAATATCTCGAAGAGAGAAAGAACGAGTTCTGCGGTCAGCTTGCTCAGTTTGGCAAGCAGATAGAGGACTCTGTGGAGGCGCAAGAAGAGAAGCTGCGCCGTCTCAGCATAGAGTATGATAAGGAGCTGTATCCTCATCTGATGTCGACTATTGCAGAGCGCAGGTATTTATTGTACCGCAATTTCTTCATATGTTTTGTGTTTCTTTTCTAATGCCTTTGTCGTTATTTTCGCAGGTGGTTGATCAGCCATGGCTTGCGCTTGGCTGCCATGGGGACTCTGGAGTCTAAAGAGGTTGTGAGTGCCTTTGGGAGGGTGTTGGAGTGCGCCGTTGCTCGTGGCAAGGCGCAGGCCGTTGAAGAGTTGGCTGAGGCGCAACTTCTTAAGGTATCTCCTTCTGAGGTTCCTGAGTATAGGGCTGATGCATACGACGAGCTTGTGCAGGCAATGGAAAAGATGAGGCTCTTTGAGCTTCCCCACATTGCGCAGCTGGAGCGCGACCAAGATTATCCTATCCGAGTGATCATGCAGGGGTTAACACTTGGGAGGCATATAGCCGAGAATGCAGAGGCTGAGGCTGATTTCTTCTTAAAGACTGATGAGTCCCAACTGCAAGTTCCCGTTTTTGCGCGACCGCGTGATATCCTGAACCCCTTCGCTCTTGAGGCGGAGGTGCCACTGAAGGAAGTTTTGGAGCGCCATGAAGAGAGGGCAGCAAAAAAGAAAGGTCTTAAAGGGAAGGCCACTCTCTGCGGCGTGGGTGCTGCGCATATTCCGAGGTCGGATGGCATTGCGGTCAGTGTGGCGACAGTGTCACAAAGAGATGCGCTGTTGTTGAAGAAGCTTCAGGAGGAGGGAAGCTCAGTTGTGCCAGAGTCTTCCCCCAAGCGCATCCATAGTGTATAGATATGTACAACTCTTGGTTGTATCATTGTAAAAACTCGTAGTTTTTTAATGAAAAGTGTTGGACTCTTTTTGGGCACATATGTTGTTTTTGTACTTAGATGTATTCTTTGTCTTTATTACGTGAAAGACGTATCTAGAGTAGCAAACGTGCAAGGAATATCTTGTATTTGAGCCCAAAACTTGTTTGTTAAGTTCGTGACTTAGGGAACGTTTGTGGTCCATGACCTTATCAAACGTGCAAGTAAATGAGTAGCGTACTACGTTTATCATTTTTGGTGGCCAAGTATTTTGGTCTATTTGTTCGTTTTCAACTTGTTGTTGCACATTCATTGTGAGATGCGTACTAAAGTCATGAGCTTGTATGAAGTTAGTGTACGAACTTAGGAGTCAATTGTTTCGAATCCATGTGGTGGAGTGCAGCGTGCTGCGAGTTCCACTATGTAGGAGTCAATTGTCTTGAGTCCATGTTTTGTTAAACGCGCACCGTATGCAATAAAGTGCATCCATCGTGGGATGTACGTATGAACTTACTCCAACGTCTTGGTAGTAAGGTGTTTAACAAGGATGCGTGATCCGATGTTGATGGGTTTGCAACCCTCTTACTCAACGAGTACTTTAGTAGGTTTACTCATCCTGTCTGCCCTCGTGTGGTCTTAATATGTGCATGCACGCCATGTAGGCAAAAATATAAACAGAATTGAAACATAAATAGATAATGTAAGCAATAATGTTGAAATGTGTTGTGGAGTTAGCTAAAAACCACAACGTTTTATTAATTGTTGCGATTGCAGAAATAATAATTTCCTAAGAAAAAGAAAGAAAAAATAAATACACCAACATTTATTGAGCGCTTACTAAAGTGCGGATGTGTCGGTGTGTGGCTCGTGGCCTAAAGGTAGCATCTCTTGAGATTGCAAATGTTCCAGGTGCGTGGTAGCTCGTGGCCTTTCATATCGCGGACTCTGTACGCACCGTCGCCTAATGCCTCTGTGACCTCGTAAGGCCCTTCCGACTTTGGTCCGAGCTTGCCCGTGTCTTCTGCGTGGCTGGCATCGTTGGCGCGGTATACAAAGTCCCCTGGTTTGAAAGAAGTGTTTTTGACTCGTGCATCATAATACTTCTTCATCTTTGATTTAGCTTTTGCTTCACGGATAGCCGCCCTTTCGCGTCGTTCTTCCAACAGATCTAAGTCAATGCGTCGTTCATCATCGTTTGTTGCGATGTTAACTTCCGATGTGCGGATTGTTGGCATCCCAATTTCTGCTGGTATAACAGCTTCTGTCCCGTAGACAAGAGAAAAAGGTGTATCGCCATTGCTAGACTTTGATTTCTGTGCGGTGAGCCCATAAAACATGCGATAATTCGTCTACCCATCTTCCTTTATGTTTGTCCAAGCGCGCTTTAATTCCTTCACCCAGGCTACGATTTGCGCGTTCTACCAATCCATTTGTTTGTGGATGTTTGACGGACGCGAAGTGTTGTGTGATGTTTAACTGCGCGCACCAATCCTTGAATGGGTTATCACAGAATTGTTTTCCGTTGTCCGAAATGATTTCTCCAGGTAGGCCAAAGCGGCATACAATGTTATCCCAAACGAATCGTTTGACCTGGTTACGTGTGATACTTGCCACTGCTTTTGCCTCAATCCATTTGGTGAAGTAGTCAATGGCGACGATGAGGAACTTGAGTCCTCCTGCCGCGACTGGAAAGGGTCCAGCAATGTCGATTCCCCATTTGTGGAATGGCCATGGTGAGGTGATGGGTGTTAGCTCATGTTGTGGCCGACGCGGGATGGGTCTATGGACTTGGCAGTCGTTGCATCTTAGAATCATGTCTCGCGCGTCGCGGTGCATGGTAGGCCAATAGTATCCGGATCGCAAGGCGCGCGCTACAATAGACCGTGGTCCTGAGTGCATGCTGCAAGATCCAGCGTGGATTTCCCGGAGTACGTAATCTGCCTGAAGAGGTCCAACGCACCTGAGCCATGGTTGTAGGAATGAACGCCGATATAGGATACCATCTCGAAGTTCGAACCTCTGCGCTGTGCGCCGTATCCGTCGGGCGTCCTTTTGTTCCTGGGGGAGTGTTCCTTTACTGATAAAATCCATGATGGGTGTCATCCACGTGGGATTTTCTTCTTCTATCACTGTGGATACTTCCATCTCGGAGATGGATTTGTGTTTCAATGTTTCCACCAATACCTGTTTTGACAAGTGTGCAAAGCTTGTGGATGCGATTTTACTAAGCGCGTCTGCTTTTTTGTTTTCTCCTCGTGGGATTTGTTTGATGGAAAACTTGTCAAAATTCTTGATCAAGGTTTTGGCTTTATCGAGGTATTGGATCATGTGTTCTTCTTGAGCCACATACTCGCCTAACACGTGGTTTGCTATTAGTCATGAATCCACATTAGCTTCTAGGTTGCGTACACCCATTTGATTTGCTATGCGTAGTCCAGCTAGTAATGCTTCATACTCTGCTTCATTGTTTGTGGCTATGAATTCAAAGCGTAGGGCGTAAGTATGCTCTGTTCCATCTGGGCTGGTAAGGATAAGACCTGCGCCTGATCCTTCTGCGCATGAGGATCCATCTGTAAATAGAACCCATGGTTCTTGTAATGGTACTTCAATCTTTGTTGATGGAGTATCATCATCTGGCTTTTCGATAATGAAATCTGCCAGTATCTGTCCCTTGATCGCGGTGCGCGGCCTATAGGAGATACTGTGTTCATTTAATAACACACTCCACTTTTGAAGCCGCCCTGATGCGTCAAGTTTAGAGATAACCTGCTTGATGGGTTGGTCCGTGATTACAGCTATCGGATGTGCTTGGAAGTACCTGCGCAGCCTTTTAGCTGCGAATACTAGAGCTAGGACCAGTTTCTCCATAGCGGTGTAGTTAGTCTCTGTCTTCTTAAGGGATTTGCTTACGAAGTATATGGGCGTTTGAACAGAGTTTCTGTCTGTCAGTAGTACCGCGCTAACTGCTCCATGGGTCGCTGATAGATACATGATCAATTCTTCCCCTTGTCGGGGTGCGACAAGCTTTGGTTGCTCTGCTAGGTTGTTTTTTAGCTGTTGGAAGGCGTCTTCCGCTTCTGGAGTCCACCGAAAATCTCCCTTCTTTGTGCACTTCGTGAGTGTTTTAAAGAGAGGAAGTGATTTGTCCGCTGATTTGGACAAGAATCGGTTCAACCCGGCCAGTTTGCCGTTTAGTGACTGGACTTCTTTTAGTGTGCGCGGTGAAGGTAGTTCGATGACCGCCCTTGTTTTTTCTGGACAAGGTTTAATACCATCGGGTTCTATTAGGTAACCAAGAAACATGCCTTCTGTTGCTCCAAAAGTGCACTTCTTAGGGTTCAACTTCATGTTTATTCTTCCCAATGTTTTAAACGTCTCCTCTATGTCACGCACCAATTCCTCTTCGGTATGGCTTTTTATGACTAGGTCATCAACACAGACCTCCAAATTGCGGCCTACTTGCTTCTCAAATGCATTGTCCACTAACCGTTGGTATGTGGCCCCTGCATTCTTTAAACCAAAAGGCATTTTTGTGTAGCAATACACCCCTTGACTTGTGTGGAAAGTTGTTTTTTCTTCATCCTCCTTGGCCATTTGAATTTGGTGGTATCCTTTGTACACGTCTAGGAAGCATTTAAAGGGATACCCGCACAGGGATTCTACTTTCCAATCGATTTCTGGTAGTGGGTAGCAGTCTTGTGGACATGCTTTGTTGAGATCGGTGAAGTCCACGCACATTCTCCAGCTACCATCGCTTTTCTTTACCATCACTGGGTTGGAAAGCCAATCGTGGTAGTAGACCTCTCGCATGATCCCTGCGTCCACGAGCTTGTGTACTTCCTCTAGGATAGCTTTTGCGCGTTCTGGAGCTTAGCCACGTTTCTTCTGGCGTATTAGAGGATATCATTGTCGGATTTCGAGCTTGTGTTCAGTAATGGCTCTTGGCACTCCAGTCATATGTTTGGGTTCCCATGCAAAGATGTTTAGGTTCCTTTGCAATAGTGCGCACACAGCTGCTTTGCCCTTGTCGGACAGTGATCCCCCAATTGATATCTCTTGGTCAGGATAATCTGGGTTAATTGCAACTTTCAGGTTTGTCACCTTGTTCGTGTGCTGTTCTGGAGCGCGCGGAACTTCATCTGTCACTATGTTGCATTCTCTTGGAGATGTGGTAGTGTTGTAGAGGGTGACGATCCCTCCTTCTACTGGGAATTTAAGCATCCCATGTGTGGTGGATGGGACCGCGCGCATGGCGGATATCCCTGGTCTCCCAATAATGCCATTGTATGATGAGGGGGACCTGATCACCATGAAGTTCATCCAAGCTGTTGTAGAATCGTATTCGTTACCAATGGCTACAAGTATGCGTAACTGCCCCATAGGCCAAATTTTTTCACCTGTGAATCCAGTCAGCGACGTCGTGGCAGGGATTAACTGGTTTTGTATCTCGGGTTTTAGCCTTCTGAAGCAGTGTTCATACATGATGTCCGCAGATGCTCCTCCATCCACAAACATGCGGTGGATCTCGTGACCTCCCGCTTGTATCTCGATAGTAAGTGGTTCGATCACCGCGTTGTCCGCACTGAGGGTGGGGAAAGAGATATGGTTTCCCTTGGAAAACCTTTGGCTGACTTTTTGCTTCGTATGCCGCTGCCATGATTGTATCATGTATATTGTATCAGCTTTATTTTTTGATATCTCCTTTTTTGCCCCATTCCTTTGTCTATCTTTCCCTTCTTTGATGTTTTTAACGAGGTGGTCCATCTTTCCTTCTCTCACTAATTTATCAATTAGTTGACGTAGTTGGACGCAATCGTTAGTAGTATGACCCTTCTGTCCATGATATTCGCAGTAACCTCCTCCGATGCGCTTTTCTTCTGGGGTTAGCATAGGTGGAGGTTTTGGAAAATTTGCTCCCTCCGTCGCGAATATTTCTTTAGGGGTTTTTGTAAGTGGGACGTACTTGTCGTTATCCCTTCCACTGTTTCGGTTGCGGTAATTCCTGTTGCGGTTGCCACTTTGGTCATTGGATTGTCTCCTTGACTGTTCTTGTGGCTTAAAGGTTGAGTAACCTTTTTTGCTGTCTGCCGCTGCCGCTTCCCCTTGAACGAAGGATCTGGTGCGCTTTGTTAGCTCGTCAAAGCTTTGGGGTACTTTGTCATTTAGTTTTCGTATCAGCTATGGATTATTGATCCCGTTCATGAACCCTGAGATTTTTAGTACCTCGGGGCATGCCTTGACTTGCATGCATTCATCCTTGAAGCGCTCCATGTAGGCGCTCGTGGATTCCCCTTGGCGCTGTTTCACTCTGGCAAGTTCCACAGGGTTCTTTGCGCACTTCTTTCGTTGTGTGAAATTGAGGCGGAATGCTTTCCGCAGCTCTTCGAACCCATTTATGCTTCGTCGTGGAAGCTTGCTGAACCATGTTCGCGCATTCCCTACCAAGGTAGAGTTAAACATATGGCACCACACAGGTTGTGGCCAGTTTTCGATAGCGACTGCTGACTCGAAAATTTTTAGATGATCATCAGGATCGCCCGTGCCATCGTATGTTTTAACATTGGTGGGCATACGCCTTCTCTTGTCATCTGAGAAGTCACTTATGCGTCGTGTAAACGCATCAATCTTTTGGCGACGCCAAGGAAGGGAAATATCCTCATCCTCGTCGTATCGGCGTCGGTTCTTAGATTTCCAATGTCCCGTCTCTCTGTCCTCGTTGTCCGAGGAGCTGCTTGAAGGGGAGTTGTTTCTCCTATGGCGCTTGCGCCGTTTGTCCTCGGAGTCCGAATTCGAAGGACTTGTACTTGGGGAGTAATGTTTTCCCAACCTATCTTGGATTCTTCTGCTTCCTGACCTTGAGGTGCTTACGCTTGGTGAATGTTGTCGTCCAAGCCTATCTTGTATCCTGCGGCTACCAAGCCTAGCATGGACATTGGTGCGCCTCGCGTTGTCTTCGTAATCCTCCGAGTATTGTGAGTTAGATGCGGTACCAAGTCTATCATGGACACTGGTGCGCCTCTCACTGTTTCTGCGCTCAGGGTGGCGCGGTGGAGATTTTTCTTGGTTAAATTTTAGCCGATTTTGCGGGTTGCGGCTTGACCTTTTCCTTGCCTCCTCTTGCATGAGACGAGTCAAAGTCTCATAATGTTGGGACACAAAATCGTTTAATGCTACTTCAGGTACATCTTCTTCTACTGCAAGGATGCCCATCTCCGCATGGGGTTCCCTTCTTCTATTAGCTGCTCCTGGTGGCATAGTTTTGTCCACTATGGATGCCATCTGGTGGGGAGTGGTGAAGAGGGTGCGCTGAATGTCCTCAGCGCTTGAGACTACGGTAGCAGTTCGGGTTGTTCCCGAAGGCAATTCTACCACGGTCGAGATTGGAGTCACGTTTGACTCACGATGACTAGGCGCACTGGTTGTTCCAGAGGTTGGTTTAGGAGTCGAATTTTGATTCTTCTTCCTATGTGAATCGTCACGTGTTTTCTCCAGCTGCGGAGTCCGCTGGCCTGAGTTCTTGTTTTTCGGCATTCTGGTTTTGAGTTCTTAGTGTATCGTCCCACGGATGGCGCCACTTGTTGATACAAAAGTTGGGCTTACCTTGTTTGTACTCCTGCTCTCGTACCAATTAGAACTTTAGTGCTTGCGAAACCTGCGCACTAAGAAAGTAAACAACACCGTTAGACTTATCGTGGGATTGTCTCCCACGATTAGACTCTGGCGTGAGAGTAAGTAATCGGTTTTAGGGTTTGTAGAAGAGTTAGGGATTGTGTAAATCGTACCTTTGAATGAGAATATATCATTCTATATATAGGGCGCAGAAACCGTGTAGGTTTCTTGCTCCTTACTCTTCGCACTCGTGGTGCTTATCTTATGTAAGGATATCTATCCGTGAATAGAGAATCCTTATCCCTTAATTATACGTACCGGTTGGGCTTTGAGCTTCGTGAGCCCAAGCCATATGTATTAGAGGCCCAAGTCATTTATCATTATAACCCACTCGTGGTGGGTTTGGGCTTAGTAATGTCCATAATTTGGGCTCGTGGCCCAATTATAGGATATACGTCATCATATATATATATATATATATATATATATATATATATATATATATATATATATATATATATATATATATATATATATGTGTAGGTTGATAAAACAGATGCTTGTATGTACCTGATCTTCCAAAATCACTTGCTCCTTTGGCCATGCATAAAAACCACCTACTGCCTTCATAATTGTTTTGAAACCGTTACCTCCTATATCCAGTATGCAAGCTGCACACTGTAAGGATTTATCAATAGACACTTTGTAGCAATCCTTGGGGAGTGGTTTGTTATGAATAATTTGTTTTCCATCACTCATGTATACTCTGCCCAAAGCAATAATAGTTGTTCTCTTTGAGTGCCACAGTTTGCAGTTAATTACCTAAAAAAATGATTTGTTGCATGTATGTATCAGAAATCAGTTAAACAAAATAATATATGAACATGTTTAAATACATACTTGCTGTAGTACTAGTAATGAAGACTCATCTTCTTGTGATTGGGAAGCTTGACGTGCATTCTTTCATTTTGGTCTAGTAGTTTCCTTAGATGCGACAGATTTAACAGTTACCTATACATATAAAACACAGTAAATAAGACATGCATGTAGATTTAAAAAATCACATGTGGAAGTTTTATTACTTACACTTTTTTCCTTTTCCTTTTCCAAAGTTGGTAGTCCGTTAGACTTCTGAATGCTCGCAACTTTTTCACATCCAGAAACATGTGTTCTGGCATCCGCATCAGCATTGCTGTTTATATGATTAATGTTCACCGGAGACACCTGCAATATAAAGTGTTTAAGAAGACTGCAGCAGTTTTTAAAAGGGTCAATAAAAGATGGAATGTTACTTCTGGTGGTGTCAATGGACTTGGCGTCAATGGAGTTGTTGCCAATGGAGTTGATGTTGATGGAGTTGATGCCAATGAAGTTGACGTTGAGTTCGACCGCCCCTTTTGTGCAGCCAATTGCTTCATCAAATCCTGGATGACCGCATCTTTTTCTTGACGTTGGCGTCTCTCATTTTCAAGTTCACTTTGAAGTAACACCACTCTTTCATTAGATGGTTGTTTGTTTCGAGGAAGATCAAAATACCTCCTGTAGGTTACTCCACCTCCCACTCCTCTCGCATATCCTCCCTTTTCCTTACCTAATACAACTGTCATGGCATCACTGCCATGATCAACTTTCAAGGTTCCTTGTTTGATCTTGTCCTCCGTTTCTTTCTGCACACACAATATGGGTAATAGGTTATTATATGTTGATCCTACTTTAATATAAGCAAGAAGACTTTTTAGCCCCATTATGCACATTATAATAAAATATGCAGTAAAACTTACAATTTTTTCTCCCACGGCTCTAGTATCATCATCGTAAAAATCTCCGTCTTTGTTCTTCCTTCCTGACAACCACAGCGTGGTACGCGGTGGTTCCTCATCTGGTTGAATTTCTTTACGATCGATCTTATAAAGATCAAATGCACACACGTAAGATAAACCAATATAAACGCAAGTATGATGCTATTAAGTGCAAATGTTTCAAGTTACCATTTGATCTATCACAAGGGCGTATCCACCTCGTCCCATTCTATGCTGATAAAGAGACTTGGAACGCGCCACTTTTGATGCAGCTGATTTCACCTTGCAACACAAAATCAACAGGCGTTTAGATGTAGTAATGATTATATACTATGGAACTAATACATATGGAAACAGCAAATGCTTAAACTTGAAAAAAAAAGTACTAATTAACACCTTGTATTCATCGCTTTGTGTATAATTTACAAAATTGACCCAATCATCGGCTGATATAATTGCATCATAGTTAGTCGGGACTTCATTTAGCTTAGAAGGTGTTTCTAGGTTGGGCAATATGTAGTTTTGTGTCAATTTACTTCTGAAATTGCGTAGAAGTTGACCAAGACGATTCATTAACATTTTTCAGGCTGTCAAGTCAACATCAAAAAATCGCTGCAAAGATTAACACAATGTTCCTAATTAGTTGCACATAATGTAAATGCTACGTATATATTTCATGCTATATTACTGGGTTAAAAAATAGTATAGGTTTACCATGATTTCGTCCCACATTTTGTCTCTTGCTTCTGAATCAACCTTCTTTCAGGATATAATCCTGACACCTATATGCTCACGAACCAAGTCTACCAAAAAATTAGAAAACAATGCTATGTGTTTTCCTGATATCCTATTCATAGCATCGAAGGTTACACTGAGCTTCTCTCCACCTGCTTTTCCATATTCCCTTCGAAACTTTGCTAACCTGGTTATGCCCCTCTTTTTGACATAACCATTTGATTGGTTGTTATCACGTTCACCATCATCAGAATACTGCTCCGATTCATATCCCAAAGCGTGGTCAGGATGTTCATTATCAGAAAAATCAATATTATCATGATCATTCTCTTGGGTTTCCATGATTCGTCTGAAGCAATGTGTAAAAGAAAAATACTAAACTAAATTGGTGAATAATGGTTTAAAAAGTTATTGATTTAATGTTTTGAAGAAGGCTATTTTTTGGAGAAAAAATAGGGCATATGATGGGGCAGTTTTTCGTTTAAGGAAATCACAATTTCCAGAGTTAATTTTGAAAATTTTGTTTGAGAATTTAAACATTTCACGAAAAATTTGGCTCCAAAACTTTTAATTAAGAATTTAAACATTTTATTAAAATTTTGGCTCCAATTTAACACCCATGCATATAACTTTTCATGACAGAAATTGTGCTTACACACAGTCCCAAACACCCATATATTTTCAAACCCGTTGTCCCAAACACACATATAACTGCATAAACACAAAATGGCGCATAGAAAAGAACAAACACGATATGAAAAATGAGGAAAACGTATAAAACATGTAGAAACGGTCTAAAACATGATTAAACGGGCGAGAACGTGTAAACACGGACTAAAACATATATAAACCTACTAAGAAGTATAAGACGTAGGAAAAATGAGGAAAAAGTATGAAAAAACATGAAAATGACAAAAACCTACGAAAACGGATAAAAACGTGTACAGACGGAGATATCCATGACAAAACGGGGGATAATGTGTAAACATGGATGAAAACGTGTACACACGGACGCAAACGTATCATATAACCTAAAGATACCCTAACGACAGTATGACACAGTCTTCATCATAGTACATATGACTTTACTGATTTTATGGCCTTCTCAAATGTCAAAATTAACGTGCCCACCTTTAATAACTTTAACACACTCAGGGGCGATTCTAGTGTATAGCACGGGTATGAAAGTGCAAACCCTAAAATTCGACGGGTAGTGTAAAAAACATAGGGTGCATACCCTTCAAGGACCCTTCGAGGACCATTCGAGCAAAAGCGCATACCCTATTTTGAAATCCTAGTTCCGCCACTAAACACACTTCATATAACCTTCACAATATAACTATACACATACCAAGTCTATGCAACCCATGGATGACCGGTGATAATGGCTAATTCACATGGTGGGTCATTGGTAGTAGGTTATAACTGGTCACATTCATTAATGGGTATTTGACATCATAAGGGCATTGGGTTATAGTTGTTTTAGGGTGTCATGTTACGACATGATTCAATGAATAGTACGTATGTATAATATTATGTTATCAAAAACCCGACCGAATGGTCAAGATGCTCGCTCCCTGAGATATTCCCAGGTCATTTTAACTGAGCTAATGTCAAATATTGATCATGTTCATTAAGTTAATAAATAAACGAACATAAACGGACTTTTACCAAACAAATCAGGAAACGTTCAAAGAACATTCAGTTCGTTTACATTCCTAGCTACTCACAGGATTGTTTGAAGCTGGACACATCAGCACAGATGAAACACGGGATACACAGAGTCTTGCAAATTATCACCACCACTGCCATCAACATTTAAATACATGAACTTGAACATGATCAGCTTGTTTGTTGCGAAAGAGCAATCAGCGGCAAACTTCCTCCACATCCCATAGATAGTCACACCACCGGGCATCTCAGGATCGGCTTTGTGGGGCTTCATCGTCAAACTCATGAAACATTCGACACCACGATGTCTCATGAGGACCCTCCGGTATGGGTGGATAGGATGCTGCAACAGGAAATCTGCCGGGATATCCTGCAGTTCAAATTACTAGTAAGTATATAGTTTGTTCCAACTAATTAAACAAAAGTAAAGAATATCTATGAATGCTGAGATACGTACAAGTTCTTGATTCACTCAAATTGTTGACAATCTCTTATAGAATGCATGACCTTCATCAAAGTGGTCTTTATGTGCAGGCCATTGGCAAATATGCTTCAAGCGATTGTCATCTATAAAGAATTTTAATTATAATCACTTAATAAATCACTGACAGATATAACGTGTAGTATGAAAGTATTTGGTAAATATTTACCTCTTTCGGTCAATAACAAACCGGGCTGATCAGGTAGCAAGCTGGTGGCACCAAGGAAATGCACGTCGATAGTTAGACTACCTTCACGACTGAAGCCGGTAAGCAAAAACTTTGTTGCGCGCTTCCTTGTGAAGATGAGAATCATTCCAGCTTTTAAACCAACAAATTCTTCAAGCTTGTTCCAATCATCGGGGTCCAACTCATACAGCACCTGGCCGTTGGCTCCTCTCGCTTCAACAGCAATCAAACCAACATCAAAGTTTTCCCCGTCTACTTTGATTGTAATCTGATGTGCATTACCTAAGCCACCAAGGAATGCAGCTGGCAGTGTCTGCAAATAAATTTTAAGAGTAACCTTATTAGTACATTAAAATTTAATATTTATTGACTTATGAAATCACATGTTTGACATAAGATTAGTAAATTATGAAGCTCTAATACCTACAACTGATCATAGAAGGAAAAAACACGAGATTGGAACTTTGAAACCTGACCGCCATTCATGCGGTAGCCACCAAATTCAGCTCCATCTTGAGTGTATCCGGTAATAAAGAAGCAGTCATCACCTTCCTCAACGAAATGCAACAGCCTAGCATCTCGACTCAGGTTTTCCAAAGCAAACCTTCTCCATCTCTCTCCTGTAAGCACAATGGGGCGGTTAGTTTGAGTCTCTATTTGTACTCTGAAACGAACTCGCTGAGCGCTTGTGATGTAAATCTCCCGCCTTCCATTGTAACATGATTCGGCGTAGACAGGTGGAAGTTCCAGAAAGCATTTCAATAATTTATTTGACAATCATTATACAAGCATTTATGGTATAAAATGTAATTATGGCGTATGTGTGAGATTACCTGAGAGTCCGGGAACGTGTTTTGGTTTAAAGTTATCACAAATTCAATGGCCATATTTCTACACAAAAATAGGGCACATGTTATACTATAATATTCAAACACACATAAAATATTGATGTATCATAAACGAAAAACAGGGCACATGTTAAGTTAAAACAGGGCACATAATTGGCAACCTATAAATTTGCATCCTTACTTGCTAATGGAACCCAAATGGATCAACACACAAATACTTTAACATTCTCCCTTTAAAGTAATTCTATATATACAAACCAAACTCGACCGAAACCAACTCAGTCCTACAGGCTAATAGAAACTGAACCCGACTGAAAGCAACACATTCCTACAGGCTAGCACTAACCGAACCCGACCGAAACCAACTCATTCCAACAGGCTACCACAAACTGAACAATAGTCATTCCAAAAAGGTAATACATTGCTTATAATTGACAAACATAAGTCAAATGCATATCCAAAGTGATTAATTAGCTGATTATTTGTGAGAGAAGTAACCAATTTTATACCACAACTTCAATCCATTAAATATATACCATTTTCCCCTAAATAATCAACAATTCCTAATAAGGTATATCATTACTAATCAACAAAGTTAATAGACTTGACATTGCAAGTATCATATTGTTAGATTCTAATTTCTAGGCTATCAACTGTGTTTGAGAGGGAAACCCACATGCAACTTCTTATGACTACAATAATGTTTATAACCATTTCACACAAATGAGTTTAAACTACAGTAACATGAACACATTATTTAATCAGAGCAATACATATAAGGTAAAGTGATCGACACATTATGAACAAGTTCGGCATAAATCACTTCAAACAAGTTCATAAAAAAGGGAAATAAACAAGTTTACATTGATGTTGATCAAAAAGATGAAACCTTAACCTGTTGTAGTGCAGAGATGTTGGGGATGACGGTTTGGTTGCCTGTGTGTGTTAGTTGGTGTTTTAATTTTGTTGTGAAACCAAATGGCCGGAATTAAAGTTTACATGACATATAAATGGGAGATGCACGCATAATTTTTGTGGGTCAAAGTGGTAGTAAATGAAATTTCTTTTAAAAGAAATTAAAATATATATATATATATATATATATATATATATATATATATATATATATATATATATATATATATATATATATATATATATATTTTAACTGAAAATCGGACGTTTGCAAACATAAATAACGTATAAAAGTAAAACTGAAAAAAATGTCAAAGACGTACGAAAAGTAATAAAACGTATGTAAACGTATCGAAATGAATAAAACGAAAAAAGTGCACAAGGGTCGGGTTACCGACTTACCGTGCCCAACTTATCTAACGCCACCCAAATAAAGACATATGCAAAAAGACGATAACGTTAAAAAACGGACTAAACGGGAATAACACGTGTGAGAAAGTAAGAAAATATATGAATCGTAAGAAAATGTAGGATAGTGTCTAAAATAGACAAAACCGTATGAAAACGGGGGAAAACGTCTAAAATATATGAAAACGGCTATAAAAGGACGGAAACGGACAAAAAAGTTGTAGAAACGGACTAAAGCATGACAAAACGGGCGAGAACGTGTACACACAGACGAAAAACATGTACACACAGACGCAAGGTAACATATAACCTAAAGAAACCCTAAAGACAGTATCACACAGTCTTCATCATAGTACATATGACTTTACTGGTTTTATGGCCTTCTCAATTGTCAAAATTAACGTGCCCACCTTTAATAACTTTAACACACTTCATATAACCTTCACACCATAACTTTACATCTACCAAGTCTATGCAACCCATGGATGACCGGTGATAATGGCTAATTCACATGGTGGGTCATGTGTATTAGGTATTTGACATCATATGGGCATTGGTCTATAGTTGCTAAGGTTGACATGTTATGTGATGATTGAATCAATAGTATATATAATATTATATTATGATAAACGGGGGATAACGTGTAAACATGGACGAAAACGTGTACACACGGACGCAAACGTATCATATAACCTAAAGATACCCTAATGACAGTAGGACACAGTCTTCATCATAGTACATATGACTTTACTGGTTTTATGGCCTCCTCAAATGTCAAAATTAACGTTCTCACCTTTAATAACTTTAACACACTTCATATAACCTTCACAATATAACTATACAGATACCAAGTATATGCAACCCATGTATTACCGGTGATAATGGCTAATTCACATGGTGGGTCATTGGTAGTAGGTTATAACTGGTCACATTCATTAATGGGTATTTGACATCATATGGGAATTGGGTTATAGTTGTTTAGGGTGTCATGTTACGACATGATTCAATGAATAGTACGTATGTATAATATTATGTGATCCTAAAACTTGTTTATTACCTTTGCTACTAGTTGTTAAACGTGGCTAAAAATACATTCCCTCCAATATTTTCGTGAAATTTTTTGTAAATTTTGTAAAAATTTGAATGTATTCCCCCAAAGTTCTCATCAATCCCATTCTAAACTAATCAACAAAATTTCAAAACTCCTCCTATCACAGCCAAGAATACCTCTCATATCACCACAAATCCCGTCACCACCACAACTCTCCTGTCATAGACCCACCACACCCGTCACCACCACAACTCTCCTGTAAATTTTGGTAAGTAAAGTTATGTTTGTTTTGTATTAGTCGTTCTAACAAAATATATACGTACCCCTACAGTTATAACCATATTAGGTAATTCAACATTTGTTTTGAGACGATAACCTCTTGTAAATTATGTCACTTTCTTGGTAAATGTAGATAGTTAATTGGTTTTACAATATAAGTAACTCTGTAAAGGCTTTTACTACATGAACATGGAACAAGAATTTAGCTTCTTAATTGGTTATCCCTCCTTGACCCAAACACCCCTTTAGGAACTGTTTCATTAGACTTCATTGAATTATTAGCATAATTCAATACCACATTCCATCTTTTATATATGTTCCTTACTTGGACTGCCTTTTTATTTTTTATGCTCATCAATTGGAGTTTCAGTTTGTCTTTTATACTCATCAATAACTTGGGCTGTCTTTTAAACTTGCCTACAGGGAGCACATTTATAAACATGGACAAGACTTGGATGCTAACTAAAAGGACCACCAAATATTATATTGATGGAGTAGAGGCGTTTATTAATTATGCAGTAGAAAACTTGCGTAAGATGGGGAACATCGACCCACGAGTTAATAAACTTCATCTTAAAATGCCATGTCCGTGTACAAACTGTTGTAACCACATAAACCGAACAGTGGAGGAAGTGCAGTGGCATTTATTCAGGAATGGGATTGATCTAACCTACATAAAGTGGACCAAACATGGAGAGAAGGATGAGCCATCAAAAAGTTCCCCAAAACCTGTTGACGCTACAACAGAATTTGTTGACGACACGGATTTTGCTTCATATATTCCAACAGATGGCCCAGCGACGGTAGATATGGTTAACGCTACAAAAGATAATTTTGAAACAGAGGATGACCTTGTCAAGTTTCAAGAACTATTATTAGATGCAGAGAAGCCTCTTTACGAAGGATGTCCCGACTTCACAAAGATGTCCGCAATAGTTAAACTACTCAACTTAATGGGTAAGTACGGATGTTCTGATAAGTTCTTTACTGAATTACTAGGATTATTAAAAAAGATGCTACCTGCTGGTAACGAAATGGTGGAAAAAACATATGAAGCCAAAAAAGTTGTGAAGTTGATGGGTTCAGGATACAAAAAGATACATGTATGTATCAACAACTGCCTTCTTTACTGGAAAGATGACAAGGATTTGACTGTGTGTCAAACTTGTGGGACATCAAGATGGAAGGTGGATGAGAAGTCACATAAATTGTACGAAAACATTCCAGCAAAGGTAATGTGGTACTTTCCAATTATACCAAGACTGCAATGACTATTTAAGATAGAAAGAATTTCAGAAGATTTAAGATGGCACGCCACACGGAGGATAACCGACGATGTCTTACGTTACCCCGCAGATTCACAGGCATGGCGTACCATAGATGAAATTTTTTTGGCAATTGCTGAAGATCCAAGAAATATACGGCTGGGAATATCGGCTGATGGGGTTGACGTACACATGGGAAATAGGCATCACAGTGTATGGCCAGTTTTAACTATCATATACAACCTTCCTCCATGGTTGTGTATGAAAAGAAAGTTTATCAATCTTTCGGTATTAATATCGGAATACCCGGGAAATGATATCGATGTGTTTTTAGAACCATTGGTAGATGATCTGCACACCTTATTCGAAAAAGGGGTTCATACATATGATGCATCCACAAAAGATTACTTTAAGCTACGTGCCGTTGTGTTATGGACAATAAATGATTACCCTGCACTTGGTACACTATGTGCATGCCCGTACAGTGGATTCAAAGGTTGTATGGTTTGCGGGAAAGATACAAACTGTGTTAGACTTTCTGCCTCGTCCAAGCAAAGTTATGTTGGACACAGATGATATCTACCATATGACCATCCGTTCAGAAGGCAAAGGAAGGCATTTAATGGACAGCCAGATTTTCTCCCGGCTCCAACTCCAATGACCGGGGAACAAATATACAACGAGGTACAGCATATTGAAAATAAGTGGGGAAAAGGAAAACGAACAAACAATAATGCATCAGAAAACCAAGAACATACGGGAGGCAGAGGTTGGAAGATTAAAAAGCATAAAAGAAACACAACAGACGAAGAGGATTGTTCAAGCCAAGCAAACAGAGAAAACGGTGCGTATTAGAAGAAATTCAACGTTTGGTACCGAAAACTTAGGTATTGGAGGCATAATTCTGTTCCACATTGTATTGATTTTATGCATGTGGAAAAGAATGTTGCTGAGAGCCTCGTCGGAACTTTGCTAAATGTTCCAGGAAAGACGAAAGATGGACTGAATGCTCGATTGGATCTGGCTGAGTTGGGGGTAAAACTAGAGTTGTTTGCTAGGCCAGAACAAGCCGGTACAACACTACCTCCAACAGGTTACACATTAAGTAATGCTGAAAAAGACATTTTTTGTGATACATTGCACAACATCAGGGTACCTCAAGGCTATTGTTCAAATTTCTCTAGTTTGGTCAGCCTAAAGGATAGGAAGCTCATTGGCCTAAAATCGCATGACTATCACATGTTAATGCAAGAGTTTCTGCCCGTTGCAATACATTCAATCATGCACCTACCCACACGATATGCTATTATCAGGTTTTGCTTTTTCCTTAAATCGATATGTAGCAAAGAAATAATATCGCAATAACTAGATAATATGCAAGCAGAACTGGTTGTGACACTCTGCCTACTCGAGAAGTTCTTTCCTCCATCTTTTTTTGATAATATGATACACTTGACTGTGCACCTTACTAGGGAGGTCAAATTATGTGGTCCCATATGCTTTCGGTGGATGTATCCATTCGAAAGATGTATGAAGGTTATTAAAGGACATGTGCGAAACAGGAATAGACCAGAAGGATGCATTGCTGAGGAGACTATTGCGGAAGAAACAATAGAGTTTTTTAGCGAATATCATAAATCCATGGAAACTATTGGTCTCCCACATGATAAACATGAAACTGATGAAAATGAGGACGGAAAGCCATGGTCGGCCGGCAAATCAAGTGAAGTTTCTGCAGAACTCTTTCAGAAAGCACATTTGTATATAATACAGAATACAGATGAAATTGTACCGTATATCGAGTAAGTTTTAATAACACGTGTCTATTTCCTTACTTAAAATGATCTATCAAATATAATAATCAAACACATTGTTTCAGGCGACACAAGCAGGTTTTGAAAACACAAAACCCGGGTAAACGAATGGCATTTCTGGAGAATGAACACACTAAATCTTTTGCTAAGTGGTTACGCAAAGAGGTAATTAATCTTATGCTATTTATTATTGACTTTTTTTTCACTGCCATATACATATTTTAGTTTTCACTGCCAGAAATAGAATGAATGTGTGTTTGGGAATGCAATTAGGATGCCATACTAAATCCTTCCAACTTGTAATGAAATTCAGGTTGAGAGAGAGTTGAACATCGACAAAGAAAGTGTATCAGAAACTGTAAGGTGGATATCATATGGACCAAGCGCCAGCGTAGTGAAATACGATGCATATATCATCAGTGGGTATACCTTTCGTACGAAATCTCATGAAGGCAAAGTTTACCAGAACAGTGGGGTTAGTGTTGAGGCATTAGATATGCACATATCTAAAGAAGTTGCAACCACAAGGCAAGCGTTTTATTATGGGGTTTTGCAAGAGATATGGGAGCTAGATTACCGTTACAGGCAAATTCCTCTTTTCAAATGTGATTGGGTTAATCGCAAAGGTGGTGTGAAACGCGATACTATTCTTGGGTATACATTGGTTGACCTGAATAATTTAGGCCACAAAGCTGATCTGTTCATATTAGACTCACAAGCACGACAAGTGTTTTATGTGCAAGACCAGTTAGATAAAAAATTATCTATTGTGTTCAAGACACCTCCCAAGAATTACAAAGATAAGTATGATGAAGTCGATGAGGAATTTAGTACCGTCATTCACCAGCACAATGATAACATATTGCCACGTGTGGATCGACGTGACTTGGGTCACGAATCACGAACTGACTACTATCGAACCGACTGTGGAGGTGTTGTTATACGAAAATCCAAGTGAACCATGTTATGTAATAAGAGCTTGGGAATTGTCCAATGTATTTAGGTGTTTGTGTTATGTTACGGCTGTATAGTTTTGTTTGGTTGTTGTTTCATGTAACATTGCCTTTATGGCTCACTTTCTTAATAAATTTACCTTAATTAAGCAAAAAAAAAAAAAAATGTTTGAGCTGTTATTTATGCGTATTTTGTGTGACTATTGTTCATCAAATTGCAACATGAAATTGATATTTACGTGCCGTTTTGTAACATTTATTCACACAAATTAAAGCATGTTTCTTTTGGGTATTTAGTCACACACAACTAACCATAAAGTGATCAAAATTGTTAGTAACTGTGACCATATATGCTGTTTAAAGTCAAGGAATGTGTATTTTTTATGACTATTGATCATCCAATTGCCACATGAATTAGGTGTTTGTGTGGCCTTTGGTAACATTTAGTCACACAAACTATGGTTTTGTGAGTGTATTTACTCTCATATAACTAACCATAAAGTGACCAAAAGTGTTAATAAGTGTAACCATATGATGTTTAAAGTTAATGAATGTGTATTCTGTGTGACTATAGATCATCCAATTGCCACATAAATTTGGTTTTTGTGTGGCCTTTACTAACATTTAGTCACACAAAGCATGTTTTTGGGAGTGTATTTAGTCACATACAACTAACCATCAAGTGACCAAAAGTGTTAATAAGTGTGACCATATGCTGTTTAAAGTGAAAGAATGTATGGTTTGTGTGACTATAGATCATCCAATTGCCACATAAATTTGGTTTTTGTGTGGCCTTTACTAACATTTAGTCACACAAAGCATGTTTTTAGGAGTGTATTTAGTCACATACAACTAACCATCAAGTGGCCAAAAGTGTTAATAAGTGTGACCATATGCTGTTTAAAGTGAAGGAATGTGTATTTTGTGTGACTATTGATCATTCACTTGCCACATGAATTTGGTTTTTGTGTGGCCTTTGGTAACATTTAGTCACACAAAGTATGTTTTTGGGAGTGAATTTAGTCACATACAACTAACCATCAAGTGACCAAAAGTGTTAATAAGTGTGACCATATGGTGTTGAAAGTGAAGGAATGTATGGTTTGTGTGACTATAGATCATCCAATTGCCACATAAATTTGGTTTTTGTGTGGCCTTTACTAACATTTAGTCACACAAAGCATGTTCTTGGGAGTGAATTTAGTCACATACAACTAACCATCAAGTGACCAAAAGTGTTAATAAGTGTGACCATATGCTATTTAAATTGAAGGAATGTGTATTTTGTGTGACTATTGATCATCCACTTGCCACATGAATTTGGTTTTTGTGTGGCCTTTGGTAACATTTAGTCACACAAAGCATGTTTTTTGGAGTGAATAGTCACATACAACTAACCATCAAGTGACCAAAAGTATTAATAAGTGTGACCATATGGTGTTGAAAGTGAAGGAATGTATGGTTTGTGTGACTATAGATCATCCAATTGCCACATAAATTTGGTTTTTGTGTGGCCTTTACTAACATTTACTCACACAAAGCATGTTCTTGGGAGTGAATTTAGTCACATACAACTAACCATCAAGTGACCAAAAGTGTTAATAAGTGTGACCATATGCTGTTTAAAGTGAAGGAATGTGTATTTTGTGTGACTATTGATCATCCACTTGCCACATGAATTTGGTTTTTGTGTGACCTTTGGTAACATTTAGTCACACAAAGCATGTTTTGGCTACACTTAAATAATGTGTGACAAACTATTTAGTGTGACTGTTTGTACTGGATTTTGGCTACACTTAAATAATGTGTGCAAACTGTTTTGTGTGACCGTATATGGCATTTGGTCATACTACTAGAAGCAAATGTGACTATAAGTTTAGTGTGACCGTATATGGCATCAAGGTTACTTGTATTTGTCACATGTTTGAAATGCATATGTGACTAAATGATCTGGAACAAAATAACCAGTTACGTTTAGTCACATAAGGGTCGATTGTGTGGCAATACAGGTCTTATGGTCACACATTCGAAATGCTCATGTGTGACTAATTCGTAAATGCTGTCAATTTTCCTACCTTCAGCCACACAAATATTTGAATGTGTGGCTGTTCCAAATCGAGCATGTGTGACCATAGGTCGTTTTTGGCCTAGTGTCGGGTTTCTAAAACCGGGTTAACCGGTTAGACCTGCCGGGTTTTGAGTGACCCGGGTCAACCCGGTTCTTGAAACCCGGCCGGGTTTCGTTTTTTCAAAATTTTTTAATAAAAACCGGGTTGACCTGGCGGTCGAACCGGTTGACCTGGTAAAAAAATAAAAATGATAATAAATTAAAAACCGCCCGGCGGTCGAACCGGTTGACCCGGTGACTCGACCGGGTTGATTTCGAACCCGGTTTTCAAAACATTGCTTTTCTATGTTTGTGTTTAGGGTTGAAATGAAATGATATATCAAGTTGTATGGATTGGATTCATGGACTGAGTTTATAATAACTTTTGTTGGGTTTCTATTTTTTTTCTTTGTGTATTTTAAAGTATTTACGTTTTTTTTTGTTTTCTTTTTTTATAAAAAATAGTATTTGTATTATTTGAATATAATGTATTTTTATTTTAATTGAAATGAATTTAGTTTATTTAATGAAGTGAATAAAAAAATTTGTAAGTGATGGATCCCAAATGAGTAAGTTGAGGTTAGTTGAGAGTGAAGAGGGGGTTAGTTGTGAAGAGTTGTTGAGGTGATGTGACACCCGTGGGAATCAAATGAGTAATTTCGGCTTGTCATCACAATTTCCACTCTAATAACTATGTAAACTGATATGAAAGCGTATGATATGATAAATAAATAAGAAGAGTAATTAGCAGATTCAAACAAATATTGTCAGTGTACTATCAACCGATGAGTAGAAAATGGAGAGAAAGTGACGTGGTGTAGTCGATTATAACAATCTGATCATTAAAGTTTATCAAGGAAATCTTGGTTAAATAAACAAACAAAATAAGAAAATACCACCATAAGCTTAAAAATTTTAAGATTCCTACTGCCGAGCATCTCACCAAATCCAACATATAAGCTTAACTGAGATTCATATCTAAAACCATTAGTGATAAAAAGAGTAGCTCACCAAGCTTATTTGTTAACTATGGTTCAATTCAATAACCAACTGATGATAAAAGTAGTAACCCACCAAGCGTATATGTTAACTTTAAGCTTATAGTTCAATTCTATCGATGTGGGATTGGGTTTGCCACCCAACAATCTCCCCTAAACCAAAAACACCATGGGCCTCCCCTTCTATAGCAAGGATCTCACCTTTTTCATACCGCCGACCTTTACCATCGGAACACAACTCCTTTTTCTGGTTTCCTTTCGATACAATATTCAGCGGGATCCACTGATACCGTCAAACTAGTGTCTAACCAAGTGAACACCATCCACATCATCATTGGCCCAACCGTAGCTCTTATACCATTTGTTAGGATTCCTATGGTCCAGCATCTAACCGAGTCCAAATATAAGCCCGACTGAGGTTTCATTTTAAAATCAATCGATGATAGAAGGAGTAGCCCACCAAACTTATAATTATATGTTAACTTTGAGATTATAGTTCTACCGATGTGAAATTATAGAATATTTTTAGTTCAAATTAATTAATTGTTCAAACTGATCCATTCCGTGTTAAAGATTTTTGGATAACTTTCTGACTTCTTAATTTATTATATATACTATATTTAATGTATTTTCCATATCATATCTTATATCTTATATCTTATATTATATAAAGCTTAAGTAGCATTGTAAATGTAAAAGGGGCATAATAAATGTCCCAAGAATTGATTCTATCATATGAAGCCTTCAACATTGATTTCAAGCAACTCAAACATCTCAATTAGTATGTGTACATTGATTTCAAGCAACTCAAACATCTCAATTAATAGTAGTTAGTCTTTTTACTTTCCCGTCCATGAGTTACAAATATTTTATCAACTATATAATGTGTCAAAAATCACACACAACAAACCTCAACTTCCTCCACACCGCGTGCACATTGGGCTACAACTTATTATGGTCGTAAAGTAAGCATCATATCGTCTTACTTATTTAGCATATTAATTTATATTGTTTTATGTAAATTTCACGTGTGTTTTGTGTGTGCAACAATGCAGGACATAAAGATGGTGCTTAGGAGGTATGGTAGTAACATCATCTTCTCTAATGGTTTAAGAGATCCTACACATCGTTGTCTTATCAATTAAGTGGAACATGCACGAACATTTTCAATTTGATCGGAAATGCAATATATTGATTAATTGTATTTAAGTTACTTACGATCTACTATATTTAATTATTTTTTGCAGTGCGTCAAGAAGCATTAAAGAAAGAGATCGAGAAGTAACAAAAGTTGTATCAAGAACAAAACATGCAAAAGGCCAATGAACAACAACGACAAAGACAACAACAACAACAAGAACAACAACAAGAAGAAGAGCAACGCCACGGCCACCAGTGGAGTGAATACTTAGAATTCATATTAATAGTACGTTACAAATTAAACATGCAATATTTTACTTCATGTAATACCGATAAACGGGCTAATACTATTGATTCGTTAGCAAGTAAGTTTATTGAAAATAATGTGTCGAGCATTCAATTTTTAGTCAATAATTATTACTACACTTTGTTGGTGCATTTTAATATTTTTGCTCTTAATGTAGTTTTTTGTTTTGCGGTGTGTTAATGTCACTTTTTTAATTAAACGTCTTGGAATATTGCGTGATTTTGATATTTGATATTACTTTGTAAATTATGTTGATGTTACATATTGAAAATGGGGTAATATATAATAAAAATATCTTCACACTATCATCTTAACAATGAGAATCTTCTGAATCGAAGAAGTATATAAATGAGAAGAAAATTGTATTTAGTTAAATGTCTGGTCTATTGATTGATTGGAGCGGGTTTATGATTCAGACTTGGGTCATTGGATCTGATTTTTTATTATACGAGTTATAATTTATACTCTTGAATATACTAATTACTTTAATGTTTTATGTTTTTATAGTTTTGTTAAAAAGAAAATTTGTTTTATAGTTCGCTTTTAATAATGTCATTTATTTGAACAACGAAATCCGTCTTTCACAAAAAATGAGAGTTTAAACATGAACCGAAAATTAGTCCCGAACATTACAAAAAAAATAATTAGATCCAACTTGTGTGCATTGCATGGGTCCTGAGGCATTCCAAACCTATGTACATCGCACGGGGATGAATATAAAAGGTCTCCAACATTAATGTCATCGCTTCATATTTAAAATAATTTATGTAACTTATACATATTAAAAAATTACATGTGAAAAGATTCTTTTTAATGTAACATCTTCAAAAAAGTCTCTTCACATATACTCTTTTAATTTCAATAAACCATTGTTGTATAATTGAGCCTCACAATCATACTAACAACCCGACAATTTACACAATCATTTTTGCACGGGTCCTAAGGCAAACCGAGTTATTTATGACGAAAATTAGTGGCAAACATAGTTTTTGACTCGACCTCAATTAAAACTGACAGAAATAAAGGCACCAACATTTTTCATGTCATGCTAACAAAAGTTGTGGTAACATCAACTTAGGAACTTATTGTCAATAAACTATTTTAAATGTGTGTCATGCTTAGTAAATGTGTGATACCATCACAATTTAGATATATAATGATGAAAATAAGTGTCGAAGCTTACATGTCAATAAACTATTTTAAATGTGTGCCATGCTTAGAAAAAGTGTGATACAATCACAACTTAGATATATAATGACGAAAATATGTGCCGAAGATTACATATTAGTTTTATATCAAAATATAGGGATGTTACAATTTTAAGAATAAATACAAAATCTAAACTTTATAAATAACTACTAATATGTCATAAAAAGTTTAAATATAATGTTACAATCTTGAGAATAAATACAATATATAAACTTTATAAATAACTACTAATATGTCATAAAAAGTTTTAATATAAAATTTACCGATCAACTAAGGCCATACTTACAAAAGTCTAATAACGAAAAAAATTACTTGACATTACACTATTACCAATTAGATAGAGCCCGTGTGCAACGCACGGGTCTGAATTACTCGTATATTGAAAGATTCACCCCAAAAATTCATTGATGAGGGGCAATGACACCGATTATTAGGCTAAAAATTTCATGCCAAGGGCAAGACCCTTTATGTGGGGCATGCAAAGTGGTCGTGTATTCATTGATGCACTAAGTGTGATTATTGAGGGGTATACGAAGTGTTTATGTATTCATTGAGGCACTTATGATTGTAGAAGTTACATGGAAGAAGAATGTCAACCATCATGTAGTAAATATAACAATTAAGGATTGTCCATCTATAAATTAGAGATGCTATGGTTATTCTTCCACCACTCCTTTGCATATTTTCAGACGTAAAGAATATGAAGCATATTGGATTATAGAATCCATAAACCTTGCCCCTATAAGTGAGGCATGAGGTCCTTTACCTATCCTCCTATATTCAAAGTTGTATATAACATCTAATGTATGTACTTCTGCGCAACCATAGTTTCTAATATGGTTTGTTTTTTATTGTAGAATATCACTTTGAAGGTGAGTAGGGATTTTATTATTATTGGTTGTTTTTAGATTTCTCACTTTCTTTTAAAGTTTATGGTGTTTGAAATTGGAATATTGATTAGAAAGTTTATGGTGTTTGAAATTGGAATATTGATTGTTACAAATGAATTGGGGTTTAATTATCAGTAAAATTTTGAAGAAACAATGTTTGATGTTCTTCTTCTTTTTCTTTTTTTGCAGCGTAAGGAAGAGACCAATACATTGTCATGCTAAAGCGTTTAGGGCTATTTTGTTCGGGTGGTATGCTTTTGTGAATTTTTCTTTAGTAAGTACTGATAGCAATATTAAATGATGGCAACATTAAGTAAGAGCAGTTTTCCAAGTGGTGGTTTCGATTCTTCCAGGTACGGAATATAATAGAGACAACAATGGCACTTTCATGGCACCAAAAGTCAGATATGTAACAATTATATAACCATGCGTGTGTAAATATTATTGTAAGTGTTACTAATATATACTTTGTAATGATTCTTTGATGATGTTACAGTTGGAAGATGCGGATATGGTTCGTTTGGAGCAACAAATGGGTTTTATTTTCATACTTTTAAAACATTTTCATACATTTAAAACATGTTTAATCTAATTTCATGATCTAATAATGTTTTGTTTGATTCTGCAGGGAGGTTCCAACAGACTCTATTCTCGAGGCATTGAGGAATGATACTATGAATCATGCTTTCTATATTACATATCTATATACTGTAGTTGTTCATGAAAAACAAAATCCTAATAAAAAATAAAAATAAAGTGAAAATAACTATGATCCTTCTGAATCACCGGCAAGTAGCCGATGACCAAAGGATAGCAAATTTTGTAGGTGGATCTTACTTAAAGGTTGGATACTATGTAAAATAACAAAACAATTCTATTGATTGACTCAGTTACATATGAGAAAGTATGTGTATTTATACTTAAATACATAGCTTTGATAATATAAGCAACCAAACCCTAAACCTAATAGACTCAAACTAATATTGAGTTTGATCCAACTAACATATCTAACAATTTTTGGTGTCCACGTTTTTTATTTCAAAAGTTAAAGAAACAAGCAGTAGGTGCGTTTGGAGGGTTTTACCAAACCATAATTTTGGTGTCCACGTTTTTTATTTCAAAGGTTAAAGAAAGCAGTAGGTGGGCTTGGACTTTGGAGGGTTTTTCCAAACCATACTTCGATAGAAAGTTTCTTTGAAGACTTGTGTTCTAAAGCTTCAAATAGTGTCGAAGGTTCTCTACTAATTTTGTGCACACTAGCACTACAACAAATTTTTTTATTTCTACACACTTTTTCTTCGCACTTTATTAACTGTGAACTTTTCTTTAAAGGTATTCACACTCAAAAGTGTGAATAGTTGTATCAAAATCCTCACAGTTAAAAAGTGTGAATAATTTTAATCTTACACTTAAAAGTGTAAACAATTATTTTAAAATTAAAATCATCGCATTTAAAAGTGTGAAAAATTGTTTTAAGAACATCACACTTAAAAATGTGGATAATGTTCATAAATAACACATAAAAGTGAGAATTTTTTTTTGCTACACCCAATTGGTTCACACGCATATTAGTGTGAGTTTTTTGATTTTTCACAACTTTAAAGCATGTAAACATGCTCAAATAATTGTGAGTATATATGTTACTATTTTGTAGTAGTGTAAGTTTTATCGACTTAAAGGGTGTTTCTTGGAGGGTTCGATTATCTGGTTTTGCGACAAGGTGTAGAAACATTCAAAGGTTCTTGAGTTTTCAGTTTAAATAAAATTCAAGGTTTATCGATTGTGCGGAAACGGGTTTTGGTTTAGATGGTCATTTAAATCAGAAGACATCACAAATTTGACGTGCATCTTGTTGTATAACGAATAAGTCAATTAAAAGGAGGTGACCAGGTTGTTTTTGCGTGCGAAATTAATACAATAGTTGGTATAAACGAGTAATGGCCGCATTTCGTTGCGGAGTACCTACCGAGTTTGTTTAGAGATCAGCTATAGTTCGTTATACTTTACATCAAATTTTAGATGATACACTTTTTATTTTTTATTTTTTTGAAACTTTATTATCAACCTTTCGATCAACTAATTTATGGTGTTTGAGCCAACTGCTTTTGCTCTTTTCATTTTTGTGAATTATTGTATATCAGTTAAATCATGTAATCTTCTAAAGATTCAAGTAAAAATGTGAGATCATTTGTGAAAAAGAATTTGTTGAAAAAATCCGTTTAAAAGCTTCAATATTATGACATAGACCATATATAATCATTGCATACAAAGAATTTCTTGCTGGTCGTAAAAGTCAAAGACACTACTAAAAAAAAGAAGAAAAAAAAAAGCTCATCATGAACTACGCAACGCGCTAATTGAGCATTTATAGGAGCATTGTAGTTACTCCGGAAATTAGATACCCTAAGTGTAATCTGTTTTTTTTTTTTTTTTTTTTTTTTTTTCTTTTTTTTTTTTTGGTAACCATGATTTCCGACCTTATTACCGACTAATCTAAGGGTTTGAACCCACCGCCACAACCCTAATTATAATCTTGGTTAATGTTTTAAACATTATCGTTGTATAATTGTATTCTTCTTTCTATATCAATAAAAAAGAAAAAAAGAAAAAGCAAATTTAATTATTTCGCTAGGTTTTATTTTTAGATTAATACATATCAAATTCATAATAACTCAAGCTTACAAAAAGTAATCCAAATGTTTACCATTACAAATTTCAAATATCTTACCAGCTGTCGAGAAACACTACTAGAAATCATGCCAGCACCAACCAAATGTTTTATTTATTATTTTCTGCTTTTATCTCTTCTTTAATTCTACTTTGTTACTTTCGCTTATTTTGTAGTCCACAATGGTAAATGCCTAAATGTTATTGAGTTTATGCTAAAAGAGAATCACAGCCAGTATGACGTTATATTGATAACAATGTGAATTTTTGTTTAATTAGGGGTAATACTAATCCGTCAAGCTAAAAACGTGTTGTAGGTATGTGTGAGAATTTCAAAGCATGAGACACGATATGTCAATGGTTACTATGTATTGACTTTTATCATTACTTTATGCAATTGGCATAGAACTTGTGTTCATTGTGGGATTGTTTACATTTACTAGTTGTGGCGTGCACTAAAAAATGATCGGTCGATATTAGCTTAGCAACGATTTATATTATTGGTAAAATTCATTTTAGCAACAAGTAGAAAGCAATCTAGTGTCGTTGCTATTTTTGAGAAATTACCAACAACTCTTATTGATACAATTTTTAATATTACCAACCGAAGATAGTTTGTGGGTATTTTATATTTACCAACAACTTGACATGTTTGTGAAATTTAGCAACTATATCGATATTCGTTGGTAATTTATCAACGAAGAAAAAATTTGGTTGGTAATTTTAATTTAGCGACAAGCCTTTTTCCCACAACCTTGGTTTGTTGGTAAAGTTGTTGGTAACACCTTTTACCAACCAGATTTGGGTGTTTACCAACGAATATCGGCCGTTGATACAGGCATGATTTCTAGTAGTGAAAGATCAAGAACAAAATTACCACACTGACTTAACTCCTATATCAAATATTATATGTTCACTGAACAACCAAAATACGTTTAGTTTACTTGAGCTTTAAAATATCACAATTGTGGATTAGCTAGCATTAAATTTCAATAAAGAGTGATCAAATAATAGTAGTCCTAGTTGTTTGTTTTGGATAGCAAAAGTCAATGACGATTGCTAAATGAGTGATCGTGAAACAGCGACGTTGCCAGTCAATCGAAGTAAGCAACTTGTAGTAGTCATAGTTGCTTAGAGGTGATAATGAAAGGGGCCTAAAATCACACGAGTCGTACAAACCCTTCGTTTCCACGGAGTGGTTGTATAAATTAGATCATGGGCCTTAGTAGTCACCATCTCAACTTTAGAGTTTTTTTTAAGAATTTTTGAGCTTATCTTATTGCATTATCTATCTATTTTATCTAATAAAATAAGCTTTTGTACAAGCTCTTCTAAGCATCAAGCATTAAAAATTCATTTAATGCAGTGATGTGGATTTCTAAAATTAGGGAATATGGTACAACTCTATTAAGCAATCTTTTTTCTAATAATGCTTTAAGAAAGTCAAACGAAACATTAAAAGTTTTACGCACCATTATTTGTAGCAACTCTTCTTCCATACGCTTCTTAATTTGATTCAGTCATGGCAGTTTCAAATCAACATTTAATATGAACGCGTTATAGAAATCATCCCAAATCAACAAGTATCTTTTATTCAACTATTCAAAAAATCATCCAATGATTTCATCGATTCAAAAAATAAAAACAAACTTATTTGATTCTATTCAAAGATTCAACATCCCCAAGAAGTCGATCTATGCTATTGGGTTTTTTGGTCTCCAACCCTTAAAATCGGTAAGTATTGCTTAAATTCAAATTCAATTTAGGGATTGTATTTGAATCACATACTATAGAAATTTGGATGTGTGTTTTTTTAATTTGATAAGTGTGATTTGGTTGTTTTAAGTAGAAAGTAGAAGTTATGGTAGTGTTTTGAATTCGTGGATGAATATACAATTGTGATGTTTGAATGTTGTTGTTAGGACCTGCGGTTTGAATGACGATTCATCTTCTTTGATTTTGTTTGTTAAGGTGTAAATGTTGCGGCTCGGTTTCAGTTTCAAAATCACCATGGATGATCTTGAATTCCACCCAATAATTTCAGTAAGTTTTAATTGTATTGAATCGATTTGGTTTATGGTTTTTTTATGTTTACGATGTAAACCCAGTATTACTATTAAATCATGATTTAAGTGAATTACTATGGTTATAATTTCCGTTCTTTCTTGGAGGTTACCCTTGATACCCTTTTATTAATCAATATATTGAAGTGAGTTTAGAGACCCATCACAAAGTGTTGTTTACCAAGTACGTGATTTTTTATGATTGTTGTCTGAAACTTTTTTAATAACATTGGTACATTACTTAGTTTTTTACGATTCAAATCCATCTTCCTCTCTATGATTCATCCTACAAACTAATTTGACTTTTGTTTCCTTTACAGGGGTTGCGATGACGATTTTGGCAGTTTATACACAACGCGAGTGATTTCCATGGTGTCAACGTGGAAGAATTGGTAAGTACCGAATCAGTTATAATATACTTAGGGTTTCGATTTATTAACGTGGATTTGTTTGTTTAATAGCGTGGATGGAACTTTTTATCTATGACCCAATCTTGCAAGTCCAAAAAAAAAAAAAAAAATCAGAAAAACAGTGAGTTCATTTTTCTCACTTCAAATTCAGGTAATCTTATTCAAATGTCCTGAATGAATTAATTGTATTGGATAATTGAGTTTTGTCGTTTTTTTAATGCAAGGCAAGGAGTTATTCAGTTGAAGCGTGATGTTTACAAAGCTCTTCAAGTGGTATATTTTACAAGTGTTAATTATGTTTATTCGGGCTGCTTTGTAGATTCGTTTAATCAAAAAAGTTCTTTAGTATCTTCAAAACAAGAAGAGTTTAGCAACCTAAAAGCAGTGGAAGGGAAGACATAGCTTAATATGTGCTCCTTTCAAGCTTAATTAAGATAGGTTTTTTTACAAACAATATTAAAAACTGGCCATTGTTCTTATCAATGTTGTTGCATCGTCGGTTGACCCAATTTATCAATGTTGTGACAATCAGAGCTGCTCTTCTATAAGCAATATTAGGAGTGCAGGTGGCGTAGCTTCTGCTGGTAGTGATCTTGACTGTACAGTTTATCATGGTCTAATTGAAGGTACTTTTGTTCCAATTTTTTTACCTATCAGCATTCGTTTCGGTGGCCAGACAGTTTGATATTGTTAACACATTTGGCTTTGACATTGTTATAATTCTACAGGTACATCCGGATGACCGAATAATGTATCTAAAGTTTCCAGTTCAAATAACAGTCAACAACCGTATACTGTCCTTTTAGCCATTGCATGCTACAGTTGCAATTTTTATTCGATTGATCATTTCGTTTAGATCTGCATTCACTTTGTGACTGCTTAATGCTAATTGACTGACTACTTTTAAAATTGTAGATATACGATATCCCACGCCATCATTTGTATACGTTGAACGGGCACAACATCACATTTTACACCTGATTCCCTAACGAGTGGTATTTTAATGACTGAAGTATAGTAACTCTTCAATTGTGGCCTGTCTTAAGGTAAAGACAGTGGCTATTTAGTACCGCGTGTATAACATGAACTGACTATTATTTAATAGGATTAAGGTATGTTTGGATTGCTTTCTGCTACCCGCCTTAGGCGTTGTTTGGAAAATCCTAAAATCTGTTTTTCTTTTAGAATTTAGAGGAAAGAACACGACACACCAGGCTATGGATTTTGGCTGTTTACAGCCGTCTATTCAAGGTAGGTTAATTTGTTGATTCATCGACTATCAGGTGGTTGTGCCGCACATGTTACATACATTTTTCCATTTTAAATAGTTTCCAATTCGCGATTTACCTGACTTGTTGATGATTGCTATTATTGTAGGTATGCATGTAGGACCAGAAGTGGTTGTAGTAGTTCACATGGAAACGCGAGCCTCCGACAGCCAACCGTTCAAAGTTAGTTCACTATTAGTTTAAACACCAGTATTGTAAATATTGTGGTCTGTCTACTTATTCATGAGGAAACAACCTCAATGAGTTTAAACTATTCACACGGTTCAATTATTATTAAGTACCTTCAATTATATACAGGTTCAATTATTATTAAGTATTTGTAATAAAATGTGTGTCTACTTCACAATTTATCCACCATGATTACAGATTACCAATAGTTATGCTTTTGCGAATAAATTGTTCTTCAACTATTTTGTTGCAAGTAGATTTCTTTCAGTTGTAAAATTGCCATAAGAATTCAAAAGTTTTTTTTTCATGGACAGGAATATTTTTTATTATTAGTAAAGTGTTGAACAAGGGATATATTAGTCTAATGGTCACACTGAATCTGCATATATGACCTATAGTTGTGTGTTAAATCTCTCTTTTTATACAACTAAACGACATTGATAGCACATCCTTTATTTTTGTTCGTCTTATAAGACATCCTAACAACTCCATAGATGTGATTATCATAGTTCATTATGGTCGTTATAATGTTTGGAGAGCTATTGAATCATCTTATACCACGACTCCTATGAGAAGTGTATGTACCATGCTTTAACTATTATTATTGTTGTATTAGACATACAAAAAAGGCATTCAAAACGGGTACCATGGTACCCCTTTGTTCACTAAATCTGCATTGACTCAATTCAAGAATTGAGACACAAGTTTGTGTGTTATTTAATTTTGAATAGCTTCTCCTTCAATAATAATCATACTTTTTAACTATGTCACTATAACTCAAGCTATATAGGATTCAGATGTCTAATGCAAAGGAAGCTTCATTGTCCAAGGTAGGTCGTTGAATTGAGGAGGTTTCCGATCAGATCAATTGACGAAATCAAGAATGTTAAAAAGGTAATTACATAAAAATATCCTATTAGACAATCAAATTTATATTATTTTACGAACATTTTCATCTCATCAGTTGAAAACTTTGGTATGTTGTAGTGTTGGCCTCCGTTCTTTTTATCAAGACGTGCAACTCATGGCACTACATAAAATGAACTCATGGTACTACATAAAATGACCCATTAACAAGAGAGAGGCTTTCATAAGTTGGTGTTTATCTCGAATATTCGATATACTCACATGGTCAATTGTACTTAACTAAGCATCACTTCAAAATAAAAGGGTTATTGTTTTAGTATTTTCACACACAAACATAACATACTGATACATGTTTTTAGATTATTATCTTGAGTAAGCATTCATGTATGTTATGTTTGTGTGTGAAAATACTAATTTTCATGTATCTAATGTTTAACTGTGATAGATTCAGATTTGCAAGCTCCATTATTATGTTGTCAAGGAAAAATGCATTAGTCGTACAAGTTTTTAGTTCACTTATAATATGGTTTGATTAAGTAAATTAGTTTAGGTTCCTAAACACCCCTTTATTACATGTAGTTACTTTAGCTAAATAATAACAATCGTACATGTTTTCTAAACAATCTATCAACAATGAACATGTCATACCATCCCCAGCAGTCTAAATGGTGTTTCGGGCTCTATGAATGTGGCAACAATGTTGGGGCATGTAACTATGTAAGTGACCGGCACCCGTCTATATATCCATTTATGTATGCAATAATGCAAGCTGTGTTTTACGAATAATGATGATATGCTCGAAACGGTTTTGCAGGTATCATAACATGTTGTCTTGCATGTGTTGCCTCTGGTCAGATTGCAGTGGTGTTGGACAAAGGTCGAAGTTGTAATCAACATTTTACTTATATGATTGATTATTAGTGTGTATTCTACATTTTGGAGCAATTTACTTATGATAAATGCATCTTATTGAGAGATGAGATTATTGACCTCACTTCAATCCACAACTTGGCCGGAATCTTAGATTTTAATAGTGTGATCATTAATTTTTGTGGATAAATTGCGTTGTTTATTAGGCGTACATTATGATTTGCTTAGGTACAATACTGTAGTAGTAACGAGTGTGCCACATGTTCCGCCGCAAGGCACGGGTTGAAATCCTCATCCTATCACAAGCTTAAAAACCATCTCTCGCTTTTAATGAACCACAAAGATATTGAAAAATTACATGGGCCAAAGATACCGAAAATAAAATATAGAGCAAATTGCATTTTTGGTACCTGTAGGTTGGCCAAATTGCATTTTTGTAAACCATTAAACACAACATTCATTCATTATCAATGGACTATTAGATGTGCACGGCATGAACATTGGGTTTTGAATCAAAAGGCTCTTACACACATCATTTGCTACTCAAGACAATCATCATCGCAAGGATTGAGTTTTGAATCGATATGTGCTCACACACATCATTTTATGCTCGAGTCAATCTATTTTAGATTAACCAACGCTATGGTTGTAAATAGATGGGCGCTCACACAGGTCTTTTGCTACTCAACACACTAAATTTTGGAGACCCCAAGTTTGGACGTTTGTTAGTGTAATTGTAACATAAGCAATTTCTTATCTTATAATGGACGCATTGTCTCATTCTTTGTTTCATATTTTAAATGGAACAAATTTATGTTATTACATTCTTATCATCTCATTTTTCTATTCCTTTAAAAAAGTACCCGGTGTCAACGGGTTTTCTAAGCTAGTATTGTATATAATGCTGTAACACCCCCAAAATTTGATACAGCGGAAGACTCAACAAGCTTTCGGGGTGCTACGGGGATTGGTATCCAACACAAGACAATCTAGAACGAGATAAAGTAAACAAAATAAAAATGCAACCAAAACGGGTTTTAAGGCTTACATTTATCCCAACATCATTCAGAGTCAGGCCCAAAATAAAATAACAATAGGTCCACAATAGTTTATCAGAGTTTTAGAAAAATAGATCCGTAACCGGTGCCATTGCCAAGCCTCCAATCCAAGCATCCATAGAGCATCACTTAATTTCCTGAGAAAACGTGCTAAAAGTCAGCTTTCGCTGGTGAGATCATAGGTTTAAATTCATAACTCAATATAGTGGACATGTACGCAAAACGCTTGCTAGCTAGACTAAGGATTCGCTAAAAGCCTACGGATACCATCCGCTCCAACGAAACACACGGATACCCTTCCGTACTAACAAAACACACGGATACCCTTCCGTACTAACAAAACACACGGATACTCTTCCGTACTAACATAGATATTCGGGTAACCCCCGCAATACCAATAATCTCTCGGATAACCTCCGAAATATTAATAACCTATAGGTGCACACTATAGTATCTAAATAAGTCAACCTTGAATAGTACACACAACATATATGTGACTAAAGCTGACAATTCCAAATAACCAAATAAGCCAACCTTGAATAGTACACACAAAAGGTGTGACTAAAGCTGACAATAGATCCTAGTCCATACGCATAGCAAGTTTAGAAAGAATATAAAAGCGATAATAGTCCACGTAAAATGATTTGCACGTTTCTCACCCCAATCGTTGAAAACATAGTTCAAGAGTAAAAAGTGGGGCTATGACTCACCTCAAGTCCAGAATTCAACAATAAGAAATCGGTAGAGGTAAGATGTATAGTAACTCAAAAGACGGCAACTACGGACTCGGCACGACCTAACAATATCAACTCGTTCAGAAATCATTTCCTCAAATTCAAGATATTCCCAAACCCGGACGAGAATCCGTTTTATTTCCGAAAATCCATTTCGTATTAGTTTGGTGTATTTGCGTTTGGTATCCATACGGGTGGTGGGTCGACACAACTCAAACCAAGAAGTCACAACAAAAAGGATGATAAAACAATCTATGGGTCTAATATTAGCCTAATATATTACTTAAATAAATCATCGAAGTCTATCAAATCCGTCGATTTAGTAATCCTCCATATTTATTTACTTAATATACCATTCTAGGATTATACCCGAATCCTAGGTCACAAATTGCACATAAAGTACTATATGGTATATATCAAAGTTTAATAAATTCTCTAATTATACCGTTAAGCTTACCAAATTCGTCAATTTGGCAATCTCACGAGATACTTAGCAACTTATTATTCTTGTACACATACCACAACCTATGGGCGTCGTAGGATACGATACCCATTAATATACTCAATTTAAACAACTAAATAGCTCTTATTTAACCCGTCGATTAAATAAGTTACGTAGTTATCGAAAATGAATGTATTAATCGTCATATATCCATGAGAACACGAACGTCACAAATAATAAACCACTTGGACTCAAGTGACCACGATCCCGTATAACTCGATAGTTTTCCTTGTTTATTAAAAAGATATTATTTGGTTTAGTATTTATTCAACGTTAAAGATTTCGTCGTTAATTATAGTCGTTTAATTATAATAGCGCTCGTAATATTATCATGCTACTTTCATAGCATAATATTTATAGTCGCGTTATTATTATAATATTACTCGTGATCGTTTTATTATTAATATACGCACTCGTATAAATATATATACGTTTTCACGTTTATATATTTATATAAACGTTTATATTATTAATAATATTATTACGTGTTTTATTAGTTGTGTTTAATTATAAATAATTATCGAGTCATACGAAATGGCCACATGTCCGAGTCATCACTCTCGGCTCATTGTCCAAGTCCAAATAAAATGATAATTAAGTCAAACCAAGTAATTAATCTCCGTCCAACAACTTTCCAAAACACGTGCTACAACAATAGGGTCCGACTACGGCTCCCGACTAACCTATCTCCGTCAAACTAAGTGACCGTCTCACAATCGGTCCCCATTTACTCATCCTCGTCAACACTTCACAAAATATTCATGTACCCATTGTCGAGACCACAAAGGGTCTCGACCCAACAACGATATTCGGCCGAAACAGATACTACAACAACAATAATGTTAAAACAACAAACACAAAAAAAAAAAATAAGCTGCAACAGTCAACTAGGTACATCAACTTATTAAAAGGAGCCACATAATATTAACAAGAGTAGCAGCCCACTGCCGGCTACTCCATAACATAACGAACCACATGGACCACAAAGGGTCTCGGATAGGCTCGACTGAGCACAATACCAAAACCAAACAGACCCTTGAGGTCTCGCTGCCACACTCAAACAACCATAACCAAAGAATATCAGCCATTCGAATGGCAACCAAAAGCATATATGGTCGAGTATTCTCGACATCCAAACTAGGAGATCAAAATCAATCCAAACGCAAGGTAATAGGATCGACATCCTCAGTGTCTTTAACCCAAGACCAAAATAATCAAGAAACAACACAAGCCGAGAGCAAAAGCTCTCGGTTATGTCTCGACTTCACCCAGAATTTAAACACCCGGATACCAAACGAACCATTCAACATTTAAAAAGTTATTTCCCATCATTATTTCAATGAAACCCATATAAGAAAAATCGTGTACCCACGAATTAGGTAACACATCGAGACCCACGAGTTGAAACTCGTGGTCACTCACCTTCAAAATGACTCTAATAATGCATTTCTTCAATAACCCAACAAGAAAAGATGAAAAAAAATGGTGTTTATGTGGCGGTAGTGGTGATTTCGAGGTGTTAGAGGTGTTTATACGGCGCGTGGGTTATACCATCGGATAGATCTCGACGAGATGGTTAATGTGGTGGTGGTAGTTTGGTCGTGGAGGTGGCGGTGTGGTGGTGGCAGCCGGAAATAGGGGCGGCGGCTAAGGTTGGTGATGAATAGAGAGAGAGAGAAATGGGAGGAGGGTGATGAGATGTGTTTGTGTGGTTTCCAGGGCACAAGGACGATTTGTAGTAGTTTACTCTTTAAAAAAAAAGTTTCTTGCTTTCTTTTTAACTAATAATCATAATAATAATAATAATAATACTAATAATAATAATATTAGTAATATTAAGGGTAAGGTGACTAGGTGTAAAATACACGGACCAAAACCCGAAACTTATTTCAAAACATTTAATATCTCACGAGGCGTTCCATAAATAAATATATATAGTCGAGTCCGTAAACTCAAGACGTAAAATTTTAGTTAGGATATTCTAGTGCCGGAGTCAACGTAGTGCCAATAAAATCTCAAAATAAATTCTCATCGCATCGATAATCCAAATTCGATTCCATATAAGTTTTAGATATAATCAACCAAAATATTGGTTTTTCAAGTTCGTTACGAGTAAAATTTCAAATATAATTTTATAAACGAACTTTAATGTAATGCGGGTTTTCAAAATAACTCCCTAATTTGCCAGTTGTCACATCCTCCCAGCCTCAGAAGGAAACCCGTCCCGGGTTTCACTCGGAAAAATTCATCTACGAAGTGAAAAGCTTCGGATATCTCTTCCAGGACTCATCCTCACGTTCCCACATAAATTCTGGTCCATGTCGGGTGTTCCAACGAACCTTGACGAGTGGAATACGACTCCTCTTAAGTCGTTTAATCTCTCTATCCAATATCTAAATCGGCTCTTCCACCAAATTCAATTTCTCATCAACTCGAATATCTTTCATCGGTATAACCGGCATCTTATCAGAAAAACACTTCTTCAAATTACTAATATGAAACACATTGTGAACTTTACTCAGTTCCTGTGGTAATTCCAACCTATAAGCCACGGGCCCAATTCTTTCCAAAATAAGAAATGGTCCAATGTAGCGGGGGTTGAGTTTCCCACGTTTCCCGAAACGTATCACACCCTTCCAAGGCGGGACTTTCAGCATCACTTTGTCTCCAACCTGGAACTCTAAGGGTTTACGTCTCTGATCGGCGTAACTTTTCTGCCTATCTCTGGCAGCTTGCAACCGATCACGAATCTGAGTTACTTTCTCCGTAGTCTCCAAGATAAGTTCAGGGCCTGTGAGTTGGCTATCTCCAACTTCAGCCCAACCAATAGGCGAACGACATTTTTGGCCATACAAAGCTTCAAATGGTGCAGCTTTAAGACTTGTGTGGTAGCTATTATTATAGGAGAATTCCGCAAGGGGCAAATACTTCTCCCAGCCTTTACCAAAGTCTATTATACATGCACGAAGCATATCTTCTAAAGTTTGGATAGTCCTCTCACTTTGACCATCGGTTTGGGGGTGATATGCAGTACTCATATCAAGTCTCGTCCCCAAAGCGGTTTGAAGTGATCGCCACAAGGCTGACGTAAAGCGGCTATCGCGATCAGAAATAATCGATATCAGGACTCCATAACGAGGAATAATTTCCTTTACATACAACCTCGCAAGTTTATCCACACTATCATCTTCACTAATTGCTAGGAAATGAGCAGACTTAGTCAGACGATCCACAATTACCCAGATAGCGTCACAACCGCTAGTTGTCCTTGGTAATTTGGTAATGAAGTCCATTGTAATCCGCTCCCATTTCCAGACTGGAAGTTCTGGCTGCGTCAATAATCCTGACGGTCTTTGATGTTCGGCTTTAACCTTAAAACATGTCAAACACTTACTAACATACAACGCTATATCTGCCTTCATATTTGGCCACCAATATAACTTTCTCAAATCCTGGTACATCTTATCAGACCCAGGATGAATAGAGTATCTTGACTTATGCGACTCGTGCATAATCAACTCTCGAATTCCTTCATACAAAGGTACCCAAATTTCGCTCTTTAAAACATAATATTCCATCAGAACGCTTAACAAATCCCTTCTCATCTTCTGTCATCCCAAATATTTTCTCAGCAGGTTGATTTTCTGCTTTCAACGCTTCCGTTTGAGCTTCTAATATTTGAGACGGTAATGGCGATACGATAGTCATTCCTAATGACCTAACTCGTAATGGTGGAATTCTCTCCTTTCGAGTAAGAGCATCAGCAACGACGTTTGCTTTACCAGGATGGTAGCGAATTTCACAATCATAATCGCTTAGCAACTCAATCCAACGTCGTTGTCTCATGTTAAGCTCTTTTTGGTTCAAGATGTGTTGCAGACTTTTGTGGTCAGTAAACACTACACACTTGGTTCCATACAGGTGATGTCTCCATATCCTTAAAGCAAAAACCACAGCACCTAACTCCAAATCATGGGTGGTGTAGTTCTTCTCGTGCTTTTTGAGCTGTCGGGAAGCGTAAGCTATCACCTTCTCTCGTTGCATTAACACGGCTCCCAATCCCTTATGTGAGGCGTCACAATAGACGACAAAGTCTTCGCTACCTTCAGGTAACGCCAAGATAGGAGCATTACACAACATCTCCTTAAGTAATTGAAATGCTTCCTCTTCTTTATCTCCCCATTCGTACTTAATACTCCTTTGAGTCAATTTGGTCAACGGTTTTGCTATCTTCGAAAATCCCTCAATGAATCTTCGGTAATAACCGGCTAATCCCAAAAATTGACGAACTTCTGTTGGGGTCGTAGGTGCAGCCCAATCTTTAATCGCTTCAATCTTAGCAAGATCTACATGAACTCCTTGTCTATCAATCACATGACCCAGAAATTGTACCGTCGGAATCCAAAATTCACATTTAGAAAAATTTAGCATACAGCTCCTCCCCCTGAGCAAATTCTAAGATAAGCCTTAGATGCTCCTCATGCTCCTTTTCATTCTTCGAATAAATTAAAATGTCATCGATGAACATAATCACAAACTTATCTAAGTAAGGCTTACACACCCGATTCGTGAGGTCCATGAATACCGCCGGTGTGTTGGTCAACCCATACGGCATCACCTGAAATTCGTAATGCCCGTAACGGGTTCTGAAAGCCGTTTTTGGAATATCTTCCGTGCGAACTCGAAGCTGACGATATCCCGATCTCAAATCGATCTTTGAATACACACTCGATCCTTGAAGCAGATCGAACAAATCGTCAATCCTCGGTAACGGGTATCTATTCTTCACCGTTAACTTGTTCAACTCTCGATAATCAATACACATGCGAAACGATCTATTCTTCTTCTTCACGAATAAGACCGGGGCTCCCCAAGCTGAAAAACTTGGTCTTATAAATCCTTTTTCGGCTAACTCTGCTAATTGTTTCGACAACTCTTCCAGTTCAGTAGGTGCAAGACGATAAGGCGTTCGGGCTACAGGTGCAGCACCAGGTATCAACTCAATCTGAAACTCTACTTGTCTAGTAGGCGGGATTCCCGACAAATCATCGAGAAACACATCCGAAAAATCACGAACTATAGACGCATCTCCAATGCATCTTTCCTTCTTCTCCTTCCCTCCTTTCTCAAAAATTTGAGCTAAGAAAAGGCAACATCCTTTTTCCATTAGCTTCGGTAATTTAGTGCAAGATATGACCACTAATCTAGATGGGCCTCTCAATTCCTTTCGATCTTCTGGTATGTTCAGAATCTCCTTGCCGTAAGGCACACACACGATTTTCTCATCGCAAAGTATATGAGCATGATACTTCGACAACAAATCCATACCAATAATGACATCAAAACTTCCTAATGTGACGGGTAGAAGATCTATGTTGAAAGGACGATTCAGAAAGTTTAACTTGCAACCGCGAATGATAGTCCTAATCCTCTCTATGTTCTCATTAGCTATCTCTACATCATAACCAATTCCTAAGGCCATCGGGGGTTTCTCTAGTAAGGGTGCAAACGTAGTAGACACAAAACTTCTATCGGCACCAGTATCAAATAACATGGAAGCATAATGATTATTGAGAAGGAACGTATCAGTAACGACGTTCGGATCTTCTCCTCTCTCGTTCCCGAGTGCATACACTCTCCCATGAGCAGCTCCTGCTTCCACACGTTGGTCCTCATTGTCTTGACGTCCACGGTTTCCTCTAGCTCCACGATTTCCATGATTGTACCCATTACCACCCGATCTTTGATTTCCTCGGTTCCACGATTCCCTACACTCATTCCTATAATGTCCCTTCTTTCCACATCCATAACAAGTAACATTTGCCTTACTCATAGTTTCAGGAGTAGCTTGAATCATAGCAGGAGATCGTGCTCTACAATCCCTAGCTACATGTCCTCTCCTTGAGCAACTCTGACAAATCACAATACATTGTCCTGTATGATTTTTGTAGCAACGACCACACTTGGGTGCATCACCATTTTGGTTCCTTTTATCTTCATTCCCAATAGCTTAAGCCTTAGCAACAGCTTGTCGCTGGTTTCGGTGATCATTACCCTTAAAGTGATGGTCTCTCTTTCTCTTTCCATTCTTATCCTTATCAGCTCCTTCCAATTCCAACGAATCCATTAATTGTTGAGCGATTGTGATGGCCTCATGGATATTTGCAGGTCTAGCAGCAATCACGTCATTCCTTGTAGTCACAGGCAACCCATCGGTATACCGCTCCATCTTTTGAGTCTCAGTTCTAACCATATCGGGACAACGTAAGGCTAACTCTCGATAACGGCGATTGTAAGTTGCCATATCGGTACCTTTCACTTTGTGATTCCAAACTCAATCTCCAGCTCTTTAACCTCATTTCTTGGGCAATAAATCTGAATCAGCAAAGACTTAAATTGCCCCCAAGTCATAGCATAAGCCACATCACTCCCAACCGAATTACGGTAATGGTTCCACCAAGTTAAAGCTTCATCTTTGAAAGTAAAAGAAGCAAACTTTACTTTCGCATTCTCCGCGCAACCACTGTCGTTAAACACTGACTCAGTCTCCTTTATCCACCTGACCAAGTAGACCACTCCTTTGGTTCCACCAAACTCAATGGGTCCACAAATTTTAAACTCCTTGTAGTTACATCCATTAGCACGAACAGGTGGAAACGTTCCAGCAGAATTGTTGGAATGATTTGACTCAGCTAGTAGCTCAGCAACTCTTTGCTCCACAAGTTGATTGATCATTACTTGATCCACAGTAGGTGCGTTAAGTGGAACATGATCATTTGTCTCCCTAAACATCAACATTTTGATTCCTGTCGTTGCGATTAGTAGTGTCCATGTTCTCAGGAGTAGGGGTTTCAACATTTCGAGTAGGACGGCATCCTCGACGACTAGGGGTAGTCGTTGCAGGACCAGTTCTGGTAGCTCTAACAGGGTTTCGTCGTACAGCCATTAATATAATACTAACACAATATCAACCACGCAAATAAGACACAATTCTCCATGTACGCCAAAAATCGTAAAATATCATACGAGCTCACCATCGTCCATAAGTAGCGATCAATACATCGTTCCATACTACCAACAGGCATAATAGATACTAATCGTTCCATACAAGACGGACGTACAATCCGAATATCATGACATAAGAGATATAATAACTAGCTCTCCTAAACAAATACTCCTTGGCTTATGTAGCAACACAACAACCTGATTCCAAATCGATCTAGCCACGATGCTGGCGCAGACTCCTCAACTCCGATCCCAAACCATCCAAATTCCTCAATAACGATCCATGCTCAACACTATGTGTATCTCTATCCCTCTTGAGGTCCGCAACCTCCTTTTCTAACACGGTGTTCCTCTGCCACAACTTGCGATCTCCCTCGCGAGCCGTGAGGAAACCTCTCTGCAGACTCTCTATCTGCTCATGTATCTCTATCATACATGTCCTAATCGCTGTCGTCCTGCCTATGACAGTTGTCTAATCTACTCTCAACTCAGCAACAAACTCAGCAATAAACTCAGCAATAATCATCTCAAGTCGGTCAGACATCCGCGAGATCATCTCGCCCTGTGCAGTAATCCGAGCCCACATCCTACCAGTCTCACCTAACTCTGCGTGCTCAGCAGAAACCTCAGAAGGTGCATCCGACGCCACAAGACTACCAGGTGGTGAATCAAACACAAACGGATGATCAGGTGAAACCGGTTCTAACGGATGTATCGGGGAATCGGGCTTCGCAGAATGAACTGAATGTGCTAGTGACCCATCATCATCAGGCATATCCTCCTCCTGAGGATCATTCTCTTCCCAATCCTGAGGGTCATCATTCTCTTCCTCATCTTGAGGGTTATCATTCTGCTTACCCGCGTACTCCTCGTCGAATGGGTACTCCATCACTCGTCATCTCCGAGCAGGCGAACCACGAGGCGATAAAGTCGGAGACTTAGGGCGACAATGGGACGATAAGTAGTAGTGGCTGAACGCATGACCATCACGTATGGGTCATCAGGGGCCATAGTGATCTACGATGGGCGACGCGTACAAGCAATAACAATTCTTAACAACAACACGTGCAAAGGAGGCTATAATTTGTGACAACGGCGTAGGGTAGGTGTAAGTGTTTCAAAACAACTAAAGCGCGAACTCAAAATATCGCATCAAAAATCATCATATAATTCCAAATCATATATACCAAGAGAGATTTAAAATACCGCATTACTAAAATCATTCATAAAATAATTAAGCCATATAATTCCTCAAAACGTATATAATTCCTCAAAACGCCATCATATCACTAAATCAATAAATCTCAAATCCTCAAATCATCTCAAGAATCCCATATCTAATAATCATCTCCAAAGATCTCATTCCAAATCATTATCTCAATATACCTCAATAATAATAATGATGCTTCGGCTTGGCGGGCTGGCGGGCAATGGTCGAGGATCGTTTTCTATAAAAATCGGTTATAGTTTAGGTGTTTATTTACCTAGTTCTCTATAACCTTGGCTCTGATACCAATCTGTAACACCCCCAAAATTTGATACAGCGGAAGACTCAACAAGCTTTCGGGGTGCTACGGGGATTGGTATCCAACACAAGACAATCTAGAACGAGATAAAGTAAACAAAATAAAAATGCAACCAAAACGGGGTTTTAAGGCTTACATTTATCCCAACATCATTCAGAGTCAGGCCCAAAATAAAATAACAATAGGTCCACAATAGTTTATCAGAGTTTTAGAAAAATAGATCCGTAACTGGTGCCATTGCCAAGCCTCCAATCCAAGCATCCATAGAGCATCACTTAATTTCCTGAGAAAACGTGCTAAAAGCCAGCTTTCGCTGGTGAGATCATAGGTTTAAATTCATAACTCAATATAGTGGACATGTACGCAAAACGCTTGCTAGCTAGACTAAGGATTCGCTAAAAGCCTGCGGATACCATCCGCTCCAACGAAACACACGGATACCCTTCCGTACTAACAAAACACACAGATACCCTTCCGTACTAACAAAACACACGGATACTCTTCCGTACTAACATAGATATTCGGGTAACCCCCGCAATACCAATAATCTCTCGGATAACCTCCGAAATATTAATAACCTATAGGTGCACACTATAGTATCTAAATAAGTCAACCTTGAATAGTACACACAACATATATGTGACTAAAGCTGACAATTCCAAATAACCAAATAAGCCAACCTTGAATAGTACACACAAAAGGTGTGACTAAAGCTGACAATAGATCCTAGTCCATACGCATAGCAAGTTTAGAAAGAATATAAAAGCGATAATAGTCCACGTAAAATGATTTGCACGTTTCTCACCCCAATCGTTGAAAACATAGTTCAAGAGTAAAAAGTGGGGCTATGACTCACCTCAAGTCCAGAATTCAACAATAAGAAATCGGTAGAGGTAAGATGTATAGTAACTTAAAAGACGGCAACTACGGACTCGGCACGACCTAACAATATCAACTCGTTCAGAAATCATTTCCTCAAATTCAAGATATTCCCAAACCCGGACGAGAATCCGTTTTATTTCCGAAAATCCATTTCGTATTAGTTTGGTGTATTTGCGTTTGGTATCCATACGGGTGGTGGGTCGACACAACTCAAACCAAGAAGTCACAACAAAAAGGATGATAAAACAATCTATGGGTCTAATATTAGCCTAATATATTACTTAAATAAATCATCGAAGTCTATCAAATCCGTCGATTTGGTAATCCTCCATATTTATTTACTTAATATACCATTCTAGGATTATACCCGAATCCAAGGTCACACATTGCACATAAAGTACTATATGGTATATATCAAAGTTTAATAAATTCTCTAATTATACCGTTAAGCTTACCAAATTCGTCAATTTGGCAATCTCACGAGATACTTAGCAACTTATTATTCTCGTACACATACCACAACCTATGGGCGTCGTAGGATACGATGCCCATTAATATACTCAATTTAAACAACTAAATAGCTCTTATTTAACCCGTCGATTAAATAAGTTACGTAGTTATCGAAAATGAATGTATTAATCGTCATATATCCGTGACAACACGAACGTCACAAATAATAAACCACTTGGACTCAAGTGACCTCGATCCCGTATAACTCGATAGTTTTCCTTGTTTATTAAAAAGATATTATTTGGTTTAGTATTTATTCAACGTTAAAGATTTCGTCGTTAATTATAGTCGTTTAATTATAATAGCGCTCGTAATATTATCACGCTACTTTCATAGCATAATATTTATAGTCGCGTTATTATTATAATATTACTCGTGATCGTTTTATTATTAATATACGCACTCGTATAAATATATATACGTTTTCACGTTTATATATTTATATAAACGTTTATATTATTAATAATATTATTACGAGTTTTATTAGTTGTGTTTAATTATAAATAATTATCGAGTCATACGAAATGGCCACATGTCCGAGTCATCACTCTCGGCTCATTGTCCAAGTCCAAATAAAATGATAATTAAGTCAAACCAAGTAATTAATCTCCGTCCAACAACTTCCCAAAACACGTGCTACAACAATAGGGTCCGACTACGGCACCCGACTAACCTATCTCCGTCAAACTAAGTGACCGTCTCACAATCGGTCCCCATTTACTCATCCTCGTCAACACTTCACAAAATATTCATGTACCCATTGTCGAGACCACAAAGGGTCTCGACCCAACAACGATATTCGGCCGAAACAGATACTACAACAACAATAATGTTAAAACAACAAACACAAAAAAAAAAAAAAAAGATGCAACAGTCAACTAGGTACATCAACTTATTAAAAGGAGCCACATAATATTAACAAGAGTAGCAGCCCACTGCCGAGACCGTAAGGGTCTCGGCTCGGCTACTCCATAACATAACGAACCACATGGACCACAAAGGGTCTCGGATAGGCTCGACTGAGCACAATACCAAAACCAAACAGACCCTTGAGGTCTCGCTGCCACACTCAAACAACCATAACCAAAGAATATCAACCATTCGAATGGCAACCAAAAGCATATATGGTCGAGTATTCTCGACATCCAAACTAGGAGATCAAAATCAATCCAAACGCAAGGTAATAGGATCGACATCCTCAGTGTCTTTAACCCAAGACCAAAATAATCAAGAAACAACACAAGCCGAGAGCAAAAGCTCTCGGTTATGTCTCGACTTCACCCAGAATTTAAACACCCGGATACCAAACGAACCATTCAACATTTAAAAAGTTATTTCCCATCATTATTTCAACGAAACCCATATAAGAAAAATCGTGTACCCACGAATTAGGTAACACATCGAGACCCACGAGTTGAAACTCGTGGTCACTCACCTTCAAAATGACTCTAATAATGCATTTCTTCAATAACCCAACAAGAAAAGATGAAAAAAAATGGTGTTTATGTGGCGGTAGTGGTGATTTCGAGGTGTTAGAGGTGTTTATACGGCGCGTGGGTTATACCATCGGATAGATCTCGACGAGATGGTTAATGTGGTGGTGGTAGTTTGGTCGTGGAGGTGGCGGTGTGGTGGTGGCAGCCGGAAATAGGGGCGGCGGCTAAGGTTGGTGATGAATAGAGAGAGAGAGAAATGGGAGGAGGGTGATGAGATGTGTTTGTGTGGTTTCCAGGGCACAAGGACGATTTGTAGTAGTTTACTCTTTTAAAAAAAAAGTTTCTTCCTTTCTTTTTAACTAATAATCATAATAATAATAATAATAATACTAATAATAATAATATTAGTAATATTAAGGGTAAGGTGACTAGGTGTAAAATACACGGACCAAAACCCGAAACTTATTTCAAAACATTTAATATCTCACGAGGCGTTCCATAAATAAATATATATAGTCGAGTCCGTAAACTCAAGACGTAAAATTTTAGTTAGGATATTCTAGTGCCGGAGTCAACGTAGTGCCAATAAAATCTCAAAATAAATTCTCATCGCATCGATAATCCAAATTCGATTCCATATAAGTTTTAGATATAATCAACCAAAATATTGGTTTTTCAAGTTCGTTACGAGTAAAATTTCAAATATAATTTTATAAACGAACTTTAATGTAATGCGGGTTTTCAAAATAACTCCCTAATTTGCCAGTTGTCACAAATGCAAATGTTTTTTTTATAATATTTTAAAAACTTAAAAATGAGTAATATTTAATTTTTTAAAACATAAATTTCAATATGTTTACTTTCTCACATAAAAACATTTCTAAAAATAATTGCTTTAAAAATAGTTTTTATTTCTAAAATTAATATAGTTTCTAAAATTCCCCATTTTTACCATTTTTTCTTTTATTTTACGGATTCATCCTAATCTCATTCTCAATCCTGATCAATACTTCAATCCCAATTTATTAAAAAATAATTGATATGATGTTGTTGTTCTATCAGATGACGAAAACTTGTCAAAGTCAATTGCTAAAGGTTATACGAAACACTTAACCAAAATATCTCTAACTATAAGTATTTTCTGATATAAAATCTTGTCGTTATGCATGTGTACACATCTAGTTAGATTATACTAGCCGAATGCTCGATCAAGCTATGCCGTTTTAGATAAAAAGTTAATTGCGTCAATTTTTGTATGTTATTTTCTATTTTTATTTTATGTAATTGTGTTTATGGTTTAGTGATGCGCAGTTTATCTCTGTGTGCATGACTTCTTAGATGTAAGTACGTAACAAATGATTGGTTCACAGATGTATTTTAAATTTAACGATTAACAGAGAATGGCAAAGACAAATAATTTTTTATGAACAAAATTTTTTGTGCAACATGTGATGACAGAAGAGTGGGAATGGTATTTGTTGATAGAATATTGTGATTTTATGTGGCATATATGTTTGGAAGTAAATAATTTGAGGATGTCAACCTGTTTCAAATCTTCAAAATAGATGAGTAAGGGTATCACTAAGTGTATTTTCATAAAATAACATTTTTGTCTGAAACTTTCTTTGACCTCTGATTATCAGAGTTCTGATATCAGATTGTTTGTATTTTATTGCTGAACTAAATGCTATTTGTTTATAGTTTTTAAGAGTATATATCCGTGTGTCTTATCGTGATGTGCATTTTTTCTTTGTTTCACCAAGCACCTGACTGACCTTTTAATCTGGATAAGCCACCGCTTCAGAGAATTAATAATGGTATTCACAACCGAGATTTAGCCATTTGACAGTGAATGTTGAAATATGCATTGTTAGTTTGTTGTTAATTCTGTTAAGGCAATCTGTATTGGATTTTGTTAATGGAATTGATGTTGGAAATACTATGTTGTTTAATGTGATCTTGTAACTAGTTGCAACGCAATATTGCATTGTGTGTTTTGGTGAACCCAATGGACCTATTTGAATGCAGTTGTATCGAGTTGAACCTTCTCAATTTTAGTTAAACATTTATAATACATTATTGTGTGATCGACACTTTGGGTGAATTTTATTACGGTTAATTTGTTTCAGCTATAAGCATTGACCCATTTCATTTAGTGATCATTCAAGCTATTACACATTTGCTCTATCAGAAATACTTTAAAAGAGTACACTTTTGGGATGCAATATAATCTTTTGGGATGCAAAAATGCCATGCATTTTGGCACACCCAACACGACCAATTTGAATACATTTTTTTGCAAATGATCTGATTTAGTATTAGCTCAACTATAGTGAATTTCGACGAATTTGACCCGTTTCACTTTAAGCTTATAAACTGAAATTAAAGCACGCCACAGTTAACATTTGCGTTTCAATGCTATCTGTGTTTCCTGGCAATGAAAACATACTAACTCTTGGGTTTAAATTGCACTATATGTTTCAGATCAACCCGAACAGAAGCATCTGAATACACTTTATTTGCATCTGAACTGTTCAGTTTTTAGCGTAATTATTCTAACACACTTTTGTATTATTTGTGGTGGAAGTACTATGTTGTTTAGTGCAATCTATATTTAGGGTAATCTGTTGCAATCAACTTTTCGTCATAATTCGGTTCAGCATTTTAGTGCGTACTGGATGTTTCTTATTACTAATTTGGATTTTTTCCTGCTGTTAAATTTCAGTTTCAAGAAGTTAACATAACTTGATAGCATTTTATGTAAATGAAAGTTTATCTGCATATAAATATATTCATTAATATAATTTTCCCAAATATGATCGCACTTACGGGTTCATTAATGCTTTAATTTATCAAAATCTTGGATATTATCCAGTGGCATGAAATGTTTTAATTTCAAGAGCTGAGCCATGGCAGTTAACATGCTATTATCTTATTTAGATTGAAAATTGGTTAACAGATCAATAAATATAAATTACTCGAAAAGATACAATGTCAAACTACAATCCAATTACAAAATTTAACAAGAGCCAGGTAAATAGAATCTGCGGCCTTCCGTTTCCTACATTTGTTATCTTTCAACATTCAACGTACCATGCTGCAGAACTGGCTTGCGGGGCAACAGGTTCTGTGTAATACATTGGCACTCGCATCTTCATTGGAAAAACCGGGAGTGGACCTTCTAGCTTGAGTTCCTAAATTACTTTCAGGATGGACGGCCTCAGACTCCGGTCAGCTGGGTGCACATATTATAAAGAAGCTAGCTCACACTTACCCAAGATCAGAGTTTTATGTCCATCACCTTTCGCCCACAAGCAATCTCTAAAGCAGCCACCCCAAAACTGTAAATTTCATACTCTTTACTGGCCTTCCCTGTTGTTACATACTCAGTAGACATGTAGCCTTAATTTCCAGCTAGACCAGTCGTTTACAGAGCCAGTGCATGGTCTATGAATCTGGCTAATTCAAAGTCTCCAAGTTGGTATTAATTCTTGAATCAAGCATGATATTACTCGCTTTCATATCCAGATGCACCACACTTGTGGAGATAGAAAAATACAGAAGCCAAACCCATGGCGTTCTTATTTCGCACAGGCGCATACCCCATACAAGCGGACTATTTTTTGTTAAAGAGGTGATAGTCAAGGCTGACGTTTGGCAAAAACTCATAAACAAAACAACACTTGAGTTATCACGGCCCCAATCGATGAGTTGCACCAAGTTTCGGCCCCTTAATCTACTAATGATCTTGACTTCGGTTATGTAATCTTTCTTTCCCTGTATAGAAGATTGAGAATTTTTTTGCAAAGACCAACTGCGAATATAAGTAGCCGTTATAGACACATCCGAAGCCCCCCTCACCCAACTTCAAGTCATCAGAGAAGTTATATGTAGCAAATGTAAGATCTCTGAAAGAAAACCTTTTAGGTCCTGTCCCTCTTTCAACATCATGGGTCATCAATGTCAATGCATCTGTTACTAGTGAGTTATGTCTAGCTTTTCTCTGTCTCCTCACTCCAAAACATACCATATGCTACCATGACTAAAAGTACCGCAACAAGAAGAACTGTTATTCCTGCTGTTAAAAAAAGAGGAACTTTAATCCTAACGCTACTTATCATTTTCCTTGAGCTATCTTCTGTTTTTTGTGTTGTATTTAAACTTGAACTGCACTCCCAATATTGAAGGATATGTCTCTTGAATATAAAATGTTTGTCTAATCTTCTATCTATGAACAACCGGATATAAAATATACTAAGTTTTATTTATATTCAATCATTAGTTTTACAGACTTGGGTTTTATGGGTATTTATAACCCATGAACAGACACAACAAACAGACACAACGTTTCTAAACTAACATAACCGAATAAACGGTTATTAACTTTGTTCTTGTCATTCGAGGACCCTATACTTTATACATATACATAAACGACTCTAAACACATAATATATAAACACTAAAGTACCCTAATCATTTGCTTCTATAACATTATGGCCCAACATTCACCCCCCTAATGTTATAGACAGCAATGGATTCTTCTTTACTTGTCTTCATGAGATGAAGCTCCAGTCTTTCCTTCCATGCTTGATCCATGCCTTCAACACCTTCGTGCTTTTGCAACTTCATGTCTCTGAACTTCGGTTTTCTGCCCACAACTTGCTTCTCATCTTGATCCACATCTTCTTGACTTGCAGCACAATCTTTGCCTTCATACTTTCTTTGAATATCACCACCTTTATCCTGTACACAATCTTCTTTTGATTTAAGGGTTCCATCTTTGGATGGTAAGTCACGAACTGTTTCTTGTTTCCTCTTCTTGCAACCCGATTCTCTGACAATTTTGCTATCTGGTGATAAGACATTACTAGATGACATCTCTCCACTTCCTTCGCATTTTTTTTCTTTCTCTAACTGGACCCTTTCTGGCTTCAGTTTTTCAAATTCTCTGTTAAACTTTTCTGCAAATGACTTCTCCTTTTCACGCATTTGCCTTTCAAACCATATTTCTCTGTTTCTCAACTCAGTCTCGAATTCTTGTTTCTTCATCTCAAACTCCCGAAGCATATCTGACTTCCAAGATTCCAATTGTTTCTTCATGTCACTTTCTAGTTCTGACTTTTCTTTTCCTTGAACTTCATTCCTTTCAATGACCGAACCTGCCCATTCTGGTTCTTCAGTAATTGCCATTAAGAGAGTTGGTTCTTCATCTTCGTATACTAGGTTTGACTCCTCTTGTGCTTTCTTTTCTTGAGGACAATTTCTAGCATAATGTCCAAAATCATGGCAGTTATAACATTCTACTTCTCTCATATCTCTTCTGGAATGGTTCTGATCTCTAGAGTTTCTATTCCTCCTATCGTAATTATAACCTTCATCTTTATTCCTGGAATCATCACACGAGATGATTCCTTTTCTATCTTCTTTCCACTTCCCTTGTGATGAGTTGAACCTTCCTTGTCCATAGTTCCCAAATCGCCTTCCACGACCAGAGTTCTTGTCATGTCGTGTATACAATAGTTTTTCTTGATCGTTCACTAGGCCTTCATCCATTAGATTGGTCCTTTCCTCATAGGCTTTTAATCTCCCAATTGTCTCATCTAGAGTTATCGTTTCCAAATCAGCGAATTGTTCACTGGTTGCAACAATTTGAACGAACCTTCTAGGTACAGAACTTAAAAGTTTCCGTACTAAAGTCTGTTGATCAAACGTTGATCCAAGACCACTTGCCCTAGTGACAATATTGTTTAACCTTGCGGCGAATGAATCGATAGTGTCTTCCTCCTTCATTTTCAACATCTCAAATTTCCTTCTTGAGTGTTTGAAGACGTGCCTTCTGCACTCTATCTACACCGACATGCCTTGTCTTTAGTGCATCCCAAATTTCCTTTGAACTTTTGCAACTTGCAACTTGTAAAATCATATCTTCAGGAAGTGCTTGAAATAGATGCGCAGTCGCCGTCATATCCTTCTTTTCATCTGGTTATGTATTTCCTTTAGGTTCTATCATTTCCCACAATCCGTTTGCCCTAAGTATGGTTTTCATATGAATTGCCCACACAGTATAGTTTGTGGACTTTAACATAGGACATTGAAATTGGGAAGAACCAACTTCCTTATGTATTACTATCTCTTTATCTGACACTGACATATTCTCTTTTGAATGATCTTCACTTTTGGTTTCTTCTAAAACCAAACTACGATTTTTCTTTCTAATTTTCTAACGCGGAATCAACCAAATCTAAACCCAACCTCTTGCATAGGTATAAAAATCTAAAAAATAAATTCCAGATTAAATAAGAACGTGAAACCTGGAATTTTGCGAACCCACTCCGTGAATTTCTGACTTTGATCCCCGTACTAACCACGTATTAATCAATTCTTGCCTTTTTTCTTTTGGCTTGTAATCCTTCTTTCTTTCTTAATAATCACCACTTCGTGTGTTTTTTTTATTTGTGCCTTCTCTACTTTTCTGGTAATGATGGTTACTGTCTTCTTTGTCTTCTCCAGCAAACACACAGCGGCGGTTTCTCCTTCACCCAAATGGTATGTTTTTCAATCTCTTTCTCTGATCCTTCTACTTAATTTGTGTTTTTTTTATTGATTCCCTGAATCAATTTCTTCTTTGTATCTCTTCTCTTATCTTGAAACGATTCCCTGAATCGGTTTTCTTCTTAATTGATTCCTTGAATCAATTTGTCTCTTCATCTTTTCTGGAACGATTCCCTGATTCGTTAGTATTTCTTCTCTAAAAACGATTCCCTGAATCGCTGATCTTCCTCTCTGTCTCTGTTCCCTGAACCTTTGGCTCTGATGCCACTGTTAGTCTAATCTTCTATCTATGAACAACCGGATATAAAATATACTAAGTTTTATTTATATTCAATCATTAGTTTTACAGACTTGGGTTTTATGGGTATTTATAACCCATGAACCGACACAACAAACAGACACAACGTTTCTAAACTAACATAACCGAATAAACGGTTATTAACTTTGTTCTTGTCATTCTAGGACCCTATACTTTATACATATACATAAACGACTCTAAATACATAATATATAAACACTAAAGTACCCTAATCATTTGCTTCTATAACATTATGGCCCAACATAAAAACCCGTGGTACCCAAAAATTTGAGTGTTACCCATTCAGGAAGAACGTCCCCAAGGTCAACTCGATACCAAAAACCGGTGATATTTTCTAGATTAGTGGCATAGCGCCAAGAAATGATCATCTCCACTTTGCAAACTAGCACTCCAAGCAGTATAATTAGCTGACTTAATCAAATTCAAGTTGATATATAACCGTTTGTCCGTATGGATGATCCTGTGAGTTTACGACAGGATCAAACAGAAAACAATAATTTGTTTTGGGGTGAGCCATTGTTAATTCTGATGAAAAGGCCTTGTTATGCATTCACTAGCTGAGATGAGTGGCAATTGGAAACAAACTCCCACAATTCAATAGGTTTGATTATGAAACAATATACAATCAACTAATAAGAACACGGTACATATTTCTTTTTAATGATAGACAAAAATATAACAAAAAAATCTAGCGAGAAATGTTGGACCAATAATGTTATATACGCAAAGTTAGGGTACTTAGTATATAATATGGTTATGTATTTATCTTAATTCTGTATAAACCCAATTAATTTTTTGGGCTGGGTCATAGGATAACGGTATAAACCATTTTTAGAGGGTCACGACTTTTATAGGGATTGAATCGGTATGCCTCTTTGTCTAACAGTCATGATGTATCAATGGCACCGATTCAGTAGGCATATAAAAGTCAAGTCTCTAATCAAAATTATATCCAATACATGTTCAATCTATTAGTCATATAGCCGAATACTTGTTTATCAGTTTCTGCATTCATTCACTATTGTTTACTTGTCTGTTACAACCTTCCTGTTCCAAACGCACCAAATCAAGATGAAACACTACAATCTCAGGACTAGATTTGATCGAAGGGCACATGTTAACAGTTGTATCAGAGCATCACGAGGGCAACATAGAAGGAGTTATAAGAATCAATTCAGTGATAACTTTGTGGAAGGCATGAAGAATCTGTCCTTGAACCCTCACACAACACGAAACAGGCGCATCCCAAGAAAAGATGCTTCGTATGTAGGAAAAAAGGGGCATACAAGGCAGAATTGTCCTAGAAAACAAGTTACGAATGATCCTATAGACGAAAAACTGGCGGCCAATGATCAAATCAAAAGGGATACCGATTATATGCAATTGCATTACAAACAATTGGACTAAAGGGAGATTTTCTTGTAGAAGGAACGGACAAGGGAGATTTGAACAAAATCTGGTATGTTAGTAATAAATATACAAAACATATGTCTCCAAATAGATGATTATTTATAGGGAGAATTGCATATATACCCACTAAAACTCAAAAACTTGCATATTTCCCCAAAATCCAAGTTTTCAATGGATGATGTACAATGCAAGTTAAGCATGTTTTGGGTATATATGCAAATATGCAAGTTTTAGTGGGTATATATGCAATTGCCCCTTATTTTTTCTATACGTATATATTTACTATAGATCCCTGTGACATTATGTGATATCGTACTTTTCATACTCAGCTAGCTCATTATGATATATATATATATATATATATATATATATATATATATATATATATATATATATATATATATATATATAGAAGGCTTGGTTTAAAAATTAGGAAAGTGAATGGTTTATTTGGATTGATGCTAGGATAGTGTAGTGTATCTGAATATTTGAATCCTTAGAATCTCATATATAATTCGTTTATGTTGCATATGTTAGCATTCCAGTAGCACTTATAATGACCTAAAGAATAAAAGAGTAATTTCACATTAAATAATCAAATATTATAGCATTAATGTGTCAAGTGTCACAAATATTATTAAAAATTTTAGAGTAAATTGCATAAATCGTCCCTAAACTTTGGCCAGATTGCATGTTTCGTCCCAACCATTACGAAAGTGCAGAAATCGTCCCTGTGGAAAACCTTTGAGCAAATTTTCGTCCCTAAACTTTGGCAAGATTGCATATTTCGTCCCAACCAAATTGCATGTTTCGTCCCAATCAGGGATGAAAATTTACTCAAAGGTTTTCCACAGGGACGATTTCTGCACTTTCGAAATGGTTGGGACGAAACTTGCAATCTGGCCAAAGTTTAGGGACGATTTATGCAATTTACTCAAAATTTTAGAAAAAAACCTGCGCGTGCACCGGCATTATAACTAGTTGATTGTCTATGCTTTTTTCGAGATTCTCATCTTATCATTATCATTTGAGATAATGATGTAATAAGAAAACAATGATTAACCAACATCATTTGTGATAATGACGTATTAAGGAAACAATTGTTAATTAACCATTAGAGACTTTAGGACTGTAACTAGCAATACCCAGACTTATGATTATACAAACCATATGTAACGTTCTCTTTCGTCTTATCCTTTGTGTTTCTTGTAGAACCTATGCTGTGTTTTATATACAAATTAAACAGTCAAACCCATTTTGTGGAGAAAACACCAATTAAACAAGAGTGCGCTTTTGTGGTCAATTGGAAAATTTATGCATGTAGAAGTAGGTAAATTCAACAAATAGTCTTAAAATATCTATCTTTCTTTGGATGTTTAGAAAAGTTACAGATGATCTATCATGGGATTAACATTTTTCTTTTTCAGATTTTTTTATCACGTGGTCTTATATAAGCTGTCAATAACTGATTACAATGTTCAATTTTTTGGGTCTCATGCATGCATGCATCTGCACGCTATGTTACATTGACACGGGTACGGGTATCCGATATTGGTACGGATCCGAGTGTCGGATACGTCATTCAAAAAAATTTAGGACACGGGGACACCGTCCTAACTTTGGACTCGGGTACGGATACGGCAATAATTTTTCCTAAAAAAATATACATATAAATAAATACCCTTAAAAAATAATTTATTAATCTTTCTAATAGTACAAAATTTACATTATACATGCATTTAGTTATATACTTGAGTAAGGCTCACTCTTAATTAACATTGGCCCATTTGTAAGTAGGCCCACTAAAAAAAACAAAAGCCAAGCCAGGCCTTGTAGGGTACGGAGTATTAAATTTCTGAGTATAGCACTTCATCTCTTTCCTTGCAGCCACTTTCACCTTCTTCCCTATTCCAAACACAGATCTACCCGGAAAACACCATCATCACGAAAATCACAACAACATAAACGGATTCAAGGTACAAAATCATGACACTAAGAAACGGAACGTGGAAACTAGCGATCCAGGTCGCGTTCCCGAGCGATCCAGGTCGCGATTGTACCGCGTTTCGGTACGAACGATCCGGAACGAGGAACGTGGCATAATCAGCGTTCCATGTGACTACTCTCTGCAACCAGCCAACCACCGATGAAAAGGGTGTAGCCGGATCCGATGATCCGATGGCGTGTCCGGACCGGATTCCGTACCGGGATCCGTGTCGCGTCGTATCGACACCGGTATGCCGGCCATTCCGCCGTGTCCGGGTAACATAGTCTGCACGTGGACGTAAGTGATCAAGTCAAGTTTTCTGGACAAGAATGCTGCTCTGTGCAAGATCATAAGCCCTAGTCAAAGTGCTTTTGTTCCCAATAGGCAGATTACTGACAATATTCTCCTCACCTAGGAGCTCCTAAGAGGGTATAATTGGAAAACTGGGGCTAAAAGAATGGCAATGAAGATTGACATCCAGAAGGCTTATGACACAGTGAATTGGGATTTCCTTGAAAAGGTGTTGGGTCTATTTGAATTCCCTAAGAAGATGATCCAATGGATTATGATGTGTGTAAGAACTTCTGCTTTCACTATATGCATTAATGGAGAAAGACATGGCTATTTCAAGGGGGTAGAGGCCTGAGACAAGGTGACCCAATGTCACCTTATATTTTCACTCTTGTTATGGAAATTTTTACACAAATGCTCCAGAGACATATTAATAGTGATAAAGGCTTTAAGTATCACTTGGGGTGTAAACAATTGAAGATTTCTCACCTATGCTTTGCTGATGACCTTCTTGTATTGTGTCATGGAGATATCAAGTCTGCTAGTGTGGTTAAAGATGCATTGGAAGAGTTTAATGAAATCTGTGGTCTCAAGCCAAATTTGGGTAAGAGTACAGTATTCTTTGGGAATGTTGATGAACAATCACAACAAGCTATCCTATCCATTCTTCCATTTAAAATTGGTAAGCTTCCAGTTAATTACTTAGGAGTCCCATTAATCACAAAGCAAATTGGCTTCAATGATTGTAATTGTCTTATTGATAAAGTCAGAAGTAAAGTTAATAACTGGAAAAATAGAATGCTATCCTATGCTGGAAGGTTACAACTAATAGCATCAGTATTAGCTTCTATGCAAGTGTATTGGGCCTCAGTTTTTTTGTTACCTAAAGCCACTGTGAAAGAAATTGACAAGCTGCTGAAAGGATTCCTATGGTGTCAAGGTAATCTATCAAAAGGGAAAGCTAAAGTAGCATGGAAACAAATATGTAAACCTAAAAAAGAAGGTGGTTTAGGAATCAAATACTTGGGTGAATGGAATGAGGTTTTGATGGTGAAGCATTTGTGGAATATAGCAAGCAACAAAGAATCTTTATGGGTGAAATGGATTAATGTAATTAGGCTGAAAGGTGGTACAATTTGGGATGCTCAAAATGGCAGTAATACTAGTAGTGGATGGAAGAATTTGTTATCTTTAAGAGACAAAGCTAAAGAATTCATGATTCAAGATTCTGAGGGTAGAACTTCTTGGGTTAGTGCCAATGGAGATAAATGTAACTTTTCCACCAATAAAGCTTGGAAGGATTGGAGGGTTAACAATGCAGTTGTGCCATGGTATGATGTAATATGGTTCTCACAGTGTACACCCAAACACTCTTTTATATTGTGGCTTGCCATTTTGGGAAGATTATCTACTCAAGATAGACTATTGAAGTGGTATCCTGAAAGACAAGCTTCATGTCCCCTGTGTAATTTGTGTCCAGATTCACATGAGCATTTATTCTTTGAATGTTCATTCTCTTCAAAGATTTGGAATGCTATGAAGAAAATGATAAACAAAGAGCACTGGGATGGAAATTGGGACAACATTCTAAATAAGATGGTCAGTATGCCCTGTAACAACTCAATTATGAGTATATTGAGAAGATTAGTATTTGCAGCCTGCATATACTTTATTTGGAATGAAAGGAACAAAAGAGTGTTCAGTGATGAGAAGAAAAGCTGTCAAGAAATTCTTAAAACAATTGTTCATCATGTCAGGATGAGATTGGCAAGTTTAACTGTAAAAAGGTCACCAATGGTAGTTATGGTTTACAACCAGTGGCATGTACCTATGAACATCAATGAGAAAGGCAATGAAACAGTAATGGAAGATTGGTGTGAAGAACAAGCAAGCTAAAAAGTTTTCACAATAAAAGCTTACTGGAAAATGGAATGTTTGGAAAACGCTGGATAAGAGCAGTGAATCTTCTGAATTACATATTGGATCATTAAACCATCTCCGATTAACTATGAATGGTATCATAAGATCAGAGATTATGCAGATTACTACAGTGAGGTCAATACCTTGTACCTTGGAGTCTCTCTGGTGTGACTGTACCATCTTAGTACCTATATGCTAACATGTTTGGCCTTGGGAGCATGTGAGTATATGGTGAAAAGATGGATGTTTAATTTGGAGAGATGTACCATAAGGAAGGGTTGTGCACTGTGGAGGGTAAGTGATCTAGGAGGGTGGTGTATGATGAGAGGAATAGAGAGGTGTGAAAGATGAACCTTCTTGGTCCTCTCAATACATCACCACAGGAGGAATGGATGGTCATCATGGAGGGTGTGTGTTTCCATATAGTTGAAACCTTTCTTAGAGAAGGAAATGTAGGCTATTATGGAAGAGCCCCCCCCCCCCCCCCCCCCCCCCCATGGATGGGTTACGGGTTCCTAGTGAGGCCATATGATGCGTAGGGATTGCACCAGGATTTACCTCTCAAGGGATCTTGAGAAGCTTACAACCCCCACCAGGCAGTGTACCTGATCGTTGTAGTATAGTATAGTGACAAGTACCGGGGGATTGATCGTTCAGCTAGGAATAGTTTCGCTAGGATTAGAAAACCTAAATACTAGTTCTAAAGATGAGGGATGATTATTTTTGTATTTTTATATTTTTTTAGAAAGCAAGTAAAAATCTCGGGTTTGAAGGATTTGGGCGGAATTAGTTGCTAGTCAACTAACCCAATACTAAAGATGCAATCAAAATAAAATACTAGAAATGAAAATAAAACTAAATTAACTAAGGTTGTGAGCAATAAGTGGAGAAATTGTGTTTACTTAGATTTCATTACTTCCTAGATATCTTTTACACGTTAATTACTTGTTATAGTTGCGTGGATGACGGATTGTATTCCTTAATACCATTCATGGGGTGGCGCACTTAATTCCCCAATCCTATGGGTGCCTACTTCACTCCTATGTCGAGCTGGCTAAGAAGCTCCTAACATGGGATCATTAGAATTTACTCATGCATTAAATACAACCAATAAAACCTAGTGCACGTCAGTTCATGTTTCCTAAGACGTTCAAGCATGTTACCATTTGGAGATCTGCCAGTTTTCTTAAGCCTAACATCGAAATCATTCATCCAATACAACCATAAACAAGTAATCAACACATAATTAACATCTAGGTTTCATTAGATCTAAGCAAACACAAGATAGATCTAGCCTAGCATGATGGAATTAAGATAAGAACAAGATATAGACAACCAACACATAGACATATTGATTGAATTAGAAGAAAACTTATCTCAATTACGCATGAAAGGGTTCAAGGGCTGAAAACCCTTGAAGAACCTGTAAAATTCGTACTAAGTTCGGCCTTAGGGTTTCTCCAAAACTTCTCTCTCTTTTGAATGAAAATTAGAAAACTATATATAGGAAATTGAGGTTGACAGCGTCAAGAACAAATTGGTGACGCCGTCATCTCGCCGCCAAAAGAATTCTCGGACTGCCTTGATCTACTTCTGACGCCGTCACATTATAACTTTTTCCAGGCCGTCACGTATTTTACTCTTGACGCTCTTCCTTGTGACGCCTTCATTTCTATACTGGGCCATCATGAAAATTACTCTTGACGCCGTCAAAATGTTGCTCTTGATGCCGTCACCTACTGTTCCCAGCTTGGAAAATTAAGTCTTTGGCGTTTTCTTCAATTTTATGCTCCAAAACGTCCGAATTGCTTCCTTTTCCAGATTTCTCTCCCAAAGTACCTAAAATCACAAAAGGAATGATTTAGGGCAATATTTGATCAAATAAATTCAAATCCGGGCTTAAATGACCCCCTAAAAGTGGTTCATTTTTCGCTTCATCATATACCCTTACACTTGAGATTTGCTTGTCCTCAAGCAAATGCGCTTTTATTCTAGTCAAAATACAAGTTAGGGGTCATTTAACACTAATATAAAAGTAATTACAACAAATAATCGTTCCACTAAAGACCAATAGACAAGCACGGAGGTCATACACAAGCACCTCACAAATACTGTTTAGATACTCACATCTCTCGGGTGTAATAAAGTATAAATTACAATATGGAAACGGAAGATATCTCTCACTACCTGTCATAGCAAAATAGATTACCATAGGCTTGGGAAAGGATCAAACCTCCACCACGTGGCGTAAGCACCTAGGATAAACTATCAAAGAGGTCTTTTAAAGGGTTGTAACGTTAGGTGTAGGGATATGAAATACACGGTTTTGTTGGATAAGGGAAGTTTTTACTGGTGGCGAGTTAACAATCTTGGTTAATTACATGTACAATATGGCGTTGCTAAGCCAAGACTAGACTCGACTTAAGCTAATAAATGGAAAATAACAAAAACATAAAATGAACATAGAACGAAAAGGGATGGTAGTCCGTGTGTTTTTTCTCTTTTTTTTTCTATTTTTTTTTCTTTTTCTTGATTTTTCGATTTTTTTTTTTAGACATACACTCTTACCCTACCATCCAAAATAATACATCATAGGGAATGAACATTCCCCTTACATTTGAATTTTACATACTTTACAATAAGCTAATCTATTGACTCGAATTAAGAAAATCAAAACACTTGGAGCACTTTTATGATTAACGCACATATGGGGGTAATATATGATGTTCTTCCCCATTACTCAATAAAATAAGTACTTTACCCATGAGTCCCAATCGTCCCAAAACAATATGTACAAGGATATGACTCGACTTAGCAACCATGTAATCAATTAGATAGTTAACTTAGGGTTTAACAAATAACAATAATGCACTAAAAATGAGTGCATACACGGAAGGCTAAGGCGATTTGGTTGTACATTTAAGTGGGGTGTAACAAATTCTTCCTTTAAGTAAGATGCTTAAAGTTAGAAACGAAAAGATAGGCTCGGAGGGGTGTACTAGGGGTATCGTGCACTAAAAATGAGTACAACGCTAAGGTGTGGGAAAAATTAGTTGACTTAACTAGCCAAGTAATATGACTTAAATGGTCAAGTAATTATGATACGGGTTTAACACAAGGGTGATCCTAATGCCTCTTATCATGAAGTAAATCCTACCACACGAATGTAGTGTCACTAGCGGTCTCGGGATGCATCACTAACGCAAGTTCTAGAATCTAAATGCTACCGGTACACTCATAAGCACTAATAATAAATGCTTTTTCTATCAAATCTAAAGGCGAACCTCACATATTTGGGTGGAAAATTTTTCTGAATATACGGTTTTGTGCTAGTCATACAATCTCCTATCCATGAGACGCTTGCTATGGCTAAAGTTTCACTCTTAAATGTTGTAAAAATTTTTAAATTTGGCGTTAAAATTGCACTAACAAGTATTTCTCATAGTTTTATTACACATCTACTATCAAACAAAACAAACTCAAGCGAAAGTGTACATGTAAGGTATCATCTTTTTACCCTCCCCTTACACTTAGGATGAACATTGTCCCCAATGTTCAAGTAAAGAATGTAAAAGTGAAAAAGTAAAAAGAATGAAATCAAATACTCCCATGATTCACTTGGTATGGATAATTAGGTGGCCAGGTTAAATCTTCCTCCAAGAAAATGAACAATCAAAGCTTCTCTTCCAGAATAAAAATCATCTTTTAGTCATACATAACCTGTAAATCCTGAGAAAATAGACAAAGCAACCTCGCATAAAATCGGCGGCAATCTATATAAGTTACTAAATCCTAAAAAAAACAAAATAAGATATAATGCTTGTGGAATGAAGTTTGCAGATTTCCTTGAGATTATAAAACTTAATAATTCTCAAAAACCGTAAGACTCCGTTAGAAAAACAAAACCGGTAAAATTTCCAGATTTTTACACGTGACGCCGTCAAGAGTTAACTCGTGACGCCGTCAGAAGTGACCTGCAGAAATTCTTATGTTAAGTTTTCAGAAAATTTCTTGAAAAAACTTGGTCTCACTTCCTGGAAAATCCTGCAAAACTTCATTATGACTCAATACAAGCATTTGACTCTAACAAATATGAATATACATGTTCATTTAATATTGTGGAGAATTATGATCGGTTTGTTTCTTAAAAACATATTTGGGGTTTTCCCTTACACTTATCTTTTGCAAAAATACTTTTAGGTGGAGTTAAGACTAGGCCAAAACAACAAAGTAAAGTATTTCCACTATTTAATTGAGAAACATGATCTACCAACAATAAAAATAAAGCATGCATACGGAAGCAAATAACAAATAAACAAACAAAATAAAAATCACACAAAACATGGGTTGCCTCCCAAGAAGCGCTTGTTTTTGTTCGAGTCACGAGCCTGGCTCTACCCTTATTTAACGGAAATAAGAGAAGTTTTCCCTACACTTAGGATTAAGTGCGGGTGATAGTAGCGATACACACCATCTTGGTGGAAGTATGCAACGTGAGGAAAGAGTGGTGGATGAATAATATGCTCAAAGGGTTGTGCTCCTATCATCATAACCTTACCTAATTCAATCGGGTTAATGGGTGGATTAAGATTTTCTCCTAGAAAGGGATCATTTTCTATCAACTTCAAGAGACTCCTCGTTGGGAATTCATCTTGACTTAATAAACCCGGTTTAAACCCATAATGTTTCTTGTGATCAATCATAAATGGGTGATGTAAGCATGCAAGGTCATTTCCCACTCCTATATTGGCTTCCTCTCTACAAGGCTTAAAGTCCACTACCTTTGTCCTAAGACTACCCGGACTATATGGTTTGATGGGTGGATCGGAACCTATTTCAATTCCTAAATTTTCATCCAAGGATGGAAGATTAGGTAACGGTTTTGGTTAAGGCTCTGATTCATCAAAACTAGGAACTTCCCTAAAACTAAGAGTAAGGTTATCATTATAAGTATTCAAACCCATATCCTCTAGTTGTGTTTGGTTCAAAGGTTCTACCTCTATTGGGGTTCCTAAAGTCTCTTTTACTTCTTCCGGATAAGTCACAGTCGGTGTGTATGCCTCAAATGATGGTAGGACTTGTGGGGTACTTGGTGGGCTTGGGTTTTCTACTATCTCTTCCATCACATCAATATCACCTATGTATTCATCTTGTATTATGGTAGTACCTAACCATGACATGCACCTAGGTGTCTCAACTCTAATCTTTTTATCCCTAAACAAACTTTTCGATTGAGCCTTCCAAATTGAAAATAGGTCTACACTTACGTTTTTTGGGTCCCATGTTCCACTCCTGTATTGGGCATGAATCTCAAAGTTTTCCCATGCGTTTTTTACATCATACTCCCAAAACTCCCCATCTGTTACATAGTCAAGCCTCATTTGGGTTTCATAGTCGATACGAGTGTGAAATAATTGAAGTAGAGGAAATAAATCAAGACCATAGTGAAGGACTTTTTGTAGTAAGTATTTGAAACGAGTCCATGCATCAGGAAAAGATTCACCATGCTGTTGTCAAAACATTAAGATGTCATTTTGAAGTGAAAAGGGTAGATTTTGTAGTGGGTTTGGTCGATTGGATGAAAAATTTGGCGGATTCGCATTCTCCATAATGGTGAACGGAAAAGTCAATGGAAATGTTTTTACGAACAAAGACACAAAGAAAAGATAGACTAAAGAGAACCTAAAAATAAAAATAAAATCTTACTAGAAAGGAATCTAGCAAGTAGACCTAATAAAAAGAGATTCTAACCTAGACAATAACTATTCCCGGGCTGCGGCGCCAAAAACTTGATGCGTAGGGATTGCACCAGGCTTTACCTCTCAAGGGATCTTGAGAAGCTTACAACCCCCACCAGGCAGTGTACCTGATCGTTGTAGTATAGTATAGTGACAAGTACCAGGGGATTGATCGTTCAGCTAGGAATAGTGTCGCTAGAATTAGAAAACCTAAATACTAGTTCTAAAGATGAGAGATGATTATTTTTGTATTTTTATATTTTTTTAGAAAGCAAGTAAAAATCTCGGGTTTGAAGGATATAAAACTAAATTAACTAAGGTTGTGAGCAATAAGTGGAGAAATTGTGTTTACTTAGATTCCATTACTCTCTAGATATCTTTTACACGTTAATTACTTGTTATAGTTGCGTGGATGACGGATTGTATTCCTTAATACCATTCATGGGGTGGCGCACTTAATTCCCCAATCCTATGAGTACCTACTTCACTCCTATGTCGAGCCGGCTAAGAAGCTCCTAACATGGGATCATTAGAATTTACTCATGCATTAAATACAACCAATAAAACCTAGTGCACGTCAGTTCATGTTTCCTAAGATGTTCAAGCATGTTACCATTTAGAGATCTGCCAGTTTTCTTAAGCCTAACATCGAAATCATTCATCCAATACAACCATAAACAAGTAATCAACACATAATTAACATCTAGGTTTCATTAGATCTAAGCAAACACAAGATAGATCTAGCCTAGCATGATGGAATTAAGATAAGAACAAGATATAGACAACCAACACATAGACATATTGATTGAATTAGAAGAACACTTATCTCAATTACACATGAAAGGGTTCAAGGGCTGAAAACCCTTGAAGAACCTGTAAAATTCGTACTAAGTTCGGCCTTAGGGTTTCTCCAAAACTTCTCCCTCTTTTGAATGAAAATTAGAAAACTATATATAGGAAATTGAGGCTGACGGCGTCAAGACCAAATAGGTGACGCCGTCATCTCGCCGCCAAAAGAATTCTCGGACTGCCTTGATCTACTTCTGACACCGTCACGTTATAACTTTTTCCAGGCCGTCACGTATTTTACTCTTGACGCTCTTCCTTGTGACACCTTCATTTTTGTACTGGGCTGTCATGAAAATTACTCTTGATGCCGTCAAAATGTTGCTCTTAACGCCGTCACCTACTGTTCCCAGCTTGGAAAATTAAGTCTTTGGCGTTTTCTTCACTTTTATGCTCCAAAAACGTCCGAATTGCTTCCTTTTCCAGATTTCTCTCCCAAAGTACCTAAAATCACAAAAGGAACGATTTAGGGCAATATTTGATCAAATAAATTCAATTCCGGGCTTAAATGACCCCCTAAAAGTGGTTCATTTTTCGCCTCATCACCATACACTTCTCTGTCTTTACCATTGTGGGTGTTGGTTGAATGGTTTTGATAGAAAGTAATGTGGAAATGTAGCTAGATGGGTGGTGCAATTATAGTGAATGAATCAGAGAGAATTGGCATGGTTTCTGTTATAGTGCAATTCTACTCTATGAAAAGGTTGCTTTCTTTGATATGTTAGAGAAGTGAACTAGTGGTATGAGATATTGGATGCTTGCTTCTGATATTGGATAGTATAGTAAGATGTATTTGCTCTTTAGAATGTATACTGGATGAAGTGTGTTTCATGCCAAAGAGTATCAATGTATTGTAACTTGTGTATAGTTTTGATATTAATATAAATTCACCATTTGCACCAAAAAAAAAATGTTTTCTGGAGAGTAGTGGTTGTGCGAATTTATTGATAAAGGTTAAAATAATGTAATGTGATAGATGTATCTTTTTATTTCTTCAATTCATGACTAATACGAATACGACTTATTCTACAACGACTTGATCAAACGGGGAATATAATATGTTATATATTCATACCTCGTATTTTTTTCGCTCATTTATAGGTATCCATACGATACATATATATAGCCAAAAATGATTGTCTCATTCTCATGGACTCCTCATCCCCACCAGTCTCTATCATTCTCTTTGTTTCATGTTACTTATTTTTCTTGCCCTTTTCCCAAATATATTTTAAGATCACTACATTTTTTGCTGACACAGAAAATATAAACTATATAGGTGATGCCGAACCTTCTTTTGGAGTCATACAGCTGAACCGTGTGGATTGGCAGATGCGTGTTGGCCATGCCAAATATGCTGATCCAGTCCAGATATGGGACCGAAAATCTGGGAAACTCTCAGATTTCTCAACTCACTTCACATTCATTGTCGATATGGAAGCTCGATCCTCTTATGCGGACGCTTTGTCTTTCTTTCTTGCTCTGGTTGACTTCCAAATCCCACCTAACTCAGCTGGCACTACAATAAACAGGAGGACGGGCGACGACACTTTCGGCGGCGACGCCCTTATCCCCGCCGAAAGTCGCTAAACGACAAAAACAGCGCTGAGCTGGCACACAATCTCGCTGACTGCCCATTGCATTTTCAACGCAAACTTTCAGCGGGGACATGTCCCCGCCGAAAGTGGTTTTGCAGATCACAATTTTGACCAAAATAGTCACAATTTCAAACCCACCTTTTAGCGGGGACTGTCCCCGCCGAAAGTGTTACATAATATTTGACCAAAATAGTTGCACTTTTTATTGTCCCGGGTATTATTCCCGCCCTTACTTTTGGCGGGGAAATGCATAACTTTTGGCGGGGACATGTCCCCGCTAAAAGTTTAGGCGCCAAATTTCCCTCCAAGCTGCAACTTTTTCCCAAAAACTTTTTAATATATATTATAACATACACCTAATACATATTAAATCATAAATTCGGCAAAAAAAATACAAAACACACATAACAATGGATGATTTGACGCCGGAACAGGAGTGGGCAAAGGCTTTATCACACGAGCTCTTGTATAATGAAATTATAAATCACTGGGGCATTGAAATTTTTGATGAATATGGTTCGTACACGAACTGTGCACCGTGGCAGAGAGACCGGATTCTGGTATGGTTGAGGAAAAAGTCATACTATAGAGAGTATTTGGAAGAGGTAGATACTGCTGAAGCTCAACGTGCTGCTGAAGCTCAAGCTGCTGCTGTTGGAGGTGAGGATGAAGCTGAAAGTACGCTTGATGAAGCTGCAGCTGTGGATAATCTGGAAAATAGAATAACAAGTCTTGAAGCTATGTTTGCATATCTCAAGGAAATGAGAGCAAGGAAAGGAAGAGGTGGTGCGAGTTCAAGAGTTAGCCGCAAAAAAAAGTAAACGGGTTGTTTCATTTGGTTGTCGTGTTGTTTAGTTTGAGTTGTTTTGTTTGGTTGTCGAGTTGTTTAGTTTGAGTTGTTTCGTTTGATCTGGTTCGTTTGCTTGTCGAGTTGTTTAGTTTGAGTCTGTATGAAAATGTATCCGGTTTACAACTCTTGTGTGGTTTGAATAAAATGTTTGCCTTCGTGTTTGAAGCTAAGCGTGTGGTGTTTCGGATTCCTTTATAAACTGCTTAGGTTCTTACTGTGGACGTTTTTTTAGATTAATAATTACAATCTTAAGTGTTTGGATAGAAGTTTACGATTTCTAGTGGTAAAGCAACAACAACAACAATAACACAACACAACAAACAACATTTTATTAAACAACAACAACAATAACACAACAAACAACAAACAACAACAATAACACAAGAAACAACAAACAACAAGTATAACACAAGAAACAAGAAACAACAACAACAACAACAGCAACATCAACAACAACAGCATTACATACGAAGATTTTCCATGTCACCTAACAGGTCACGGAGTATTGCATCCGATTGACATGCGTGGTCATTGTTGTCAGGATTCGTTGCCATTGCAAGTCTTGCCTCGAGCAACCTGACTTTTGTCTCTAACACCTGTTTTTGTGCCTCGAGCATATTTATCCTAAGATCTTTTTCAAGGCAGTTTGTGCACCCAGAACCGTGAGATGTTGAAGCAGAATACATTACTTGTAATTGTTCATCAAATTCAGTCTTCCACATAAAATATCCACATCCATGACCTTTCTCTCTTGGCTTCGAAAGAGGACATGCATAATACTCCAATCCAAATGTATCTTTTTGAAGTGAGGTTCTTTTTTTTATATTTCCTACTCCACAAGTACACATAAAAGGATTATATCGCTGCATTCTGGTTGACAGTATGTGTTTGTAGTTGTGTGTGGTAGAATCGTGATCGGGGTGGCCCGATCACAAGTTGAGTCGATAAAAGGTGGTGGCCAGAAAAAGATTCCGGCGGCCGAAAACTGTTGGTGTCGCCGAAAAATGGAAACTGCTAGAGAGAGAGAGAGATATAGTGAGATGAGTGTGTGTGTGAGATGATATGGGTTAGATGAGTGTGTGTGAGTTTATATTGTGACTTGATAAAAGTTGTTAGGTGGGAAAATATCTCGTGTATAACCATAGCATCTCGACTCGTTCGTTTAATATCTCGTGTAATACCACATCATCTCGACTCGTTCGTTTAACATCTCGTGTAATACCACATCATCTCGACTCGTTCGTTTAACATCTCGTGTAATACCACATCATCTCGACTCGTTCGTTTAACATCTTGACTCGTTCGTTTAACATCTCGTGTATAACCATAGCATCTCGACTCGTTCGTTTAATATCTCGTGTAATACCACATCATCTCGACTCGTTCGTTTAACATCTCGTGTATAACCATAGCATCACGACTCGTTCGTTTAATATCTCGTGTAATACCACATCATCTCGACTCGTTCGTTTAACATCTCGTGTAATACCACATCATCTTGACTCGTTCGTTTAACATCTTGACTCGTTCGTTTAACATCTCGTGTATAACCATAGCATCTCGACTTGTTCGTTTAATATCTCGTGTAATACCACATCATCTCGACTCGTTCGTTTAACATCTCGTGTATAACCATAGCATCTCGACTCGTTCGTTTAATATCTCGTGTAATACCACATCATCTCGACTCGTTCGGTTAACATCTCGTGTAATACCACATCATCTCGACTCGTTCGTTTAACATCTCGACTCGTTCGTTTAACATCTCGTGTATAACTATAGCATCTCGACTCGTTCGTTTAATATCTCGTGTAATACCACATCATCTCGACTCGTTCGTTTAACATCTCGTGTATAACCATAGCATCTCAACTCGTTCGTTTAATATCTCGTGTAATACCACATCATCTCGACTCGTTCGTTTAACATCTCGTGTAATACCACATCATCTCGACTCGTTCGTTTAACATCTCGACTCGTTCGTTTAACATCTCGTGTATAACCATAGCATCTCGACTCGTTCATTTAATATCTCGTGTAATACCACATCATCTCGACTCGTTCGTTTAACATCTCGTGTATAACCATAGCATCTCGACTCGTTCGTTTAATATCTCGTGTAATACCACATCATCTCGACTCGTTCGTTTAACATCTCGTGTATAACCATAGCATCTCGACTCGTTTGTTTAATATCTCGTGTAATACCACATCATCTCGACTCATTCGTTTAACATCTCGAGTATAACCATAGCATCTCGACTCGTTCGTTTAATATCTCGTGTAATACGACATCATCTCGACTCGTTCGTTTAACATCTCGTGTAATACCATATCATCTCGACTCGTTCGTTTATCATCTCGACTCATTCGTTTAACATCTCGTGTATAACCATAGCATCTCGACTCGTTCGTTTAATATCTCGTGTAATACCACATCATCTCGACTCGTTCGTTTAACATCTCGTGTAATACCACATTATCTCGACTCGTTCGTTTAACATCTCGACTTGTTCGTTTAACATCTCGTGTATAATCATAGTATCTTGACTCGTTCGTTTAACTTAATTAAAATGATTTAACTTAATTATAAATGATTTAACTTAATTAAAATGAATTAAAAATAAATTTAAATGATTTAAATTAATTATAAATGATTTAAAAATAATTTTAAATGATTTAACTTAATTTAAATGATTTAAAAATAATTTTAAATGATTTAAATAAATCATAAATGATTTAAATTAATTATAAATAATTAAATTTAAATGATTTAAATTAATTATAAATGATTTAAAAATAATTTTAAATGATTTAACTTAATTAAAATGAATTAAAAATAATTTTTAATGATTTAAATAAATCATAAATGATTTAAATTAATTATAATTAATTAAATTTTAAAATGATTTAAAAATCATTAAAATGGAGAACACTTTCGGCGGGGACATGTCCCCGCTAAAAGTTTTCACCAATAAATTTTTTTTCCCTCTAAGCATTTACTTTATCCCGCCAAAGTTTTTGGCGTGGTGTGAAAACTTTTAGCGGGGACATGTCCCCGCCAAAAGTATATACTAAAAGACAAGACAAACTTTCCGCAAGGACTTGTCGCCGCGGAAAGTAAAGCTCACAACCACCCCTATTATTATTAGATCTGCAATTCAACAATTGTAAAAAAAAATATAAACCATCCCAAACTAAACCATCTCTACCATCTCCAAAACTTCACCACCACTACTTCTGGTTCACCATCTCCACCATCACTGTGCAGCACCATCTCCATCTCCACCACCACTACTTCACCGCACCACCAACTCCACCACCACTACTTCACCGTACCACTATCTCCACCACACTAGCACCACTGTGCACTCAAACCCTCGAATTTTTTAGTTATAATTTCTCAAACCCTCTAATTTTTTAATTCTTCCTCAAACCCTCTCATTTTTTATTCTTTCTCTTCTTTTCTCCTTTCTTCCTCAAACCATCTCCACCACCACTGCGCCGAGGTATTTTTTTGATTGTTTTAAAAAAAAAAATTTGATTGTTTTAAAAAAAATTGTTTGCGTTTATTGTTTTTATTTTTTGATTTTTTTAATTAATTTTCTTGTTAATTTTTTTGGTACAGTTGCTGAGAATTGAAGCCAGACCCGAAGCCGAGCCGAAGCTGAGACCACATACGAGAGCCCACTGCCAAGAGGTATTATTATTATTATTATTATTATTATTATTATTATTATTATTATTATTATTATTATTATTATTATTATTATTATTATTATTATTATTATTATTATTATTATTATTTAAGTGTTAGCGGGGACATGTCGCCGCCAAAAGTTTATATTAAATAATTTCTGTTTATGTATTTTTGGGTGTATGTTTGTTTGGTGAGGACAGTCGAGACTAGCTGAAAGCCGAGACCATCATACTATCAAGACCAGCCGAGAGCCGTGACCAGCCTACTGCCAAGACCACAATCGGTACGTTTAGTTTCGACTTATATCAATTGGCTTGCAGTAGATACATATATATCAGACTTATGAGCTTATGTAAATTTGGAAAATGTGGGGCGTTTGGTTTATGCTGTCCAAACAAAAGCGTGTTTATGATAGAAATTAGTCTTTGTTGAATTGATGGTTTGGAACACGACACACCATGGGGTGTGCTCGTGATGTGTACCACGACACAAGTAGTGTCGTGGGGACTTGTCTGTTTATTTCAGCCCCTAAAGGGGGCGTTTTGTTTCTGCTTGTTAACAGCCCAAACGAGGGCCATTTTGTTTCTGCTTGTTAACAGCCCAAACGAAGGCCGTTTGTTAACAGCCTAAAGGGTGTTTGTGTTTATGAGCTCATTTGATTTCGGCTTATATTTCATAAGCTTCAATTTTTCAACTTGTTTGGAGACCCTTTGGCTTATATAAGTATATTATGATATAATAAACTTATATAAGCTGACAAGTCTCCTAATAAGCCGGAAAATTGAGTCTTATGATTTATAATCCGAAAAACTAATAAGCTCAAACAAACACCGCCTTAATTTGTTAACCGCAATATATAACCATTCAAATATATATATATATATATATATATATATATATATATATATATATATATATATATATATATATATATATATATATATATATATATATATATATATGAATCATTATGTTAGCTACGATTAATTTGTTAACCGCAATATATAACCATTCATATATATATATATATATATATATATATATATATATATATATATATATATATATATATATATATATATATATATATATATATATATATGAATCATTATGTTAGCTACAAATATTGACAATGCGAATATGTTAGGACTTTAGTGATTAATTTTGGAAAGTCTCCATCCAAAGTTAATCATCCCATAGAAAACCTGTCCGAAATTAATTTATTAGAAATTAATTTCGGAAAGTCCCCTGTTTGGGACTGCTTTTTGAATGTTTTGTCTCATTTAGGATATGAATGCATATAATTGATTTACTATTTGTGAAAATTTCGACAGTGTTTCCCCTTTACTCCTATGAATATGTCTTTAATGCACATATTTGGGGAGTTGAGGGAAAATGCTGCCGAAATTTTCTCAAATAGTAAATTCAGTTATACGCATTCATATATGAGACGAAACATTCAAAGAGTGGGTTAGGATTGCCTTCCATAGCTGGATTAGGTGAACAAAACGCACAACTCATAATTGCATCATTAAAATGCACAACTTGTGAACATGTTTAATTCTATATAATTATTTGTTGCATCATTAAAACGTAGTTATGCCAATTGATAAGAGTTGGGTCTCATTACCTCGTACTAGCCTCGATTTTTTAAAAAGTCTTAAAGCTTTTTGTGTGTATGCCAAGGACTTTGTGAATATTGATGGGAATGTACGTTGTCCATGTTCTCGTTGTTATAACAATGGTTGGATAAAGTACGAAGACTTGTTTGATCACATACACTCAAATGGTTGGGACCAAAGTTATACGAAATGGTATAATCATGGTGAACCGGATACCCGAACATTGGTACCCAACACGAATCATCCCGGGACGAGTGACATGGCTGATTTCCTTCATGATATGTATCCGAATGAGCCAACTCAAGAAAATATTGGCGAGACAAGTAACGAGCCAACTCAAGCAACAACACTTCCTCAACGTAACGAGTTTGAAGCGTTACTTGCCACTGCTAACGACCCACTATACCCGGGCTGTACATGGATGTCTTCATTGGACTTTATGGCAAAGTTTACGAACATTAAGGTCAAAGGTAAAATGAGTGACACCACGTTTAACGAAACACTAAAATTTCTACATGAATGCTTCCCGCCCGTTCTAGGATACAAAATCCCACCGTCATACTATGAAATAAAGAAAACATATAAAACGATCGGTTTAGGATACGAATCCATACATGCTTGTGTAAATGATTGTTTTTTATATCGGGGGGTGGGTAACGAAGATTTGCAGAATTGTCCCATCTGTGATGCTAGTAGATGGAAAGACAAGAACACACTGGGGAAGAAAGTTCCTAACAAGGTGTTGCGTTACTTTCCTATCATTCCTAGACTACAACGTTTGTACAAGTCTAAACACACTGCAAAACATATGACTTGGCATGCTTCTGGGCAGTCTACGGAGAACGGTAAGATGCAACACCTGGTTGATGGTGAAGCATGTAAGAAATTTGATATCGAGTATAAGAAAGAATTTGCTTATGAAAAAAGAAACGTCTGATTAGGGTTGGCTGCTGATGGTTTCAATCCGTACGGCAACCTTAGTCAGTCTTAGACTATGTGGCTGGTAATATTAACAACATACAATATGCCTCCTTGGATATGTATGAGAGAGACTTCTCTTATGTTGACATTGTTAATTCCGGGCCCTAAATCACCCGGGAAGGACATAGATATTTACTTGAGGCCTTTGATTGAAGACCTTAAGACTTTATGGAAAGATGGGGTTATGACTACGGATGCTGTTATAGGTGAAGAATTCTGTATGAAAGCAGCGCTTTTATGGACTATCAATGACTTTCCCGCTCGAAGTAGTTTGTCTGGCTCGAGTGGGCAAGGTTACAAGGCATGCCCGACCTGTAATATAGAGACTCCATCTATGCGCGTGTTAAGCAAAACTGCTTATGTTGGTCACAGAAGATTCTTAAAAGCCAACAACAGATGGCGGAAGAACAGAAAGGCATTCTATACTCAGCTCGATGATAGACCACCTCCTAAAAAATATACCAGTCATGACATCTTGACTCAACTTGGGAGATTGCCTATACGTATCCCGGTGAAACATCCAAGTTTTGGGGGTGCAAAGAAAAAACGTGATCCTGACCGCGAATTGAATTGGACCAAAGTATCTATTTTCTACGAGCTAAAGTATTGGTCTTTTCTTACACTAAAACACAATTTAGATGTCATGCATATCGAAAAAAATGTGTGTGAAAGTGTGTTGGGTACTTTGTTAATGAATGACAAATCAAAAGACACCAACAAGGCAAGACAAGACTTACAAAATTTGAATATTCGTAATGCTTTGTGGCTCGTCAACAAAGGCGGTGGGAAGTGCTCTAAGCCTCATCCCACGTACTCTTTCACAACTGAAGAAAGAAAACTTTTTTGTCAATTCATCAAAGGTACGCGTTTTATTTCAGAATTTATTTGTTCTAATTCAATTCGCGTATTCATTTCGACAACTTATTCTAATATCATGATTTTTTTTCCCAATTGATCAAAGGTGTTAAACTACTCGATGGGTTCGGATCTAACTTCAAGCATAAAGTGACAGACAGTGATAACAACATAACAGGCTTGAAGGCTCATGACTGCCATATAATGATGCAGCGGTTACTTCCTGCTGGACTTCAAAATTACTTGAAGGATCAAACCACCGCAACACCAATAAGCGAGCTTTGTTCATTCTTCAAACAAATATGCGCGCGAACTTTGATGGTGGATGACATGTTGAAAGCTAAAGAACAGCTTATCAATATTTTGTGCAGTTTCGAGCAAATCTATCCTCTAGCTTTTTTTGACATTATGATTCACTTGGTTATTCATCTACCCGAAGAGGCTATTCAAGGCGGGCCTGTTTACATGAGGTGGATGTATCCATTTGAAAGGTACATGAAAAAGCTCAAAAATTATGTCAAAAATAAAGCTAAGCCTGAAGGATCAATAGCGGAGGGTTATATTGCTGATGAAGCATTAACTTTCTGTTCGCATTATTTTCGGGGTGTTGAGACGAGATTTAATCGTCCTGACCGGAATGAGGACGGTCCAAGCCCAACAAGTCGATTTCAAGTGTTTCGATCAGCCTGTAAACTGAATGGTAAACAATCATTAATTTAGCTTGAATCAGACGCAATGCAGAAAGTAGTATGGTATGTACTACACAACAGTCATGAAATCGACCCGTACATGAACGAGTACAAGAGGTACACGTTTTATTTCAAAATTTTGTTTTACGTAAGTTATTATTCGACGGCTTATTCTAATATCATGAACATTTACAGGGAATTTCCTGGCAATGACGTACAAGAAGGATTTCTTCGCTGGTTTGGGAACAAGGTAGACTGGTTGTATGTAAAACCCTGTAAAAATAACGACTATTACTCATCTATATCTATTCTTAACTTTTTTTTCTTAGATTCGTGAATTGAAAGTAAAGGACGACCCAAGTTGTACTTCCGAGTTGTTCGCTTTGGCTTGTGGACCATCATGTGCTGCATTCTCAGCCGACTCTTGCACAGTGAACGGTGTGAAGTTTATCGTACACGACCGTGATTTACGTCGTTCAACCCAAAACAGCGGAATTTCAACTCCTAATCCTAGCGGAGGAATGTATTATGGCCAGCTTGAAGAAATTATCGAGCTTGAATATATTCCGTTCAAGGTTGTGTTGTTCAAAGTTAAATGGTTCGACACTAATAACAATGGTGGCATAAAACGTTGTACCTATAGAAACAACATTACACAAATTATGACAGATCGTGTATCGTTTGAAAGTGAACCATACATTCTTGCAACACAAGTCTTTTACCTTGATTTCCCGGGTAAACGTGGTAATGTCAAGGCCGTCCAAGATTCTTATCATCGAAAGATTTGGAACCCGGTTATCATCGTGGTAGAAGACAATCAGGATGTTGTACATGACAACACATCATCACATGTCACACTCTCTACTGAGTTGGATACGTTGAATTATGACACCATAAACAGAGATGTTGAGCCAGCGGAAGTTGAGGCACCACCACAACCAATTATCACTTATGTCGACGACGACGAAGATAATATTGATTATGATGACCATGTTCCTCATGATTTAGCATCTGATGGTGAAGATTACGTCGATCGTGAAGATGAAGCTAACACTAATAATGAGGATTTTTATCTTAGTGATGAGGGAGATTGATCTCAAATTGTAATTTGTTAAATGACACTTATTTGAATGAAATTGTTATCGAGTGGTTAAATGTGTTTATTTATTTATTTAATTATTTATTATTATTTTTATTTTATTATTATTATTATTATTATTATTATTATTATTATTATTATTATTATTATTATTATTATTATTATTATTATTATTATTATTATTATTATTATTATTATTATTATTATTATTATTATTATTATTATTTTGTATAAATTGTTATTTATTTCAATGTGTGTGTATATGCGTATATGTGTATATGTGTTTCTTCACTAATTATATTTTCTTGTACTAGTACGTTTACAGATGGCAGATGTTGTTGCTAGGAGCCACGGTGGCGATGGAGGCAATGAGCCACCCCGTGGTTCGACGAGGATAGGCAGTGATTGTCAGAGTAAGAATTTCGAGATTATTTTAATTAAACTTGATTATTATTTGAAATTGATAACTTGTTATTTTATATCATCATCACTTGAATTTGGTTACTTGTAGGATCTAAATCCAGACCTCCCAGACCTCCCAAGCCCAATGCCAAAGTTGGGAAAGGCGGGAAGTCGGTGCGTGGTCCCACAAAGAACACGCGGCTCCGCAATGAGAGGAAAGAGACTGGTCGTCCGGTATCGATCAGATTCCGGAAGAACGACAAAGGGATGTGGGAGCATGTGGGTGACCACGCGAAGTGGTTCTCCAACTTGGTCGGGGAATTGTTACGGCAATCAATTCCTATGCATTACAAATCCTGGTCGGCTATTCCTGCTACCGCGAAGGCCCACATCGACGACCAGCTACACGTAAGTTCTTTTTTTTTTTATCTTTTTTTTTAATTATTGTGTTTGTTTATTTTAACTTTGCTATTTATTTAAATTTGATTGTTTATTTAAATTTGAATATTTATTTTAATTATATTTTATTGCAGCATTATTTTGATCTCGGCGAGCACCTTGCCAGTGCTGATGGAGAGGATATTGTCAAGAGTATCGAATAATATCTCCAAAAGCGATACGACGACAACAAGTGGCGGCACAAAAAGATAAATTTTACTGAGCAAGGTGGGATGGAGAAGCTGGAGGAGATCAAGGCAAAACACCCGGAGAATATGTCGGAGTCGGATTGGGAAGAATATGTAAATTTCTGGATCCACACTTTATTATTATTATTATTATTATTATTATTATTATTATTATTATTATTATTATTATTATTATTATTATTATTATTATTACTATTATTATTATTATTACTATTATTATTATTACTATTATTATTATTACTATTATTATTATTATTATTATTATTATTATTATTATTATTATTATTATTATTTCTATTATTATTCTTATTGTTAATATAGAAATAATAATAATAATAATAATAATAATAATAATAATAATAATAATAATAATAATAATAATAATAATAATAATAATAATAATAATAATAATAATAATAATAATAATAATTCATTTATATAACATTTTTTATTATTTATAATATTCAAGTTAAGCACTGGTCGAACCCGGATAATTTGAAGAGAGGGGAGACCAACAGGCAGAACCGGCTCGCCAATCCGACTGCCAGCCTTCATGGGTTGCATTCGTTAGCTGTTATACGCGATAACTTCGTAAGACGCTTTTTAATCATTTCATTTATATATATAGTGTTTGGTGATCGTTATTGAGTTTATTTATAAACAGCTGAGAGAACCCACCGACGCTGTGGATGGTAGAGACTTGATCGCGATGTACAGACACAACCATACGAGAGACGGCGTTTGGAAGTCTGCATTGTCCGAGACTAGATATGTAAGTATAATTTATTTTCATAAAACTCACCCACATTAATGCATATATAATAAATCACGACTTATATATTACCTTGCTTATTTTTTTGTAAAACAGAACCAGATGATACAGATGCGGACGGAGTGCACCTCCGAGGGGACGACCATGTCTGACCTCGATATTATGCGCCACGTGATCGGTGGCAAGCAGCGAGGTCATATTCCTGGCATAGGTCCTGTCTTACCCGACGGTGGTCGTCAGACAACCCTCAGCGCCGCACGAGCTCGTGATCAAGCCTCCGTGTCCTCCCTGTACGAAACAGTCCAGAAGCAAACCCAGGAGATGTCCCAGCAAAGGACACTGATTGATATGTTGGTGGGGTGGGCTAAGACACAGCCGGGTTTCCCCGCAAAGCTAGCGACTCAGGCGACGACATCGGGATCCCAGGAGGCTTCACCATCACCAGGTGAGTCTACAAGTACCCCGGAGGAGGGGAGTGGGGCTAGTGGGGCTAGTGGGGGGAGTGGGGGGACTCAGGAGTAGCGTATGGGTTGTTTGGGTTGATTTATATTTGTTTTGGGTTATGGACAAATGTTTGGATAGTTTCATGGATTATTATGCCTTTATGTAGTTTATGTGTTAGGATTCCCGCTACATTGTTCCCACGTATAGTTTTGTAGCGTATAGCGGATAGCTAGCATATGTAGTGATCATGTGATAACGGTTTTTGAACCGTATTTTGCGAATTTGGGTGCAAACACATGATTATGTTAATTTTTAAGAAATTTGGATATGTATCATATTATGTTTGGCGAATTTGTGATTTGAGTGTCTTGTGGTGTTGTAATTAGGTTATATACAGGTTCTGGATTTGTAGTGATAATGTAGATTTTTTCCGGAAAAATTCTGGAAAAAATCTGAAAATTACCCATTTTGCAGCAATTTGCTGCAAAATGGGTCAGTCACTTTTGGCGGGGACATGTTCCTGCCAAAAGGTTGCTACATTATTATTGAGCACAACTTTCTGCGGGGACGTGTCCCCACCAAAAATAAAGACCATTACTTGTAAAACACTTTCAGCGGGGAAGTGTCCCCGCCAAAAGGTTGCACCATTTACTTTATAAAATACTTTCAGCGGGGACATGTCCCCGCTAAAAGTGTTGCCACGCTGGCAAGTTTGACCTGACCAAAATTGTCCATGCTGGCAGCGTGGGTCCCACGTGTAACCGCCAAAAGAGAGATACGTCGCCGCTGAAAGTTTACATCGAAGAGCTTTAGCCGAGGCACTTTCGGCTGGGACATGTCCCCGCCGAAAGTTTTGGACGGGGAGATGTCCCCGCTGAAAGCGAGGAAATGTCCCCGCCGAAAGCAGCTAATGTTGTAGTGTGGTGCATTTTTAGGTCTGTTCAACACATCTAATTTTGACTCTGACCGAAACCAAATGCTTTATGTTGAGTTTGATTCTTATGTAAACACATGGGATCCACAATATGGTCCTCATGTGGGTATAAATTTGAACTCAGTTTGCTCAAGGAATCACACTGCTTGGAATACTAGTTTGCACAACGGACAACCTGTGGATGCTTGGTTTTCTTACAATGCTACCACCCAATTGTTGAACATGTCTTGGAGCTCCGGGGCTTCAAATAACTCTCAAGATAAAAACAGTCTTTCATATAATGTTGATCTAAGGCAAGTTCTTCCTGAATGGGTAACAATTGGATTTTCGGGTACCACAGGTGTAGCAGTCGAGAGACATATCCTTCAATATTGGGAGTTCAATTCAAGCTTTAATAGTATAGTAAGAAATGGGGAGGCTAAATCAAACAAATGGAAACTAGAAGTGGGGTTAACAGTCCCTCTTGGTGTTGTAGTTGTAGGAAGCATAGTAGTTTATGCTATATTATGGAAGAGACAAAGAAATCATACACTTAAATCTCTGGACACAATTCCCATGACATCGGATATAAACGATGATCTTGAAAGAGCAGCAGGATCAAAAAGATTTTATTTTAGAGATCTTGCTTTGGCTACAAACAACTTTTCTGATGACTTGAAGTTGGGCGAGGGGGGATTCGGGTGTGTCTATAAAGGCTATTTATCGCATGAAGGGATTGTAGTAGCTGTAAAGAAAATTTCACTAGGTTCTAAACAGGGAAAGAAAGAGTACATAACCGAAGTAAAGATCATTAGCAGTTTAAGGCACCGAAACTTGGTTCAACTCATCGGTTGGTGCCATGATCAAACACAATTCTTGGTTGTCTACGAGTTTTTGCCAAACGTCAGCCTTGATAATTACCTCTTCAGCAAAAAAAGTCCCTTGAAATGGGGTGAAAGGTATAGGATTGCCATGGGATTAGCTTCTGCATTGCTCTATCTCCGTGAAGAGTGTGAACAATGTGTGGTGCATAGGGATATTAAAGTGAGCAACATAATGCTTGATTCAGGAGTTAATGCAAAGCTGGGCTGCAGAGACTTTGGATTGGTTTGATTCATGGACCATGAATTGGGCATTCAAAGAACTGGCCGGTTTAGCCGAAACTTTAGGCTACATGTCCCCTGAATATATAACAACAGGAAAGGCAAGCAAAGAGTCAGATGTGTATAGTTTTGGGGTTGTTGCATTAGAGATTGCTTGCGGCCGAAAGGTGACTGACAGAGTGGACCCAAATTCTGATCTTGGGTATTGTCCCTACGGATCTTGGATCAATCATGGATGAATCATGTTTGAGTATGCCCATGAATTTGTGCAGTGACTCTTTGTTGTAACAGAGGGTGGGTTTGTTTGATATAAACACACAATATTATTAACCACACTTATAAATGATACATGTACACGAGTATATATAGTATGCCAATCGGTGCCATGAACCGATGTGACTCTATCTAAGGGTTATGTTCCAAACGATACACCTCTTCCTAATTTACATAAATTAACTAATTTAACTAACTAAAACAGTTACAAACTATCTATCTAACATAATTGGTCCTTCGACTCTCAAGACTTATGATTCTTGATTACTTTACTTCCAACATTCACTCCCCTAATCAAGAAATCATAATCTTCACTCTGTTCTTGTTCATCCCAATTGCAGTCCCGTTCCTTCTTCTTATTCATATTCTGATCGCCCTGGTCTTGTCTGGTCTTTCATGTTCACTTGCCTTTTATCGTTCCATGGATCATCGTCCTTGTTCATATTATCTTCATGTGATCCATCCTACCTATCATGTCCATTACTTGTTGTTGTGTTCAATTCCTAACGGCTCCATCCTATGTAGACCCTGTCCACATCCTGCAAGCCTGGTGGTCCTTGACATCAACTTCTTTGCATGCTTCACCCACTTCTACTTTTGGCTTCTCTTCTTGCAGCGTCATGGTAACCTTTTCTTGTCGTGTCTTATTCCCGCCATATGCGTAAGACATATTCTTTTTTGGAACGTACTATCTTGCAAATAACATGACCTTCTTTATTTGTTCTTCCTTCTACTTGCGTTTCTGCCCCGAAAACTGTAACGTCTCCATAATTCTTCTTCTTGCTTTGTTTTCTGGGTTTTTCTTGTTCTTCAAGGCGATAAACTTCCTGGACTTGCAATGATCGATCCACGTTAACCATGTGCTCTGATACCATTTATTGTCCCTACGTATCTTGGATCAATCATGGATGAATCATGTTTGAGTATGCACACGAATTTGTGCAATGACTCTTTGTTGTAACAGAGGGTGGGTTTGTTTTACATAAACACACAATATTATTAACCACATTTATAAATAATACATGTACACGAGTATATATAGTATGCCAATCGGTGCCATGAACCGATGTGACTCTATCCAAGGGTTATGTTCCAAACGATACACCCCTTCCTAATTTACAGAAATTAACTAATTTAACTAACTAAAACAGTTACAAACTATCTATCTAACATAATTGGTCCTTCGACTCTCAAGACTTATGATTCTTGATTACTTTACTTCCAACATTGGGTTGGTGCATTGGGTTTGGGACTTATTTGGAAAAGACGAGTTGCTTTCTGGTGTGGATTAGATGCTGAGCACTGAATTTGATGTAAAAAAAGCCAAGTGTCTGATGAGAGTGGTATTATGGTGCGCACACCCCAACTCAAGTCTGAGGCCATCTATCAGCCAAGCAATTCAGGTCCTCAAGTTTGAAGGTGCACTTCCAAACCTTCCAATGAAGATGCCAGTGCCAATTTTTTGTGCCACACCAGATGGCCTTGATGTTAATACTGGTAGCACTACGATGACAAATAGCAGCATTGTTGTACGTTGAATGCACAATAAGAATTGTATAGTAAAAAAACGAAAATTTAACATTATATATTCTAGTGTTTTTATTTATTTATTTCCCCCCCCCCCCCTCTTAATAATTTAGGTTTCATTTTGGTCCTTGAGGTGATTTTTCTAGTTTTGTGTCTTCTATAATTGGATGCTGCCTGAATGTTGTTGTCTTAATATAGTTTTCAAGCGGGTGCTTTCTTATGTCATTTTAGGGGTGCTCGTTTTATTTAGGTTTGAGTGCTTTTTGTAGTGCGTTTTTGGTGTATTGTTTCTTGTTAACATGTGGCCTTCGATCAAATCTGGTCCTGAGATTGTAGTGTTTCATCTTGATTTGGTGCATTTGGAACAGGAAGGTTGTAACAGAAAAGTAAACAATAGCGAATGAATGCAGAAACTGATAAACAAGTATTCGGTTATATGACTAATAGATTGAACATGTATTGGATATAATTTTGATTACAGAATTGACCTTTATATACCTATTGAATCAGTGCCATTGATACATCATGACTATTAGACAAAAAGGCATACCAATTCAATCCCTGTAAATGTCGTGACCCTTTAAAAATGATTTATACCGTTATCCTATGACCCATTCCAACAAACTAATTGGGTTTATACGGAATTAAGATAAATACATAACCATATTATATACTAAGTACCATAACTTTGCGACTATAACATTATTGGTCCAACATTCACCCCCTAATGTTATAGACGGCAATTGAGTCTTCTTCACTTGTCTTCATGAGATGAAGTTCCAGCCTTCCCTTTCCTGCTTGATGCTCGTTGTCTGTTCCCAATCGCGACTTATACCCTCTATATCAACTTCATTGACCTGCTCTAACGTCATTGAAACCTCATTGTTTCCTGTCACTAGGCAATTTTCCTTGATATAATCATCTGTAATTGTCAGCCCTACTTTTGCTACCTTAAAGTAAGTTTCTGGATCAGCAGATAGTGGACATAGATTTCTTTAAACTTGAGTCCATACAATCCTGAGAGTCCAAAGCCTAAAGACACTTCATCCCATTTTTTCTTGTAGTTTAATCTTTCATATCCACCAAAGCATTTAACCAATTTATAGAGATGAAGAGGCAAATTTTAATTAATTCATTGGAATAACATATTCATTGGAAGTGCATGCTATCCGTATCATGTGATGTTTTGGACTATTTCAAACCCTAATCAATTAGGGTTTGCTGCGTTCTGGAGATTTAGTGCTAATTGTTTCTTCTTGTTTTCGTTTGTGAACTTGTGATGATGAAAGTGGGGTTCTTGGATTCGGGTGGAGGAGGTAAAAAAAAGAAAAAGAAAGACGGTAATGTTTCTACTGATGCTAGTTTTGATTCTTCTGATGTGGGTACTGGTGGAATGAGTGCTTCTAGTGTTGAATTCCCTTCTTTGTCTGAGGTTAATAACGCTACCAGTAATGCTACTAATGGTGGGGGTATAAGTGGGGTTAATGTAGGGGATAACAATAACGAACACAACCGGATATGTTTGAATATCTGAAAGGCATGTGAACACTTTCAGATCGAATCAATTCGGTGGTTCTCCCGAATTATTCAATCGGATACAATCCAGAGATTGAGAACATTTTGTATGGTTTTTGTTTGAAATCTTATGAACCAGAAAACCGAATGACCAAGAGGAAACGTTATATCTATCAAAACGGGATTAGGGCTCTAATAATCGCCTTTTGGCAGTTTTTCAAGTTGTCAAATTTAGTCCCTCGACCCCAGCCAGGGGCGCTGCCCATTGGACCCTGCTAGGGGCTGCCGCCCCTTGGACCCTGCTCCCAGGGGCTGCCGCCCCTGGAACCCCGCTCCCAGGAGGTTTTCCCCCGGGCCCCCGTCCCTTAGGGGCTTCGCCCTTAACATCATAATAAATTCAAATAGGTGTGCACTCCACACGTCCAAGCCTAAATGATGTCTTATTATGACAAAATTGGTCAAACAAGTTAATCCAATTACACTAAAATATCCAACAGTTACTTCGTTTGGGAGTGGTACATCTGATTCGTTGTCCCCGAGTTCTAGTGCTAACCTACCTGATGGTGATGGTATACAAGTTTACGGACAGCCTATAGATCCTTCACATGTGGATGTTCCTAAACCCAAGGATACGAGTTTTAGTGTTGCTATGAACTCCCTAAACTTTGGTATGACTCTTTCTGATCCAAACGGTGGGGTAGCTTCTCAAGTGGTTGAGCCATGTTTCTTGAAACAGCCTACTAATGAACTACCTAATAAGCCTTCATCAGTGGCTGCTCATAATGATGTCGAACCCCGTGATAACTTGAGTAATATTACTAGTAACAATTCGAGTGGTATTGATAAGGTGGTTTTGGATGCTTGTAAGGATTTTAACAATGTAATGCAAGCTGTCCAATTAAAGAATGTAGAAAATGCTTTGAAACAGTCTACTAATACAAGTGTACCTAATGTGAAGCCGGTTTCATATGCGGGTGATACATCTAGTGATTCTTGTTAATACAAATATCGCCGAAAAACGTTATTTATATTTTATGATCTTTGCTAAGTTTTGTTAATGACAAGGTATGAACTTTAGTTTATAGTAAAAACATCACTTTAGTTTTAAGTCTTGTATAACTAGATTTTACATTTTAAACATAACATTATTTTTATTTCTTAAATAAGAAAGTGTCACATCACATCATGCATTTATGGTAAGTTTGTGTGTTTGACTTACCATAAGCTCTTACACATTTTTGGAAGTATTCTACTTTGATTCAATATGTGTTTGACTAGAATTAAGTTGATGTGACTTTGGTTGGTTTGGAAAGATTTATTGCAAAACCTACTGTCAGCCTGGCGGAACCCTGGAGGTACACGGGCGGAACCCATCTGAGGGTTCCGCCGTATCTGCCAGACCTGCTGAAGGATTTGCTATAAATACCAAGCCACTTGCTAGTTTTTACCCATCACTTTAGGACATATATTACATAAATTCTCTCATCTAACTCAGTATCATTTGACTCGTGTGATTCTCTTATGTAGCAAAGGAGTTCACAAGTTCTTCCAAGAAGTTACAAGTTTCAACTCAAAAGTTGCAAGACTTGTTAGCTTTGTTATGTATGAACTTTGGTAGTTTATACTTCATTTGTATCTTGTGTAGAAGTGATCGGTTAGTATTTTAGGCCTCAAAATACATAGTGTGACGGGAGTTGTTGTACCCTTGTAAAAGAACTATCGGGAGTGGTTATACCTTTGTAAAAGAACTCGACATCTAGATTAGTGTCGGAAATAGTGGATAGGCGACGTTAGGTTGGTTCTACCTTGCACTAGGACTCGGTATCTAGCTTTGCACCGGATAAAGTGTAAGCGACGATTGTAAAGGTTTCTCAACCCGTGAAAGGAGCTTGTTGACTAGTGCTTGAAACTCTCGAGTTGGAAACTCGGGGCGTAGATGTAGGGCAAGGAAAAAGAGTCCTTATAGCCGAACCACGATAAACAATCGTGTTGTGGTTTGATCGTTTCTTACTTTGTCTTTGCATATTACATATTGTCTTTATTTAGAATTGTTAATTACACGTAAAGCTTCTCAAAGATTAACAAGTATTTTGAGTTTATATCTTTAATCAAAAGTAAAGCCTTTCAAAGATTAACAAGTAATTTGAGTTTATATCTTTGATCAAACGTAAAGTTTTTTAAGGATAGTTAAGATCAAAAAGCGGTAAACTATTCAACCCCCCTTCTAGTTTTCAACAATTGGCATCAGAGTTACGTTACTCAAAATCTTTAAAATATATTGTATTTTAAAACTTGGATCGATCCATGGATTTTGAAAATCTCAAAGAAGGGCAACCTATTCAAAAGTCACCGCTATTTGAAAAAGAAAACTTCCTTGAATGGAAAAGTAAATTCGAAAACTATGTGAAATCAATTGATCAAGATCTTTGGCATATTATTTCTGTTGGTGATTCCAAACCAACGAAAACAAGTTTTGAAAATCAAGATGATTATCCTAAACTTGATAAAAAACACTAAAGCTAAGATAATGACTTATAAAGCTTTACCAAGGACAGAATATGAAAGAGTGTATTTTTGTCTAACGGCAAATGATATTTGGAAAAATATGTTAAACTTTCATCAAGAAATATGTCAAGTCAAAGATGATCAATTTGATCTTACATATGAATTAGAAGTCTTAGAAAAATTAATAGATAGACATTTAGTTGAAATAAATACATATGCTACTAGTTTAAAAGTTTTAAATGAAGTGTAAGTGAAGATGATTATTTATGTCGAGCTCAAAGTGGCCTTGCTTACCATTCATGGAATGACACGGATGAAGATGAAGCCAACTATCTGGTTTGTGATTCTCAACTAGATAAAACATCAAGCAAGGTACAATTTGAAACCAAACACTTTTGCTTTGACACATTTATACTAGAGTTTTCTAAACTAGAAAATGAGTCTAAACTTTTTTGTAACATGGACCTAAAAACTATCTTTAACAATGAACATTCAAAACCTTTTGTGATCAATCTTGAAAAAGAGATAATGTTAGAAGATTAAATGTCTAGACTTGAAAGTAATGTTGAAATTGATCTAGAATGCAAAAGATGTCAAGATTACAAATATGAAATTCAAAGACAAAATGAAAAAGGAAAAATGCTTGCTAAATTTGAAGGAAGTTCAAAAGACCTCAAAAGCTTATTAAAAAGTCAAAAGTCATTTAGAGATAAAACCGGATTAGGATTTGACTCAAATGCACCATCAACAAGTAAAACAAAGCAAGTTATGTTTGTGAAACCTAGGAGAGAATTGTAGGAGTAATTCTATCTCTATTAGGAGCTCATGATAAAAGGATAAAGATATCATGTTCAATACTTTTATATGTTTGTCTAACCTCATTGGATTCATAAGTATTTGAGTTTAGCTCTCTTACAAGTCAAGATAATTTGCTTAAAGATTGTCTTCTTGGTGGCTCATCTACGAAGCTTAAAAGGTACACATTTCTTCAACTTATCCTTCATTGCTTCTTGGTGATTGACATTAAGTTTTGTCGTGGGTGTTATTAATAGTTTTTACTCTAAGGTGTTTATGTGGTGTAAGTAACAACAAGGATTAAATCCTTCGTAATTAAAGAATTTAGACACTACATCTAGTAGGAGATATAAGGTGTTTTACCTCTTTAAACTTTTGAGAAAAGACACGAAAAACTCTTGAGTGAGTCTCACTTAATACTTGTCTACAAGTGAGCTAACTAAGAATCTCCAAAGTGATTAAACAACCAACACTTTTGTGATGCTTGCAAATCTAGTAAAACCACAACATTATACCTTATATTTTCAATCGTGTCTTTAATTCAATCACTCTTTTGTTAAAGTTTCATATAAGACACACAAAGAAAAATAAATCATTTGAATACATTAGGATGATTGGGAGAAAATGATTTATAGACGTCTAGGATTTGCACATCTAATTCGACCCATAGTCTTATGATGTTGTATCTCTTGGGCATTTACCCTTAAAGTGTTTTAAGTAAATAAACCTAAAGAGTCGAGGAGTCATTGAATTTAACATTCGATGAAAGACCATCTCCTTCTAAGATATCATCTTTGGTAGATGATGACTTAGTCGAAAGTCCAACATTGATAAGACAAGTAAGTTAAGATTGATAACAAGGAAGATGAACTATTAAAAATGAAAAACAACATCTTTTCGTCTTGTGTCAAACATTGAGTCAAGCAATATCGACATGGTCATAAAAAACTTGAATCATGTGTCATAGTTATGATTTAAACGAATTTGATAAAAAATAGTTTTTGGACAAAATAGATCTTTCAAAATAGAAAATAGTGTAAATCTATGAAAGACTTTTTAATAACCTAAGCAAGCTCCAAAAGCAAGGAATAATCACTCAAAGACATTCCTAGTTATTCACGAGTTCATAATGATTTAGTCTTTTATGACTTATCAAGAATGAGATTAGTGAATCCGTAGGTAAAACTAAACATAGAGAAATGTTTGGAAGTTTACTTGTTCTCACAACAAATAGATCCAACATTATGTTTAGTGTTTGTCCATGTGCTCATCTTAGAGAAGATCATAAAACAACTCTTTCGGAAGAGCTTGTTTGGATACATCAAAAGGTACTACACAACTAGGATTATGGTATCCCAAAAGAACGGGAATAGAAACCATAGTGTATACCAAATGGAATTATGTCGGTAATAAGTTGATAAGAAAAGCACAAATGGTACTTGCACTTTTATACTTACTGATCCAATAATTCTCTAAAATGATTGAGGTTCTCAAATTCGTATCGGATGGAGAAGCACGTCAACAAGCTCTACTAGAACAAGCAAACCCGTGTCAACAAACGGAATTCCTCTTATCAACAATTTTATCCCTTCAACAAAGGAAGCATTGACTTCAGCGACAATCCAACCATCAAAAACTCCATCACCTCAATCACCAACACTTACACCAATGGAACTTTTCCATACTCCACCAACATCACCACTACCCTATTTGGAAACTTTAGAAGACCTATCACCTAAATCATCAAGCCCTCCATCATTGTTACTCTTTGACACCATTGCTCAAATGGAAACCCAACAACAATCAAGTGAGCAATTAGATGATGAATCTCATCAACCATCATTGGTTGAACGTTTAGCTTACCGTTATGCTAGACCATCAATTTTTCCACAAGATCAAGGTCATACACATCTACAATCATTTGTGTTTCACCCCATTTACAAAGACCTTCATGGTAATCCTTCCGGAGAACCAAGCTTCCGCCACTTTGTTCAACAACAAGAACAACCACAACAAGAACCACCAAAACAACAAGAACCACAACAACAACAACAACAACAACCACAACAACAACAACCACCACCACAAGAGCATTCCCAATACTTTGAATCTCTATTTCCTTCTTATAAGAAAATAGAAGCATCCATATGGGAAAATCTCCAAACTTTAATGATGAAATGGACACTCATTTAAACCACCTTCATGCCTTCAAACGTATGTTTGACTCTCAAATCAACCATATTATGGTTTTACAAACGACGTTACATTCATCTAATGAAGGAACCAAAAACACCTCCCAACCATCCACATTTGCTCCTTCAAGTTCAAATGATCCACCACCAACAAATCAAACCTCTCTTCCATCAAACTTTCCCCGCCATGATTGCGGACATTGCGAAAGAACCGCTCACATTAGTGAAAGGTGTCAAACGGAAATTCGCGAGCTAACCGAAGAAATGAGGTTTATCCTAAACCACATTTTGGACCGTCTAGAATCCTTGTCTCACCCACCTCAACTCTAGAGTCTCCAACAATAGGGACCCATCCATAATAGCACCGAAAACACAAACCAACAAACCAAAAGCATTTCACTTCCATAACATTCAAAATGAAACCCGCTACATCCTCCAACACACATTTTCATCCTTAAACAACCTTAGCCTCGTTTTTGGAAAATGTTTCTCATTAAGGACTATGATGTTGTTCTTTTTATTTTCTTTTCCTTTAAAGTAGGATGTTATCTTCCTAATTTCTTGTCTTTGACTTTCTAAAAAGTCAAATTTTACATGAAATGAATTTCATTCTACTATAAGGTATGCATTGGTTATTGACTATTTAGGTATTGTGAGTAAACTTTGCCTTGCTATGGTAGCATACATATATCTTGTGTTTTAGAAACTAACCTTCTTTTTTGTAGGATCATTATCAATGTATTCCTTCCTTGATACTCCATTTAGGGGAGCAATATTCAAGGGGGAGCATGAGAATTGCATTATTCCGCTTCGCAACTCTTATTTGTGTTTTAGACAAAAAGAGCTTTCATGACTTGTTCTACACTTGTCTTGTGCAGCAACTAACATTTTTTTGTAGGTTCAAAATCCATGTTTCCCATCTTGGCCCTCCTTTTAGGGGGAGTATCAACCAAGGGGGAGCACGTGCATAGTTCCGCTTAGCTACTCTTCTTTTTGTTTCGACAAAAAGGGGAGAATTAATATTAAACTTGTCCTCATCTTTTCTCTAACTCTTGCATATCACATCATCTTAGCAAAAACAAGTTTTAATACAAACTTTATAAGACATAACACTAAAACTAGTGGCTTACTTATAAATAAAGTTTATGTTTGTCATAAACAAAAAGGGGGAGATTGTTAATACAAATATCGCCTAAAAACGTTATTTATATTTTACGATCTTTGCTAAGTTTTGTTAATGACAAACTATGCACTTTAGTTTATAGTAAAAACATCACTTTAGTTTTAAGTCTTGTATAACTAGATTTTACATTTTAAACATAACATTGTTTTTAGTTCTTAAATAAGAAAGTGTCACGTCACATCATGAATTTATGGTAAGTTTGTGTATTTGACATACCATAAGCTCTTACACATCTTTTGAAGTATTCTACTTTGATTCAATGTGTGTTTGAATAGAATTAAGTTGATGTGACTTTGGTTGGTTTCGAAAGATTTATTGCAAAACCTACTGTCAGCTTGGCGGAACCCTGGAGGTACACAGGCGGAACCCTCAGATGGGTTCCGCCGTATCCGCCTGATGCGTGGGAATCGCACCTTGCTTTACCTCTCGAGGGATCTCGAGAAGCTTACAACCCCCACCAGGCAGTGTACCTGATCGTTGTAGTATAGTAAAGTGACAAGTACCGGGGGATTGATCGTTCAGCTTAGGAATAGTGTCGCTAGGATTAGAAAACCTAATTAATAGTTCTAAAGGTGAGAGATGATTATTTTTGTATTTTTATATTTTTATAAAAGCAAGTAAAATCTCGGGTTTTGAAAGAGTGGGCGGAATTAGTTGCTATTCAACTAACCAAAAACTAAGATGCAATCAAAATAAAATAATAAAAATGAAAATAAACTAATTATACTAAGGTTGTGAGCAGTGGTTGGAGAAATTGTGTTTACTTAGACTTCATTACTCCCTAGATATCTTTTACATGTTAATTACTTGTTACACTTGTATGGACGACGGATTGTATTCCTTAATACCATTCGTGGGGTGGCATACATAACTCCCCAACTCTATGAGCTCTTATCTCCTCCTACACCATGACCCAGCACAACTATAGGGATTGTAAACAGTGGCTCATGCATTAAATACAACCAATAAAGACCTAGTACGCCTCGGTTCATGTTTCTTAAGACGTTCAAGCATGTTACCATTTGGAGATCTGCCAGTTTTCTTAAGCCTAACATATAATATCATTCATCCAAAACAAGAATAGACAAGTAATCAACACATAATCAACATCTAGGTTTCATTAGATCTAAGCAAACACAAAAGAGATCTAGCCTAGCATAGTAGAATTGAGACAAGAACAAGATATAAACAACCAACACATAGACATATTGATTGAATTGAAAGTACACTTATCTCAATTACAATGCAAGGTCTCAAGGGTTTGGAACCCTTGAAAAACCTGTAAAAGAGGCACCAAAATCGTCTTTAGGGTTTCACCAAAACTTCTCCTTTTTTTTAATGAAAAAAACTAGAAAACTATATATAGGAAAAACAGGCTGACGGCATCAAGAGTTGCATGTGATGCCGTCACCTCGCCGCCATATACTTCCTCGGACGGCCTTGATCCACTTATGACGGCCTATGTGACGCCGTCATCACCCACGGTATTTTATTCTTGCCACTTTGACGCCGTCATGAAGCCTTCTGACGCCGCCACCACCTACGGTGTTTAATTCTTCATGTCTGACGCCGTCAAGATGGTGGTCTTGACGCCGTCACCTTGTATCTTCAGCATGGAAATTTGGTACTTAGCCGTTTTCTTCACTTTTATGCTCCAAAAACGTCCAAAATGGCTTCTTTTCCAGAATTCACTCTCCAAACACCTAAAATCACAAAAGGAACGATTTAGGGCAATATTTGATCAAATAAATTCGGATTCGGGCTTAAATGACCCCTTAAAAACGGATCATTTTTCGCCTCATCATATACCCTTACACTTGAGATTTGCTTGTCCTCAAGCAAATGAGCTTTTATTCTACTCAAAAGACAAGTTAGGGGTCATTTAACACTAATATAAAAGTAATTACAACAAATAATCGTTCCACTAAAGACCAATAGACAAGCACGGAGGTCATACACAAGCACCTCACAAATAGTGTTTAGATACTCACATCTCTCAGGTGTAATAAAGTAATATAACATTATGGAAATGGAAGATATCTCTCACTACCTGTCATAGCAAAATAGATTACCATAGGCTTGGGAAAGGATCAAACCTCCACCACATAGCGTAAGCACCTAGGATAAACTATCAAAGAGGTCTTTTAAAGGGTTATAACGTTAGGTGTAGGGATATGAATTACACGGTTTTGTTGGATAAAGGAAATTTTACTGGTGGCGAGTTAACAATCTTGATTAATTACATGTACAAGATGGCGTTGCTAAGCCAAGACTAGACTCGACTTAAGCTAATAAATGAAAAATAACAAAAACATAAAATGAACATAGAATGAAAACGGGATGGTAGTCCGTATGTTTTTTCTCATTTTTTTTTCTTTTCTATTTTTTATTTCTTTTTCTTGATTTTTTTTTTCAATTTTTTTTTTTTTTTTTTTTTTTTTTTTTTTTTTTTTTTTTTTTTTGCATACACTCTTACCCTACCATCCAAAATAATACATCATAGGGGTTTGAGCATTCCCCTTACACTTGAATCTTTACATACTTTACATTAAACTATTCTAATGACTCAAATTAAGAAAATCAAAACACTTGGAGCACTTTTAAGATTAACGTACATATGGGGGTAATAATATTATGTTCTTCCCCATTACTCCATAAAATAAGTACTTACCCATGAGTCCCAATCGTCCCAAAACAATATGTACAAGGATATGACTCGACTTAGCAACCATGTAATCAATTAGAAAGTTAACTTAGGGTTAAACAAATAACAATAATGCACTAAAAATGAGCGCATACACGGAAGGATAAGGCGATTTGGGTGTACATTTAAGTGGGGTGTAACAAATTCTTCCTTTAAGTAAGATGCTTAAAGTTAGAAACGAAAAGATAGGCTCGGAGGGGTGTACTAGGGGTTTCGTGTACTAAAAATGAGTACAACGCAAAGGGTGTGGGAAAAATTAGTTGACTTAACTAGTCAAGTAATATGACTTAAATGGTCAAGTAATTATAATACGGGTTTAACACAAGGGTGATCCTAATGCCTCTTATCATGTAGTAAATCCTACCACACGAATGTAGTCTCACTAGCGGTCTCGGGATGCATCACTAACGCAAGTTCTAGAATCTAAATGCTACCGGTACACTCATAAGCACTAATAATAAATGCTTTTCCTATCAAATCTAAAGGCGAACCTCACATTTTTGGGTGGAAAATTTTTCTGAATATACGGTTATGTGCTAGTCATACAACCTCCTATCCATGAGACGCTTGCTATGGCTAAAGTTTCACTCCTAAATGTTGTAAAAAATTTTAAATTTGGCGCTAAAATTACACTAACAAGTATTTCTCATAGTTTTATTAGACATCTACTATCAAACAAAACAAACTCAAGCGAAAGTGCATATGTAAGGTATCATCTTTTTACCCTCCCCTTACACTTAAGATGAACATTGTCCCCAATGTTCAAGTAAAGAATGTAAAAGTTAAGAGGTAAAGAGAATGAAATCAAATACTCCCCTGATTCGCTCGGTATGGATTATAGGTTGGCCAGGTTAAATCTTCCTCCAAGAAAATGAACAATCAAAGCTTCCCTTCCAGAATATAAATCATCTTCTTGTCATACATAACCTGTAAATCCTGACAACAATAGACAAGGCAACCTCGCGTAAAATCGGCGGCATCCTATATAAGTTACTAAATCTTATAAAACAAAGTAAGATATAATGCTTGTGGAATGAAGTTTGCAGATTTCCTGGAGATTATAAAACTTAATAATTCACAAAAACCATAAGACTCCGTTAGAAAAACAAAACCGGTAAAATTTCCAGATTTTTGACTCCTGACGCCGTCAAGAGCAATACCCTGACGCCGTCAGAATGGACCTGCAGAAATTCTTATGTTAAGTTTCCGGAAAATTTCTGGAAAAACTTTGTCCTACTTCCTGGAAAATCCTGCAAAACTTCATTATGACTCAATACAAGCATTTGACTCTAACAAATACGAATATACATGTCCATTTATTATTGTTGAGAATCATGATCGGGTTGTTTCTTAAAAACATATTTGGGGTTTCCCCTTACACTTACCTTTTGCAAAAATACCTTTAAGTTGAAGTTAAGACTAGGCCAAACAACATAATAAAGTATTTCCACATTTTAGTTGAGAAACATGATTAATCAACAATAAAATAAAACATGCATACGGAAACAAATAACAATCAAACAAATAAAATCACACAAAACATGGGTTGCCTCCCAAGAAGCGCTTTTCTTTATTTACGAGTCTTGTAGCTAGACTCAAAGTCGTGGGTTACTACGTGATTTCATCATTGGTTCCACTCTCTGATTGTAAATATTCCTTGTAGAAACCAATCACCTTTTTCTCAATCGCCCCCATAATCATTTGGGCAAATTCTTCATCAACTTTATACCTTGGTCCAAGGGCCAAGCAATCCTTGTAGTAAAGACTCATTTTTTCCCATACATAATCCATGCCCTTTTTCTTATCCTCCTCATCAATATCCTCAAAAGCACCAACGTTGTCCTGATCAAGATGAGATATAAAGCGAAATTCTTTCATCCTATTGGGCATCCTATAGGTGATACTATCGGTGTTACTTGCGAATCGGATCGTACCTTCTATCTCATCATATTCTAACTTAGACTCCTCAACAAATGGTTTGCCAAACACAACATTGGATAATCGACAATCGATGACATTAGCAAGATCCTCCACAATCATAAAGTCGGTGACAAAAGTGAAATTCCCAACAAAGACATGTAAACCTTTAACTCTCCCGACAAAGTTACAAACTCCACCGGGGTACTTGGGATCCCTTCTAGGTTCAAGTCTTGTGTTCACTATATCATTATAAACCGTTGAGGACATAATGTTGATTGGAGATTTAAAGTCAATGTAAGCATTGCTAATGTGCCTATATCCAATCATACATGGTATCTTAGCATTCTTAGGATCGCCTCTCTTGATCTTAGGTTCAATTATGGTGAAAGGAGATCGCGGGTTATCAATAAGATTATTATAATATGCAATCTCCTCCTTAGTGGGGTATAGATTAAAGTAGTCGTTAAGCTTCGGATCCATTGCCTCCTCTTCTAGTCTCTCAACAATATTCACAAAGTCATTAGGCCCTGGGTCCTTATTTGAATACAAGGCGGTTGCTAGGTCACTAAATGTATGTTCGAGTTCAATCTTAACCAACCTATTAAGCTCTCTAAGCTCCCTAATCTCACTCTCAATCTGTTCGCGTAACACAGCCACTTCTTCAGGGGAAAGGGGTGGATTCGCGTTTTCCATAATGGTCAACGGAATAGTCAATGAGGTTAATTTACTAACAGAGGCACAAAGAAATGAGATAGACTAAAGAAGACCTAAAAATAAAAATAAAAATCTTACTAGAAAGGAATCTAGCAAGTAGACCTAATAAAAAGAAATCCTAACCTATACAATAACTATTCCCCGGCAGCGGCGCCAAAAACTTGATGCGTGGGAATCGCACCTTGCTTTACCTCTCGAGGGATCTCAAGAAGCTTACAACCCCCACCAGGCAGTGTACCTGATCGTTGTAGTATAGTATAGTGACAAGTACCGGGGGATTGATCGTTCAGCTTAGGAATAGTGTCGCTAGGATTAGAAAACCTAATTAATAGTTCTAAAGGTGAGAGATGATTATTTTTGTATTTTTATATTTTTATAAAAGCAAGTAAAATCTCGGGTTTTGAAAGAGTGGGCGGAATTAGTTGCTATTCAACTAACCCAAAACTAAGATGCAATCAAAATAAAATAATAAAAATGAAAATAAACTAATTATACTAAGGTTGTGAGCAGTGGTTGGAGAAATTGTGTTTACTTAGACTTCATTACTCCCTAGATATCTTTTACATGTTAATTACTTGTTACACTTGTATGGATGACGGATTGTATTCCTTAATACCATTCGTGGGGTGGCATACATAACTCCCCAACTCTATGAGCTCTTATCTCCTCCTACACCATGACCCAGCACAACTATAGGGATTGTAAACAGTGGCTCATGCATTAAATACAACCAATAAAGACCTAGTACGCCTCGGTTCATGTTTCTTAAGACGTTCAAGCATGTTACCATTTGGAGATCTGCCAGTTTTCTTAAGCCTAACATATAATATCATTCATCCAAAACAAGAATAGATAAGTAATCAACACATAATCAACATCTAGGTTTCATTAGATCTAAGCAAACACAAAAGAGATCTAGCCTAGCATAGTAGAATTGAGACAAGAACAAGATATAAACAACCAACACATAGACATATTGATTGAATTGAAAGTACACTTATCTCAATTACAATGCAAGGTCTCAAGGGTTTGGAACCCTTGAAAAACCTGTAAAAAAGGCACCAAAATCGTCTTTAGGGTTTCACCAAAACTTCTCCTTTTTTTTAATGAAAAAACTAGAAAACTATATATAGGAAAAACAGACTGACGGCGTCAAGAGTTGCATGTGACACCGTCACCTCGCCGCCATATACTTCCTCGGACGGCCTTGATCCACTTATGACGGCCTATGTGACGCCGTCATCACCCACGGTATTTTATTCTTGCCACTTTGACGCCGTCATGAAGCCTTCTGACGCCGTCACCACCTACGGTGTTTAATTCTTCATGTCTGACGCCGTCTAGATGGTGGTCTTGACGCCGTCACCTTGTATCTTCAGCATGGAAATTTGGTACTTAGCCATTTTCTTCACTTTTATGCTCCAAAAACGTCCAAAATGGCTTCTTTTCCAGAATTCACTCTCCAAACACCTAAAATCACAAAAGGAACGATTTAGGGCAATATTTGATCAAATAAATTCGGATTCGGGCTTAAATGACCCCCTAAAAACGGATCATTTTTCGCCTCATCACCGCCAGACCTGCTGAAGGATTTGCTATAAATACCAAGCCACTTGCTAGTTTTTGCCCATCACTTTAGGAGATATATTACATAAATTCTCTCATCTAACTCAATATCATTTGACTTGTGTGATTCTCTTATGTAGCAAAGGAGTTCACAAGTTCTTCCAAGAAGTTACAAGTTTCAACTCAAAAGTTGCAAGACTTGTTAGCTTTGTTATGTATGAACTTTGGTAGTTTATACTTCATTTGTATCTTGTGTAGAAGTGATCGGTTAGTATTTTAGGCCTCAAAATACATAGTGTGACGGGAGCTGTTGTACCCTTGTAAAAGAACTATCGGGAGTGGTTGTACCCTTGTAAAAGAACTCGACATCTAGCTTAGTGTCGGAAATAGTGGATAGGTGACGTTAGGTTGGTTCTACCTTGAACTAGGACTCGGTATCTAGCTTTGTACCGGATAAAGTGTAAGCGACGATTGTAAAGGTTTCTCCACCCGTGAAAGGAGCTTGTTGACTAGTGCTTGAAACTCTAGAGTTGGAAACTCGGGGCGTGGATGTAGGGCAAGGAAAAAGAGTCCTTGTAGCCGAACCACGATAAACAATCGTGTTGTGGTTTGATCATTTCTTACTTTGTCTTTGCCTATTACATATTGTCTTTATTTAGAATCGTTAATTACATGTAAAGCTTCTCAAAGATTAACAAGTATTTTGAGTTTATATCTTTTATCAAAAGTAAAGCTTTTCAAAGATTAACAAGTAATTTGATTTTATATCTTTAATCAAACGTAAAGTTTTTTAATGATAATTAAGATAAAAAAGCGGTAAACTATTCAACCCCCTTCTAGTTTTCCATAATTCTATAAAGCATAAGTTTAACTTCCGTAGGCTGGAGTGTAACAAGAAATCGAATAATGTGAATTTGTATGTGCCTATGAAAGTGGTAGAAGAGGTAAATTCCATATTTGAGAATACGTTATATGGTTATTTTCTTGGTAAACATATTGCTTTTCCGGTTGTTGATTATTATGTGCGCAATGTGTGGGCTAAGTATGGCATTCAAAATGTTATGATGAATGCGAAGGGCTTCTTTTTCTTTAAGTTTACCTCTCAGAAAGGTGTTGAAGATGAACTTGAGAACGGCCCGTGGATGATTAGGAATGCGCCTATTATCCTTAAAAATTGGACTTTAACCACTAATTTGCTCAAAGAGGATTTAACCAACATTCCAGTGTAGGTTAAATTCCATGATGTTCCTCTTGCTATGTTCTTTGATGATGGTCTTAGTCTCCTAGCCACATTGATAGGTACCCCAAAAATGTTAGATGCTTATACTAGTCAAATGTGCTTGAAATCATGGGGTCGAAGTAGTTTTGCTAGATGCTTGATTGAAGTCAAGGCGGATCAGGTACTTAGGGAGAGCCTCACTGTTCAGATACCATTAATTGATGGGACGGGTTCTATTATTGAAAAGATTTAGGTTGAATACGAGTGAAAACCGCCTCGGTGTGATACGTGTAAGCTTTTTGGTCATACGCTGCTTGATTTTCCTAAATCTGTTCCACCTCCTACTCAGCCTAAACAGAGTGTTAATGATGGTTTTCAAACGGTCAATAATAAGAATAAGGGTAAGAATGGTGGTCACAGTGCTCCATGTAAAGGAGGTTTTACTAAACGTGTTGCGGGTCCTAAGTTTAGGTATCAACCTAAAGCGCCTCCTCCTGAACCCAAGAAGGTGGATACTACAAAGAAGAAGGCCGTTGATGTGGCTAGTACGAGTGGTACGAAGATTTCTACATCAAACCGATTTGATGCACTTCATATGGATGATACTGATGATTTTGGTATTCCTACCAATGAAGTGACTAAGGATGTGAATTCTGGTATTCCTAAGGAGGACGGGTCTCTAGAGACTAGTAATGCATCACAAGAACCGCTTGTGAGTGATTCAATAGGAACAAAGGAGGTTGGTTCTACTCTTATAGTTGAGAAAATTGGGGAGCTTGAAAAGCTACTTATTGATGGGAAAGCTACTCTTGTGGATGATGACGGTCATCCTATTAAAATGGTTGATTATCCAGGTAATAATAAGGATTCTCCGTCTACTTCTTCTACTAAGAGGGTTAACGCATTCTCTAAGGTGGGAGATATTATTGATTTCGACAGTGATGAAGAGGAGGTTATGAACACTTTTGATGAGTCCATGAACCTATTTGGTGGTGGTCATGATCGTGAAGATGATTATGATGGCTATGATTATGATGACTATGCGGATCATGTCTACGATCTTCCAGGGAATTTGGATGCTTTTAATGACATGTATGGTATCAAGCTCCAAGGCATTGGTAGAAAGTAATTTTGATTTCATAGGAGTCTAATTGTATCTTTTGAGTAGTGGTTTATTTTCTTATTTAGAGAATTGGAAGTATCTTGTTATGTAAGCTTTCCCGCCTATGTAACTGGCTGAGATATGGGATTCACCCATATCCTTTGTACTTAAACGTTTTTTGGAGTAATATATTTACCGGGTCTTTTGACCTTTTACCCAAAAGAGGCAAATTTTATATCCACCAATCGTTGGAGGCATGAGTTTAGTTACATCGCCCTCGATGTAAGTGTTGTGGAACTACTTAAGCATACACTCGAAACATTCCCCAAATATTTCTCTATGTTTCAATACAAAATAGTTGTTGTTTGCAAGTTTCATGAACCGTATGAAGCCTTCAAACGAATTAACAGTAATTTCGAGTTTTTGTGTATCCTGGTTCCCTGAGTAAGTATCTTGATCATAATCAATATCCAAACCAGCCCACATAGTGCATTCTGAATTCCCTTCGTCACTATCTAATCCTTTTGCTTTCGAAGACATGAGTGGCATCTCGACTTCTTGCTTGATTAGATTAGTATCAGCACTATCCCTTCCTTCGTTGGTTGTGGATGTAACGAATTCTTGAAAATATTTTTCAAGATATGCATTTTGAATCTCGAGTACTTCTTCCATTGTCATCCCCTCATTTGTTTTTTCAAACATTCTTCAAATAATGCATTTTGTAACGTTAACCTGGACTTCAAAACCTTGGCAAGCCTATTGGTGTAGGCTTAATATATTTATTCCTATTTCGGATACAAATGACACACTTGGGATTTCGTATGTTGCTTTGTCAGTTTCTATCAACACGTCTCCTACTCCATGGGTGAAAAGAAAAAAGGATTTGTGGGATTTCGAGTCTATCCCAAAACATCTCTTGAGTCTTATAAATAAGCAAGTTTTTGAGTTTTAGTGGGTATATATGCAATTCTCCCAAAAAATAAAGATAGATCAACTTACAACACATTTTGGCATATTATGACCTTTTTAGATTTGGATGTTGGAACTCATAATTTGATTATTGCAAGTTTCTTATAAAAATAACGCACAAAATACAGGTTTTGATACCTTCAATAATCAAACAAATTACCCAAAGGTAAGAAATATCATCTATACGCTCTTTTTATTAACAACACATATTTTTTTTGTAAAGAATACCAAAGCAGTTGACATTCTAATTCCTTAAATAGTCAAAACTTGACAAACATTCATAACATATAAATATCTAATAATTAACCAGTAAAAACACATTCAAACACTATTTTGATGGTCAGTTTTATAGCAACTGGTATCCAGTTCTAAGTAATATCGCATAACAACTTTCACACACAACTGACAACCCTATATTAGAGTGGTAGACAGAGGATACTATAGAAAGTACCAAATTATTAATAGTTGTAGGCACTTGAACAGAGGTTTCTAAAGACAAAAATGGTTTAATTGAAATATTTTCACCAAAAGATATAGAAAACATACATCTTCAATCGCATCTAAAAACCGACAACACATCCCTTGATGCCTATGCACGTTACAAGTTCCAATAAAAGGCATTTATGTTAACTAATGCCCATGGGTCTTGTTATATATAAAAAAGAAAGCTATTATGCCAAGTGCTTCAAAAAGAACAGACAGAAAAAGATCAAATGAAAATCAGGAAAGAATACCTTATGGATGCTGCAATCAATTCATCACTCCTCTCCAAAATTGCTATATAGAAGCTAGAAAATTTTAACCCAGTGAAGTTTGACCTGACAAGAAATTTCAAGATATCAGACTAATAATAAGTAAAAGAGTTTTCTTAGAATTTATTTATCTATATCGCATTCAAATTGTTGATTTGGTTTATTTATCTACTAGTTCACTTAAAAATATTGTTGCTCATTCATCTATCATAATTAGTACCAAAAAAAAGAAGAAAGCAAATGGATGGTATTCTTATTAAGGTTATATTTCTATTGCAGATAAAACTAACAAATAGGGTAAAAGGTCAACGACCTGGTAAATATATTACTCCAAAAAACGTTTAATTACAACGGATATGAGTGAGTCCCATATCTCAGCCCGTTACATAGGCGAAAAGCTTACATAACAAGATACTTCCTATTATCTAGATAAGAAAACAAACCACTACCACATAATAATGAAAGACTCGAACAAACATATAAACTACTTCCTACGACCTTGGAGATTAAAGCCATAAATGGCATTAAGAGCATCCAATTCCCCTAGAAGATCATAAATTTGCTTCGAGTAATCATCATAGTCATCCAGCTCATCTTCACGCTCATGGCCTCCACCAAAAAGATTTGCAGATTCGTCAAAAGTGTTAAGAACCTCCTCCTCCTCACTATCAGAAACCACAACCTCACCCACCTTGGAAAATGGGTTAACCCTCTTAGTGACAGAGGCGGACGGAATAGGATGACCTTCCTCATCCACAAGAGTAGCTTTCCCATCAATAAGAAGCTTTTCAAGCTTACTAATTTTCTCAACTATAGGAGTAGAACCAACTTCCTTAGTTCCCATTGAATCACTCACAAGCGGATCTTGTGATGTAGTATCAGTATTAAACAACTCATCCTCAATAACTTCCATCGTACGGCCAGCATCCACATCCTTGTTGGTGTCAAAAGTAGGAATACCAAAGGCATCCGTATCATCCAAGTTAAGAGCATCAAATTGATTAGATGTAGAAATCTTAGTACCACTAGAACTAGCCACATCAGAAGTAATCTTCTTAGTACCACCAGCTTTCTTAGGTTCAGGAGGATTCTTTTTGGGTTGATACTGAAACTGCTTACCCACAACAGGTTTAGTAAACCCCCTTGACCCGGAATTGTAGGACCACCTTGCTTTCCTTTCTTCTTGTGATTGACAGTCTTGAAACTATCATTAACAGGCTTAATAGGCTGAACAGGAGGTATAACAACTGTAGGACAATCAGTCAAAGTATGACCAAATATCTTACACTTGTCACAACGAGGTGGTTGCCACTCGTATTCAACCCGTATCTTCTCAATAGTCGAACCCGTACCATCAAGTAATGGTATCTCAACAGTAAGGCTGTCCCGAAGCACCTCATCCGATCTCACTTCAATCATGCATCTTGCAAAACTACTACGGCCCCACGATTCCTTGCACATTTGGCTTGTAAAAGCATCTAACCTTTTGGGCGTGCCAATCAGTGTGGCAAGAAGACTGAGGCCATCATCAGAAAACATTGCAAGGGGAACATCATGGAATTTAACCCACACCGGGATGTTAGTCAAATCCTCTTTAAGTAGATTGGTGTTCAAAGTCCATGATTTAAGAATAATAGGAACATTTCTAATCAACCAAGGACCGTTATCAAGCACATCATCAACACCTTTCTTCGAATTGAACTTAAAGAAGAAAAATCCCTTTGCATTCATCATAACCTTTTGCAAACCAAACTTAGCCCATGCATTGCGTACATAATAATCAACAACAGGAAAAGCAAGGCGTTGGCCAAGGAAATAACCGTATAGAGTATTCTCAAACCTTGTGTTTACCTCTTTCACTACTTTCAATGGAACAGAAAGGTCAACATCATCCTTCTTATGGCTACATTCCAACCTCCGAAAATTAGACACATGTTTCTGAGGATCATTAGAAGTAGCACCCGCGTAAGAAACCGACTTAACACCACTAGTAGTATCCTTCATAGAAGCATTTGGACCAGAATTATGCCCAATACCACTTGAAGAGGAAGCCTTATTAGCGACAATCTCCCGTTGAATATTAGTCATGGCATCAACAAAATTCTTATGTGCATTAGATAGCAAGTGCTTCACATCAGCACTTGTAACCGGCTCCAAGTCGTCACCATGAGATGTATCATTCATAAGTGGAATCGGCTCCGCTTCCTGAGTACCATTCATAGAACAATCAGGAGCATCATCTACATTCAAACTAACATTACTAGGGTTCATCGTTGAGGGTGTACTCAACTCACCAAAACTAGTAGTGATCGATTGAATGTTACCAAGTGAAACCGGCTCCACCAGGTCATGTACGTTCCCAGATTCAAGACTAGGTTCTCCAAAACCCTAGCAGATACACTCTTCTTGCTAAGAAACCCTTTATTCATCTCTCCCTTAACCCTACACACCAAACAGCAACAACAATCAAACAAGAACAAACCCTAACTATAGTAGTTAGGGTTTACACACAAACGCACCAGTCCTCAATCTCCAACCATAGTCGATGTTGATGTAATTACAAGATAGATTAATCGACAACAAAAGAAATCCAATAAAACCCTAACCACAGAAGATGGATCGATTAAAGCAGGTTAGGAGTAGTTACCTGCGATTAGAAACCCTTAGTATGAATCCACAAGAACCGACAGCAGAGGTGTAATCGTGAGACACACGAATGGAATCGGTAGGGAACGATCGATTTGGAAAAGGGAGGGTAAAAAAATCGCCACAGGGAGAGTCGACTTTAGGGTTTTTCTTTTTCACTGACCCTAAAACTAACAAATAGCAAGCACGCTATAATCTAATATCTATGCTTTAGATTTGTTTCAGACAATACTTCTCTAGAAAGCTGAGTGATGTTTCAGAATTTTAAACATAAATGTACACCTTGATTCAAGCTACGATATGCAACTACGCAAGTTTCAAAAAAAAAAAAAAAAAAAAAGCAAGCAAGCTACACAACTTAAAAGATACAATTAAAATACACTCCATGAGTACTTACCCATAGTTTTAAACAACATTGTGAATAACATTGACTCCACTTCTCTCATCCATAACTGGTACAAAACATTCATCCTAATAGAGAATGCAACAGCCAATTTAGAATTGCATAAAACGTTTAAAGGATCATTGAGTGTAGAATCTTGGCTATGATCAGAACGCTTAAGTAAAGTTATTGCATATCCATCTTTAAGTTCAAACTTGACATCGATATATGTTTGCTATTGCTCATAGAGCTATAAAAACACAAAGACTTAGATATACATATTTTCACGTAAAGAATGTAACTGGTTGCCTTTTGTCACAACTCGTAATTTCTGGTCATTTTCCAAACCTCGACAAATTACTATTCACAAGTTACTATTCATCATTTACGATTCATCGATCACTATTCATCGTTTTCGAGGTCAATTCGATATTCTGAGAAGCGTTCAGAAATTTTACTATTCACTTGACACTATTCATTTCCGAGAGGAAATCACTATTCATGTGCATTACTCATGTCATCGTAAAATTTGTTTACGAGTGTTCAAATTCGCGTAACCGTATTGGTTCAGGAGCGAATTCATGCATTATTATCAGGGACATTTCATACGGACTAGAAATAGTCTGCACATCATCATTAGGACACTTGCATACTATTCCACTCGTAGGATAACTAAAGTAATACTTTTGGTATAATTAACGATTTACGTATGTTTATTTTAAATAAACACTAATACGCGAACTATAAATGTGTCTAACATGTCCGACACTCCCGACTATTATCCCAATATACTTTTATACTCATTTTTATAATATAAAAATTGTAATATTAATTTACCCGGTATTTTGGAAATTTATTTATTACGTATCGTACGTCTAACTTAATAACGACGGTTTTCATAAAAATTAAACAATAATCACCCAAACTCTCCGTACTTGTACCCGACATATTTTTACAATTTTTACGACTTTATTATGTCCCGAATAACTTCAATAAAATTTATTTCTAACAAACCCGGTACCCGATAAAACCTAAAACTAACATTACAACATAATACCACTAACTTTTTAATTAAACCCAAGACAACCCCTCCCCCTTTCCCTCCTTTTTGGGCCGGCCAAACCCCCCCCCCCCCCCCCCCTTGGTCTTAATACTCAAAAACCTCACCAACCAAATTTATTACAAACCTAACAATTGTCTCCTAAGTATAAAATACACCTTTTCATCCATTTTTTTATCACAAATCATTTTTACAAATGCAAGTAAACTATTTTCTCTCATTTTCTCTTAAGGTAGAATCGATCTAGGGTGATCAAGAAGCAAGAACAACAAATTTTCCAAGATCTAGGTGTAAACTTGTTCATTTAGTCATCCTTGTTGGAGTTTTGAAATAGAAACTCAAGGATTAGTAGGTTTTTCATCATCTAAACTCCCTAAACCTTCAAGTAAGTTAACAAACTCATTTTTATGATTTTTACAAGTTATTACTATGTTTATATATTTTCTTACAAGATCTTATGCATATATTGGCTTATACCACTCCATTTTGTATATATTTAACTTTCAAGCCCCAGAAAGTGATTTTTGGTTAGATCCTTGTTAGATCTACTTGGTTATGATGTTTAGGAACCCATGACACCCTAAGAAGGTGTATGGTAGGATTAGACTAGTTTTGTGGTGATTGAAAGTGGTTTGATTGAAGATGGAACTAGATTAGAACCCTAGAAACGATTTTTGAAACATTAAAAATACCTACTGTCCCTATTTTCATTTCGTGGGAAAATCAGTAGATGGTGGCTAATTTTTGACCAAAGATTTAGAAAATACTTTCAAAAACGAAACTTTAGGCGAAAGAACGGATTAAAACGAGCTTATAACAAAGGAGATATGATTTTTGCAAATTTAACGACGAAAACTATTTTTATAAAAACTGCTTGCTGTTTGGCAGATTTCGACGGGTAAATAGAGGTGTTAAACGTAACCTAGAGGAGCCGAGTTATCAAAAATATATTTGTATATACAAAAACGAATCCGTGGACATAAAGAACAAGGAAAATGAGCTTAAAACGACCAAGTTATACCCGTTTTAACATCGTCAAACTATATATATATATATTTGGTCACAAATAAAAATAATAACTTACGCACTAAATGGTATATTTTCTAGAAACGTTACTAAGGACTATATTCTTAACAAATGAAATACGTACGACCCAAGAGAATATTTATACGACTTAACGACGTTATTTTAAGGTTTTCGAGACGAGGAATATAACACTAACATTTTTATACGATATATATTACGACATGTTTTATAGCTCTATTTGGACTTATTTTTCCTAAGTATGGAAAGTATTTTCTTTGACGATAACTAGTATTTCCAAGTTACGAGTGGTATAGGTATCATGTGCATGTGCATTCATTTACATCACGGCATGATCTAAATTAGATCACGATTATTCATTTAGGTTGCGGCTAGTGTTCGCGCCTCATTGTCCCGATTACTTTACCATCGTTGTACCGTCTTTGTACTATCACTCCAGGTGAGTTCTCATAGCCCCGTTTTTAGTACTTATTTGATTTTAAATCCCACGGGGGAGAATACATTGCACAATTATTTTTGTACATGCCCAAATATTAAATTCCATACATTGCTTAAGTTGTTAGTACTATCACTTCAAGTCCCCTTTATTATCATGGACCGTTAATTATATTGCCAAGCGAGAGTGAGTGGATAGATCTATCGAGGGTGACTCCTCCATTCGTGTTTGGGTTGCTCCATAAGGAAAACGAATGCATTTCATGTCTGAATATTTAGAGTGCCTGATAAACACTCCTTTGGGGCCAATTTTAGTACGTCGAGCTTCGGTGCCATGAGCTTAAGAGACAATGTAGCACTTTTGACATTTTAGTACTTTACTTTATACTTGTGGTTATTGTACATACGATTTAACTATAAACCTATGATTATTCACCAACTTTATGTTGACCATTTTTCGCAATGTATTTCTCAGGTTATTAAGGTAGCTCATGTTGCATACATTTGGACCTTCATGGAGTCGCGGAGTCGACGCGTCTCACCTTATATTTTCTGCACTTATGAAACGTTTGATCTTGTTGAACTTATTTTAACTATATTGGCAAACTCTTTTGGGATCTAAGCTTTGTAAACTCTGAATGTTTTAATGATCAAACGCTGTATTTTCTAAACGACACTTTAGGTCGTTCAATATAACTGTAACTATGGTGCTATGACAGTCACCCCCAGGTATTCCATTCCGCTGCCATTCAGGTATTTTGGGGGTGTGACACCTTTGGTCTTGGTCATTACTGGATCACAAGTTTAAAATATATACTTTATTCATACCTAAACCAACCTGTTAAACTTGTGCATTCTTTAATAATGCCATACTTGTCTGAGCGTTAATCTTTTTGTAAAATCCACAATATACGTATCCTGCAACTAACAGCAGCAAGGCCAATACTCCCACGACTATTCCTCTGATGGTTGCGCATCATAGTCCTGGTTAAACTGACCACCATGAATATGTCATGTGATTTATTCTGTATAACAAACATTAAAGCTCAGATGGTTCCAAATTTACAATATGAAAACATGAAGTAATACGTTGTTTATCTGAAGAAGATTTCCAAAGAAAATGATATGCAAATAGGTATTGAACAACAGCAACAACAGAACCTCTCATTCCTATATTATGTTCATATAAAATTGCCCTTTTTGTCATTATTGTTTATGAACAAACTATATAATTAAACAAATAAAAACTATATAAAATTATAAATAAAACCTTTAGGAACGAAATTCTTAACGCTTTAACAAACAACCCAACGACTCATGTCCATCTTATAACACAATAATATTTATCAAAAACTCATTTATAATGCCCTCATATTCAACTTACTAATGACAACTACTTCTATAACCATAAGCAGGTTAGAAACACACGAAACTCGACCAATCTAGTAATCCATATATCATCGCTGCTAACACTAATATGGAGCAGAACCTCAAATAAATTATCCTACGCGTTTGAGACCCTCCTCGTCACCTCCCTCATGAACTATTTATTGCTCTTGCGTATAGGTTATAGTTTAATTTTCGAGGTTATATTTGGTCCAGGCGTAAGTCTTGGTGGTGATCAATGGCAAATCACGAAAAAATCCTATCCCAATTCTAATTACATATTCTTATTAAACCGCAATACAATCAAAGAATTGTCGTTTCTATGACACTAACATATTCACGTAAGTTGCCACTTAACACCCATTCCCAAAACTGATAATAGTGTATTAAGGGTTAAACACAAAACTGAACTCATAAACCAAACACAGGTACAAATTATATACATAATCAACAATTAGAGCCATGAGGGAATTTAAAAAAATAATAATAATAAAAAAAAAAATCACCAATTAAACCTCTAAAAATTATAAAATCAAAGACAAAACCAAACATGTATATACCTGTGAAAATTAAATAACCAATTCAAAACCACCAATCCTCTTATGCTCTCTGATCTTTATTAATCAAGTCCAGTGTTGCAAAAAAAGGTCTACAAAGGCGATTAATCACCGATTAGGTGCTACAAGGCCACCGACCTTTCCCATTTATGTAACTGGGTCAAACACATAGGTCAACCGTGGTCAATGACGATCAACGGCGGTCAATGGTGGTTAAACTTTCTAGAAACCTATAAATCTTGCCAGAAGTACCCAAAACTCACTGTAAACTTAATTTGATTACTTATAGTAACTGTTTAAGTCTATTACAAGTTGTTTTTTTAGAAAATACCTTGCCAGAAATACCTAAAACTTACAGAAAATACACAAAACTTGCCGAAAATAACCAAAATTTGTCAGCCAATCCGATTAATCACCGATTAATCCCGCCTAGACCGATTACAAGCTACAAGGTGGTCGACAGCCCGACTACCGATTCGCGATTTTTGCAACCTTGATCAAGTTAGAGCTTCAATCAAACTCTAGTTTTTTCCTCAAAATTGAAACAAAAATATCAGAAAAATCATGAAAAAAAATTAGAAACTAAAAGCCCTATATCAATTTTACACAAAATCAAAAAGTTAGAGATTTAATCATACCATGATGAAGATTGATTTAGGGTTTGAATCGGCACATTGGGGTTCTAAGAGAATTTGTGTTGGAACTTGGAAGTGTGGCTCGATATGTTTGACGGTTTTGTTTTGGTAATTTTTAACTTTAACCCCTTAATGTTTTATAAATTACTCCACTTGTTTTAAATTTTAATTGTTTACACTTTTGACACATATAATTTTTTTACCCAATTTACAAACCAAACGAATTCAGATTATTAACAAACGGATTTGATTATTTTTCTTGCTAAATCAAGTAATATTTAGTTTTTTAATTAATTTTTTTAAATAAAGATAATAATAATTTAATTATTACTAAAAAAGGTATGAATCCATTTTTTTTAAATGAAAAATTCTCAATAGAAGTTTTGTTTTATTAGAAAAAAAGATGAAAATTTAATATAGATTTACAAAACAAAACACTTGATTGTGATTTGATAATTTAAATTCCTATAGCCCTTACGAATTTCTAGCAAATCTCTTTTGACTCTAATAAAAACAAACAAAAATGAAAATTTATTTGACAACGCCGGGAAAGAAAAGAGATAATTATGTATAAGATTTGAACATCAACAATGTTGAATAAATTTTGTCATCAACGGGTGACAAAAATAGAAAAAAATTAAAAGCTGACTTGTCAACATAATTTTTTTATATACCATAAGCTATTTTGTGTTGGAAAGCGATTTGCTTATTTCTATTGTTGATTTGAACATTTCTATATTTATTTGTAGTTTTATATGTTCTGATGTAGTTTTTGTTTCCATTGGTTGAAGAAAAAAAACATTTATGAATCTAATAAGTGCCTTGCAAGTGACTGAGACCAGGCCAGTTGCTGCTAATCTTGATCAACTAGGCGTGTTCATGAATAAGAATCACAGGAACCGAAGACCAAAATCAAATCAAACCGAATTTATAACCGAACTAAATTTGCCATAACTGGACCGAACCGAATTAAATATTCGATTTTCGGTTTGACTATAATTTTGACAAAATGAAATTAGAACTGAACGAAAACCAAATCTATTTTATCTAATAAAATAAGCTTTTGTACAAGCCCTTCTAAGCACCAAGCATTAAAAATTGGTTTAGTACTCATACGTGTCATACCATATTTAGAGTCATTGTACAACTATCATCTGCATCTGTTTTTCTATGATTTTCATCTACACGCTCCTCATTCAAATCCTCTATCTTCAATCCTATTTTTGTAAATGTGTAACCGCCAATTTATTCAGATCCACATCTTACTCTACACGCTTCCATCAATTTACAACACTTTTTTTTAGTGAATGGTACGCTCCCTTCTTAATTATTGAGATACCAATTTGAAATCTTCTTTTATACGCTCCTCGATGTAAATCGGTATATTTAATTTTCACTTTCAATTCACCAATTAAATTCAATGCATTCAAAAAAACATCCAAAAATAACCTACAAATTAGTATATATGTCACACCCCCAAAATCGGATCCAGCGGAAGCATACATGTAGCTGGGGTGTAACTCAATCGGTATCACAACACAAGTACAAAAATGGTTTTCACTTTAATCATTTAGAATAAGATCGTTTAATCAAAAATGTTGAATTTACATCGTTAAAAGTAGTGCGGAAGTAGGCCCTTAAAATAGTTAAAAACGGTCCCCAAATGAGTAATCAGAGTCTTCTATGACCATGCCATGCCCTGCCCTGCTAAAACCTCCAGTAGCGTGCCATTGGTTAAAACCTGAAAATACATGCTAAAGTGTCAACACGAAGTTGGTGAGTTCATAGAGTCTTGTGAAAAAGAATGTTATGCATATGAATGAAGATTTCCCAGCAAAGGTATCGTAAATCCACTCAGTTGCAAGTCCCGCCATAAGAGACTTGTAACCTGTGTGTTCACAACCCACTGCTAACATATATAGTATGAGTAAAACATGTATAAGTTCATCACAACAGTTAAACAATTTGCCGTGAGTCTACACTTCATCTCCGAAGACCTCACTTGAGTATGTTGCTCACAAGGAAGGTAGTAGCATTGGTTCTACTTCATCTCCGAAACCCAATGCATGTGTTATCCAAGGAGACTTTATGTTGCTCAGAAGGAAGGTAATAGCATTGGTTCTACTTCATCTACGAAACCCAATGCATGTGTTATCCCAAGGAGACTTACAAGTTTAGGTATAACGCAATCAAGTATAATGCAGTCAAGTATAAATGTTTTGAGTATTTGCACAAGTAAGCAAGTAGTACCATGTATCTCCCCCAAAGAGTTAAAACAAGTATAAAAAGAGTAGGAGCTATGACTCACCTGGTGCAATAGCTATGATGACAAAAGTGGATACACATAAATGAGGCACGATCTCTAACCGCAACCTAATATGAATGATATAGTCTAATGTAAGAAATGAAATGATGCTACACATGCGAATACGTATGTTATCAATACCACTCGTTAGTTTTGAAAATAACGTTTATCGTCGAAAAAATATATTTTTGACGTCTCGTTAAGTTAATAAACACTTCCCATGTAAATAGGTTGAAACGGTTCTCCACGATTCTCGTTTGGTGTTCTATCGGCAAATATAAGGTTTTCGACGTAAAATGACACTTTTTATAACTTATAAATATGACCAAATGGCCTCGCAAAACTAGTCGCGAAATGTTGTACGTTGAGTGTTAGTGATCAAACTTGACGTTTTTGAAAACCTTGTAACCATATCTAGATGTCATCTCTTTTAACTTTTGACCATACGGGTCTTGCTCGATGAGAAAATTGACCCTCATTGTTGCTACTTGAAAATATAGTGTTTAACACTTAGTAATTTCTATTATAGCAAAAGCTGTCAAAAGTGTATATGTTTCGTCGGATTTCAAACGCTTGTATCTTCTTCGTTATAAGCTTGTTTTCTACGTTCTTTATATCCCCGGAATCGTGGGATGGCATATTAACATATTTTTGATAAGTCGGGACGGCTAGATCAAGTTTTATGTCTCGAAACAGTGCATGAAAACTATTCAACAGCAAACTATTTTCTGAAAAATATAGTTTTCGTCGTTAAACTTTGAAAAATCATATCTCCTTCGTTATTAACTCGTTTTTATCCAAACTTTCGGCCATAGTTTCGTCTCGGAATTTATTTTCTAAATCTTGGGCCATAAAGTACACCCAACCCCCTGGATTTCCCACGTTTTACAAATAGGGACAGTAGGTATTTTTCTTGTTTAATACTTGGTTTCCTAGTTACTAACTTGTATAAAAACCTTCCAAACAACTTCAATACAACCCTTAAACTACCATACACCTTCTTAGAGTGTCATGGGGTTCTAAACTTCATAAAACATGGTAGGATTTCAAGGGATGATCATAGGTTATTAAAAATATCAAAAAACTTAAAATACTTGTAAAAGTGGTATAAATACATAAGTATATGAGCATGTTTACTAATAAATCTTGAAAATACATCATGTTATTAATCAAATGAGAGTATAAAAAGATCAAAAACTTTACTTGTAACTTACTTGATGTTTGAAGAGGATTAGTGATAGATTACTTAGTTAAATTTCAAGGTTTCATCCTAAACCTTAACTAGATTACTAGATAACCTTGTAAACACTTTGATTCTTGAAAAATATGGATCCCCCATGATGGTTGCTGCTGCCATGAGTTTCTAGGAGAGAAAAGAGATTGATTTTTGTGATAAAAATGAATTATTAGCTAGTTATTTCCTTATACAGTCCAAGGGCATTTTGGTAATTTCAACAAAAGGGTATGATTGTAATTTCAATGTCAAGTATAAGTATCTAGATATTATTTTTAGATATTTAGGATGAGTAGTTTTTAATTTAGTAGTATGGGGTATATTGTTCATGCATAAAAATCATAATTACGTAAATTGTCGTAGTTATAAGCTTTTAACGTTATGTTAAATTGATAAATCCAAAACGTCGGGTAAATTAATAATATAACTTTTATAACATTATAATGAGTGTAAAAATGTGTTAGGACCATAGTTGGGATTGTCGGATTAATTATTCAAAGTAATAGTTTATAGGATAACTTTTATTAGGTAGATAACTGTACGTATACAGAAATGATGCAACTCACGCATGAATGACAAATTTTCTCCGTGGGTGAATAGTGTTTTATGAATAGTAAAATTTTTGAACGCTTCTCAGAATCACAAACTGACTCCGAAAATGATGAATAGTGTTCTGTGAATAGTAACCGATGAATAGTAAATGTGAAAGTTCGGGAAATGACCAGAATTTACGAGTTGTGACAATATATATCTTTGATTCAAGGATTCATCAACCCTAACAACTCAATAATTCGGTAAGTTTTGAAATGTATTGAATCATTTTGGTTTATATTATTGATGATTTTTTTTTGTGTTTATGATGTAAACCCAGGAATTGGATACCGCCGAGTATGAAAACCAAGACCTAATCACATGCTCTGCATAATTTGTATGCATTTTTTTTATATGTTGTCACTTTAATTTTGTTCCGATTCAATTGAATATATTTAATTTGATATGTGTGATTTGGTTTATTTGACAAATAATGATGACTTCCTATATACGATATTATGAGTTTGATAGGATGTCTAAATTAGTTCCAGACATGATAGAATGGCTGATTTAGTTCCATGAGAAATTGAAGACTATTTTGATTTTGAGAAGCATGATAGGATGTCTAAATTAGTTCCAGCAGAAATGGAAAACTATGTTGATTTTCAGAAGCATCATTTTGAGAAGCATGATATGTAATGGTTTTCACATATTTTTGGTCGGGTGAGTATCCTTTTAAAGTCACATTCAATGCCCCCTAAACTTTTAGGTATGCGATACCTACCGAATGTGATTAGTATATGATTAGATTATATACGTGGGTAGAAAACAAGATTGGAAACACATGATTATCATATTAGTAATTCATTAAACCACAAGACTACAGGGGGTAAGAGCAAATGGCTTCATTTTTTTGAGTTTAATATTATTGCTATTATGCTATTATAGTGGATAGTAGTGCTTAAGATAGTGTATATTAGTTACTTCCCAGAATAAAGGAAGAGGTAGCAAAATGAACGGGTCAAGTGGGTAGGGTAATGGGTTCGGGTCAAAATGGGTAGTTCTTTAGTGTGAGTTTAGATGTGTCAAACTTGCCATTTCTACTGCAATATCATCTTTTCATATCATAAGTCTGCTATAAGTTTGGTATTTATAAAAGTAAATTTTTGGTATGCATAAAACAACAAACTCATTGCTTATGGAAAAGTTCTAATGTATCAGGTTTATGCATGGATTACTGCAGGTAAAGGTAACTATTCTAACTATTCTAACTATGGAATTGAACATGTATGTTGGAAATAACACGAGCCAGTTCCGTTTTAATGCCATGGGATAGGTGGGTAGGGTAATGGGTTCGGGTCAAAATGAGTGTTTTAATGACGCAAACATTTTTTTTTGACAAACAGGTGCTATTTTGAAACTTATGCCTAAGCTAAATAGATAGTGTATATTAGTTACTTCCCGGAATGTGTCGTAGAGGTAGCAAAATGAACGGGTCAGGTGGGTAGGGTAAGGGGTTCGGGTCAAAATGGGTAGTTCTTTAGTGTGAAAATGAGATGTGTCACTATAAGCTCTTTTCCATAAGACATGGTACTTATGAAGTACACATGAAAATGGATTTTGTGTGAAAATGAGATGTATTCTATTAGCGCTGCACTTGCATAAAGTACATCTAAGATATGGTACTTATAAGCTCTTTTCCTCATTTGTAGGTGTCGCTCAGTTTTTCTCAGTGCTACTGATGTGGGCGCGTGAAAGGTACACACATCTACCTAAAATAATATCCATATAAGGCCATGTGTGGACGTTTGGTAAAAACATTTATCCTTGGGCATTTTTATAATAGACATTAAATGGGTGTTCATCTTGACCCGTCAGAGGTAAAAAATGGTCGGGTATTTTGTTCACAATGTGTGCGGTTTTTTTATTTATTTTTTTATTTTTTATTTTTTATTTTTTTCAGCAAAATTAGCATATATGCTCCTGTTTATACAAAAGGAGTCGCACATTGACTCCTACATAAACGTGTATCGGTTTCTTAAGTTGCATCCTCTGCTCCGCTACGGGCATATAAAGTAACCAATCATTAATGTATTAATCTTGAGATTTTTAAACTTATATTATAGTAAGTGTAGTTCATGATCGTTATACCTCTTTTCTTGATAACTGCAGGTAGAAAAATAATCTGCCCAATTTTATGTTGCCACAATAAAACACAACGCCAAAGTACCTCAAAACGAAAAGGTTAGTTTTCCTGGCTTCTTCTTTCCTTTAATATGCGTTAATCTTTTATATACTTATCTGACTAAAGTTGTTTCATTGTTTCGGGCTGCAATAAACTCAGGTAATCGAGTTGATAGTGCATTGAAAGATACGGCTATAGCGCTGAAATAGTCGATTAAGTCTTTTCGTCATCTTTGCGGACAAGAAGCACAAACGTCCCTTCACAACATTCTTCTTGAATTGGACAAGGTACACTACCGCATCATGTCTCTACATAATCACTTTGGAAAATAAATTCAAATAAGAAATGTAGGAATTGGTACTTTATTGTAACGAATAGTAATCAAATAGTCGACTAAATTTAGATATTAATAGTAATCAAGGAGACAAACAATTGTAGTGAAACAGTTATCAGTTTTCGCTGCACTATGAAATTATAACGAATCATGGTTATATAGAATAAAAACCATGGTTCTTGACGTTTAATACATAAATACTTGACCAAGTAGTAAGTAAAGTAAATGTATGATATCAAGTTTAGGTTCAATATTGTCAATGTCATGAGAATAATTCCCATGTGTTATGTCTAATAATGAGTTCGGTAAGTGGAGTTTAGTATACGTCAAAACTCCTTATTGGGATAGTATTTTGGATTAAGAGAGTATTAGAATATTAACGATAACAGAGGACCATTATTGCTTCCAAGATCAGTTATGTGGAATGGTTAGACTAAAATTGCTAAAACTACACAGTTAGATGAAAGGAATACATACACATTCATTATTTTGGAATAGAAAATAACCTATAATCACAAATGATATAGATAAACAAGGGTTTTCCACTTGAATGGCTGGTTTTTCTCCAGTAAGCACTTCGTCCAATAAACTTTCATGGGTCAATTGGCTTATGTAACAGTCATTGGAAACTATGCATGTTACAAGCTATAATCTGTCATAATCTATAATGCACCTTTGGAGCTCAGTGATGAAGAAGTGTTGTTGAATGGTAACTGGAGTAGTTTGAGCAGATTTGAAGGCATGCATTATACAAACGATGCATCCGTTCTTTCCTCAAATAACAGAATTATCCAAATGATGCATTTTTTCTTTGTTTATGTGCTCATCATCATAAAATTAGGTAAGTTGTTTCTAAATATTACTTTTACTGTCGTATCCCATTCTTGATTACACTATATGTGTTCATAATAAATTTAAAATTGTTATTTCACTTTCATTTAACCCTGTGAATTCACAAGTCATTGATTAATTCGAATGATTAATATACTTATATTCTAATTTCAGTACTCAACTTGAGCTTCATTGTTACTTTTATTCTCTTGGTGCATGTGTAATCGAGGAAGTTCGACTACAGTGTGATAAAGTATTTGGTTTTGTGACATAGAATAATCATGCAGAGGCGGCTCTTGCCATTCAAATAGGTAATACCCAATGAGTTCTTTTGGCAAACAAATAAGGATGTGTGTGTTTTTCTTTGCCTTCATTAGTAATGCACTCAACAAACTTTAAAGTGTTCGGTAAAGAGGAACCTAAGATGATAAAGCTAAGGATTCGAAAAGGATTAAGCCACACAAGTTCTTCTATTTGCTAAATACAATTTCAGTTGTTGAAAACATTAAGAGTTGTATAAACCACCCATAACTTTTTTTTGTTTGTACTTATAGAACAATGGATGCAGCCAAGCAGCGTGTAAAAACGAATATTGATATCAAAGTTTATTTTATTTTGTATTATTGTATGTTAGTGAAAACTAAAATAATATGTGGATTTGAAGGCATAATTTCATCCTTATTGGTACCATTATAAGATGTAAATGTTCATGTAAAACAAATCACGTTACCAATGTCGAAGTTTGTAAGCCCATGAGTGTTTCTGAGAAAATCTTTGGTGGGTTGGTGGTGAAATTCCCAATATTGCAGGATGTTTGGTGGTGCAAGTTTTAGGTAGATGTGTCAAAATGGGCAAGTTAATTAACGACTAAAAGTGGGCAAATTTTAATTCTGTGATGTTCGGGGGCTATTTTATATTTTAAAAAATGATAGAACTTATAGTTTTAACAATGAAAAAATGATTTAAACAAAATATATATATTTAGTGTTTAACTGTTCGTTTACACACTAAGTAGTCAAGATTTATATTCAAACTTTTACATTTACCACTATTGTGAACATATAAATTAAACACTTGCATGCAAATAAGGGAATTAACTAACCAACCAAAAAGGTTATTGTAAAATATAAATTTTTTTGTTAGCATATTTGTGTTATTACAACGTTATGAGAACGCATATCTTACGAAACCTTTGCGCCATTTGAGATCAAGAAGGCAGAACCAAACCATAAAAATGATTGGTTTTTTGTCGACATTGGCTATTATATTGATTATCGCTCACAGACGTCATTTGCTATTCCAGACCATCAAATTTGGAGACGACAACGCATGGACGTCTATTATTTTAATTGTTACAAACTCAATTGATTGTCGAATAATTCAAGTTTTATCTCATTATTTCTTATATATATTAATGAAACATGTTGACGTTAGTTGTTTTCTTATTATCTCATTTTCATATTTCTTTAAAAACTCCGCGAATCCGCGGGTCCTTTGCCACAAACATGGACATTGGGTTTCAGCATCGATAGACGCTCACACACATATTTTGCTACTCAAGACTATCTGTTTTAGAGACCCCCAAGCTTGGACGTTTGTTACTTCATTTGTAAGAAAAGTATTTGCTTATTGCATAATGAACGCATTGTCACATTCTTTATTTCATATGTTAAATGGAACATGGTTACGTTATCAATTTTCTTATCATCTCATTTACCTACTTCTTTAAAATATTGCCCGGTGTCAACGGGTCTCTAAGCTAGTTCACATAAATGTATATCACAACCTATATAAAGCACAAGTTTGATTCCTATATTTAGAAACAATAAATTATCCAGAAATCCTCAAAACTCTACAAAAACTACACGTGGCATTAACCACTAAATTATCCAAAAATCCTCAAAACTCTACAAAATCTACACGTGGCATACCTATAGCAAGTTTAGCACATATTTTTCAAATACTATCGGATGGAATAGTCAACCGATGGTTGAAGGAATCCCAAATTTTTCTCCCTCAAACTCTTTCATAACCCACACCCTTAAACAATTTTTAAACCAGAAATCATCAATAAAACAGTGGAAAGAAAACCCTCGCCCCCAAAAAAATCAGATCTGGGAAGGAACTAAAAACACACAACAACAATGTTCTGGTCACGACATAAAGGTACGATTTTGTTGATGATTTATGGTTATCGTACAATTTTTGATGATTTATGGTGGATATGTTCATTATAATTTCAGTTTTGTTTCGGAGATGCAAATTACGGTGTTCCGGTGGATTAGGTGTATCAATTATTGACGGAAAATTATTCCGGCCGTCTTATTGACGGCAAAATATTCTCGCGACGATGAAGAATTTGACCAAATTAGGTAAACTCACTATTTTGTCGATATGTAACTTTGATATATTATCGAACAAATTGTAACATTTATCTTGATAATTTATATCACAGATATCATGTTGCTAAGGGTGTGATTACATTCAATCAAATCAATTATAAATCAAGGTATTCACATAACAAGATTTATGGTTTCAATTTTCAATAAGTGATTTAAATTAGATATGTGAATTTTGTTGGTGGTGACGCACCATAGTTAAGAAAAGGTCTTATAAAATTTGGTTTGTGGTTATGAAATTAATGTTTAATTTTTGTATCAGTGAGTATTAGTGTCTGGGTTGAAGTTGTTTACTTGGTGGTGTTTTTGTTAAGTACCGGTGAATAGTAAGATAGGCATGATCTATGGAGCTGAAAGTTTTGGTCTAATGGGTATAATATCTTAAAGAATTTTTTATGGAGGCTGCCATGATCTTAGGTAAGTTTTTTTGTCTCATTATCAATGATTAAGTTTGTAAACATATTTTTTTGCTTTACTTTGAGCCAACTATGTGGTTAATATTTAAAATGTTAACTTCACCTCAAATATATATATAATTGGCCAAACCTCATATTTTAAACATATATTTGAACCAAACACTTCAGGATGATAAGATACCTTACTCTTGATGAAGTATGACACATGTGCTTAATTAGAAATTGTTTATCAAATGATGAGAAAGTGAGTCTTTGGAATTGGACAGATAAAATACCTTGCTATTAGTAGAGTAAAAGGAAAGGGCTATTGTCCACCCTGCACCCCATATGTTATCTGCATGTTATTCTTTTTTGACCCATACACGTAATGTTATCTATTAAGAATCTGTATCCTTATTTTATTTAAACATTGGTGTGGTTGCAGTTGAGGTAAGAATGAGATAGTGACCTGTAGCTTTCTTGAGCCTGTATTATTATTATTATTATTATTATTATTATTATTATTATTATTATTATTATTATTATTATTATTATTATTATTATTATTATTATTTTGGTTATCAAGGTTGGTTTATTTTACTTTGTGTATTAAACCATATGTTTTAGTTTTGTGGTTTAGTTTGTGTATTTGCAATATTTGTTTAAGTAAAGACCCCTTAACTTAGGCTTATTTTTTTGTTTTACGTTTACATATTGATTGTAGCCTATTGATATGAGTAAAGTTGATTCGGGTAATATTTTTGCATTATTTGGATAATGAGTGTGTTGCAGCTTCCTATGGTCTACACTTCCCAATGTTTAGACTTTTCCTTTGTGTTTATTGTCTTCGTGATTGAGTGTAACTAGGGGATGTTTGTAATTACCTCTTTTAAACTGCATATCCTCTTCTATATTAAATTTTTCAGGAGGAAGTCGCTAAAGAACTAAGAATATCAATGAGATACCATCGTTTTATGGTTTTGTGCAAAGCGCCAAAATCATATTCATCACCTTAATCGTCCATTGATGCATCAGGATGAAGCTCAATGTGTATGTATTTTTTGAGCTCTATCTTCCACTATATTCCACTTACTTTAATCTCATGTAAATAGGATTTGGTCAGTCAAATAAATACACTAAGTTAGATAATACAAACATGTCTCTTAAGTTGTTTAAACCATTGATGTCATATTACAATTCATAGTATATGAATCTTCTTACAGTGCATCATATTTTACAAAGAATATCAAGTTGTAATTTTTGTCTCATTTTATTTATTTAAAAACCTTTTGGTGCATGGTGAATAGATTTTACGTTTTAATGCATTAGAGAAATCATAAGAGGATGAGTTTTCTTTGGAATTGTAAGTTATCTTGGTTATTCAGCTTTTGTATATATCTAATTGAAATAAATTTGGTATTTTGTGAAGTAACTCCTCGGACGGGCCTTGCTGGAAAAAAAATAAAAATAAAAATAAAAAAAGCTTGGACGTGAGGATCACTTGGTAAATTATGTTATTAACCCATTTCCATTATCATTTTATTTGATGTCTTTAAGATATATCTCACATCTCTTTCATAACCTATATGTTGCATTAAGGTAATTTCCATTTTTTCAGTTATATTTTTAACATATATGCTGCCTAATAGTGCAAATACATTTTGATAGATTGAGTTCCAACATTTAACAATCATGTAATTAAGTTAGTTGGTTCGTCTATAGTGAAAAGGAGCATTATGCCAATAAAGTTAAATTATAGGACAAATTGTGTCAAAGTGTGATCAGATGAATGCAATCTGATTCATTATTGTAATGGTACATTGTAACATGCCTGTACCCATTGTACCCATGATCATTGTAGTTGTACGTAGCTATTTCTGGCCCCTACGCGTGAAACTAAGTCACCAAATCGCCATAGGAATTGAACGGTACATGTCGGCATATTGTAGAATAAATGTAATTGAATCTGTATTGTTTAGAAACGAACATAACTGAACTTTTTTTCATGTCCTTCTAACTTTCTTTAGAACCTTCTATTGGTCTATCCATCCAATCAGTGTTACCTTTAGCAAGTGTTGCCTTTTGCAAGTTCATGTATATATTAATACTTTTCACTCCTGTAAAACTATTAAACCTTGGAACATTATATGGCCTCTAAATATCCATTCGTCTATGTGATCTCTATTTGTCGTGAATAAATCCTTTACTATCACTACCATGATGAACTCATGTATTTTTATTTGTATTTGTAATAATGTTGGGATATATTTGTAAAGATGCACTTATAAAAGTAGTTATACCATGAATGGTGAATTATATCTTGCATTTATTGAAAGCTCAAATTTAGTATAAATATTGTGAGTGTGTTAGTATCAAGTGTCGAAATTTATTTCTAAGTGGTCAAGTTGCTTGAAATTTGGTTTTACAGCTATATATTATTAACCTCTATTCTATAATTTTTGCAGTACATTGCGGACGATTGCCCATACAACACAACAACACATGGCATGTAATAGATGAAGGGGTCTCAAGGTACCTAATATGTTTCGCCAAACACCTAATGTATGTGATAATGTATACAAAATTTCCAATTAGAAAAATTAATATATTCTTACTGCTGCTTCATTTTTGAAGGAGGAATTAAGATCTCATCAAAATGACGGCCAACATGAGAGAGCGACGATCTATCTTTACTACGATCTCGACAATGAATACCTTAGTTGGTAGGATATCACTAGAAGGTATAAGTTATCCCGTATTTTATCTTATTGGTTGGAAGGTAGCAATATGTTTTTATTTATCACGGGTCAAATCGGTTGGAAGTATTGAAAGTCATTTGACATGTATTCAAGTGTGGTTAACTGGTTATGATTTACCCGACCTAGCCCAGTTTGACCGACTCCTAAAAATATGGTGTTAATACAAATATCGCCTAAAAACGTTATTTATATTTTACGATCTTGGCTAAGTTTTGTTAACGACAAAGTATAAACTTTAATTCTTAGCAAATCATGAATATAGTTTAAGCCTTTTATAACTAGACTTTATTTCATTTAAACATTACATTTGCTACATTTACATTTCACATAAAATATAACATTTTCATATTATTATAAATAGAAAATGTTGACATTATGGCATGCATCATGTGTAATCTTATAAATTTTTCCAAAATCTCTAAATTGACTTTTGGAAGATCTCTTACACATTTGGAAAGATTCTTACACAAACTATCTTGAAGTTGACTTTGACAATCTTGATTTGACATGCATAGATATAGAAAGATTTCTTGAGTGTTTGACTGTCAGGTCTGGCGGAACCCTGTGGGTACAAGGGTGGAACCCTTGTTTTGGTTCCGCCGGATCCGCCAGCCTGTTGTCTTGGTTGGCTATAAATAGCAAGCCACACTCAAGAATTCTCTCATCACTTCTCATTATATTTTACACATACATTCTCATTACATTCATCTAACTCACTAACATTTCATTTGTGAGATCTTTTGTAGCAAAGAGGATCACAAGTTCATACCGAAAGTTACAAGTCTCAACACAACGTTGCAAGTCTTGTTAGCTTAGCATTGTATAAACTTGTATAGTTTACACTTCATTTGATTGTGTAATTTCAGTAGTGATCGGTTAGTATTTTAGTCCTTAAAATATATAGTGTGACGGGAGTGGTTATACCCTTGTAAAAGAACTCGACATCTAGCTTTGTGTCGGTAATCTTGTGTAAGTGACGTGTAAGGTTTTCTCCGCCGGTGAAAGGAGCTTGTTGACTAGTGAAAGAAACTCTCGAGTTGGATAACTCGGGGCGTGGAGTAGGGCAAGGAAAAAGAGTCCTTGTAGCCGAACCACGATAAACATTCGTGTTGTTGTTTGATTGTTTCTTTCTTTACTCTTGCATATTACTTATCGGTTAAGTAGTTACTATTGTTGATTACACGTAAAGGTTTCAAAGTTAATCAAGTTAAAAACCGGTAAACTATTCAACTCTCCTTCTAGTTTTCCACATATGGTTTTTGCGTGCCCATATAAATTACGTGTTTGGCCGATTATCTAACCTGCCCATTTTGCAACCACTATCATGCACATAACTCTAAAAAATATGTAAGAAACTAAACAAAAAGGTATCATACTTTTTGCTATAGAAGATTGACGACACTCGATAGGACTGATTTTAACAATCTATTAGCTCAAATTTAAAGTTTGTCTTGCACCTTGGAGTCTTATAAGTACATTGGCTATGTTTGGCAAAAGTAACTGTAAGCAGTAGCAGTGAGTAGTAGCAGTGAGCTGTGAGTAGTAGCTGTGAGCAGTAGCCAAAAAAGCTCACAGCTTCATAAAGAAGCATTGAGAAAATGAGCTTTCCTAAAAAATAGCAAAGCCCACAACTCTCATGCCAAACGAACACTAAAAATGAAAAAGCTAATTGTTCACCGCTCATTGCCCAAAAAAGCTCTAAAAAGCTTTGTGCCAAACATAGCCATTGTGGTTACCCATATTTTTCGAAAACAAAAACTCTTTTGTTGCTTTTAGCAATAATTTTTCTTTTAACTTTTAATTTTTGAATATGGTAAAGTGGTAATAAAACTAAATTTTAGGACATCACTACTTGAATTTACGATTCATGGCCCTATTTCACATTATTAATGATGTACTCCTAAAATCTTGCATCTACTTGGATCAGCAGTTATAGTGTTTTAAATCAAGTAAAATATGTAGTTGTCCATTTTTACAGATGTTAGAAATTTTTTGTGGATGAGTGATAGGTTGGTTTGAAGTGCATTGAGATTCTTGATGCTTATTTAAGAGGTAAAACTACATGTCTCAACTAAAAATGCAATATTAAACTATATCAGCACAAAAGCCTTTATCTTGTCTAAATGTCTTAAACTAGAGATCCAAATTATATATAACAAATTTTGAATGGTGTCTGGTTGGAGATTTTTTGAAAATATAATTACTCGGTAAAAGAATTTAGAGTTTGTCATTTCTTCTCCTTTCTTCATGGAACATTTATAAGGCACATCCAATTTGATTTTGGTATTTAAATTTATGAAAAAGACGTTTCCCGTAATGGTCTAATGGGCATACGGTTTATATTTAAAGAACATTTTAAATGAAATAAGTATATAACCGATCACAACATTTCAGTGACTACCCAAAATATATAACTAAGTACAAAACTACACTAAGTAGTCTTTTAATTGTACTTAATTAGAGATGTTTATTTATTTATTTTTTGTTGACGGATGTAATCATGAAGTGGTATGTAAAGTTGTGGAGGTGGGATCGCATGTTAGCAAATACAATGTTGGAGACATCATTGGACTTGGGCATCTCGACTACTGTTGCAACATATGCTGCCAAAGTGAGGCGGACGCGGAGCAATATTGCAACAAGATATGCATGTACCGACGTACTTTGATGTTGACACCGATGGGAAACCTACTCAAGGTGGATTTTCGGACTCCATGACCGTCTTTTAGCAATAGGTAGTTGAACAAAGGGTATGTAACTCAATATTACCCCAACAAGGGTGGCTAAATTATGAATTTGTGTTGACTATCTTGAGGTAATTCTATTTTTTGGTGTGAAAGGCAATACTGCAAGTATATATGAATTTGTGTTTGGAGCAGTGGCGGACCCAGGATTTTCCAAGGCGGGGGGCGAAAAAAAAATTTTTTTGATAAAATTCGTGATAAACTTTAATAAAAATGTCATAATTTTTTTTAACACTAAAAACAAAGGTTTTTACATTTTTGGCTTCAAGGTGGGGGGCAATTTGATTTTTTGGAGAGGTGTACTTTAATAAAAAGGTCCTAATTTTTTTTTTTTTTACACTAAAATCTGAACTTTTTCGGCGAGTCATGGAGGGCACCGCCCCCCTAAAGCTAAAACCTAGGTCCGCCCCTGGTTTGGAGCACAACTGTGTGCATCAACTGCTATGTATGTAGGTACGTTATATGAGAGAATAAGTGTTTTATTAACAATAGTCCATTCATAATCTACTATTTTTAGTATTTCGTACAGCAACTTGCTTGAATCATTGGTACTCATTCCGATAACCAAGTATAGACTAATTACCACATGATACATTGTTGATTTCATAAGTTCTTTTTTTTTTGGTAAAAGGTCAACGACCCGGTAAATATATTACTCCAAAAAACGTTTAAGTACAACGGATATGGGTGAATCCCATATCTCAGCCCGTTACATAGGTGAAAAGCTTACATAACAAGATACTTCCTGTTAGCCTCGCTCTTTTATAAAGATAACGTCACATACGTGAAATGGACTAGATTAGTAACAAGTAGTACCTTTAGGGACTATTATTGTACACTAGGCATAGTATTGTTGTTATGAGCCTATAAATACCCCTCATGACTCTCCATGAGGGGGGTGGGAAATTGTGTATTCATTCATTTGTTATTAATCATATCCTTTTTCTTCACCCTCTCTTTACTTTCTCTCTCTAAACTAAATATGGAGTTCATCTATAATCATCAACCTCGACCTCCCGAATCACACAAATCATGTATATTTTCGGTCCTACAATTGGCATCAGAGCCTCGTTGTGTTTATCATTGATTTTTGTGGTTCGATTTATGTGTTTGAAGCTGTTTTTATGCACTTTTTATAGATCTGGAAAATTTTTTTCCTTGTCTTTATTTAAAAACAGTTTTCTATACAAGTGTTAATGTATACAAGTGTTAATGTATCTTTTTGGTCAAAAGTCTTATGCTCTCACGGTTTTGCCTAAACAGTTTATTATAACTGTTTTTGTACATATCATTTTCAAGACTTTTGGTTCCATAACCGTGAATCGTGGTCAAGAAATGGTCGGAAACACATCGGAAAATTCATCGGAAACTGGAAAATGGGTCGCCGGAATCTAATCGGAATTTCTTGTATAAGAAATCTCGATATGTACCTGTTTTCGAGAACGTGAGTAGTTTTCGAGAACACAATACCCTAGTTATCGAAATCATGTTCTCGATAAAGTGGATGTTCTCGATAATCTCATGTTTTCCTAAACCTTGTTCTCGATACATATGTCTTCTCGATAAATGCCAAGTTTCGAAATTTTTGTAAAAAGTTTCGCAAACACAATGTGCAAAGTTTCGAAAACAGTGGAGATAAAGTTTCGAAAAGAAGAAGAGAAGAGGACCACGACCACAAACTTAATACCGACTCTATAAGACCTCAGTTACCATCATCAGTCCATAACTAAGCGATAACCAATCACCAACATACTTACATCCCATCCTATCTCCATACTCTTATTCCATCACCAACAAGAATCGTACTCCAACAAGACTCCATCTTAAGAAAAGAAAAAAACAAGAGCTCTCAGATTTGTTCAACTTTGCTTTCAATCTTTTAAAGATTTTTCTGAGTTGAACAATAATCATCATAGATCCTTTAGAAGCCAAGCTTCTTGATTTAATGTCCGAACTATTTGAGATAGAACAACACGAATCCATATCATTCTCTCTCTAGTTCGTTTACAAAAAACACAAGGACAACAACAACAAATAACAATCAGATACAACCTTACCCGAGATCCTTAAAGGATCTTTGATGCCTCAACACTGGCGTTCTTCGTGGGTTAGTGCTAAACTGAAAAGGAAAAGCATCAAAGAACCACTAGAAAGATTGTGTGAGCTTCATTGATTATATAAGAAGGGTGTTTATGAGTTTTGTTTGTACTTGTGAGAAGAATCTGTAATGATAACTGAGATTGGATTTTAGTTAAGAGGAGAAGATGGAGTTTGGGATTCGATTTGAAGATGAGATGCGTTATTTTTTGAGATCTGAGATTGGCGATAGGAGCGTGTGGGAGAGTGGGGGCGGATAAACTTTAGAAAGGGTGTGTAGGGTTATGTTAAGCAAGTGATTATGTAGTATCTATCATATACGGGTGTGTGTTTTGCACCAAGTTATTACTTTGGGCCTTATAAGTGAATGGTTTGCTTTGGAATGGATTGGGCTGCAAACGTTTGGACTAGGCTGATGGATCAAAACAAAATGGACTGAACTTATGTTATCATTCACCAACCTGTTCACAAATTGGTATTCAAATATTTTTTTGGATATATACCAGTTCGACACTATTGATAATTTTTGGATATTAAGTGGTGTTTTGGTATTATCAAAATTCACGGGGATACATAAATTCACGGCTAGAATTGCTTTGTTTAACAAAAATGACTACAGGGTTTTTGCACGGTATTATTGATTTGACTTTGAAGTGGCATTTCAACATGTGTACTTATTTATCTCAAAGTCTAGGGGTGGTTGGATGCACGATTTTTGAAGATAACTTGTCAGCGCAAATTAAAATATTCAGTCTTGACAATCTAGTTATTACTGATGTAAGGAGTTACGTTGTAGTGCTCACAGTATAACTATCACTTAAAGGAGTTACATTGTAGTACTCAGTGTCACACGAAGTAGTGGATTGTTCAAGTGGCTAATATTTCGTGCAACCTCATACTTAAAGGAGTTACATTGTAGTGCTCAGTATAGGTATTAAGTCACATCTATCGTACAAGCATTAAGTCACAAGATGGGATGGTTACTTCATTTTCAAGTAGGTCATATCGGGCTGTCTCTATATGTGGTCATTTCTATTAGCCGGTGAATACAAAGGAGGTTTGATTATAGGTTGATTTGAGAGACAAGTATTGAGAGTATATTTTTGCGACATATACTCACAAACCATGCTTACACGGTCTATCTATATTGCATCAGAAGTATAAAGTACGGGTAATTTTGGCATGTACACAAAATAGTATGATGATATCGATAAATCGCAACCATCAGGAGGGAGAAGAACATGCCAAAAGAAGTAGTGTTTCGTCTCTAGTACGTTGGCTGATCGAGGGAATTGTGCTTACACTGGAACCGAAGAAGTACTAATGATGTGTACATCGGAGCGTATTACCAACCTTCTGTGCAATGTTATGTGAGTTATATTGTCATGATGCTCCCTGAACGACAACCATGTGCCAACACTTTTGAATCTACTTTATCCGCTGCGTGATGAAAAGAGAGTTGTCGGTTCAGGAGGGAGCAGGAAAAAGAATAAAGGCTCACTAGTTAGGAGGGAGTAATAACCTAACTAGACCATTACAGTTGAAGTTCAGAGCTACAAAGATCTGTGCCGTCAGTGCCAAAGATCAAATACGCCGAGTTCTTCGGAAGAGAGAACTTCAAGTCTGCCTCAGTATCTAGACAACAGAGACTCTGCGCTTCAACAACGTCAACATAGTTTACTATTGTTGTTATTTACATTGTTATGTATTTATAGGTCTCATTGTAACCATTCACGTGTGACGATATCTTGGAGGGAGATTGTTAGCCTCGCTCTTTTATAAAGATAACGTCACATACGTGAAATGGACTAGATTAGTAACAAGTAGTACCTTTAGGGACTATTATTGTACACTAGGCATAGTATTGTTGTTATGAGCCTATAAATACCCCTCATGACTCTCCATGAGGGGGGTGGGAAATTGTGTATTCATTCATTTGTTATTAATCATATCCTTTTTCTTCACCCTCTCTTTACTTTCTCTCTCTAAACTAAATATGGAGTTCATCTATAATCATCAACCTCGACCTCCCGAATCACACAAATCATGTATATTTTTGGTCCTACACTTCCTATTTTCAAAACAAGAAAACAAACCATTACTCACATGATAGTAGTGACTCTGACAAAAGATAAACTACTTCCTACGACCTTGGAGATTAAAACCATAAATGGCATTAAGAGCATCCAATTCCCCTGGAAGATCATAAATTTGCTTCGAATAATCATCATAGTCATACTCATCTTCACGCTCATGACCACCACCAAAAAGATTTGCTGATTCGTCGAACGTGTTAAGAACCTCATCCTCCTCACTATCAGAAACCACAACCTCACCCACCTTAGAAAATGGGTTAGCCCTCTTAGTGATAGAGGTAGACGGAATAGGATGACCAGCATCATCCACAAGAGTAGCTTTCCCATCGATCAGTAGCTTTTCAAGCTTACTAATCTTCTCAACAATAGGAGTAGAACCAACTTCCATTGTTCCCGTAGAATCACTCACAAACGGTTGTTGCATATCACTCACAAGAGGGACTTGTGATGTAGTACCAGTCTTAACCGACTCATCCTTATTAACTTCCGTTGTACTGCCAGCATCCACATCCATGTTAGTAACAACCTTAGGAATACCAAAACCATCTGTATCATCCATATTAAGAGCGTCAAACTGATTAGAAGTAGTGATCTTGGTTCCACTCGTACTAGCCACATTAGAAGCCTTATTCTTAGTTTCATCCACCTTCTTTGGTTCAGGAGGGTTCTTTTTGGGTTGGTAATGAAATTGCTTACCCACAACAGGTTTAGTAAAGCCTCCTTTACCCTGATTTGTAGAACCACCTTGTTTACCTTTCTTCTTGTTATTGATAGCCGTGAAACCATCATTAACCGGCTTAGTAGGTTGAACTGGAGGAACAACAACTTTCGGACAATCAAGAAGAGTATGACCAAAAATCTTACACTTATCACAACGCGGTGGTTTCCACTCGTATTCAACCCGAATCTTCTCAATAGTCGAACCCGTACCATCAAGTAAAGGTATCTCAACAGTAATGCTATCCCTAAGCACCTCATCCGACTTTACTTCAATCATGCATCTAGCAAAGCTACTACGGCCCCACGATTCCTTGCACATTTGGCTGGTAAAAGCATCTAACCTTTTGGGCGTCCCAATCAAAGTAGCAAGAAGACTAAGCCCGTCATCTGAAAACATAGCTAAAGGAACATCATGGAATTTAACCCACACCGGGATGTTAGTTAAATCCTCTTTAAGCAAGTTTGTGTTCAATGTCCATGGTTTAAGAATAATAGGAACATTACGAATCAACCAAGGACCATTATCAAGAACATCATCTACACCTTTCTTCGAGTTAAACTTGAAGAAAAAGAACCCCTTAGCATTCATCATAACCTTTTGTAAACCATACTTAGACCACGCATTGCGAACATAATAATCAACAACAGGGAAAGCAAGACGTTGACCAAGGAAGTATCCGTAGAGAGTATTCTCAAACCTCATGTTCACCTCTTCCACTACTTTCAACGGGACAGAAAGGTCAACATTATCCTTCTTTTTACTGCATTCTAACCTTCGAAAATTAGACACGTGTTTCTGGGATTCATTAGAAGCAACACCCGCGTAAGAAACCGACTTAACTACATTACCACTAGTAGTATCAATCTTGGGTGCATTAGGATCAGAAGTAACACTCTAATTCATATGAAGCCCAAGACCACTCGAATTGTTCAACTCAGAAGATGAAGCCATATTAGCAATATCACTGTTAATTTTATTCATTGCTTCATCAAACTTGTTATGTACATTAGCAATTAATTGCTCCACATTAGACTGTTTTGAAACATGAGATGACGAATCATGCTCCAAATCATCCAAAACAACCTGATCGTTACCCTCGTTCACGTTATCAGCCACATCATCAACATCAACCATTGGAACACTAACATCCTTCTTACCAAGCTTAGGACTCAAAAAACCCCTTTCCATCTCTCCCTTAATCGATATCACAACAATAAAAAACTCCTTAACACAACCAGATCGCAGCAAACACTACAAAAAAGAACATGCCAAGCCAAGGCTAAACGAATTAAAACCCTAGTATAAAAACTAGGGTTTCGACGCCAACAAAATATCCAGCCTCAACCATAATGAAGTAATGATGATGGCAGTACGGTTTAATGATGATAGATAAGCAAATACACAGCAAAATCAAACCGACTAAAGATACCCTAAAATAGCGAATATAAAAAATAACCCTAACAATAAACCGATCGACTATAAACCTAACCAGATACGATGATAAGGAGAGGCTTAGGATCGATCAGAAATCAATAGGAACGATTTAGGGTTGTTTGGGAATCGTGAATCACCAAAGTCTTGCTTTAACTTGATTATCATGTTGTCAATGAACCAACCAACAAACTTAGTAATACATACGATGTATAATGTAATTGTCTGTTTAATAACTTTATGTTATCTCTATGGGTAAAAGCTATAAAATACTATCGTACTTTCAAAAAAGTATAAAGTTCAACCATTTAATTTTTTATTGCTTACTTGACCAACGAACTTTAAAATTTTAATTCGACTTGAAACATTTCTTTATACCGTTAGTCATCATGTGGCAACATTGGTCCTTTTACTCAACGAACGTTTGCAAAGTTAGACAGTTTTTAATTAACTAAAAATTTGGTTTTTCCTACGTTTTCAAACGTTTTATTACTTATTCAGACGGTTTTACACGTTTTGATCCGTTTACATACGTTTTCACCCTGTTTTACATGTATTCGTCCGGTTTTACACGTTTTGTTCATTTTTACACGTTTTCGTTTGTTTTTACATGTTTTCGTCCAGTTTTACACGTTTTCGTCTGTTTTTACGTGTTTTCTATTTATACACATTTTCGCCCGTTTTTACACGTTTTCGTCATGTTTTACACATTTTAGATTATGAATGGGCTATTTTGGTACTTAAGGGAGGAATTTGTTGGAAAATAAACTCAGATTAGATGCTTTGCTGGAATATCGATGGCAGTTACAAAAAGCAGTTATAGGGTAGTTATTATTGTTAAAAGTCACAATGGTTAGTATAAGACACAACGGTTATTAACAGTCACAATGGTTGACATGTATAAATATGTAATGTTACTGTAACAATTGCAAGTATCAAATGAATAAAACAAAGTATTTAGTATCCTCTGTATTCTTGTTGTTTGGTTAACATTTAGATTACTCAAAGCCTTATTTCCATCTCATCTTCATTGTGATATACAATTATTATTATGCGTTCAACGTACATCAATGCTGCTATTTGTCATCGTAGCGCAAGCAGGACCAACTTCAAGGTCATCTGGTGGTGCAGAAAACGTTGGCACTGGCATCTTCATTGGAAGGTTTGGGAGTGCACCTTCAAATTGGAGGATCTGAATTGCTTGGCTGATAGACGGCCTCATACTCGAGTTGGGGTGTGCGCACCATAAACCCACTCTCATCAAACACTCGACTTCTTTTGGATCAAATTCAGTGCTCAGCATCTGATCCACACCAGAAAGCACCTTGTCTTTTCCAAGTAAGTCCCAAACCCAATGCACCAACCCAAGATCAGAATTTGGGTCAACTCTGTCAGTCACCTTTCGGCCACAAGCGATCTCTAATGCAACTACCCCAAAACTATATATATCCGACTCTTTACTTGCCTTTCCTGTTGTTAGATATTCAGGGGACATGTAGCCAAAAGTTCCGGCTAAACCACTTGTTCGAATGCCTAATTCATTGTCCATGAATCGAGCCAATCCAAAGTCTCCCAGCTATGCATTAAATCCTGAATAAAGCATGATGTTGCTTGCTTTAATATCCCTATGCACCACACATTGTTCACACTCTTCATGGAGATAGAGCAATGCAAAAGCTAATCCTATGACTATCTTATACCTTACACCCCATTCCAAGGGACTTTTTTTGCTGAAGAGGTAACAGTCAAGGCTCACGGTTGGCAAAACTCATAGACAAGCAAGAATTGTGTTTGATCATGGCACCAACCAATGAGTTGCACCAAGTTTTGGTGCCTTAAACTGCTAATGATCTTCACTTCGGTTATGTACTCTTTCTTTCCCTGTCTTGAACCTTGTGAAATTTTCTTTATGGCTACTACGATCCTTCACGCGATAAATAGCCCTTATAGACACACCCGAATCCCCCTTCGCAGAACTTCAAATCATCAGAAAAGTTGTTAGTAGCCAAAGCAAGATCTTTGAAAGAAAATCTTTTAGGTCCTGTTCCTCTTTCAAGATCATCGTTTATATTCGATGTCATGGGAATTGTGTCTACTGATTCCAGTGTATGTTTTCTCTGTCTCCATAATATAACATATACTAGCATGGCTCCTACAACTACAACACAAAGTGGGACTATTAATCCCACTGCTAATTTCCATTTGTTTGATTTACCCTCCCTATTTTGTGCCGTACTATTTAAGCTTGAACTGAACTCCCAATATTGAACGATATGTCTCTCAACTGCAAAACCTGTGGTACCCGAAAATCTAATTGTTACCCACTCTGGAAGAACTTCTCTCAAGTCAACTTTATATGAAAGACTAGTATTATACTTAGTGGTAGTTTCATTATTGTTTACAGACCCGTAGCGCCAATTCAAGATTAGCATCTGGGACGTAGCATTGTAAGAAAGCCAAGCATCAGCAGAGCTACCGCTGTGCAAACTAGCATTCCAAGCGGTGTAATTAACTGAGCGAATAGAGTTCAAGTTGATGCCCACGTGTTCGTATGGAGGATCACCTGTGTTAGTATTTGCGACCGGATCAAACTCAATAACAAGCATTTGGTTCCGGGGCGAGTCGTTATTAGTTGAGTTAAACAGGCCTAAGAATTCACCAGCTGAGTTGGGTGGGATTTGGAAGCCAACTGGAGCAAGAAAGAAACTAAGTGCATCGCCATATCCAGATGATCGACCAAGTGTATCGATGACAAAAGTGAAATGAGTAGTGAAATCAGAGAGCTTCCCAGATTTGCTATCCCATATCTGGATAGGATCCACGTATAAGGCGTGGCCAATACTACACCAAATGAAAGCCTTTGGGACGGACTAAAAAAATGGGACGACATATGTTGTCCCAGATGGACAAAGGGTCCCACTTTTTTCAACAAATATAGCAGTCAATATGAATGTTTTGGGCCCACTCATTTTGGGACAACAATGTCGTGCCATTCGTTTAAAAATTGAATTTTATTATTCAGAGTCTCTTTTTAAAAAAATTCGACAAATTTTGGGACGACAACGTCGTCCCATTCTGTAAACATATATTTTTTTTGATTTTCAGAAACTTTATAAATCAATTTTATTTTACAAAACAGGGTGGAAACTTTTAAAATAACATATGGGACGACAATGTCGTCCCATTTTTTTTAATAATATTGAAAATAACCATTATAATATAATAATCTATCTAAAAATACTTATTTATAAATTAATTTTAAAAAATTATTTAATTTAAATACTTTTATTTAATAAAAAATATTTAAAATTATTTAATTTAATTTAAAATTAAATCCAATAATCTATCTAAAAATACTTATATATAAATTAATTTTAAAAAGTTATTATGGCTATGCATAACATGTTAAACGGATGAGTCGAGTTATTATGGCTATGCATAACATGTCAAACGGATGAGTCGAGTTGTTATGATATGCATAACATGTTTAGCGGATGAGTCGAGTTGTTATGGATATGCATATATAACATGTTTAACGGATGAGTCGAGTTGTTATGGATATGCATAACATGTTAAACGGATGAATCGAGTTGTTATTGATATGCATAACATGTTTAAGTCGAGTTGTTATGGATATGCATAACATGTTAAACGGATCAGTCGAGTTGTACGGATATGCATAACATGTTTAACGGATGAGTCGAGTTGTTATGGATATGCATAACATGTTTAACGGATGAGTCGAGTTGTTATGGATATGCACAACATGTTAAACGGATGAATCGAGTTGTTATTGATATGCATAACATGTTTAAGTCGAGTTGTTATAGATATGCATAACATGTTAAACGGATCAGTCGAGTTGTTACGGATATGCATAACATGTTTAACGAATGAGTCGAGTTGTTATGGATATGCATAACATGTTAAACGGATGAATCGAGTTGTTATTGATATGCATAACATGTTTAAGTCGAGTTGTTATGGATATGCATAACATGTTTAAGTCTAGTTGTTATAGATATGCATAACATGTTAAACGGATGAGTCGAGTTGTTACGGATATGCATAACATGTTTAACGGATGAGTCGAGTTGTTACGGATATGCATAACATGTTTAACGGATGAGTCGAGTTCTTATAGATATGCATAACATGTTAAACGGATGAGTCGAGTTGTGATGGCTATGCATAACATGTTAAATGGATGAGTCGAGTTGTTATGGATATCCATAACAAAAACAGGCGCTAGAGACAAGAGTAAGGATGCTGGAGGCAAGAGTTGAAATTGCAACGAATCCCGACAGCAGTTTTCACAACAACAACAACATTTTATTAAACAACAACAATAACACAACAAACAACAACAACAACAATGACAAACAAACAGCAACAACAACAATAACAACACTATATACGAAGATAACAGCAACAACAACAATAACAATACTACATATGAAATTTATCCATGTCACCTAAAATGTCACGGAGTATTGCATCCGACTGACATGCGTGATCGTGGTTAGGATACGTTGCCATGTCAAGTTTTGCCTCCAGCAACCTTAATTTTGTCTCTAGCACTTGTTTTTGTGCCTCGAGCAGGTTTATTCTAAGATCTTTTTCATGACAGTTTGAGCACCTTGTTGGAGCAGATCCAGAACCGCTTGATGTTGAAGCTCCCAGAGAACCGATCATCATTTTGGTGAGTCGTTCCTCTTTCCATAAAAAGAAATCACATCCATGGTCTGTTGTCCCAGGCTATTAAAGAGTAAAAACTATTATTTTTAACAACTAACCAAATTATTTATATAATACACGAAAAAGTATGTAATGGTTCACCTTCGAGAAAGGACACGCATAGTATAGTTTACCACGGGAGTAAGATCTACGCGATTCTCGTAGAATCACGTCTCCTCGTCCACAAGGAAAACCTTCAAATTCTGCCATCTTCTTCACCATGATAACAGTGTGTGTTTGTGTTTGTGAGGTTGAGTGGTTGTGAGTGGTTGAATCGTGACCGGGGTGGCCCGATCTACAAGTTGAGGTGATAAAATGTGGTTGCCAGAAAAAGATTCCAGCGGCCGGAAACTACTGGTGTCGCCAGAAAACAGAAACTGCTAGAGAGAGAAAGAGAGAGAGATATATAGTGAGATGAATGTATGTGTGTGTGTGTGTGTGTGTGTGTGTGTTTATATTGTGAGGATGAGTGTGTGGATCGTATTAGCCGGACAAAGAATGATTTTTAATTAAATCATTTGTAAACTATTTAAATAATTTATAACTAATTTAAATCATTTTTAATTTATCTAAATAATTTATAACTAAAGTTAAATCATTTTCTATTTATCTAACATTAATTTAAATCATTTTCAATTTATCTAATATTAATTTAAATCATTTTCAATTTATCTAATATTAATTTAAATTTTTTTCAATTTATCTAATATTAACTAAATCATTTTTAATTTATTTAAATAATTTATAACTAATTTAAATCAATTTTAATCTTTTTAATATTACTTAATTCATTTTCAATATTCAAAAGATGAAAAAAAAAACCCCATAAGGAATGACAATGTCGTCCCATTTAGTATTAATTAAATAATTTAAATCATTTTTAATTTATTTAGTATTAATTAAATAATTAAAATGATTTTTAATATAGAAAAAAAAAACCCATAAGGAATGACAATGTCGTCCCTTTTGTTTTCACCAAAATTTTTCACGGAAATCGAATCAACCCGCCACAAAATTAATAAACCCGCCACAACACTTGGGACGACAATGTCGTCCCTTTTTGATCAATAATTGATATTCTCAGCTGGCCAGATCTATTCATCTCAGTCTATACCAAAAAAAAAAAAATAATAATAAAAAAAATAAAAAAAAAACCACGCCCCTATTCATCTTCTTCTTCAATTCAACACCACCATAACCAAATTAATACGACATTCAACACCACTATCACCTCAAAACACCAATTACACACGCACCACTGTGCACAATTTGTTTAATTTTTGTTAATTTGTTTTGTGTAAAGGTATGATTTTTTTGTTAATTTCATTTTCTTAATTTGTTTTGTTTAATGTTGGTTTGATAATCTTTGTTTCTATTTTGTGTTGTGTTTGTATTGGCGTTAGATGGCAGCAGCACCACCACCCCCGTGAAGCAACGACGGCGGCAGCAGCACCACCACCACCGTTAAAGGTATGTTTTTTTTTTTTTTTTTTTTGTTAATTTAAAGGTATGTTTTTTTTTATTGTGTTAAAGTGTTTTTGGGACGACAATGTCGTCCTCAAAAGTTATGGACAGTCGGGACAAAGTGTTTTGGACAGCCGGGACAAAGTTATGGACCACCTCTCGCTTGTGTTTTTTTTATTGTTTTAAAGTGTTTTGGTGATGTAAGATTGTGTATTTAAGATAGTATATCGTAAACAGCTGGGACAAATTAAAGAACTTTTGTTAGGCATTGTAGTAAAGTTTACAAGTATTGATGTGCTAAAATGAAGTTGGTATTAATTTAGGTTGTTTTTTTTATGTGTATGTTTTTGGTTAGCCAGGACAGCCGGGAGAGCCGGGACAACACCTCTTTTCCTCTTTTTCTCTTTTCTTCTCTTCCTCTATTTTAGCCGCGAACTAGGTATATAATTTAATTACTCTTATGATATTGTAATTTGGTTAGTATAATTGTTAAACTTATGTGAATTGTAATTTGGTTTATGAAATGTATGTTTGTGTAGGACCATCGCAAAAGCACCACCTCTCGATCTTTCTTCCTTTCTTCTTCTCTTTCAGCCGTGTACCAACCGTGACATCTAGTATGTTTTCTTTATTTCCATATTTTGTTTTTGTTTATTAGTATGTAATTTAATTAGTAATGTATTTGTTATTGGAATGATATTGTATTGTTAAACTTATGTGACTTTTTTTTAGGATTCTAGTGATTGATTTCGGACAACCCCCATCTGAAATTAATCATCCTATAGAAAACCCATCCGAAATTAATTTATTATAAATTAATTTCGGAAAGTCCCCTGTTTGGGACTTCTTTTTGAATGTTTTGTCTCATTTAGGATATGGATGTGTATAACTGTTTTACTATTTGAGAGAAATTCGACATTATTTCCCTTTCACTCCTACGAATATGTCTTTAATGCACATATTTGTGGAGTTGAGGGGAAATGCTGCCGAATTTTTTTCAAATAGTAAATCGGTTATATGCATTCATATATGAGACGAGGCATTCAAAGACTGGGTTAGGATTGCCTTCTTTAGTTGCACTAGGTAATCAAAACAGTTCATAATTACGGCTTTTTATGTTTGAATGTGTTTATTTGAAACTGTTTTTTTTGCAACGCAATCATGACAATTGATAAGACTTGGACCACTATAGCAAACCGTAATTCCGATGAGTTTTTAGATGGTCTTTTTGCATTCATCGCGCATTGTGAGCCATTGTTACATCACAAAAAAGATTCTTTACCCATGTGTTTGTTGAGGTAACGCTTGGAATAAAGCGCATACTCTCGAAACTCTTGAGTCACACATTTCAAAATACGGGTTTGACGAAAGTTATACCACTTGGGAATATCACGGTGAACCGCTTCCTCCACCCGTAGTAAACAACACACCACAACCACCTTCACCTGAACACATTGACATGGATGCATTATTCCAAGATATTTCTGCAAATAATGACCCAACTCCACCCGTAGTAAACAACACACCACAACCACCTTCACCTGAACACAATGACATGGATGCATTCTTCCAAGATATTTCTGCAAATAATGACCCAACTCCACCATCTCAAACAACAGGCTCTCAACCAGCACAAACAACAGGTTCTCAACCAGCTCAAACAACGGCTCCTAATAAGTACAAAGAGTTACTTGCTAGGTCCACCCAAATGTTGGGTCCAAATTGTGATATGACTGTACTGAACTTTACGTCAGAGCTTTCGCACATCAAGGTCTTATGTAAAATACCTGATAAAGGGTTTAACATGATTCTAGCTCTTTTGCAAAAGGCATGTTCCCCTAAGAATGGATTCAACTTCCCACCGTCATACTATGAAATCAAGAAGACATACAAAGATATCGGGTTGGGATACGAATCGATCCATGCTTGTATAAATGATTTTTTTATTTTATTTTGGGGGTCAGATCACAACAAAAGTCTGAATAATTGTCCAATCTGCAACGCGAGTAGATGGAAAATGTAACACCCCCAAAATCATCACGTCAGCGGAAGACTTAAAATGTCAGCGGAAGACTTTTTGCGTGTTACTTCGAGAATCTTTATCACAATCATAGAAAACGACACAAAAGTGACGTTTTAAAGTTTAATTTATTCAAAATACCAAATATTCAAGACATCAAGATGTTTCATAGTTTAAACAACAAATTTATTTGAAATATGTCAAAACATTTATTTAAGCCCATGCCGGATTACAAGCCCACTCCGTGCCTTCAAGTTCCTTCTTGTTTAATTACCTGAGATAAACACATGCTAAAAGTGTCAACACAAAGGTTGGTGAGTTCATAGAGTTTATAGTTTCGAATATCGATTTCCAAAATCAAAGAATTTATAAGTCCACAGTATTTAAGAGTTGATTATCCAAATTAAAGTGTGAGAAAATCCATAGTGTTCATAGTTTAAATCATTAATTAGAAAATGAGTGATTTCCTTATCAATTCGAAAATAGTCCGTTGGTTTGCCCTTCCCCGGGTCAACACCAAAATAGTAGTTTGTTTGACCTAACCGGGTCAACACCAAAATAGTAGTTCGTTTGCCAATTATTAATAGTTTTCCTGCTATATAGTGAGCACAATCTCATAGTTTAATAAAACAGTGGGCTACAACATTGTACGCCCTTAACATCAGTCATTGCAATGCTATATTATTACCGTTCTCTTGCCCTAAGCTCATGACACTCAACGATTAACAGGCATCAAAATTATCCATAATAATGATGTAAAACAGTGGCCCTCAAGATAGGTATTTACCAGTAACCTATGAAATCAAATAAAGTGCATTTGGTGGCTTTCCTCTAGCGACCAAATGGGGATTGTCAATCCCTAATAGATCTATTCACAATTATTTACGTTCACCCTACAAGTGATTAAGGCGCATGATCGAGGGACTTTCGGTAATAGGTACTTAGGCAATAGAGATCAAATATAGCATATCGTTGGAAAAATCGCTTGTAATCATGTCTATAGTAGGTATTTCCTTATGAGATATAAAAATGTGTAAACCAGTAACGTTTATATGAAATACAGTCATGTATTTAGTTAATGAATACTTGTAAAAGTAAAAACAGTAGTTAAGCATGTATCTCCCCCAAAAACGTTTATAAATCATTGTAAAACAAGTAAGAGTAGGGGCTATGACTCACCTTAGTAGTACAGTAGTAGTGGTAGTAACATAATCTCAACGATGCAAGGCAACGGCTTCACACACAACCTAAAAGATACGGTATGTTTTAGTTGATAGTCTAAATCTCGTTTTATCGCGAATATTAGTTATTCAGTTGTGATTAAAACTCGTGTTCGTTTAAATGCTTGAAGTTCAAGAACAAAGTTATATATACATATAACTTGTGAGTGTAATGATCGATGATCGATGGAAAATCATTAAGAATAAGTTGAAGTGTGTAGACGATGTGTTATGATGTCAGTTTAAAAGAAAATGAACGTATCGTTACATTTATTAATTATAGTTACGCGAATATTTATATCGTATATATATATATAAGTTAAATTTATAAGAGTTTTATACTAAACATGTGTATTTATATATAAAATATTAATATTAAAATAATATTACAGAAAATCCCTTCAAGTTTAAAAATGTTACCTTTTTAACCCTAACGGTCTAACTTTAACGCCGTTAGTCCAAAATTAATGATTGTTCCATTTTAAGTCCGATTACTATCACTATTTACATTTTTCAACTCCAAGTTTTAATATTAACAGTTTGTAATCCAAAAATTTAGATTTGACAATTTCTACCCTAAGTTTCCAAGATTTACGCTTTTAGTCCCTCGGTTAATAAAATTTGCAAAGTTAGTCCAAAAGTTACCAAATTCAAAACTTAACATTTTTACTTCTTAAATAAGCTCAGGACAACTTATTTAACTTATCAAAACAGCTTATTAGCTTAAAAATCACTTATTTCACCAAATGGGCTTAACGAGCTTAAATCTAAGGCCCGTTAACATTTTTAGATCCGTTGGGCTTACGAAAGGTTTGGACCTGGCTTTGGGCTCATTTTAATGTTCTAAAAATGTTACTTAAGAGTTTATACGACCAGCTTATCAAATAAGCTTAAAATAAGCTTAACGGGCTTATTAGCCCATTTGTTAATTTATTAAGTTCTATAGAAAACAGTTTTCGTCCAATCAAAATGGGTCAAGCAAATAGCTTATACGAGCTTATGAGATCAAATAAAATATGTTTCCTAATTGTTTACCAAGTGGTTAACGAGGTTAAGCTTTAAAATATATATGTCATGTGTCTAAATAATTATATACGAGACCTTTTGTTTATGTCCAAATCGAGTTTGGTTATAGTTAAAATACTTAGAATTATTCTAAGTGTTGAGATTTTATACGAATAGGTCTTGTGACTTACAAACGTGTTATGTTTGTTAAGAAAACGTGAGTATTAGCTTTAAAGCTTTATATATCTCGATTATTAGTATATTAACCATTTAGGAGTTTGAATAAAAAGTATAGGTCGTGTTTATATTTTATGAGATAAATGATCAAAGTAAAATGCAAAAATTGAAAAATATCGAAAGTATATATATATGAACTAAACGTGCCTCACCTTGCCACAAAAAGGTGTGATAGTCGAATTTAGGTGTCGAGCTGGAACAAAAGAGGAATGTGGTTCGATACATGACCCACCAAGGTTGCAAGACGAGCAAAACGTGGTACTCTTGACTCCCTTCGATGCCTCGTACAATGGGCAAAAGGTTCGTTCCAAATTAACTTGTAATCTTTACGTAAAATAGATTTGTGGTATGTTTGCGTGTGTGTTTTGTACTGAGGTCACAAGGTAAGTTTTATAGGAGGTTGTAGAGTGTATGAACACTGCCAAGTTCACATGAGAATGGAGAGTTCGATTGAAAGATTTCATGTTGCCTCCTTTTCTACCCAATCGAAGCGTTACAAAGCGAATAATGACAAGGAAGGTGTGAGACATGTAACTGAATGTTCCTGACATTTCTGACAGTTATATTACGTGTATGGGTGGTTTGTAGGGATTGGGGATCAAGGGTGGCTCGTAAGAATGCTTATGACACGTTTGGGTGAAATTTCCAAAGGGTTTGTTTCAAGGTTTGCTTGGGTCGTTTCTAAGGCAGTAAACGAGTGAGGGAGGGTACATCTTTTACCATTTGTGATTCTCGGGTACTAGGTGGAACGAGACATGTAAAAATATATGGGTGTTATATGTCGAAAATGCAAGAAAATGAGGTGTTTTGGAGCTGGGTCGCGACAGGTAAACAAAAGAAAGGAAACAAAATAAGTAAAGGGCGCTTGGGCTTTGGCCTGGTGGACTGCTGGGCTGCTTGTGTGGATCAGGCCCAAAAACGAAATAAGGAAAAGAATTAATTAAGGGTCCGTTTGGTGGTAGTTAAGTGAAAGGTTTGATGTGTTTCGTTTATAGTTTCGGAAAATATGAGAGTGATTTTGTAGTATAATATGGAGAGGAAGTTCACCTATTTAGTATCCATGTACCTTACTTCTTTCTTTTCTTTCGATGGACAATAGCAAAGAAAATGGGTTGATATTGTGTTTTGTTTGAGTGTGAATTGCATGTATCCTTTATGTATGAGTTTTGGTGCATGACAAGTGGTGAGAATGGCAGGGAAAAGGCAAGACTTGGAGTGTGAATGAGAGCTTGTCATGAGAGATGTGAAATGGTTTCTAACAATTGACATACATTAAGTAGATGATTGGTGAGCATGGGAGGTTGATGTAAGAGTTGCACATGGGTTTTCATAGGTTGAATTTGAGGTAGTAGTATTCAAGGTGAGTCCAGGTCGTATTTTAAAGATAACAGCTTGGAATTTCGTTTTTGGTTTAAAATCTCGCGGGTCTAGACGTGAAACATTATTTCGGACAACTTTCGTGTTTTACACTTTTCCTGGTTCGGACCAGAAGAGCCTTAAAATTAGGATTTAAATTCGTTACAGAAAGTTGGTGGTTTATTAAAATTTATACGAAGTGTTATTACTTATTTGTGTTAATTTGAGATTGTGTAAGGTGCCTTAACTTGATCAATATTCTAGTATAGCAATTATATTTAAAAGTTGATAACAATTGTATTTCATGGTTCTTAGAAGCATGGAAACGAGAGTTGTGAAATAAAAGGGATACGTCGCGTGTAAAAGTTAAAATAAACTGAGCTAAAGCAAACATGTACTTGTGATTTATAAATATAATAGTTAGAGGTGTGCTTGTTCAAAGTATCGTGTCGAGGTCCAAAATATTAGTGAGTAATCCCGGGAATTTTCGTAGGCTCCGGAAATATATAAATATTGTACGGTAAATATACGAAACGTATATTTATAAAATATAAACGTTTTAAATATATTATATTATCCGCGATATTTATAGATTATCGAGGTTGTGTGTAAGCATCGTTCCTTGGTAAATGGTCAATCATAAATGTTGTAGTGGTTCACATAATATGTCGTGCATAATAAATAAAAAAAAAAATTTGTTCCCCGTAAAAATGGTATTTAAATAATGTAAATTCTTTTATTCAATTATTGATATTTACTAATCGTATGAGAAAATTACGGGAGGTTACATTACCTACCTCGTACAGGGAATTCCGTCTCGGAATTCTAGTCTAAGATAGTTGCCACGGGTGTCTAGGGAAAAGATGTGGGTACTTGGTGCGAATCTGGTCTTCATGTTTCTTAGAAATCCTATATCTCAAGTATAACTTACTTACACCCCAGAGACAATTGTTCCCTTCATTGCATGATTCTTCCTAAATTATACATAGGTGATCAGGCTATGTATAATTTACGAGTAATAATGCAATGCTTGGACCATTCGACTCGTATGATGTCCGGTCTAGTTGTTGATTCGTAGAGTTTTATAAGTCAAACGGTTGATTTCCTAAATCAAGGTACGAGTGATTGTTCTAACTTAGTCAATACTAAAAATAGTTCGTCAGTCTGGTGTTGAAATGGATTTTGGCCATGCCACTAATGAAATGATATCTAGAGTAGAAGAAGTGGATAATATGGAATTCAGGAAGAACTAGATAGTACAATAGATGAGGAAATACCACAGCGAGTCGCTTATTGAACAGAAGGTAGACCTAAGTTGTTAGAAAGACGAACACTTAAAGGTGACATCACTTAGTACTACAAAGTGCTTAAGGAAATTCGGACGGTTAAATTCTAAACTTCATCAATCTGCTGCGTTGTTGAGAATTGTTGTTGTTGTTGCGGTGATTGCTGGTGTTGGTATGATGGTTGTTGTCGTGGTGATGGGTGATTCTTTTATTATCGAGTTTCCTCTTGAGCTCATTGCATTTGACCTCTTGGTCCAATAGCCTCTGAGCAAGTTTCATTGCTGCTTCCTGGGTTGGCGGGTTTGATGAGGTGACATCTCCTTCAATGCTCCTAGGGAGTCCTTTGATGTACTTCTCCAAGGTTTTCTTAAGGTCATGCACCATCGATGGGCATAGTATCTTAAGTTCCTGAAACCTTCAGTTGTAAGTTCTTAGATTGATTCCCTTTACTACCAACACATAGAACTCATCCTCAAGCTCCCTCAATTCCGAATGAGGACAATACTTCTTTAATATCTTGGTCTTGAATTCAGTCCATGAGAGTTGATATGCTGTCGTTGCTCCTAGAGTCTAAACAATAGTATTCCACTAAGATAGGGCATCTTGCACTAGAGTTCCCGTTGCGAAGCTAACTTTGTTGTTTTCTGAGCATCCACCTTTTTGGAAGATCGTTTCACATCACTCAAACCATTGGGTTAATTCGGATATTCCTTTGGTACCTTTGAAGTATGTGGGTTGGCATGATATAAAGTCCTTATAGGTGTAGTAACGAGGTGCGGGTGTCGCGTTTTTAGCCATTTGTGTGCCAGTATCTCTTTGGCGGGCTTATTCGGTTAAGACACCATCGGCAATTGCTTGCTAGGGTTATAACTTCGGGGTTTGTTGGCGTAGTGGTTGTGGTTGTTCTTCTAGTTCTATCTATGTTGCTATTATCAATGGAAGAAAGACAAATGTTTTAGAATTTCATAATGACCAAGTTAAGTTAGAATACTTCTTATACAACCAAGAATAGGTTATAATCATAACGACTTAGTCAATGAGAAATTTAAGTTAAGGTGTGTCACATCAAATCGATGTCATTACAACATTTATTAATACTTGTTTGAATGTTTACAAAACATCATATGACAAGATTCCTTATTAATAGAACATTGGTTTGTTAAGCTGACAAGTCTCAGATTCATGGTTTTCCTAAGGTTTTGTCCACACGGTTTTGAAGTTCTTGAATGGCAGTGGTTATAGTTTCGATGGTTTGATCTCTTGTTCTTTCCCTATCTAGGGATTCTTGTAAGGCTTTCCTAAGATACACATTCTTCATGTCAATTCTCTCAATTTCACGGTTCAGGGCTCCCATCATTATTTCTGTTGAAGTGTTGGCTCCACACAATGCTCCTATAAACTCCATTGATTCCGAAAACTGAGTATTTATCTGTTCAAATACAACCTTCATAGCTAACTGGCCAATTTACGAAGTTCTTAATCTCATTTGTAAGAGTCTCTACGTGTTCATGAAGAAAGTCGTTGAGGGTGTCAGTAATAGTTTTGATTTGATTCTCATGTCGGCAAGTCTATCTGCCAACAAGGGTATAGTGTGATTGAAGTGGTGAATAAATAGTTATTCCTAATAATCTAATCCCGAGTGGTTTTTAATCGTTCTTTCAAGCTTAACGTATCTACTACTACATTAGCTTTTCTTGGGTGATAACGTATCTCACAATCATAATTGTTAAGTAGCTCTAACTAGTGGCGTTGTCTTGACTTGAGAAACAATTTCATTCTGAATGAAGATTTCTATCGTGTTTGGAAAATAATTATTGTTCACATTCTATTGTTCCGAGGAAATCTGTGGGGTAACTTACCCATTTAGACAAAAAGTTTGTCTGTAACAGATATTTAACAATGAGGGTTTCGGATAAAAGTGATAGACGTAGAGAAGGTTGTTGAACTTCAACTTTTGTTCTGGTGGAAGGTCTAAAGTCTTTTAGTTTATTTATGTTTCTTGACAGGTTAAAAGAAGGCTTTGATACTAAGAGGACTATTTGGGGTTTTTCTACGCAAATAACTCCTATGTGGATGTAAGGTTGAACCGCTGAAGGAATCTCTTTCCGTTCTTAAAGCAAGTATGCTTTTCAAGCTTTTCCTTTACTCTTAAAGCAGGCATACGCGAAAACTCTCTATTTGGCTTTTTACTGGAATCAATAGGTCTAAACATAAGGTAGTGTTTTCACGACTCACTAAATGGGGAAACAAAATCTTTGCGCAGTAGCGGAGGGTGAAGCGAATGTAGGGGACACAGCCTATTCAGGGAAGGAGGATGGACTGGACTCGCTCTGGTTCATGGTATGGGTAAAAACAGTCCTAGTGACTTTGAGTGAAGATATGCTTATATGGCATGAAATGCCGATAAAATTCGTCAAACAAAAGATGTGCATTCAAAAATGCCTATAGTTCTGCTCTAATAAGAAGTTCATGGATCTATTGGTAGAAGATAGTAGGTGGTGATGGTAATAGCACAGGTGGTGTAAGTGGTGATGGCACAACTGATTCCGGTGGTAGTATGACAAGAGCTGGTAGTGATATAAGAAGAATTTGCTTCCTACGGCTGAAGTTGTTGAATTTTCCTATTTTGGTGAATTGGATCAGGTGATGTTGAAGGGGAAGCCTATAAATCTGATGACAAGACAATAGGGTGGGAATATGAAGACATGGTACTTGTAATAATCCCGATTAGTAGATATAAGTCATTAGCATAATTATAACATGTTATCATATATACGAAATCATGTAAAAGTAATGTCTCTACCAGATATTGGAAAGCGTAGGCACGGAGGGCATAAGGTGGTATTTTGTAAAAGTGGTCCGTTTTAAAAGTGTAGTTATAGTCCAATGTTCAAAACACTTGGTTCTCTATAACTGTAGCTCTTATGCCAATCTGTAACACCCCCAAAATCATCACGTTAGCGAAAGACTTAAAATGTCAGCGGAAGACTTTTTGGGTGTTACTTCGAGGATCTTTATCACAATCATAGAAAATGACACAAAAGTGACGTTTTAAAGTTTAATTTATTCAAAATACCAAATATTCAAGACATCAAGATGTTTCATAGTTTAAACAACAAATTTATTTGAAATATGTCAAAACATTTATTTAAGCCCATGCCGGATTACAAGCCCACTCCGTGCCTTCAAGTTCCTTCTTGTTTAATTACCTGAGATAAACACATGCTAAAAGTGTCAACACAAAGGTTGGTGAGTTCATAGAGTTTATAGTTTCGAATATCGATTTCCAAAATCAAAGAATTTATAAGTCCACAGTATTTAAGAGTTGATTATCCAAATTAAAGTGTGAGAAAATCCATAGTGTTCATAGTTTAAATCATTAATTAGAAAATGAGTGATTTCCTTATCAATTCAAAAATAGTCCGTTAGTTTGCCCTTCACCGGGTCAACACCAAAATAGTAGTTTGTTTGACCTAACCGGGTCAACACCAAAATAGTAGTTCGTTTGCCAATTATTAATAGTTTTCCTGCTATATAGTGAGCACAATCTCATAGTTTAATAAAACAGTGGGCTACAACATTGTACGCCCTTAACATCAGTCATTGCAGTGCTATATTATTACCATTCTCTTGCCCTAAGCTCATGACACTCAACGATTAACAGGCATCAAAATTATCCATAATAATGATGTAAAACAGTGGCCCTCAAGATAGGTATTTACCAGTAACCTATGAAATCAAATAAAGTGCATTTGGTGGCTTTCCTCTAGCGACCAAATGGGGATTGTCAATCCCTAATAGATCTATTCACAATTATTTACGTTCACCCTACAAGTGATTAAGGCGCATGATCGAGGGACTTTCGGTAATAGGTACTTAGGCAATAGAGATCAAATATAGCATATCGTTGGAAAAATCGCTTGTAATCATGTCTATAGTAGGTATTTCCTTATGAGATATAAAAATGTGTAAACCAGTAACGTTTATATGAAATACAGTCATGTATTTAGTTAATGAATACTTGTAAAAGTAAAAACAGTAGTTAAGCATGTATCTCCCCCAAAAACGTTTATAAATCATTGTAAAACAAGTAAGAGTAGGGGCTATGACTCACCTTAGTAGTACAGTAGTAGTGGTAGTAACATAATCTCAACGATGCAAGGCAACGGCTTCACACACAACCTAAAAGATATGGTATGTTTTAGTTGATAGTCTAAATCTCGTTTTATCGCGAATATTAGTTATTCAGTTGTGATTAAAACTCGTGTTCGTTTAAATGCTTGAAGTTCAAGAACAAAGTTATATATACATATAACTTGTGAGTGTAATGATCGATGATCGATGGAAAATCATTAAGAATAAGTTGAAGTGTGTAGACGATGTGTTATGATGTCAGTTTAAAAGAAAATGAACGTATCGTTACATATATTAATTATAGTTACGCGAATATTTATATCGTATATATATATAAGTTAAATTTATAAGAGTTTTATACTAAACATGTGTATTTATATATAAAATATTAATATTAAAATAATATTACAGAAAATCCCTTCAAGTTTTAAAATGTTACCTTTTTAACCCTAACGGTTTAACTTTAACGCCGTTAGTCCAAAATTAATGATTGTTCCATTTTAAGTCCGATTACTATCACTATTTACATTTTTCAACTCCAAGTTTTAATATTAACAGTTTGTAATCCAAAAATTTAGATTTGACAATTTCTACCCTAAGTTTCCAAGATTTACGCTTTTAGTCCCTCGGTTAATAAAATTTGCAAAGTTAGTCCAAAAGTTACCAAATTCAAAACTTAACATTTTTACTTCTTAAATAAGCTCAGGACAACTTATTTAACTTATCAAAACAGCTTATTAGCTTAAAAATCACTTATTTCACCAAATGGGCTTAACGAGCTTAAATCTAAGGCCCGTTAACATTTTTAGATCCGTTGGGCTTACGAAAGGTTTGGACCTGGCTTTGGGCTCATTTTAATGTTCTAAAAATGTTACTTAAGAGTTTATACGACCAGTTTATCAAATAAGCTTAAAATAAGCTTAACGGGCTTATTAGCCCATTTGTTAATTTATTAAGTTCTATAGAAAACAGTTTTCGTCCAATCAAAATGGGTCAAGCAAATAGCTTATACGAGCTTATGAGATCAAATAAAATATGTTTCCTAATTGTTTACCAAGTGGTTAACGAGGTTAAGCTTTAAAATATATATGTCATGTGTCTAAATAATTATATACGAGACCTTTTGTTTATGTCCAAATCGAGTTTGGTTATAGTTAAAATACTTAGAATTATTCTAAGTGTTGAGATTTTATACGAATAGGTCTTGTGACTTACAAACGTGTTATGTTTGTTAAGAAAACGTGAGTATTAGCTTTAAAGCTTTATATATCTCGATTATTAGTATATTAACCATTTAGGAGTTTGAATAAAAAGTATAGGTCGTGTTTATATTTTATGAGATAAATGATCAAAGTAAAATGCAAAAATTGAAAAATATCGAAAGTATATATATATATGAACTAAACGTGCCTCACCTTGCCACAAAAAGGTGTGATAGTCGAATTTAGGTGTCGAGCTGGAACAAAAGAGGAATGTGGTTCGATACATGACCCACCAAGGTTGCAAGACGAGCAAAACGTGGTACTCTTGACTCCCTTCGATGCCTCGTACAATGGGCAAAAGGTTCGTCCCAAATTAACTTGTAATCTTTACGTAAAATAGATTTGTGGTATGTTTGCGTGTGTGTTTTGTACTGAGTTCATAAGGTAAGTTTTATAGGAGGTTGTAGAGTGTATGAACACTGCCAAGTTCACATGAGAATGGAGAGTTCGATTGAAAGATTTCATGTTGCCTCCTTTTCTACCCAATCGAAGCGTTACAAAGCGAATAATGACAAGGAAGGTGTGAGACATGTAACCGAATGTTCCTGACATTTCTGATAGTTATATTACGTGTATGGGTGGTTTGTAGGGATTGGGGATCAAGGGTGGCTCGTAAGAATGCTTATGACACGTTTGGGTGAAATTTCCAAAGGGTTTGTTTCAAGGTTTGCTTGGGTCGTTTCTAAGGTAGTAAACGAGTGAGGGAGGGTACATCTTTTACCATTTGTGATTCTCGGGTACTAGGTGGAACGAGACATGTAAAAATATATGGGTGTTATATGTCGAAAATGCAAGAAAATGAGGTGTTTTGGAGCTGGGTCGCGACAGGTAAACAAAAGAAAGGAAACAAAATAAGTAAAGGGCGCTTGGGCTTTAGCCTGGTGGACTACTGGGCTGCTTGTGTGGATCAGGCCCAAAAACGAAATAAGGAAAAGAATTAATTAAGGGTCCGTTTGGTGGTAGTTAAGTGAAAGGTTTGATGTGTTTCATTTATTGTTTCGGAAAATATGAGAGTGATTTTGTAGTATAATATGGAGAGGAAGTTCACCTATTTAGTATCCATGTACCTTGCTTCTTTCTTTTCTTTCGATGGACAATAGCAAAGAAAATGGGTTGATATTGTGTTTTGTTTGAGTGTGAATTGCATGTATCCTTTATGTATGAGTTTTGGTGCATGACAAGTGGTGAGAATGGCAGGGAAAAGGCAAGACTTGGAGTGTGAATGAGAGCTTGTCATGAGAGGTGTGAAATGGTTTCTAACAATTGACATACGTTAAGTAGATGATTGGTGAGCATGGGAGGTTGATGTAAGAGTTGCACATGGGTTTTCATAGGTTGAATTTGAGGTAGTGGTATTCAAGGTGAGTCCAGGTCGTATTTTAAAGATAACAGCTTGAATCTATTTTTGAATCTACTTTATCCGCTGCGTGATGAAAAGAGAGTTGTCGGTTCAGGAGGGAGCAGGAAAAAGAATAAAGGCTCACTAGTTAGGAGGGAGTAATAACCTAACTAGACCATTACAGTTGAAGTTCAGAGCTACAAATATCTGTGCCGTCAGTGCCAAAGATCAAATACGCCGAGTTCGTCGGAAGAGAGAACTTCAAGTCTGCCTCAGTATCTAGACAACAGAGACTCTGCGCTTCAACAACGTCAACATAGTTTACTATTGTTGTTATTTACATTGTTATGTATTTATAGGTCTCATTGTAACCATTCACGTGTGACGATATCTTGGAGGGAGATTGTTAGCCTCGCTCTTTTATAAAGATAACGTCACATACGTGAAATGGACTAGATTAGTAACAAGTAGTACCTTTAGGGACTATTATTGTACACTAGGCATAGTATTGTTGTTATGAGCCTATAAATACCCCTCATGACTCTCCATGAGGGGGGTGGGAAATTGTGTATTCATTCATTTGTTATTAATCATATCCTTTTTCTTCACCCTCTCTTTACTTTCTCTCTCTAAACTAAATATGGAGTTCATCTATAATCATCAACCTCGACCTCCCGAATCACACAAATCATGTATATTTTTGGTCCTACACTTCCTATTTTCAAAACAAGAAAACAAACCATTACTCACATGATAGTAGTGACTCTGACAAAAGATAAACTACTTCCTACGACCTTGGAGATTAAAACCATAAATGGCATTAAGAGCATCCAATTCCCCTGGAAGATCATAAATTTGCTTCGAATAATCATCATAGTCATACTCATCTTCACGCTCATGACCACCACCAAAAAGATTTGCTGATTCGTCGAACGTGTTAAGAACCTCATCCTCCTCACTATCAGAAACCACAACCTCACCCACCTTAGAAAATGGGTTAGCCCTCTTAGTGATAGAGGTAGACGGAATAGGATGACCAGCATCATCCACAAGAGTAGCTTTCCCATCGATCAGTAGCTTTTCAAGCTTACTAATCTTCTCAACAATAGGAGTAGAACCAACTTCCATTGTTCCCATAGAATCACTCACAAACGGTTGTTGCATATCACTCACAAGAGGGACTTGTGATGTAGTACCAGTCTTAACCGACTCATCCTTATTAACTTCCGTTGTACTGCCAGCATCCACATCCATGTTAGTAACAACCTTAGGAATACCAAAACCATCTGTATCATCCATATTAAGAGCGTCAAACTGATTAGAAGTAGTGATCTTGGTTCCACTCGTACTAGCCACATTAGAAGCCTTATTCTTAGTTTCATCCACCTTCTTTGGTTCAGGAGGGTTCTTTTTGGGTTGGTAATGAAATTGCTTACCCACAACAGGTTTAGTAAAGCCTCCTTTACCCTGATTTGTAGAACCACCTTGTTTACCTTTCTTCTTGTTATTGATAGCCGTGAAACCATCATTAACCGGCTTAGTAGGTTGAACTGGAGGAACAACAACTTTCGGACAATCAAGAAGAGTATGACCAAAAATCTTACACTTATCACAACGCGGTGGTTTCCACTCGTATTCAACCCGAATCTTCTCAATAGTCGAACCCGTACCATCAAGTAAAGGTATCTCAACAGTAATGCTATCCCTAAGCACCTCATCCGACTTTACTTCAATCATGCATCTAGCAAAGCTACTACGGCCCCACGATTCCTTGCACATTTGGCTGGTAAAAGCATCTAACCTTTTGGGCGTCCCAATCAAAGTAGCAAGAAGACTAAGCCCGTCATCTGAAAACATAGCTAAAGGAACATCATGGAATTTAACCCACACCGGGATGTTAGTTAAATCCTCTTTAAGCAAGTTTGTGTTCAATGTCCATGGTTTAAGAATAATAGGAACATTACGAATCAACCAAGGACCATTATCAAGAACATCATCTACACCTTTCTTCGAGTTAAACTTGAAGAAAAAGAACCCCTTAGCATTCATCATAACCTTTTGTAAACCATACTTAGACCACGCATTGCGAACATAATAATCAACAACAGGGAAAGCAAGACGTTGACCAAGGAAGTATCCGTAGAGAGTATTCTCAAACCTCATGTTCACCTCTTCCACTACTTTCAACGGGACAGAAAGGTCAACATTATCCTTCTTTTTACTGCATTCTAACCTTCGAAAATTAGACACGTGTTTCTGGGATTCATTAGAAGCAACACCCGCGTAAGAAACCGACTTAACTCCATTACCACTAGTAGTATCAATCTTGGGTGCATTAGGATCAGAAGTAACACTCTAATTCATATGAAGCCCAAGACCACTCGAATTGTTCAACTCAGAAGATGAAGCCATATTAGCAATATCACTGTTAATTTTATTCATTGCTTCATCAAACTTGTTATGTACATTAGCAATTAATTGCTCCACATTAGACTGTTTTGAAACATGAGATGACGAATCATGCTCCAAATCATCCAAAACAACCTGATCGTTACCCTCGTTCACGTTATCAGCCACATCATCAACATCAACCATTGGAACACTAACATCCTTCTTACCAAGCTTAGGACTCAAAAAACCCCTTTCCATCTCTCCCTTAATCGATATCACAACAATAAAAAACTCCTTAACACAACCAGATCGCAGCAAACACTACAAAAAAGAACATGCCAAGCCAAGGCTAAACGAATTAAAACCCTAGTATAAAAACTAGGGTTTCGACGCCAACAAAATATCCAGCCTCAACCATAATGAAGTAATGATGATGGCAGTACGGTTTAATGATGATAGATAAGCAAATACACAGCAAAATCAAACCGACTAAAGATACCCTAAAATAGCGAATATAAAAAATAACCCTAACAATAAACCGATCGACTATAAACCTAACCAGATACGATGATAAGGAGAGGCTTAGGATCGATCAGAAATCAATAGGAACGATTTAGGGTTGTTTGGGAATCGTGAATCACCAAAGTCTTGCTTTAACTTGATTATCATGTTGTCAATGAACCAACCAACAAACTTAGTAATACATACGATGTATAATGTAATTGTCTGTTTAATAACTTTATGTTATCTCTATGGGTAAAAGCTATAAAATACTATCGTACTTTCAAAAAAGTATAAAGTTCAACCATTTAATTTTTTATTGCTTACTTGACCAACGAACTTTAAAATTTTAATTCGACTTGAAACATTTCTTTATACCGTTAGTCATCATGTGGCAACATTGGTCCTTTTACTCAACGAACGTTTGCAAAGTTAGACAGTTTTTAATTAACTAAAAATTTGGTTTTTCCTACGTTTTCAAACGTTTTATTACTTATTCAGACGGTTTTACACGTTTTGATCCGTTTACATACGTTTTCACCCCGTTTTACATGTATTCGTCCGGTTTTACACGTTTTGTTCATTTTTACACGTTTTCGTTTGTTTTTACATGTTTTCGTCCAGTTTTACACGTTTTCGTCTGTTTTTACGTGTTTTCTATTTATACACATTTTCGCCCGTTTTTACACGTTTTCGTCATGTTTTACACATTTTAGATTATGAATGGGCTATTTTGGTACTTAAGGGAGGAATTTGTTGGAAAATAAACTCAGATTAGATGCTTTGCTGGAATATCGATGGCAGTTACAAAAAGCAGTTATTGGGTAGTTATTATTGTTAAAAGTCACAATGGTTAGTATAAGACACAACGGTTATTAACAGTCACAATGGTTGACATGTATAAATATGTAATGTTACTGTAACAATTGCAAGTATCAAATGAATAAAACAAAGTATTTAGTATCCTCTGTATTCTTGTTGTTTGGTTAACATTTAGATTACTCAAAGCCTTATTTCCATCTCATCTTCATTGTGATATACAATTATTATTATGCGTTCAACGTACATCAATGCTGCTATTTGTCATCGTAGCGCAAGCAGGACCAACTTCAAGGTCATCTGGTGGTGCAGAAAACGTTGGCACTGGCATCTTCATTGGAAGGTTTGGGAGTGCACCTTCAAACTGGGGGATCTGAATTGCTTGGCTGATAGACGGCCTCATACTCGAGTTGGGGTGTGCGCACCATAAACCCACTCTCATCAAACACTCGACTTCTTTTGGATCAAATTCAGTGCTCAGCATCTGATCCACACCAGAAAGCACCTTGTCTTTTCCAAGTAAGTCCCAAACCCAATGCACCAACCCAAGATCAGAATTTGGGTCAACTCTGTCAGTCACCTTTCGGCCACAAGCGATCTCTAATGCAACTACCCCAAAACTATATATATCCGACTCTTTACTTGCCTTTCCTGTTGTTAGATATTCAGGGGACATGTAGCCAAAAGTTTCGGCTAAACCACTTGTTCGAATGCCTAATTCATTGTCCATGAATCGAGCCAATCCAAAGTCTCCCAGCTATGCATTAAATCCTGAATCAAGCATGATGTTGCTTGCTTTAATATCCCTATGCACCACACATTGTTCACACTCTTCATGGAGATAGAGCAATGCAGAAGCTAATCCTATGACTATCTTATACCTTACACCCCATTCCAAGGGACTTTTTTTGCTGAAGAGGTAACAGTCAAGGCTCGCGGTTGGCAAAACTCATAGACAAGCAAGAATTGTGTTTGATCATGGCGCCAACCAATGAGTTGCACCAAGTTTTGGTGCCTTAAACTGCTAATGATCTTCACTTCGGTTATGTACTCTTTCTTTCCCTGTCTTGAACCTTGTGAAATTTTCTTTACGGCTACTACGATCCTTCACGCGATAAATAGCCCTTATAGACACACCCGAATCCCCCTTCGCAGAACTTCAAATCATCAGAAAAGTTGTTAGTAGCCAAAGCAAGATCTTTGAAAGAAAATCTTTTAGGTCCTGTTCCTCTTTCAAGATCATCGTTTATATCCGATGTCATGGGAATTGTGTCTACTGATTCCAGTGTATGTTTTCTCTGTCTCCATAATATAATATATACTAGCATGGCTCCTACAACTACAACACAAAGTGGGACTATTAATCCCACTGCTAATTTCCATTTGTTTGATTTACCCTCCCTATTTTGTGCCGTACTATTTAAGCTTGAACTGAACTCCCAATATTGAACGATATGTCTCTCAACTGCAAAACCTGTGGTACCCGAAAATCTAATTGTTACCCACTCTGGAAGAACTTCTCTCAAGTCAACTTTATATGAAAGACTAGTATTATACTTAGTGGTAGTTTCATTATTGTTTACAGACCCGTAGCGCCAATTCAAGATTAGCATCTGGGACGTAGCATTGTAAGAAAGCCAAGCATCAGCAGAGCTACCGCTGTGCAAACTAGCATTCCAAGCGGTGTAATTAACTGAGCGAATAGAGTTCAAGTTGATGCCCACGTGTTCGTATGGAGGATCACCTGTGTTAGTATTTGCGACCGGATCAAACTCAATAACAAGCATTTGGTTCCGGGGCGAGTCGTTATTAGTTGAGTTAAACAGGCCTAAGAATTCACCAGCTGAGTTGGGTGGGATTTGGAAGCCAACTGGAGCAAGAAAGAAACTAAGTGCATCGCCATATCCAGATGATCGACCAAGTGTATCGATGACAAAAGTGAAATGAGTAGTGAAATCAGAGAGCTTCCCAGATTTGCTATCCCATATCTGGATAGGATCCACGTATAAGGCGTGGCCAATACTACACCAAATGAAAACCTTTGGGACGGACTAAAAAAATGGGATGACATATGTTGTCCCAGATGGACAAAGGGTCCCACTTTTTTCAACAAATATAGCAGTCAATATGAATGTTTTGGGCCCACTCATTTTGGGACAACAATGTCGTGCCATTCGTTTAAAAATTGAATTTTATTATTCAGAGTCTCTTTTTAAAAAAATTCGACAAATTTTGGGACGACAACGTCGTCCCATTCTGTAAACATATATTTTTTTTGATTTTTAGAAACTTTATAAATCAATTTTATTTTACAAAACAGGGTGGAAACTTTTAAAATAACATATGGGACGACAATGTCGTCCCATTTTTTTTTAATAATATTGAAAATAACCATTATAATATAATAATCTATCTAAAAATACTTATTTATAAATTAATTTTAAAAAATTATTTAATTTAAATACTTTTATTTAATAAAAAATATTTAAAATTATTTAATTTAATTTAAAATTAAATCCAATAATCTATCTAAAAATACTTATATATAAATTAATTTTAAAAAGTTATTATGGCTACGCATAACATGTTAAACGGATGAGTCGAGTTATTATGGCTATGCATAACATGTCAAACGGATGAGTCGAGTTGTTATGATATGCATAACATGTTTAGCGGATGAGTCGAGTTGTTATGGATATGCATATATAACATGTTTAACGGATGAGTCGAGTTGTTATGGATATGCATAATATGTTTAACGGATGAGTCGAGTTGTTATGGATATGCATAACATGTTAAACGGATGAATCGAGTTGTTATTGATATGCATAACATGTTTAAGTCGAGTTGTTATGGATATGCATAACATGTTAAACGGATCAGTCGAGTTGTACGGATATGCATAACATGTTTAACGGATGAGTCGAGTTGTTATGGATATGCATAACATGTTTAACGGATGAGTCGAGTTGTTATGGATATGCACAACATGTTAAACGGATGAATCGAGTTGTTATTGATATGCATAACATGTTTAAGTCGAGTTGTTATAGATATGCATAACATGTTAAACGGATCAGTCGAGTTGTTACGGATATGCATAACATGTTTAACGAATGAGTCGAGTTGTTATGGATATGCATAACATGTTAAACGGATGAATCGAGTTGTTATTGATATGCATAACATGTTTAAGTCGAGTTGTTATGGATATGCATAACATGTTTAAGTCTAGTTGTTATAGATATGCATAACATGTTAAACGGATGAGTCGAGTTGTTACGGATATGCATAACATGTTTAACGGATGAGTCGAGTTGTTACGGATATGCATAACATGTTTAACGGATGAGTCGAGTTCTTATAGATATGCATAACAAGTTAAACGGATGAGTCGAGTTGTGATGGCTATGCATAACATGTTAAATGGATGAGTCGAGTTGTTATGGATATCCATAACAAAAACAGGCGCTAGAGACAAGAGTAAGGATGCTGGAGGCAAGAGTTGAAATTGCAACGAATCCCGACAGCAGTTTTCACAACAACAACAACATTTTATTAAACAACAACAATAACACAACAAACAGCAACAACAACAATAACAACACTATATACGAAGATAACAGCAACAACAACAATAACAGTACTACATATGAAATTTATCCATGTCACCTAAAATGTCACGGAGTATTGCATCCGACTGACATGCGTGATCGTGGTTAGGATACGTTGCCATGTCAAGTTTTGCCTCCAGCAACCTTAATTTTGTCTCTAGCACTTGTTTTTGTGCCTCCAGCAGGTTTATTCTAAGATCTTTTTCATGACAGTTTGAGCACCTTGTTGGAGCAGATCCAGAACCGCTTGATGTTGAAGCTCCCAGAGAACCGATCATCATTTTGGTGAGTCGTTCCTCTTTCCATAAAAAAAAATCACATCCATGGTCTGTTGTCCCAGGCTATTAAAGAGTAAAAACTATTATTTTTAACAACTAACCAAATTATTTATATAATACACGAAAAAGTATGTAATGGTTCACCTTCGAGAAAGGACACGCATAGTATAGTTTACCACGGGAGTAAGATCTACGCGATTCTCGCAGAATCACGTCTCCTCGTCCACAAGGAAAACCTTCAAATTCTGCCATCTTCTTCACCATGATAATAGTGTGTGTTTGTGTTTGTGAGGTTGAGTGGTTGTGAGTGGTTGAATCGTGACCGGGGTGGCCCGATCTACAAGTTGAGGTGATAAAATGTGGTTGCCAGAAAAAGATTCCAGCGGCCGGAAACTACTGGTGTCGCCAGAAAACAGAAACTGCTAGAGAGAGAAAGAGAGAGAGATATATAGTGAGATGAATGTATGTGTGTGTGTGTGTGTGTGTTTATATTGTGAGGATGAGTGTGTGGATCGTATTAGCCGGACAAAGAATGATTTTTAATTAAATCATTTGTAAACTATTTAAATAATTTATAACTAATTTAAATCATTTTTAATTTATCTAAATAATTTATAACTAAAGTTAAATCATTTTCTATTTATCTAACATTAATTTAAATCATTTTCAATTTATCTAATATTAATTTAAATCATTTTCAATTTATCTAATATTAATTTAAATTTTTTTCAATTTATCTAATATTAACTAAATCATTTTTAATTTATTTAAATAATTTATAACTAATTTAAATCAATTTTAATCTTTTTAATATTACTTAATTCATTTTTAATATTCAAAAGATGAAAAAAAAAAAACCCCCATAAGGAATGACAATGTCGTCCCATTTAGTATTAATTAAATAATTTAAATCATTTTTAATTTATTTAGTATTAATTAAATAATTAAAATGATTTTTAATATAGAAAAAAAAAAACCCATAAGGAATGACAATGTCGTCCCTTTTGTTTTCACCAAAATTTTTCACAGAAATCGAATCAACCCGCCACAAAATTAATAAACCCGCCACAACACTTGGGACGAGAATGTCGTCCCTTTTTGATCAATAATTGATATTCTCAGCTGGCCAGATCTATTCATCTCAGTCTTTACCAAAAAAAAAAAATAATAAAAAAAAATAAAAAAAAAACCACGCCCCTATTCATCTTCTTCTTCAATTCAACACCACCGTAACCAAATTAATACGACATTCGACACCACTATCACCTCAAAACACCAATTACACACGCACCACTGTGCACAATTTGTTTAATTTTTGTTAATTTGTTTTGTGTAAAGGTATGATTTTTTTGTTAATTTCATTTTCTTAATTTGTTTTGTTTAATGTTGGTTTGATAATCTTTGTTTCTATTTTGTGTTGTGTTTGTATTGGCGTTAGATGGCAGCAGCACCACCACCCCCGTGAAGCAACGACGGCGGCAGCAGCACCACCACCACCGTTAAAGGTATGTTTTTTTTTTTGTTAATTTAAAGGTATGTTTTTTTTATTGTGTTAAAGTGTTTTTGGGACGACAATGTCGTCCTCAAAAGTTATGGACAGTCGGGACAAAGTGTTTTGGACAGCCGGGACAAAGTTATGGACCACCTCTCGCTTGTGTTTTTTTTATTGTGTTAAAGTGTTTTGGTGATGTAAGATTGTGTATTTAAGATAGTATATCGTAAACAGCTGGGACAAATTAAAGAACTTTTGTTAGGCATTGTAGTAAAGTTTACAAGTATTGATGTGCTAAAATGAAGTTGGTATTAATTTAGGTTGTTTTTTTTATGTGTATGTTTTTGGTTAGCCAGGACAGCCGGGAGAGCCGGGACAGCACCTCTTTTCCTCTTTTTCTCTTTTCTTCTCTTCCTCTATTTTAGCCGCGAACTAGGTATATAATTTAATTACTCTTATGATATTGTAATTTGGTTAGTATAATTGTTAAACTTATGTGAATTGTAATTTGGTTTATGAAATGTATGTTTGTGTAGGACCATCGCAAAAGCACCACCTCTCGATCTTTCTTCCTTTCTTCTTCTCTTTCAGCCGTGTACCAACCGTGACATCTAGTATGTTTTCTTTATTTCCATATTTTGTTTTTGTTTATTAGTATGTAATTTAATTAGTAATGTATTTGCTATTGGAATGATATTGTATTGTTAAACTTATGTGACTTTTTTTTAGGATTCTAGTGATTGATTTCGGACAACCCCCATCTGAAATTAATCATCCTATAGAAAACCCATCCGAAATTAATTTATTAGAAATTAATTTCGGAAAGTCCCCTGTTTGGGACTTCTTTTTGAATGTTTTGTCTCATTTAGGATATGGATGTGTATAACTGTTTTACTATTTGAGAGAAATTCGACATTATTTCCCTTTCACTCCTACGAATATGTCTTTAATGCACATATTTGTGGAGTTGAGGGGAAATGCTGCCGAATTTTTTTCAAATAGTAAATCGGTTATACGCATTCATATATGAGACGAGGCATTCAAAGACTGGGTTAGGATTGCCTTCTTTAGTTGCACTAGGTAATCAAAACAGTTCATAATTACGGCTTTTTATGTTTGAATGTGTTTATTTGAAACTGTTTTTTTTGCAACGCAGTCATGACAATTGATAAGACTTGGACCACTATAGCAAACCGTAATTCCGATGAGTTTTTAGATGGTCTTTTTGCATTCATCGCGCATTGTGAGCCATTGTTACACCCCATCACAAAAAAGATTCTTTGCCCATGTGTTTGTTGAGGTAACGCTTGGAATAAAGCGCATACTCTCGAAACTCTTGAGTCACACATTTCAAAATACGGGTTTGACGAAAGTTATACCACTTGGGAATATCACGGTGAACCGTTTCCTCCACCCGTAGTAAACAACACACCACAACTACCTTCACCTGAACACATTGACATGGATGCATTATTCCAAGATATTTCTGCAAATAATGACCCAACTCCACCCGTAGTAAACAACACACCACAACCACCTTCACCTGAACACAATGACATGGATGCATTCTTCCAAGATATTTCTGCAAATAATGACCCAACTCCACCATCTCAAACAACAGGTTCTCAACCAGCACAAACAACAGGTTCTCAACCAGCTCAAACAACGGCTCCTAACAAGTACAAAGAGTTACTTGCTAGGTCCACCCAAATGTTGGGTCCAAATTGTGATATGACTGTACTGAACTTTACGTCAGAGCTTTCGCACATCAAGGTCTTATGTAAAATACCTGATAAAGGGTTTAACATGATTCTAGCTCTTTTGCAAAAGGCATGTTCCCCTAAGAATGGATTCAACTTCCCACCGTCAAACTATGAAATCAAGAAGACATACAAAGATATCGGGTTGGGATACGAATCGATCCATGCTTGTATAAATGATTTTTTTATTTTATTTTGGGGGTCAGATCACAACAAAAGTCTGAATAATTGTCCAATCTGCAACGCGAGTAGATGGAAAATGTAACACCCCCAAAATCATCACGTCAGCGGAAGACTTAAAATGTCAGCGGAAGACTTTTTGCGTGTTACTTCGAGAATCTTTATCACAATCATAGAAAACGACACAAAAGTGACGTTTTAAAGTTTAATTTATTCAAAATACCAAATATTCAAGACATCAAGATGTTTCATAGTTTAAACAACAAATTTATTTGAAATATGTCAAAACATTTATTTAAGCCCATGCCGGATTACAAGCCCACTCCGTGCCTTCAAGTTCCTTCTTGTTTAATTACCTGAGATAAACACATGCTAAAAGTGTCAACACAAAGGTTGGTGAGTTCATAGAGTTTATAGTTTCGAATATCGATTTCCAAAATCAAAGAATTTATAAGTCCACAGTATTTAAGAGTTGATTATCCAAATTAAAGTGTGAGAAAATCCATAGTGTTCATAGTTTAAATCATTAATTAGAAAATGAGTGATTTCCTTATCAATTCGAAAATAGTCCGTTGGTTTGCCCTTCCCCGGGTCAACACCAAAATAGTAGTTTGTTTGACCTAACCGGGTCAACACCAAAATAGTAGTTCGTTTGCCAATTATTAATAGTTTTCATGCTATATAGTGAGCACAATCTCATAGTTTAATAAAACAGTGGGCTACAACATTGTACGCCCTTAACATCAGTCATTGCAATGCTATATTATTACCGTTCTCTTGCCCTAAGCTCATGACACTCAACGATTAACGGGCATCAAAATTATCCATAATAATGATGTAAAACAGTGGCTCTCAAGATAGGTATTTACCAGTAACCTATGAAATCAAATAAAGTGCATTTGGTGGCTTTCCTCTAGCGACCAAATGGGGATTGTCAATCCCTAATAGATCTATTCACAATTATTTACGTTCACCCTACAAGTGATTAAGGCGCATGATCGAGGGACTTTCGATAATAGGTACTTAGGCAATAGAGATCAAATATAGCATATCGTTGGAAAAATCGCTTGTAATCATGTCTATAGTAGGTATTTCCTTATGAGATATAAAAATGTGTAAACCAGTAACGTTTATATGAAATACAGTCATGTATTTAGTTAATGAATACTTGTAAAAGTAAAAACAGTAGTTAAGCATGTATCTCCCCCAAAAACGTTTATAAATCATTGTAAAACAAGTAAGAGTAGGGGCTATGACTCACCTTAGTAGTATAGTAGTAGTGGTAGTAACATAATCTCAACGATGCAAGGCAACGGCTTCACACACAACCTAAAAGATATGGTATGTTTTAGTTGATAGTCTAAATCTCGTTTTATCGCGAATATTAGTTATTCAGTTGTGATTAAAACTCGTGTTCGTTTAAATGCTTGAAGTTCAAGAACAAAGTTATATATACATATAACTTGTGAGTGTAATGATCGATGATCGATGGAAAATCATTAAGAATAAGTTGAAGTGTGTAGACGATGTGTTATGATGTCAGTTTAAAAGAAAATGAACGTATCGTTACATATATTAATTATAGTTACGCGAATATTTATATCGTATATATATATAAGTTAAATTTATAAGAGTTTTATACTAAACATGTGTATTTATATATAAAATATTAATATTAAAATAATATTACAGAAAATCCCTTCAAGTTTTAAAATGTTACCTTTTTAACCCTAACGGTTTAACTTTAACGCCGTTAGTCCAAAATTAATGATTGTTCCATTTTAAGTCCGATTACTATCACTATTTACATTTTTCAACTCCAAGTTTTAATATTAACAGTTTGTAATCCAAAAATTTAGATTTGACAATTTCTACCCTAAGTTTCCAAGATTTACGCTTTTAGTCCCTCGGTTAATAAAATTTGCAAAGTTAGTCCAAAAGTTACCAAATTCAAAACTTAACATTTTTACTTCTTAAATAAGCTCAGGACAACTTATTTAACTTATCAAAACAGCTTATTAGCTTAAAAATCACTTATTTCACCAAATGGGCTTAACGAGCTTAAATCTAAGGCCCGTTAACATTTTTAGATCCGTTGGGCTTACGAAAGGTTTGGACCTGGCTTTGGGCTCATTTTAATGTTCTAAAAATGTTACTTAAGAGTTTATACGACCAGCTTATCAAATAAGCTTAAAATAAGCTTAACGGGCTTATTAGCCCATTTGTTAATTTATTAAGTTCTATAGAAAACAGTTTTCGTCCAATCAAAATGGGTCAAGCAAATAGCTTATACGAGCTTATGAGATCAAATAAAATATGTTTCCTAATTGTTTACCAAGTGGTTAACGAGGTTAAGCTTTAAAATATATATGTCATGTGTCTAAATAATTATATACGAGACCTTTTGTTTATGTCCAAATCGAGTTTGGTTATAGTTAAAATACTTAGAATTATTCTAAGTGTTGAGATTTTATACGAATAGGTCTTGTGACTTACAAACGTGTTATGTTTGTTAAGAAAACGTGAGTATTAGCTTTAAAGCTTTATATATCTCGATTATTAGTATATTAACCATTTAGGAGTTTGAATAAAAAGTATAGGTCGTGTTTATATTTTATGAGATAAATGATCAAAGTAAAATGCAAAAATTGAAAAATATCGAAAGTATATATATATATATGAACTAAACGTGCCTCACCTTGCCACAAAAAGGTGTGATAGTCGAATTTAGGTGTCGAGCTGGAACAAAAGAGGAATGTGGTTCGATACATGACCCACCAAGGTTGCAAGACGAGCAAAACGTGGTACTCTTGACTCCCTTCGATGCCTCGTACAATGGGCAAAAGGTTCGTCCCAAATTAACTTGTAATCTTTACGTAAAATAGATTTGTGGTATGTTTGCGTGTGTGTTTTGTACTGAGTTCATAAGGTAAGTTTTATAGGAGGTTGTAGAGTGTATGAACACTGCCAAGTTCACATGAGAATGGAGAGTTCGATTGAAAGATTTCATGTTGCCTCCTTTTCTACCCAATCGAAGCGTTACAAAGCGAATAATGACAAGGAAGGTGTGAGACATGTAACTGAATGTTCCTGACATTTCTGACAGTTATATTACGTGTATGGGTGGTTTGTAGGGATTGGGGATCAAGGGTGGCTCGTAAGAATGCTTATGACACGTTTGGGTGAAATTTCCAAAGGGTTTGTTTCAAGGTTTGCTTGGGTCGTTTCTAAGGCAGTAAACGAGTGAGGGAGGGTACATCTTTTACCATTTGTGATTCTCGGGTACTAGGTGGAACGAGACATGTAAAAATATATGGGTGTTATATGTCGAAAATGCAAGAAAATGAGGTGTTTTGGAGCTGGGTCGCGACAGGTAAACAAAAGAAAGGAAACAAAATAAGTAAAGGGCGCTTGGGCTTTAGCCTGGTGGACTACTGGGCTGCTTGTGTGGATCAGGCCCAAAAACGAAATAAGGAAAAGAATTAATTAAGGGTCCGTTTGGTGGTAGTTAAGTGAAAGGTTTGATGTGTTTCATTTATAGTTTCGGAAAATATGAGAGTGATTTTGTAGTATAATATGGAGAGGAAGTTCACCTATTTAGTATCCATGTACCTTGCTTCTTTCTTTTCTTTCGATGGACAATAGCAAAGAAAATGGGTTGATATTGTGTTTTGTTTGAGTGTGAATTGCATGTATCCTTTATGTATGAGTTTTGGTGCATGACAAGTGGTGAGAATGGCAGGGAAAAGGCAAGACTTGGAGTGTGAATGAGAGCTTGTCATGAGAGGTGTGAACTGGTTTCTAACAATTGACATACGTTAAGTAGATGATTGGTGAGCATGGGAGGTTGATGTAAGAGTTGCACATGGGTTTTCATAGGTTGAATTTGAGGTAGTGGTATTCAAGGTGAGTCCTGGTCGTATTTTAAAGATAACAGCTTGGAATTTCGTTTTTGGTTTAAAATCTCGCGTGTCTAGACGTAAAACATTATTTCGGACAACTTTCGTGTTTTACACTTTTCCTGGTTCGGACCAGAAGAGCCTTAAAATTAGGATTTAAATTAGTTACAGAAAGTTGGTGGTTTATTAAAATTTATACGAAGTGTTATTACTTATTTGTGTTAATTTGAGATTGTGTAAGGTGCCTTAACTTGATCAATATTCTAGTATAGCAATTATATTTAAAAGTTGATAACAATTGTATTTCATGGTTCTTAGAAGCATGGAAACGAGAGTTGTGAAATAAAAGGGATACGTCGCGTGTAAAAGTTAAAATAAACTGAGCTAAAGCAAACATGTACTTGTGATTTATAAATATAATAGTTAGAGGTGTGCTTGTTCAAAGTATCGTGTCGAGGTCCAAAATATTAGTGAGTAATCTCGGGAATTTTCGTAGGCTCCGGAAATATATAAATATTGTACGGTAAATATACGAAACGTATATTTATAAAATATAAACGTTTTAAATATATTATATTATTCGCGATATTTATAGATTATCGAGGTTGTGTGTAAGCATCGTTCCTTGGTAAATGGTCAATCATAAATGTTGTAGTGGTTCACATAATATGTCGTGCATAATAAATAAAAAAAAATTTTGTTCCCCGTAAAAATGGTATTTAAATAATGTAAATTCTTTTATTCAATTATTGATATTTACTAATCGTATGGGAAAATTACGGGAGGTTACAGAAAAACCTTAAGAAAAAGGGGAAGAAAGTTTCCAATAAGGTGTTGCGTTACTTTCCGTTAAAACCTAGACTACAACGTATGTTCAACACAAAACACATCGCAAAGTGGATGACTTGGCATGCTACTGGACAGTCTAAGGAAAACGGTAAGATGAATCACCCGTGTAATGGTGAAGCTTGGAAAATTTTTGACATAATGCAACCCTAGTTTTATGTGACCCTAGAAATGTCCGATTAGGGTTGGCTGCCGATGGTTTCAATTCGTTTGGCAACATGAGTCAAAATTACAGCATGTGGCCGGTTATATTGACAGCATACAACACACCCCCATGGATGTGTATGAAAGAGACTTCTTTAATGTTGACGATGTTAATTCCCGGCCCTAAATCAACTGCAAAGGACATTGATGTTTTATTGCAGCCTTTGATCAAAGAACTCCATGAATTATGGATAGGAGAGCCGACTTTTGACGCTGCTACGGGTACTCATTTCAACATGAAAGCGGCGGTTTTATGGACCATAAATGACTTTCCAGCTCGAAGTAGTTTGTCTGGGTGGAGTGGACAAGGCTACTATGCATGCCCAACATGTAATCAGGACACTCCATCGCTTCCTGTGAAGCATAAAATCGCTTATGTTGGTTATAGAAGATTCTTACGCGTAAACCATCCAATGAGGAGGAAACATCGAGAATTCCATGGTAAACCTGAAACTGGCCATCCTCCAAGAAACTTTACCAATGAAGAAATCATGATTCAAATTAGTAAAGTCTTTAAACGTGTCTCGGGTAAACATCCACGTATTCTTAAAGACAATTGTGACAACTGGCAAAATAGGGAGCCATTTATAAAAACCGCATTACATTAAAAATGATAAATTTGGAATTTTTGAAAGTTTATTGTGACGAGATATTTTACGAACCTTGGTACTTGATTTTAATCGTACGATGTTTATGAGATTTGGTTATTTATTTATGGTTTGGTTGTTTCGGTCGTGATGATTTATTTTATGATCGTTACTTTGGCACTACATTGACTCCGGCACTAGATTAACCTAACGAATTTTAATCTTTTACAAAACGGTAGCGATTCACCGTTAAATAAACATTACGTCTTTCATACATATCTATATATTTCGGGAAATATTGTTGGGAAAATCATTTATGACGTGTACGAATATGTTTGACGAAAATTTAATACTTTTATGAACGAGAAATCGTGTTACGGGAAAACCGATTAAAAAGAGTTCACTAATTATTAAAGTATTTGTGGCTAATTTTGGAAAAGTGAAACTTGAGGGACCAATATGAAAAATTCGGGTATAATACCCCTCTCCCCTAACCCTAACCCTCATAATAACAAAAATTCAATCCACCCTTCTCCTCCCTCTCCCTAGCCGCCGGCTGCCACCTCCGAAACACCACCACCGCCGACTTCCACACAACACCACCACCACCAAAATACTCACCATCATCTCCTTGTTCTTGTGGTGTGAAACACGCGCCTCTCCCCTCCATTTTTATTAATACCGCCGCACCACACACCACACGCCACCACATCATCATTTATATTGGTTTTCATTCGAATTGAAGGTGAGAAATTGTGAGTTTTGTGTTGGGTTTGACTATTTTGAGTCGAACCCGAATTGAATCTTGGTATATTGGGTGTTAAAAATTGAGATGAAAATGGGTTTTGATATAAAGTTGAGTTTGGTATCCTTGGGGGTCGATTTCGATTGCTTGGTGCTCGGATTTGGATTTTTTTGGATGCGATTGGTTTGGGTTGTGGCTCGTATTGAGCTCGACCGAGACCCAAGGTCTCGGTGTGATCACTCCCCGACTCGATTGAGAGTCTTGGAGGTGTTATGGTCCGATGGTTATTGATTCTTGGTGATTTGTTAATTGCTAGTTGGAGTTTTGGTCGATTGGTTTGCTCTCGACTTGTTGTTGTTGTTGTTTGATTCTCGGCCGACACCCCCTTCGCGGGCTGTTTTGGGTTGAGAGGCTCACTTGAGCTAGCCGAGACCAAAAGGTATCGGGTGAGGTTATTTTTATGGTTTGTGGCCTCATAGTTAACCCGGGTTTGACTTGGTAGGTCGACCCGTAATATTGGTATATTTTGTTAATATGGTGTTATCATTTTTATGTTGTGGCATGTTGGACCGAAGCTTTGGACATTGGTTTACTTGTATTTGGATTTGGAGTTGTGTTGACGAGTATGGAATTGGGGACCGATTGTGAGACGGTCAATTAGATGACGGAGATAGGTTAGTTGGGTGCCGTAGTCGGACCCTCATGTTGTAGCACGTGGATATGGGATTGTTTGGACGGAGTTGATATATTTATATTGTGACTTGATTCTTATTATTTTGGACTTGGACTATGAGCCGAGGGTCATGACTCGGACATGTGACCAAATTCTATGACTCGATAAATATTTAAAAATCGATATTAAAAATAATACTCGTAATAATATTATTAAGAATATAATCGTTCATATACGTATATAGACGTGTTAAACGTATATATATATATATATATATATATATATATATATATATATATATATATATATATATATATATATATATATAAATGCGTATATTAATAATAAAACGACCACGAGTAAACGTTATAATAATAAAACGATAGTTATTATACTATGCAGATAGTGTAATAAATGTCAGACTATTGTTATAAATAATAATTATATAAATAATAGCGAAATATAAGTTGGGCAACTAATAATTAAAAATGTGATTTTGTTTATAAATTAGAAACTTATCGAGTTAAACGAATTGTGGGTCTTTAAAGTCCAAGTGGGCTTTATATTGTGACTTTGTGTTGTCACGGATATATGACGATTAATATAAACATTGTATATATCGAATGACTTATTCTAGATCGAGTTATTTGACGATATAAAATGAGTATATTAATGGGCATCGTATCCCACGACGCCCATAGTATGTGGCATATATTTTAGGGTAATAAATTACTATATGTCTCGTGGAATTTGGCCGATTCGACGATTTATATAGGGAATTCATTGGACTACGATATATATCCAATAGAAACTTATGTGCAATGTGCTTTAGGTTGGGTATAATTTTGGAACGATATATTACGTAAATAAATATGGGAGATTATCAAATCGACGGATTTAATAAGCTTCGATAATTATTTAAATAATATGTTGGGCTAACATTAGACCTATAGTTGGTTTATTATTGTTGTTTATTGTGGCTTTTTGGTTTGAGTTGTGTCGACCCCTCCACCCGTATGGATACCAAACATCGAATTTCAAATGAATATGAAGTTAATTCGAGAAATGGATATTTTTGAAAAGTAAATTGGAATACGTTTGGGAATGGGAATAATTGATTTTGAGGAAATGATTTCTGAATGAGTTTGACATTGTTAGGAAGTGCCGAGTCTGTAGTCGCCGTTACGTGAGTTGCTTGAGTTTACTTACGTCTTTCTTCTATCATTTCTTTTGAGGATTTCTGGACTTGAGGTGAGTCATAGCCCCATTTTTACTCTTGAACTTTGTTTTCATTACTTGGGGTGAGAAACGTGCAAATGTTTTATGTAGACTATTATCGCTTTATTTATTTATTTCAAAACTTGCTATGCTTATAGAACTAGGTAGGATTAAGCGAGGCCTAGTCCCGAACTAGGTAAGCTATTGATTTAGTTGTTGAGCGAGGCCTAGTCCCGAACTAGGTAAGCTATTGGATTGGTTATAGAGCGAGGCCTAGACTTGAGCTAGGTAAGCTATTGATTGGATTGATTTGAGCTATAGCGTGCACCTATAGGGATGATTTGTTTTGGTTGGAATATTTTGGTTGGATATTTTGGTTGGATGATTGAGGCCTAGTCTAGCTAGCAAGCGTTTTGCGTATATGTCCACTATATTGAATTATGAATCTAAACCTATGATCTCACCAGCGAAAGCTGACTTTTAGCACGTTTTCTCAGGTAATTAAGTGATGCTCTGCGGATGCTTGGGATTGGAGGCTTGGCATTTGGCACCGGTTATGGATCTATATTTTCTAAAACTCTGATAACTATTGTGGACCTATATTTATTTCTTTTGGGCCTGACTTTGGATGATTTTGGGATAATGTAAACTTTAAAACCCCGTGTGGTTGTACTTTATTATGTTTACTTTATCTCGTTCTTTTATGTCTTGTGTTTGGATACCAATCCCCGTAGCACCCCGAAAGCTTGATGAGTCTTCCGCTGTACCAAATTTTGGGGGTGTTACAGATTGGTATCAGAGCCAAGGTTATAGAGAACTAGGTAAATAGACACCTAAACTATAACCGATTTTTATAGAAAATGATCCTCGACCATTGCCCGCCAGCCCGCCAAGCCGAAGCATCATTGTTTATTAGTGAGGTATTATGAGATTATTGAGATGATTATAGATTTGGGATTTCTTGAGACGATTTGAGGTTTTGAGGTTTATTGATTTAGTGATATGATGGCGTTTTGAGGAATTATATGCGTTTTGAGGAATTATATGGCTTAATTGTTTTGAGAATGGTTTTAGTAATGCGGTATTTTAAAATCTTTCTTGATTATATACGATTTGGAATTTTATGATGATTTTTGGATATGGCATTTTGAGTTCGCGGTTTAGTTGTTTTGAAACACTTACACCTACCCTACGCCGTTGTCACAGACTATGGCCTCCCATACGCCTGATGTTGTTGAGGATATTCTTACTACACCGGTATTGCCAGCACAGTTCACCATGGCTCCTGATGACCCTTACCAGGTTGCCATGCATTCAGCTACTATGACACCGACAGGTTCTACTTCAGCACCACCTGCTGCATCTACGCAGGGACCCTCATCTCCTTTAGGGCTCCCTGGTACATCGAGGCAGCTTACTCTTCATCAAGCTTTGGCTCGTGTGGCTCCACGTTTTGCCCACCGAGCTACGGCACGTATGTCGGTACGCCCTACTTCACCACCTTTACAGATTGATGCTCACTCTCTTCTGTCTGAGGTACCACCTGCATCATTGCGTCGTCGTCCTAGATCACCTACCCCTTCACCACATGGTTCGCCTGTTAGGAGACGACGATTGATGATGTACTCTTCCGATGAGGATGAGGAGTACGAGGGTGAGGATGAGGCTGATGACCCTCAGGAGGCTGAGCAGGGTGATGATGATGACCCTGAGGAGGAGGATGACCCTCAGGAGGATGAGATGCCTGATGATGATGATGTGTTAGTACCACCAGCTCAGGCTGAGGAGCCTGATTCACCTGTACATCCGATTGAGCCTGATTCACCTGATCATCCGTTTTTGTTTGAGTTGCCACCTGGTAGTCCCGTTGAGTCGGATGCACCTTCTGAGGTTTCTGCTGAGCATGCAGAGTTAGGTGAGATTGGTAGGTTGTGGGCTCAGATTACGGCTTTTGGTGAGAGAGTTACTCATATGTCTGAGCGGATTGATAGAGTGACCGTTGAGTTTATTGGGCAGTTGAGGGTTGATATGGTTATGGCTGAGAGGAGAGTTACTGAGATGAGGAGAGTTTTGATGGAGGTTCATGAGCATATCGATAGTTTACAGCGAGGTTTTGTTACAGCTAGAGAGGCCGACCGCAAGCTATGGCAAAGGAATGCCGAGCTGGAGAAGGAGGTTGCTGACCTCAAGAGAGACCGAGAGACCCATAGTGTGGAGTTGGGATCATTATGGAGGGATCTTGATGGCTTGAGGCAGGAGTTGAGGAGCCTCCGCCAGCAGCGTGGCTAGTTGCTTGGGTTATGTTGTCTTGTTGCTTTCTTAACCGAGGAGTGTTCGGTTAGAAAAGCTAGTTATCATGTTTTGATGTATTTTGTTCAGTATTCGTCTCTTTTGGAACGATTAGTACGTTTTGTGTTATCCAGTAGTTGGAACGATGTTAGATCGCTATTGTATGGTTGATGGTTATTAGTATATGGTATTATATGATTTTGGGTGTTATGGAAATTGAGTCCTTATCCGTTTTATTGATGTTTCATGGTGTATTGTTACTATTCTTTCCGTGACTTGGCTTCGTTGAATTTCTTTTGTTGAGCATATTGATAAGTTCTATCGGAGACTCACGAACTTGTGTGATGTTTCAGATCAATGGCCCCACGAAGAAACCCAGTTAGAGCTACCAGAACTGGACCTGCAACAACTACCCCTGGTCGTCGAGGACGCCATCCTACTCGAAATGTTGAAACCCCTACTCCTGATAACCTGGACACTACTAACCGCAACAACAGGAATCAAAATGTTGATGTTCAGGGAGACAATGATCATGTTCCACTTAATGCACCTACTGTGGATCAAGCAATGATCAATCAACTTGTGGAGCAACGAGTTGCTGAGCTACTAGCTGAGTCAAATCATTCCAACAATTCTGCTGGAATATTTCCACCTGTTCGTACTAATGGATGTAACTACAAGGAGTTTAAGATTTGTGGACCTATTGAGTTTGGTGGAACTGAAGGAGTGGTTTACTTGGTTAGGTGGATAGAGAAGACTGAGTCTGTGTTTAATGTCAGTGGTTGTGCGGAGAATACGAAGGTAAAGTTTGCTTCTTTTACCTTCAAGGATGAAGCCTTAACTTGGTGGAACAATTACCGTAACTCGGTTGGGAGTGATGTGGCTTATGCTATGACTTGGGAGCAATTTAAGTCTTTGTTGATTCAGACTTACTGCCCAAGGAATGAGATTAAGAAGTTGGAAATTGAGTTCTGGAACCACAAGGTGAAAGGTACCGATATGGCAACTTACAATCGCCGTTATCGAGAGTTGGCCTTACTTTGTCCCGATATGGTTAGGACTGAGACCCAAAAGATTGAGAGGTATACCGATGGATTTCCAGTAGCTACAAGGAACGATGTGATTTCTGCTAAGCCTGCAAACATTCATGAGGCTATCACTATCGCTCAACAATTGATGGACTCTTTGGCATTGGAAGAAGCTGAGAAGGATAAGAATGGAAAGAGAAAGAGGGACGATCACTCTAAGGGTAATGATCGTCGAAACAAGCGACAACTAACTACCAGAGCTTATGCCATGGGAGATGGAGACAAGAACAACTACAATGGAGATGCACCCAAATGTAACCGATGTTACAAGCATCATTCTGGTCGATGTACGGTAATGTGCAAGAATTTTTCTAAGATGGGACACATAGCTAAGGATTGTAGAGCTCGACCACTTGCTATGGTTCAAGCTACTCCTGAAACTATGAACAAAGCAAATGTTACTTGCTATGGATGTGGAAAGAAAGGACATTATCGGAATGAGTGTAGGGAATCGTGGAACCGAGGAAATCAAGGATCGGGTGGTAATGGGTTCAATAATGGTAACCGTGGAGCTGGAGGAAACCGTGGACGACAAGATAATGGGGACCAACGTGTGGAAGCTGGAGCTGCTCATGGAAGAGTGTATGCACTTGGGAACGAGAGAGGAGAAGATCCGAACGTTGTAACTGGTACGTTCCTTCTCAATAATCGTTATGCTTCCATACTATTTGATATTGGTGCCGATAAGAGTTTTGTGTCCACTAAGTTTGCACCCTTACTTGAGAAACCCCCGATGGCCTTAGGAATTGGTTATGATGTAGAGTTAGCTAATGGAAACATAGAGAGGATTAAGACTATCATTCGCGGTTGCACGTTAAACTTTCTGAACCGTCCTTTCAACATAGATCTTCTACCCGTCACATTAGGAAGTTTTGATGTCATTATTTGTATGGATTGGTTGTCGAAGTATCGTGCTCATATAATTTGCGATGAGAAGATCGTGCGTGTGCCATACGGCAAGGAGATTCTGAACATACCAGGAGATAGAAAGGATTTGAGAGGCCCATCTAGATTAGCGGTCGTATCTTGTACTAAGTTGCCGAAGCTAATGGAAAAAGGAAGTTACCTTTTCTTAGCCCAAATTTCTGAGAAAGGAGAGAAGGAGAAGAAAGAAAGGTGCATTGGAGATGTACCTATAGTTCGTGATTTTTCGGATGTGTTTCCCGATGACTTGCCGGGAATTCCGCCTAATAGACAAGTGGAATTTCAAATTGAGTTGATACCTGGTGCTGCACCTGTAGCACGAGCGCCTTATCGTCTTGCACCTACTGAATTGGACGAGTTGTCAAAACAATTAGCGGAGTTAGCCGAAAAGGGATTCATAAGACCAAGTTCTTCGCCTTGGGGAGCCCCGGTCTTATTTGTGAAGAAGAAGGATGGATCGTTTCGTATGTGTATTGATTATCGAGAGTTGAACAAGTTAACGGTGAAGAATAGATACCCAGTACCGAGGATCGACGATTTGTTCGATCAACTTCAAGGATCGAGTGTGTATTCGAAGATCGATTTGAGATCGGGATATCATCAGCTTCGAGTGCGCGAGGAAGATAATCCGAAAACGGCTTTCAGAACCCGTTACGGGCATTACGAGTTTCAGGTGATGCCGTTTGGGTTGACTAACGCACCGGCGGTATTCATGGATCTCATGAATCGGGTGTGTAAGCCTTACTTAGATAAATTCGTGATCGTGTTCATCGATGACATTCTGATATATTCGAAGAGTGAGAAGGAGCATGAGGAGCATCTAAGACTTATCTTAGAATTGCTCAGGAAGGAGAAACTGTATGCCAAGATTTTGAAATGTGAATTTTGGATTCCGACGGTACAATTTCTAGGTCATGTGATTGATAGACAAGGAGTTCATGTGGATCCTGCTAAGATTGAAGCGATTAAAGATTGGGCTGCACCTACGACCCCAACAGAAGTTCGTCAATTTTTGGGATTAGCCGGTTATTACCGAAGATTCATTGAGAGATTTTCGAAGATAGCAAAACCGTTGACCAAATTGACTCAAAAGAGTGTTAAGTATGAATGGGGAGATAAGGAAGAGGAAGCATTTCAGTTACTTAAGGAGATGTTGTGTAGTGCTCCTATCTTGGCGTTACCCAAAGGTAACGAGGATTTTGTCGTCTATTGTGACGCTTCACATAAAGGTTTAGGAGCTGTGTTAATGCAACGAGGGAAAGTGATAGCTTATGCTTCCCTACAGCTCAAGAAGCATGAGAAGAACTACACCACCCATGATTTGGAGTTAGGTGCTGTGGTTTTTGCTTTGAGGATATGGAGACATTACTTGTATGGAACCAAGTGTGTAGTGTTTACTGACCACAAAAGTCTGCAACACATTCTGAACCAAAAAGAGCTTAACATGAGGCAGCGACGTTGGATTGAGCTGCTAAGCGATTGTGATTGTGAGATTCACTACCATCCGGGTAAAGCAAACGTTGTTGCTGATACTCTTAGTCGAAAGGAGAGAATTCCACCGTTACGAGTTAGGTCATTAGGAATGACTATCGTGTCGCCATTACTGTCTCAAATATTAGAAGCTCAAACGGAAGCGTTGAAAACAGAGAATCAAGCTGCTGAGAACATATTTGGGATGGCAGAAAATGAGAAGGGATTTGTTAGGCGTTCTGATGGAGTATTATATTTTGGAGAGCGAAGTTGGGTACCATTGTATGGAGGAATTCGAGAGTTGATTATGCATGAGTCACATAAGTCAAGGTACTCTATCCATCCTGGGTCTGACAAAATGTACCAGGATTTGAAAAAGTTATATTGGTGGCCAAATATGCAAGCAGATATAGCGTTGTATGTTAGTAAGTGTTTGACATGTTTTAAGGTTAAAGCCGAACATCAAAGACCGTCAGGATTATTGACGCAGCCAGAACTTCCGGTTTGGAAATGGGAGCGGATTACGATGGACTTTATTACCAAATTACCAAAGACAGCTAGCGGTTGCGACGCTATATGGGTAATTGTGGATCGTTTGACTAAGTCTGCTCATTTCCTGGCAATTAGTGAAGATGATAGTGTGGATAAACTTGCGAGGTTGTATGTGAAGGAGATTGTTGCTCGTCATGGAGTTCCGATATCGATTATTTCGGATCACGACAGCCGCTTCACGTCAGCATTGTGGCGATCACTTCAAACCGCTTTGGGGACGAGACTTGATATGAGTACTGCATATCACCCCCAAACCGATGGTCAAAGCGAGAGAACTATCCAGACTTTGGAGGATATGCTTCGTGCATGCATCATAGACTTTGGTAAAGGCTGGGAGAAATATCTACCCCTTGCGGAGTTCTCCTACAACAATAGCTACCACACAAGTCTTAAGGCTGCACCATTTGAAGCTTTGTATGGACGTAAATGTCATTCACCTATTGGTTGGGCAGAAGTTGGAGATAGCCAACTCACAGGCCCTGAGATTATTTTGGAAACTACTGAGAAGGTAACGCAAATTCGAGATCGACTGCAAGCAGCTAGAGATAGGCAGAAAAGCTACGCTGATCAGAGGCGTAAACCCCTAGAATTCCAGGTTGGAGACAAAGTGATGTTGAAAGTCTCGCCTTGGAAGGGTGTGATACGTTTTGGGAAACGTGGGAAACTTAATCCCCGCTACATTGGACCATTTCTTATTTTGGAAAGAATTGGGCCCATAGCGTATCGTTTGGAATTACCTATGGAACTGAGTAAAGTTCATGATGTATTTCATGTTAGCAATCTGAAGAAATGCCTTTCAGAGGAAACATCAGTTATACCAATCAAGGATATTCGTGTGGATGAAAGTTCAATTTCGTGGAAGAGCCGATTGAGATAATGGATAAAGAGATCAAACGACTCAAGAGGAGTCGTATTCCGCTCATCAAAGTTCGTTGGAATTCGCGGCACGGACCGGAATTCACATGGGAACGCGAGGATGAGTTTCGAAAGAGATATCCGAAGCTTTTTACTTCGTAGATGGTTTGTTCCGAGAGAAACCCGGGACGGGTTTCTTCTGAGGCCGGGAGGATGTGACAACTGGCAAAATAGGGAGCCATTTATAAAAACCGCATTACATTAAAAATGATAAATTTGGAATTTTTGAAAGTTTATTGTGACGAGATATTTTACGAACCTTGGTACTTGATTTTAATCGTACGATGTTTATGAGATTTGGTTATTTATTTATGGTTTGGTTGTTTCGGTCGTGATGATTTATTTTATGATCGTTACTTTGGCACTACATTGACTCCGGCACTAGATTAACCTAACAAATTTAAAATCTTTTACAAAACGGTAGCGATTCACCGTTAAATAAACATTACGTCTTTCATACATATCTATATATTTCGGGAAATATTGTTGGGAAAATCATTTATGACGTGTACGAATATGTTTGACGAAAATTTAATACTTTTATGAACGAGAAATCGTGTTACGGGAAAACCGATTGAAAAGAGTTCACTAATTATTAAAGTATTTGTGGCTAATTTTGGAAAAGTAAAACTTGAGGGACCAATATGAAAAATTCGGGTATAATACCCCTCTCCCCTAACCCTAACCCTCATAATAACAAAAATTCAATCCACCCTTCTCCTCCCTCTCCCTAGCCGCCGGCTGCCACCTCCGAAACACCACCACCGCCGACTTCCACACAACACCACCACCACCAAAATACTCACCATCATCTCCTTGTTCTTGTGGTGTGAAACACGCGCCTCTCCCCTCCATTTTTATTAATACCGCCGCACCACACACCACACGCCACCACATCATCATTTATCTTGGTTTTCATTCGAATTGAAGGTGAGAAATTGTGAGTTTTGTGTCGGGTTTGACTATTTTGAGTCGAACCCGAATTGAATCTTGGTATATTGGGTGTTAAAAATTGAGATGAAAATGGGTTTTGATATAAAGTTAAGTTTGGTATCCTTGGGGGTCGATTTCGATTGCTTGGTGCTCGGATTTGGATTTTTTTTTGATGCGATTGGTTTGGGTTGTGGCTCGTATTGAGCTTGACCGAGACCCAAGGTCTCGGTGTGATCACTCCCCGACTCGATTGAGAGTCTTGGAGGTGTTATGGTCCGATGGTTACTGATTCTTGGAGATTGGTTAATTGCTAGTTGGAGTTTTGGTCGATTGGTTTGCTCTCGACTTGTTGTTGTTGTTGTTGTTTGATTCTCGGCCGACACCCCCTTCGCGGGCTGTTTTGGGTCGAGAGGCTCACTTGAGCTAGCCGAGACCAAAAGGTCTCGGGTGAGGTTATTTTTATGGTTTGTGGCCTCATAGTTGACCCGGGTTTGACTTGGTAGGTCGACCCGTAATATTGGTATATTTTGTTAATATGGTGTTATCATTTTTATGTTGTGGCATGTTGGACCGAAGCTTTGGACATTGGTTTACTTGTATTTGGATTTGGAGTTGTGTTGACGAGTATGGAATTGGGGACCGATTGTGAGACGGTCAATTAGATGACGGAGATAGGTTAGTTGGGTGCCGTAGTCGGACCCTCATGTTGTAGCACGTGGATATGGGATTGTTTGGACGGAGTTGATATATTTATATTGTGACTTGATTCTTATTATTTTGGACTTGGACTATGAGCCGAGGGTCATGACTCGGACATGTGACCAAATTCTATGACTCGATAAATATTTAAAAATCGATATTAAAAATAATACTCGTAATAATATTATTAAGAATATAATCGTTTATATACGTATATAGACGTGTTAAACGTATATATATATATATATATATATATATATATATATATATATATATATATATATATATATATATATATATATATATATATATATATATATATATATATATATATATATATAAATGCGTATATTAATAATAAAACGACCACGAGTAAACGTTACAATAATAAAACGATAGTTATTATACTATGCAGATAGTGTAAGAAATGTCAGACTATTGTTATAAATAATAATTATATAAATAATAGCGAAATATAAGTTGGGCAACTAATAATTAAAAATGTGATTTTGTTTATAAATTAGAAACTTATCGAGTTATACGAATTGTGGGTCTTTAAAGTCCAAGTGGGCTTTATATTGTGACTTTGTGTTGTCACGGATATATGACGATTAATATAAACATTTTATATATCGAATGACTTATTCTAGATCGAGTTATTTGACGATATAAAATGAGTATATTAATGGGCATCGTATCCCACGACGCCCATAGGATGTGGTATATATTTTAGGGTAATAAATTACTATATGTCTCGTGGAATTTGGCCGATTCGACGATATATATAGGGAATTCATTGGACTACGATATATATCCAATAGAAACTTCTGTGCAATGTGCTTTAGGTTGGGTATAATTTTGGAACGATATATTACATAAATAAATATGGGAGATTATCAAATCGACGGATTTAATAAGCTTCGATAATTATTTAAATAATATGTTGGGCTAACATTAGACCTATAGTTGGTTTATTATTGTTGTTTGTTGTGGCTTTTTGGTTTGAGTAGTGTCGACCCCTCCACCCGTATGGATACCAAACGTCGAATTTCAAATGAATATGAAGTTAATTCGAGAAATGGATATTTTTGGAAAGTAAATTGGAATACGTTTGGGAATGGGAATAATTGATTTTGAGGAAATGATTTCTGAATGAGTTTGACATTGTTAGGAAGTGCCGAGTCTGTAGTCGCCGTTACGTGAGTTGCTTGAGTTTACTTACGTCTTTCTTCTATCATTTCTTTTGAGGATTTCTGGACTTGAGGTGAGTCATAGCCCCACTTTTACTCTTGAACTTTGTTTTCATTACTTGGGGTGAGAAACGTGCAAATGTTTTATGTGGACTATTATCGCTTTATTTATTTATTTCAAAACTTGCTATGCTTATAGAACTAGGTAGGATTAAGCGACGCCTAGTCCCGAACTAGGTAAGCTATTGATTTAGTTGTTGAGCGAGGCCTAGTCCCGAACTAGGTAAGCTATTGGATTGGTTATAGAGCGAGGCCTAAACTTGAGCTAGGTAAGCTATTGATTGGATTGATTTGAGCTATAGCGTGCACCTATAGGGATGATTTGTTTTGGTTGGAATATTTTGGTTGGAATATTTTGGTTGGATATTTGGTTGGATGATTGAGGCCTAGTCTAGCTCGCAAGCGTTTTGCGTATATGTCCACTATATTGAATTATGAATCTAAACCTATGATCTCACCAGCGAAAGCTGACTTTTAGCACGTTTTCTCAGGTAATTAAGTGATGCTCTGCGGATGCTTGGGATTGGAGGCTTGGCATTTGGCACCGGTTATGGATCTATATTTTCTAAAACTCTGATAACTATTGTGGACCTATATTTATTTCTTTTGGGCCTGACTTTGGATGATTTTGGGATAATGTAAACTTTAAAACCCCGTGTGGTTGTACTTTATTATGTTTACTTTATCTCGTTCTTTTATGTCTTGTGTTTGGATACCAATCCCCGTAGCACCCCGAAAGCTTGATGAGTCTTCCGCTGTACCAAATGTTGGGGGTGTTACAACAACCTTAAACCTAATCGAGAAATTGAATTGAATTGGAGTAAGCGTTCTATCTTCTACGAACTGGAGTATTGGCCCGATCTTAAACTAAAGCACAATCTCGATGTCATTTACATCGAAAAGAATGTGTTTGAGAGTGTGCTTAATACCTTGTTAATGAACGACAAATCCAAAGACACGCTAAAGGCAAGGTAAGACTTGAAAACTCTGGGAGTTCGAAAAGAGTTGTGGCTCGTTGATAAAGGAAACGGGAAGTTCGATAAGCCTCATCCAAAGTACTCTTTCACACCAGAAAACAGAAAACGGTTTTGTCAATTCATCAAAGGAGTTAGACTACCCGATGGGTTTGGATCCAACTTCAAGAAAAAAGTGACCGCTGACGATAACAACATAACGGGCCTAAAATCTCATGACTGTCATATTATGATGCAGCGGTTACTTCCTTATGGAGTTCACCAATACTTACCCAAAGACATTTCACCCCATTAATCGAGCTCTGCTTATTCTTTAAGCAGCTTTATGCTCGAAATTTGACGCAGCAGGACATGAAGAAAGCTAAAAAACAAATGCTCGATGTTATGATTAAATTAGAGCAAATATTCCCCCCTGCTTTTTTTGACATAATGATTCATTTGGTTATGCATTTACCCGACGAAGCTATTCTAGGTGGCCCTGTTTACTATAGGTGGATGTATCCATTTGAAAGATACATGAAGAAGCTGAAAAATTATGTCCGAAATAAAGCCAGGCCTGAAGGTTCCATAGCGGAGGGTTATGTTGCAGAAGAAGCATTAACTTTCTGCTTGCGTTATCTTAAGGATGTGGAGATGAGATTTAATCGTCTTGACAGAAATGACGATGGTGCACCTGAACAACCAGATAAATTCCAGGTGTTCCAATCAGTATGCGAACCAGTGGGTAGATGTGTAGATACTCGGATGAAGCCAGATGTTATGCAGGCAGTTGTATGGTTTGTACTTAACAACAGTCCTGAAATCGATGCATACATCCAGGCATACAAAGAGTATGTTTCTTCTTTTTGCTAAGTTATTTGTTTTCGATAACTTATTCTAATATCGTGAACTTTTGCAGTGAATTTCCTAACAATACCATGGAAACAAGTTTTCCTCCCTGGTTCAATCACAAGGTAAACACATTAGATATATTACCATGTAGTCCAGAGTTTTTGCTCATCTGAATATGTTTGTATCTCTTTCGTAGATCAGTGAAAAGAGTGTGGCAAAAGACCCAAGTTGTAGTCCTGAGTTATTCTCTTTGGCATGTGTACCTTCATCGCGTGCAATTACATACCCCGCTTGCATAGTTAACGGTGTGAAGTTTTTGGTGCATGAGCGCGATAAACTTCATACCACTTAGTGCAGTGGAGTTTCAACACCCGGGCCTGATGGAGAAATGTATTATGGTCAACTGGAGGAAATTCTGAAGCTCACTTATTTGGGTGATCGAAAGGTCGTTTTGTTCCGGGTTTTATGGTTCGACACCCATAACCCTAATAACCCTACGGCACGCTCTAGGCGTTCTTACATTGAACGTGGCATACGTCATATTTTGACTGATAAGGATGCTTATAGAAATTAACAATACATTCTTTCGACACAAGCAACACAAGTCTTCTACCTTGAAGACCCTGCTAGATGACCACCTTATTGGAAGGTCGTCGAAGATGTTCATCATCGAAAGATCTGGGATCGGGATGTTGTAGATTCTGATCAAGATGTTATACATGGCAGCAGTTCATCAGATGTTGCATTTTCTGTTGGTTTGCCTGGTTTGGAGTCTGCGAATTTGAGTGTAAATCATGAATCAACAGAAGTGGATGCCCCACCAGAAGAAGAAGATGCTGATTTTGTTAATAATGAAGATGATGTCATTGCTCATGTCCTTGATGATGATGATGTTGACGTGTCTGATGATGATGAAGTGAACCTAACGATTGTTGTTGAAGAAGTTTTATCTAGCGATGATTCGGATGATGAAAATTGTTCTTAATTTGTAATTTGAATGAAACTGTTACTATATGTTTAAACATGTAACTTTTATTTGAATGAAATTGCATGTTATGTTATGTTTAAATGTGTATATTTATATGAATGTGTTTATTAGTATTAATTGGTCCACGAAATTATTTGTTCTTGTACTTGTAATTTTACAGATGGCGTGTGTAGGTCCCCAATCACACGGCGGGGATGCCGGTGGTGATCCATCACCACCACACCGGCCCTATTTTACTACGCCGGGCTACTGTTTTGGTAAGAAATTGTGATTTTTATTTGAAGTTTTTTATTGATAAAACTAAATTTTTTTACTTGTATTTTCACGACTCAATAACTTATATTTGTAGCTTCGGTTGCGAGTGTAACCTCAAATCGGGTCATAAGGAGGGCGTTCAAAGCAAACGGTAATCGGCCTTTGCCCATCAGCTTTGACATTGATGATCTAGGTACCTTTACAGTTGTGGGCACGTGGGCAACGTAGTTTAGTAGTCTTTTGGGGGAACTAGTTAGTCCACTTCCCTTTGACTGCAACCAATGGGAGCAGATTCCGGAGCCTTTTATGGCTCACATATTTCCAGCACTCGAGGTATTAATTGTTTATTATATTTGTATTCTTATCGTTATCGACCGTTTAGATATGCGTGCTATATTTAAATTATTTGTTTATTTAAATGCATATATTTATTTGCAGACTTATTTCGAGCTCACGCCTTGGTTAATCAGGCAGGACAAGGTGAAGATTGGGCGGTGTGAGTACATGGTTGGGGAACGGATAAATACTGGGATTGGGCTTCAGCTGCGGTTACTATGGCACAAACATAAAAACAGGATAAAAAAAGCATACTTTGACACACAACCGGAACCCGAGACGGCAAAGCAAAATCCGCCGCCGTCGACAGTGTGGGGTAGCAGAAGCTAAGCGGAGTGGGAGTCGTTGATCGACTGGTTTTGTGATCCGAAACGAATGGAGAGATCTGCAAAAAATGCAGAAAACCGGGCAAAGAACAAGGCTAAAACCCACCAAGGGAGGAAGTCGTTCGTACAAGGACGAACTGAGCGTGTAAGACTCATTATAATTTTTTGATTTTCAAATGTCTATATAATGTTTATATATAACTCGTTATTAATTTATTTTATGTTGTATGTATAGCCGGTTGCGAAGAAAGGGCAGAATGAAGAACTCGTGGAGACGTGGAGGATAGGCCATACAACAAAAGTTGGCGCCTTTACAAGTGAAGAAAACGAGACGGCTTATGTAAGTAATTTATCTCCTAACATGCGTAATTAATATCAAGTTACTTGTTTTTTTTAACTTAACTCTTTTTAACATACTTTTTTTTTTGACTTACACAGTTGGCGATGAATGATCTGTGGCAACAAGTTAAAGCCTGTACGGCCCCGTTGATGACCGAGAAGCAAGTACTCGATAAGACAGCCCATAGTGACAACCGGCAAAATTTTAAGGGCGTTGGCAGGCTAATGCCGGGCAGCGGCAAAGCTTCATCGAGGTACCCACATTATCCGCTTGCACAAAATCTTTGCTACTCATGAGGAAATTTCGGCGGTGTTAAGGCAAAAGCAACAAGAGAATGACTTGTTGAGGAGGCAAAATGAAATACTCCTACTTCAGCAGCAACAGATGCAGTCTCGACAAACCAACTTCGAATCTATTTTTGGGCAGTTTGTCAGCCACTACAACAACAACAACCCAGGTAATCCGTTTCCTGTTGACTTTTCTAGATTTCCACCAAATCCCCCATTTCCCCCATTTCCCCATTTCCCAACCCTAATTCCTTCGACAATTGTTATCGTCCCGTCTTTCCCAACTCTACTACATGCCCGGGTACTAGTTCTAACCCGGATCATAGTCTTAATTATTCCTACCCAACACCCGACCTTAACCAATATATACGACAAACTAATCCTCATATGAGCCACATTCCTGAGAATTTTAATGCTAGTGGTGGTGAGGAGGAGGAGGAAGAGGAGGGGGAGGAGGAGGGGGAGGAGGAGGAGGAGGAGGAGGAGGAGGAGGAGTAGGTGTAGTTTAATTTGTATCGTATTTGTTATTAGTTATGTAATACTAGAATCTATTGCCGAATCTTGGTTTGTTTTTGTATTAAGTTCGTATTTGTTAGTTTAATTTGTATAGTATTCGTCGAATTTAAGTCATAGATGAGTAATTTGGTATTGTATCATATTGCCGAATTGGTATTGCGGATATTGGTTGATTTACAGCTTGTGTAATGGTAGGTTTTTTCCGGAAAATACCTGGAAATGCAGGCTGCTGCTGCATTTTTTTTTTTTGCATACTTGACAAAATGGGACGACAAAAATGCGAACATCAAGTCGTGCCATTTGTAAAAATGTTTAAATATTTTAAACCTTTGGTACGATAATGTCGTACCAATTTGCATTTCCGAAAATATTTTAAGTATTTAAATAAATGATTTATGGAAAATAAATAAATTTTTGGTACGACAATGTCGTACCATTTTGCATTTCAAAAATATTTTACGGAAAATAAATAAATTTTTGGAACGACAATGTCGTTCCATTTGGCATTTCAAAAATATTTTACGGAAAATAAATAAATTTTTGGTACGACAATGTCGTACCATTTTGCATTTCGAAAATATTTTGCGTATTTAAATAAATGATTTACAAAAAATAAATAAGGTTTTGGTACGACAATGTCGTTCCAAATGTAATTTACATGTTTGACTGGTTAGTGGGTCCCCTTATAATATCGTGCCATTCGTTTGCCAAATTGTCGACCCAAACGTTTTTGGGACAAGAAAAATGGTACAACCAAAAAGGGTCGAGATTGTCGACCCAAATCTTTTGGTACGACCCCACTCCATTATTTGGGTCGAGATTGTCGACCCAAAGCGTTCCCATTTTTGTACACGCATCTGGTGATTGATTACGTTGAGCTGTATGACACCAAAAGAAGTTGCGGCATCTCCTGAATAGAGTATGTCTGTATTTAGACAAAGGCAAGAAGAATAACGAACAGAAAGCAAATAACATGAAAGAAACATAATTTTGTTGTGCAGAAGAGGAGTCCATGAAAATGATACAAGCTACTTTTATCTATGCATGGATACACCTATAAATGAGCCAAAAAAATACGTGGTATGTAAACATATATAACTTATTTTATTCCTGTTTGATCAAGTCATAGTAAAATAAGTCTTGTCAGTCTTGAAGAAATATATAAAAAAGATATATCTTATACCAGTATCGTTAATATAACATTATAATATTTTAACTTTGATCAATAAATTTGCACAACCATCTGCCTCTAGAAAACTTGACTTGATCAACAAGTCCACATGCATAGCATGCATCGGACAAAAAAACTGAATACTTGTCTAAACTTCTAAAGAAATTTAGTGTGCGTTTGGTTCAAACTCATAAAATAGAAATTGAAAGCTAATGATAATGGTGGGAAAAGAAAATTATTTTCTTAATTTATTCGATAATGGCTCATTACCTAGTATTGGTAATGAGTCATTGTACTATACTTTACCAATCATCTTTTTTAATGATCTTTCTGATGCCTCAACCCCTCTCATAACCCCCTATTAAGCATGCCCTTAGTTACACCTCCCTTCTCAAAATATTAGTTCACATTTCTTTTTCGGGATGTCTCAAAATAATTACCACTTTTATTTTTAAGTAAAAATTAGAGAATTTTGTGAGGGAATATTCTATTTGAGTGGTTAAAAATTAAAGTGGCTCAACTTTAATTAAACTATGTGATTTTTGTCTTCTGACAATAATTTTGAGACGGAAATGGTATTATACACGTTATGCCATTTAGTCATTGCTACCTTTATATACACAAGCTGTTAGATTATGGACATTATTTTAGTAGTCATATGTTAGGATCGAACTCGAGATCACGGGATTGCACACAATACGTATGAAGAGAAAAAGAAATAATTATTTATAAATGTTGTAAGCAATTATTAATAAACACAAAACTAATAATAGTAATTAGTATTTAATGATTAATGACTAATGACCTATTAAACGAAGATTAGGAAAGTAATACTAAAGAAAATTTGGAAACAAGGGAAGGTTTCGGAATCCTCTAGGGGACTCCACAACCGATCGGCCAAAGGGGGGTATTCCACCTCCTTTGTGCCTTGTGCTCCAAGTATTCATTAGTATAAATACAAACCCAAGATTCATTGTTTCTCATAACTTGTACACACACATCTTGGTGTTTTTCTCTCCTCTTTCTTGTTCTAGTCGATCCATAAAACAAACCCATAAGGGTTTCGATTTTCTTGATCTAAACAAGTTTTGTGTTTTATTTACTTGCATAAACTTTTTCTTGAATTAGTACGTGTGTACAAGAACGTGATTCAAACACACTATTGTTTGATTCTTGGATTGAATTACAAAAGAGGTAAGGGGTAATTCTTGTAATCCACATAAACCCTAATTAGGGTTCTTGATTGAAGATTGCAATTTGATTCTTGTTCGGGCTAGAATCACAAAGGTACGTTTACTATTTAATATTGATTAATTAATTACATGTTATATGATCTTGTTATAATTGCTTCCGCTATGCTCACTTTGATGTACTTGGTTTATTTATATGAAGGTCATGATATAATAATTCCAACAGTGGTATCAGAGCCAGGTTATAATGTGTAATTAATTATCGAAACGCATAAAAATTGGATCTTGATTTGTTTAGTTACATGTTTTTAGGGTTTATGTGTTAGATTCCTAACCCTAAATTTTTTTATGGGTCGATTTTGACCTTAAAGGGTTTTAGAGTTTTAGTTTTTGTTTTTTTTAATATGATTAGAAACCCTAGGATGTCATGTTATTTGTTATGCGTTTTAGTAAATGATCTTGGTGCAATATGTTAATTGTTAAGCTTAAATCCATGAAAAAGTGCATATTTGCATGGATTTTATATTGTGTGATAATTTAAATGGTTTAAATTGTGTATATATATATATATATATATATATATATATATATATATATATATATATATTAATGGTTAAGTTATATCCAAACATGTAAATTTATTAATAGATGTCGAATTGGGGAAGACTCCAATATTAAGTAATCAATTATGTGCTATGTGGTATTTATTTAATTTTGGCTTACGCAATCGATTTATCGATGTATGTGGCTCTTTTTCCTAGAAAAAGAAAGCCTTAATTGAATTAATACGTTGTACACCTAGATTTGATTATTAATAGGACTATTGAATAATCTTATTCCTTTTCATGAATGAGAAAGGATAATGGGAATATTAGATATGCCTAAATTCTAATATAACTCATAGCAAATTTTTAATAGTTAAGAAAATTGAGAATATTTTTCATAGGGATTTTATCATCCTAATTCAGTGATCAAGTTCTTATTAACAAATATGACATTTGTTTAACAGAAAATTATGTATAACATTTTATGAGTTATGATAATTAGAAGCTAGACTAATTACTGCAAAATGTTTTAAAGATAAACTAGTTGTTTTTTTTACTATTTTAAAGGTGCTACATACATTGTAGGATGGTAGACCTATTAAGGAAGAAATTGCATGCCCAATTTTCAAGTTAATAGCATTTGGTGGATAGTCCATCATTTACGTAGTAGAATACACTTTTAGTGCATAAGTAATTGTTACGTATGGACAATTAAAGGTGTAGGAAAGTTAAAAGTACACTATTTTCTTTCACTGGATATGAAACATTTACAATGTTGTCAAATTCAGTGGAAGTATTGTGTACTTATCACTGAATAAGGAATTATTGTAATGATCTTTAATTCAGTGGGAGTTACAAGCTTTGATATCTTGGTAGCTAAAGATAATTACTTTCCAAGTGTAGACACTCATACTTTTAAGGATAGTCTTGTACGTTTCCTTACTAGACATTCTTGTTCTACATCTACTTGTTGTGCTAAAATCTATGACACAATCATATTGAACACATAAACAAATGCATGGCATGTTGTTTATCAACTATATGAGGTTGTTCCATGCACAAGTGGGAGAAATGTTATCTTTAATGTGTGCAAGAAACAACTCATAAAGATATGTTTAATGAATTCTCTTGACTACAAGGTTAGAGAATAATGTTCTAATATTAATTCAAGAAACACTTGGTGTTACAATTTATGTTATGTGAGAGCTAGCTAGATTGCAACAACAAGGTGAATTTCATATTTCATTACTAGCAGATCAACTGAAGTAATTGAACTATGAGAATTTGCAGTTTCTAAATTAGAATAATGTTCTGATATTAATTATACTAGGCTAATTCAAGAAACACTTGGTGTTACAATTTATGTTATGTGAGAGCTTAGCTAGATTGTAACAACAAGGTGAATTTCATATTTCATTACTAGCAGATCAACTGATGTAATTGAACTATGAGAATTTGCAGTCTCTAAATTAGATACCTATTAGAACATGTGTCAATATGATATCAAGACTACTTTAATTTATAGATTTGTGAATTCATGGAATGACATAAATTAATTAAGTAATCTAATGCTACTTCAATCAGAATATTTATGTGTTCTAGGAATGACATAAATAAATGAAGAACTTATGTTATTTACATTATTGTGAAGTAATAAATTAACTTGAAATTACTATTGAAACCAAAAGATGGTGTTCATAATTACTTTAGTTAAACATGTTTATGTTTCATAGTAAAGATATAAACATAAAGTCTTTTAATTGTTACAAGACTTATAATAAAGTAAGACGTTATCTTGTTGTGTTTTTTAATTAAGACATATACATGTAGTCATTAAATTGTTAAATGACTTATAACGTATAGTGGGATTATAACAGTTTATGTTTTTCTTGTAAAGACATGGACATGAAGTAACTTTGTAAAAAGTACTTGTGTTATAAAGCATGTAATAGGCTTGAAAATTATTATACCATTAAAATGAATTAGTTGGTAAATAGACAAGTCAAAACGAATATGGTTATCTTAAATATTGTTAGATTGTCTTGCAATATTGATACTAATGAAATATCAAATATTTATGGTATGTTCAATTAGGAAAATCAAACTCTTGTTATATTGTTTGATTAAAGATAACTATGATTTCTTTTCTTCCAAAAGTTATCAAGGTTAGAATGTTGAGTATGACTTGGACATATTTAATAAAACTCCAACATAGAAGATTAATAAGACATTATCATATGATGGAATATGATGAATGTGATGAATCACATTAAGTCTTAAATTGAAGTTCCAAATTTGTTTAACTGCTTATGAAGAGGTTATTAACAAAGTAAAGTTAGGAACTGTCAATATGTATTTGTAATATCCCAAAAGAGAATATTGTATTATTGCTTAATTTGCTAAGTGTTTAAAGATAGTCTTTAAATTACTAAAAGCAAGTGGGAGTTTTGATCTTTAAAAGATAAAATTACAAGATACATAATCTTCTAAAATACACTAGTAAATATCATGATGAAGTTTGACATTTAAATGTTAAATGTTAAATCTCAAGATGATGGAATTATCATTCATAGAATAGTAATATATCTCAGATATTTGATTAATATGCTGAGGGCTATGATTTACAGGATTATTGTAAACCTGATAATCATTACGACACATTACCAAATATGAAATTGGGTAAAGTATACATGATATGAATGATTAAGATGCTGTCCATAAAGATAATCAATTTTAGAAACTTGGTTTATCTTAATAGTTAGACTAGAAAATGAAGATGAGTTTCTTCAAAGTTTAAGTAACCCTTGTGGTTTAAATCTTTGTATAGAAATCATATGGACAAAATTGTGCACGTATTTAATGCATGTCTTATAACAAGATTATTAATCACACTTAAGCAATTAACTGTGATTGAATATTCTTTTCTAAGCACATTAATATATAAAGATTATGATTGTCACATTTATGAAATTGAAAATAGAATATCAAAACTCTTTCTTGAGTGATTACTTGAGCGAGGACGATAAGTAATCAAAAGGAGTTTATGAATTCAAATAAATCTTTGGAAGTGTCCAAAGTGCAATAATCCATGGATGGATAAATGCATGCATCTAGAAGATTACTCTTATGTTTAATTATTAAATTCATGTTTTGATTTATAATTGAAATAAGATAATTTCTAAGTATTCCTAAAAGCTAGTAGGAGTATTATGTTTAATTTCTTAAATCATATATGTTGTAGAACATATGAAAAGTAATATTCCATATAAGTAAATGTTAAGTCTTAGAATGGAATGAAATTTTACTTGTAAGATTTAGAAAATAAGACATATAACCTTGGAATGAATGTCTATTGTTGAAACATGTGTGGTAAATGAATCTAATATAACATGATATATTATTTAGAAAGTCTAAATAGATATGTATGACATGAATAAAATCTAAGTATGACTCATAGATTTTTCATGTATATCATGTTTTGTTGTATCATACTTGATTACAAGATAATTTGGCAATATTAATATCTAATTATAAGTTATTAGATAACTTGTGTAATATTCTAATAAGAATATGTTTGATTATAGAATTACATCCTAAATCTGGAACAGCTTCCAAATTCTATAGATGAACAATTTTTCAATTGTTGTGAAAATTGTCATAGCCAACAAACTTGAAAGTTTGAAGGGCATCAAACATTACACAATAGATATTATGGTTTACGGAAAGTTTTAATAACATATTGTTGTTTGCATACAATGATGCTAATAAAATTGAGATGACACTCAATACTAGTTATGGTATGGATTTCATCCTTGGATATTACTAGTTATGCTTACTAAAAGCATAGTTACATTATACATTAAGAGAATAAGAATACTTTAAACTTTAAAATGTTTGGAAGTTTGATTATCATAAATTGGTGGTTAAGGATGTCACACATTTTATGAAATACTATATGGCATTGTCAAAATTCTTAAAATTCCGATAGATCAAAGTTGGATGATTTATGTTTTGTCAACAAGTAGGAATGTCATTACTTGAGACATAATTCATCAACAAGTTATCATGCATTGATCTATTTAGTATTTGGATAAGGGATGTTAAACAATTATTATAATAAATTTAAATACATGGTATGTTTAATTTATAATAAATTGTATCCTATATTTGTATGTTTAATCCATGAATAAAGGTTATTCTAAATTGTCCGTTGTCAGTTAATAATATGGGAATATTATTAAATCAAGACAAATCTGAAGGTTGGTATAATATACTTAAAGTATATTGATGCGTAGTCATGCCATTTCAGATGATATTCAATGATACCGAATATAGGACTTATCCCAACTACATGATGTTACTTTATGGATTTTGTTATTAAGTAAATCATGAGAAGTTATCCTTAGACTTGAGATGCAAGATAAGTGTCATGAATGTAGTAAATTTTTGTGGAACAACTTAACGCTATACGTAACTGGTAGTCATAAGGGTTGTTTTCGGAAGTGTTACAAAGTTTGTGGGTTTTGCTTGTAGTCAAGATAGAATTTGTTCCTTCAAATTTATTTTTGGAGTTTAATACTGTTGCGCCCCTCGTAGGGTTGGTAAGATGTATGTGTGGCCACACCCAAAATCTCCCCTGAATATGTTCAGAAGATTTGGTAATCTTGATCAATCACAAACAACGAGAGACAGAATGGTTAATTAAGGAATGACTTTAATCCATATCCTTATTAACATGGTATTAGAAACAAAAGGATAATAATAATGAGAAATCATTAAAAGGTTTTTCCAGGAGCCTTACTCGAGATCGTACTAGAGGCATCGGCGTGTTGCAAGACGCTAACCGATGTGATTACACTATTAAAATATGTCCAAGTGGGAGCTGTTAGATTATGGACATTATTTTAGTAGTCGTATGTTAGGATCGAACTCGAGATCACGGGATTGCACACAATACGTATGAAGAGAAAAAGAAATAATTATTTATAAATATTATAAGTAATTATTAATAAACACAAAACTAATAATAGTAATTAGTATTTAATGATTAATGACTAATGACCTATTAAACGAAGATTAGGGAAGTAATACAAAAGAAAATCTGGAAACAAGGGAAGGTTCCGGAATCCTCTAGGGGACTCCACAACCGATCGGCCAAAGGGGGGTATTCCACCTCCTTTGTGCCTTGTGCTCCAAGTATTCATTAGTATAAATACAAACCCAAGATTCATTGTTTCTCATAACTTGTACACACACATCTTGGTGTTTTTCTCTCCTCTTTCTTGTTCTAGTCGATCCATAAAACAAACCCATAAAGGTTTCGATTTTCTTGATCTAAACAAGTTTTGTGTTTTATTTACTTGCATAAACTTTTTCTTGAATTAGTACGTGTGTACAAGAACGTGATTCAAACACACTATTGTTTGATTCTTAGATTGAATTACAAAAGAGGTAAGGGTAATTCTTGTAATCCACATAAACCCTAATTAGGGTTCTTGATTGAAGATTGCAATTTGATTCTTGTTCAGGCTAGAATCACAAAGGTACGTTTACTATTTAATATTGATTAATTTATTACATGTTATATGATCTTGTTATAATTGTTTCCGCTATGCTCACTTTGATGTACTTGGTTTATTTATATGAAGGTCATGATATAATAATTCCAACACAAGCAGCGTGTCTTGAGGCGGCGGTACCTTATATTTAAATTTTTTGATAAACTAATTTTTGATAATACATTTTATTATTATTATTTGATAAACTAATGATGGACTATCAATAATTTGACCATTTCTCACAACTTCCCGCAAACCCATCATTTGACCATTTCTCACAACTTCCCGCAAACCCATTATTTGTTTCTTCCATCCTTTTGATTTGTTCCTTCACGTAAATTTTAGTCCATCATTTTACTGAAAACACTATGGTAAATTAATTGAATGGGCAAGTATGGATACTATACCGGAGCACACGTCATGAAATCTTAATGTCAATACAGAAAAACATTTACTATGATAAAATGTTTAGCATGACAAAATGCTCGCGCGCTCTTCAGTTACTCATCACCAGATTCGAAAGTAGAGCTATTAAGATGGAGTTCTTCATTTTAAAATGCCAGACCTGACGAGTCCACCAAATTCTTTTTTTTTTCCCCCTGAGATATAATGTTGGATATTAAGAGGAAATAGGTGTTATGCAAAAAAGTTTGGTCAAAGAAAATTTACTCATGTATTTTAGTTTCATCATACATATTGTTTGCGGGTGTAGTTAATGCATCATAAGTTAGTTTAGTATGGTGCATGTAAAAGTGTTTATGCATGAAAATTAGTAAAATTCTTTAGGATATATATATCAAGGCAAAAACAATTATGTAAAACATATAAAAAGATTTTTAAATATTCAGATCATATGATGAAATTAAACCAAAATAAAATGATGTATATATTCGACTGATAACGGCAATAAAAATAGATAAATAATTAAGTAATATAGTTAATGGTCTATACATACATTTGACGGATTAATAATGATGGTGGATGTGATCATAGAGGAGATAGAAATAATCTTACGTTAGGAAACACAAAAAGGGGTTAAAACTGCATAAGGGCATAAGAGTCTATTTACAATCGTATTTATGTGTAAGAATCAAATTGGTGGGCTGGTGGGTGGGAAGGGGGCTAGGTCGGTTAGTACCGGGGTGTGGGGGGATATAATGAATGTTGGAAAGGGGTTGGAGGAGGTAGGCATACAGTTTTCAGCTTCATTTCATAGGAAAGTCGAGGATGGTGCGGGTACTTATTTTTGGAATGATATGTGGATTAGTGAATGTAACCTTAAAGATAGGTTTCCTAGGCTTTATCATCTAGAAAGGCGTAAGGAGGCAAAGATAGTATAGAAAGGTAGGTGGATTGGTAGTGAGTGGAAGTGGGTATGGGAGTGGTCTAGGGAGCCACGAAGGAGGGGTGGAGGGGAGTTAGAGGAGTTGGAGTCTATTTTAAATATAGTTACTATTGATTCTTCTTGCACGGACACGTGGAAGTGGAGTCTTGATGAAAATGGTGTTTTTTTCAGTCAAAATTTTGTCATCTTTGGTTGATGAAAAGTCTCTTTCAATTGGGGGTAATGGTAATACCACGCTACGAAATAAAATAGCTCCAAAAAATATCATTGTTTTGTGTGGAGAGCTTTACGTGGGAGGTTACCTGTTCGTATGGAGTTAGACAAGAAAGGTATTGACATTCCTAATATTTTATGCCCTATGTGTGATGAGACCGTGGAGACCATTGATCATGCTTTAGTCTTATGCAATAAGTCTATGAGAATATGGTCAAAATTTTTTGAATGGTGGAGTGTGGAGTTGTGGATTCGTTTACTACTAGTGAAATGTTGCGTCATGAGGGTGGTAATTTGGTTTCTTCGAAAAGCAAGGTTTTGTGGGAAGCAGTTGTGTGGATAACCGGGTATTTCATATGGAGGAATAGAAAAAATTGTTGTGTTTTCGGAAAAAAAGTAGAGTCGGCTGAAAATGTTGTCCAAGATGTTAAAGTGAGAAGTTACGAATGAATCAAAAGGAGGTCGCCGAAAAGTCATATATTATGGGAGCAGTGGCTGATGTGTCCTGATTTGTGTGGGGATTCTTCGCGGACGGGTGTAGGCATAAATGTGTAAATTGGTCGAGGTCATATAGCAGTCTAGCAGATATTTTGGCATTGCTGGAGTGGCGAGTATCTTGTGTTTGAGCAACTTATGTGTTTTCTAGTATGTAGCAAGATGCTTAGTTTCGTAGCACATTCTTATTGATTTTGATTGGAGGTCTTGTGTTTTATTTTCCTAGCATCTCGTTAGTGTTTTCTCATTAGTCTTGTTGATTGTTGCTTTTGTTTGTCGAGCTCCTCCTAGTTTGTGGGAGTGGGTTAGTCACATTTGTTGTTGTGGCATGTGTGGCCTTATGTTTCTTTTAATCTATTGACTTTTTTTAAAAAAATAATAAAAAAAATAAATAAATAAATAAAATAAAAAATAAAAAATTACAAATGAAATAATCGCTAACCACTTTGTAGATTTTATCAAACGCATTCACAATCCAGTATCTTTATTGGTTATAGCAAACACTACGTAACTAATTGAAAAAGTACGTTTTAATAATATCAGGTTTGTTGAAAAGTTTTTGTTAATAAACGACCCATGACAAGGCACGCATGCTGAAAAAGTTAAACAAAATTAGAACGTTGACAAGGTTCAGTGAATTCCGACCCATGACCAGGAAATATAGAGAAAGTTGATTTGGTGTAGTCTATATCTGACCACAGGCTATTCTAGTGACTGAAAGTACGGTCAGTACAGTTGCCAAATTCACAAAACAAAACCGGTAATGAAATATTGTTTCTACTCAAGGGTCATCATCAGCACAATTACTTTCAAGCTGGTATCATTATTATGTGAATAATATTTCGTATGCAAACTTTAAAGATTTCCAATCTAAGCTTGCATTTAAGGGTACGTGCATGAATGATGCAGATGAATGTTAAATCAAATTCTTATTATATCTTATCCTTCAGCATAAATTTTGTTACAATTTATTTATTAAGGTCGTTGACATGCTCTAGGATATTTGTATTTTCTTTTTTATTACTAGTATTTCTTTTACATATATATATATATATATATATATATATATATATATATATATATATATATATATATATATATATATATATATATAAACCTCTATTAAATAGCTCATATTATATATATGCACTACAAATGAGCAGGGCCGACTTTGAGGGTGTGCAAGGTGAGCGATCGCATAGGGCCTCAAATTTTGTAAAGGCCTCAAAATTTATCTCGTTAATAATTATATTTATGTGTACACATATTTTTCACAAAGAAAGTAGTATATAGATGAGAAAATATCTTAAATAAGTAATATGTTAAAACGTTTAGTTAATTAATTATATTATATCTTATACATAATGATATATACCTTATATATAGCATTCCTTAGCGAAATGCCTCATTATTTAATTTTGTCCAGAGCCCTCAAAATTTTTATAAATTCATGGTACGGCCCTGCAAATGAGGTACCGCTGGGATTCTCACCCTTTCAGCGATGCTCTCTTACATAAATTATAAATTGGTTTCATGATCAACGGATATGAATAACTCAAGATCCATATTTGAGTGACAAACACTTCCCGTGTGTTTTTCGTCTTACCATAGAAACCATCGATCGTAATTCAATAACTTAATGCTTAAAACAATGCACAAAAAAAATAATCAGAAAGAAGCTATTGATAAACAACACATTATTAGAAAGACACGACCAAAAGCATCCAAGCTAAATACAAAACTCAAACCCCATCCCTATAAAAGACACGAAACTAGCAAATTTCCTCAACCACCATGAAAAATATAATGAACAAAGGTAAAATGGTAACCAGATTATATAAAGTGAAATTTCCGTTTTGCACAACACCTTATTATTGTGCTCTCAACGCACTTCGACAATGCTACTGTTGGTCACCGTACCGCTAGCAGAACTGACTTCAAGAGCATCTGGTGTTGCATTATACGTTTGCACAAGCATCTTCATTGGAAGGTTTGGGAGTGCAGCTTCGAACTTGAGCACTTTAATTGCTTGGCTGATAGACGGCCTCAATCTCGAGTCAGGGTGAGCACACCATAAACCAACTCTCATCAAACACTCGACTTCTTTTTTGTCGAATACATTGCTCAGCATCTGATCCACACCAGAAAGCAACTCATCTTTTCCGAGTAAGTCCCAAACCCAATGCACCAATCCAAGATCAGAATTTGGGTCAACTCTATCCATCGCCTTTCGGCCGCAGGCGATCTCTAAAGCAACTACCCCAAAACTATACACATCGGACTCTTTACTTGCCTTCCCTGTTGTTACATACTCAGGGGACATGTAGCCTAAAGTTCCGGCTAAACCAGTTGTTCGAAAACCTGATTCATGGTCCATGATTCGAGCCAATCCAAAGTCTCCAAGCTTTGAATTGAAGCCAGAATCAAGCATGATATTGCTCGCTTTAATATCACGATGCAATACACATTGTTCACACTCTTCATGGAGATAGAGCAAAGCAGAAGCTAATCCCATGACGATCTTATATCTCACACCCCATTCCAGGGGACTTTTTTTGCTGAAGAGGTAATAGTCAAGGCTGGCATTTCGGTGCCTTAAACTGCTAATGATCTTCACTTCGGTTATGTACTCTTTTTTTCCTTGTTTAGAACCTTGTGAAATTTTTTTAACAGCGACCACCATGCCTTCATGCGATAAGTAGCCTTTATAGACACACCCGAAACCCCCCTCACCCAACTTCAAGTCATCAGAGAAGTTATTCGTTGCCAAAGCAAGATCTCTGAAAGAAAATCTTTTAGGTCCTGTTCCTCTTTCAAGATCATCGGTCATCGATGTCAATGCATCTGTTTCGAGTGAGTTATTTCCAGATTTTCCATGTCTCCTCCTAAACATAACATATACTACTATGACTACTACAATTAGAATACTAATAGGAATGGTTATTCCCAATGCTGATTTCCATTTTTTTGGACTTTCTTTTCTTTTTTGTGTTGTATTCAAACTTGAACTGAACTCCCAGTATCGAACGATCTGTCTCTCAACTGCAATACCTGTGGTACCCGAAAATCCAAGTATTACCCACTCAGGAAGAACGTCCCTGAGGTCAACTCTATACGAAAGACTGGTGGTATTTTCTAGATCAGTAGCATAACGCCAAGACATGATCATCATCTGCGTGGTAGCATTATAAGAAACACACACATTTGCAGGATGTCCACTGTGAAAACTAGCATTCCAAAGAATACTATCAACTGATTTAATCGAGTTCAAGTTGATACCTGCATGTTCATACTGAGGATCCTGTGAGTTTACAATAGAATCAAACTCAAAGACAATCATTTGGTTTTGGAGTGAGTCGTTGTTAGTTGTGTTGAACAGGCCTAAGAATTCACCAGCTGAGTTGGGTGGAATTTCGAAGCCAACTGGAGCAAGAAAGAAACTAAATGCATCGCCATATCCAGATGATTGACCTCGTGTATCGATTACAAAAGTGAAATGAGTAGTGAAATCAGAGAGCCTCCTAGATTTTCTGTCCCATATTTGGACTGGATCCGCGTATTTGGCATGGCCAACACGCATCTTGTAATCAACTTTGTTGAGCTCTATGACTCCATTAAACGGTACGGCATCACCTGAATAAGCTATGTTTTTTGTATCTGGAGAAAAAGTATCGAACTTAAAATATGTTGATTCAGACAAAGGCAAGATGAATATGGAAGAAGAAACAAAGAAGATGAGACAAACAATTTCAAGTCGTGGAGATGAGTAAGCCATGATAATATTAGGCAAGATCAAGAAGAAACAAAGTGAATGATACAACCATCATTTGGATATGTGTGATTACTTATAAATGAGGAGAAAGAAAATTTAAGGTCTAATTACTTGTAACTTGGAATTGGCAATGAGAAAAGTATTATGACACGATGACGAATTGGGGACAATGACCCGAAGTAAAATTTTAACGTGCTAAGTAGATGGAGAACTAGAGAAGACTATAGCTATATAAGTTATACTAATAATATTTTGCAATCATATGAATGTAATACAGAATAAAAATCGATTATTCATAACATCTGCTATCAGCTAAACCATTTACATATTTGTGTTATGTGTGTGCATTCTTAATTTCTTATCTCGTGGGTATCTCGCACAAAGTTGACTAAAACTTAGAATACAATAAGGGGATATCCTAAACTTATTATACATAAACAAATTCTGCAAAGTACTTACAAATTTTGTAATGATGCAAGTATGAAACCTTTTATATATATGATCTAAACCTATCGAATAGCACCCAAGCATCTTAAAAATATACGAGAAACATAGTTTCCTTGACAACCTTGACAGAGTGACTATTTTTAAAATTTACTATAAGAATATAATATGAATATTAAAAAGAAAAGGAATTTTATGACAGTAATAAACGTCAATTTTTTTGCAATTTGCAAGGGTCATCAGAATGATGTGTTGTAAATTTGAATCGACCAATCAACTGAGTTTACAAGCCAATTGTTCAACGTACATTAATTTTGTAGAAAAAATAACAGATGATCAGACTTTGACTAATGATTGGTCAGTTTGGCACCTCATCATGGCCCATTAGCGCTGAATAACAAAACAATCAACACCATTACGTGAGTAGTAGTGCTGTAAACGAAACAGACAAACACGAACGGAGCCCTGTTCATGTTCGTTCATTTAATTTTAACTGGACAAATAAACGGACTCGGACGCTTAAACGGACGAATTTTCTTGTTCATGTTCGTTTATTAAGAAAATGAGTTGTTCATGTTCGTTTATGTTCGTTCATTAAGACACTAAACGAACGCTAAACGAACATAAACGATCGAACATAAATGAAAATAGACAAACAAACATAAACTTTATTAAATTCTTCACAATATAATGTTTTATAAGTTGTATTGTTTAAACAAACCAATTTTTAAAATTATACAATTAAAAAATATGATATATGAACATAAATAGATAAATAAATATAAACAAACTTTAACGAATGCATAATCGGACGTTCACGAACATAAATAAACAGACGAAACTTTTGTTTATGTTCGTTCATTTAACTAAACGAACGTAAAATATTGTTCATGTTCGTTCATTTAATAAACGAACGAACATAAACGAACTTTTTACCGAATGGTTCATGAAATGTTCACTAAACGTTCAATTCGTTTACAGCCCTAGTGAGTAGACCACCTATATAAGTAGAACGTCAAGGTCATCGTTTACTTGGTCTATGACAAAAATACTCCGGGTGATGTATTTACTATTTAGTATATTTACAGTACCTTAGCCATATGTATAGTAGTGGGGGGCGATGCCCCCAACCAAGCTTTCATGGATACCTAAAAATACATAAGAAAAAATAACAAATCTGCGTGACCTCAACACTCTCAAAGGTTACCAAAAATCACAGTGTTGTGTAACGTAGAAACAGTTTTTCGGGTTGCATTGTCGGAAAAAATGGAGAAGATGAGAAAGTGGAAAGTGTGAAAGTGAGTATGATATAATATTATATATATCAACTCTTCATTGTTTTTCTTTATTGACATATAGGAGCAGTCGTAGTACTCTATTAGTCTATTATGTCTAATTATAATTCGATAGTTTTTCTCAAAAAAAATTATTTATGTGTTTAATAAGAAGTTTATGTGGTCACATGTTTTTACAATCACAGTTCTTCAAATTTTAAAAATGTTATGGGTTTTTAGAAATAATCACATTTCTTTAAAAAAAAATAAGTTGCTTAACCAGGCAAACACTTTTTACGCAATTTATTAGTTTCTTATGTTTAGTTTTTCGTTAAGTATTTGTACAAAATTTTGATTGATGCTAAACCATCAACCTAAACTGACCAATGAATGGTCAACAAGGTCAAACAGCCTAGAGTCAATGCTCCGCGGAATATAGTGGTTTTCCCGGGTCGTTATGTCCCGACGAGGTGTGAATTGTTATCAAAACGGGTTTGTGATCGGGCGAATTTGGACAGGAAAGGGTTAGAGATGATTAAACTAAGGAATTACGAATGAGAACGATGTAAACAAACTATATTAACAATAACGCGAAACCTAATTGACCTAAAACGTAATCTAAAAACTTAAAATCAAAATTTGCTTATAAATAAGAAGAAAAATAAGCCAAACGGCTTAAATAGAAGCTATCACTTTATTTATGTTTTTGGTTTTTCTTTATTTAACAAACTACTTTTACTAACGTAACCTAAATTTTAAAACGTAAAAGTTATTTAAATAAAACGCGAATTGAAATCAAAATAAACGCGAGTGCGCAAAATAAAACGTGAAATTTAAGCTACGTTAACCCTACGAACATGCAAATTATATTTTATGATCCTAATGATAAAGGAAAATTTTGAGAAAAAGAAAATTATTTTTTAGACTTTTTAATTAACTACTATTAATTAATTACTATTTAATTACTAATTAATAATTTTTAAATTACACTAATTATGAAATTAAGCTAGAAAAATGAAAATTTAATTCTAAAAATTCTAAAATAATATAAAAGTAATTTTAAAATTAAAAATATATTTTTCCTACTTTTTATCTAATTATTATTAATTAATAACTATTTATTAATTACTAAAACTACTTATGATTTATTAAAAATACTAAAAGGCAAAGAAAAATCTGAAATTTTTAGGAAAATTCTAAAATACAACTAGGAACTTAAGAAAAATAAAATCTACTGAAAAAAAAGTCAAAATAAGCAAAATGGGCAATAAGCACTTACAAATAAGCACTTAAAAATAAGCACTTAGCAAGAAAAGTTACCACAAGCTCAAAACCAGTTCAGACAACTTCAATGAGCTTAAAAAAACTTAGATCACCCAAGAAACTAACAGATTAAGCCAAAACAAGCTAATAAGCAAAATTCAAAAGCTTAAAACCAAACAGTCCACTGGGCTGTTTAGCAATCCAAATAAGCTAAGAGCAAGTGATCTCAGGGCCAAAATAAGTTTGGAACCCTCAAGCCTGGTACAAGGGCTTTCCAAAAAACCAAATTGCAGGTCATGGGCCCCACAGGTAAGCCAAGAACAGGTTCATGAATTGAGCTTGTGAGAAAGAATATTGTGGTGTGGGACAAATTTGGCAGCCAACAAGTAACATGTGCATTTGCTTACACAAGCTAAAACTAAGATCATCACAGGCTCATAGAAGTCTAGACTAACACATATAAGCTGATTATAACAAATACTCAAGCTTTAAACAAGCAAATTCAAAAATCAACAAGCTCAGCTAAAGTAATGTAGCAGCAGCTTGAGCAAGAAGCAATATTAAGCTCAAATAAGCACACAAGCTCAAGCAAAAGAAAACTTAGATAAATGCAAACTCAGGTAACAAAAATTAACTAAAAATGACATCAAACAAATAGACTATAACCAAGTGAACATGAAATCTAACAAGCTCAGTGGTTAACTGAGCATGTTCAGCAGATATGGGACAAGTAGGCAAATTGGGGAGCAAAATTGAACTAGGTGAACAAGCAACTTTGGCAAATTAAGGAACATAATCAACAAGACAGTGTAGCCAGGGTCTCAAATCATCAAAAATCAGATTCTAAGGGCAAGAATTGAGCTGGATCAAAGCCAAGCAAAATGGGTCAGAATGAGACACCCTTGGTGCAGGGCAGAGAAGCAGTTCCAATGGGCATGTTCAAGCTAGTTTTTAGGCAAGTAAATGGAAAAGCTAGGGTCCAAAAGCTAATGAAAAATAAAGACTAGCTAGTAGAAAATAAATAAAAACAATAATCAAGAAGTTTGAACCACTAATTAATGCTAAAAATTGATAATGAAAAAGTGGCACTGAGCCAAGAGGGCTGTTGTACCAGTGGTTGAAAATGGGTGATAATTGGGAATTTGACTAACAAAGTTCAAAGCCAAGCATTAAACATATTAGACTAACCTATGTGAGCTAGTAATAAACACAAACAACAACAATAAGCCGTCTAAACTAGCATCTGATGTGATTAGGACAGATTCAATAGCAGACCTGGTACAGCAGGGCATTAGCAGGCCTAAGGGGCAAAGTGGTGAAAAATATATTACCCCCCGTCCCTTATAATACCTAGTCAAGCCCTACAGTCAAACAACATCACCTCCTCCTTATCCCTCCAAACCGTGACCTGCAATCTCTGCCAAACCCACTCACATCCAACACCATCATCACCCCTACCACATCTAATCCCACACTCCAAACCCTACATTACCTTTCCACCATAAACCTCCAAAATATGTTCCCTGCCACAAATAAAATGCCAAAATAAGCTGTAAACCCTTTTTCCCGCCAAAAAGAGCTCAAAGGCCAGGATTGATTGAAGACAATCAAGGGTCAAGATTACTTGTGGGAAAGCATGTGTGGGTCACCAAAACCCTAGTGGATGAAGTATAAAAAGAAAAGAAAGAAGCAGAGTAGTAGTAGTAGATTTTAGGTTAAAATAGATTTAGTGTAATGTAGTTTTAAATCCTTATCTTTTTCAGTTTTATTCTCACTAATGTACTCCTTATTTGAAACTAATGCAATTTAAGGTTCTCAGTTAATAAATTTCAAGTGCTTATTTTTTTTTCTTGCTTATTAAATTGCTTATCCTTTTTTTTTGCTTATTCTGATTATTGGTATGATAATGATTGTCTCATTTGCTTTAAAAGAGTTCATGTATGCCTAATGTTGCTTAGTCTCGTAGTTAGTCAGTTTAAAATAGTTTTTATAAAAATTTTAGATAACTAAAATAGTGTTTGGTACAAGCTGACCTTTGGTGGTCAAACTAGTCTAGGTCCATATTTTAATTTCAATTAGCATTGAAACTGTCATTATTAGTTATTTTTAGAAGATTTCAAATAGATTTGAGTAGTATTTTAGGATGTGCATCAGTTGACCATCCCAACTTTGCCCTTTGACCCCATCTCTTGGTTAGGATTTGGTAGGATTCAGTTTATGATTTTGATTTCATAAGTAGTTAGTAGCTTAAATCTTATCCTTTTTAGCTTATTTCAGCTTTAGGTTGGCTTATTGGAAGTTAGGTTGCGGAACAGGAATCAGTAAGTGTTTTATTAACATTGGCCATTTGTGTTGTTCAGTGATTCAAATCATGAGCAGCCCTGCACATGAGAACCCATTAACAGCCCCCTTCTAATTAGTGGTAGGATAGTTTCATTGGGCTTAAGCTTGTTTTAGCTTTTTGAGACCATTTAGATTGCCACTCTTAGCCTGCTAGTCAGTTCACCCACCAACTGCAGCCCATGATCCTTTTTTTAGCTTATTGTTTGTTGTTTATGCTCTAGAAATACTTTTGCAGCCCATTTAGCTTAATCTTCATATCAGTTAGCCTGTTAAGGGGGTGTTTGGCATAGGAAATTTTGGTTGCCCAAAACCAGTTTTTGTCCAACTTTCACTTTCAAATAGCCTTGGTACCTCATTGTGAGTAGTTTTAAACTAAGCTTTTGCCCTGTGATTAAGTATTGAAGGTTCTGAGTGGTTTGGCAAATATTTTATTTGCATAACTGTTTCATTTAAGTGGTTTAGGTAAGCTTCTGTTTTTAAGATTTTAGAGTTAGTTTGTTTCAAATTAGCTTATATAAGGATCTGTCCTTTTTGTCGGTGCTTTTCTTTTTCTTTTTTTCCCCCTTCTTTTCTAAATTTGTAATGTTTAATATATATTTGCCATTGATGACTCTGTTTCCCTGAAGGTTTATGAAACTGGCCATGGGAGAAGAGGTGGTAAAGGTGAAGGTGAAGTTGGGGGCGGACAACTTTACGCATTGTTTTGAAACCCGGGTCGACCCCGGTTAACCGGTTCGACAGGTTCCGGCCAAAAAAAGGGTCAAAACAACTCCGGTTTCTAAAACCGGGTTAACCGGTTAGACCTGCCGGGTTTTGAGTGACCCGGGTCAACCCGGTTCTTGAAACCCGGCCGGGTTTCGTTTTTTCAAAATTTTTTAATAAAAACCGGGTTGACCCGGCGGTCGAACCGGTTGACCTGGTAAAAAAATAAAAATAATAATAAATTGAAAACCGGGTTGACCCGGCGGTCGAACCGGTGACTCGACCGGGTCAATTTCGAACCCGGTTTTCAAAACATTGCTTTTATGTGTTTGTGTTTAGGGTTGAAATGAAATGATATATCAAGTTGTATGGATTGGATTCATGGACTGGGTTTATAATAACTTTTGTTGGGTTTCTATTTTTTTTCTTTGTGTATTTTAAAGTATTTACGTTTTTTTGTTTTCTTTTTTAATAAAAAATATTATTTGTATTATTTGAATGTAATGTATTTTTATTTTAACTGAAATGAATTTAGTTTATTTAATGAAGTGAATAAAAAAAATTGTAAGTGATGGATCCCAAATGAGTAAGTTGAGGTTAGTTGAGAGTGAAGAGGGAGTTAGTTGTGAAGAGTTGTTGAGGTGATGTGACACCCGTGGGAATCAAATGAGTAATTTTAGCTTGTCACCACAACTTCCACTCTAATAACTATGTAAACTGATATGAAAGCGTATGATATGATAAATAAACAAGAAGAGTAATTAGCAGATTCAAACAAATATCGTCAGTGTACTATCAACCGATGACTAGAAAATGGAGAGAAAGTGACGTGGTGTAGTCGATTATAACAATCTGATCATTAAAGTTTATCAAGGAAATCTTGGTTAAATAAACAAACAAAATAAGAAAAGACCACCATAAGCTTAAAAATTTTAAGATTCCTACTGCCGAGCATCTCACCAAATCCAACATATAAGCTTAACTGAGATTCATATCTAAAACCATTAGTGATAAAAAGAGTAGCTCACCAAGCTTATTTGTTAACTATGGTTCAATTCAATAACCAAGATGATAAAAGTAGTAACCCACAAAGCGTATATTTTAACTTTAAGCTTATAGTTCAATTCTATCAATGTGGGATTGGGTTTGCCACCCAACAATCTCCCCTAAACCAAAAACACCATGGGCCTCCCCTTCTATAGCAAGGATCTCACCTTTTTCATACCGCCGACCTTTACCATCGGAACACACCTCCTTTTTCCGGTTTCCTTTCGATACAATATTTAGCGGGATCCACTGATACCGTCAAACCAGTGTCAAACCAAGTGAACACCATCCACATCATCATTGGCCCAACAGTAGATCTTATACCATTTGTTAGGATTCCTATGGTCCAGCATCTAACCGAGTCCAACATATAAGCCCAACTGAGGTTTCATTTTAAAATCAATCGGTGATAGAAGGAGTAGCCCACCAAACTTATAATTGTATGTTAACTTTGAGATTATAGTTCTACCGATGTGAAATTATAGAATATTTTTAGTTCAAATTAATTAATTGTTCAAACTGATCCATTCCGTGTTAAAGATTTTTGGATAACTTTCTGACTTCTTAATTTATTATATATACTATATTTAATGTATTTTCCATATCATATCTTATCTATAATACTATAAGATTCAGTCCCTAAATTTAATGTGGAGTTATGATGATAGAGTTTTTAGAGTTAGAAACAAGTTGGAGTCGTTTAGTAGTTGCATAGAGTACAAGATAGATAATGCTCGAAATTCAATGCAGCCTCATAATAACTATACAATCATGAAAGGAGATGAAGTGCAAGGGTTGCCCGAATTGATCACATGGCATTTAGTATAGAATTAAAAGTCGGTTAGATGAAGTGCAAGGGTTGCGAAAGGTTGCCAAAATAATTAATGATTTAACCTAATTCATGCCTATATAAACCGACCAAAATCACATTTAGTGAGTACATTTGAAGATGATTCACACATCTTTTAGATCTTTGATTGTTGGTAGTGGTATGTATATTCTCTTTTGCAACATTTTGGAGATGATTCACACATCTTTTAGATCTTTGTAATTAACTTGGTCTTCTTTTTTTCTTAATTTAGTTATCATACTCAGGTATCATGAAAATCACAAAAGATCATGCATGCTCAGATAAATGGAACCAAAGATTGGGATACCAACTATTTTCTTTGTTTCTTACATATTTAGGTGATTGTTATAGATAAGCATATATATAGATATATGTATTATGTTAATGCATTTTCATATACAAGTAATTTATGTGCGTTTTCTATTGATGTAGCTCACATATGCGAATTGCTTCAAAAAAATGTCCACGAGCATGTATGTAAAGCAACATTTAAATGGTTAAATGATACTTTTTAACGTGATTAGTTTATGTAAGTAGTTGCTTTCGAATGCTCTTTGAGAAATATTAGAATGAATTTATCGTATGCAATTGAATTATTATTGAAAAGAAGGTCCGTGCATCGCAAAGTGTTTTCTTTTTCTATATGTATAATCATTAGTGAGAAACCAATATTTACGCCAATTAAATGAGTTTTCCATAATAGCAAAATACGACATATTAAAAATATCACATTGAGTAATGAATATAAAGGAAAAAATACATTATTTTGACTTAAATCCGTTTGTAAATTATAATATCAAATAAAAAAGCTAAGTTTTAAACATAAGCAAAATTTCAAACTTTTATCGAAAAACAAAACCGGTGCATTTAATGTGAAATATATACAACATCAAGATGGAAGTGCAAGGCTTGCCAGAATTTATTACATGACATTTAGTAATTAGTATACAATTAAAGTCGGTTATGGATTGAGATGAAGTTGAAAAGGTTGCAAGAATAATTGATGATTTAACCTAATGCAATATATATATATATATATATATATATATATATATATATATATATATATATATATATGTATTATGTTAATGCATTTTCATATACAAGTAATTTATGTGTGTTTTCTATTGATGTAGCTCACATGTGCGAATTGATTAAAGAAAATGTGCACGAGCATGTATGTAAAGCAACATTTAAATGGTTAAATGATACTTTTAGCATGATTAGTTTATGTAAGCATGCAACTTGAATAATGAATATAAACGAAAAAGTATATAATTTTTGCTCAAACCCAGTTGTAAATTAAAAAAATTAAGTTTAAGACATAATAGTGGAGTCCAAAGGTTTTAGGAATTATGAATAGTGTGTTAATTAATATTCATTTAGTTAGCTGTTTAGAATTGAGTTTATTGATAAAATTTATTAATATTAGTTAGACTTCAATGTTAATTTTCAATAAAATTAGTTGTACAATAAAATGAGATAAAGCTAAAAAGGTTTGTAATGATTTTTATACAGTTTATGTGGCATTATTATATATACATCATTACAAAAACTTTAACTTACAAACTTAATAAAGAAAATATTTAACGCACGTTAAACTATGACCAATTAGATAGACCTCGTGTGCTTTATATTACCCTGCAAAAACCATCTAATAGACAAGTATTGTAGGGATAAGTAATAGACCAAAAGAAACAAAACCATTTTTTTATCATGCAAATAAGTAATAGGTCAAAAGAAACAAAGTCATCACAACTTAATAACTAAAAGCCCATATATAGAATACAACACCACAAAATCAAAACAACATCAAACACTTTTAAATTTTTATACAAAAAAGTTAAATTATTTCATACAACATACTAAATAATAATTAAGTATACACTAGCCAATAGACAGAAAGAATACACGATTAACAATTAGATTATTAGCCCTTGCGTAGCTCGGGTTCTGCATGCCTCGTATTATATAAAGCTTAAGTAGCATTATAAATGTAAAAGGGGCATAATAAATGTCCCAAGAATTGATTCTATCATATGAAGCCTTTAACATTGATTCCAAGCAACTCAAACATATCAATTAGTATGTGTACATTGATTTCAAGCAACTCAAACGTCTCAATTAATAGTAGTTAGTCTTTTTACCTTCCCGTCCATGAGTTACAAATATTTTATCAACTATATAATGTGTCAAAAATCATACACAACAAACCTCAACTTCCTCCACACCGCGTGCACATTGGGCTACAACTCATTATGGTCGTAAAGTAAGCATCATATCGTCTTACTTATTTAGCATATTAATTTATATTGTTTTATGTAAATTTCACGTGTGTTTTGTGTGTGCAACAATGCAGGACATAAAGATGGTGCTTAGGAGGTATGGTAGTAACATAATCTTCTCTAATAGTTTAAGAGATCCTACACATCGTCGTCTTATCAATTAAGTGGAACATGCACGAACATTTCAATTTGATAGGAAATGCAATATATTGATTAATTGTATTTAAGTTACTTACGATCAACTATATTTAATTGTTTTTTGCAGTGCGTCAAGAAGCATTAAAGAAAGAGATCGAGAAGTCACAAAAGTTGTATCAAGAACAAAACATGCAAAAGGCCAATGAACAACAACGACAAAGACAATAACAACAACAAGAAGAAGAACAACGCCACGGCCACCAGTGGAATGAATACTTAGCATTCATATTGTAATACACCGTAAAATTCCAGGTCATTTATTAATGCTAATTATCAACATTTTTCTTAACTAAGCCATTTTTGCGGGCTAATTTAAATTTTTACATGAGACACTGTTTGTTTGAACACCCCATTGCTTTGAACACCGTTGGTTTAACACCCGATTATGTTTAGTCACCCGATATCACCCGATTGTCACTCTTGGATATCACCCAACGAGGTTAAACACTGGTAACTCCCACTTGCGACCTGACACCCATTTGAACACCGAGAAATTATTAATATATATATACTTATATACATATTAACTATCACAATTATGATTACTATATATATATATATATATATATATATATATATATATATATATACGAGTATATATATATACACCGTTTAAATACTTATGGTTTTCACGAACCGACACCGAAATTAATATCACAATTTTATGGAACACCGACACCCCGTTATTTTTGGGCCGACCTCAAGCCCACACGAATTCATTTACTTGTTTCATTTTTGGGCCTAAAACCACCACAGCCCACACGAGGTATTTCTTTGTTTCACTATGGGCCGAAGATTTACACAAGCCCGTATGGCTTGTTTTTTTTTTTTTTTTTTTTTTTTTTTTTTTTTTTTTTTTTTTCCGTAGCATGTCACCAACGCAGGACCAACTCCTTTACATTTTGATTTTTGCACATGTTTGTTTTGCTTAGCTCCCCATTTACATGACACCACTTTACCACCATCCCTTTGACTTTGCTAACACTCGACAACGAGCCACCACCAAAGCCGTCAAACCCACGGTCCATAGCTTTATACACCAAGAGAATTGTTACCCAAAGGGTCGAGTGTCCCATGTTCCCCAACACATAAACCACATGAGCCTAATCTTATTTGTTTAATACCCTACAAACCTAAACTACACATAAATTAATCCAAAGTAAACCTTGTCGCTCCCTTTCACCTCTACTCGACATGACAAGGGCACAAGACTAGGACAAGATTGTCTACCTTCGATTGACAACTAAGGAAACATGTCTCACCATGCCAAACACACAACTACTTCAAACCACCCTATATAAACCACATTTAATGCAAGATTACTCACACACTCAAAGTTTCACCAAGTTTACCAATCACAAAACTCCTTACTCTATTTCTTGGTTGCTATCGAACGGGTATTGTGCATACAAGCAAGGGTTGGGTAAAGAACAAGTTGGGTAACTAAGTTTTGGTACAAGATCACTTCACGAGGAGGGTATCACCTTGGTTTTGTTCTCGTTGCACGTACACACGACCTCATCACCACCAATTCTTGGTGTTGTAAGTTATATTCTTCCCTTTTCATTCTATGCATTGCTCGTATCATACATACCACATGCACACGATACACACACCATTTTTGCTTCATTGCTACACTTATGATATATATGTATATATCTCGACACCCTTGAGAAAAGGCCTCGCTATTTTGTTTTCTACACGTACAACACGCATATATTATTCGACACCCTAATTCTTTGGCTCCCACTTAATCGAACCAACATGACATGCAAACCTCATACGTTTTTGTACCACGAAAACCAAGCCAAAACCAAGCACTAGTCGAACATATTTTTTTTAAAAATAAACAACCACTCTTTGGGCTTCTAACGGGCTAACGAGCCCAATCAAATTTTCGTATGGAATTTCAACTAGAAAATCTAAGATTTTCAAAATGATATTTGATTTATAAAAATTAAGTTTTATAAATATTAGAAGATAAAAGTGGTGACTTTTATAAAAATAAAAGTTAACTTGTCAAAAGTTATATTTTGGACTATTTTTGCAATGAGTTCCACGGTAAGGGACTAAATGTGTTAAAACCACAAACTTTTGGACCACCTTGTAAAAACTATCGATTTTGAAAGAGGACGAGGGGTATAAACTGTGATTTGACCAAAGTTTAAGGAAAATAGTGTAAAAGCTATGCCAAGGACTAAAAATATTTAACTTTAATATATATATAACTTTATTAAAAATATTTAATCACAAATATTTTTAACGATATTAATTTTCATAACGAGTTAATATATATCAAACACCGATTCGTATCAACGCTAACAATAACTACGTAAAGTTATTTGAAATATATTTAAGACACCCGAAACGGATATCACCGTACACGCGACATATCACATGTCATTTACAACACGAATCTAAAACACCGATTACAATGTATTATTTAGGTCGCAAGTCGGAGGAATTTCATTGCTAGTCATAGCAATACACCATCACATTTGAGCACCGTCGTGATTTACACCACCTGTCAGGTGAGTTCATGGTCCCACATTTTTAATTGTTTTTAAACCCCGTGGGGAGATACATGCTATAAATCGAACACAAGTATTTTTCTGTATGCTGTTATCACCTGATATTGCCTAAGTTGACACCTGTGCTACAAGTCCCTCATATCACGAACCTTAATCACTTGCGAGTGAGCGCGAATATAGTTGATAGATCTATTGGAATGGCAGCCCGCCTCTGTCAAGGTGATCACTTGGCAGGAGGTGTGCTATATTCGAGGTATTATGGAAATTTCGCACATTTCCTGTCACCGAGGGCCCCTTATCATTTACATCCGCTATGGTGTAGATGATTGTATCATTCTTTACAAACTCATCACCTCTTTTGTGAAACAATTAACATTTTGGGAAAAATGTTTGTAACTCTGAATATTTGAGTTTTCATGGAATGATATTGGCAATCTTTTGAAATGTTTTCTATGAGTATGACTGTGTACTAAACTGTAATGACTTAATCAAATTTCGGGGTGTTACAGATTGGCATCAGAGCCAAGATTATAGAGAACCAAATGATTTTTCAAAACATTGGACTATAACCTCACCGGATTTTTAAACAAACTATTTATCACCGAAGTGCCCTCCGTGCCAGCGCCTGCCAACATCATGTTTTAAGGTTTGATTTTTAGCACCCATTGCATTTAGCTCACTATGACACTATGATCACTGTGCATGTAACATTATGTAGACTAAATGACTTATATCACTGCTATTTTTGGGATATTACAGTACCATGTCGCCCCCGGTTATTATTTTGTCTGACAGTGACGATGTCGTGCCAGCATCATCCACTCACCCTACTATTGACTTATCTGACTATGACACCCATGACACCCGAGACACCCATGATTCTGACCATGACACCCAACCTGTATCACCTGCTATACCATCTCCTGTTCCATCTGGAGACCCCTCTGCTGACACTGAGCCCTTTGAGGAGGGTGAGGTTGCTTCTACACCCATTGATTCTTTTGCTATTCAGCCTCTCTTTCGTCCTGTTTGTGGACCTATGACACAGGGACAGTACCTTTATGACCAGTACTTGACATCTCAGCAGTTTCTTGAGGCTGATGATCGTCCTACACCACCTGCTAGTCACGACTCCGGTTCAGATGCTGATGACGAGTCTTCTGACTCCAATACTTCTGACACTGCTGCTTCTGTTCCACCATCATCCCCGCCTGCACCGATTCTTCGGCGCAAGCGAGTGAGGATTCTTGAGCCCTATGAGCCTGAGCCTTTCGGTGAGTTGTTTCGATACCATGAGGGAGACTATACCCGCAAATGCACGGCTCGGAAACGAGTCTGCTTTTTGCCTGCTTCTACTGATACACCACCTGTACCTACACCTGTACCTACACCTGTATCATCACCCATATCTGTATTACCACCTGTTTCTATGCCAGATTTGACACCTGTGGCATCACCAGCACCCCCACCATCACCTGTATCACCTCCACCTGAGCCACATCCTTACATGTTACCTACTTACACCGCACCCCCTGCCTCTGAGGTTTTGCCACCCATGCCACCACCTACAGTTTTCTACTCTCAGACTACCACTGTACCGATACCATCACCTGCTACATCACCTGTACCATCACCTGCTCCCACCGAGACCCCCACCTCACCTGGCATTCATAGATTGGTTGATGCTCGTCGATGGTCGTTTTTGTTAGACTACATACGTAGATGGAGACTGGTTGAGGGATCGCCTAGGGCTGCTGAGCTTGGAGATGGCTCTTCAGCGGTGTTACCGGTCACTGGGGAGCCTATACACCATACTATCCCTCTTTTGGCTGCTAGGTTAGTGAGACATGAGGATCGTCTTGATGAGCTGTTGAGTGTTATTCAGGATATATCCTTGGAGAGGATAGAGTGTATGCAGGAGGAGGTCACGAACCTCGTGGTACATAGGACAGCCTTAGAGATGGTATTTGAGATGATGGGGACAGAGATCGAGGAGGCACAGGCTACCATCACTGAGTTTGGTCATCGACTAGATGTTCAGAGGCATGAGATAGATGATTTGAGAGCGATTGCAGCCATTACACAGGAGATGATGAAGCATCAGGCACAGGAGTTAGCTGCATCTAGTTCTACCATCCACGCACTTTCAGCTACTATTGAGGAGATTCAGGCCCGTGAGAGATCCAGAGATATGGAGATGTTGGGGATGATCAGGATCATCAGAGAGCTGGAGAGGAGATCAGGAGGCGCACCTGGACCTTCATAGATCTATGACATGTCATTACTTACAGAGACATCTTAACTTTCCGCCTGTGGCATTAATAATTGTTGTATCTTATTGTTTTGTAACAATGAATTCAAAAATTATTAAAACTTTATGTTGGTTACGATTGTAACGTATTGATATTGATTTATGATGTTCTAGTTGTCTGATCTTTCTTTTATTATGCTCCCATATTGAGATTCATTATAATTTCCATGTGTGTTGTTACATGTCGTGATGTTTATTTATGAATGATATGGTTTATGTTGATGTATGTATTTATGGTGTGGTTGTGATATGTACTTTGTGATGATCTCGACTATTATGAGTTGGTTACACTATTTCTCTTGTTATTGATGTTTGGATTTGTACTTATCCACTTGCGATTTTATAGAGTTATGGCCCCAAGGAAAACCGCTACTGCTACCTCGTCACCCGCTATGACCCAGGCTGCTATAAGGAAGTTGGTTGCCGACAGTGTTGCTGCAGCTTTAGAAGAGCAAGCTGCTGCAATGGCATGAACTAGTAGCAATAACCGAGCCACTGCTGAGAGAGAGTCTGCTGCGACTCGGAAGTGTACCTATAAGGACTTCATAGCTTGTAAACCATCTCACTTCAAAGGAACTGAAGGAGTAACAGAGCTTGCTCGATGGTTTGAGCGAACAGAGACTGTGTTTGTGAGGAGCGGTTGTGCCACGGAAAGCCGAGTCTCGTTTGCTATTGGAACATTGTTGGAAGACGCGTTGTCTTGGTGGAATGCAACTGCTCAGAAGATAGGCATGGAGGAGGCCTATCAGATTACATGGGCTGACTTTAAGGAGAAGATGTTGAAGAAGTTCTGCCCTAGAGGCGAGATCAAGAAGTTAGAAGATGAGTTTCACACGTTGGTTTTGAAAGGAAATGATCTCAGGGCTTATGATAGGAGATTTCAGGAGCTTGCCACACTTTGCCTTTCAAAGGTTCCCGATTTGGAAAAGTTGTTGGAAAGGTACATTGAGGGATTACCCAGGAGCATTGAGGGAAACGTCACCTCGTCTAAGCCTCAATCTTTGGATGAAGCAATGTCCATTGCCCAAAGACTGCTAGACCGGGAGATTAAGCGTAACTCTGCTCAGGGAAACAACGATCACAAAAGGAAGTTTGATGATCGAAGGACAAACAACAACAACAACAACAACAACAACAACAACAACAACAACAACAACAACAACAACAACAACAACAGCAACAACAACAACAACAACCGAAACCCCAACCATAACTATCACCATGACAGAAGCACCCACCACAACCAACAGAATCGACGACAGGAAGATGTCAGAGCTTATGTCGCTGCACCAGTTAAGGATGCTAGGTATGCTGGACCTCTTCCATTCTGTGACAAGTGTAAGATGCATCACAATGGACCCTGCTATGCTAAGTGCGGGAAGTGTTCAAAGGTTGGACATAAGACACAAGATTGCAAGGCGACAGGAGCTAACTTGCAACCCGTGGCTGTGGTATGCCATGCTTGTGGAGAGAAAGGACACTACAGGCGTCAGTGCCCTAATAAGGATAACAATGCACGTGGGAGAGCATACGTGCTGGGAGATGGAAATGTCCAACAAGATCCGAACGTAGTCACGGGTACGTTCTTTTTAAACGACCGCCTCATTAAAGTTTTATTTGATTCCGGAGCCGATCAAAGTTTCGTATCAATTTCACTTGCACCCCTGCTTAATATTACACCCACCCAACTAGACACAACATATGAGATTGAACTAGCCGATGGAAAGCTAGTAAGCACTAACACTATACTCCGAGGTTGCACCCTATGACTATTAGACACCCCATTTGTCATTGACCTTATGCCTATTAGACTCGGTAGCTTCGACGTCGTTGTAGGAATGGATTGGTTATCCGAGAACCGCGCTAAGATTATTTGTGATGAAAAGGTCGTTCACATCCCACTGAATAACGAAATGCTGGTTGTTCGCGGAGAGCGAAGTAAGACACGTTTGAGCGTCATTTCTTGCATCAAAGTTGTGAAGTACATCGAACGAGGATGTCAAGTCTTTTTGGCTCAAGTCACCAAGAAAAAGTCGGAAGAGAAGCGACTCGAGGATGTGCCAGTAGTCAGGGACATTCCAGAAGTTTTCCCTGAGGACTTGCCTAGCCTTCCGCCGACTCGTCAAGTGGAATTTCAAATTGACTTGATGCCAGGAGCAGCACCCGTAGCACGAGCACCCTATAGGCTTTCACCGTCAGAAATGAAGGAGTTATCCGGACAATTAGAGGAATTATCGGATAAAGGATTTATTCGCCCTAGCTCATCACCGTGGGGAGCCCCGATGTTGTTTGTAAAGAAGAAGGATGGAACCTTCAGGATGTGTATCGATTATCGTGAGTTGAACAAACTTACGGTGAAGAATCGATATCCATTGCCAAGGATTGACGATTTGTTTGATCAACTGCAAGGATCGAGTGTCTACTCGAAGATTGATTTGAGATCGGGTTATCACCAACTGAGAGTTAGGGAAGAAGACATCCCTAAGACGGCTTTCAGGACAAGATACGGTCACTACGAATTCCAAGTAATGCCGTTCGGTCTAACGAATGCACCCGCTGTATTCATGGACTTAATGAACCGAGTGTGCAAACCCTATTTGGATAAGTTTGTGATTGTATTCATCGATGATATCCTTATTTATTCACATAGTAAGGAAGAGCACGCAGAACACTTGAAGGCTATACTAACACTGCTCAGAGAAGAGAAATTATACGCCAAATTTTCCAAGTGTGATTTTTGGATTGAGAAGGTACAATTTCTTGGGCATGTTATTGACAGTAAGGGTATTCATGTTGATCCCGCCAAGATCGAAGCTGTTAAAAATTGGGCGTCACCTACGAGTCCTACCAAGATACGCCAATTTTTTGGTCTTGCCGGATACTACCGGAGATTTATTGAAGGTTTCTCAAGGATTGCTAAACCTTTGACTGAGTTAACACAGAAGAAGAAGAAGTTTGAATGGGGAGATGAGCAAGAATCGGCATTTCAGTTTCTGAAGCAGAAGCTTTGTGAAGCACCGATATTAGCACTACACGAAGGAAGTGAGGACTTCGTGGTATATTGTGACGCATCAATCCAAGGTTTGGGTGCCGTATTGATGCAAAGACTTAAGGTAATCGCTTACGCTTCTAGACAACTTAAACCCCACGAGGAGAACTACACTACTCACGATCTAGAATTAGGAGCGGTGGTATTCGCTCTTAAGATCTGGAGACACTACCTATATGGAACCAAGTGTACGGTTTTCACCGATCACAAGAGTCTTCAGCACATTTTAGATCAAAAGGAGTTGAACATGAGGCAACGTCGATGGCTAGAGTTGCTAAGTGACTATGATTGTGAGATACGTTATCACCCGGGGAAGGCAAACGTTGTAGTAGATGCCTTGAGTCGAAAGGAACGACTTAGACCCCTCAGAGTTAGGTCATTGGGTATGACAATTAGATCACCACTTCCGTCTCAAATTCTTGAAGTTCAAGCTGAGGCCCTTAAAGAAGAGAATAGACCGCACGAGAAGATTTACGGCATGCCAGAAAGCACGAATGGATTTGTCAAGAAACCAGATGGAAGGCTGTGTTTCAAGGACAGAAGTTGGATTCCATTGTATGGAGGAATACGAGACCTCATCATGCACGAGTCTCATAAGTCTAAATATTCCATTCATCCTGGTTCGGACAAGATGTATCAAGATCTAAAAAAAGTTGTATTGGTGGCCAAACATGAAAGTTGACATTGCAGAGTATGTTGGTAAGTGTTTGACCTGCTCAAGAGTAAAGGCTGAACATCAAAAACCATCGGGTCTTTTGGTTCAACCCGAGCTACCAATGTGGAAATGGGAAAGGATTACAATGGATTGCAATACAAAATTACCCAAGACATCGAGTGGGTTGGACACTATTTGGGTTATTGTCGATCGTCTCACGAAGTCAGCGCACTTCTTGCCAATCAAAGAGACTGATGATATGGATGTTCTTGCACGTTTGTACCTTAAGGAGATAGTTTCCCGGCATGGAGTGCCGATTTCTATTATCTCCGACCGAGACAGCCGTTTCACGTCTAACTTTTGGCGATCTTTACAGAAAGCCTTGGGAACTAAGTTAGATATGAGTACAGCTTACCATCCACAGACTGATGGTCAAAGTGAAAGGACTATACAAACCCTGGAAGACATGCTTAGGGCATGTGTGATTGATTTTGGAAAAGGCTGGGATAAACACCTACTGTTAGCAGAATTTTCATATAACAACAGTTATCACGCTAGCATTAAGGCTGCACCGTTTGAAGCACTTTATGGAAGAAAGTGTAGATCACCAGTTTGTTGGGCTGAGATTGGAGATGTACAACTCTCAGGTCCCGAGTTGATTCTTGAAACCACTGAGAAAATAGTAAAGATTAAGCAACGATTACAAACCGCTAGGGATCGGCAAAAGAGTTATGCTGATGTGCGAAGGAAACCAATAGAGTTTCAAGTTGGAGACAAGGTCATGCTTAAGGTATCACCTTGGAAAGGGATGATTAGGTTTGGAAAACGTGGAAAGCTAAACCCAAGGTACGTTGGACCCTTCAAGATCATTGAAAGGATCGGTCCCGTGGCTTACAAACTTGAACTACCTGAGGAACTCAGTAGAGTACACAACACCTTCCACGTGTCAAATTTGAAAAAGTGTTTATCGGATGAAACACTTGTGATTCTGTTGAAAGAGATCAGAATTGATGATAAGTTGAACTTTATTGAGGAACCCGTTGAGATTATGGATAGGGAGGTCAAACGACTTAAGCATAGTCGCATTCCCATTGTTAAGGTCAGATGGAACTCTAAGAGAGGACCCGAGTACACATGGGAGCGCGAGGATCAAATGCGTGCCAAATACCCACAACTATTTGATGAGACAACCCCGAGCACCGATTCAACTATGGATTCCGGGACGAATCCAATCTAACGGGTGGGTACTGTAATACACCGTAAAATCCCAGGTCATTTATTAATGCTAATTATCGACATTTTTCTTAACTAAGCCATTTTTGCGGGCTAATTTAAATTTTTACATGAGACACTGTTTGTTTGAACACCTTATTGCTTTGAACACTGTTGGTTTAACACCCGATTATGTTTTGTCACCCGATATCACCCGATTGTCACTCTTGGATATCACCCAACGAGGTTAAACACTGGTAACTCCCACTTGCGACCTGACACCCATTTGAACACCGAGAAATTATTAATATATATATATATATATATATACTTATATACATATTAACTATCACAATTATGATTACTATATATATATACGAGTATATATATATATATATATACACCGTTTAAATACTTATGGTTTTCACGAACCGACACCGAAATTAATATCACAATTTTATGGAACACCGACACCCCGTTATTTTTGGGCCGACCTCAAGCCCACACGAATTCATTTACTTGTTTCGTTTTTGGGCCTAAAACCACCACAGCCCACACGAGGTATTTCTTTGTTTCACTATGGGCCGAAGATTTACACAAGCCCGTATGGCTTGTATTGTTTTTTTTTTTTTTTTTTTTTTTTTTTTTTTTTTTTTTTTTTTTTTCTTTCGTAGCATGTCACCAACGCAGGACCAACTCCTTTACATTTTGATTTTTGCACATGTTTGTTTTGCTTAGCTCCCCATTTACACGACACCACTTTACCAACATCCCTTTGACTTTGCTAACACTCGACAATGAGCCACCACCAAAGCCGTCAAACCCATGGTCCATAGCTTTATACACCAAGAAAATTGTTACCCAAAGGGTAGAGTGTCGCATGTTCCCCAACACATAAACCACATGAGCCTAATCTTATTTGTTTAATACCCTACAAACCTAAACTACACATAAACTAATCCAAAGTAAACCTTGTTGCTCCCTTTCACCTCTACTCAACATGACAAGGGCACAAGACTATGACAAGATTGTCTACCTTCGATTGACAACTAAGGAAACATGTCTCACCATGCCAAACACACAACTACTTCAAACCACCCTATATAAACCACATTTAATGCAAGATTACTCACACACTCAAAGTTTCACCAAGTTTACCAATCACAAAACTCCTTACTCTATTTCTTGGTTGCTATCGAACGGGTATTGTGCATACAAGCAAGGGTTGGGTAAAGAACGAGTTGGGTAACTAAGTTTTGGTACAAGATCACTTCACGAGGAGGGTATCACCTTGGCTTTGTTCTCGTTGCACGTACACACGACCTCATCACCACCAATTCTTGGTGTTGTAAGTTATATTTTTCCCTTTTCATTCTATACATTGCTCATATCATACATACCACATGCACACGATACACACACCATTTTTGCTTCATTGCTACACTTATGATATATATGTATATATCTCGACACCCTTGAGAAAAGGCCTCGCTATTTTGTTTTCTACACGTACAACACGCATATATTATTCGACACCCTAATTCTTTGGCTCCCACTTAATCAAACCAACATGACATGCAAACCTCATACGTTTTTGTACCACGAAAACCAAGCCAAAACCAAGCACTAGTCGAACATAGTTTTTTTAAAATAAACAACCACTCTTTGGGCTTCTAACGGGCTAACGAGCCCAATCAAATTTTCGTATGGAATTTCAACTAGAAAATCTAAGATTTTCAAAATGATATTTGATTTATAAAAATTAAGTTTTATAAATATTAGAAGATAAAAGTGGTGACTTTTATAAAAATAAAAGTTAACTTGTCAAAAGTTGTATTTTGGACTATTTTTGCAATGAGTTCCACGGTAAGGGACTAAATGTGTTAAAACCACAAACTTTTGGACCACCTTGTAAAAACTATCGATTTTGAAAGAGGACGAGGGGTATAAACTGTAATTTGACCAAAGTTTAAGGAAAATAGTGTAAAAGCTATGCCAAGGACTAAAAATGTAATTGTTTTAACAAAAGGGTAAAAGATGTAACTTTTCTTAAAGTTAAAGGTTGAATTGTGACAAAATATATTCTTATAATTAATTATTTCATATACTTTATATATATATATATATATATATATATATATATATATATATATATATATATATATATATATATATATATTTCTTTAACTTTAATATATATATAACTTTATTAAAAATATTTAATCACAAATATTTTTAACGATATTAATTTTCATAACGAGTTAATATATATCAAACACCGATTCGTATCAACGCTAACAATAACTACGTAAAGTTATTTGAAATATATTTAAGACACCCGAAACGGATATCACCGTACACGCGACATATCACATGTCATTTACAACACGAATCTAAAACACCGATTACAATGTATTATTTAGGTCGCAAGTTGGAGGAATTTCATTGCTAGTCATAGCAATAAACCATCACATTTGAGCACCGTCGTGATTTACACCACCTGTCAGGTGAGTTCATGGTCCTACATTTTTAATTGTTTTTAAACCCTGTGGGGAGATACATGCTATAAATCGAACACAAGTATTTTTCTGTATGCTGTTATCACCTGATATTGCCTAAGTTGACACCTGTGCTACAAGTCCCTCATATCACGAACCTTAATCACTTGCGAGTGAGCGCGAATATAGTTGATAGATCTATTGGAATTGCAGCCCGCCTCTATTAAGGTGATCACTTGGCAGGAGGTGTGCTATATTCGAGGTATTATGGAAATTTGGCATATTTCCTGTCACCGAGGGCCCCTTATCATTTACATCCGCTGTGGTGTAGATGATTGTTATTATCTTTATGATATGTCAAATCAATGTTAAGGCTTGCGTTTCGTGAGGCTTAGGAGCAATATTACACCCGATTTAGTCAAGACCTGTCTATCTTGGCTTGTTTATTTCAAATGCTTGACTTGTGTTCACACTATTACTATTTAAACTACTATGAATTCACTCAACCTTTGTGTTTACAGGAAATTAACAAGCATGGCGGCACGGAGCTGGCAAAAGGGCACAGGACCTCCCTTTTGAATTCAATAATTATATCATTCTTTACAAACTCATCACCTCTTTTGTGAAACAATTAACATTTTGGGAAAAATGTTTGTAACTCTGAATATTTGAGTTTTCATGGAATGATATTGGCAATCTTTTGAAATGTTTTCTATGAGTATGACTGTGTACTAAACTGTAATGACTCCGATTAGACTTCCGCTGCTTAATCAAATTTCGGGGTGTTACACATATTAATAGTACGTTACAAATTAAACATGCAATATTTTACTTCATGTAATACCGATAAACGGGCTAATACTATTGATTCGTTAGCAAGTAAGTTTATTGAAAATAATGTGTCGAGCATTCAATTTTTAGTCAATAATTATTACTACACTTTATTGGTGCATTTTAATATTTTTGCTCTTAATGTAGTTTTTTGTCTTGCGGTATGTTAATGTCACTTTTTTAATTAAACGTCTTGGAATATTGCATGACTTTGATAATTGATATTACTTTGTAAATTATGTCGATGTTACATATTGAAAATGGGGTAATATATAATAAAAATATCTTCACACTATCATCTTAACAATGAGAATCTTCTGAATCGAAGAAGTATATAAATTAGAAGAAAATTGTATTTAGTTAAATGTCGGGTCTATTGATTGATTAGAGCGGGTTTATGATTCGGACTTGGGTCATTGGATCTGATTTTTTATTATACGTGTTATAATTTATACTCTTGAATATACTAATTACTTTAATGTTTTATGTTTTTATAGTTTTGTTAAAAAGAAAATTTGTTTTATAGTTCGCTTTTAATAATGTCATTTATTTGAACAACGAAATCCGTCTTTCACAAAAAATGAGAGTTTCAAACATGAACCGAAAATTAGTCCCGAACATTACAAAAAAAATAATTAGATCCAACATATGTTCATTGCATGGGTCCTGAGGCATTCCAAACCTATGTACATCGCACAGGGATGAATATAAAAGGTCTCCAACATTAATGTCATCGCTTCATATTTAAAATAATTTATGTAACTTATACATATTAAAAAATTACATGTGAAAAGACTCTTTTTAATGTAACATCTTCAAAAAAGTCTCTTCACGTATACTCTTTTAATTTCAATAAACCATTGTTGTAAAATTGAGCCTCACAATCATACTAACAACCCGACAATTTACACAATCATTTTTGCACGGGTCCTGAGGCAAACCGAGTTATTTATGACGAAAATTAGTGGCAAACATAGTTTTTGACTCGACCTCAATTAAAACTGACAGAAATAAAGGCACCAACATTTTTCATGCCATGCTAACAAAAGTTGTGGTAACATCAACTTAGGAACTTATTGTCAATAAACTATTTTAAATGTGTGTCATGCTTAGTAAAGGTGTGATACCATCACAATTTACATATATAATGATGAAAATAAGTGTCGAAGCTTACATGTCAATAAACTATTTTAAATGTGTGCCATGCTTAGAAAAAGTGTGATACAATCACAACTTAGATATATAATGACGAAAATATGTGGCGAAGATTACATATTAGTTTTATATCAAAATATAGGGATGTTATAATTTTAAGAATAAATACAAAATCTAAACTTTATAAATAACTACTAATATGTCATAAAAAGTTTAAATATAATGTTACAATCTTGAGAATAAATACAAAATATAAACTTTATAAATAACTACTAATATGTCATAAAAAGTTTAAATATAAAATTTACCGATCAACTAAGGCAATACTTACAAAAGTCTAATAACGAAAAAAATTACTTGACATTACACTATTACCAATTAGATAGAGCCCGTGTGCAACGCACGGGTCTGAATTACTCGTATATTGAAAGATTCACCCCAAAAATTCATTGATGAGGGGCAATGGCACTGATTATTAGGCTAAAATTTTCATGCCAAGGGCAAGACCCTTTATGTGGGGCATGCAAAGTGGTCGTGTATTCATTGATGCACTAAGTGTGTTTATTGAGGGGTATACGAAGTGTTCATGTATCCATTGAGGCACTTATGATTGTAGAAGTTACATGGAAGAAGAATGTCAACCATCATGTAGTAAATATAACAATTAAGGATTGTCCATCTATAAATTAGAGATGCTTTGGTTATTCTTCCACCACTCCTTTGCATATTTTCAGACGTAAAGAATATGAAGCATATTGGACTTACAGAATCCTTAAACCTTGCCCCTATAACTGAGGCATGAGGTCCTTTACCTATCCTCCTATATTCAAAGTTGTATATTGTAACACCCCCAAAATCGGGTCCAGCGGAAGCATACATGTCACTGGGGTGCTACTCAATTGGTACCACAACACAAGTATAAAGAACGGTTTTTAGCTCAACCGTTTAGAAGAAATTTCATAGTCAAAAGTATTTTCTTTACATCCTTCAAAAATAATGCGGAAATACAGGCCCATAAGATGATTTAAGCGGTCCCAATTATATCAGAGTAGTCTATGACCATGCCATGTCATGCCAAAAGCCTTCAACGGTTAGTTATCGCTTTAAACCTGAAAATACATGCTAAAAAGTGTCAACACGAGGTTGGTGAGTTCATAGGTTTGTATAAATAGCAATTTAGTATGAAAGAAAATGAGAGATCGATAAAAGTTTTGTGACCATTGTGTCGCTAACAATGTCATGAAAATATAGTTTACTTTCAAGTAAATGTAGTAATGTGGACCACAAGGTTTTCGAGTGTGAATGACCGTTCACATACAAATCAAGTTCAGTTTTATTGACTACTGCTTTACTCACAGTGTTATGAAAAATATCAGTAAAGTAGACCATAAGTATTAAGCATAAAGTTGGACCATAGGCAAAGTATGTGATCATTACAACGAATATAATGTCACATAAAAGTAGAAGTCTATTACGTCAGCACTAAGTTCATGCAACCGAAGCTATGACAGTGTGCATGCTCTAGAAGCATGTTAAAGAAAGCCCTTGCAAGTGTCTATCCCGTGACACTCGTGTTTCGACATGTTATACGCTCGCGTTTGCCTATCCGGTCAAACCGAACGGGGGTGTCATCCCCAATAGATCTATTTATAGCATTCGCGCTTCCCAGCAGGAATTGACGGTTCATGAGTTTGGGCATTGTGGGATTCAGTGTCTTAGGCTAATCCGCGTAATAGTGTAAATAAAGCATAAATTTCAGTGTGGTCCATAAAAGTGTTTGCATAAAAGCAATTGTCATTCAAGTGTTTGCGAAACAACAATGATTTGTACAGTGGTTTGCGTATAAGCAATAGTTCATAGAGTGTGTTGCATAAAAGCTATAGTTCATAAAGTGTGTTGCATACAAGCAATAATTCATAAAGTGTGTTGCATAAAAGCAAGAATTCATAAAGTGTTTGCGCGTTTCTCTCCCCAAGTTTGTAAAGCAAAGTAAAGTAGAGAGTGGGGCTATAAACTCACATATATGATTTAAACACTTGCGTTCAAAATGAGGTAATCCAGTATGCAATAAATAAATAAGTCATGTTTCAAGTAAGAGCAAGTAACGAGTTTAAGTATAAACAAGCATTGAGTTTAGTTAGAAACGAGCATGTATTCTCCCCCAAAACAGTTATAAAAACAAGTAAAAGTATGGGGTATGAACTCACCTCAATATGAAGCAACGCAAAATATCACAACTGACACAACTGGCATCTAGAGCAAATCGCAATGATATCAAGAGATATAGGCACAACGGTACGAGATCGGCACAACCTAATAAGTATATAGCATTTCTCATAATACGTCTAGTGAAGTAAAAGAGTTTTCAAAAGACAAACGTCTTAGTTTTCGTGGATTACTCGTATCAATTATTGCAAAAAGTTTAGTATTAACGTTTTGTAAGAAGTTCAGTTTCAACATTTCGTGTGGTGGTAAGAATACATAGACTTAAAATGTAACTCACACCAAAGTATAATATATATTCCAATATATTATAAGGAAGTAATAAAGAACAATCAAGAATTACTGACGATGACTCTAGTACACACACGTCAAAGAAGAATAGATAACGACATAGTCGAGAAAAGTACAGACGGGAACTTGAGTTGAGAAAGAAATGACAAGCAGAAGTCAAGAAAATAACGACAAAGAAATATGTCAAGAAAGTATACCAATTGGTAAGTTTCGGCATTTACCCCCTAATTCCCAATTAGTTTGTAACCAATCATTAAAGTTTGAAAAGGTAGTTTAAGTTTTATAAGAAAACTCAAATTAGTATATCACATGGTAAAAGTTTAAAAGTTAATAAAAAAAAACTATGAGTTTCGATCATTGTAGGATTTCATAAAGATGAATGGTTTTGAAATAAAAGTATAAGTTTAGAAGTTTTATGAATCTTGACATGATGCATCCGTTTATACAAAGTTTCCAAGTCATCGTGACTTTATTAAAACTCAATTTTTCTCAAACAATATTTACCGATAAATCTATAAAGACAACAATTGATAATAATAATTAATCCACATTTTACAACATCTGTTAGTCATCAAGTCTTGCCATTTGTTATTAGTTTAATAAGTGTTAATTGAATATTTAGGTCCGTTACCAGTCTAATATATTAAACTCGTCTCGAGTTTAATATATTACATTCGTCTCTAGTTCAAAATGTCCAATCGTTCAATATAGTTCAATATGCCCCACGTAGTCCAATATTTGCAATTCCATGTCCAATGTATAATCAAGTCTAATTCCGATATTAAAGTTCGTTAAGTATATCTATTTTCCAATAACAAGTATCAAGTTCAAAAGTGACCGAAACTCCCAAAGTGAAATATGTTAAAGTAAACAAGTGCGTTAGTCTAGTTTTGCAACATTAAGCATAAGTTAATTATACTTTGACAAAATAAATAATGAATTTTAGTTAATTTATAACACAACTTTATTTAGCCAAAAATTTAATAAGCTTGGACAAATAAATGCCCACTCGGCTGTGATTTAGATCGAGAGTCAAGACCAGCAAACTCATAACATCAAAATGACCTTAACATAAGCACGAAAGTAAGCTTAAAACAAACACCCATTTCTGTCTCACTCCGATCGAGACTAGGCATCCCCAAAATAAGCCAAACGAACCAAAACCAAATCTAAATATAGCCACACATGAATTTAAACTAAACATATACAGATTTTAAAAGTCCAGGCTCAAAACCAAATGATACGCAAGCACAATCCACCCCGATGACCCTAAACGGGTTTAAGCAAGATACGACAACCATAATAACAAGTAATCAAGAAACACCACAAAGTTAACTCAACTCGATTGAGTTGAGTTGACTCAGCTTGTTAAACCAACAAACACCCTTTTCTATATGATTAACCACACGAAATGATTTTATAAGTATGTTTTAATCCAGTTTTAACCCACGAAAACGTTGTCAATCTTTTATAATCGGATGTAACCAAGAAAATACGAAAGTGGTGGTGTTGTCGACATACCTAAAAAGAGAGGAGAGGGTGGTGCGACGGCTGCTGTGGTAAAACGATCCAAAATGGCTCCAAGCTTCACGATCTAGCCCGATCTATGTGACTTGGCAGTGGCGGCGCAAGATGATGGTGGCCGGAATCCGGTGACGGCGCCGGATAATAGAGAGGGAGAGAGGAGGGAGTGAAGTGCTAGTTGTTATAATGGGAGGAAACCCTAAGTGGTTACCCTTTTATACTCAAATAAATAAATAAATAAATAAATAAAATAACTAAAAGGGAGAAACATAAAACAATTTGGCAAGTGGAGTAAAGATGAGGGGCTCGGCTGTAGATATAATCACAGGGACTAAAAGCGTAGTTTTGTCAAATTTTGTGATAATTGTGCCCGAGCCTCGTTTTGAACTAGTGAACGATCGATCTGAGACATGAAACTAATGTCATTCCGTTTGAATTAATTTCTCTAAAAAAAAAAACGAGTATTTACACGGCTATTTTCTCATAGATAGTATAGGAATCACATTAAAATGTTTGTCGGGTTATAGTTGTGCCGGTACGCGTTGTGTGTCGGTTTTAACATTTCGCGAGATAAATTTTCGTATTCGATTCAATTAAATTCAGAAAAGTCCACAAGTGAAACTTAAGAAATAATAATATAATTTATTATTTAAAATCAGTCTGAAAATTTACGGGTGGTTACAGTCTACCCTCCTTACAGCGAAATCCGTCCCGGATTTCGATTTATGTTATCCGATAATCTGGTGTCTGGGAAGAGATGTTGGTACTCACAACCGATTTGAGTCTTACAAGGTGGTAAAAGCTCCTCTTTGTCTGTGTGAGAGTACTACAAATTTCTTTGCTGAAAGTTTGCAGTTGGGTAAACTGGTGCGACTTCAAAAGACTCGTAACTTCAGAAAAAAAGTTGTCTTTAAACATGATGTGTATAAGATAATTCCACAAAAGTTAAAGTTTAATCACTCCTTGTTATGCAGAGATTTGATGAAGTTTGACTAGAAACTTTTAACGCATCAAAATGAGTAAGTAAATCACATGATGATTGCGAAATAGTTTATAAAACGCTTTGTAAAACAGTTCATTGAATTATAAGAAATCAGCTGATCATTTGCATGATAGTAGCAAAGCTATAGTTTGATTTGTGGAATCGTAGCAGAACAGCAAACCGGTTTATAAAATCGTTTGTGAAATGAGTTGTAAAACAGTTTATAGAACAACGGGAACAATTCGTTGTTTACAAAAATAGTAGTAAGGTTGAAGTTTTGACTTCATGAAGTAGTAGTAAAACGTTTGTAGAGTGACCGCAAAATGGTCCGTAGAATAATTGAAAACAGTTTGTATGGTGTTAGCGACACGGTTTATTATCTTATAAGAGGGTAGCAAAATAATTTGTATTCCCGAGAGACGAGTGAAAGATTTGGTGTATGTTCCAAAGAACGTGTTTCAGGTTATTCCTTACTGACTTAAGGTTTCTGTTGGTCATAGAGTCTCCGCTGAGTGGAGGGTATAGCAAGTTCAGAGTACAAATCTGAAGGAGGATGTTGATTGCTACTAGCAATCTACTGGTTGACCAAGTGATGTACACAGTACTTCACGCGGAAGGTACAACATCGATCGAGAGAGATGAACCATATCGATCGAGCATAAGGCTCGGGGTAGGGGTGGCTATAACAAGACCACAAACAAGGCAAGGTTTAAATGAGTAAGCAATCCAAATTCAAACATAGCCGAGACCAAATCCAAACGCTCCAATAAGCTCAAATGAGTTTATTACAACACCAAATGAGTTAAAATTAGCAAATCGAATTCAAACTGTGACCAATCGGGTCTAACCCACCTCGATGCAAAACATGATTAGACGGCGACGAGCTAGCATTCCATAAAAGCGGAAAGGTATAGCGATACAAAGTGTATTACGATTCGTGAAGTATTGTGATGCCAGTGTGTTGTTATTTCTTTGTGTGCAAATGTGAGTGTTCATGCCACGCATGCTTATGTACACACACAAATTTTTATCATTCTCGAAATCAAAATTTCATCCGGACATAATTCTATTATAACTACCCCTAGTATCGCAAAGTTCACCTCTGAGTCGGACATAGGTGATCAGGCTATGTCCCATTGTCCCTGGTTGAATATAGGTGATCAGTCTATATTCACCCGAGGTTCAATGAACTTTAAAATACTCGGCTCAGTTACGCTAGTAATATGTCTACCACTTTTAAAAGATGTTTAGAAATACTAAAACAAGTGCCCACGCTCAAGGGCGAACGATGAGATTACACAGAGGCATGCGCATAACACTACGCCAAGTACGATACATATGCATAAGTATGTCGAAGGTACTTATAATAAATAGCGAAAATAAATGGATATACTCATCCGATAGTGAAGTACACATCTCATCAATTATATTAGTAATCAAAATCACAATGAGGCATCAGCTTGGCAGGCATGCACGTGGCGGTCATAGTGTTAAGTTTTCGTAAAAGCAGTTATAGACTAGGTTTTAAAAATACCTAGTTCTCTATAACCAAGGCTCTGATACCAATCTGTAACACCCCCAAAATCGGGTCCAGCGGAAGCATACATGTCACTGGGGTGCTACTCAATTGGTACCACAACACAAGTATAAAGAACGGTTTTTAGCTCAACCGTTTAGAAGAAATTTCATAGTCAAAAGTATTTTCTTTACATCCTTCAAAAATAATGCGGAAATACAGGCCCATAAGATGATTTAAGCGGTCCCAATTATATCAGAGTAGTCTATGACCATGCCATGTCATGCCAAAAGCCTTCAACGGTTAGTTATCGCTTTAAACCTGAAAATACATGCTAAAAAGTGTCAACACGAGGTTGGTGAGTTCATAGGTTTGTATAAATAGCAATTTAGTATGAAAGAAAATGAGAGATCGATAAAAGTTTTGTGACCATTGTGTCGCTAACAATGTCATGAAAATATAGTTTACTTTCAAGTAAATGTAGTAATGTGGACCACAAGGTTTTCGAGTGTGAATGACCGTTCACATACAAATCAAGTTCAGTTTTATTGACTACTGCTTTACTCACAGTGTTATGAAAAATATCAGTAAAGTAGACCATAAGTATTAAGCATAAAGTTGGACCATAGGCAAAGTATGTGATCATTACAACGAATATAATGTCACATAAAAGTAGAAGTCTATTACGTCAGCACTAAGTTCATGCAACCGAAGCTATGACAGTGTGCATGCTCTAGAAGCATGTTAAAGAAAGCCCTTGCAAGTGTCTATCCCGTGACACTCGTGTTTCGACATGTTATACGCTCGCGTTTGCCTATCCGGTCAAACCGAACGGGGGTGTCATCCCCAATAGATCTATTTATAGCATTCGCGCTTCCCAGCAGGAATTGACGGTTCATGAGTTTGGGCATTATGGGATTCAGTGTCTTAGGCTAATCCGCGTAATAGTGTAAATAAAGCATAAATTTCAGTGTGGTCCATAAAAGTGTTTGCATAAAAGCAATTGTCATTCAAGTGTTTGCGAAACAACAATGATTTGTACAGTGGTTTGCGTATAAGCAATAGTTCATAGAGTGTGTTGCATAAAAGCTATAGTTCATAAAGTGTGTTGCATACAAGCAATAATTCATAAAGTGTGTTGCATAAAAGCAAGAATTCATAAAGTGTTTGCGCGTTTCTCTCCCCAAGTTTGTAAAGCAAAGTAAAGTAGAGAGTGGGGCTATAAACTCACATATATGATTTAAATACTTGCGTTCAAAATGAGGTAATCCAGTATGCAATAAATAAATAAGTCATGTTTCAAGTAAGAGCAAGTAACGAGTTTAAGTATAAACAAGCATTGAGTTTAGTTAGAAACGAGCATGTATTCTCCCCCAAAACAGTTATAAAAACAAGTAAAAGTATGGGGTATGAACTCACCTCAATATGAAGCAACGCAAAATATCACAACTGACACAACTGGCATCTAGAGCAAATCGCAATGATATCAAGAGATATAGGCACAACGGTACGAGATCGGCACAACCTAATAAGTATATAGCATTTCTCATAATACGTCTAGTGAAGTAAAAGAGTTTTCAAAAGACAAACGTCTTAGTTTTCGTGGATTACTCGTATCAATTATTGCAAAAAGTTTAGTATTAACGTTTTGTAAGAAGTTCAGTTTCAACATTTCGTGTGGTGGTAAGAATACATAGACTTAAAATGTAACTCACACCAAAGTATAATATATATTCCAATATATTATAAGGAAGTAATAAAGAACAATCAAGAATTACTGACGATGACTCTAGTACACACACGTCAAAGAAGAATAGATAACGACATAGTCGAGAAAAGTACAGACGGGAACTTGAGTTGAGAAAGAAATGACAAGCAGAAGTCAAGAAAATAACGACAAAGAAATATGTCAAGAAAGTATACCAATTGGTAAGTTTCGGTATTTACCCCCTAATTCCCAATTAGTTTGTAACCAATCATTAAAGTTTGAAAAGGTAGTTTAAGTTTTATAAGAAAACTCAAATTAGTATATCACATGGTAAAAGTTTAAAAGTTAATAAAAAAAAAACTATGAGTTTCGATCATTGTAGGATTTCATAAAGATGAATGGTTTTGAAATAAAAGTATAAGTTTAGAAGTTTTATGAATCTCGACATGATGCATCCGTTTATACAAAGTTTCCAAGTCATCGTGACTTTATTAAAACTCAATTTTTCTCAAACAATATTTACCGATAAATCTATAAAGACAACAATTGATAATAATAATTAATCCACATTTTACAACATCTGTTAGTCATCAAGTCTTGCCATTTGTTATTAGTTTAATAAGTGTTAATTGAATATTTAGGTCCGTTACCAGTCTAATATATTAAACTCGTCTCGAGTTTAATATATTACATTCGTCTCTAGTTCAAAATGTCCAATCGTTCAATATAGTTCAATATGCCCCACGTAGTCCAATATTTGCAATTCCATGTCCAATGTATAATCAAGTCTAATTCCGATATTAAAGTTCGTTAAGTATATCTATTTTCCAATAACAAGTATCAAGTTCAAAAGTGACCGAAACTCCCAAAGTGAAATATGTTAAAGTAAACAAGTGCGTTAGTCTAGTTTTGCAACATTAAGCATAAGTTAATTATACTTTGACAAAATAAATAATGAATTTTAGTTAATTTATAACACAACTTTATTTAGCCAAAAATTTAATAAGCTTGGACAAATAAATGCCCACTCGGCTGTGATTTAGATCGAGAGTCAAGACCAGCAAACTCATAACATCAAAATGACCTTAACATAAGCACGAAAGTAAGCTTAAAACAAACACCCATTTCTGTCTCACTCCGATCGAGACTAGGCATCCCCAAAATAAGCCAAACGAACCAAAACCAAATCTAAATATAGCCACACATGAATTTAAACTAAACATATACAGATTTTAAAATTCCAGGCTCAAAACCAAATGATACGCAAGCACAATCCACCCCGATGACCCTAAACGGGTTTAAGCAAGATACGACAACCATAATAACAAGTAATCAAGAAACACCACAAAGTTAACTCAACTCGACTGAGTTGAGTTGACTCAGCTTGTTAAACCAACAAACACCCTTTTCTATATGATTAACCACACGAAATGATTTTATAAGTATGTTTTAATCCAGTTTTAACCCACGAAAACGTTGTCAATCTTTTATAATCGGATGTAACCAAGAAAATACGAAAGTGGTGGTGTTGTCGACATACCTAAAAAGAGAGGAGAGGGTGGTGCGACGGCTGCTGTGGTAAAATGATCCAAAATGGCTCCAAGCTTCACGATCTAGCCCGATCTATGTGACTTGGCAGTGGCGGCGCAAGATGATGGTGGCCGGAATCCGGTGACGGCGCCGGATAATAGAGAGGGAGAGAGGAGGGAGTGAAGTGCTAGTTGTTATAATGGGAGGAAACCCTAAGTGGTTACCGTTTTATACTCAAATAAATAAATAAATAAATAAAATAACTAAAAGGGAGAAACATAAAACAATTTGGCAAGTGGAGTAAAGATGAGGGGCTCGGCTGTAGATATAATCACAGGGACTAAAAGCGTAGTTTTGTCAAATTTTGTGATAATTGTGCCCGAGCCTCGTTTTGAACTAGTGAACGATCGATCTGAGACATGAAACTAATGTCATTCCGTTTGAATTAATTTCTCTAAGAAAAAAAAACGAGTATTTACACGGCTATTTTCTCATAGATAGTATAGGAATCACATTAAAATGTTTGTCGGGTTATAGTTGTGCCGGTACGCGTTGTGTGTCGGTTTTAACATTTCGCGAGATAAATTTTCGTATTCGATTCAATTAAATTCAGAAAAGTCCACAAGTGAAACTTAAGAAATAATAATATAATTTATTATTTAAAATCAGTCTGAAAATTTACGGGTGGTTACATATATAACATCTAATGTATGTACTTCTGCGCAACCATAGTTTCTAATATGGTTTGTTTTTTATTGTAGAATATCACTTTGAAGGTGAGTAGGGATTTTATTATTATTGGTTGTTTTTAGATTTCTCACTTTCTTTTAAAGTTTATGGTGTTTGAAATTGGAATATTGATTGTTACAAATGAATTGGGGTTTAATTATCAGTAAAATTTTGAAGAAACAATGTTTGATGTTATTCTTCGTTTTCTTTTTTTGCAGCGTAAGGAAGAGACCAATACATTGTCATGCTAAAGCGTTTAGGGCTATTTTGTTCGGGTGGTATGCTTTTGTGAATTTTTTTTTAGTAACTACTGATAGCAATATTAAATGATGGGCAAATTCCCAAAACAGGACAATTATTTTTCGGGTTTATTTATTCAGTACAAACCCAACCCCATTTCCCAATTTGATCAAGTGCGATCGTGCGATCCCATTACCTTTATTACACGTGTCCCAGACAAAACCACTTTACCAATCATTTGCAGCCCACCCCACTAGCACTTGTCCCCCACGTGGCCTTTGACTTTAATTTTCGAATGTGCGATTTCTGATCGTGCGATCGTGCGAATTTCGGCTGCCCATGTGCAATATTTCTTGGAAAAGACCAAAAATCTTTCCAAAAGATTTTTATCATATCTTTGTGCTTTCTTTCTAATTTTTGTCCTATTACTCCTTTTTATTTTTCTAACTTTCTAAACCGTTTAAAAAAAAAAAAAAAAAAAAAAAAAAAAAAACAAAATGACACACACCTCCTCATAATATCAATCATTCTTGCCCCCAAAGGTGTTAGTAGATCAGTGTTTCTCTCCTTGTGCAATGGATCCTAGAATTCACGTAAGTCTAAAAATGATTAGATTAAAGGTTGATATCATTGTGCAATCGATTAGGTTAAGGTTAAAGGTTGATCTGTGTTTCTCTCCTTGTGCAATCGATTAGGTTAAGGTTAAAGGTTGATCTGTGTTTCTCTCCTTCTGCAATCGATTAGGTTAAAGGTTGATCTCATTGAGGATTAATGTTGTATAAGCTTTTCAAATGGGGTATGTATAAGACGGCAAACTTAAGCTTAAACAAGCTTAAATGCAAAGTTGCAATCTTTTTACTATTTGCGAGATAGGTTAGGAGGTGTTCCTATAAGCTTATGTTTATAAGCAGCTTATGGGCTAATAAGCCCTTGTTGAGTGTTTTTACAATAAGGGTAAAATTATCCTTTGCTATAAGTTTATTTGCTTTTATGTTTATAAGCAGCTTATGTCTTTTGTTATTCTTGTGCAATCGATTAGGTTAAAGGTTGATCTCATTGAGGATTAATGTTGTATTTTGTATAAGGTTTATCTGACTTTTTGACTAGGTTTAGTTAAAAAATATTGTTATATTTTTATGCTTATCTATATCGATTGAATATTATTTATAGTGTTTTGACTTTTTGATTGGGGTTTAGTAAGATGGTTGTGTTCGTTGCCTTTAGTAAGTAGAAAATGAAGCCTTAAGTGGTTGTGTTCCCCTTATTAAGCACATAAGCAGTTTATTGATTAGGGTTTGTTGACAATAGTTAGTGTTATTTTAGAAATACTTATTTGATTAGGTTTAGTTTTACTGGTTAAAAATAAGCACATAAGCAGTTTATTTAGTGTATCTTGAAGTTATTTCAATAAAAACTTCAGTGTTCTTGTTTAATCTCATTATATGCCAATTAGTTCATTTTCTTTCCAAACTGCTTCTTATCTTATCATTGCTTATACTTGGTGTTTTCCTGTGGTTTTATGTTCATTTTGTTTGCCTAAGTCCATTTTAGTTGTTTTCTTGCTAGTAGATATTTGTTTTATCAGTTATTAGCTCAGTTTTACACATTCCTCAGTTTTACATAAAAGTCAATATTAGCCTTTAAAATTTGTAGCAGCTTCACTGTTAGGAAGATGGGTATAGGTTGCTCATATTAGCCTCATTTAGTTTATTGACTGGGTATACAATTTGTTTCAGTCAATTGGTGATGAGGCGAAAAATGAACCGTTTTTAGGGGGTCATTTAAGCCTGGAATTGAATTTATTTGATCAAATATTGCCCTAAATCGTTCCTTTTGTGATTTTAGGTACTTTGGGAGTGAATTCTGGAAAAGGAAGCATTTTGAACGTTTTTAGAGCATAAAAGTGAAGAAAACGGCAAAGACTTAATTTTCCAAGCTGAGAACAGTACCTGACGGCGTCAAGAAGGAAATTGTGACTGCGTCAGGAGTAAAATCCATGACGACCCAGAGAAAACCTGAAGGCGTCAAGAGAAGGGCGTCAAGAGTAATTTTAGTGACGGCCTGCAAATGGAATACACGTGACGGCGTCAAACCCAGATCTAGGCAGTCCGAGAATTTATTTGGCGGCGAGATGACGGCGTCAGACATTTGCTCTTGACGCCGTCACCTCACAAAATCTATATATACTTTTCTATTTTCATTCATTAGGAGAGGAACTTGTGTGGAGAATACTAGGGTCGAACCTAATAAACCCTAGGTCGTTTTTAACAGTATTTTCAAGGGTTTTCACCCCTTGAAACCTTTCATGTTCAATTAAGATAAGTCCTCTTTCAATTCATTCAATATGTCTATGTGTTGTTTGAATATATCTTATGCTTGTCTTGATTTTAACATGCTAGGCTAGATCTTTCATGTGTTTGCTTAGATGTAATGAAACCTAGATGTTAATTATAGGTTGATTGCTTGTTTATAGTTGTAATGGATGAATGATTTCAATATTAGGCTTAAGAAAACTGGCAGATCTCTATTGTGTAACATGCTTGAACGTCTTAAGAAACATGAACCGATGTGTACTAGGTTTCAATGGTTGTATTTAATGCATGAGCAAATTCTAGTGATCCCATGTTAGGAGCTTCTTAGCCGGCTCGACATAGGAGTGAAGTAGGCGCTTATAGGATTGGGGAAGTAAGTACGCCACCCCATGAATGGTATTAAGGAATACAGTCCGTCATCCACGCAACTGTAACAAGTAATTAACCTGTAAAAGATATCTAGGGAGTGGTGAAATCTAAGTAAACACAATTCTCCCATATATTGTTCACACCTCTATCTTAATTTAGTTTATTTTCATTTTTACTATTTTATTTTGATTGCATCTTAGTAATTGGGTTAGTTGAATAGCAACTAATTCCGCCCACTCCTTCAAAACCGAGATTTTACTTGCTTTTTATAAAAACCTAAAAAATACAAAAAGAATCATCCCTCATCTCTAGACCTAGTCTTTAGGTTTTCTAATCCTAGCGACACTATTCCTAGCTGAACGATCAATCCCCCGGTACTTGTCACTATACTATACTACAACGATCAGGTACACTGCCTGGTGGGGGTTGTAAGCTTCTCGAGATCCCTCGAGAGGTAAAGCCTGGTGCAATCCCTACGCATCAAGTTTTTGGCGCCGTTGCCGGGGAGTAGTTATTGTCTAGGTTAGGATTTCTTTTTATTAGGTCTACTTGCTAGATTCCTTTCTAGTAAGATTTAATTTTTATATTTTTAGGTTCTCTTTAGTCTATCTTATTTCTTCGTGTTTTTGTTCGTAAGTCTTCACCATCCGACATCATGAACGATGGTAACATCTTTGAACCCATCATCCCACCACAACAAGACCACCCACAAAACCCACCACTAGCTAACCAACCTCTTAGGCCCCGAACCTTAGGAGAGTATTCCTGACCTAGCCACCAAGGCTATCGAAACACCATTGAGCTCACCCAAGGAGCCAATGTGTCTCCCCTATGATCCGACACCATCCGGTTGGTGCAAAGCGGATGTGCATTCCATGGACTTCGTTCCGAAGATCCAAATCAACATCTCAAGGACTTCCTTAAAATCGTAGATTCTATAGACCTTGATGCTACAACTAGAGTGTCGACCCGATTACGCCTATTCCAATTCTCTCTACATGATCAAGCTAGCCAATGGCTTGAGTGTTTACCCGCGGGATCCATCACCTCATGGGATGATCTCACCACTAGTTTCCTTGCTCAATTTTTCCCACCGGGGAGAACTACCAAGCTTAGAAATGACATCTTGATGTTCCAACAACGTCAAGGTGAAACTCTATATGAAGCATGGATTCGATTCAAGGACTTACTCCAAAAAGTCCCTCATCATGGCATAGACCTTTGGCTCCAAGTCCAAATCTTCTATGACCATATCGATCTCTCCACAAGGCGAGCCATTGACCAATCGGCCGGTGGTAAGCTACATGATCTAAGTGCGGAACAATCATGGGAACTCATAGAAGATCTTGCTCTCTATGACAACGAAAGTTGGAATGATCCCCGTGATTTGAACAAAACGGTCAAGGCAATATCTTTGCCTTCGAACAATTCTAGCACTCCCGACCGTAGGATCATGGAACTTGAGGACCAAGTCAAGTTTCTCATGAAATCTTATGAAGCTCCTAGGCCTTCAAGCCAAGTGAACAAAATCACTTCTTCATGCGAATTATGTAGTGGTCCCCATGACACTCGTGATTGTGTGGAACTCCCCGAAACAGCTTTTGCGGACTACGCATCCTCGCGTACCGATGAAGCGGGAGATAAGTGGTACACTTTCAAACCCGAGCCAAACCCATATGGTGATTCCTACAACCCTTCTTGGAAAAATCACCCAAACCTTAGGTGGAAACAAAATCAAGCCAATTCTTCCAGTCCGCCTAATCGTTACCAACCAAACGGTCCACCCTCCAACCGTACATTTAACAGCAATCCTTCTAACAACTATGGTGGTACCAACAATCTTGAAGGATTGATGTCCTAGTTTATGGCTTCTCAAGAAGCTCGCATATCTAAGTTTGAAGCCGATTTCAAACAAAAGCAAAGCGAGATGACCACAAAAATTGACACATTGTTGAAAGTTCTCAATGAACGAGAAATGGGAGCACTCCCAAGCGACACGGTCAAGAACCCGAAACTAAACGTTAATTCCATATCATCAGTTTCGTCACCCACTTCTTGTCCGCAATACTACTCGGTTAAATCAACGAGCACGTGTTTCAAGCAAAACCAAATTCTTCAAAAGGACCAATCGAATAAAACACCCGATATAAAACCGGTCAAAAGCATAGTTGAAACACCTCCTACGGAAGACCTTGACGATGAATTCAAGGAGCTTCACCTTGAACGCCCCGTTATTGATGTCTTAGCCCGTGCTCCCTACTATAGTTCCCTCCTAGAAAGGTATGAGAAGTTTAAACTAGGTAAAAATGGGACGGCCTTCGTTCAAAACAAGTTGCCTAAAAAGCTTGATGATCCGGGCATATTTGTTTTGCCTTGTAAGATAGAAAGATCCGAAGCTTTTGACACACTAGCCGATTTAGGGTCAAGCCTCAACTTGATTCCCTTATCCCTTTTCACCACTCTCAAGCTAGGAAAGTTAGAAGAGATGGAGGTATTGATTGGTCTAGCGGATGAGAGTATTGCCCACCCGGTTGGAATGATTAAGGATGTAGTTGTTCACGTAGGGAAGTTAACTATCTTAGCGGATTTTCACGTCCTAGACATGGTTAGTGACACTACATGCCCATTGTTGGTAGGAAGAGGATTTTTAGCTACCGCTAGCGCCATGATAGATTGTAAAGAGTCTAAGATAGCGGTAGGTGAGGGCGATACTTGGTCGATATATGATGTTAAGAAACATAGCTACGATTGTGAGGATGAACCGACACCACATTGGGTAGAGATGAATAGGAGACCATCTAGATATGGACCTTGGATAGAAAGGAACTTTATAGGACCTCAACGCCCATTCTATCTAGAAAAAGATTTCATCGATAAGACACATTCGGTGGAACAACTCATAGCTAGAGACGAAGAGCTAGACCCTTTTGAGGACCCCTTAGTCTTTAGGAAGATGATTGAGTTCTTAAGCGTAATGCCTATTAATATAGAGATGAACAAGTGGAAAAGAGAGGGAGATAAGTGTAAATGGAGGTGGGACAAGCCACCTAAGGAAGGTGACGGATCATGGCATATGAAGATGATTTTGTATGATCCGGATAAGAAAAATTTGAAAGGTCATACCGTACTAAGAAAACCGATAGGAAGTTAAAACCTAAGTTTGATCCCAAAGATGTCCTCAATGAGGAACTCACCCGTATCACGTAGTAACCCATGACCTTGAGTCTAGCTACAAGACTCGTAAATAAAGAAAAGCGCTTCTTGGGAGGCAACCCATGCTTTGTGTGATTTTTATCTTTGTTTGTTTGTTATTTGCTTCCGTATGCATGCTTTATTTTTATTGTTGGTAGATCATGTTTCAAAACTAAAATGATGAAAATACTTTATTTTGTTGTTTGGCCTAGTCTTAACTTCATCCAAAGGTATTTCACAAAAGTTAAGTGTAAGGGGAAACCCCAAATATGTTTTTAAGAAACAAAACCGATCATGATTCTCCATAATATTAAGTGAACATGTATATTCATATTTGTTAGAGTCAAATGCTTGTATCGAGTCATAATGATGTTTTGCAGGATTATCCAGGAAGTAGGACAAAGTTTTTCCAGAAACTTAACATAAGAATTTCTGCAGGTCACTTCTGACGGCGTCACGAGTTTACTCTTGACGGCGTCACGTGTAAAATTCTGGAAATTTAACCAGTTTTGTTTTTCTAACGGAGTCTTAAAGTTTTTGTTGAATCTTTAGTTTTATAATCTCCAGGAAATCTGCAAACATCATTCCACAAGCATTATATGCTATTTTGTTTTCTAGGATTTGTTAGCATATATAGATTGCCGCCGATTTTACGCGAGGTTGCCTTGTCTGTTTTCTCAGGTTTCACAGGTTATGTATGACAAGAAGATGATTTATATTCTGGAAGGGAAACTTTGATTGTTCATTTTCTTGGAGGAAGATCTAACCTGGCCACCTTATTATCCATACCGAGCGAATCAGGGGAGTATTTGATTTCATTCGTTTTACTTATTTCACTTTTACATTCTTTACTTGAACATTGGGGACAATGTTCATCCTAAGTGTAAGGGGAGGGTAAAATGATGATACCTTACAGATACACTTTCGCTTGAGTTTGTTTGTTTGATGGTAGATGTGTAATAAAACTATGAGAAATACTTGTTAGTGCAATTTTAGCGCCAAATTTAAAATTTTTTACAACATTTAGGAGTGAAACTTTAGCCATAGCAAGCGTCTCATGGATAAGAGATTGTATGACTAGAACAAAACCGTACTATTCAGAAAAATTTTCCACCCAAATATGTGAGGTTCGCCTTTAGATTTAATAGGAAAAGCATTTACTATTAGTGCTTATGAGTGTACCGGTAGCATTTAGATTTTAGAACTTGCGTTAGTGATGCATCCCGAGACCGCTAGTGAGACTACATTCGTGTAGTAGGATTTACTACATGATAAGAGGCATTAGGATCACCCTTGTGTTAAACCCGTATCATAATTACTTGACCATTTAAGTCATATTATTTGGCTAGTTAGGTCAACTAATTTTTCCCACACCTTAGCGTTGTACTCATTTTTAGTACACGAAACCCCTAGTACACCCCTCCGAGCCTATCTTTTCGTTTCTAACTTTAAGCATCTTACTTAAAGGAAGAATTTGTTACACCCCATTTAAATGTACACCCAAATTGCCTTAGCCTTCCGGGTATGCACTCATCTTTAGTGCATTATTGTTATTTGTTTAAACCCTTAGTTAATTATCTAATTGATTACATGGTTTTTAAGTCGAGTCATATCCTTGTACATATTGTTTTGGGACGATTGAGACTCATGGGTAAAGTACTTGTTTTATGGAGTAATTGGGAAGAACATCATATATTACCCCCGTATGTGCGTTAATATTAAAAGTACTCCAAGTGTATTGATTATCTTAATTCGAGTCATTAGATTAGTTATTTGTAAAGTATGTAAAAATTCAAGTGTAAGGGGAATGTACATTCCCTATGATGTATTATTTTGGATGGTAGGGTAAGAGTGTAGGCAAAAAAAAAAAAAAAAAAAAAATATATATAATAAAAAAAAAAATCAAGAAAAAGAAAAAAAAAATATAGAAAAAGAAAAAGAAAAGAGAAAAACATACGGACTACCATCCCTTTTCATTCTATGTTCATTTTATGTTTTTGTTATTTTTAATTTATTAGCTTAAGTCGAGTCTAGTCTTGGCTTAGCAACGCCATATTGTACATGCAATTAACCAAGATTATTAACTCGCCACCAGTAAAGAGTGCCTATATCCAGCAAAACCGTGTATTCCATATCCCTACACCCAACGTTACAACCCTTTATAAGACATCTTTGATAGTTTATCCTAGGTGCTTACGCCATGTGGTGGAGGTTTGATCCTTTCCCAAGCCTATTGTAATCTATTTTGCTATGACAGGTAGTGAGAGATGTTTTCCATTTCCATATTGTGATATATACTTTATTACACCCGAGAGATGTGAGTATCTAAACACTATTTGTGAGGTGCTAGTATATGACCTCCGTGCTTGTCTTTGGTCTTTAGTGGAACGATTATTTGTTGTAATTACTTTTATATTAGTGTTAAATGACCCCTAACTTGTATTTTGATTAGAATAAAAGCGCATTTGCTTGAGGACAAGCAAATCTCAAGTGTAAGGGTATATGATGAGGCGAAAAATGAACCGTTTTTTGGGGGTCATTTAAGCCTGGAATTGAATTTATTTGATCAAATATTGCCCTAAATCGTTCCTTTTGTAATTTTAGGTACTTTGGGAGTGAATTCTGGAAAAGGAAGCATTTAGGACGTTTTTGGAGCATAAAAGTGAAGAAAATGGCAAAGACTTAATTTTCCATGCAGAGAACAGTACCTGACGGCGTCAAGAAGGAAATTGTGAAGGCGTCAAGAGTAAAATCCATGACGACCCAGAGAAAACCTGAAGGCGTCAAGAGTAATTTTGGTGACGGCCTGCAAAAGGAATGCACGTGACGGCGTCAAACCCAGATCTAGGCAGTCCGAGAATTTATTTGGCGGCGAGATGACGGCGTCAGACATTTGCTCTTGACGCCGTCACCTCAAAAAATCTATATATACTTTTCTATTTTTCATTCATTAGGAGAGGAACTTATGTGGAGAATACTAGGGTCGAACCTAATAAACCCTAGGTCGTTTGTAACAGTATTTTCAAGGGTTTTCACCCCTTGAAACCTTTCATGTTCAATTAAGATAAGTCCTCTTTCAATTCATTCAATATGTCTATGTGTTGTTTGAATATATCTTATGCTTGTCTTGATTTTAAAATGCCAGGCTAGATCTTTCATGTGTTTGCTTAGATGTAATGAAACCTAGATGTTAATTATAGGTTGATTGCTTGTTTATAGTTGTAATGGATGAATGATTTCAATGTTAGGCTTAAGAAAACTGGCAAATCTCCATTGTGTAACATGCTTGAACGTCTTAAGAAACATGAACCAATGTGTACTAGGTTTTAATGGTTGTATTTAATGCATGAGCAAATTCTAGTGATCCCATGTTAGGAGCTTCTTAGCCGGCTCGACATAGGAGTGAAGTAGGCGCTTATAGGATTGGGGAAGTAAGTACGCCACCCCATGAATGGTATTAAGGAATATAATTCGTCATCCACGCAACTGTAACAAGTAATTAACCTGTAAAAGATATCTAGGGAGTAGTGAAATCTAAGTAAACATAATTCTCCAATATATTGTTCACACCTCTATCTTAATTTAGTTTATTTTCATTTTTAGTATTCTATTTTGATTGCATCTTAGTAATTGGGTTAGTTGAATAGCAACTAATTCCGCCCACTCCTTCAAAACCGAGATTTTACTTGCTTTTTTTATAAAAACCTAAAAAATACAAAAAGAATCATCCCTCATCTCTAGACCTAGTTTTAGGTTTTCTAATCCTAGCGACACTATTCCTAGCTGAACGATTAATCCCCCGGTACTTGTCACTATACTATACTACAACGATCAGGTACACTGCCTGGTGGGGGTTGTAAGCTTCTCGAGATCCCTCGAGAGGTAAAGCCTGGTGCAATCCCTACGCATCAATTGGGTATAGGATTTATGGAAGTTTCTTCTTTCTAAGTTACTTGTTTTTGGTGTCGTCAAGTTGGGCATTATGACATTTTAACAAAACTAATATTTTCCTTAGTTATTTAGTATATATTTAATTAGCTCTCTAATGTCGTTGAATCTACTTAATTAATAAGTATGTTCATGACATTTTATTTGAGCGATAAAAATGATAGTAAGAACATGTTTTCTAAGGACTTAAAGCTCAATTATAGCGGAAGATCTATCTAACGTTTTTAGTTTTGAGCTTTAATGTTTTATTTTCAGGATACCGTTTTATACAGGTTGGTGTTTGATCAAACACCAACCTGTATAAAACGGTATCCTGAAAATAAAACATTAAAGCTCAAAACCAAAAATGTTAGATAGATATGCCGTTATAATTGAGACGTCTTCAATGCGAGAATGATATAGTGTGGACTGTTCATGACATGTCACACTCCTTCATTATCGCATTCAAGATGAGTGATGTTTCTTAGACTATTTTCTTTACGAAACATCTATAACGTTTAATGTAGTAAGCTTTACTATGGTTTACTGATGTTGTGTTGATCTAAGCAGTCTATGTTTAATGTAGTGAGCTTTACTATGGTTTACTTCACAATCTTAATTCTTTTTTATTTTTATTATTTTTTTTAGGTTGTTAATGCCCGGGTGACCATAAGAAGTAAGTTGTACCTGCTTGGAAGGATCCGAGCGCGCCTAAAGGACAGGGGGGAAATTGTTACAACATGTTTAAAAGTAGTGTTTTCGGCCCATGGCTTGATATTAGAACCGAAGATCATCACAACCATGTTCTGAATTTCCTTCTTTGACATCAAAGGAATGTTACAGATTCAACTTATGACACCCCCTTTATTTTTGACTTTGGCCAACACACAATACAGATGGGTAGGAAAGACTTTTGTCTTATAACAAGCTTTCGCTTTGGTGACATCTCTTTAGCCCATTTGAAGAATGTTAAGTCTGCTTTCATGAAGCGTGTGTTCCCCGGTCTTCCCAGTTTGAAGGGTCAAAATCTTTTCAGTTTGCTTGAGTCCCAAAAGTTTAAGCAGATAGCCGAACCGGATGCTGTGCGTGTTTGCCTTCTACTAGCGGTTGACTTTTGTTTTATGGGTCAAGAGATGAGGCATGTTATGGTCAAAGTGATAGTATCTCTAGTTGATGATCTGGATGAATGGAATGCTTTTCCCTAGGGGGAGCATATGTGGCAATAATTTCATGACCGGAATTACATGTCGGTTTCTAACAAAAGAAATGATTACATGGAAGAGTATGCAAGGAAGGGGTCTGCATACCAGGCAGTTTATAACTTATGGGGATTTGCTTTCGCGCTGAAGGTTAGTCTTACTTGGATTAGTTTAAGCTTATTAAGTTTATTTATACTTATTTTTGTTGCTTTGACATGGTTAAGTTATTCTTAAAAACCACTGTTTGAATCTAACTGAATGCTTAATTTACTATACAGATTTTTGTACTTGAAAGCTTTCCTGAGTCAAAGTTATGGTGGGACAAAAATCAGAATGCTCTTCCACGGGGGATAGCTTGGGGTGATGTGAAAGTGTTTAACAAATCAGAATATAACAAACTTTTTTATTCAACCACACCACCACAAAGTATCATTCCAACAGCTGTCGAGATGGCATCAGTGTGGTGGATCTCAAGTTTGGAGTATTTTGACAACCCATGCGTATCAAGTTCGCGAAATAACAAAGCTGTTAAACGTGACAAGATCAAGTATAGGGTTCGTTATAAGTTTGATCAAAAAGTGATTCGCACCTCACTACGCATCCGTACCGAGGTGCATACAAGTGTAGTGGATGAAGGTTGTTCTGATGACGATGATTCTAGTGATGTGGAAGTGGATGAATCCCTCAGGCGCATGAGCAAAAAAGAACTTTTGAAGTATGTGGCGAGTATGGATGGTCGTTTAGCTGCAGTAGAGAAGTTAGTCAAAACATGTAAGGTTCCCATTGATGTTACAGATCGAGTGGTTAACCATCCTGCTAAAGAATCTGCTGCTGAAGTATCCGACGATGTTGAGAAGCCAGAGGTGTGTATTACTAAAATAGTTGTTAACATATATGAATTGTTTTTTTAAGTATTTACTAATTTTTTGACTTTTTTTTAAAGTCATCTGTTAAGGAGCCTATGGAAGAGGATGTGATAAGAAGATGAAAGATGAAGATGATGGTGGAAAGGAGCCTATGGAAGAGGATGCTGTTAATGAGCCTATGGAAGATGATGCTGTTAATGTTTCTATGGAAGAGGATGCTGTTAAGGATCCTATGGAAGAGGATGGTGTTAAGGATGGTGTTAAAGAGCCCATTGAAGAGGATGAGTTAACGGATTTGAATTATTTTTCCTCTCTTCCGGATAATATGGTAAGCAATTTTCGTATTGCATCGTCTAAATATTTGTGTTGCAAATGTAGTGGTTACTTAGATTTACTTGTATCTCAGTTTCAGGATACACAAAATGACGCGCAACAAGATTTGGGCCCTACTCCGGATAACTCAGGAATTAATGAGGTATGCAAATCTTATAGTCTACTGCAAATCTAAGATACTGCTTAAGAATTTGAATAAGAATGCATAGTTAGCAGCATTTCCCTAGGCCGGTGTTCTCGCACATTATGTTATGTGCATCAGATTAGTCGTTCTGAACATTTCCATTTCGAATATAGGATCTCAGGTTATAGTAGATGTGTAAGCGTTTTAAATGACAATGGGACTCAGGTAGGTTTTATGTTTGGTTGGTGGCTATGTCATTTTCTAGTGCTCATAAGAGTAATTGATGCCGTTGTTAATTGTGTTTGTCTATTAATAGCTTTTAGGGTGTATAAATGTTAGAAACCTTGCGTATGTTGCTTTTTCAACCTTAACCAGATCTTTTAGTTCAGAAAGTAGCTCGTGTTTTCATATGTCATGAAGTTTAATAGTAATATTAAATTGGATAACACTGATTTGTACCTCATTTTCAGGTTGACGCGAAAACAGCTTTGTCCCCTATTACGGGTGACCATCACTTAGTGATTGATTTGGTATGCAAATTCTATGTGTTACATTCAACATATATGTCTTGAGTTTCATGATTAATTGCATAACACTGATTTGTATCTCATTTTCAGGACATGCAAATGGATGATGCTATTAAAACTTTAAGGGTTCCCTTCGAACGAGCGAGAAAGAAGGGCAAGCATCTTTGTGATCCATTCACACCTCCCCCACCCACCACACCTAGAAAGTCAAAAAAGTGTCATCCTAGATCCAGGGTGTATAAATCTGCGATGCAAAATCTGATTGGAACGGATGGAACTGATATCGAGTTTGAACCGTGGAGAGAGGTACATATACACTTTTTTTTTTAAACCTTATGTAGTATTTTAGGTTAGTAATCATTGTTTAACATCGAAATGTTTTACAGGAATTGACGCGTCCAGAAGGTTCACTTGCCGGCGTAGTCAGTACGCCGCCAGAGATAGCCTTGTTACTGCGTACAAAGAAGGAGATGAAATTTCAACTTCCATGGCTTAATGGAGAATTTTATAACAAGTTTTGGGTTGGTTTAGTGGGCAAAGACAGATGCAAAAGAGGCTGGCTATCTGATTGTGTACGTAATTAATTACCCGCTTAATGGCTGAGAATAGCTTAATTTATATATGTCATTTTCCTATTGTAGTAATTAATTTATTCCTACTTTTAAATCGCAGCACATCGATGCATGGTTTATGTATATGTGGCACTTTAGACCTCAAGATGCTGATTGGGTGATGGTTGGCTCATTTTTCGACTCAAAAGTTCTTTCTCGAGACGTCCCCCTTTATTATGCAACTGGCAAAACATATGGTGTGCCTTGGTGTGCCAAAAATGTTGAAAAGGTAAGAAGTCCATTTCTACCAATTTGTAATTATGTCATTTAGCTGTTCTAGTTCACGCACCACTAGTGATGCTTAGGTTGATAAACACGTAAGCTAGAAAAGTGAGTTATGAGCTTTTCCGAATTCGAACAAGCCTTAACCCCTTAGTAAGCCGGACCCACTAGTGATGCTCGCAATATCCCCTGCATTAACTGTGTGTCGAAAACATATATGTCTCGGTTAAGTTCTAATAGCAATCTTTTCCTCTAATATTGTAGGTTTACTTTCCAATCAACGAGCCAAAGATTCATTGGGCATTGCGAGTATTGCATCTTCATTCAGGGGTAGTTACCATATACGACAGCTTGCATGGTCCAGATGATGAAGGCAAATCTTCGTGGGATATGTGGATGGAACATTTTGCAGCCGTTATTCCCCCATACCTTGAAAAGGCTGATGTGATGGCAAAGAAGAACATTGATCCGAAAGGTTACTCAATTACCTTTAGGTATGAAGAAAATGTGGCAATCCAAAGTGGTTATTACGGAGACTGTGGTATATGGGTCTGCGTCTTTCTGTACCATTTGACACACCATCTTCCGCTGATGGTTGATGATCCTACTGCCTTTGCTCTAGCATATCGTGAACAGTTGATAGCACACTATTGGAAATACAAGAAGGTAATTTCAATTGAATTACCTTCCCCACCTCGTCGCAAGAAGGTAATTAAACGAAACAGTTGATATCGTGAACAGTTGCTCTAGCATATGTGGTGTTGTATGACAAAAAACAATTAGTCTGTTTAAGGTTGCTTAGCCAACCTCTAATCTTTTGTAAAACAATTATGGTCGGATAACATTGCATCAGCAGGTAGGTCTATGAACTAGGTCATTTGGTTATGCAACTTGGTTGCATAACAGTTTATGTTGCGTAGGCAGTTTAGGTTGCGTAGCCAGCCTACATCTTTTGTAAACAATTAAAGTATGTATATGAATGTAGTACGTCTATTTGTCATTTGTTTGTGTAGGTTGGTTTAGGCAAAATTTTAGTTGTATATGCACGTACAAGAAATAACCATGAACATGGCATTAACAAGATAGTTCATAATACAAAATAAATGGCTAAAAACAAATGAAATTGGCCCATAACATAAAACCCTTAAACTACATCAACTTTAAGTAAAAATACAACAACTTTAATAAAACTTAGAAAGTCTATTAATACAACTTTAATAAAACTTAGAAAGTCTACTAATACAGCGTAAACATACGAAATTGAAGTAAAAACCTAATATAGTCTAAACATACTAAATTTCATCAAAACATAGATAATTAAAAATCATAAACTTAATAGCGGAATTACTTCAAACTAAGATTGCCCATCTCGTCGCAAGGTCCAGCTGATTGAGTTGTTTTCTTTTGAGGAGTCTTATACCATTCTAGCTTTATCTTGAGTTCCATTAAAACATTACATATCCTAGATACTAGGTGAAACAAGGGTCTCCGTAAACAATGCACCATTAGAACACAAAAAAGAAGTAACGGGATAAAAACGGTCAAACCACATCAAACCAGTATCGATTTCAAAAATCTTCTGAAATTTTGCCATCACAAACCACTTATTTCCGTTTGTCACATAATGTGTTATCGAGCACCATGTATCGAGTGATATTGGAGGAAATGAGTGGATGTGGTACCATGTACCTTATTGAAGGGTCCACATGTCAATTGTCATCTCACGAAATCCAGTGGCAGCAAACATCACTAGCTCATCTTGTGCGTCCACTAAAAGAATATAAACGATTCCATGGTTAGGAATTGGTGAAATGTTCATCATCTGAAATTGCTTTGTATTTACATCAAAAGATATCATGAAATTGATACCTCTAACAAATGACTCGCTAACAGTGAAATAAAGATTACCACCACATAAAGTACCAGATGACCAACAGAAACGGGTGGTTAGATACTCAGCTGGTAGTGTAAGAGGTATGTTTCTCCAGGATTCGTACCTCCTAGAATACACATTGACCGCAAGCGTAGCATTCCTACGCCTTATATACAAGACTTTGAAATCATCATGCGTGTCGGTGTACAGACCAACTGCATCAAGTTTATCTTTATAGAAGTCGTTGGAATATGGGGGTGGTAAGCGTTTGAAAGAGGTTGTGAGTGGGTTCCAAAGGAAAAAATCGGATGTGAAATCATTGCAAACACACAATAATCCATTCAAATGTGATAGAATTTTCACGACATTGAATCGATTATCATATGATCGATGATCAAAAGGAATGGTGACGCTAGTGCCCGGCTCATAATCATGGGTTTCAAAGTTGATTGTATGAATTGAGGAGGTTTGGTGTTCAATTACGAGAACTTTATGATTAGATGGAATTGCCGAGCGAGAACAATGTTCCCTTACAAAGGCATTTCCTGAGAGTAATTCATTCCATGCCTTACAAACACATCTGCAGCGACCAACAGCCTTTGGTGGCACCCGTGTTAGTATCCCCAATACGATGAATTCAGTAGAAAGTTGAGGCATAGTGTGTCTTTTGTTTGTTTAAATTGTGTGTAATGACTTTAGGTATAAATAATGTTTTTTTTGGCGCAATAATTTGGGCGGGAAAGTTATGGAGGGAAGTTTTTTGTGGGAAAGTTTTGGCGGGAAGTATTAATGTTGCATTTGTGCGACTGTGCGACTTAATAATTGGATTGTATCTTTTAGGATCGATAATTAATTAAAAGTACATGTCAATTAAGGCTATTGGTTCTTGTATAAATTAAAAAAACTTAATCGTACGGCAACACCGCTCAATTAAGGCTATTATATAACTTTTTACTACAAAACCCTTAAATTTAAAAAAAAAATGTTATATAATTTAATTAAATGTACCATTGTAATAAATTTGTGTTTGTTTAAAAATTAATTAAAAGTACCACTGTAATAAATGTGCGGATGGTGTAAAAGTAAAAATGTATTTAATTTTCAGATGTGCGAATGTGCGAATGTACATTGTTTCCACAAATAAATAAACAAAAAAATATGTTAGGAGGGAAAATTTTGGAGGGAAATTTAAGCGGGGTATTCTTGGAGGGAAATATAAGGGGGGAAATTTTGGAGGGAAATATAAGCGGGAAATTTTGGAGGGAAATTTAAACGGGAAATATATGGTGGGAAATTAAAGCGGGAAATTTTTTGGAGGTAAATTAAAGCCGGAAATTTTTTGGAGGGAAATTGGAGGTAAAGTGGAACTGAAATTAATTCCCAGATGTGCGAATGTGCGACTTTGCCGAATGTGCGAAATAAACCATTATTGTTTTATAATGTGTTGTGTCCACGTATATCAATAAACCTCATTGAAAAAGCTTTATCATATGAAAATATAATTTGTTAAAAAAAAATTTAAAAAACACATAAATTGTTTTTTTACTACAAAACCCATAAATTGTTAAAAAAAATGTGTTAGGTTAGAATTTAATTAAATGTACCATTGTAATAAATGTGTGTTTGTTTAGAATTTAATTAAAAGTACCATTTGTAATAAATGTATGGATGGTGTAAAAGTGGAACTGTATTTAATGTACAGATGTGCGAAATAACAACAAATCTCATTCAAAACATTACAAATCATAAAATGTAATACATTACAAATCCTAAAAATTAGAACATTAAAAATCCTAAAAATTAAAACATTCCAAATCCTAATAATTAAAACAATACAAATCCTAAATAAAACTATATTATAAAATTACATCAAAACCAACAAGTGTTGGGTGCTATTACACTTTCACTGCTTCCGACACCACTTCCATTATTAGGAACCGTATCATCGGGGGAGAAGACCTTGACAACATTTTTTTTTGTAATGTTAAGATAGTGATTGCCAAATTGTTTAGGAGAAAACACAGAAACATTATGAAGTATCAAAAATTCAAAACAGATTCGACCACCATCTTTTTTTCAAACCTTTTATCATTAAACACTTTGTGATGTATTGTTCCTGACATTAAACCTGACATGTCTCTCAATGTTACTGTAAGATCACCCAACACATTTGGAGTGCAAAACTTGATTATCCCAATAACCTTTTCAAGTTTTCCTTTATTGAGAAATTTTTTGACATCGGCAATATAACCAATCATGATACCTTCATCGGGTTTCATATACTCAACCGCCCTAACCCATGGCCCACTATTAAAATCAGAATCCTCACTCACATCATGAACTACTTTCCTAATGTACTCCTGTGTCTCCATTACACCATCATTCACACCTTCCCGAATATCCATAGTTTTGCAGATATTCGCTGTTCGAACCATACCTGCAAGACCTCGTATTATATTAACCGGCATTTCATTCACACCTTCCCGAATATCCGTAGTTTTACGGATATCCACTGTTCGAACCATACCTGCAGGACTGATGCGTAGGGATTGCAACAGGCTTTACCTCTCGAGGGATCTCGAGAAGCTTACAACCCCCACCAGGCAGTGTACTTGATCGATGTAGTATAGTATAATGACAAGTACCGGGGGATTGATCGTTCAGCTAGGAATAGTGTCGCTAGGATTAGAAAACCTAAAGACTAGGTCTAGAGATGAGGGATGATTCTTTTTGTATTTTTTATATTTTATGAAAACAAGTAAAAATCTCAGGTTTGAAGGAGTCTGGCGGAATTAGTTGCTAATCAACTAACCCAATACTAAAGATGCAATCAAAATAAAATACTAAAAATGAAAATAAACTAAATTATACTAAAGTTGTGAACAATATGTGGGAGAATTGTGTTTACTTAGATTTCACTACTCCCTAGATATCTTTTACATGTTAATTACTTGTTATAGTTGCGTGGATGACGGATTGTATTCCTTAATACCATTCATGGGGTGGCGTACTTACTTCCCCAATCCTATGAGCGCCTACTTCACTCCTATGTTGAGCCGGCTAAGAAGCTCCTAACATGGGATCACTAGAATTTGCTCATGCATTAAATACAACCAATAAAACCTAGTACACATCGGTTCATGTTTCCTAAGACATTCAAGCATGTTACACAATGGAGATCTGCCAGTTTTCTTAAGCCTAACATTGAAATCATTCATCCATTACAACCATAAACAAGTAATCAACATATAATTAACATCTAGGTTTCATTACATCTAAGCAAATACAAGATAGATCTAGCCTAGCATGTTGGAATTAATACAAGCATAAGATATATTCAAACAACACATAGACATATTGAATAAATTAAGAGAAGACTTATCTTAATTGAACATGAAGGGATTCAAGGGGGGTGAAAACCCTTGAAAACACTGTAAAATATGACCTAGGGTTTACAAAGTTCGGCCCTAGTGTTCTCCACACAAGTTCCTTTTTTATGAATGAAAAATAGAAAACTATATATAGATTTTGATAGGTGACGGCGTCAAGAACAAATGTCTAATGCCGTCATCTCGCCGCCAAATAGTTTCTCGGACTGCCTAGATCTGGGTCTGACGCCGTCATGTATACTCCTTATGCAGGCCGTCACCATATTAACTCTTGACGCCCATCTTGTGACGCCATCAGGTTTACACTGGGTCGTCATGGATTTTACTCTTGACGCCGTCATGATCTTCCTCTTGACGCCGTCAGGTACTGTTCTCAGCATGGAAAATTAAGTCTTTGCCGTTTTCTTCACTCTTATGCTCCAAAAACGTCCGAATTGCTTCCTTTTCCAGAATTCACTCCCAAAGTACCTAAAATCACAAAAGGAACGATTTAGGGCAATATTTGATCAAATAAATTCAATTCCGGGCTTAAATGACCCCCTAAAAGTGGTTCATTTTTCGCCTCATCATATACCCTTACACTTGAGATTGCTTGTCCTCAAGCAAATACGCTTTTATTCTAGTCAAAATACAAGTTAGGGGTCATTTAACACTAATATAAAAGTAATTACAACAAATAATCGTTTCACTAAAGACCAAAGACAAGCACGGAGGTCATACACTAGCACCTCACAAATAGTGTTTAGATACTCACATCTCTCGGGTGTAATAAAGTAATATCACAATATGGAAATGGAAAACATCTCTCACTACCTGTCATAGCAAAATAGATTACCATAGGCTTGGGAAAGGATCAAACCTCCACCACATGGCGTAAGCACCTAGGATAAACTATCAAAGAGGTCTTTTAAAGGGTTGTAACGTTAGGTGTAGGGATATGGAATACACGGTTTTGTTGGATATAGGCAGTCTTTACTGGTGGCTAGTTAACAATCTTAGTTAATTAGATGTACAATATGGCGTTGCTAAGCCAAGACTAGACTCGACTTAAGCTAATAAATCAAAAATAACAAAAATATAAAATGAACATAGAATGAAAAGGGATGGTAGTCCGTATGTTTTTTTTTTTCTCTTTTCTTTTTCTATTTTTTTTTCTTTTTCTTAATTTTTTCGATTTTTTTTTTATTTTTTATTATTATTTTTTTTTTTTTTGCATACACTCTTACCCTACCATCCAAAATAATACATCATAGGGAATGAACATTCCCCTTACACTTGAATTTTTACATACTTTACAACAAACTAATCTAATGACTCGAATTAAGAAAATCAAAACACTTGGAGTACTTTTAAGATTAACGCACATACGGGGGTAATAATATGATGTTCTTCCCCATTACTCCATAACATTAGTACTTTACCCATGAGTCTCAATCGTCCCAAAACAATATGTACAAGGATATGACTCAACTTAGCAACCATGTAATCAATTAGATAATTAACTTAGGGTTTAACAAATAACAATAATGCACTAAAGATGAGTGCATACACGGAAGGCTAAGGCGATTTAGGTGTACATTTAAGTGGGGTGTAACAAATTCTTCCTTTAAGTAAGATGCTTAAAGTTAGAAATGAAAAGATAGGCTCGGAGGGGTGTACTAAGGGTTTCGTGTACTAAAAATGAGTACAACGCTAAGGTGTGGGAAAAATTAATTGACTTAACTAGCCAAGTAATATGACTTAAATGGTCAAATAATTATGATACGGGTTTAACACAGGGGTGATCCTAATGCCTCTTATCATGTAGTAAATCCTACTACACGAATGTAGTCTCACCAGCGGTCTCGGGATGCATCACTAATGCAAGTTCTAGAGTCTAAATGCTACCGGTACACTCATAAGCACTAATAGTAAATGCTTTTCCTATCAAATCTAAAGGCGAACCTCACATATTTGGGTGGAAAATTTTTTTGAATAGTACGGTTTTGTGCTAGTCATACAATATCCTATTCATGAGACGCTTGCTATGGCTAAAGTTTCACTCGTAAATGTTGTAAAAAATTTTAAATTTGGCGCTAAAATTGCACTGACAAGTATTTCTCATAGTTTTATTACACATCTACTATCAAACAAACCAACTCAAGCGAAAGTGTATCTGTAAGGTATCATCATTTTACCCTCCCCTTACACTTAGGATGAACATTGTCCCCAATGTTCAAGTAAAGAATGTAAAAGTGAGATAAGTAAAACAAATGAAATCAAATACTCCTCTGATTCGCTCGGTATGGATAATAAGGTGGCCAGGTTAGATCTTCCTCCAAGAAAATGAACAATCAAAGCTTCCCTTCCAGAATAATAATCATCTTCTTATCATACATAACCTGTAAAACCTGAGAAAACAGAAAAGGCAACCTCGCATAAAATCGGCGGCAATCTACATATGTTAATAAATCCTATAAAACAAAATAAGATATAATGCTTGTGGAATGATGTTTGCAGATTTCCTGGAGATTATAAAACTAATAATTCAACAAAAACTTTAAGACTCCGTTAGAAAAACAAAACTGGTAAAATTTCCAGATTTTTACACGTGATGCCGTCAAGAGTAAACTCGTGACGCCGTCAGAAGTGACCTGCAGAAATTCTTATGTTAAGTTTTCGGAAAATTTCTAGAAAAACTTCGTCCTACTTCCTGGAAAATCCTGCAAAACATCATTATGACTCGATACAAGCATTTGACTCTAACAAATACGAATATACATGTTCACTTAATATTGTGGAGAATCATGATCGGGTTTGTTTCTTAAAAACATATTTGTGGTTTCCCCTCACACTTATCTTTTGCAAAAATACATTTGGATGAAGTTAAGACTAGGCCAAACAACAAAGTAAAGTATTTTCATTGTTTTAGTTTTTGAAACATGATCTACCAACAATAAAAATAAAGCATGCATACGGAAGCAAATAACAAACAAACAAATAAAAATCACACAAAGCATGGGTTGCCTCCCAAGAAGCGCTTTTCTTTATTTACGAGTCTTGTAGCTAGACTCAAGGTCATAGGTTACTACGTGATACGGGTGAGTTCCTCATTGAGGACATCTTTGGGATCAAACTTAGGTTTTAACTTCCTATCGGTTTTCTTAGTACGGTATGACCTTTCAAACTTTTCTCCATCCCGATCATACAAAGTCATCTTCATATGCCATGATCCATCACCTTCCTTAGATGGCTTGTCCCACCTCCATTTACACTTATCTCCCTCTCTTTTCCACTTATTTATCTCTATATTAATAGGCATCACGCTTAAGAACTCAATCATCTTCCTAAAGACTAAGGGGTCCTCAAAAGGATCTAGCTCTTCATCTCTAGCTATGAGTTGTTCCACCGAATGTGTCTTATCGATGAAATCTTTTTCTAGATAGAATGGGCGTTGAGGTCCTATAAAGTTCCTTTCTATCCAAGGTCCATATCTAGATGGTCTCCTATTCATCTCTACCCAATGTGGTGTCGGTTCATCCTCACAATCTTAGCTATGTTTCTTAACATCGTATACCGACCAAGTGTCGCCCTCACCTACCGCTATCTTAGACTCCTTACAATCTATCATGGCGCTAGCGGTTGCTAAAAATCCTCTTCCTACCAACAATGGGCATGTAGTGTCACTAACCATGTCTAGGACATGAAAATCCGCTAAGATAGTTAACTTCCCTACGTGAACAACTACATCCTTAATTATTCCTACCGGGTGGGCAATACTCCCATCCGCTAGACCTATCAATACCTCCGTCTCCTCTAACTTTCCTAGCTTGAGAGTGGTGAAAAAGGATAAGGGAATCAAGTTGAGGCTTGACCCTAAATCAGCTAGTGTGTCGAAAGCTTCGGATCTTCCTATCTTACAAGGCAAAACAAATATACCCGAATCATCAAGCTTTTTAGGCAACTTGTTTTGAACGAAGGCGGTCCCATTTTTTCCTAGTTTAAACTTCTCATACTTTTCTAGGAGGGCACTATAGTAGGGAGCATGGGCTAAGACATCAATGACGGGGCGTTCAAGGTGAAGCTCTTTGAATTCATCGTCAAGGTCTTGCGTGGGAGGTGTTTCAACTATGCTTTTGACCGGTTTTACATCGGGTGTTTTATTTGATTGGTCCTTTTGAAGAATTTGGTTTTGCTTGAAACACGTGCTCGTTGATTTAACCGAGTAGTATTACGGACAAGAAGTGGGTGACGAAACTGATGATATGGAATTAACGTTTAGTTTCGGGTTCTTGATTGTGTCGCTTGGGAGTGCTCCCATTTCTCGGTCATTGATAACTTTCAACAATGTGTCAATTTTGGTGGTCATCTCGCTTTGCTTTTGTTTGAAATCGGCTTCAAACTTAGCTATGCGAGCCTCTTGAGATGCCATGAACTTAGACATCAATCCTTCAAGATTTTTGGTATTACCATAGTTGTTAGAAGGATTTTTGTTGAAAGTATGGTTGGAGGGTGGACCGTTTGGTTGGCAACGATTAGGTGGATTGGAAGAATTGGCTTGATTTTGTTTCCACCTAAGGTTTGGGTGATTTTTCCAAGAGGGGTTGTAGGAATCACCGTAAGGGTTTGGCTCGGGTTTGAAAGTGTACCACTTATCTCCCGCTTCATCGGTACGCGAGGATGCGTAGTCCGCAAAAGCTGTTCCGGGGAGTTCCACACAATCACGAGTGTCATGGGGACCACTACATAATTCGCATGAAGAAGTGATTTTGTTCACTTGGCTTGAAGGCTTAGGAGCTTTATAAGATTTCATGAGAAACTTGACTTGGTTCTCAAGTTCCATGATCCTACGGTCGGGAGTGCTAGAATTGTTCGAAGGCAAAGATATTGCCTTGACCGTTTTGTTCAAATCACGGGGATCATTCAAACTTTCGTTGTCATAGAGAGCAAGATCTTCTATGAGTTCCCATGATTGTTCCGCACTTAGATCACGTAGCTTACCACCGGCCGATTGGTCAATGGCTCGCCTTGTGGAGAGATCGATATGGTCATAGAAGATTTGGACTTGGAGCCAAAGATCTATGCCATGATGAGGGACTTTTTGGAGTAAGTCCTTGAATCGAGTCCATGCTTCATATAGAGTTTCACCTTGACGTTGTTGGAACATCAAGATATCATTTCTAAGCTTGGTAGTTCTCCCTGGTGGGAAAAATTGAGCAAGGAAACGAGTGGTGAGATCATCCCATGAGGTGATGGATCCCGCGGGTAAACGCTCAAGCCATTGGCTAGCTTGATCACGTAGAGAGAATTGGAATAGGCGTAATCGGGTTGACTCTCTAGTTGTAACATCAAGGTCTATAGAATCTACGATTTTAAGGAAGTCCTTGAGATGTTGGTTTGTATCTTCGGAACGAAGTCCATGAAATGCACATCCGCTTTGCACCAACCGGATGGTGTCGGATCGCAAGGGGGTCACATTGGCTCCTTGGGTGAGCTCAATGGTGTTTCGATAGCCTTGGTGGCTAGGTCGGGAATACTCTCCTAGGGTTCGGGGCCTAAGAGGTTGGTTATCTAGTGGTGGGTTTTGTTGTGGTGGGATGACGGGTTCAAAGATGTTACCGTCGTCCATGATGTCGGATGGTGAAGAGTTACGAACAAAAACACAAAAAAATAAGATAGACTAAAGAGAAACTAAAAATAAAAATAAAATCTTACTAGAAAGGAATCTAGCAAGTAGACCTAATAAAAAGAGATTCTAACCTAGACAATAACTATTTCCCCGGCAACGGCGCCAAAAACTTGATGCGTAGGGATTTCACCAGGCTTTACCTCTCGAGGGATCTCGAGAAGCTTACAACCCCCACCAGGCAGTGTACCTGATCGATGTAGTATAGTATAATGCCAAGTACCGGGGGATTGATCGTTCAGCTAGGAATAGTGTCGCTAGGATTAGAAAACCTAAAGACTAGGTCTAGAGATGAGGGATGATTCTTTTTGTATTTTTTATATTTTATGAAAACAAGTAAAAATCTTGGGTTTGAAGGAGTTTGGCGGAATTAGTTGCTAATCAACTAACCCAATACTAAAGATGCAATCAAAATAAAATACTAAAAATGAAAATAAACTAAATTATACTAAAGTTGTGAGCAATATGTGGGAGAATTATGTTTACTTAGATTTCACTACTCCCTATATATCTTTTACATGTTAATTACTTGTTATAGTTGCGTGGATGACGGATTGTATTCCTTAATACCATTCCAGGGGTGGCGTACTTACTTCCCCAATCCTATGAGCGCCTACTTCACTCCTATGTCGAGCCGGCTAAGAAGCTCCTAACATGGGATCACTAGAATTTGCTCATGCATTAAATACAACCAATAAAATCTAGTACACATCGGTTCATGTTTCCTAAGATGTTCAAGCATGTTACACAATGGAGATCTGCCAGTTTTCTTAAGCCTAACATTGAAATCATTCATCCATTACAACCATAAACAAGTAATCAACATATAATTAACATCTAGGTTTCATTACATCTAAGCAAACACAAGATAGATCTAGCCTAGCATGTTGGAATTAAGACAAGCATAAGATATATTCAAACAACACATAGACATATTGAATGAATTAAGAGAAGACTTATCTTAATTGAACATGAAGGGATTCAAGGGGTGAAAACCCTTGAAAACACTGTAAAATATGACCTAGGGTTTACAAAGTTCGGCCCTAGTTTTATCCACCCAAGTTCCTCTTTTATGAATGAAAAATAGAAAACTATATATAGATTTTCATAGGTGACGGCGTCAAGAACAAATGTCTAACGCCGTCATCTCGCCGTCAAATAGTTTCTCGGACTGCCTAGATCTGGGTCTGACGCCGTCACGTATACTCCTTATGCAGGCCGTCACCATATTAACTCTTGAGGCCCATCTTGTGACGCCTTCAGGTTTGCACTGGGTCATCATGGATTTTACTCTTGACGCCGTCATGATCTTCCTCTTGACGCCGTCAGGTACAGTTCTCAGCATGGAAAATTAAGTCTTTGCCGTTTTCTTCACTTTTATGCTCCAAAAACGTCCGAATTGCTTCCTTTTCCACAATTCATTCCCAAAGTACCTAAAATCACAAAAGGAACGATTTAGGGCAATATTTGATCAAATAAATTCAATTCCGGGCTTAAATGACCCCCTAAAAGTGGTTCATTTTTCGCCTCATCAAGGACCTCGTATTATATTATCCGGCATTTCATCACAATCTTCATATGAAAATATGTTTTGGGTAGTGGCTGATAGTCGGAGATCCGAGTTGCCTACTTTAGGGTTTTCATATGAAACCATGTTTTGGGTAGTGGTGGATAGTCGGAGATCCGAGTCGTCTATGTCAAGTAATTTTTCCCAGTTTGGTGGTGAATTCATTTTCACGTTTAGTTATTGGAGCTTTTAACAAAGAAAAAGTATATAAATGTTTGTGTGGTAATAACAAGTGTTACTCACTTATATTTATACTACACCGATCATTAAATGTGCGATCGTGCGAATTTCGGCTGCCCATGTGACCAAATTACTTGGAAAAGAACACCAAATCTTTCATAAGGTGGATGTAAAAATTTAATTTATCAGATGTGCGAATGTGCGATCGTGCGAATTTTGGCTGCCCTTTGCTACCAAATTTCTTGGAAAAGAACACCAAATCTTTCAAAAGAGAATAAGATCTTTAAAATATTACCTTTTTCAGTTTTATCTATTACTCGTTTTTATCATTTAAAGTAAAAAACTCAAAACATATATATATATATATATATATATATATATTATGAATAAAATATTGTAAAAATATATGTGTTAGGTTTAAAATTTAATTAAAAGTACATGTCAATAAATATGTGGTTGTTGTAGAAATTTAATTTTCATATGTGCGAATGTGCGAGTATGCGAAGTACATTGTTTCCCATAAATAAATAATCCAAGAAAAAAAAGTGTTAGGTACGAAATTTATTGAAAAGTAACCTTTCATTAAATACGTAGTGGTTATAAATTTAATGAAAAGTAGCATGTCAATAAATACGTTGTGTTTGTAAAGTGAAATTGTATTTAATTTCAGATGTGCGAATGTGCGAATTGGACAAATGTGCGAATTATATACATATATTACATTGTTTACAATTCTAAAGTATCCTGTAACTTTCATCTTCTACACAATAAAACATGAATGGTATATTTAGAGTATTTTTGGCTTGTGAAGATTTAACGTTTGGTGCTTCACTTCCAAAAAATATTACATACGCAGAATTTGTTAATGTCACCAGGAACAAGTTCAACATCGGGCAAGAGTATGATACTGTCCTATCTTACAATGTTGGAAATAATTGCGTCCACATAGTTGACGATGATGATATGGCGTTTTTTACATATCAAGTTACGAAAGGGAAATCCACCGTGTTGCATACGGTATATATTAAGAAGATTGAAAAATGCTTAAAGGTAAATGCTTCTTCATCTAATACTTTTGAATTCGATCTTAACCTTCTTCCTGATGGATGGGATGAATCCGGTGCGGAATATTACAACACATATAATCAACCTGAAAATGAAATTTACCAAAATACCGAACCTGTTTTATCAAACGACCAAGTTGATCATAAATGGAAAAGTAACACATTTACCTATATGCCTCCTCCCCCGAACATCCAACACATTTACCAAAAGTAAGGGTCGCGAATAATTGCAAAAAAATTATAAAAACGGGTGATGAATTTGATAGTAAAGAGTTATGTGCGGCAGACATTGGTGAAAAGGCTCTTTTAGAAGGTTTTCAATTTAGACCAAGAAAATCAAATAGGTTTAGGTATGATGTAGTTTGTAGGGGTGACGATTGCTAGTGGAAGATAATTTCATCTTTGGCGCCAGATAGTGGGAAATGAGTAGTAGGAAAAGTAAACGACGTTCACACTTGTGACAGAACAGAACTATTTCCCGATCATCGAAATGCAACCGCTAAATTGTTGGGTCATTTGTTGATACCGAAGATGGGAGATCCTAGTCGGGTATATAAGCCAAAGGACATAGTAAACGACATCAACCTTGCGTACAACATAGACGTTTCATATAAAAGGGCATGGTGTGGAAGAAATATAGCATTGGAGATGTTGTCCGGTTGCCCGAAAAATTCATTTTCACAATTACCGTATTATTGTCATAACCTAAAGTTGAAAAATCCAGGATGGGTAACGCATATTGAGACAGATGATGAAGACCAATTTGAGATGGTTTTTATAGCCTTTGGCGTTGCGGTAGAAATTTATGACTATATAATTACCTTTTCTTTTTAATATGTAGTGTATATTATTATTGTAAATCTAATACTTTTTTTTATGTTCTAGATTCAGGCTTTCTTGGACCATTTACGCCCACTAATGAAAATTGATGCAGCTCATCTTAAAGGAACAAACCTTGGTACAAATAAGCTCGCCGTTGGAATGGACGGAAATAATCATATTGTTCCACTTGCGACCGGTGTATCTCAGGGCGAGACTGGGAGATCGTGGACATGGTTTTTGACCCACTTGAAAGAATGCATCGGCGAAGTTCCAGATTTGGCTATAATATCATATAGACATCTAGGAATACACCAAGCTTGTCAAACAGTTTACCCGGATGCATTTCATGGTTTTTGTTATAGGCACTTGGAGTTGAATTGCAAGTTTGGACAAAGTGACAGGCTTAGGGCTTTATATTGGAAGGCATGCAAATCTTACACAACCGACGAGTTTTCTCATTTTTTTGCACAAATTGAGCGAAAAAGTCAAGAAGCTCACCAAAAACTATTGGAAGCTGGAGTTATGTACTGGTCTAGGGCATATTGCCCAGGAAAACGTTACAATTATATGACTTCGAACAGTGCAGAGTCAATCAACAATTTAACAAGACACGTTCGATATGCTCCTATTTCAATGCTAATGGAATACTGCAGAGGGCTTGTACAGTCATGGTTTTGTGATAAACGAGTAACGTACCAAGGTATACATAATTAAATATTGTTATATAAGTTATATATCTATATTGTTTAGGTTTATTATTATTATAATTATTATTTCAATATTTAGGTGCACATGCGGGTGAACTTAGTGACTGGGCAAGCGCAAAAGTGAAGGACAGAGTGATTAAGAGTGCTAATTGGTCAGTGAATGCCATCGACCATAGAAGGATTTACGAGGTAGATGATTGTAGAAAGAAACATATTGTAAAGTTAAAGGAAAATAAATGCACGTGTTGAAAATGGCAACTATCTGGTCTCCAATGTGGTCATGCTATAGCTGCTTGTAGATTTCAAGGAATGACAAGTTGTAATCATTTGGCGAAGAAATGGTTTAGAACAACTACACTAAAAGCTACATACCAAGCGTTGGTATATCCTCTTAGAGAAATTCAGAGTTGGGAGCTTCCAACTAACTTGCAGGTTGTAAAGCCACCGATTATGGCTAATCGACCATCTGGAAGACCAAAGAACAAAGATAGGATTAGATCACAAGGTGAGGAACCAAGAGAGAATTCATGCCAAAGGTTCGGTTCGGCTGCTCACATACAAGGAGAATGTAATGCACCATTGCAAAAAAGAACAAAAAGGTAAATTATAAGTGTAACATAAAATTTTATTATTTTGTATTAGATTATTGTTAAAGATATTAACTTAATAATATTGATTGACAAATTATAGGCAAACAAAAAGAAAATGAGAGCCTCGATTGACCTCCAAAGACTATCACAATACCCACGCGGAAGCTCGCAAGGATCACGATACCCACAAGGAAGCTCACAAGGATCACAACCATCAATGTCACAAACCTACCATCTAGATAACATGGCTGACCCGTGATTGAAGACATTTTGTTTGTCTTAGAAAAAAAAACCTCTATCTATGTACTTTAAAGTTTGAGACATCTATCTATGCACCCATCTATCTATGTAGACCTGATAAGGCCAACAGTCATAATGCAATTCAGTTTTCCTACTTTTGTTGTCCGATAACACAACAACATACTTATAACATTCACACATATTTGATAAGCTACAAGCTAACATGGTCAATACTTGATAGCTAAGTGTGTACAATAACAGGAGTTCAAAACTGAGGAGATTATGTTCAAAACAAAGTGTGTACAATAACAGGACTTCAAAACTATTAGATTCAAATATAGTTTATCTTGTTCTCGAAATAATAACGGATCAAGCTCTCTCGATATGCAAGTGCTGCCTGGGTTGGATTATCGACATGCAAATGAATTCCATGAGCCAACCTGTATAAACAAATTTTAACTAAAAGTGATCTCAGCCTTGTGCTTTTGCATAAAAAAATACATAATTTCGTAGCCTAGCTTAACTAAAAAAAATGGTGTCCAAGAAAATACAATATACACTAGTACATGAGAGATGTGCTAGAGACAAGAAGTACAAGATCCGCTAGTATAAGAGAAATGTGCAAATTATAGGCTTTTTTAAAGTTGGTCAACAAGTCAGGCATAAGGGGTTTTGCATGTCATCCTTTTTTGGAGTTTTGGTCATAAGGGGGTTTGCATGAGGCGACACAATCTTCTGAATGGCAAGACATGTTTACTTTGTATTGTCGGAGGGCGTCAATTGAGTGGATGAGTTGCAGACTGCAGCTGCACAGTTTCTACCTAAGAAAATGGCAGAGTTTTCAAATGAACTTATAACAAAAGATGACATAAAACTTCAGGAGCTAAGGATCTTGGCTACGGAGTTGGAACTAAGGGGACGGGAGATTGACCTATTCATCGAGAAGATTAAGGGTTTGTTGCCCTGGTAAGGTCAAAGTTGCAATGTTGTATGTCTTTGTTGGCTATCGTTATCCTAATAAAAATGTTGTGGCCTGAGCCTGCCTAACATGAGTGTTGGTCGTGTCCTGTAATGGTGTACCTGTGTCTTAGTTTCTAAGTTAACTTGTTGTAACGTCTATGTCATGTATATCTATGTGGTATGTTTATTGAAGCTTAAGGTTTTATGTTTATGACTATCACGATCTAATTACTAAGGTGCAAAATAGTAATAGTAAAAAATAAACATGGTCGATTAATAACCTGTATAGAAACATGCAGGCAAAGACTCCGCAATCACCAAATACCCCACCCTGCTTTGGAACGTTATGTGCAAGACGAAAGCTGATCTTGTAATTTTCCGGGTCAATACGTTTCTTGTCAAACACACCTGTCTCCCATAGAATCAAGGGAAGATTGACCTCCAAACATTTCCTCATTTTCAAATACCAATCACGACCTTCCTCTTCACAACGATAAACACTGTCATAAAATATAACATTTCCGGTCTGTATGTGAAACTGGGCAACAGACCAATGTTTCTTAGGCTCGTTTATCGGAATGAACACCTGCAAGGTATACAGAAAATAAATAAGATTTGTTGGACATAATTAAGATGATAAAGATGTGTCGGAAATAAATACCCGGTCAACATCAGCCCATGCCAATTTGTAAACTTGGTTATTAGCATAAAATAGTGGCAACGAATCTTGAAGTAGAAGTGTCAAGAAGTAACTGCTAACTACAGACCAATCTGCAAATGATAGTCTAACGTGCCACAAATACATCACCCAAAGCTCAATGTGCTGTAGATATTTAAGAAAAACAAAATAAAGCTCGTTATTTCCATTATCAAACACAAAAAGGAGCACACTATTTACATTATTTGCTATAAGAATTTAACTTTACTTTAATTACCTCGTCGCGGAACCAGCCTTCACGAGTCTCATCCATCCCAACAAAACATAACCAGAAACAACGATCTACAACTATATCATTGCACCAAGGAAACTTGCAACGAAAACAGCATTCACTATTTGTAATAAAAGCCTCCAACTCACGATGAACAAAAACCTTATCAATCCTTTCTGATGGCCGTTTTAGGTCCTACACGTTATAAAAATGAAGACATGTATAAACTTAAGCGAAATGGACTGTAAAATGAATGACTCGTACTTGAATCATAGTTCTTATTCACACTGCTAATATCTGAAAAGAATATAGACCTTACCTCTTGCCAAGGTTTGAGATCTCTACATTTCTGGATCATATAAGGAGTTAACTAGGAGTTTGTTCTTTTAAGTTGATCCAGGGTAGGAACTTTCAAATCATCATCTACTTCCTTAAATTCCGGCCTTAGTACTAATTCATGCTGCCTCTTCTTTGATACAAAAGTTTTTTCCAAAGAACGTTGCATGTGAGGGGCCTTGAAATTCTGGTTTCTAAGCTGCACATTTTTTTCCTCTTCCTGTAGGACTCTCATCCTCTCTTCCCTTTGTGCAGATAAACGTCAATTCTCAGCCTTCTGCTTTTCAGCTGCTACGCATTCTTGCATAGCCAAAAAAATACAATCCTTCTATAACACAAAATACGAATACAGACCAACTTAGAATTAACTTTATATGTCTCAACCTCTATTAGTGTTAAAATTGTACAAACCTCTTCGACATCTTTGTCAGATAATTTCTCATCTTTCAGAAACTCATCCTGGATTGCTGACTCTAACAAATCTAGGAAATTTTGATTTATATTTGTGCAATACTCATCACCAAGATCAGTATCTTTGTAATGATTGTCGAATTTATCCTGTAAATATATTAAGTAAAATGTAAGAAAAATAGATAATAAACATCTTGTGATATTCATGTAAAGAAAAATTAAACGAGAATTACTTTTTCCGGTTCTTTGTGCTCTTTCTCATCAACTTCGTCCAGAAAGTCCTGCATATGTCCAACCTTCATTTTTATCTTAATATACTGGGTAATACAAAATATCAAGTACATGAATCAGTGACTAAACATTTTGGACAACGAATCATATAGTTAGGGTATAAACAAACCTGAATAATGGTTTCAAGTTTGTAGACCCGTGATCTCAAACTGTTGACCTCTGCAGGTAACATCAACAAACCATTACATATACCTTGCAATGTCCTAACACGATCCTGAAGAGTATCACAAGACTGTTGCGCTGGAACTTCATTGTCTATACGATGTATTTTCGCATGAAGTTCTGCTCGTTTACTCAACCAATCTTCAAAAAGCCCTCCACGGTTGACAACAGGCGCAGCTCTCAGTGCATACCAGTTAAAAAACCTAATGCCTTTGGTGTACCATTCTGAATGAGCCTCAGCTTTCGTAGGATATAGACCATGGTTTGTTTCTTTCGCCTAACAAAATATACAAACAGAAAGTGGATAAGCGTTAACCATAATCATACTCAAATAGTAGGAATGGATATCATAAAATGAACACTTGCCTGGGGAAAAAGCTGTCCGAAAGACTCCAATTCTTGGAAAGGCACCTTCTTAGACCATGAAAGTGCTCTTGGGATAACATCGATGTCCTTACTCCACCAACTCAAGCTCTGGGTAGAAATCTCTAAAATCCATATCTGAAAAAACTAAATACGTTAAAAGAATTACTAGTAACATAAAAATAATTTAACAGAATAATTTGTAGTACATAATTCTGACCTTGAAACATAAAACAAACCCAGCCAAAGAATATTCCAACTTCCGTTTTGAGTTGATATTTCAAATGGCATCGTACAACTGTCTCCAAATGTGTTCCCCCCAAGGAAAGTCATTCCAGCTTTGAAAGTCCTCAACCATCCTAAGATATGTATCATCCACCACAGATAACAGATCACGCCCCATAAATATGACTTGAAGTGATAACAAAAGACAAACTCGTACCGCGTCTTGATCAGATACTTTCGTAAAAAGCTCTTCATCCTCAATCAAACATAGGAGATCTATGGTTTTTAAATTCTCCCCTACCTTCTTAGGAAATACACGGTCACGAAATATGATATCACCACTTCTAAACTTACGGAAACTAGGCAATCCAAATTTAAAACCAATTATGAGGTGAAATTGACGGCGTCCAAAATGCAGATGATGTCCATTAACAACATAAATTAGTGGCAAATCATAGTGCTGATCATCAGACTCTATTTGTTTTTGAAGCATGTAATGTATAAGACTATCTTCATTCTCAAAGTAATTTAAATCCAACCATGGACCAAAGCATGTTGACCGAAACAGTTGACGATGATTTTCAGATAATCTGTCTTTAATCAATTGGAAGTTATGCAATTTGCTTCGGATGTGAACCTTGGCAGCATATTCCTATATAAACAAACAATAACACAAAGAGAAGCAACTCAGTTAATTTAACCAAACACACATAATAAAACTGAGTAACTATAGTAAAAAACAAATTTTATGGCACGTACTACCGCTAAATAAACACAATGACAACCTTGTAAAGGCTCCTTTCCAGAAGTTGAGGTAGTACATGTTTGCATTTTACCACATTATGTATGTACTGACTCAGTAACATGCCAAATGGATAGACAACTTCCAGGCTTATATAGGCCACCAACAAAATTCATCCTCAATCATGAGCTATTCTGGGAGGGCATTTGCAATCACCAATGACCTAATAACGCACTTAACATTAAGCCTACGGTCATAGCTATGATGTTCAGCGTCACATACTAATGGCTATGTCTCAAACTACATGAGGTTAATAACCCACAGTTTGTTTACAACATTAGTAGATACACCATGTGCCAATGGAGTAAACATGTAACTGCTATCTTGCAAACTCATATTACGACATTGATAAATGAAAGTGTAGAACTAAGGTTCCTACCAATACAAACAAATACAAGAAAATTGGTCACTGAAACTGATAAACTGTTGTACATTACGACATTGATAAACTGTTGTACATTACATAAACCAAGTTATCATTATATGATATACAAAACAACAACTAAACATTGTTCATAAGAAAACCAAAATGCTTTTGTTTATCATTATAGTGTTGCCATATTGTACTAAGACCCTCATCTTTGTTCAATCCACTATGATTTGTTTTAAAAGGGTGTACATCTTTATAACTGTAAACTTCTCTTCTTAACTCTTCGAGTGTTTCACTTGGAAGTTGCATATTTGGTGGAGCATTTGGCCTATACCTCTCAAATATCTCCGGAAAGATGACTTCTGTCATCAAGGGTATGCTCTAACTTCAATCGTTTACCAGTGAACATTATGGTTCCTACCAATACAAACAAATACTAAGGTTCCTACCAATACAAACAAATACTACAGAAACATACGAAGTACTACAAAATTGCATTCACATAGACCGTAGAAAGTAGGCGTGTATACTAATCTTCCCCACATCTCTCAATGATTCAACTATAACAAAAAGGGCCTTTGTTGCTGTTCAGCGTCACATACTAATGCCTTGGTCTCAAACTACATGGTGTTTATTTTAGTGCGCCCTACTTCAAGTCTCTTCCTAGACCTATATACACGCCTACCAGTAGCATGTACTACACCTCTCACTCGTTCATACTCATTTCTAAACCTCATATTTTTCCATAAAAAACTTACCTCTCATCTTTAACACTTTTTATGAAACTTAGCCTCTCACTCGTTCCTACTCATTTCTAGGTCCCATCATTTCAAACATTAACACAGGACCATTTGGGTCTACTGGCACTATAGAAGGACCTAGGTTAAAAGGATATATGAATTAGATTATGCCTACTAACGCGCTTAACATTTGCAATCACATTACAGATACTAACGGCTAAATAAGCTAATCCAAACACCCTATTACACACATAACAATTACTAATACTATGGCATTCCCTTAATTCAACAATGCCCCCGCGGTAAGTATTATTTTGCTAACTATGATACCAAAACCATTTTCATCTATGTATAAGTCACTATGTTTCTTTTAACTCTCTTTTTCCAAACAAATACAACTTCTGAAAACAACAACCTCCTATCCGACTTTCACTATACATTCATGTTAGTTACTCACCACACATTGTTTTGCCTTATTATAGTGCGCCCCACTCATTCCGCTCGCAACAATCCAATAAGTTCTCCGGACCATTGAATTAAAATTCCATGAATTAGTCTCCCAAAAGATAACGTGTTTAAAGGAAAACTGCAATCTCACACCCATGTGACCAAACTTTGATTAATAAGGGACTAGTTTATCAGCTTAATATGACACAACTCTAAAATAGTAGGCTTCCAACTGTCATATAACAATACAAATTCTACATACATTATTTCGACAACTATGTCTCCTAAGGTTTTTCTCCATAAACAATTTCAAATGGGGTAACAACAAATAAACAAAAACAACTAAAATTAAGAGAAAAACTTACCATTTCAAAGTATGGGTTCAATGGGTGTTTTAAGTTCAGTCTCGGTTCATCTATCTTTTATGCAAATCGAAATGTGCGAAGCTCAAAAATGACCCGGTTGATGTTTTTGTGTGTGTGGATTTGAAGAAGAAATAATTAAAATAGTAATATTTAAAAAAAAGATGTCAAGTCAAATCACTAATATAAAATCTTTTGGAAAGATTTTTGGTCTTTTCCAAGAAATATTGCACATGGGCAGCCGAAATTCCCACGATCGCACGATCAGAAATCGCACATTCGAAAATTAAAGTCAAAGGCCACGTGGGGGACAAGTGCTAGTGGGGTGGGCTGCAAATGATTGGTAAGGTGGTTTTGTCTGGGACACGTGTAATAAAGGTAATGGGATCGCACGATCGCACGATCGCACTTGACCAAATTGGGAAATGGGGTTGGGTTTGTACTGAATAAATAAACCCAAAAAATAATTGTCCTGTTTTGAGAATATGCCCTTAAATGATGGCAACATTAAGTAAGAGCAGTTTTCCAGGTGGTGGTTTCGATTCTTCCAGGTACGGAATATAATAGAGACAACAATGGCACTTTCATGGCACCAAAAGTGATATATGTAACAATTATATAACCATGCGTGTGTAAATATTATTGTAAGTGTTACTAATATATACTTTGTAATGATTCTTTATGATGTTACAGTTGGAAGATGCGGATATGGTTAGTTTGGAGCAACAAATGGGTTTTATTTTCATACTTTTAAAACATTTTCATACATTTAAAACATGTTTAATCTAATTTCATGATCTAATAATGTTTTGTTTGATTCTGCAGGGAGGTTCCAACAGAATCTATTCTCGAGGCATTGAGGAATGATACTATGAATCATGCTTTCTATATTACATATCTATCTACTGTAGTTGTTCATGAAAAACAAAATCCTAATAAAAAATAAAAATAAAGTGAAAATAACTATGATCTCTCTGAATCACCGGCGAGTAGCCGATGACTAAAGGATAGCAAATTTTGTAGGTGGATCTTACCTAAAGGTTGGATACTATGTAAAATAACAAAACAATTCTATTGATTGACTCAGTTACATATGAGAAAGTATGTGTATTTATACTTAAATACATAGCTTTGATAATATAAGCAACCAAACCCTAAACCTAATAGACTCAAACTAATATTGAGTTTGATCCAACTAACATATCTAACAATTTTTGGTGTCCACGTTTTTTATTTCAAAAGTTAAAGAAACAAGCAGTAGGTGCGTTTGGAGGGTTTTACCAAACCATAATTTTGGTGTCCACGTTTTTTATTTCAAAGGTTAAAGAAACAAGCAGTAGGTGGGCTTGGACTTTGGAGGGTTTTTCCAAACCATACTTCGATACAAAGTTTCTTTGAAGACTTGTGTTCTAAAGCTTCAAATAGTGTCGAAGGTTCTCTACTAATTTTGTGGGGCGGAGGGAGCATGTAAATAGGGGGTAGGTGCCCTCAACAAATTGGCCGAATGAAATTTTTTACAGTGCAAAATTTTGGTTTTAGTGAACTTTTATGTTTCATGCCCTCAGCTAAAAACTGAACTTGCTCTCAACAAAATTGAGCCCAACATATAATCTTTTTCTTTTGTCACATATTCACTTTATAAAACAGGTTTTCGATAGGTTTTTGCATGTTAAAAGCTGTTTTTTGTGCTGAATTGCTGCTGCTGATTTTGGTGCTGAAATTTGATGCTGAAAGCTGTTTTTGGGTGCTGAAATTTGGTGCTGAAAGCTGTTTTTGGGTGCTGAAATTTGGGCTGTTTGGTTGTTGCTACAGTACTTGCCCCCCGTGACCGCATACCCTAGCTCCGCCACTGAACAACAAAATTTTTTTATTTCTACACGCTTTTTCTTCGCACTTTATTAACTGTGAACTTTTCATTAAAGGTATTCACACTCAAGAGTGTGAATAGTTGTATCAAAATCCTCACAGTTAAAAAGTGTGAATAATTTTAATCTTACACTTAAAAGTGTAAACAATTATTTTAAAATTAAAATCATCGCATTTAAAAGTGTGAAAAATTCTTTTAAGAACATCACACTTAAAAATGTGGATAATGTTCATAAATAACACATAAAAGTGAGAATTTTTTTTTTTTTTTTTTTTTTTTGCTACACCCAATTGATTCACACGCATATTAGTGTGAGTTTTTTTATTTTTCACAACTTTAAAGCATGTAAACATGCTCAAATAATTGTGAGTATATATGTTACTATTTTGTAGTAGTGTAAGTTTTATCGACTTAAAGGGTGTTTCTTGGAGGGTTCGATTATCTGGTTTTGCGACAAGGTGTAGAAACATTCAAAGGTTCTTGAGTTTTCAATTTAAATAAAATTCAAGGTTTATCGATCGTGCGGAAACGGGTTTTGGTTTAGATGGTCATTTAAATCAGAAGACATCACAAATTTGACGTGCATCTTGTTGTATAACGAACTAGTTATAATGCCCGCGCACGCGCGGGTTTTTTTTTTTAAATTTTTTGAACCATATATTTTTATTTATTAAACAACAAATAATTTAATCTTTGTTTTGTTTAATTTATGATGTTTAATTATAATTTTTTATTATTAAAGATAATTATTTAAAAATTTTAATCTTATTATTAATTGCATCTTATCTATATTTTTTGTATTTATCTTCTACTTGTGTTATGGATAAATATAAAATGTTACCTAATAAGAAAATAGTTTTTTTTTTTAAATAAAATTATTACTAAATAAGGTATGAATGTATTTTTTTAAATGAAAAATTTCCAATATGGATTTATTGTATTATATAAAAGATGAGTTGAGATTCATGAAGAACCCATACATGCCATAGAATCTATCAACCAATCATAGCCACCCATTTATATTTTCCACTTTTTTTTTCAAAACAACATATCTTGTAAATGGTAAATCTTCAAGCTACAAAAAAAATACCATCGCGAAGAGAATTAAATGATCTTTCTATAGATATGCATTGTTATATATTTTCGACGAACTTTTTTTTCGCCCAGAAAGAATCATATATGATTCGTAAAAATCATATATGATTCGTAAAAAATCATATATGATTCGATTCTTCGAATCATATACTCCCTCCGTCCCATTATAAGTGTCTACTTTGACTTTTTTGAGTCTTTCTTGTTCAACTTTGACCATTAATATTTTTATTTGTGTTATATAATACTTGATGAAAATTATACCAATAGAAAAGGCATTTAAAACTTAATCCATTCATATATTTTTCATCAAGTATTATATAACATCAATAAAAATATTTATGGTCAAAATTGAATAAGAAAGACTAAAAAAAGTCAAAGTGGACACTTATAATGGGACGGAGGTAGTATGATTTTTCTGGGCGAAAAAAAAGTTCGTCGAAAGTATATAACAATGCATGTCTATAGAAAGATAATTTAATTCTCGTCGCAATGATATTTTTTTTGTAGCTTGACGATTTACGGTTTGCAAAATATTTAAGTTTTAAAAAAAGGGTGAAAGTTTATTTTTTTTATTTTGATAAACAAAATGAGTGGTTAAGATTGTTTGATGAGTTCTATGGTAAAAGTGAGATCTATAAAGAACTTTTGGCTATAAAAGATAAGTCAATTAAAAGGAGGTGACCAGGTTGTTTTTGTGTGCGAAATTAATACAATAGTTGGTATAAACGAGTAATGGCCGCATTTCGTTCCGGAGTACTTACTGAGTTTGTTTAGAGATCAGCTATAGTTCGTTATACTTTACATCAAATTTTAGATGATACACTTTTTATTTTTTATTTTTTATTTTTTTGAAACTTTATTATCAACCTTTCGATCAACTAATTTATGGTGTTTGAGCCAACTGCTTTTGCTCTTTTCATTTTTGTGAATTATTGTATATCAGTTAAATCATGTAATCTTCTAAAGATTCAAGTAAAAATGTGAGATCATTTGTGAAAAAGAATTTGTTGAAAAAATCCGTTTAAAAGCTTCAATATTATGACATAGACCATATATAATCATTGCATACAAAGAATTTCTTGCTGGTCGTAAAAATCAAAGACACTACTAAAAAAAAAAGAAAAAAAAAAAAAAAAGCTCATCATGAACTACGCAACGCGCTAATTGAGCATTTATAGGAGCATTGTAGTTACTCCGGAAATTAGATACCCTAAGTGTAATCTTCTTTTTTTTTTTTTTTTTTTTTTTTTTTTTTTTTTTGTAACCATGATTTCCGACCTTATTGCCGACTAATCTAAGGGTTTGAACCCACCGCCACAACCCTAATTATAATCTTGGTTAATGTTTTAAACATTATCGTTGTATAATTGTATTCTTCTTTCTATATCAATAAAAAATAAATAAAAGCAAATTTAATTATTTCGCCAGGTTTTATTTTTAGATTAATACATATCAAATTCATAATAACTCAAGCTTACAAAAAGTAATCCAAATGTTTACCATTACAAATTTCAAATATCTTACCAGCTGTCGAGAAACACTACTAGAAATCATGCCAGCAGCAACCAAATGTTTTATTTATTATTTTCTGCTTTTATCTCTTCTTTAATTCTACTTTGTTACTTTCGCTTATTTTGTAGTCCACAATGGTAAATGCCTAAATGTTATTGAGTTTATGCTAAAAGAGAATCACAGCCAATATGACGTTATATTGATAACATTGTGAATTTTTGTTTAATTAGGGGTAATACTAATCCGTCAAGCTAAAAACGTGTTGTAGGTATGTGTGAGAATTTCAAAGCTAGAGACACGATATGTCAATGGTTACTATGTATTGACTTTTATCATTACTTTATGCAATTGGCATAGAACTTGTGTTAATTGTGGGATTGTTTACATTTACTAGTTATGGCGTGCACTAGAAAATGATCGGTCGATATTAGCTTAGCAACGATTTATATTATTGGTAAAATTCATTTTAGCAACAAGTAGAAAGCAATCTATTGTCGTTGCTATTTTTGAGAAATTACCAACAACTCTTATTGATACAATTTTTAATATTACTAACCGAAGATAGTTTGTGGGTATTTTATATTTACCAACAACTTGACATGTTTGTGAAATTTAGCAACTATATCGATATTCGTTGGTAATTTATCAACGAAGAAAGAATGTGGTTGGTAATTTTAATTTAGCGACAAGCCTTTTTCTCACAACCTTGGTTTGTTGGTAAAGTCGTTGGTAACACCTTTTACCAACCAGATTTGAGTGTTTACTAACGAATATCGGCCGTTGGTACTGGCATGATTTCTAGTAGTGAAAGATCAAGAACAAAATTACCACACTGACTTAACTCCTATATCAAATATTATATGTTCACTGAACAACCAAAATACGTTTAGTTTACTTGAGCTTTAAAATATCACAATTGTGGATTAGCTAGCATTAAATTTCAATAAAGAGTGATCAAATAATAGTAGTCCTAGTTGTTTGTTTTGGATAGCAAAAGTCAATGACGATTGCTAAATGAGTGATCGTGAAACAGCGACATTGCCAATCAATCGAAGTAAGCAACTTGTAGTAGTCCTAGTTGGTTAGAGGTGATAATGAAAGGGGCCTAAAATCACACGAGTCGTACAAACCCTTCGTTTCCATTGAGTGGTTGTATAAGTTAAATCATGGGCCTCACTAGTCACCATCTCCACTTTAGAGTTTTTTCAAAGAAATTTTGAGCTTATCTCTATTGTATATAGTGCAAATGTTTTTTTTTTTATAATCTTTTAAAAACTTAAAATGATTAATATTTAATTTTTAAAATAATCTTTTAAAACTTCAATTTTAATCTTTTGTTTACTTTCTCACATGACAATAATTTAAAAAATAATTGCTTTAAAAACAGTTTTTGTTTCTAAAATTACTATAGTTCCTCATTTTTACCATTTTTTTCCTTTTATTTTACAGATTCATCATAATCTCATTCTCAATCGCGATCAATATTTCAATCCCAATTTATTAAAAAGGAATTGATATGATGTTGTTGTTCTATCGGATGATGATTAAAACTTGTCAACGTCACTTGCTAAAGGTTATACGAAACACTTAACTCTAGTTAGATTATACTCGATCAAATCTTGCCGCTATGCACGGCTACACATCTAGTTAGATTATACTAGCCGGATGCTCGATCAAGCGATGCCGTTTTAGATAAAATTTAATTGCGTCTATTTTTGTATGTTGTTTTATGTAATTGTGTTTATGGTTTAGACGTAAGTATGTAACAAATGATTGGTTCACATATGTGTTTTAAATTTAACAATTCGGAGACAACGACGATGAATAATTTTTTATGAACAAAATTTATTATGCAACATTTTATGTGTGTGATGACAGAAGGGTGAGAATGGTATTTGCAGATAGAATATTGTGTTTTTTATGTGGCATTTATGTTTGGAAGTAAATAATTTGAGGATGTCAACCTGTTTCAAATCTTCAAAATAGATGAGTAAGGATATCACTATGTGTATTTTCATAAAATAACATTTTTGTCTGAAACTTTCTTTGACCTCTGATTCTCAGAGTTCTGATATTAGATTATTTGTATTTTATTTCTGAACTAAATGCTATTGATCAGGGCGAAGCTTGGAAATTTCGAGTGGGGGGTCGGGATCTAAATTTTTTTTTCCTAACACTATGGGGGGTCGAAACCGAATTAAATTGGGAGGGCGAAACCGAAAATACCGAAATTTTTCTACACAAAAACTATATACCCCTACATCGCAAAAAAAAATTCGGGGGGTCGGCCGCCCCCCCTCGCCCCTTAGAAGCTGCGCCCCTGCTATTGATTTATAGTTTTAAGAATATATATCCGTGTGTCTTATCGTGATGGGTTTTTTCTTCGTTTCAGTAAGCACCTGAGTGACTTTTCAATCTGGATAAGTGACCGCTTCAGAGAAAATTGGTAATCACAACAGAGATTTAGCCATTTGACAGTGAATGTTGAAATATGTATTGTTAGTTTATGTTAATTCTGTTAAGGAAATCTGTATTGGATTTTGTTAATGGAATTGGTGTTGGAAATACTATGTTGTTTAATGTGATCTTGTAACTAATTGCAATGCGCGCAATATTGCAATGTCTGTTTTGGTGAACCCAATGGACCTATTTGAATGCAATTTTATCCAGTTGAACCTTCTCAATTTTAGCTAAACATTTATAATACACTATTGTGTGATTGACACTTCGGGTGAATTTAATTACTGTTGATTTGTTTCAGCTATAAGTTTTGACCCATTTCATTAAGCGATCCTTGAAGCTATTACACATTTGCTCTTTCAGAAGTACTTTAAAAGAGTACACTTTTGGGATGCAATATAATCTGTTGGGATGCAAAAATGCCATGCATTTTGGCACACCCAACACGACCAATTTGAATACATTTTTTTGCAAATGATCTGATTTAATATTAGCTCAACTATAGTGAATTTTGACGAATTTGACCCGTTTCACTTTAAGCTTATAAACTGAAATTAAAGCACGCCACAGTTAACATTTGCGTTTCAATGCTATCTGTGTTTCCTGGCAACGAAAACATACTAACTCTTGGGTTTAAATTGCACTATATGTTTCAGATCAACCCGAACAGAAGCATCTGAATACACTTTATTTGCATCTGAACTGTTCAGTTTTTAGCGTAATCATTCTAACACACTTTTGTATTATTTGTGGTAGAAGTACTATGTTGTTTAGTGCAATCTATATTTAGGGTAATCTGTTGCAATCAACTTTTCGTCATAATTCGGTTCAGCTTTTTATTGCGTACTGGATGTTTCTTATTACTAATTTGGATTTTTTCCTGCTGTTAAATTTCAGTTTCAAGAAGTTAACATAACTTGATAGCATTATATGTAAATGAAAGTTTATCTGCATATAAATATAGTCGTTAATATAATTTTCCCAAATATGATCGCACTTACGGGTTCATTAATGCTTTAATTTATCAAAATCTTGGATATTATCCAGTGGCATGAAATGTTTTAATTTCAAGAGCTGAGCCATGGCAGTTAACATGCTATTATCTTATTTAGATTGAAAATTGGTTAACAGATCAATAAATATAAATTACTCGAAAAGATACAATGTCAAACTACAATCCAATTACAAAATTTAACAAGAGCCAGGTAAATAGAATCTGCGGCCTTCCGTTTCCTACATTTATTATCGTTCAACATTCAACGTACCATGCTGCAGAACTGGCTTGTGGGGCACAGGTTCTGTGTATAATACATTGGCACTCGCATCTTCATTGGAAAAACCGGGAGTGGACCTTCTAGCTTGAGTTCCTAAATTACTTTCAGGATGGACGGCCTCAGACTCCTGGGTGCACATATTATAAAGAAGTTCGATGGAATAATTTCTTTTATGTATTACCACATCCCCAAGGGCTAGGCCCACTTTTTACAGGTCAGTGGAATCTTTATGCTCAAAATCCCGATTCAAGAAGCTAGCTCACACTTACCCAAGATCAGAGTTTTATGTCCATCACCTTTCGCCCACAAGCAATCTCTAAAGCAGCCACCCCAAAACTGTAAATTTCATACTCTTTACTGGCCTTCCCTGTTGTTACATACTCAGTGGACATGTAGCCTTAATTTCCAGCTAGACCAGTTGTTTATAGACCCAGTGCATGGTCTATGAATCTGGCTAATTCAAAGTCTCCAAGTTGGTATTAATTCTTGAATCAAGCATGATATTACTCGCTTTCATATCCAGATGCACCACACTTGTGGAGATAGAAAAATGCAGAAGCCAAACCCATGGCGTTCTTATTTCGCACAGGCGCATACCCCATACAAGCGGACTATTTTTTGTTAAAGAGGTGATAGTTAAGGCTGACGTTTGGCAAAAACTCATAAACAAAACAAGACTTGAGTTGTCATCTCACCAATCGATGAGTTACACCAAGTTTCGGCGCCTTAAACTACCAATGATCTTGACTTCGGTTATGTACTCTTTCTTCCCCTGTTTAGAACATTGAGAATTTTTTTGCAGCGACCAACTGCGAATATAAGTAGCCTTTATAGAAACATCCGAAGCCCCCCTCACCCAACTTCAAGTCATCAGAGAAGTTATATGTAGCCAATGCAAGATTACTGAAAGAAAACCTTTTAGGTCCTGTCCCTCTTTCAACATCATGGGTCATCAATGTCAAGGCATCTGTTACTAGTGAGTTATGTCTAGCTTTTCTCTGTCTCCTCACTCCAAAACATACCATATGCTACTATGACTAAAGTACCACAACAAGAAGAACTGTTATTCCTGCTATTAAAAAAAAAAAAAAAAAAAAAAAAAAAAAAGGAACTTTTATTCCTAAGGCTACTTACCATTTGCTTGAGCTATCTTTCGTTTTTTGTGTTGTATTTAAACTTGAACTGAACTCCCAATATTGAAGGATATGTCTCTTGAATATAAAAACCCGTGGTACCCAAAAATTCGAGTGCTAGCCACTCAGGAGGAACATCCCCAAGGTCAACTCTATACCAAAGACCGGTGGTATTTTCTAGATTAGTGGCATAGCGCCAAGAAATGATAATCTCCACTTTGCAAACTAGCACTCCAAGCGGTATAAATTAGCTGATTTGATCAAATTCAAGTTGTGAGTTTACGACAGGATCAAACTGAAAACAATAATTTGTTTTGGGGTGAGCCATTGTTAATTCTGATGAAAAGTGTTAGAAAAGTGACTTAAATTTTAATGCTTGTTTGGTAAATTGTGACTTGTTCTGTAAGTTTGTTTAGAATTTGAAAACTATTATATGACGGTTCGTTAGTATATACATAGAGATCATTAGCATTAGAATTCTTTGTACCTTTTGAATTTGTGTTTCGTGCCGTTTGAATTAGAGTTTGGTAGTTTTGGAATTAGAATTTGTCTTTAAATTTGATTTTGTATTTGGTTTGGTTATTTGAATAAAACTTCTGCTCCATTTGTTCGTATTTTGTTTTTTTGTTTTGTCTTTTGAATTACTAACAAGTGGTATCCGAGCTAGGTTCGTTTAACCATGAAGAAGAAAAAGAAGAAAAAAAAAAGGTTCGTTTTCGTTTTGGTTTTGGCATGAAAGATCGATATTTGTTTAGAAGAAGCTGAATTTGCGATTGAATATAGTTTGGATTTGCTTGAACTAATTTTGCATCAATCGTTAGTTTTGTTGGAACTAGACGCCAGTAGGCTATTTGAAAAAATTCCATAAACCTTGGGCTTGTTTTTTGGAATAAGGTTTTGTAGTTTTGTTTGTTGGTTGGTAAGTTGGGTATTATTTGGTATTTGGGCTAACATTTATATAATTGGGCTTCGAATTGTTTTGAATCCGTATTTGATTTCGGTAAGTATAGACAAATCGTTTGGTTTATTTTGAAGATTTGTTATTTGGAATTGGTTCGTTTTTGGTATCTGAATTTGAAATTTGGACCGTAATTCTTATTATATAAGTGGGTCACTAGAATTATTATCCATATCATATTTGGGGCGTTTAAATTGTTAGAGCTTTTTCGTCAAGTTATTTATTAACTTGAATTTATTTGATACTTAGATAATAAGTTTAAATTGTTAGAGCCTTTTCGTCAAGTTATTTATTAACATTTATAAGGCACATCCAATTTGATTTTGGTATTTAAATTTATGAAAAAGACGTTTCCCGTAATGGTCTAATGCGCATACGGTTTATATTTAAAGAACATTTTAAATGAAATAAGTATATAACCGATCACAACATTTCAGTGACTACCCAAAATATATAATTGAGTATAAAACTACACTAAGTAGTCTTTTAATTGTACTGAATTGGAGATGTTTATTTATTTATTTTTTGTTGGCGGATGTAAGCATGAAGTGGTATGTAACTCAATATTACCCCAACAAGGGTGGCTAAATTATTAATTTATGTTGACTATCTTGAGGTAATTCTCATTTTTTTCGTGTGAAAGGCAATACTGCAAGTATATATGAATTTGTGTTGGAGCACAACTGTGTGCATCAACTGCTATGTCTGTAGGTACGTTATATGAGAGAAATAAGTGTTCTATTAACAATAGTCCATTCATAATCTACTATTTTTAGTATTTCGTACGGCAACTTGCTTGAATCATTGGTACTCATTCCGATAACCAAGTATAGACCGTTTACCACATGATACGTTGTTGATTTCATAAGTTCTTTATAATTGCTTTAACTTGATTATCATGTTGTCAATGAACCAACCAACAAACATAGTAATACATACGATGTATAATGTAATTGTCTGTTTAATAACTTTATGTTATCTCTATGGGTAAAAGCTATAAATACCATCGTACTTTCAAAAAAGTACAAAGTTGAAATATTTAATTTTTTATTGCTTACTTGACCAACGAACTTTAAAATTTTTTGAAACATTTCTTTATACCGTTAGTCATCATGCGGCAACGTTGGTCCTTTTACTCAACGAACGTTTGCAAAGTTAGACAGTTTTTAATTAACTAAAAATTTGGTTTTTCCTACGTTTTATTACTTATTCGAACGGTTTTACACGTTTTGGTCCGTTTACATACGTTTTCACCCCGTTTTACATGTATTCGTCTCGTTTTACACGTTTTCGCCTGGTTTTACACGTTTCATTCATTTTTACACGTTTTCGTTTGTTTTTACACGTTTTCGTCTGTTTTTAAATGTTTTCTTCCATTTTTACATATTTTCGCCCGTTTTTACATGTTTTCCTCATGTTTTACACGTTTTAGATTATGAATGGACTATTTTGGTACTTAAGGGAGGAATTTGTTGGAAAATAAACCCAGATTAGATGCTTTGCTGGAATATTGATGGCAGTTACAAAAAGCAGTTATAGGGTAGTTATTATTGTTAAAAGTCATAATGGTTAGTATAAGACACAACAGTTATTAACAGTCACAATGGTTGACATGTATAAATATGTAATGTTACTGTAACAATTGCAAGTATCAAATGAATAAAACAAAGTATTTAGTATCCTCTGTATTCTTGTTGTTTGGTTGACATTTAGATTAGGTTGACATTTAGATTACTCAAAGCCTTATTTCCATCTCATCTTCATTGTGATATACAATTATTATTCTGCGTTCAACGTACATCAATGCTGCTATTTGTCATCGTAGCGCTAGCGGGACCAACTTCAAGGTCATCTGGTGGTGCAGAAAACGTTGGTACTGGCATCTTCATTGGAAGGTTTGGGAGTGCACCTTCAAACTTGAGGATCTGAATTGCTTGGCTCATAGACGGCCTCATACTCGAGTTGGGGTGTACGCACCATAAACCCACTCTCATCAAACACTCGACTTCTTTTGGATCAAATTCAGTGCTCAGCATCTGATCCACACCAGAAAGCACCTTGTCTTTTCCAAGTAAGTCCCAAACCCAATGCACCAACCCAAGATCAGAATTTGGGTCAACTCTGTCAGTCACCTTTCGGCCACAAGCGATCTCTAATGCAACAACCCCAAAACTATATAGATCTGACTCTTTACTTGCCTTTCCTGTTGTTAGATACTCAGGGGACATGTAGCCTCAAGTTCCGGCTAAACCAGTTGTTCGAATGCCTAATTCATGGTCCATCAATTGAGCCAATCCAAAGTCTCCCAGCTTTGCATTAAATCCTGAATCAAGCATGATGTTGCTTGCTTTAATATCCCTATGCACCACACATTGTTCACACTCTTCATGGAGATAGAGCAATGCAGAAGCTAATCCCATGACTATCTTATACCTTACACCCCATTCCAAGGGACTTTTTTTGCTGAAGAGGTAACAGTCAAGGCTCGCGTTTGGCAAAAACTCATAGACAAGCAAGAATTGTGTTTGATCATGGCACCAACCGATGAGTTGCACCAAGTTTCGGTGCCTTAAACTGCTAATGATCTTCACTTCGGTTATGTACTCTTTCTTTCCCTGTCTCGAACCTTGTGAAATTTTCTTTACGGCTACTACGATCCCTTCACGCGATAAATAGCCCTTATAGACACACCCGAACCCCCCCTCGCCCAACTTCAAATCATCAGAAAAGTTGTTCGTAGCCAAAGCAAGATCTCTGAAAGAAAATCTTTTAGGTCCTGCTCCTCTTTCAAGATCATCGTTTATATCCAATGTCATGGGAATTGTGTCTACTGATTCCAGTGTATGTTTTCTTTGTCTCCATAATATAACATATACTAGTATGGCTCCTACAACTACAACACCAAGTGGGACTATTAATCCCACTGCTAATTTCCATTTGTTTGATTTACCCTCCCTATTTTGTACCGTACTGTTTAAGCTTGAACTGAACTCCCAATATTGAACGATATGTCTCTCAACTGCAAAACCTGTGGTACCCGAAAATCCAATTGTTACCCACTCTGGAAGAACTTCTCTCAAGTCAACTTTATATGAAAGACTAGTATTATACTTAGTGGTAGTTTCATTATTGTTTACAGACCCGTAGCGCCAATTCAGGATTAGCATTTGGGACGTAGCATTGTAAGAAAGCCAAGCATCAGCAGAGCGACCACTGTGCAAACTAGCATTCCAAGCGGTATAATTAACTGAGCGAATTGAGTTCAAGTTGATGCCCACGTGTTCGTATGGAGGATCACCTGTGTTACTATTTGCGACCGGATCAAACTCAACAACAAGCATTTGGTTCTGGGGCGAGTCGTTATTAGTTGAGTTAAACAGGCCTAAGAATTCACCAGCTGAGTTGGGTGGGATTTGGAAGCCAACTGAGCAAGAAAGAAACTAAGTGCATCGCCATATCCAGATGATCGACCAAGTGTATCGATGACAAAAGTGAAATGAGTAGTGAAATCAGAGAGCTTCCCAGATTTGCTATCCCATATCTGGATAGGATCCGCGTATATGGCGTGGCCAACACGCATCTGGTGATTGATTACGTTGAGCTGTATGACACCAAAAGAAGTTGCGGCATCTCCTGAATAGAGTATGTCTGTTGCATCAGTAGAGAAACTAGTGATCTCAAAATCTACTGATTTAGACAAAGGCAAGAAGAATAAGGAACAGAAAGCAAATAACATGAAAGAAACATAATTTTGTTGTGCAGAAGAGGAGTCCATGAAAATGATACAAGCTTTTATCTATGCATGGATACGTACCTATAAATGAGCGAAAAAAATACGTGGTATGTAAACATATATAACTTATTTTATTCCTGCTTGATCAAGTCATAGTAGAATAAGTCTTGTCAGTCTTGAAGAAATATATAAAAAGATATACTCCGTATCTTATACCAGTATCGCTATTATAACATTATAATATTTTAACTTATATCAATAAATTTGCACAACCATCTGCCTCTATAAAAAACTTTGACTTGATCAACAAGTCCACATGCATGGCATGCATCGGACAAAAAAACTGAATGCTGTAATTAGCTATTAACAACTCATATTACACCACGTGATAACAAATTATTTAAAAAAACTGGTGATCTTATGATAGATCATTCGACGTACTTGTCTAAACTTCTAAAGTAATTTAGTGTGCGTTTGGTAATGACGGGGAAAGAAAATTATTTCCCCAATTTATTGGATAATGGCTCATTACTTATTATTGGTAATGAGTTATTGCATTATACTTTATCAATCATCTTTCTAAATTATCTTTCCGATGCCCTCGTCTCAAAATATTAGTTCACATTTCTTTTTCGGGATGTCTCAAAATAATTATCTACTTTCATTTTTAATTAAAAATTAGAGAATTTAGTGATGGAATATTCTATTTGAGTGGTCGAAAATTAAAGTGGCACCACCTTTATTAAAATATGTGATTTTTGTCTGCTGACAATAATTTTGAGACGGAAGGAGTATTATACACGTTATGCCATTTAGTCATTGATACCTTTATATATACATTAGCAGGGTGTCCGTGTCTTGCGGCGGCTGTATCTTATATTTAAAATTTTTGACAAACAAATTTTTGATAATAAATTTTTCATGACAATAATTTTATGCAACTTAAGACATGAATTTTAAGTTCTTATAACTTCGAATAATGAAAAACTATATTATGTTAAAAATAGATAGTAAAGAACATAGACATGTCATTTATTTTTTATTTTTGATAGATTGTATAAATGTTTTATTTCAAGAATGTTTATTGTGTTTGAAAAAAGTAATTAAAAATTTATTCCTTTGTTTAATTTGTATCATGTAGTTTAATGTTTGTATTTTTGCATTAAAGGGTGTTTGAATAATTACATTAATTGGAGTGTTAAATATATATTTTCGTGGATAAGTTAATTGTACAACATGCATTTATAATTGTATTTCTTAGATGCTACAAATCCATTGATATTTTAACAATTTCAAAATTTTGTTATATTTGATAAGTGTGTAAGTTGAATTTTTTAAAACTTCTATTTTTAGAAAGTCTCAAATGCTTTATAAAGAGTATAGAAAAGATTAAATTTCGCAACTGACCACAAAAGTGTACTCTTGAACAAAATTTTTTTCTCCACAAAATTAGGTGGTTGCTTTTGTTATTTTAATCCACACAATGCATTTACTTGTTTTGTCTAAAAAGAAAAGAAAAAATAATAAGACTGCTAAAAATATCATGGTTGTCACAATCTCAATCCTGAGTTTAGGATCTTACGATTTTATGATACTGCAAAGAAAAAACGGTCTGGATTTTACATAGGATCTTTGAAAGCTTAAGAGCTTATAGGATCCCGATCTTGACCATAGGATCTTAAGATATAATCCGATCCGATCATACTTTTCTCGGATAACAAACTAAAAAACTGCAATTTTCTGGATTATTTTTTGTAAAATTAAAAAAACATGTTAATCTTATTAAACATTTCATAATTATAATTTAGGACAACATTTCGATGAAACATTCATATAATTTTGTATTTATGATATATTATACTTGTAAATTTGTATAATATTGCAAAAATTATTAAGAAAATGACATTATAGCAGGATCTTAAGATCCCGATCCGATCTTACAATCACGATTTTGTAAAGACGAGAACGATCTTGGGTAGGATCCCGATCTTGAAACCCTTGAAAAATATGACTCAATTTGTATCTAAATCAACATAACAATTTATTAGTTTATAAAATAGGTCATGTCACTAAGAAAAAGTTGCCACATTAAATTAAACATACCATTAGAGCCTTAGGTGTGCTGATACACCAAAACTCCTTATTTGTGGCTCACAGGGTGGCATATCACTTAAACAAACTTCCATTTATAACCCCCTTCACTCACAACTAACCTCAACATACTCATTTGGGAACCACCACTTCCTATCTTATTTTATTTTTCTCTCTCTAAAAAAATAAATAAATAAAAAAGGACAAATCACTGACAAGAAGTACAAGCAATTGTCTCGCCGTGCAAACGAGCAACACATAAATAAGGAGATTTGAGGAGTTGGGCTGGTGTGGTGGCTAGCCATGAGTAGCAAGCCATGTCACCATGGCGAGGTGATGACGAGCCCACACCGTCTACTCTTAGACACACCAATTAAACATGTCAATCGATGCTCATATTATAAAGCGCAAATCATTATATAGATTTTACTAACAACATCTTTTAAATTAAAGCTATTATTTAATGCTAATATCTTAACTTTAAGTTTAGATAATACTAACAAGTGTAAAAAAATAATAATAACAAATTATTGATATGTGTGATACACATACAAAATATTGAAATATTATCATTTACCCTCCCATATATCTAGTCCATCATTTGACCATTTCTAACAACTTCCCGCAAACCCATTATTTGTTTCTTCCATCCTTTTGATTTGTTCCTTCTCGTAAATTTTAGTCCATCATTTGACTGAAAACACTATGGTAAATTAATTGAATGGGCAAGTATGGATACTATACCGGAGCACACACAAACTCAAGCACACGTCATGAAATCTTAATGTCACAGAAAAACATTTACTATGATAAAATGTTTAGCATGACAAAATGCTCGCGCGCTCTTCTGTTAATCATCACCAGATTCGAAAGTAGAGCTATTAAGATGGAGTTCTTCATTTTAAAATGCCGGACCTGACGAGTCCACCGAATTCTTTTTTTCCCCTGAAATATAATGTTGGATATTAAGAGGAAGATAGGTGTTATGCAAAAAAGTTTGGTCAGAGAAAATTTACTCATGTATTTTAGTTTCATCATACATATTGTTTGCGGGTGTAGTTAATGCATCATAAGTTAGTTTAGTATGGTGCATGTAAAAGTGTTTATGCATGAAAATTAGTAAAATTCTTTAGGATATATATCAAGACTAAGGATCAAATGAGAGAATCCTTAAAATAAGAAGGATGAAAAATAAATATAACTACACATTAGAGATGCATCAATTTGAATTATATGCATCTCTAACTTTTTAAATGCATCGTAATATATTTTCTAGCTAAAAATTAGATGCATATACATATATTAGATGCATTTTATCAAGTTAAACGAATCCTATATATTTTTCGTCCTCTATGGGTCAAATTTGTTGCAAGTACGACTTTGCATCATTTTCACTTCAAAATCACATTCAAAACTAATTGTGATGCATCTAAATGAATAGAGATGCATCTAATTCAAGTCGATGCATCTTAAGTACGCGGTTATTGTTATTTCTTCTTCTCATTGTAATTTTCTTCTTATTGGATCCTTACCCTATATATCAAGATTAAAACAATTATGTAAACATATAAAAAGATTTTTAAATATTCAGATCATGTGATGAAATTAAACCGAAATAATTAAAATGATGTATATATTCAACTGATAACGGCAATAAAAAAAAGATAAATAAGTAATACAGTCAATGGTCTATACATGCATTTGATGGATTAATATTGATGGTGGATGTGATCATAGAGGAGATAGAAATAATCTTACGTTAGGATACACAAAAAGGGGTTAAAAACTGCATAAGGGCATAAGAGTCTATTTACAATCATATTTATGTGTAAGAATCAAATTGGTGGGCTGGTGGGTGGGGAGGGGGCTAGGTCGGTTTGTAGCGGGGTGTGGGGGATATAGTGAAAGTAGGAAAGGGGTTGGAGCAGGTAGGCATACAGTTTTCAGCTTCATTTCATAGGAAAGTCAGGGATGGTGCGGGTACTTATTTTTGGAATGATATGTGGATTGGTGAATGTAAGCTTAAAGATAGGGGTGTTCATCGGTTCGGTTTTCGGTTTCGTGGGTTGTATGGTTCGGGTTAATCGGTTTGAAAATTTTAAAAGTTAAAACCAAAACCAAACCAAACCAATTATAGAATGGAAAAAACCAAACCATACACCAAATTAGAATTCGGTTTGGTTTCGGTTAAAACCAAGAAAACCAAATTCAAGTAAACTTCAAAATATATTCTAAAACTCACGAATAAAAACCTAAAAGTTAAAATAAAATTACCAAAGCAAAAGGTCTCACAAAGTGCTTAAGTAAATCAATAAAATAAAAGTTTAAGAAACCAAAAGGTTTCAGAACTTTTTTATGTGAATAGATATATAATTTAAAGTTTTTTGTGTGGATAGATATATATTCGGTTTTTTCGGTTCGGTTTGGTTATGTATTTGTCAAACCCAAAACCAAACCAAACACCAATTAAATACTTCGGTTTGATTTTAAACCAAACCATACACCAATTAAAAATTTCGGTCCGGTTTTATTCGGTTTCGGTCCGATTTATATTTCGGTTTGTTCGGTGTCAAACCAAACACTGAACACCCCTACTTAAAGATAGGTTTCCTAGGCTTTATCATCTAGAAAGGCGTAAGGAGGCGAAGATAGTAGAGAATGGTAGGTGGATTGGTAGTGAGTGGAAGTGGGTATGGGAGTGGTCTAGGGAGCCACGAGGGAGGGGTGGAGGGGAGTTAGAGGAGTTGGAGTCTATTTTAAATATAGTTACTATTGATTATTCTTGCAGGGACACGTGGAAGTGGAGTCTTGATGAAAATGGTGTTTTTTTCCGTCAAAATTCTGTCATCTTTGGGGGTAATGGTAATACCACGCTATGAAATAAAATAGCTCCAAAAAATATCATTGTTTTGTATGGAGAGCTTTATGTGGGAGGTTACCTGTTCGTGTGGAGTTAGACAAGAAAGGTATTGGCATTCCTAATATTTTATGCCCTATGTGTGATGAGACCGTGGAGACCATTGATCATGTTTTAGTCTTATGCAATAAGTCTATGAGAATATGGTCAAATTTTTTTGAATGGTGGAGCTGTGGAGTTGTGGATTCGTTTACTACTAGTGAAATGTTGCGTGATGGAAAATCAAGTTATATATATAGTATAGTATAGTATTACTCAAGAAATCCGCAAAGAAATACGGATAACCCGAGGTCGTAGTCCGTGTGAAGGTGTGAATGGAATTTCGAATTCCCGAATCGTGAAACGTGTCGTGAAAACGGTAAAAAGTGATTTGAATGAGATAATACTAATGAAATAGTAAATGAAGCACAAATAATCAACTAAACACGTAATTAAAGTAAGGCAACTAAAAACGTAACGTAGAATCGAAAACCGTAAGCTTAAACGTAAAATAAATGTAAACGTACGAAATAAAACACGACTTTTAAGCTACGCTACTCCTATGGACTTGAAAATAATTTTGAAAAGTTAAAAATGATAAAAGAAAATTTTGAGAAAAAGAAAAATATTTTTTCGACTTTTTATTAATTTTTTATGAATTAAAAACTATTTTAACTAATTAAAAATTAAAAGAAAATGTAAATAAAGTGAGAAAAATGAAAAATAAATTTTAAAAATTATAAAATAACTAAAAACTAATTTTTTTGGCTTTTTTGTGTAATTTTTAGGAATTAAAAAGTATTAAAACTAATTAAAAATTCAAATAAAATTGAAAATAAATGAGAAAAATGCAAAAAAAATTTCTAAAATTCTAAAATAACTAAAAATAATTTTCTAATATTTTTTTGGATTTTTCTGAGGTTTTTCTAATTTTTTTTGAATTTTTAGTAATTAAAAAGTAATAAATTTTGATAAAAAATGAAAATAAAATAAGAAAAATAGTAAATGAATTCAGAAAAATTTGAAAAAATTACCGAAATTCTAAAATATTAAAATGAGCTTGATTAAAAATTTTGAAAGAAAAATAAGCTAGAAAAGTGCTGAAAAGCTCTAAACTGCTTATATGGAGTGCTTATTAATAAGCACTCCTTAACCAGAGTTGACCAAACTTTGACCAAAGATGTTTTTTACTCAAATATTTTGAATGAGATAAGATTCAGACCAATAAGCACTTCAGAAACACAAAAATGGCTCAAATCAGTGGAATAAGCTCAAATATGAATAAGCAATTAAGTAGACAAATAAGCTGTAGGCAAAAACTCACTGAGATATGAAACTTAAGGTGTAAAAGATCTATAAAGAACAATTAATCTCAGGTATGAACAATTAAATCACAAATGCAGCCCTATGGTAGTTGACAGCTTAATCAGCTTTGAGCTCTACTTTGTGGCTTAATTTCTAGCACCTAATAAGCTGATGAGTAAGATCTAAGTGGGGCAAAACCAAGCCTATACTACTGAAAACTAATAAAACCAATCAAAACCTAATTTAAAACCTATTTGGACTCTAAAAAGGATCTGAGATCAGCAGCAGTTGAACCTGTTTACTGCAGCGTTGGACTATTCTGATTGCACTCCGGTTTGACTAAAGTGAGATTCAAATGCTCTGATCTAATCCTACATGATATGTTTAAGCTATAATGAAATTAGATAAACCTTAACCTAGCCTAATTCTACTGTATGCAAATTTCACAGATTTAAGTAAATCAACAACGGAACACAGTTTTAAGAAACAACTGAATGTGGACTTTTTAGCTATGAAACCTACCTACTGTGTGCTTGTTATACCTAAAGAAGCCTTATGATGCAGTAAACTCAGAACTTAGGCAACTAGAATTCACAAAACCAATATCATCCAAACACCCCTTATGCATAACTGAAGCAATTAATTTGTGAAGTAAATCAGTTAAACTACACTCCAATCCACAAACTAAACTTAAGTATGAATCAACAAGCTCCAAATTTAACCAGAAAAACAGATATCAGATGCAAACAACCACAGATACAAAAACTCACAAATATGACAGATAACAACTAATGACAGATGAATGAAACAGAAATAAGGCAATAGACTAACAATTAAATGACAAAGTAATCTACTACTACACTAAATAAGATGCAACAAATAGAATCAAACAATAAAGACAGATCTAAAAACTATTAAATAACAGATGCAATATGAACGTTGAAACAAAAAAACGGAAAACTTACAAAGAACCTCTCAGCTAAACAGAGAGGGTTAGGACACCTTAAGGCTGCCTCGATCTCCACAATAAGCTCAGCTTATTGAAATAAGCTTCTCAGTTTGACTTCTTTTGACTATTGTGAATTATGAACAGACAAACTCACAGAAACTTCTATGAAGCTGATATGAGTTCATGTAAACAAAACAAAACTAGTTTGAAGCTTAAACAAAAAAAAATCAGACAATTATTTTTTTTTTATTTTTTTATTTTATTTATATAAGTGAAATAACAACAGAATATTAATTAAAACAAGATAATAACTAATGATTTAAACTAATTAAACTAAAAATATTTAAGACTGAATAATAAGGAAAAGTAAATCAATAAGCTGTAAAGGAAACTTTAAATTGTATTAATACTAAATTATGAGTACAGGGATTTGAAAATGAAATTACAACAATACTGAAATTTAAATGACAAGAAATTTAAAAATGATCAAAAATCTTTCTAAAAGCATGAAAGATTGGACAATTCTAACTGAGTGAGGAGGGGGCTTATATAGTTGAGCTGAGGTGAGGTCTTCAAAGTCCAGGTCATCCATCCGCGACACTTTGTGTTTCTTTGAGTTCATCTTAGCCATTGAATCACGTCCTAGATGCTTCCCATCACTTGTGACCATTGGATTGAATGATATGATGTGATTGATCGTCAGTGTGTTCTCCTATTGGTCCACGTACCCCTTCTTTCATTCCCTGACGTATGTCAGACCTTCTAGAAGCCCCAATGAGTGGGTAATTATTATTGAGATGAGGTAATTTTTGTGTGTGGGGATCTAGGGTTCATAGCACAGTAACTAAATCTGGGTAATTGGTTATTTGGGGGGCGGGGTTTTTAGTTTGGTGGTATTTATTATTTGTTGATGTTTGACCGGGTGTGGAGTGTGGGTTGACCGGGTGAGTTTAGTGGTGGGCTGGGTAATATTAATAGGTACAAAGGGAATGGGCTTGTTACTTCTTTAGGCTTGTGGATTAATATATGTGGATCAGGTTTATGATAGTAGGAGTAGTATTAATATTATAAGGACCAATGGTGTAATTTCAGCAATCTTATGGACTAAATCTGTATAATATCCAAAATTTCTTCCAAGGGTTATTGTTGTCACTTCTGAATTTCTTGAAGGGCTAATATTAACTTTTCTTCAAAATTTCATTGAAGGACCATATTTGCCAAAATCTGAAACTGCAGGGACTTGATTTGTCAATCTCTCCAAACTTTGTCCAGGGACTTTTCTTGTAACTTTAAGAATCTCTGAGGTTGAATTTGACTTTTTGAGCTTAGACTTTGACCATTTGACTTCCCCGGCTTCGGCTTTTGACCTTTTTCCTATCTCGTGCTCGTTTTTGTCGGTTTTGTCTTGTTTTTGTTCATTTTTCACATATCCGTACCAGCACATACACAAATACAAAAACACACATTCTCTTGGCATTTTTGGTTAGTATTTAGTATATTTGGTCTGATTTTGGGTCTAAAAAGGATGAGTGATTAAGCACTCATCAAAATCCCCCAGACTAAGGTATTGTCGTGCCCTCACGCAATGTCATCACCTCACGCTTAAGAGATAAATAATTTGAAAACCTCTCTTTACTGACGTTGTAAAGTAGCAATGATGTTCAAAAGAGATATCAAAATCATTTATTCTCAAAAACGCTCCGTTTTCCGATTTTCATGAATAACAATTACTACTACTCTTTTTTGTACTTTTTCATTTATATATGTGACGGTTTGCCTTGACTTTCATTATCAATTCTTATCTGTTGATAATTTTCAGGGTCAACGAGTAAAAACACTTCTCACAGAGAAGAGACCGTACGGATAAAAATCGTCATCCTTGATTTTTCACAAGCTCCCAAACTAAGCGTAAAATCGAGATCATTGTTTATCCAGAAGTTAGATGCTAACACTGCCCACAAAAGTTACTTGTGTATTACCTCTTGTTCCCAAATCCAAAGTTTTGTATCTCAAGATTTTAATTTGTGAGAAATGATTTGCTTCATATTTTCTCGTTTCGATATTTGTTAGTCCGATAAGAGCACAAAATTTGAACGCTAAGTAGTTTCCAAACTTTCCCTCGAAAACCCCTGCATACAGAAATCGGGTCCACATGAAGGTCTCTGATTTAACACGATTTGTAGGGGCTCCCTTTTTATTTATGACCAAGACATACCATGTTTGATACCCGAAACGGAAGCTTTTTATTAGGGAAACCCCCAGAGTCGAAGCTTGGCATTTTTGCATAATCATAAGCCTTTAATAATACTTTGGTCCTTAGTCCTTTATTTCTTTTACAATCAACGGTTTATGAGCCGCCAAGATGTAAGAGCTTTATTATGACTTTGGATTTCTATCCGCTGCTTTTTATTAGCTTTGGATTCCTCTGCCTTTTTATTTGGCTTTGGACTATTATTATTGATATTCATAATCATATGCCAAACCCCAAGTCCTACGGTTTTTACTAAGATCACAACATCGGCTGCGAACCGGCAAGATGCAATAGTCTATTTTACCGTAACACTGGCAGTACCCCTATGTGTACCAAACCCCCATATGCAGAGATTTTGTTGGGAACGAGAAAAAACTAAGTATTGCCCAAACCGTATACCCTTAATTAATCCTAGAGATCTATTATTATTGGTGTGCAAGCTTGTGGGAACAAGGAGGTCACAAGTACCTCTCGTGGGCTTTTTAAATCCCAGTAATGTGATCCGTGTATAGCACGAACTTCTAAATAAACTCTATCATTCCTCGATCTCCGCAAATTTAAAATCCCAAATAATGAGATCCGCGGATGCTTAGCCATAATCTTTCGATTATTTTGGTTAAGTGATGAGTGCTCAAACACTCATCATTTTTGGTCAAATCTGAACTGCAAAACGTACAAAAACACTCTGAAATGCATCAAAATACTAAAAATATTTCAAAATTGTGTTTTATATGTTTTAGATGCAAAATGAGCAAAAACAGAAGAAAAACGTACAAAGTTTGCAAAATTGGCAGTTTCAGTCCCTCAACTTTCATAAAATTACAAAATTAGTCCCTGGTCATTCAAAATATGGAAAATTATCACCAAAGGTCCTTTTGAAAGCATAAGTTGTCATATTTAGTCCTTTGGTGAAAAATTGGAAAAGTTTTGGAAATTTACAGTTTGGTCCCTGGAGTTTCAGATTTTGGCAAAATTGGTCCCTGGTGGGATATTTTTGAAAGGAAAATCAATTTTTATCCTTGGAAAATCAAAACGTGTCAAAAATAGTCCTTGGAATTAAAGATTGGTGAAAATTGCAAGTTTAGTCCCTGGAATTTGGAAATTTACAAAATTGGTCCCCGGGTGTTTTATTTTGGAAAATATAAATTTTGGTCCTTGTAATATTCAAACTTGGCAATTTTTATCCTTATGATAACTTTGGATGTTGGACAGAATCAGCCCCTCATTTTCAATAAATTACAAATTGGTCCTTGTGATTAAACCTTAAAACAAATGGACCCTTATGTTATTAATAAACCAAACCAACCCCAACACCCTTACCACCAAATCTGATCCAGCAACACCCCAAGCCCACCAAAACCGGCCCAACTCCTTTTAATACTTCCCCCGGTCAACGAAGTCAACAACCAGGGTCAAAACAAGCAGTCAACCCACACCCCTTTCAAATTACTGTTCATCATCCCTAATAACACCCCTAATCCCCTGTTTTTCTGCAACCCTGCTCCCCCCTCCTCCATTTTTCTCACCAACCCTCATAAATACTATCACCTACACCCATACACCCCCCTCCTCAATTAATTCCACACCAAACCCCACTCTCCCCTGTTCCGGCCAAAAATAGTTTAAACGGCCAAGATCACATGGAGCCAATCCAATAGCTAAGGGCAAGTGGGAAAGTTAGAGGAGTGACCCAAGGGTTATAAAAGTAAAGAAAAAGATGGAAAGAAGCAAGTAGTGTAGCATTAGAGTAGTATTAGTTAGTTTTATTTTTAGTGGTGTAATTTTACTTCTGTAATCACCTCTGCTTTGTAATTTTCTGTCTTTCCAATTAGTTTACAAGTGTATTTTCACATTTCAAGTTTTAATTGGAGTTCTATGTTAGTTTATGCAAATTTGAATTTTCACTAAAAATTTCAAGTCACTTTTTACTTCATTTAAATACCTTGCATTTTATCTCAAAATGTTTCTTGGATACTTTTAAGGTTGTTCGAAATCAAAGAAAGCAGAAAATCAGAAAAGAAAAAAAAAAGAGAAAAATAAAAAGAAAAATAATGGTGTAAAATGTGAAATCAGTGGAGAAGGAAGGAAGTGGTTGGAAGCATGATTATAATGGATGTTTGTATGGTTTAATTGCCTCAGGGAGGCTGTAGGTTAGGTTTTTGTGTTTGTTCTTGGTTTGAAGTCCCTATGATCTCACTGTAAGCCCTTTCTTATAAATTTTTATGATTTACTGTAGCATAGGTAATTTGGTGTTTTATTTCAGTCATTTATGTTCATTTAGTATTAATATAAGATTAGCTTTCATGTTTAAGGGTTGAGTTGTTAGTTTGCTTTGAAAATCACTCAAACAACCATTTAAGGGGGTGTTTGGCATTGCACTGCTCAGGGGTGTTTGGTTGTTGCTTTGTGCATATTTTGGCTTGTATACCGCACATTAGGTCTAAATAGGGTTTGCAAGTCACAAAAATGGTACCTTAATCAACAAAAGTCAAAATCCCACTCAAATTGCATTGACAGTCCACTATGGGACTGTGGGGTGTTCCAAAACCTTGATTTCAACACAAAGTTAGATTAGATTGCTAGATGTAGACTCATTTAGGTTTAATAATCATGTACTAATCACTTAGAAGCAGCAAAAACTCATAAAAGTCAAGATATCAAGTTTCATCAAAAGTCAAAAGTTTGAGTTTTTCAGATTTTTCCAAAATTAGTAGGATTTGTTTAGAATTTTCTGTTGAGATTGAGACCTTGTGCTTTTGTGGACTTGTTGTCCACCAGCTCATCTTTAAGTTCCCACCATTTCTATATTTTTGTGATTTTTTTTTGCTGGGCCTCACTTTGCCCCAAACACATATGCAGGGGGACTGTCATCCCCTGCTGCACAACACATCAGCCTACCACCACCACTTTGGTGGTGGCTGCAGCCTACCCTAGTGGGTCCCAGTGCTCACATCCTAGTTCTTTGAACTCCCTAGGTGGGGGGGCTTTCCAATGCACCCAGGCTTGTGCCCCCAATCATTCTAGTGTGCCCCCCAGACTGCCCTCAACCTTGTCCCATATCTGAGTTGGCTGTTTGGTTTGTGAATAGCTTAACCAGCTTATTTGGCTTATTCAAGGCTTGTATTTGTTCCTTCAAACTTATTTTGGCCTTTATAACTTATTGGTAGTTTATTTTACCGTTGTAGGCCCCCCTAGCTGCCTACACACCCTTCTTCCCTTGACAGTTGACCAAAGTCAACTGTCAAACAAGCAAGCTTGTATTTTGCTTATTTTTAAGCTCAACTAAATTTGTTTTTGTAAAAGTTTTCTATTTTTAGGTATAAAACAAGTTTCTAAAATAAAAATCCAGAAAAAACAATTTAATATTAAGTGATAGTTTCTATTTAATGTAATTTAATTTTAATTTTTATTTTTATATTTTTATTAAGAACTTAGATTTTTTATATTTTTCTTAAATTCCTGTTATATTAAAGTATTTATAGTAATTTTCTCAAATTTTTATTTTATCATTTAGTATTTATTAGAATTAATCTTAGTTTTATTAATAATTAATTAATATTAAGTTTAAAATAGCATAATTAGTTTTTATTAAGTAAAACCTAGTTTTTATATTTTTTATAGCTTTTATAAGTTGTAAAATAATTTTAGAAATTTTCTTATAATTTTTACTGTTCATTTTCTATTTTTTATAATTTAAAATAGTTTAATTAGGTAATTAATAGATAATTAGTAATTAATTAATATAAAAATCACAAAAAGACAAAAATACTTATTTTTAATTTTAAAATTAGTTTTTAGTTATTTTATAATTTTAGAAATTTTATTTTCACCTTTTTAGTATTTAATTAATATTGTATTATATTTAAGTATTTTAAATATTAATAATAAGTAATAAATAGTATTTAATTAATATTAAATAATTAAATAGTGTAAAAATTTATTTTCTTTTTCTAAAAATTTTCTTTTAACTTTAGGTTTGTAAAAAAGTCATTTTCACCCCCTGGGGGTTTTCAGATTTCAGTTTTCACTTTTCATTTCGTACGTTCGCGTAAATTTAAATAGAACGTACACGTTTTTAGGTTTAAATCGTTTCTGGTATTTCAAACTTTCCAGTCTTATTCATTTAGCTTATTTAAGCTATTTCTTTATAGATTCCTTAGCTTAATCACTTACAAACCCTTTTCCTATCCAAATTCACCCGATCACAAAGCCGTTTGTTAACCATCCACACCTCGGTCAAGTCGAAACATTTATTTCTACTCTCGCCGGTAGGAAAGTCAAAACAAGGTGTCAAAACTTATAATTCATATATTTTTTTTTCATTTTTTTTTTAATAAAGCGGTGACAAAAATTTAAAATTTTTTGGTGGAAAACGGAGTTGCGTAAGTTAACAGCTCAGACGATGGTAACAGGTCAAATCAAATCGAAGATTCACCCCCCCAGACTAAAGTGAAACATTGTCCTCAATGTTTTAAGGGTAAAGGTAATCCTACGTAAAATCTAAGGCCATTTATTAAGTATGCCAAGAGATAAACGTTAGTCGATAAGATTTTGGATATGGTGAATTTCCAATAGAGCAGCGAAGGATGAGACTCGAGTGGAGAGAACGACAAACCACGAGCACGAGAGTCCTCAAACTTCGGGGAAATTCCTGAACATTCATAAACAACCACGAAAAACACGAGTTTGGAAAGGGTCGCCCCCCTCACGTCACGTTATTAGAAAATAGAAAATAAAGAAGATGAAATGGATAAGCATGGGGTGCCTCCCACGAAGCGCTTGTTTTTGTTCACCGAGTCACATGAGCTTGACTCGATCCCCGAATTAATTCATCCTTGGGGAGAGCAGATAAAACGGACAACCGGCATAAACGGAGATGCCGGGGTCAAAAACGGTATCTTCACTCCTAGTGGAGTGGAAAAGTGAAGAAATGAGGGGATAAGTAAAGAACGGTTGAAACACCCAGATGATAAAAGCAAAATCAATTTCAGAATCACGGGTGGGTTGGGTGGGTAAAATATCAAGCACAGGAACATCATGTTTAGAAATCTCGTCCACCACTCCAAAATTATCTTCATTCGTACCGGATTCAAAAACTACATCCGGTGGTTTCGTCGGTGGACGAGAAGAAGGTAAATCGGAAAGAATACTTCTTTGAACATCATTCTCAATACCCGGTGGCATCGAGTCATCCGCAGCAAGAAATTGATCAACATCCTCTAAAAGAGAGTCACGTGACGGATTATCGGAAATAGGCTCAAAATCAATTTCAAAATCAAAACGCTCATAATCCGAAAGAGAGATATCAGCATGAATAGTGGGATTGCCACTACTCGTCTCTTCAAATCGAAAAATTTCAAGCTCGGGTAAGAAATCACTATCCATATCGGGGATAGGAGAAAAAATCGGAGGATTATTCAATGCCTCAATTTTAGAAATGAGAAGATTAATGTCAAATAATTTTTCACGAAGAACTTCATCTTGGATTTCTGTAACTTCTTCATCATTCTCTTCTTCTAAGCTGACGAGCTCAGAAGGTATTTCATCAACATATTCGATGTCTCCACAAGATATAGCATCGTCATTGTCAGAATCGGAGAACGTCTCAACACGTTCAATCGAATTATCAATCGGAGATGACTCAACTTCTTCAGCCGTATCAAAAACATATTTCTCAAAATTAGGTAACGAATCCTGGAGCTCGGGCTCCAAAGGATCTGACGGCGTAACAATCTCAGTCGAAATAGAATCATTGTTATCAAGAAAAGTATTGACTTCTTCCAAAACGGGATCACTTCCCTCAACCGGTGTGAGGAAAGGATGAGAAGAGTCGGGAGTACATGATTCAAGTTTCGAAAAACATCTTGAAGAATCCAGAGGTGGGACAAGTGGTGTGCTCTTAGAGCTAGGAAATTCCACCACTTCCGTTATAGTCTCCGGTTCTTGTTCGTGAAGATTAGGTAAGTCGTTTGTTCTAAACACCGTTTTAAGCTCAGCATGTTTGCTTGACGAACTCTTAACCGTAAATCGAGAAAGGTTAGGATCAAATCTTGACGGATTAAAAACAATTGTAGGCTTAGACTCTTGGACAACCGTAGGTTGGACGTATTTAGCACTTTCATTGTCATTGGAAAGTACCGAGTCCTTTGTCACCTCGGTTTCTCGTTCCATTTCCCTCGCTGGAGAAGGAGTAGGAACCGATGGTCTATCATAATCAACACGAATTTTTGCAATTTTTGATGAGACGTAAAGTTGTTCCATTTTTATTTTAAAAGCCTTACGTTTAAAGAAATCGTCGTCGAGAAATGTCATAGAACAATCTTCAACATTTAAAGGTTCAAAAGACTGAGTGGGATTAATCGTAGAATTTTCTTCTTTATAAAGCTCATTTTCGTCACTCTTAACGATGTTAACTTGTTCTTTCACACGAATTACTTCTTTAAAAAGATCTAATAACTCGGTAAAGTTATTTTGAGCAGTGATCATTTCATATTGTGGAGGTTGGTCGTGATAATCATTGTCATAAGGAAACGGTTTCCTTGTTGGACAATCGGTGCTAAAGTGTGAACCTCCACAATACTCACAACCGTTTTGTTGTGAAATCGGTGCATTTTGAAACGATTCATTGTTGAAGTACGGAACTTGCTCATATGAGTTGAAATCGTTTTGATAATAATTGGAAAAATTCAGATCATAACCGGAGGTGAATGTGGGTTCAGCTTTCGAAGCATAACACATACAAAATCCACGAGTAAACCCACATTCTTTGCAAAAACACCGTGCACAAAGTACTCCTTCTCCGGAGGAATTTCCACAATTAGAACAAGTCGGATCCATAAGAATTATTGGTTTAGAGGGTTAAAGAAGAAGAATCAAATGATAAGAGGAGAAGAAGATTATTTTTGGTTTTTAATTATCATAAAATCAAATAAGAAGAAAATCAAAATGGAAAGGAAAATCTTTTTGTATTTTTATTTTTGGAAAACAAAATTCAAAAACTTAAAACTTTTATTCTCTTTTGTTTTTCAAACGTTACGTTAATTGTAACCGTTTCCTTTAAATCTACTCGCGACGGAACGGGAGAGAAGAATGGATCTCTCTTCAGCTTGCAATTTAATGTCAAAGCTTCCGTATTTTCCGCTTATTCGGTTGTAGAATTAAAGTAATCCGACTAGCAACTAATTTCACGCAATCTTATGTTGTTAAGCTTATTTGGTTTACAACGCTCTTCCTTTCGGTCGAGACGAGGCTGTAACTTTATTATTTTTTTGGTATTTTAGAAAACACTTTAGGAAAAGTGTTTTTGATTTTTCAATTTTTTTTGGTTTTTATAGAAAATATATACAAGGAAGGTTTTCAAAACACAATTTCGAAAAACGAAAACGAAAAATTCACTTCAACCTTCCCCGGCAGCGGCGCCAAAATTGATGGAAAATCAAGTTATATATATAGTATAGTATAGTATTACTCAAGAAATCCGGAAAGAAATACGGATAACCCGAGGTCGTAGTCCGTGTGAAGGTGTGAATGGAATTTCGAATTCCCGAATCGTGAAACGTGTCGTGAAAACGGTAAAAAGTGATTTGAATGAGATAATACTAATGAAATAGTAAATGAAGCACAAATAATCAACTAAACACGTAATTCAAGTAAGGCAAATAAAAACGTAACGTAGAATCGAAAACCGTAAGCTTAAACGTAAAATAAACGTAAACGTACGAAATAAAACGCGACTTTTAAGCTACGCTACTCCTATGGACTTGAAAATAATTTTGAAAAGTTAAAAATGATAAAAGAAAATTTTGAGAAAAAGAAAAATATTTTTTTGACTTTTTATTTATTTTTTATGAATTAAAAACTATTTTAACTAATTAAAAATTAAAAGAAAATGTAAATAAAGTGAGAAAAATGAAAAATAAATTTTAAAAATTATAAAATAACTAAAAAGTAATTTTAAAACTAAAAACTAATTTTTTTGGCTTTTTTGTGTAATTTTTAGGAATTAAAAAGTATTAAAACTAATTAAAAATTCAAATAAAATTGAAAATAAATGAGAAAAATGCAAAATAAATTTCTAAAATTCTAAAATAACTAAAAATAATTTTCTAATATTTTTTTGGATTTTTTTGGGGTTTTTCTGATTTTTTTTGGATTTTTAGTAATTAAAAAGTAATAAATTTTGATTAAAAATGAAAATAAAATAAGAAAAATAGTAAATGAATTCAGAAAAATTTGAAAAAATTACGGAAATTATAAAATATTAAAATGAGCTTGAGAAAAAATTTTGAAAGAAAAATAAGCTAGAAAAGTGCTGAAAAGCTCTAAACTGCTTATATGGAGTGCTTATTAATAAGCACTCCTTAACCATAGTTGACCAAACTTTGACCAAAGATGTTTTTTACTCAAATATGTTGAATGAGATAAGATTCAGACCAATAAGCACTTCAGAAACACAAAAATGGCTCAAATCAGTGGAATAAGCTCAAATATGAATAAACAATTAAGTAGACAAATAAGCTGTGGGCAAAAACTCACTGAGATATGAAACTTAAGGTGTAAAAGATCTATAAAGAACAATTAATCTCAGGTATGAACAATTAAATCACAAATGCAGCCCTATGGTAGTTGACAGCTTAATCAGGTTTGAGCTCTACTTTGTGGCTTAATTTCTAGCACCTAATAAGCTGATGAGTAAGATCTAAGTGGGGCAAAACCAAGCCTATACTACTGAAAACTAATAAAACCAATCAAAACCTAATTTAAAACCTATTTGGACTCTAAAAAGGATCTGAGATCAGCAGCAGTTGAACCTGTTTGCTGCAACGTTGGACTATTCTGATTGCACTCCGGTTTGACTAAAGTGAGATTCAAATGCTCTGATCTAATCCTACATGATATGTTTAAGCTATAATGAAATTAGATAAACCTTAACCTAGCCTAATTCTACTGTATGCAAATTTCACAGATTTAAGTAAATCAACAACGGAACACAGTTTTAAGAAACAACTGAATGTGGACTTTTTAGCTATGAAACCTACCTACTGTGTGCTTGTTATACCTAAAGAAGCCTTATGATGCAGTAAACTCAGAACTTAGGCAACTAGAATTCACAAAACCAATATCATCCAAACACCCCTTATGCATAACTGAAGCAATTAATTTGTGAAGTAAATCAGTTAAACTACACTCCAATCCACAAACTAAACTTAAGTATGAATCAACAAGCTCCAAATTTAACCAGAAAAATAGATATCAAATGCAAACAACCACATATACTAAAACTCACAAATATGACAGATAACAACTAATGACAGATGAATGAAACAGAAATAAGGCAATAGACTAACAACTAAATGACAAAGTAATCTACTACTACACTAAATAAGATGCAACAAATAGAATCAAACAATAAAGACATATCTAAAAACTATTAAGTAACAGATGCAATATGAACGTTGAAACAAAAAAAACGAAAAACTTACAAAGAACCTCTCAGCTAAACAGAGAGGGTCTCCCTCACAGCCTGTCTTTAAGACAGGCCTTTGGACACCTTAAGGCTGCCTCGATCTCCACAATAAGCTCAGCTTATTGAAATAAGCTTCTCAGTTTGACTTCTTTTGACTATTGTGAATTATGAACAGATAAACTCATAGAAACTTCTATGAAGCTGATATGAGTTCATGTAAACAAAACAAAACTAGTTTGAAGCTTAAACAAAAAAAAAATCAGACAATTATTTTTTTATTTTTTATTTTTTTATTTATATAAGTGAAATAACAACAGAATATTAATTAAAACAAGATAATAACTAATGATTTAAACTAATTAAACTGAAAATATTTAAGACTGAATAATAAGGAAAAGTAAATCAATAAGCTGTAAAGGAAAATTTAAATTGTATTAATACTAAATTCTGAGTACAGGGATTTGAAAATGAAATTACAACAATACTGAAATTTAAATGACAAGAAATTTAAAAATGATCAAAAATCTTTCTAAAAGCATGAAAGATTGGACAATTCTAACTGAGTGAGGAGGGGGCTTATATAGTTAAGCTGAGGTGAGGTCTTCAAAGTCCAGGTCATCCATCCGCGACACTTTGTGTTTCTTTGAGTTCATCTTAGCCATTGAATCACGTCCTAGATGCTTCCCATCACTTGTGACCATTGGATTGAATGATATGATGTGATTGATCCTCGGTGTGTTCTCCTATTGGTCCACGTACCCCTTCTTTCATTCCCTGACGTATGTCAGACCTTCTAGAAGCCCCAATGAGTGGGTAATTATTATTGAGATGAGGTAATTTTTGTGTGTGGGGATCTAGGGTTCATAGCACAGTAACTAAATCTGGGTAATTGGTTATTTGGGGGGCGGGGTTTTTAGTTTGGTGGTATTTATTATTTGTTGATGTTTGACCGGGTGTGGAGTGTGGGTTGACCGGGTGAGTTTAGTGGTGGGCTGGGTAATATTAATAGGTACAAAGGGAATGGGCTTGTTACTTCTTTGGGCTTGTGGATTAATATATGTGGATCAGGTTTATGATAGTAGGAGTAGTATTGTTAGGAATACAAATATTCCTGTAAAAGTCTCGGTTACCTAATTATTGTAATAACATTAAGTTAGCTCGTAGTTAGTTTATTTATAAGTTAGGTAGTATTAGTGTAAGTAACACCGTGGAAGAAGGACGGGTCTTCACCCACTGTATGCCTGATCCACAGCCCGGGTGTGGGCGTTTATGTTGTAAGTATAAATACCCCTCTCCACATGTGGAGAGGGTTGGTGCTTTCCATATTCTCAATCTAACCTTCTCATTTTTCTCTCATCTCTTTCTCTCTCTAGAAACACCCAACTTACTTTCTCTCTCTAAACTATCTTCTCTTCATCTTTCTATCTTGAATCAATCTAACCACAGAACCATACTAGTTATTATTATGTTTATTCTACAATTGGTATCAAGAGCCATGATTTCATCTTAGGACTTGGCTTACTCAGATTTCTATATGGTTTTGTGCTCACTTATGGTTCGAATTGTATTCATAATTTTCACCATAGTTTGATTTTGTTTGTGGATTGATTCACTATATGTTGGTGCTTTAGTGATTCGGACTGTCGTAGGGGTGATTGGTTTTGTTGTTTCTCGTGTTTATTGGATGACGTGGTGAATTTCGAGTTTTCTTTATGATTGGTTCTTCTTTGCGTTTAACTACTTTGCTTATCTTTATTTGTAACGTGGTGTGTCCCTGGGTCATGCTAGTGGACTGACTTTTGGAGTATTAGCATATTAAGATAAAAACAGAAAAGTTATTGTGACAGTTGTTGTCCACTTCTATATTGCGATTAAAATATATTTTTGCGGTTAACCCATCTCAATTCTATTTTAGTGGTTACCTCATCACAACCATCTTTTGCTTACCTGCATTTATCTTCTGGGTTCTGCGGTTAGTTCTCATAAACATTCGCGGTTTGCTCGATCCAAATATTTGCGGTTATCTCACATGGATGCGGTTACCTTAGTTAGCGTTTAACTAAGTCCTGTTTTTATACAAGACTAAGATATCTCTGTTTGGTGCTCACATGTTTTTTTCTCAACAATGAGATTAAAAGAATAACAAAAACAAGATATAGAAACGAGATCTCAGTTTATGTTTTTTTTTTTTGCAAGTCACGATTCGTTCAAACATAACCATATCCTAACTTGATAATTATCCGAAAACATCCAAAGAAAGATCAAAACATAAGCAGTATCATTCTCCTTCTCATTCGGTTCAAACAAAACAAACATCTTGAAAAAAAAAATAAATAAATAAAAAATAAAAAAAACAAAAGATCTCTTTGAAGAAACAATGAGTCGTTCATAGAACAATCCCATGAGAGACTTTCATCACTGATCCAATTAACGACAAGCTTACACTTTTTTAATATGTGAACTCTCTTAAAGAAAAAGAACGTATACACATACTTATACAAGATCTCTGAGTTGTTCTACTTGGTACACGGATCGGTAAGGATCATTTGTTTTAGAACAAAAATCATCATAGATCGATTTGAGAAGATTAACCTTTTTTTTATATACGAAAATTGAAAAGAAAGATATAAACAAAGTTGTTTCATCTCCTTTTCCTTTCGGTTTAACAACAACGAACAAAACCAATACCTTGAAGCAAGAAATCTAAAGGACGAATCACTTGCTTGGGTTTTGGGGTGGCTGCGTTCAGTTGATAAAAGATTAGTGAGAAGAAAAAGTGTAACTGCGAATTTTTTTAGATTAGGGTTAAGTGTCTTAGGATTAGTGGGTTTATATAGTGGGTGATTAGGCTTAGGGTAATTTGTGAGTTAGTTGGTGTTGGGCCGGATTGTCCAAACAAAGACGAAGGTGTGCTGCTATTTATTCTTGGGCCGAAATTCTTTGAGTGGTATTACTAATTGCTGATATCCGAATATCATCTTCATTGAGTGGAAAGCATTTGGTGCAATAATTTTTTTGTAAGTCTCGAAACTTAAGATTCGATATTTCGGATACAATCTTTGGTCCACGATTCTTTTTGAACTTCAAGAATCCGAGATTGATAATTACTTTGAGCTGAGATATCTTCGGGGTTCTTGGAAATAACCACGGAGTTCTCTTCTGATTTCGATACACATACTTTGTCTGAGATTCAGTGTGACTTGTCTACTTCGCTACTCAAACTCACTTCAACAAAACCTTATCTATTCTTTGGTGTTTCACGGTTTATTCTTGATTTTGTAAAATCCCGCGAAAGAATCTATTTCTCGGTTTGAATCATAGAATTGTAAAATCCCATGCACATTCACAATCGTGTCTACCAATTCAGATTTTGTCATCTCGGAGATACTCAAGTTGTACGACATGGATGATGAACTTAAGATTCACAACAAAGTACAACTGACAAACGCTTTTGATCAGACAACTGTTTTTGAGTCAGATTATACTGAGATGGAATTGTCATGCTCGAATTCTCAAGAGAAAGAGTTTCTTCAGCTACAAAAATTGTTCAATAACGCAGAGAAAAGCTGCATAGACTGTTTTCGACAACTTCATTCACACCTCTCGGTACTTTTAGAGGGAACTGGATTCAAGATGGGATTCGAACGTGCATTTGCAACACTCTTTGGTCAAGATGTTGAGGATTTCACTGAGACAATGATTCTCACCTTAGATCAACTACAACAACAACTTGACCAAGGAAAATCTTCGAAAATGGGATCCATGGCTGCCCTTTGTGTGATCAACAAACAACTCCAAGTGTTCTTTGATTCGAAATTCACTCTGGAGTATGACCATTATAGTGAGATGACGAAAAAGTGCTTTGCTGATCACACGGGAATTGAGGTTGACACGTTCAGAGACACACTACTCCAACTCATGGGTAATGTGAAGATGTTCATTGAGGAAAGAGCACAGCACGAACAGATGCATGATGACAAGGTGAAGGCATCTCTGGTGGAATCATGTGAGGGTACTGGTGATTCGGGTAATGCATCGGATGTTGGGTCAGTTGTCACGATATGCAAAGGATCAGAGACAGATAAGCTTGACACGACCAGCAGTTCAGTGACTCCTATCACATTTGACATGGATCCAGATTTCATATCAGTAAACAAACAAGTGCCATGTGCTGAGGTACCCTTGTCTGAACATCATAATGTGGTCTCTTATGAACAGCAGCACACTGATCAAGTTATGCCCACTTATGACACATATTTGTTAGGAAAGACTGATAGAAATATCACTTCTGATTCAACAAATATGAATCATAAAGGGGAAGAAAGTGATCAGGATGCTGAACGTGATGATGAGTCAAGTTCCTTGTTTACAGCTGAGTTTTTCAAATCAAAAGATATGGTTGATAAAGAAGTGTTTAATGAACTTTCAAACAGATTTTTACAACTTGAAAAACATTGTATTTCACTTGAAATCGCAATGCAACAAAAGGAAGAAAGTCTTAAAACTAACCAACCATGTGAAAATCCGGAACTTCCTGATTTTCAAGAATTCTTTTTGATAAATGACTTGAAAGCTCAGCTAGAAACCAAAAACTCGACAATCAACAACCTGAAAAAACGTATTACTAAGATGTGTGATATGTGCAATGAAGTTAAGGCTAAACATAACTGCGATGTTATTGAATTGGAACATAATGTGGCTAAATTACTTGATGAAAATGAGTCTTTGAAAATTCATTGCAATGAACTGTGTGATTCTATCAAAGAAACAAAAACTAAGACGATAGAACAAAAAACCTCTTTGATTGCCAAAAATGATGAATTCAAAGCTCAACTTTAGGAAAAGAGTTTCACTATTACAGCATTAAAAAACGAGCTTAGAAAAGAAACAGGAAATAGTGTGAACACTAAGTTTGCAAAACCATCAATCTTGGGGAAACCAATTTCTCAATCGAATAGAAACCAATCCACTGTTAGGCAACTGACTGCGTTTAGATCCCAATGAACAAAATTTACAAAAACACGGCTTGCCTCCCAAGTTGATGCAGAACAAGTTTTGACAAAACCTGTCACTCCACATTATTTGCCTAAGTCTAATGATTCTAGCTCTGCGAAACCTCAACATGGAGTTGCTACTGCTCCCAGCTCCTCTAGGTATAGTTCCAAAACAGTGACGAAACCAAGCATTAAGGTTCAAAAGGACTATGATCTAGAAAAGGCTAGGAAACGGGCCCTACTTCAAAAGGATGGTATATTAGGTTCACAACCTTATAGGATGCCTCCTAGTGTATTGAGGAACAATGCTAAGGTTCAACCTGCCAAGTCTAGGGTTTATTGTATGTCACCTATAATGCATGTGAAGCAAAACAAACTGAAAACTTCTCCTAGGTGGATACCAACTCCTAAATCAGTGGAGTCTAGGAATATTGATAAACCTTCCACTATGCATAAGAAGTTGAGTAATCCTAGAACTTGCCATAAGTGGGTTCCAACCGGTAGAATTTTCAAGCACGTTGGACTTAAGTGGGTTCCTACCGGAAAGGTGCTCACTGATGATAATGGCATGGTTGACCATGAAACCCCTAAGGGTCTGGATACTGTTGTCACTAACCCATATATATATGCAATCAAGTTTGTGATGTTAGTGCAGGTAGTCCTTACTCAGTTGCAGGTACATCAATCATTCACCATATGAGAAAACTCAAAGTCTGGAGGCCTAAAGCAATCATTTCTCCAGCTTCAGGAGTTCTGGAATGTCGATGTTGATGTATGTGCATAATGACGTTTGAACAATTCAGTTCAAGCCTCGCTCCTCAATGTCATCATTATGACGTCTGTTCACATCAGTTCAGGCCTCGCTCTTCATCATTATGACGTTTGAACAATTCAGTTCAAGCCTCTTTCTTCAATGTCATCATTATGGCGTCCGCTGACAACACTTCAGGCCCCGTTCATCAAAGAAAAGAAAGGTGTACGATTCAGTGCGCCTTATCTTCGGAAGAAGAGAAATCTTCTTGTTTTGACCATTCTCAACAACATGCTTCATGCTTTCTCCATGTTCGTTCAGTCATCAAGTGGATCTACTCATCTTTGCTCGAATTCATATTCACTTGCTCATTCAAAAATGGCAAACTTCGTATGCAATTTTTGAGGGGGAGAAGAGTGAATAAACTACATGATGGAGTGTATTCTTATTCACATTCTCAATCAAAAATGGCAACCTCGTATGCAATTTTTGAGGGGGAGAAGTGTGAATAAAATACATGACTAATTGTATTATTATTAACTTGCTCAATCAAAAATGGCAAACCTCGCTTGCAATTTTTGAGGGGGAGAAGTGTGAATATACCACATGTTGATTGATGCTTGAAGAATGGTTATACGACTCTCCTCCAACACCTAATGTTCTACTTACTAAGGATGACTGGGATTTATGTTTGATGATTACTTCCAAGCTTCAACGAATGATGATTGATCAAGATGCACCATCTAGAAGTATTATGAATGATGATTGATCACTTGCTCAAGTAATCCAATCTCTAGTTACTCCTCAAGGTGTTGATGATGACTATCATGATTACGAAGTTACACACATGAATAATGATCCGTCTTTTCGTTCTCAAATCAAGGATTGTTGTTCCTACCAATGTGCACTTTGTAAATCAACCCAAAGAACATTATGGAAAATGTCGGTTAAAATGTCTAAACGGCTAACAATTTGGACATGAAATGTCAAGTGATCACAGAGTTTATTTGGCATCCCTTAATTGGGATTGAAGAGTATTTTACGAAGGCGTCTACTTATTTCATCATCGAAACTTCATACATCGATTGATGACTTGCGTGAACTCTTAAAGTTTATGATTGGGACTTGGATTATCTAGTTATACCCGATGGAAGGAGTTATATTGTAGTACTCACGGGTTATGGCTATCACTTCAAGGAGTTACATTGTAGTGCTCAGTGTCACACGCAAATGCGAATGTGGATAGTCTCAAGAGGTGTTGTACTTATTCTTCTACATCGTTCTTTAATCAACAACAGTGCAAGCTTAAGTTACGAATTTGGGGAATTCTTCTTCAGTTTCAACTTTGGTATATCGGGTTTACTTCATCAGTGGTCACTTCAAATAGCCTACATAAGGGTTGGTAAAGATAGTCAAAGAGAGTTTTTGTAGCAGTTGATTCTCACCAGATCCAGCTAAACCAATTTTGTTCTTCTCACAAGATTTCAAGTAGATGTGCTTATAATGTGTTGCTGATTCTGAGGTATCAAAACCAGCAAGGGGGAAGGAGACATACATCTGAATGCATTAAGAGTACACGTGATGAACTTAATACTTCTTCTTAATTGAAGTTATCCCGGGAAGACAAATTTCATAACCGCAGAGAATATCAGTGTATTAACTTGTGGCGTTTGGTGTATCATTCCAACTACGTGGGGGAAATGGTCTTCTGATACTCTTGGTATGTAATACTTCAGTTTTCAGTGGGAAGAAATATGAGAAGGATATGTGGAACGTGAGATGATATTGCTTATTGACATCTTCATATGAGCTGATAAGAGTTATGGTAAAAGTGCTTCTGGTTAATTTTTCATGTACACATTGTTATGCTGATTCCGATAAGATCGCAACCATCATGGGGAGAGATATGTGTACATCAAGGACGCACAACAGGTTCACGTGATCGGGCTTAATCATATATTCCGGAGGAGATATCCGCAGAGATGATCAGTGCTTCAACCTGTTACTTTGGTGTTATCTGTCACAACTCACCATTTCAGGTCATTTACCGTTTCAGGTCATTTTCCCAAACTTCGACTTTTTACTATTCATAAATCACTATTCATCAAAACACTATTCATCGTTTTACTATTCATCGTTTTCGAGGTCAATTTGATATTCTGAGAAACTTTTGGGAAATTTACTATTCACTGAACACTATTCATTTCCGGAAAAGTTTTCACTATTCACTTGCATTACTCATTTCATCGTAAATTTAGTTTACGGATATTCAAATTCGCGTAACCGGATTGGTTTAGGTGCGAATTCATTTCATTAGTGCTAAGGACACTGCATACGGACTGGAGATAGTCTGCATATCATCATAACAGCATTTTCATGTTATACCACTCTTAGAATTTTCAAATTTTTATATTCAGTACATTTAACGTTTTTACGTATAAGTATTTATAGTAAACGTTAACACTCGGTTTATACACGACGAATATATCTAAATTTTCCCACAATGGTCCCGACATATTTTTATATCCATTTTAACATCATAAAACTTATAACATTCAGTTACCCAGTATTTTGGAGATTTATTTTATTTATAACGTACGCTTATGAATATAACAACGGTTTTCGTGAAAACTAAACAATAATCACCCGATCACTCAGTAATTGTACCCAACATATTTTCAACATATTTTTATCATTATTATGACTTTATTAAGTCCCGGTTAACTTCGTGAACATTTATTTCTAACAAACTCGGTACCCGGTAGCACCAAAAACACAACTTAATCAAATCAAACACATATAAATTCCAAGTTAATGCATTATTTACCCAATCTTATCATTCACTCCTCCACATGCCGCCCCCCCCCCCCCCCCTCCTCCTAATTCTTTCATTGTTGACTATTATGACTAACCAAATCTTATCAAGACTATATAGATATTTTTACCACATTTTATTCATATAATATCAAGGTAACTAGCAAGAAAACTTTTCATCTTATCCTCTTCCTCTCATTTTGCTCGTTAACCACAAGGATCAAGCAATACTCCATCATTTTTCATAAGGTCAAGTGCAATCAATCCATTTTGTTGGTCTAAGTAAGGTTTTGATTTCAAAACCATAAGGGTTACTAAGTTTTCATCTCTACAAGCCTTCCAATATTTCAAGTAAGTTTACAAAAATTATTTTTATGATTTTACCATGATTCTTTCATGCTCATATTATTTATTTCAAGGTTTTCATGCATTTGTTGTTATATACCACTCTTTATATATTTTTCTCAAGTTACAAACCCTAGAAAGTTTATATAAGTAACTCCTTGATTGATTAGCTTGATTGAGGTTGTTTAGGAAGCCATGATACCCTAAGAAGGTATATGGTAGGACTAGATTAGTTTTTGTGGTGTTTGAAAGTGGTTGGATGAAGTTTTGGACTTGTTTTAAACATTGGAAAATGATTTTTACAACATATACAAACCCGCTGTAAGAAAAATGAAAACGTGGGAAACTCAGTAACTTTTGGGTTATTTTTGGCCAAATATTTAGAAAATACACTCCGAGACGAAGCCGTGGCCGAAAACGGGGATAAAAACAAGTTAATAACGAAGGAGATACGATTTTTATGAGTTTAACGACAAAAATTGATTTTCCGGAAAAATAGTTGCTGAATGGAAACATTCATCAGCCTATTTGAGGCGTTTGGCGAAACCTAAATGAACCGTGCTATTAAAAATGTACAAGTATATTTCTTTACGAAACCGTGGACATAAAATACGAAGGAAACGAGCTTATAACGACCGAGATACTCACATTTCAAACTATATATATACACTATAATGTGACAGCTTTTAAATCTAGAAAAGTTAGTACGTACTAAGTATATATTTTCAAGTAACGTCAATTGAAGGGCCGTTTTCATTAACCGCTGAGACATGTAATGTCATGAGTTACTTTCACGTCGAAGAGACGACTTCAAAGGTTTTCAAAATGTCAAACCAAGCACTAATCTTAACACTATATATATATATACATTTACAAAAATAGTCACTACGTACTAAATTCTAGATTTTCTAGAAATATTAACGCCAAAACTACGTAGTAACTAGATTTATAAAAATAATACCAAGTACCCAATTTTATAACTAATGAAGTATTAGTTATTACAAGTATATTTTTATTACTACAAGGCGTTATTTCAAGGATTTCAACCCGAAGATTTCAACACTAACATGGAAACATACGATATATATATAAGTATATATATTGTTACTAGCTTATTTTATTTTTCTAATAGCAATATTTTTCCAAATTCTTGGATATATATTTTTGATAACACAAGTGTTTTTCCAAAGAGTAGAGTGGTATAGGAACATGAGCATGGACATTCATAACATCATTTGGTGATCTAAATTAGATCGTTCATCATTCATATTAGGTTGCGGCAGTTAACCGATCATTGTTGTTCACTTCATTTCATTTCAAGTATCATCACTTAAGGTGAGTTTTCATAGCCCCGTTTTCAATTACTTATTTGATTTCAAATCCCACGGGGGAGAATACATTGCATCAATTACTTTCGTACATGCCCAAGTATTACAAATTCCATACATTGCTTAAGTTGCCTTTATACCATATCATAACAAGTCCCCTTTTCAATATCATGGACCGTTAATTTCAGTACTAAGTGAGAGTGAGTGAATAGATCTATTGAGGGTGACGCCTCCATTCGTGTTTGGGTTGCTCCAACGGGACGAATGCATTTCATGTCTTATCAAGTGAGTGTCTGGTAAACACTCTGTTGGGGCATTACAAAGTCTAGCTTCGGGGTCATGAGCTTAAGGGACAATGTAGCATTTTGACATTTATGTCAGTTTACTTTATACTTGTGGTTTATGTACATACGATTTAACTTACAAACCTATGATTATTCACCAACATTCGTGTTGACCGTTTTCGCAATGTATTTTCAGGTAACTAAGAGCATAAACTTCATGGCATGCATGGAGTCATTTTAGTGAGGACCTAGGATGACGCGTCTCACTTTGACACTTTCATGCACTTATGTATAATTATCGTTTGACATGTCTAAACTTATTTCTGTAAACCTTTCATGACTTTTGGGACCTATGTAATATACTCTGAATGTTTTAATAAGTCAAACGATGTGTTTTCAAAACGACACTTTAGGTCGTTCAATATTTCCTTGTTATGGTGCTATGACAGTTACACCCTCAGGCATTCCATTCCGCTGCAAGTCAGGTAAATTGGGGGTGTGACAGATTGGTATCAGAGCTAAGGTTATAGGGAACTAGGATGTATCATTGACCCTAGACTATAACCACATTATCATAGCATCTCATCATTTTATCATAAGTGCATGTTCATTGTTTTTGGTGATTTCATTACGAGTTATTTATTTTTATTTCACCTTGATTATCACAGAACCATGTCTGCAAACCCAAATGTTGTCATACTGTACACCATCACAGACTCCGAGGTTGAAGGCTCTATGTCTTCCACTGCCCGTTCACCACCACCTATTCCTCTTGTACCTGTGTTGCCATTCTCGGCATCAGGTGAGGAAATAGAGCCTTTTGAGGAGGATGAGACGGCTCCTACTCCTCATGTTTCCCCTACTGCACCACCCGAGATTACCTGTACACCCGCTGATACATCATCCCCTGCTACCACTGTTCCATCAGAACCTATACTTATGTTTCCACGCAGTAAAACTACTATAGGTCCTAGGAAGAGAGTTTGCCCTATTACATCTACCTTTAAGGTACCCACTATTCCTATGTTACCTACACCACCACCAGCCATACCTGCTACTACATGCATATCGACTTCACTATTACCGCTTAGGAAGCGTGCTAGGTTTACTACACCAGATTCCCCTACTACAGAGTCAGAATCAGCAGAACCACCACCAGTATACCATGTAGGGGAGTGTTCGAGAGCAGCAGCTGCTAGGGAGCCTACTGCTGCTAGGGAGTCTACAGTTGCTAGTGAGCCTACTGATACTAGGGAGCCTGCAGATGTTACATTGGAGGGCCAGCTAGGGGCTCATCAGGATCAGATTGATAGTTTGGACTATAGGGTTGATGAGGATATCACTCCTCGACTAGAGGCGGCTGAGGAGCAGATTGAGGGTTTACTGTTAGGTAGAGTTAGTATCGATGTGTCATATCATGGACTTGAGGCACGACAGTTGAGGCACCAGGAGGAGATTGAGCTACTTAGGGATGAGTTACCTGAGATTCGAGATAGAGCTCAGGCGACACAGGAGACTCAGTGGGAGCAGGTAGATCGGTTGGCATTGCTTCGTGAGAGGTTGACAGTGATGGAGCGCAGGGATGTTTCTTCTCAGTTACGAGTTCAGCATCTGGAGGAGATCGTGGTTGCGATGGATCGTGAGATTCGCCGTCTGAGGGGAGAGCCTGGACCATCTAGAGCACCTGGAGGAGCCTAGGCATAGACTGGTATTATATTAGCTTTTACTATTTCCTAGTCCCGAGGTGTGGGACATAGTTCAAGAACTTGTAGTCTTTTGGTTGTTGTACAAACAAATATATCAAGTGCGACTCTACTATGTTGGAAATGTTGTGCTATATATATATATCGGTCTATGTAGGCCGAAATTTTCATGTATTATATTCATGTGTTGTGATTATATTTATGATGTTTCATGGTTGCTCTTTATGGTTAACGTATTTATACTTGTTGTGGTTGTATCTATACGTGTCGTGGTTGTATTTATACTTGTTGTGGTTGTATATATACATGTTGTGGGCGTATATTTTTGTACGATGACTATTTCTATTATAGTTTTCTCATGGTTGTTGTCGATTATTATTTATCAGAAGTATGGCGCCAAGGAAAGCAAAGGCTACATCAGAAACACCCGCTATGACACAAGCAGCTATCCGCAAGTTGGTCAGGGATAGTATAGCAGAAGCTCTGGAGACTGAGAGAGCTGAAGTTGCTGCTAGGACTGCTGAGGTTCCACCTACTACTGAAGTGGTTCAACCCACTACTAGGCGTGAATGTACTTGGAAGGATTTCAAGATTAGTGATCCTATCAAGTATAAGGGCACTGAGGGAGCGGTTGCTTTAATCCGCTGGTTTGAGAAGACTGAGAACGTTTTTCTCATGTGTGGTTGTCAGGAGGTTAACAAGGTAAAGTTTGCTACAGGTATGCTGCTGGATGAAGCCATGTCTTGGTGGAATTCGTATGCTCAGCCTATTGGTATGGAGAATGCCTACAAACTCACTTGGGCTGAATTCAAAAAGCTGATGACTAGGAAGTTTTGCCCTCGTACTGAGGTGCAAAAGTTGGAAACCGAATTCTATGAGCTGGTAACAAAAGGTGATGACATTGAGACTTATATCAGGAAGTTTCAGGAGTTGGCTACACTATGTCCAACTATGGTTCCGGATGATGAGAAAAAGATGGAGAATTTTACTGGAGGACTACCCGAAAGCATCCGAGGGGATGTGATGTCTTTCGACCCACAATCAATGGAAGAGGCCATTCGTATAACTCAGAAACTTATGGTCCAAGTGTTGAAAGGAAAATCTGCTGCAAATAACAACAATAACCGAAACAACAACCCAAACAACAATAACAACAACAAAAGGAGGTTTGACGGTAACCAAGGTGGAAATGCTATTCAGCCACCACCTAAGAGGCAAGAAGTGGCAAGGGCCTATGCTGCAGGACCTACTGAAGGGAAAGGGTATGCTGGAAATCTACCCAAGTGTGATAAGTGTCAGAAACACCATAACCCAGGACGTTGCCCAGATATATGTGGCAACTGCAAGAAGGCTGGTCACTACACCAGGGATTGCTGGAATCCAAACTTGAGTGGCAATCAGAAACCACCAGTAACATGTTTCGACTGCGGAGAAATTGGACACTTTAGGAGTGAGTGCCCAAAGAGGAAGAATCAAGGAGCTGGAAATCAAGGAGGAGTAGCTCGAGGAAGGGCTTATGTTATGGGAGGAGATGATGCCCGTGAGGACCCGAATGTTGTTGCGGGTACGTTCCTCGTTAATAATCGTTATGCATCCATTTTATTTGATTCAGGAGCGGATAGAAGTTTTGTTTCTATTGCATTTGCACCTTTACTTAACATAGAACCAACTACTTTAGACATTCCCTATATTGTTGAATTAGCCGATAGGTCTTTAGTTAACACCAACACCGTTATCCGTGGTTGCACCATCAATTTCCTAAATCACCCATACAATATAGACCTTATGCCCGTAGAACTTGGAAGTTTTGACGTTGTTATCGGTATGGATTAGTTGTCTCAAACCTTAAGAAATGCCTTTCAGATGAGTCATCCGTTATACCATTAGAAGAGATTCAGTTAGATGATAAACTTAACTTTGTGGAGGAACCAGTTGAAACCATGGACCGAGAGGTCAAACAGTTAAAGCAGAGTAGAATTCCGATCGTTAAGGTTCGCTGGAATTCTCGAAGAGGACCCGAGTTTACTTAGGAACGAGAGGACCAAATGCAACGCAAGTATCCACACCTTTTCACCAAACCTATTACCGAGACCAACACTAGCTGAATTCAGGGACTGAATTCCTATTTGGGTGGGCGGATGTCACAACTCACCATTTCAGGTCATTTACCGTTTCAGGTCATTTTCCCAAACTTCGACTTTTTACTATTCATAAATCACTATTCATCAAAACACTATTCATCATTTTACTATTCATCGTTTTCGAGGTCAATTTGATATTCTGAGAAACTTTTGGGAAATTTACTATTCACTGAACACTATTCATTTTCGGAAAAGTTTTCACTATTCACTTGCATTACTCATTTCATCGTAAATTTAGTTTACGGGTATTCAAATTCGCGTAACCGGATTGGTTTAGGTGCGAATTCATTTCATTAGTGCTAAGGACACTGCATACGGACTGGAGATAGTCTGCATATCATCATAACAGCATTTTCATGTTATACCACTCTTAGGATTTTCAAATTTCTATATTCAGTACATTTAACGTTTTTACGTATAAGTATTTATAGTAAACGTTAACACTCGGTTTATACACGACGAATATATCTAAATTTTCCCACAATGGTCCCGACATATTTTTATATCCATTTTAACATCATAAAACTTATAACATTCAGTTACCCAGTATTTTGGAGATTTATTTTATTTATAACGTACGCTTATGAATATAACGACGGTTTTCGTGAAAACTAAACAATAATCACCCGATCACTCAGTAATTGTACCCAACATATTTTCAACATATTTTTATCATTATTATGACTTTATTAAGTCCCGGTTAACTTCGTGAACATTTATTTCTAACAAACTCGGTACCCGGTAGCACCAAAAACACAACTTAATCAAATCAAACACATATAAATTCCAAGTTAATGCATTATTTACCCAATCTTATCATTCACTCCTCCACATGCCGCCCCCCCTCCTCCTAATTCTTTCATTGTTGACTATTATGACTAACCAAATCTTATCAAGACTATATAGATATTTTTACCATATTTTATTCATATAATATCAAGGTAACAAGCAAGAAAACTTTTCATCTTATCCTCTTCCTCTCATTTTGCTCGTTAACCACAAGGATCAAGCAATACTCCATCATTTTTCATAAGGTCAAGTGCAATCAATCCATTTTGTTGGTCTAAGTAAGGTTTTGATTTCAAAACCATAAGGGTTACTAAGTTTTCATCTCTACAAGCCTTCCAATATTTCAAGTAAGTTTACAAAAATTATTTTTATGATTTTACCATGATTCTTTCATGCTCATATTATTTATTTCAAGGTTTTCATGCATTTGTTGTTATATACCACTCTTTATATATTTTTCTCAAGTTACAAACCCTAGAAAGTTTATATAAGTAACTCCTTGATTGATTAGCTTGATTGAGGTTGTTTAGGAAGCCATGATACCCTAAGAAGGTATATGGTAGGACTAGATTAGTTTTTGTGGTGTTTGAAAGTGGTTGGATGAAGTTTTGGACTTGTTTTAAACATTGGAAAATGATTTTTACAACATATACAAACCCGCTGTAAGAAAAATGAAAACGTGGGAAACTCAGTAACTTTTGGGTTATTTTTGGCCAAACATTTAGAAAATACACTCCGAGACGAAGCCGTGGCCGAAAACGGGGATAAAAACAAGTTAATAACGAAGGAGATACGATTTTTATGAGTTTAACGACAAAAATTGATTTTCCGGAAAAATAGTTGCTGAATGGAAACATTCATCAGCCTATTTGAGGCGTTTGGCGAAACCTAAATGAACCGTGCTATTAAAAATGTACAAGTATATTTCTTTACGAAACCGTGGACATAAAATACGAAGGAAACGAGCTTATAACGACCGAGATACTCACATTTCAAACTATATATATACACTATAATGTGACAGCTTTTAAATCTAGAAAAGTTAGTACGTACTAAGTATATATTTTCAAGTAACGTCAATTGAAGGGCCGTTTTCATTAACCGCTGAGACATGTAATGTCATGAGTTACTTTCACGTCGAAGAGACGACTTCAAAGGTTTTCAAAATGTCAAACCAAGCACTAATCTTAACACTATATATATATATATATATATATATATATATATATATATATATATATATATATACATTTACAAAAATAGTCACTACGTACTAAATTCTAGATTTTCTAGAAATATTAACGCCAAAACTACGTAGTAACTAGATTTATAAAAATAATACCAAGTACCCAATTTTATAACTAATGAAGTATTAGTTATTACAAGTATATTTTTATTACTACAAGGCGTTATTTCAAGGATTTCAACCCGAAGATTTCAACACTAACATGGAAACATACGATATATATATAAGTATATATATTGCTACTAGCTTATTTTATTTTTCTAATAGCAATATTTTTCCAAATTCTTGGATATATATTTTTGATAACACAAGTGTTTTTCCAAAGAGTAGAGTGGTATAGGAACATGAGCATGGACATTCATAACATCATTTGGTGATCTAAATTAGATCGTTCATCATTCATATTAGGTTGCGGCAGTTAACCGATCATTGTTGTTCACTTCATTTCATTTCAAGTATCATCACTTAAGGTGAGTTTTCATAGCCCCGTTTTCAATTACTTATTTGATTTCAAATCCCACGGGGGAGAATACATTGCATCAATTACTTTCGTACATGCCCAAGTATTACAAATTCCATACATTGCTTAAGTTGCCTTTATACCATATCATAACAAGTCCCCTTTTCAATATCATGGACCGTTAATTTCAGTACTAAGCGAGAGTGAGTGAATAGATCTATTGAGGGTGACGCCTCCATTCGTGTTTGGGTTGCTCCAACGGGACGAATGCATTTCATGTCTTATCAAGTGAGTGTCTGGTAAACACTCTGTTGGGGCATTACAAAGTCTAGCTTCGGGGTCATGAGCTTAAGGGACAATGTAGCATTTTGACATTTATGTCAGTTTACTTTATACTTGTGGTTTATGTACATACAATTTAACTTACAAACCTATGATTATTCACCAACATTCGTGTTGACCGTTTTCGCAATGTATTTTCAGGTAACTAAGAGCATAAACTTCATGGCATGCATGGAGTCATTTTAGTGAGGACCTAGGATGACGCGTCTCACTTTGACACTTTCATGCACTTATGTATAATTATCGTTTGACATGTCTAAACTTATTTCTGTAAACCTTTCATGACTTTTGGGACCTATGTAATATACTCTGAATGTTTTAATAAGTCAAACGATGTGTTTTCAAAACGACACTTTAGGTCGTTCAATATTTCCTTGTTATGGTGCTATGACAGTTACACCCTCAGGCATTCCATTCCGCTGCAAGTCAGGTAAATTGGGGGTGTGACATTATCATTTCTTCGTATGTTGGATACATGCGTACAATATGGATTGAGTTGGTATGTGTAAGTTAACTGGAAAGCATTTAGTGAAATGAAGATGTTGATATCTGATTCCCCCTAATAGACAACTGCTCCAAACCTCAAAGTAATGTGTACATTGGGGATGTACAACAGGGTCATGTGATCGTGCTTCATCATACATTTCGGGATTGATAACTGCAGAGATGATCCATGGTTCACCCTGTTACTTCGGTGTTATCGTTCTCTTTGGGTTCTCGAGCTTCATACAATGAGACTTTTTGCATCACTTCAACTACTTAGGGGAAGTGTCTCATGAAGATGATTGTCGGTTTGGGGGGAAGCTACCAAAGCTTCACATTGAGGAGGCCAAAACTCAGCAATTTGGTAGTGCCTAGCGATTGGCTCAATTGTAAGATTCTAGTGATTTGTTTTCAATCTGTGTTTGGTGAATTGTTGTGACTTAAGTCGTTTCGATTAATCTGATTGTAATTTGACGTTGTGAGTTAATCGTTACAACTTGACTTATTACGATCGGATCTATTGTAACTTGACTTGTCGCGACTTGACACTTAATGATAGTTGTCACTTATCCAAGATCTCTCTCAAAGTCTAACTCGCACATTACATCTTTCGATTTCTTTTGTTGACTTTAGTAAAATCCCGAGAAAGAATCATCTCTCGGTTTAAGTCACAAGAGTTGTAAAATCCCGTTTAAGATTATATCATGGCTACTACCACTTCAGACGATTTTTCAGGAGCCTCGAAAGCTTTGGTGGTGAAAGTTTAAGAGATGTTGACTACTGATTTCTACAACGAGCTGAACGATACTATCATTCTGGTACTCATGTCAACATCTTCTTAAACTGATTAGTATCCTTTGTATATATATTATACTAAATTGTAAATAGAAAAGTATTAAACAACAAAAAACCCATAAAAATCAGAAAACAAGAAAATACAAAAAAATATTCTTCTCACGGCATGTCTCTTATGTAATCAATATTATGTACGTTTCTAGAAATGTCATTCAACAATGACACGGAATCATACATATGCTTGAGCAAGAGTTTTTCGGTTTCAAATAAAGTTTTTTTTCTAAAACATGTCGTATCTCAAAATATTCTTCAAAAACAATGGCTTGCAGTCATTTCAGGCTGTAACCCGGACTTAAAATTATGGCTTGTAGTCATTTCAGGCTACAACCCGGACTTCAAAATTATGGTTTGCTATTACTTCAGATAGCAACCCGTTTTTCAAAATGAGGAAAACACGTCGCCTTAAAGACGGTTGTTCCTAGTAAAGGGTGCCGTTCATCTGAGCGTGAATTACTTTATATTCATGCACCCTCAATCTAATGTACGCTTCAGTGCATTATTTCTTGATAAAGAAGAGAAATCTTCTTTTTATCGCCAAATACTTTCCCTTCTATGATTTTTTCGGAAAGTATTTGTGCAAAACTTGGTGGTACCATGCGATTTTGTTTGGAAATCAATGTGAACTCAAACTTTGATAAAACTTTTCACTCAATCAATGACATAACTTATTTATGTTTTAACATCCGTCATTGATTGAGGGGGAGAGTGATTTTCTCAAAATGTTATGTATAATCAAACTCTCCACGCTTTGTACAAAATAAGCAATTATACATTTTGTGATGGTTATGTGTCAGAATGAGACATTTTCAAAGAGTTTTCGTTAAAACTTCAAATCTTTTGTAAACTCATCAAATCTGACACATAACAACCTCCCTCACTGATTGAGGGGGAGCAAGTAAAAGGTTCCTTTTATCAGAAAATATTAAAACTGACCGCATTTCTCTCCTAAACGTTTTCCAAATTATTTAAATCAATTGAGATAAAAAATCTTGAAAGATTTGAAATTTTTGATCGGGGGAGAGAATGTGATTTAAATATTAAATCTGATAATCAAAAGTGATCTTTTGGACTCAATAATAGGCTTCCACATATGTGCTAAACTCTTTCGAATATCGATGCACATATTGAGGGGGAGCAAAGGCGTTTGTGGAAGTAATACCAAAGACCGACCATTTATCTTTATGCATGGAGTTATAAGGTTGGTTAAGGTTAGGTATGAGTTCCCATGATCCACCAGAACCGGAAGGATCTTCCCAGGGACAATCCATAGATAGATTAGAAGTCCTTAGGAATGATTGAAAAAAAAGGGAGAAAAGTGAGAAAGGGAAGAGTGCGGACTGAGATAGAGCTAGGACTAGAACAAACCTAACAAGGTTCTAGTGGTGAAGTCTCGGTAAGCACTGAAGGGGTTGAAGAATGAAAAAGAAATGTAATGAGAAAGGGTGAAAAGAAAAAGCCCTCCAAATATTCAACCTTAGGGCAGAAACCAGGTTCAATTCATAATCTACTAGTGGTTACTAAGGTAACACTAGTATTGAAGACAAGACATCATGGACCCAGTGACGCACTGCACTAAACTTCCTAACCACTCAAGTTCTCTTAGAAGAGCTTGTTTCATTCTCACGGGGAACCCTGTGCAATGTATCGACCGCTCATTGCGAGCTATGTTGATACCTAAATAGGAGACGCCTCCCCAGTCTCCAGGAACGGATCAAAACGCACTATTGAGTCTAGAGCCAAAGAGATCATCCATAAATCTCACTAGGACACATTCCAAATATGCTTATTGTTTCACACAATGTGGAAAATAAGATAAAATATTTAGAGTCGTACGCACTATCCTTGCGGTATTGCCAGAACATCCGAGTGATATGAAAATATTCACAATGAAGATGGAAATCCTTCTAGAGCGAACATCATTCAAGCTCTTGGTAGGTGACATGTGAGATCCATCTTGGATCAATGATCAAGTGACAACTGGAAAACAACAATGGTGCGATTCAATATTGAATCAAACTTGTTCCAGGATATGGATTGACGGATACTTTTGCAAAAACCTTTCAGTGTGCTCACAAACTAATTTTCGAGCACATTGATTGTGTACAATATTTCAAACAAAAGTATTTTTGATGGAAATATGATTCAAAGCTTAAAACTCTCGTCGTGTCTCAAAATGCTTATCATATTACACGCGAGTGATTTCTATAAATCAATTTCTCATCAATCCGTGAATATATATTCACCGATTCACTCTATCGTGCTGTCTGCTTTGAGACGTTCCAGTATGAGAACATGCTAAGTATGAAGATTCCGAAGTGGATTCTTTGGAAAATTCATTACTACAAGCTGGAAATTCCTGTCAAGGAGAGTCTTCCTTAAAAGAGACTCTACCTGATCACAGGTCGGTTTTCACAAAACCGGAGGGTAGTCTGTCCTCGCAGAACGAATGACAAAGCCATATTCGTTCTCTATCTTTATTGCTAACTGTTTTATTTCAGGGACACATATAAAGATGGCGTTGATGGCTCCTATTTCCAGCTGAATCGGGTCAATCCATACCTCATGCTCACACATCCTACTCACCATCAATGACGATGAGAGACTTGCTACAACAAATATTGAGAGACTACCAACAACGTTTCCGCAACTCTGATGAAAAAGTCTCCTGATCCACAACTCTAATGTAAAGTCTCCTGATCCAGAAGGGTGTGAGCATGATGGTCCTTAGTCACTACATCACATAAAGGCAATACAACTATGGATGAGCTTGGAGATTTACTTTGGCTGATGATCTCAAAGGAAGCTTAAAGATCATATATCACAAAGGAATTCTAATCACAAGTTCGCTTGCTTGACGTACAAAGTGTGAAGTAAAGTGAAGAATCAGATCCTACGAGCTACAGAGACGTAAGAATGCTTAAAGACCAAAGAGCTTAATTTCAAAGGTGACCTCACTTAGAGGGAGATTGTTAGGAATACAAATATTCCTGTAAAAGTCTCGGTCACCTAATTATTGTAATAACATTAAGTTAGCTCGTAGTTAGTTTATTTATAAGTTAGGTAGTATTAGTGTAAGTAACACCGTGGAAGAAGGACGGGTCTTCACCCACTGTATGCCTGATCCACAGCCCGGGGTGTGGGCGTTTATGTTGTAAGTATAAATACCCCTCTCCACATGTGGAGAGGGTTGGTGCTTTCCATATTCTCAATCTAACCTTCTCATTTTTCTCTCATCTCTTTCTCTCTCTAGAAACACCCAACTTACTTTCTCTCTCTAAACTATCTTCTCTTCATCTTTCTATCTTGAATCAATCTAACCACAGAACCATACTAGTTATTATTATGTTTATTCTACAAGTATTAATATTATAAGGACCAATGGTGTAATTTCAGCAATCTTAGGGACTAAATCTGTATAATATCCAAAATTTCTTCCAAGGGTTATTGTTGTCACTTCTGAATTTCTTGAAAGGCTAATATTAACTTTTCTTCAAAATTTCATTGAAGGACCATATTTGCCAAAATCTGAAACTGCAGGGACTTGATTTTTCAATCTCTCCAAACTTTGTCCAGGGACTTTTCTTGTAGCTTTAAGAATCTCTGAGGTTGAATTTGACTTTTTGAGCTTAGACTTTGACCATTTGACTTCCCCGGCTTCGGCTTTTGACATTTTTCCAATCTCGTGCTCGTTTTTGTCGGTTTTGTCTTGTTTTTGTTCATTTTTCACATATCCGTACCTGCACATACACAAATACAAAAACACACATTCTCTTGGCATTTTTGGTTAGTATTTGGTATATTTGATCTGATTTTGGGTCTAAAAAGGATGAGTGATTAAGCACTCATCATTGCGTCATGAGGGTGGTAATTTGGTTTCTTCGAAAAGCAAGGTTTTGTAGGAAGCAGTTGTGTGGATAACTGGGTATTTCATATGGAGGAATAGAAAAAATTGTTGTGTTTTCGAAAAAAATGTAGAGTCGGTTGAAAATGTTGTCCAAGATGTTAAAGTGAGAAGTTACGAATGAATCAAAAGGAGGTCGCCGAAAAATCATATATTATGGGAGCAGTGGCTGATGTGTCCTGGTTTGTGTGGGGATTCTTCGCGGACGAGTGTAGGCATAAATGTGTAAATTGGTCGAGGTCATATAGCAGTCTAGCAAATATTTTGGCATTGCTGGAGTGGCGAGTATCTTGTGTTTGAGCAACTTATGTGTTTTCTAGTATGTAGCAATATGCTTAGTTTCATAGCACATTCTTATTTCTTTTGATTAGAGGTCTTGGGTTTTATTTTCCTAGCATCTCGTTAGTGTTTTCTCATTAGTCTTGTTGGTTGTTGCTTTTGTTTCTTGAGCTCCTCCTGGTATGTGGGAGTGGGTTTGTAACATTTGTTGTTGTGGCATGTGTGGCCTTGTGTTTCTTTTAATCTATTGACTTTTTCAAAAAAATTAAAAATAATAAAAAAAATAAAAAAAAATAAAAAAATAAAAAATTACAAATGAAATAATCGCTAACCACTTTGTAGATTTTATCAAACACATTCACAATCCAGTATCTTTATTGGTTATAGCAAACACTACGTAACTAATTGAAAAAGTACGTTTTAATAATAGCAGGTTTGTTGAAAAGTTTTTGTTAATAAACGACCCATGACAAGGCACGCATCCTGAAAAAGTTAAACAAAATTAGAACGTTGACAAGGTTCAGTGAATTCCGACCCATGACCAGGAAATATAGAGAAAGTTGATTTGGTGTAGTCTATATCTGACCACAGGCTATTCTAGTGACTGAAAGTACGGTCAGTACAGTTGCCAAATCAAAATTTTCAAGAAAGGTTACCATTACCAACGAGCATAATGTAGAACTCGTATCTATCGATACATGCATCACCATGGTTTCCAAATTCACAAAACAAAACCGGTAATGAAATATTGTTTCTACTCAAGGGTCATCATCAGCACAATTACTTTCAAGCTGGTATCATTATTATGTGAATAATATTTCCTATGCAAACTTTAAAGATTTCCAATCTAAGCTTGCATTTAAGGGTACGTGCATGAATGATGCAGATGAATGCTAAATCAAATTCTTATATCTTATCCTTCAGCATAAATTTTGTTACAATTTATTTATTAAGGTTGACATGCTCTAGGATATTTGTATTTTCTTTTTTATTACTAGTATTTCTTTTACATTTATATATATATACTAGGTCTCTACCCGTCCGATGGACGGTTTTCTTACTTGCTGATAAAAATCGTACATAGATTCAATATTCACTAATTATAGCATAATGCACATACTTTGCGACGGGTAATATTAAAGGAGTTATAAAAAATATAACGTGACTTTGCGGCGGGTAATATTAAAGGAGTTATAAAAAAATATAACGTGATGTTTCAGTTACGTGTTAAAAGATTATTACACATAAAAGTTGAAGTATATACAAAATCAATAAAAATAAGTTTGAGGTAGTAATTATTTGTTAAAGTCCGACAACCTAGAAAGATGTATATGCGTTAATTATATCATTGTTGGCTTCGATATTAAAAAGTTTGGTTTGTAATCAGGATTAAAATGAGTATAGTACTTAAGGAAAGCTAATGACGATGAGAAACAACTACAAGAACAAAGTTGAATGATCATCATTTTGAATTTGCGACAAATACAAATTTAATACGCATTATTAAAATGTTCTTTAACCTCTTCCAATCACATTCATGCGAATTGCAACGATTGATCTTCAACCATCGTTAAGATAGGTAAAGCAACTGTTGTCACACACTTTCATGTTCCTGCACCACCCAAAAAAAAAAAAAAAAAAAAAAACCTTTCATGTTTATTTTTCATTATAGCAACGACGAACATCAACATCCATTATTAACGTTCAATCACTAAAAAAACATAGTTGAAAAACTGCAATCTCATTTTTCATATATATTATTCCATGTACATAAAAGATAAAAAGAGACCACATATGCCCTTAGCATACGTCTCACAAGTGTGTTACCAACTCTTGAGGTATTAATAACTCTTGTCATGCGGCAAAATTGTGTGCTTCTAATAATTACTACACATGTTTGAGAATGTTGAGCAATTTTATTCATAATGCATTTGCCACGACTGTTACAAAGTTGAAATAACATGAAGCAATAGAGATGCACCATCTCCAAATTAACTTGCAACTAAAACTTCTTAATAACTCAAAATACAAATATGTAAACACTCGACAGACTATGTTACTTTCAAACATCCATCTCTTCTTATTTACTCATTGACCCATCTTCACATAAATTGGGATAAAATCACCCGCTTTACTTTAAATCTTCATAAAATCATTTAGTAAATGTCATGAACACAAGAGGCAAACCAACGTCCAGAATGAGTGGAGATCCAAAACTTTAAATGTCTACAACACCGAATTATGAATCAACTTCCTCAACGAAGTATCTACAATTTTCAAGATGCTAGACAGATGAACCCACACACACTTCTCAAAGTACCTTTGTTTGCTTGACAGAGACTTGAATCTCATATTTCACGTAACCTTTTTTCTTAACATGTCTCTTCCATCCCCACACAGCAAAAATAGTTCTATCAGGCATAATCATTTAGTAAACAATACATAATGTGATGAAAAAGCATCACTATGACTTGTAAAATAAGTGGAATTCATTTAAAAGCAGCATAAATATATACTCCGTATTAAAGAGAGAGAGAGAGAGAGGAGAGAGAGAGAGAGAGAGAGAGAGAGAGAGAGAGAGAGAGAGAGAGAGAGAGAGAGAGAGAGAGAGAGAGAGAGAGAGCATCAGGACATGTAGGTGATTCCAAAGAGTTGATCATGGACGGGTCCATTAGTCCATTAAAAAATTCGGCTTCTTCCAATCTCATCCGACTTCCTTGGTTGATTCAAATATTGGTTTAACTTACCTTTACTTTACTATGCAAAATGAACGTTTTAAATACTATACTAAGCTGTGGAAGATATGGTGAGTCATGAAAGATGGGACTACCCTGATCTTCCAAATGTTTATGGAACATATGAGGGTGATGGATGGTTCAATCTCTATGTGATCTGTATTCTCAGGATGATGCCTTGTTGTGATAAGACTCCGAGACTATATGTGAGGTGGTAGCTACATGTAGTATTCAGGGTAATATATCCATAGAGGTTGTCTGCTATGGCAAAAATGGAAGAGCTCTATCTCAGGTGATGCTAGACTTAATCAGGGAATATAAAAGGCTGTTGTTCAGTTTTATATGGCTCTGGTTAATCTCTGGATATGTAGCCTTTGGTTGGAATGAGCTAAGCACTTAGTGATACTACACTTTTGATGATGACTTCTTGTGATAGGATGGATCTATCAATTTTTTTGTGAGGATGTAGCTGCAAAAGGGTTGCTAGATAATCTTACAAGGGAAATTGTAGTCCTAGTGTTGGTATATCCTAAGTTGCTAGGTGAATATGAGGTGAATCAGTGTTATGGCTTTGAGTTGCTGGTGTGCTCTGAGTCACGCTCTATTGCAGTCTGTATGTATAGGAATACTTGTGATTCTGTATGTGTCATGTGTCATGTATGCAGTTTTAAGGGTGTGTTTGGGACATGTCCATAACCCCTTAAAACGTTGCTATATTGTATATATTTGTTGGAGTAATATATTTACCTTTTTCACAAAAAAAAACACTATACTAAGCGCAATTTTTGTTAGCATGACATGAAAATTATTGAGGTCGTGTCAAAAAGTAAAAAACATGGTATACACATGAAACTATTGAACTTTTGCTTACGTCTAAAACTCAGCTTTTTTATTTGTTATTATAATTTACAAATGGCTTCGAGCCAAATTTATCCAAAGTCAAATACATCCCCCTTTGAGATGTCTCTTTTTATTGCGACATTCTTATTGTGAAATGCATCTAATGAGTCTTTACTTAATACTTGAACTATGTGAAGTGTCAAACATTGCAATTTACATTGAACTGACAAAGTGCATAAGATCAAAGCAAGAATCAAAATGAATACCTAAGAAATACAAATGAATCCCCAGCCACCAATCTTTTAGAAGTAACAAAAGTACTCCATCCTGTTGTAAGCAAATGCCTTCGTGGATGACCTGATCCATCCAATATAAGTTACTTTTCATGCAACTGATAATACGGTTTCAGCTAACTCAAAGGAAGATTAGCATGTTTGAATTTGTGGTTGTTGACAATGTCTTCTTCCAAGGTAATCCAAACCCGATCCTAAAGATATAACACCATCTTGACACAGGAAACTTTCTCCAATAGAGTAGCAGGCCTTGATTCACTGAAATTCCATAACTTTTTTGTACATGTTCCGTTAGAATTTACATACTTCACAGAGCAGGTCTCTCTACATGTTGTTCAATCTTTCAGCTTTCCCGTGAAGTCTGAACCTGCAAATATCACAATAAACTTATATCAGTAAAAAAAAAAAAAAAAAAAAAAAAAAAAACCAGTTTCGAAAGAATCAAGAATGTGTGCAATCATGTATCATGACTCTGATCACTAGATCCTCGAGGCATCAACTCTAAATCCTGTTAAGAGTTGTACTTACTAATTATGTTTCTCCTATTGGTTCTGGTGGAGCGGAAACTGCAATTTATTTCAGTTGTTTTCTTCGGATGTTTCAGTTTTCCTCAACATAAGCCAAAAGACCCCTTGTTTGATCCACAACGGCCGACAAACCTTCTGGCAGTGGCCTAAAAATGACATAACAAATAAAATAAGGTTTAAACCATTTCTATGTCTGTGTTTAAGCATGTTTTATTTCTGAATACATATTGAATAGGAGACCCTAAAGGGATCAGGAAGAAAATATTCGCATCCCACTGTTCACATGTAACGGCGCACGTTAACAAAGGCATTTCAGCAGCCAAAGGGGCATCCTCTTTAGGATTTATGCTACCTAACGGCCTGCAAAAAATTTAAACAGAGGCATTAACATACAATAAATTAAGACACTTGCACGGAATAGTAGCAAGAAAGCATACCGTCAGCAATAGTTGAATCGGTTGCTGCAGTAATCCCACATACAGGTTGTTTGAACTACTAAAATAAAATCAAAATTAGGTGAATACCGATTGAGAAGCGTAGGTGTAACCAAGGCACGGATGAGCCTTTTAGGGCTATGTGCATCTAGGTGTCTGAACGGGAACTATTCTTCCTGGTCTACATCTCTTTGCTCTTTTGGTTTTCATCAAACTTCACTGATATTTCTACATGCATTCAGACACATTAATTATTGTAAGCCCGAAAATTAAAATCGATTGTAGGTTATCCCGCTAATATTGGCCACAGTGACCCATATATCAGTTTCATATCTTTATATCATTTCATACCAAGTAAAATGCAGAAACAAAAGTCGAGTACCCAATAACTTTCGAACTAAATAATTAGTGGCATAAATCACTAAAAAATGCTTAAATTAAAAACTCATCAGTTACCAATAGCTTTTACATGAGCAGTCCACTGCTTTGAAATGACGAATTCTGTAACGGTCTCTCAGCAAATTCTCGCTTCTCGCTAGAAACTTACCTGCATTTTAAGATAATCAGTCACGGGTGCTATATCTAAGGCCAAATGTAAATAAGCCAGTAACCAAACACACCGTATAAGGTTATTGATGTTGTGGGTGAAAACTGTACGTACTGCATCAAACGTAATTTTATATCAATATTGCAATGTTTATAAGCATAAAGTACATCTAATCTTTTAATACACACACTCGTAAGCAGTAATCACTATATTCTTAAGTCATCCCCGCCTTCCCACATTCGACCGGCTACGTAAATGGGCAAGAATTATTGTCTCATTTCAGTAGCGCATAAAAGGGTCAAGCCGATATTTAATAACAACTACTTTTTTAAACCAATAGGCTTGCAATACAACCTTCTTTTTTTCTTTGAATTATAGGCCAATTACTGTAATACTTAAATATATCCGTGTGAAAGTCAAGTAAAAAAACAATCCGTACACTCCTTTACTCTTGTTGTTTTTGCAGCAGGCCAAAATTCGCCCATCTCAACATTAAAAGATATTCAAAACACCCGTTAAAAATGACCCATTCACCCCTTTGCTGCTGCTGTTTCACAGCAGGCCCGACCACCCATTAAAAACACCCAAAACCCCACCACACCTAAAGATCCCATAAGTTTATACCATACCCCCTGAACACCGTTACTGTAAGTAACAATATGGGCAATAACCTCATCATAATTATCAAAATGGGTAAGAATTGACGCCAATACATCAAACATACCATTCCACTTACAAATGTAATATAGTATTACCACGCAATCATTCTGACATACCTATACGTTAGAAAAACTAAAATATTCTTGACAAAAAGCATTTCGCTGTAGTTATTTTCATGACTCATATACCATATATTTTAAGATAATCCATTCTAATAAATTTTCCAATATTCAAAAGGATCATGAAAACTATTTAAACATGTACCTTTATTTGACGACCAAGATCATCTTCAATGTCCTGTGCCTATTTCTGATATGATACCAATATATTATGCAAACATAACGTGTAAAAGTACCAATCTCGAATGGCCTTTATATTCTCTTATTATTAGCAGTGTCAATAAGCAATCCCAAAACAATCCTTAAGCTGTTTCCATTAGCAATCGAATGGCCCATAGCAGTTTTAATCGACAGTCCCAAACAACCAATAACTGTGTGAGTCAGCAGTCCTAAGCAACCCGTAACAGTTTTAATTAGCAGTCCCAAACAGGCGCTTTCAAACAACCCGTCACACACTATCAGAAAGTGTTTGTTGCTTTAAAAGTAGGTAATCCCAAACACTACCAAAAGCTACTTATCCGGATTTCTTACAGCTAGTTATCTTATCCTAATACTAAGAAATCAACTAACAGCAACAAAAATCATAAAAATACAAAAACTTTACATATATCCATTATATACCTGGACAGCTTTCTTAGCTTCCTCCTACTTTGTTCATATCCCTATTATATATCACCTACAAAACCACTATTCTATCACAGCCCAAATTTTTCACATCCCATTTTCTACACACCATAACAACTATGGTTCCTGAGACACCCACATCAAGTGCATCAAGGAAAAGTTGGCTGTTTGCCTGGGTGGAAATATAGACGAACTGTTACAATTGAAGTTCTAAATTTAACATAATGCGACATACTCACTCGTTATACACTTTAAAACATCTGATAACAGCTAAAACATAAACGCTTCTACAGCTTCACTACCAGACCGCTATACCAACTTTGGTAACACGGTCAAAAAAAATAATTACAAAAAAAATTTATAAATTTCTGAATAATGGTTATTAAGTTTATTAATCTATACATAAACATTGAACCCAATCATCAAATTAAAACACTTAAATTATGCACAAAACTGCAGCGAAAATTCAGATCATATACTACGAAGTAACATTTTCGTAGTTTACCACCACACTATAACTTCACTAAAAATGAAGTGCGAACAATAAATTATCCTATACAACTTCGTACAAATAAAAACTAATGAAGAAAGTTAGCAATTGCAAGACCAATTTTTAATGCCCTCCACCTCGTGAACATCATTTTCAAACCAAACTCACACATAGTCATGCTTCTGCAAACACAACCATGTAATTCTTTGATTGTGGAATTAAATTAAAGTATAATACTTGGCATTTAGGATGATTGAATTGAACAAAAGAATGATTTTGAATAATCACACACTTGAACCTAGCCAAAAACGAATAGGCATTTTCAGTTGATATATATGTTTTGATATCTTATTTGCAATATGTTCATATTATGATGCATACTCCTTAGTTATCCTGTTTTACTAATTTCATGGACATTTCATCAAACATGTGGTTCGCACATATATTGAGTTTAGTTACAACTCTTAAAACAAATCAATCTTAAATGCAATTCAATCAATAAAAGTGAAAAGAATGTTATCCAAATAACATAGAATTTAAGATAGTGATAGCAGTGATAGACTCATAGACATACCTGAAAGCGCTTCCTGTAGTGATATGATTCATTTTTTCTTCCCAAACCCTGAAACCGTATTAAATCAAAACCATTTGTGCGAAAGGGATAGACTTTACTCCACATCCTAAGATATCGATTACAGCAACCACTTTATCTCCATTGATGGATTTCAAGAGTGAAGAAAAGAGAAGAATCGATGGTTGCAGGGAGTGGAGGCAGTTTTGGGAGGAGACGGTTTTCAGAACAATTTGTTTTTTGAAACAAATTTCACGTCCAAAAGTTCTTGGGTAACTGCTTCACCTCCTAAATTCACTCACACTTTGACAGCTCACACAATGCCGACGTGTTTAGTCTATAATAGTGCCACGTATTGCTTTATTATTTTGATTTACTGAAGTTATAGATATATAAAAAAAAAAAAAAACCCTCTATTAAATAGCTCATATTATATATATATATATACACTACAAATGAGCAGGGCCGGCTTTCAGGGTGTGCAAGGTGAGCGATCGAACAGGGCCTCAAATTTTGTAAGGGCCTCAAAATTTGTCTCGTTAATAATTATATTCATGTGTACGCATATTTTTCACAAAGAAAGTAGTATATAAATGAGAAAGTATCTTAAACAAGTAATATGTTAAAACGTTTAGCTAACTAATTATATTATATCTTATACATATTGACACCTTATATATAGCATTCCTTAGCGAAAGGTCTCATTATTTAATTTCGTCCAGAGCCTTCAAAAATTTTATAAATTCATGAGACGGCCCTGCAAATGAGGTACCCTTGGGATTCTCACCCTTTCAGCGATGCTCTCTTACATAAATTATAAATTGGTTTCATGATCAAAGGATATGAATAACTCAAGACCCATATTTGAGTGACAAACACTTCCCGTGTGTTTTTCGTCTTACCATAGAAACCATCGATCGTAATTCAATAACTTAATGCTTAAAACAATGCACAACAAAAAAAAATAATAAAAAAAAAAATAAAAAAAAAAAAAAAAATCAGGGAGAAGCTATTGATAAACAACACATTATTAGAAAGACACGACCAAAAGCATCCAAGCTAAATACAAAACTCAAACCCCATCCCTATAAAAGACACGAAACTAGCAAATTTCCTCAACCACCATGAAACATACAATGAACAAAGGTAAAATGGTAACCAGATTATATAAAGTGAAATTTCCGTTTCGCACAACACCTTATTATTGTGCTCTCAACGCACTTCGACAATGCTAATGTTGCTCACCGTACCGCTAGCAGAACTGGCTTCAAGGACATCTGGTGTTGCATTATACGTTGGCACAAGCATCTTCATTGGAAGGTTTGGGAGTGCAGCTTCGAACTTGAGCACTTTAATTGCTTGGCTGATAGACGGCCTCAATCTCGAGTCAGGGTGAGCACACCATAAACCAACTCTCATCAAACACTCGACTTCTTTTTTGTCGAATACATTGCTCAGCATCTGATCCACACCAGAAAGCAACTCATCTTTTCCGAGTAATTCCCAAACCCAATGCACCAATCCAAGATCAGAATTTGGGTCAACTCTATCCATCGCCTTTCGGCCGCAGGCGATCTCTAAAGCAACTACCCCAAAACTATACACATCAGACTCTTTACTTGCCTTCCCTGTTGTTACATACTCAGGGGACATGTAGCCTAAAGTTCCGGCTAAACCAGTTGTTCGAAAACCTGATTCATGGTCCATGATTCGAGCCAATCCAAAGTCTCCAAGCTTTGAATTGAAGCCAGAATCAAGCATTATATTGCTCGCTTTAATATCACGATGCAATACACATTGTTCACACTCTTCATGGAGATAGAGCAAAGCAGAAGCTAATCCCATGACGATCTTATATCTCACACCCCATTCCAGGGGACTTTTTTTGCTGAAGAGGTAATAGTCAAGGCTGGCATTTGGCAGAAACTCATAGACAAGCAAGAATTGTGTTTCATCATGGCACCAACCTATGAGTTGCACCAAATTTCGGTGCCTTAAACTGCTAATGATCTTCACTTCGGTTATGTACTCTTTTTTTCCTTGTTTAGAACCTTGTGAAATTTTTTTAACAGCGACCACCATGCCTTCATGCGATAAGTAGCCTTTATAGACACACCCGAAACCCCCCTCACCCAACTTCAAGTCATCAGAGAAGTTATTCGTAGCCAAAGCAAGATCTCTGAAAGAAAATCTTTTAGGTCCTGTTCCTCTTTCAAGATCATCGGTCATCGATGTCAATGCATCTGTTTCGCGTGAGTTATTTCCAGATTTTCCATGTCTCCTCCTAAACATAATATATACTACTATGACTACTACCACAATTACAATGCTAATAGGAATTGTTATTCCCAATGCTGATTTCCAATTTTTTGGGCTGTCTTCTCTTTTTTGTGTTGTATTCAAACTTGAACTGAACTCCCAGTATTTAACGTAATGTCTCTCAATTGCGCCACCTGTGGTACCTGAAAACCCAAGTGTTACCCACTCAGGAAGAACGTCCCTGAGGTCAACTCTCCACGAAAGACTGGTAGTATTTTCTGGATCAGTGGCATAGCGCCAAGACATGTTCATCATCAACGTGGTAGCATTGTAAGAAACATACACATCTGCAGCATCTCCACTGTGCAAACTAGGATTCCAAGCGGTAAAATTAACGGAGGTAATCGAGTTCACGTTGATACCTGCATGTTCAAACAGAGGATCCGTGCTGTGTACAATAGGATCAAACTCAAAAACAATTATTTGGTTTCCTGGTGAGCCATTGTTAGTTGTGTTAAACAGGCCTAAGAATTGACCACCTGAGTTGGGTACGATTTGTAAACCAGGTGGAGCAAGAAAGAAACTAAATGCATCGCCATAAGAACCAGATGGTCGGCCTAGTGTATCAATGACAAAAGTGAAGTGAGTTGTGAAATCAGAGATCTTCCCAGATTTTCTGTCCCATATTTGGACTGGATCCGCGTATTTGGCATGGCCAGTACGCATAGCGTAATCAAATCTGTTGAGCTCTATGACTCCATTAGACGGTGTGGCATCGCCTGAATAAACTATATTTTTTGTATCTTGAGAAAAACTATCGAACTTAAAATATATTGATTCAGACAAAGGCAAGATGAATATGGAAGAAGAAACAAAGAAGATAATACAAAAAAATTCAAGTCGTGGAGATGAGGAAGCCATGATAATATTAGGCAAGATCAAGAAGAAACAAAGTGAATGATACAACCGTTATTTGGAAATGTCTGATTACTTATAGATGGGGAGAAAGAAAATTTAAGGTCTAATTTAAATTGCAACTTAATTGGCAATGAAAAAGGTGTTATGACATGATCACGAATTGGACCCGAAATAAAATTTTAACGTGCTAAGTGGAATAGTGGATGGAGAACTAGAGATGACTTGGGTCGTCCACCAATTTGTAGGGCCTCCAAATTTGATAACTTACGTAGCAGTAACAATAAGCCCATTAGAGTTTGCTTAGAAAAGGCCTAATTTAACGATTGTAGTTTTGTGGAATAATTACATCATCCAGTAGGGGTGTTCACGGTTCGGTTAATTAACCGAATAAACCGAAAACCGAACCGAACCGAACCGAAATAAAACCGAACCGAACATATAACCGAACCGAACTTGTTAAAACCGAACCGAACCGAATTAAAAATTCGGTTTTCGGTTTGGATATGGGTTTAGCTATATGAACCGAAAACCGAACCGAAAACCGAATTTATATAAATATATATATTTTTTATATATTTATATTATTTTAAATATAAAAAATATCCATTAAAATTTTATACTAATATAAAAAAACATTTTTTTATGCTTTGAAATATTTTTTTTCCCAAAAATATACTCCGTATATAATTAAATTCAAAAAAATATATAAATAGTGTAATTTAAATAAAAAGTTCGGTTTTCGGTTTTGACCCATAACCGAACCGAACTTCGGTTCGGTTCTCGGTTCGGTTCGGTTATAGATATTTTCGGTTCGGTTCGGTTTTCGGTTATGACTCAAAAAAATTTTTTAACCGAACAACCCGAACCGAATAAACCGATTAACCGATAACCGAACCGATGAACACCCCTATCATCCAGTATTTTTTGGCTGTGACGAATGGAGGACATAACTTATTCAATTCATTTTTCACCCACAATTCTTAGTTTAATATATTTTTAGTTATTAAAATTTTCAGTTATTTATATTCGAATTATTTTTATTAGGAATACATCAATCCTAATTTATTGACCTAATTGACGTTATGTAATTTAATTTGAAATAGCAAATTTTGCGACATAATCACATATGTTAGTTGGATATACTGAAGAGGGCTGATTATAAAGATTTAATCAACAATTTTGTTGGATGCTAAATGAATTATACTACTCAAGAAAAACATTATGCTCTATGTATAATTGTGACATGAACTGCCCATGTTATAATTGTTTATAACAATTATAAAGATTTAATCAACAATTTTGTTGGATGCTAAATGAATTATACTACTCAAGAAAAACATTATTCTCTATGTATAATTGTGACATGAACTGCCCATGTTATAATGTTCAGGTATTGTTTATAACAATTAGTGCAACATGCATGAAGCTTATATATGTATAAAAAAATCGTTTCTAAGGGGGCTACTCTAAAATTGTGGCACGGGGTCACCAAAATTCACGAGACGGCCCTGTCGTTAGGCCCCAAGCCATGCACGAGTAAGAGCAGAAACATCCTAGCTAGAGATTTCTATGCATGATCATGACCGAATAGCTTGTTATATCATTAGAGTTTTAATACAGAAAAAAGATTATTCATGCTTGTGGCGCGCGTTTGCCGATCATCTATTATCAGCTAAACCATTACATATTTGTGTGCCTTCTTTTCTGTTTCGCACTAGTGGATATCTCGCATAAAGTTGACTAAAACTTAGAATACATAAACAAATTCTGCTAAGAGTTACTTAAAATTTTTGTAATGATGCAAGTATGAAACCTTTTATATGATCTGAAACTATAGAATAACACCCAAGCATCATAAAAATATACGAGAAACATAGTTTTCTTGGCAACCTTGACAGAGTGACTATTTTTTAAATTTACTATTAAGAATATAAGACGAATATTAAAATAAAAAGGAATTTTATGACAGTAATACACGATCATTTTTTTGCAACTTGCAAGGGTCATCAGAATGACGTGTTGTATATTTGAAGCTTGAAGCATGAGGCTCATCTGTAACATCAAACCAGCTTAGGGCAGTTGGCCACCAACTACCGCAAAAGCGCGCAATTGACTAAGTCAAAGCTTAAAGGCGGGGGTTCGAATCCGGACTCCAACTTGGTCAGCCAGTGTTGCCTAGGTAATTTACCGGGATATGCCTTCCTTGTTGGGTGGGTGGCTCCAGGGGCGTAGCTTCTAAGGAAGGGGGGGGGGGGGGGGGGGGGCGCCCGACCCCCCGAAATTTTTTTTGCGATGTAGGGGTATATAGTTTTCGTGTAGAAAAATTTCGGTATATTCGGTTTCGACCCCCCGAAAATTTCGGTATACCTGAAATATAGCCTTAGGAAAAAAAAATTTAGATCCCGACCCCCCACTTAAAAATTCCAAGCTTCGCCACTGGGTGGCTCGGTATCAAAAAGGTACACGGACTTGAGATGGTTCCGCCAAATACCATATTTTTTTTCATCTGTAACATCAACTATAGAAGAATTATAGAAGAATGTGGCTAGAATCCGAGAATAGAAGTGGTTCGTTTTCTTTTTACACGAAATTAAAGATTTCGTTTGTGTTCATGTTGGCAATTTCAGATGTCAATTCGGCAGTTCGTCCCCCGCCTTTGAGCTGGGAGAAGCATTACAGTTGTCTAAACTTTTTCTTTGACAAAACTTAAACACAAAACATTTATATACATCTTAGGCTATTTTGTTGTAGTAACGATTGTTGAAGTAAAAGTTTGTTTCTACTTCAGACAAGCGAGATGAATCCTTCGGACTGGAGTGGGTCCTCCGGATTCCAAGTGACTCCTGCTTATGGTATATTGCTTCGGATATCTGCAAAACAAATACGTCCGTTAGACTCGCCCCGGGAATGTATCCCAGGACCAACCTCCGGCGTGAGAATAAGTATGTGTTCTTAGTGAGAGAAAGTATGAATAAAACTAGAGAGTAGGAGAAAATTAGTTAACCTTAAATGAAGATTTCCTCTCTATTTATAGACTCTCTACATGGAGTGTCAGGCTGGTTCGTACTTAGCCCATAATGTTCGCTAGTTTAAACTCCATTACCATATACTTTGGCGTACTTGTTTGTACCTTGGTCTAAGTACTTGTGGACTTATCCGAATGGTTTGTATCTCCGGACGGCTGGGGTCATGCGGACGTTCGTAACCCTTCGGATATTGGCCCGTATTATTTGAACACATCTGAGTGCATTTTACCTGATACGTATCCGGAGGGTATATCCTTGTACGGTGTGTATCCGGAGGGTACATACGTCATCAACGATCTTATTTTTTGTGATGCGTCCATCTTTTTAGTTACAAATGAAAATGTCGTGGTTCGTTCAATTTCAAAAATCGAGAAAATATAATAAAGAAAGTAAGTACATTGTATCTATATATATTTACATTCTGAAAAGTGCGATTTAAATTCAACAATTGAATTTAATTGTTTATCCACAACATTGTAACCAATAGAAATATTCCTTTTTTGCATTTGTTGATAGAATTTTAAGATATCACATTGCTTATTTCAAGGTAAATGCATTATAAGATCATGCAATAAGTGTACAATCATTTTTTTTTAAATCTAAATATACATTTTAATATAACGAAATTAAACTAATTTAAAAATAAAATATAATACTTTTGCGTATATAAGAAAAATAATACACACTTTAAAATAAATTCATTTAAAAAAAAAAAAAAATCAACTATTATTTGGTGGGCATTCATCTTCATAAATGTAAAATGAAGAACCCGGACTCTCAGGGTTAGATTCTTTAAAAGTAATAAATATTAAAATTATAATATTGCAAGTTGTTGCTATTAAAAAGAGGGATGCTAAACACACATAAAAATTATACAAAAAAAATTCACACGTTTATGTGTCAAGAAGTGATTGGTTTATTTTTTATACTTCTCTCTATTCTTTTTTGTTAAATCAATCAATTCCTGACATATTAATGTATGAAATTTTTTTATTTAATTATTATGTGAGTCTTGAATTTCTTTATTAAAAATGAGTATAAGTAATTTCTTTCAATCATTGTCAAACGTCAATTGCGCCAGCATGGCCCATTTAAGGAGTAAAAGAAAAGTTCTTGAAAAAAGAATTAGCTTTACCACCTCATGACCCAAATAACACGTAATTAGACTTTGACTGTTGATGGGTTACTTTACCACCTCATGGCCCATTTTAGGGAGTAAAAGAAACGTGTTTATAAAAGAAGGGCCCGTTTTGTATTAGGGGATTAAGCTTACGATGTGGTTTTGGATTCAAATAGCATGTTTGGTTTGAAAAATGATGTAAACCGGGCTCACCAAATCCTAAATATTTGGGCATCTTCAAAAGTATACTAAGACCCCGGGGTTTGAAAAAAAGTATGCGTGTATATGTTTGATATGGCTACGTGGGAACAAATTGGCATTTTTTTTTTTTTTTTTTTTTTTTTTTTTTTTTTACATAGAATTATTATTATTATTATTTATCTTCAATTTAAATTATAAATATTTATGTGAGCCCTTTCTATAATATATATTTTTTTTTATTATATCAATTTTAAATCCAAATTTAAATCTTAATCCTAAACCCTCTTAACCCGTCTACAAACCAAACGGGCCCTAATCTCTTTTTTGGGTAAAGGGTTTTACCCCGGTAAATATATAACCAAAGAATAATGTTAAGTACAAATGGAATGTGGCAGAGGTAACACATTAACCTCAAGCAAATAGCATGATAAACTAGTGCTTATGACAGGCCATAAACACAACAAACCTAGCTATATTACAAAGCACCTAACTAGGTATAATAACAAGAAAAATCATGTAACAAGCGAACATCCCACATCCACCCAGAAGCACAAAGGGAGCAAGGCGACCCAGGAAGTCTGCCTCCTTAAAAACCCTTTCCAAGAAAAAACCCAGAGGGAAAACCTTGGAGTAGGGAAAAAGAGTACAACCCTTACCTGGCACTCCCCTCGTGAATAAGACAAGCACTTGGAATATTCCATTGATCTAATAGTAGATGAGACCGATGGGTTATCTTCTTGAACTTGAAGATAACCAGCATCAACCGGACGGTAAAGACAATAACTTGGACCACTTCAGCAATAGTAGACTTCTTCCTCTTGAAGAGTCTTGAATTGCGTTCCATCCATAGGTAGTAAGTAGTAGCAACAAGTACTAATCGAGAATGATGCTAGTAACCGAATGCCCCTTCGATATAGAAATTAGGAATGTGAGAGCATCATCCAAAGAAGGTGGGACAGCATCCATTCCTGACAAAACCCGAACCTGCAACCAAACTTGCGAAGAAAACTGGCATTCAAAAAACTAGTGAGGGTGAGAGTCCGGGACCGATTCACAAAGCGGGCAGCTAAGCAGGTTCAAGTCCACGTTGGGACCAACATCAGATTGCCGCAACCCATCTTGAGTCTTCAACTTCTGCTTAATAACAAGCCACAGAAGAATAGCATGTCGTGGAATACAGTGACGAAACCACGGAATATTAACCCACTCAACACGATCGGCCCTTAAACGAAGAGAGTCCCAAGCACACGCAACCGAAAAACGAGTCAAGTTGCCATCCACATCACGCCGTAATAAACCATCATCAGTATCATCAAGTAAATTAGGGACCGGGAGATGAACTAAGTCTAGAAACCTAGAAAACCAATCAGCAGGCCATCTCCACGTACCATTTTCAATCACATCAAATACCGAATCCAATAAGGTTAAACCAGCCCGAGTAATATCTCAAGCAGTGAGCATGTCACGAATAGGGCTTAAATCACACCACATATCAAACCATACGGAAGTAGCTTTACCATTATTAATTGTATGCCATATGAAAGGACGCACCTTAGGTCTAATAGCAAGAAGCTTAAGCCATCCCCAACTAACATCACCCAAACAAGGAATATCCCAAAAGCTTCTACCACGAAGTTTATACGAATGAATCCATTTAACCCATAAGGACTCTTTATGGGTTAAAATACTCCAAATATGCGTAGTCATAAGAGCAATATTAAAGTCATCCAATCTACGAATACCAAGACCTCCTTCTTGCTTAGGCTTACAAACAGACTCCCAAGCAACTTTAGCCTTACCCCTTTTCATTTCTACTTGACACCATGATGATGCGAAAAATGATCCGTTTTTAGGGGGTCATTTAAGCCCGAATCCGAATTTATTTGATCAAATATTGCCCTAAATCGTTCCTTTTGTGATTTTAGGTGTTTGGAGAGTGAATTCTGGAACAGAAGCCATTTTGGACGTTTTTGGAGCATAAAAGTGAAGAAAACGGCTAAGTACCAAATTTCCATGCTGAAGATACAAGGTGACGGCGTCAAGACTACCATCTTGACGGCGTCAGACATGAGGAATTAAACACCGTAGGTGGTGACGGCGTCAGAAGCCATCATGACGGCGTCAAAGTGGCAAGAATAAAATACCGTGGTCAGTGACGGCGTCACATAGGCCGTCATAAGTGGATCAAGGCCGTCCGAGGAAGTATATGGCGGCGAGGTGACGGCGTCACAAGTAACTCTTGACGCCGTCAGCCTACTTTTCCTATATATAGTTTTCTAGTTTTTTCATTAAAGAGAGAGAAGTTTTGGTGAAACCCTAAAGACGATTTTGGTGCCTCTTTTACAGGTTTTTCAAGGGTTCCAAACCCTTGAGACCTTGCATTGTAATTGAGATAAGTGTTCTTCCAATTCAATCAATATGTCTATGTGTTGGTTGTTTATATCTTGTTCTTGTCTCAATTCTACTATGCTAGGCTAGATCTCTTTTGTGTTTGCTTAGATCTAATGAAACCTAGATGTTGATTATGTGTTGATTACTTGTCTATTCTTGTTTTGGGTGAATGATATTATATGTTAGGCTTAAGAAAACTGGCAGATCTCCAAATGGTAACATGCTTGAACATCTTAAGAAACATGAACCGAGGCGTACTAGGTCTTTATTGGTTGTATTTAATGCATGAGCCACTGTTTACAATCCCTATAGTTGTGCTGGGTCATGGTGTAGGAGGAGATAAGAGCTCATAGAGTTGGGGAGTTATGTATGCCACCCCACGAATGGTATTAAGGAATACAATCCGTCATCCATACAAGTGTAACAAGTAATTAACGTGTAAAAGATATCTAGGGAGTAGTGAAGTCTAAGTAAACACAATTTCTCCAATTACTGCTCACAACCTTAGTATAATTAGTTTATTTTCATTTTTATTATTTTATTTTGATTGCATCTTAGCTTTGGGTTAGTTGAATAGCAACTAATTCCGCCCACTCTTCCAAAACCCGAGATTTTACTTGCTTTTATAAAAATATAAAAAAATACAAAAATAATCATCTCTCACCTTTAGAACTATTAATTAGGTTTTCTAATCCTAGCGACACTATTCCTAAGCTGAACGATCAATCCCCCGGTACTTGTCACTATACTATACTACAACGATCAGGTACACTGCCTGGTGGGGGTTGTAAGCTTCTCGAGATCCCTCGAGAGGTAAAGCAAGGTGCGATTCCCACGCATCACACCATAAGAAACCCCTCATGAGTTGCTCCAATTCAGAGATAATACGAGCAGGAAGGACGAAAACAGAAGCCCAATATATATGCATCGAAGACAACACAGATCTGACCAATTGAAGCCTACCCGCAAGAGATAAAAACTTATTACGCCAATCATTCACACGACCTTTCAATTTTTTCGCAAGAACCTTACAGTCCCTATAAAGCAGTCTAGATGATATAAGAGGAACACCAAGATACCTAACAGGGAGAGAACCTTCGGAAAATGGCATAGACTAGAGAATAATAGCTTTCAAAGCATTAGGAACATTACAAAAGAAAGATGTACTCTTGGGAACACTTAGGACTAGACTCGAAACATTCTTGAAGTCCTCCAAAGCTTGCATAATAACATCAACAGTATCAGGATGACCTCTAGAAAACAAGAATAGATCATCTGCAAAACATAGGTTAATAATTCTCTGCTACTCACATAAATGATGAAACTAAAAATCCACCGAATTAGAAACCTTTTTCTGCAAAATAAGGGTTAAAACCTCCATAACCAACGTAAATAAGTAAGGAGACAATGGGTCACCTTGCCTTAGACCATGCTTACTGATGAGGCGAAAAATGATCCATTTTTAGGGGGTCATTTAAGCCCGGAATTGAATTTATATGATCAAATATTGCCCTAAATCGTTCCTATTGTGATTTTAGGTACTTTTGGAGTGAATTCTAGAAAAGGAAGCATTTTGCACGTTTTTGGAGCATAAAAGTGAAGAAACGGCAAAGTCTTAATTTTCCTTGATGGGAACAGTACCTGACGGCGTCACCAAGTTCTTATTGACGGCGTCAAGAGGAAAACAAAAGGTGAAGAGGATAGAGTCCATGACGATCCAGAATGTTTTTGCACCAGGGCATGACGGCGTCACCATAGGCCGTCATGGTCCCTTTACACGTGACGGCCCAGAGGAAAATTACTCTTGACGGCGTCAGATCTGGATCTAGGCAATCCGATATTATTATGGGCGGCGAGTTGACGGCGTCAGAATTCTCTTTTTGACGCCGTCACATTGGAAAATCTATATATAGTTTTGTAATTTTCATTCATTAAGAGAGGACAATTTGAGGGATAACTTGGAGAAACCCTAGCACAATTTTATCAGTATTTTCAAGGGTTTTCACCCCTTGAAACCTTTCATGTTCTATTAAGATAAGTACCCTTTCAATTCATTTAATATGTCTATGTGTTGTTTGAATATATCTTACGCTTGTCTTGATTTTAACATGCTAGGTTAGATCTCTTGTGTGTTTGCTTAGATGTAGTGAAACCTAGATGTTGATTATGGGTTGATTGTTTGTTTATAGTTGTTACGGATGAATGATTTTGATGTTAGGCTTAAGAAAACTGGCAGACATCCATAGGGTAACTTGCTTGAACGTCTTAAGAAACATGAACCAATGTGTACTAGGTTTTTATGGTTGTATTTAATGCATGAGCGAATTCTAGTGATCCCATGTTAGGAGCTTCTTGCAGGCTCGACATAGGAGTGAAGTAGGAGCTTATAGAGTTGGGTAAGTACGTACGCCACCCCATGATTGGTATTAAGGAATATAACCCATCATCCACGCAACTGTAACAAACTATCAACCTGTAAAAGATATCTAGGGAGTAATGAAATCTAAGTAAACACAATTTTCCCATTTACTGTTCCACCACTAGTCTAATTAGCTTTATTTACATTTTTGTTATTTTATTTTGATTGCATCTTAGTTATTGGGTTAGTTGACTAGCAACTAATTCCGCCCACTCTTCCAAAACCCGAGATTTTACTTGCTTTTCATAAAATATAAAAATACAAAAAGAATCATCCCTCACCTCTAGACTTAATTTTTAGGCTTTCTAATCCTAGCGACACTATTCCTGAGTTGAACGATCAATCCCCCGGTACTTGTCACTATACTATACTACAACGATCAGGTACACTGCCTGGTGGGGGTTGTAAGCTTCTCGAGATCCCTCGAGAGGTAAAGCCTGGTGCAATTCCCACGCATCAAGTTTTTGGCGCCGCAGCCCGGGGATTAGTTATTACCTAGGTTAGAATTTCTTTTTATTAGGTCTACTTGCTAGATTCCTTTCTAGTAAGACTTTATTTTTATTTTTAGGTTTTCTTTAGTCTATCTTTTTCTTCGTGCCTTTGTTAGTAAAATAAATTCATTGACTATTCCGTTGACCATTATGGAAAACGCGAATCCACCCCTTTCCCCTAGAGAAGTGGCTTTGTTACGTGAACAAATTGAGAGTGAGATTAGGGAACTTAGGGAGCTTAATAGGTTGATTAATGTTGAGCTCGACCATGCATTTAGTGACCTAGCGACCGCCTTGTATTCAAATAAGGACCTAGGGACTAAAGATTTTGAGGTTGTTGTTGAGGAACTTGAAGAAGGGGAGATTGATCCAAAGCTAGATGATTATTTTAATCTATACCCCACTAAGGAGGAGATTGCGTACTATAATAATCTTATTGATAATCCTCGACCTCCTTGTGGAAAACTAGAAGGGGGTTGAATAGTTTTACCTCTTTTTCGTTTTATAAAAAGGTTAATTTCAAAATCTTCAATTAAAGTTTTCCTTTTTAAAATCTTAAAACGTTTTGTATCAAATTATCGATTAAGTTAAACTCAACATGAGAAGTGTGAATAATGCATCTAAGTCCATTTCATATAGTTATACACACAATCACAATATTAACTTGTAACTAAAACACAATCAATCATCATTACAATATAAGCAACAATCAACACATATTTGCAAGCATGGATATAAAGCGATAAATGCAAGAATAAATGTAAAGAGATAAGAGAAAGAAAATGCAAACCGGACACGATGATTTATAGTGGTTCGGCTACAAGGACACCTTCCTTGCCCTACTCCACTCCCCGAGTCACCTACTCGAGAGTTCACAACACTACTCAACAAGCTCCCTATTGGCGGAGAAAACCGTACATACTTTCGCTTACACCAATTTAACGACACAAAGCTAAATGTCGAGTTCTAATCCTAGCTAGAACCAATCTCACACCACTAGTCACTACAAAACTTCTTCACAACTACTTCACTACTTAGCACTACTTATTAACGCCACTACTTCTTCACGACTACACAACTTCTTCACGCCACGACTTCTTCACGACTACACTACTTCTTCACGCCACTACTTCTTCATGACTACGCTACTTCTTCAAGCCACTACTTCTTCATGACTACACTACTTCTTCATGCCACTACTAATATGATGAAATAATCAATGTGTGTGTTTTTTATGCTTGCAAAATCACCCCAAGAATTTGAGAAATGCCTTATATTTATAGGCTAATGAGATCTTGGAATATGCCAAAGAATATTCCAAATCATAATGAATATGCCAAAGAATATTCCAAAGCATAAGGAATATGCCAAAGAATATTCCAAAGCATAAGGAATATGCCAAAGAATATTCCAAAGCATAAGGAATATGCCAAAGAATATACCATCCATTCCCCCCTAAATTCAAATTTTGAATTTTGAATCTTCTATTTTCCCTCCATGTTCTAGAGGCTTCTAAAAGCATTGTTGGGTCTTGATGGGCCTTGTTGGGCTGGTTACTATTGGGCCCCGAATGGGCTTGTTTGTTTGCTTGGCTCGTTCCATTTAGCTAAGTTCATATGCATGCTTGGCCCGATCCAATTAACTAAATCCATATGTAGAAGTCTTGTATGCTTGGCCCATCCAATTATCCAAGTCAATAAGAGCCTTGAGATGATGATTTGTAGTTACGAGAGACTTGTGCATTTTACGTTTTGTACTTAAGTGATTGTCGAAGCATACTTGAGACATTGAGATGTCGAGAGATGTTGATGTATGAATGAATAGATGATTTGTGATCACAAGTAACTTAAGCACTTTACGTTATGTGTTGTAGCTTACATCTTTGTCATCATCAAAACATGAAGAGGATGTTTAGATTAAATATCGTAATATTTATGTCAACAATCTCCCCCTTTTTGATGATGACAAACTATGTAAACTATAACTCATAGTAAAATGTATAAGTTACTTGTTTACACTTATTCTCCCCCTTTTGTCGAAGCAAAAAGGTGGACTCCAAGACGAGACCTCCACTACACTTGAACCTTTGAGATAGAATGTATAAGGTGAGCTTGCATCATCATAAGTGAAGCCTTGATAGGGATGAAATACACATAGACAATGCTCCCCCTTGGTGTATACTCTCCCTTGATGTACACTCCCCCTTGGTGTATGCTCAAAACTTGTTTTGGCTACCAAAGAATCGAGCGATGAAGTAATCCTACATAACAAAGTTAGTAGACAAGTGCACATATATATAATGATGATGATAGATATATGCATGACACTAATAGGGGAACAATATATGGACGTATTAGGTATATGCACTAAAAAATATGACACATGCAATGATTGTTTTAAAAACAACAACCTAAATACCAAAAAAAATAACATGACCAATGCTTAAGACATGACAATTATTAGGACCTAATGCAAAGATTCAACCGACTTATGCAAAAGAAAAATGAAAATAAGAATGGTACATTCTTTTAAAAACGTAGAAAAATGGAGAAGGATGACCATGAATAGAAAGGGAAGTGATGACACAAGGTTGGCAAATATGGTTTAGATTAATATATCATTTATCAAAGGTGGATGATTGGGAATTATGGATTTTTTCAGGTGTTTTGTTGGTTGACGACTAAAGGTGGATATGTGAAATGAGGTGGTTGAGTAAGGATAAGGATGTTGGATTAATAGAGGTATATTTTTGGGTGCATGGATGTTGGAGAGTTTGGTGGTGGAAAGTTTGGAGGTGGAGAGTTTGGAGCGGAGGAGGTTGATTGAGGGTTAGAGTGTTGTGCTAGTAGAGGTTTTGGATGAGATCTAGTGAGAAAGTGCTCAATCCAAGAGAAATGCTCATTTAAGGCAATGGTTTGTTTTTAGAGAAAGATACAACAAGGATAATTGTTGATATGTTTTTCAACTTGATTCAAGTTGTGGGGTGATGAAGGTGAACTAGAAGGGGGTTGATCTAAGTTGCGTTGAGCAAGGTGTAAAGCAAGTAGAGCACTAAGCTCATGGGCTTCTTTAAGTTCTTCAATGAACTTCAAGTGATCGGAAGAAGGTTATGATGGTGGAGTGTGGTTGTTATTTGGAATGGATGTTTGGACATGCAACATAGGAGTAGCATGTGAGTTGGTGGACTAGGTGGAGATGACTATGTGGAGTTATTGGTGAAGATGGGAAATGAGCATCAAGTGGAGACGACTAGGTGGATGACTAGGTGGAGTTATTGGTGAAGATGGTAAATTGTTGAGATGACTAGGTCGAGTTATTGGTGAAGATGGTAAATTGTGGTGGTGATATTTTTGGTGGTGGAGACAATGTGAGTTAAGGTAATCATTAATGGAAGAATATGAAGGTATGGAAGAAAAGGGTGTTCCATGAGTGGAGGGTGTTTTGGATGGTGCATTGGTAGGTGGAACAAGATGAAAGGTGTTGGTGATGAGATTAGGATTGTTATTTTGAGATGAAAGGTGGAACAAGATGAAAGGTGTTGGTGATGAGATTAGCATGTTCTTCATAAGAATCATTTGGGTAAGATGAAGGTGTATTTTTGGGAGCAAGAATGGATGGTTGGTTATTATGATGAGGTTTGTGAAAGGGTTCGTTTGAGTGAACATGAGGTTTGAGTGTAAGGTAGAGATATATATGTAAGTGAGTGTGTTTTCCCTTCCCATTAAATTCGTGATCATCCAGACATAAAGTGTAACATGAATAAGGAAGTGAGTATGCATGGAGACTCTATGTAACAATTCGCATTTTCAGGTTAATTACTATTCCCGAAAAATTTCACTATTCACTTTTACAATTCATTTTTCCCGAAATTTTTCCCGAAATTTGATTTTTGTTTCTTGGCCTCGAGTGATAAATCATTTCTATGGCTAATTAAAAGTTTGACATTCATCAGATCATTTTCACGAAAGTTAATAAAGAATTACACGTTTTAGGGTAAAACGTCATTCAAAAATTCTACGCACAACGAAACACGACCGCGTTAATTTTCCCCGTATCAGAAAAATGTTTGATACACTCATGATTTATTTGAGAATAAATCATGACTGTGAAAAACATGACCAAATAAACCTCGGCCGTGAAAAACTGGAATTTTCACTTTTAAGCGTTTTTACTCAGCCGTAACCTTAGCCTATACCTGCACCGTGTTTCTAAGACGATTTGAGTTTTCACATTTTTGGAATAAGTCAACATATTTTTCCCTCCTCCTTTGACCAAAAATCATTCCTTGATTTTTAGGCTTACGGTTTTAAGTTTAAAGACATTAAATACCAACCGACACTAGACTGAGCCCAGCCTAGACATTATAAGTCATTTTAAGTCATTATTATCCTATTAGAAAAGTTACATTTTACTTTTCTCAATTTTACGCAACTTTCGTACGTTTTACGTATTACGCGTTTTAGACCCGTGTTTCCAGTTTTAGCAGGGTTTGAGCAACCCAATAGAATCTAACACTCATTTTATATTTTATTATGGAGTATATTGACAAGTTTAGTCATTCTTTCAAGTTTCATATTTTTAGGATACCCGGTTTTACGTTTCGTGACTTAACAACTTACGGTTAGCATTTTACAGAGTCGAAACTAACTACATAAGCTTGGATAATATCATCAAAAGTCAACACTTCCTCCCTAAGTATATGAACCGACTTAGGGGGAGGGATTCAGCCCATAGGTGGCTTGATCTCATGCTAGAAGGCCTTAGATTGCATGCATGTGTACAACTTGGTCTCCAAGGTTTGACAAGTCAATGAACTAACCTCCTTAAGACCCTATAAAAGCCCCCCCCCCCCCTCTCCCCTCTTTGTACGTCCACCATCACACACCAAAACACCTTCAAACTTAGCTAATTCATTCCTAGTTTTATGCAAGATACAAGTGCTTCAACAACATAGAAACCCTAGCTTGGTTTTAGGTAATCAAAATACTTCCAAACCTTATAAACTTTGGTGATTCTCTTGAGTTTGAATCCACTCAAGTCACCTCAAATTTCATCATCTATCTTTCAAGAATACAAGGGTAGAAAGATTGCTTGAAGTGAAGTAGGGTGAAGCTTAAGTCTATCAAAGTCCGTACCTTACTAGTTACTTACCTTTCTTTTAGAAAGCCTCAAGTTGTAAGCAAAACCCTAACATACTTTCTTGCTAAATATCATATTCATGCTATTTATATTTCATTCTTACTATATATTGTTTTGTTATTATGTTCATGATATATAAAAATGGGTAAAAAAAGTTAAGATATATATAGGCAATTCTTTGTATTATTAGACGTTACTCCAAACCTAAGTCGCAACGTTCTATTATAGGCTGCTCTTAGAGACTTTCACGATTCGACTACCACTTTCATTTCTCATTGCTTAAGCTTAAGGTGAGTCATAGCCCCTACTCTTTTCATACTTGTCTTAACTCTTTGGGGGAGACACATGCTCAACTACTTGCTTACTTGTACAAATACTCAAAACATTTATACTTGACTGTGTTATACTTGATTGCATACATATATGACTGCGTTATACTTAATTGCGTTATTCTATTTATTGGCTAGTAGTTGTCTTTGGGAATTGGCTCCCAGTTGTCTTTGGGAATTGGCTCCCAAGTGAGGTCTTCGGAGATGAAGTAGAGACTCACTACTAATTGCTTAATTGTTTTGATGAACTATTACATATCTTATTCATTCTATATATTTAGTAGTGGGTTGTGAACACACAGGTTGCAAGTGTTGTTATGAGCGGGACTTGCAACTGAGTGGATTCACAATGCCTTTGCTGTGTGAACATTCTTTAAGGCTTTTCAACTATTTTAAGACAAACTCTATGAACTCACCAACCATTGTGTTGACACTTTAGCATGTTGTCTCAGGTCTATAAGGTGATAGCTGTTGCATGGAGCATAGAGTCGCTTGGCATGTTTTGAAGACTTATGCTTTTATCTTTACCATTCGATATGTCTTAAAACTCTTATGTATTGTATTATGGAACTCAAGTTTGTAACTCGAAATTTATTAATCGAATGGTAACTTTTCAAAACGTCTCATTTAGAGTTCGTTTTCTATACCTTGTACTTTGTATTATGAAGTAACACCCCAATGACACAGTCTTCCGCTGCGATATTTTGGGGGTGTTACAGATTGGCCAACATAATTATAAATGCTTCCTTTCACACGTATACATATTACCAGGCACACATATCTCAACAATTGATACTACATAATTGGGTAGACTTTCTATCTGCTCTTAAATTGTGAAAGGGTAACGTAGTGTGGGTATCTAAAGAAGGTGATAAGACGAAAAGGACTAGTCGCGCTTGTAGAAAGGTTTGAGTGTCGTACTAGGACATATGAATCACTTCTAGGTATTAGAATCATATAAAGTAAGTATAAGGCAAATCATCAAAGCTCTACAGGAAACTAATAACCTTTATTTAACTTAATCTTATGTCTTATCAAACAAGAACTGTCACAAGATTAAGTTAAATAAATAATTATTACTTAGCTCTAAATTTTTGATGACTTGACTATCGTCTGGGGTTTCTCCTAAACAAACAATTAGCAATAAGCATATGCGCATGAAGTTTGTGTAAGGCAAAATAAAGAGGAGAGTCTTAATGTTTATAGCAGTTATAGTCTAGGTAGTATATGCAACCTAGTTCTGTAACACCCCCAAAATATCGCAGCGGAAGACTGTGTCATTGGGGTGCTACTTCATAATACAAAGTACAAGGTATAGAAAACGAACTCTAAATGAGACGTTTTGAAAAGTTACCATTCGATTAATAAATTCCGAGTTACAAACTTGAGTTCCATAATACAATACATAAGAGTTTTTAAGACATATCGAATGGTAAAGATAAAAGCATAAGTCTTCAAAACATGCCAAGCGACTCTATGCTCCATGCAACAGCTATCACCTTACAGACCTGAGACAAACATGCTAAAGTGTCAACACAATGGTTGGTGAGTTCATAGAGTTTGTCTTAAAATAGTTGAAAAGCCTTAAAGAATGTTCACACAGCAAAGGCATTGTGAATCCACTCAGTTGCAAGTCCCGCTCATAACAACACTTGCAACTTGTGTGTTCACAATCCACTGTTAAATATATAGAATGAATAAGACATGTAATAGTTCATCAAAACAATTAAGCAATTAGTAGTGAGTCTCTACTTCATCTCCGAAGACCTCACTTGGGAGCCAATTCCCAAAGACAACTGGGAGCCAATTCCCAAAGACAACTGGGAGCCAACGAAACTCGACCGCGTTAATTTTCCCCGTATTAGAAAAATGTTTGATACACTCATGATTTATTTGAGAATAAATCATGACTGAGAAAAACATGACCAAATAAACCTCGGCCGTGAGAAACAGGAATTCTCGTTTTTAAGCACTTTTACTTAGCCGTACACTTAGCCTATACCTGCACCGTGTTTCTAAGACGATTTGAGTTTTCACATTTTTGGAATAAGTCAACATATTTTTCCCTCCTCCTTTGACCAAAAATCATTCCTTGATTTTATAAATCATTCCTTGATTTTTAGGCTTACGATTTTAAGTTTAAAGACATTAAATACAAACCGACACTAGACTGAGCCCAGCCTAGACATTATAAGTCATTTTAAGTCATTAGTATTCTATTAGAAAAGTTACATTTTACTTTTCTCAATTTTACACAATATTCGTACGTTTTACGTATTACGCGTTTTAGACCCGTGTTTCCAGTTTTAGCAGGGTTTGAGCACCCCAATAGAACCTACCACTCATTTTATATTTTATTATGGAGTATATTGACAAGTTTAGTCATTCTTTTAAGTTTCATATTTTTAGGATACCCGGTTTTACGTTTCGTGACTTAACAACTTACGGTTAGCAATTTACGAGTCCAAAACTAGTCACATAAGTAGGGTAATATCATCCAAGACAAAGTCACCCTTCCTTATCCTTGGCAAACCGCCTCTAGGGGGGGGGGGAAATCAGCCCATGTGTCTTGATCTCATGCTTCTAAATCTAGGATGGTTACATGTATTGAACTTGGTCTCCAAGTTTCCTAAAAATATCCTAAGTCTTGCACCTCCTTAAGGCACCTTCCTAGGCACCTTCCTAACCTCCTCTTCATGCTATAAATACAAGCTCATTCCTTCCTTTCTTCATAATCAAAACGCCACCAATAAATCCCTAGCACCATGATCCTTTGATCTTCAAACTACAAGTTACACTACAAAGTTCAAGGTCTTAGTATTCTCTACCTAGTTCTTAAGTTTGTTTGGTGATTCCATGGTTGAATTGGGAGCTACACAAGGTGATTAGGGGCTGAAGTTAATTGGTTTTCAAAAGGGTTAGATCAATGGTTAGCAAGTGTTGTGGTGATTGGTTGAAAGCTTAGGTTTAGTGTCCTAGTTCCATACTTGATTCCCTTTCTTAAGTGAAAGCCAAAAGTTGTAAGCAAACCCTATTACACTTTCTTGCTCAATATCATTTTCATGCTTATTATGTTTATTTCATGCTATATATGGTCTTTGTATTATGTTCATGACGTATAAAAACTAGTAAAACAAGTTATGGTATATATATGTTAACTTATGTTATTTAAACAAGTAAACTAGTGACTTTTATGGAGAACCACGACCAAAATAGTATAACTATGATATTTGACACTTACTTACTGTTAAAGAGGACTTAACAAGGAAAACATAGCAATTTGAATCACCCAAAACGAGTACCCGAGTCAAAAGTTATGACCATTTGAAATTACCAAAACTTTACGGCAAATCTGCCAAATACTTTCTGTGACAGAACATAAAACACGCAATAAGAGGCGCTTCTGGTCCGTTTCATGAAAAAGTTAAAACACGAAAGTTGTCCGGAATCATGTTTTCTTCAAAAACTCAGGGCACGTTTCCAAAAAACCAATAACGAATGAGATTTTCTTCAGGTTCTTAACAGCTATTTTATATATACCAAAGTCACTATATAATAGTTATGTTTTACTAAGACCAAGAGGTCTAATGACCTAAAGCCAAGACCACAACCATGGCTAAAGCCAAGGTTGAGTCTCAAGACCATGGTAACAATGACCAAGGTCACGGCAAAGCCACGGCTAAAGACCATATAACTTTTAAAGATCAAAACTTATATATATGTTATCAAATACTACAATAGTAGGGAGCCTCATGTGAGGAGTTCATTAAGTAAGCCGTCGAGATGAGCTGTGGATTTACGAATTAAAGTGTCCTGGCTCCTCGAACGTTTACTCCATGACTTCTGAGTTATGTCGGCCCGAACGGTAGTAAGAGATATACAACCTATACATGTTTCATAAACTACTTATATTCAACGACTTACACTATATACTAAGTACTACATCATGAACATTATGCAAGACATATATAGGCAATTCTTCGTATTCTTAGACGTTACTCCAAACCTAAGTCGCAACGTTCTATTATAGGCTGCTCTTAGAGACTTTTGCGGTTCGACTACCACTTTCATTTCTCATTACATAGACTTAAGGTGAGTCATAGCCCCTACTCTTTTCATACTTGTTTTAAACTCTTTTGGGGAGATACATGCTTAAACTACTTGCTTTCTCTTTTACTAAAGACAATTTTACTCATATGCTATGCTATACTTTTATACTCTTAAACATGATGTGTAGTTTTATTACGATATGTGCCTTAATGTGTTAAACCTATTCTATGCGCTATATTCTTTAACCACTGTTTAACTCCTGGATGGAGCGGATGGAGAGGTATTGATAGTACTATCGGGCTGACGCTCCCACCATTGCCATATATTCCTGGCCTTGGGTGAATATAATCCTGCTTTGAAGCATTTGTGCTTATTCTTGTCATGAGGTTCAGTAGGCAGTGATACTTTACATTAAGCGTGCATATATCGTATACACATATATCGAAATCATACTATATGTTAGCAGTGGGTTGTGAACACACAGGTTGCAAGTGTTGTTATGGGTGGGACTTGCAAGTGAGTGGATTCATGATGCCTTTGCTGTGCGAATATTCTTTAAAGACTTTTCAACTGTTTTAAGACAATTCTATGAACTCACCAACCATTGTGTTGACACTTTAGCATGTTTATCTCAGGTTAGTAAGGCGATAGCTAGTGCGTGGAACTTAGAGTCAAGCTGCATATTCTGAAGACTTACGCTTTTATCATTTACCATTCAAAACATTTTGTATACATTTATGTATCATACTTTAGAATCTCATGTTTGTAACTTTGAATTCATTAATCGAATGGTAACTTTTCAAAACGTCTCATTTAGAGTTCGTTTTCTATAACTTGTACTTTGTATTATGAAGTAGCACCCCAGTGACACAGTCTTCCGCTGTGGTATTTTGGGGGTGTTACAGATTGGTATCAGAGCCAGGTTATAGAGAACTAGGTTGCATTTAGTGCCTAGACTATAACTACTATAAACATTAAGACTCTCCTCTTTATTTGCCTTACACACACTAAATACGCATATGCTTTTTGTTAGTTATTGGTTTAGTTCCACGCTGTTAGATGATATAACTTTAGTATTATAAGGAACCCCAGAGATTAGTCGAGTCATTAAAAACATAGAGCTCAGTAATAACTAATTATTTAACTTGATCTTGTGACAGTTCTTGTTTGATGAGACATAAGGTTTGAGTTAAATAATATTATTACTTAGCTTTAGGGATTTGATGACTTGATTATCTTACTATCTGCCTCAGAAAGCGGATTTTGTGTCGGAAATTCTTAAGTAGGATGATTTAGAATCTCCTTATATAAATGGATTGGGACGCCTCTTCATTTAAATAAAGAAATTGTAAATCACCGAACCATAAGTTAATGATCCCTTACTTACATAAATTTGGACGCTTCTTTATGTAAGTAATGAGTTATAAATAAGTGGGCTTAATTGTATCCGATACGACTCCTTAACCACAACCTTAGACGAATCAGAGTAAACACCACTATTTTAGAGATCCTGAAATCCCAAATTCTCTTAGACACACCATAAGTAGTTAACATCAACTGAACTTCGGGACGAAGTTCTCCTTAAGGGGTAGAGACTATAACAATTCGCAATTTCAGGTTAATTACTATTCCCGGAAAATTTTACTATTCACTTTTACTATTCACTTTTACTATTCATTTTTCCCGAAATTTTCCCGAAATTGGATTTTTGTTTCTTGGCCTCGAGTGATAAATCATTCCTATAGCAAATTAAAAGTTTGACACTCATCAGATCATTTTCGTGAAAGTTATTAAGGAATTACACGTTTTAGGGTAAAACGTCATTTAAAAATCCTACGCACAACGAAACTCGACCGCGTTAAATTTCCCCGTATCAGAAAAATGTTTGATACACTCATGATTTATTTGAGAATAAATCATGACTGAGAAAAACATGACCAAATAAACCTCGGCCGTGAGAAACAGGAATTCTCATTTTTAAGCACTTTTACTTAGCCGTACCCTTAGCCTATACCTGCACCGCATTTCTAAGATGATTTGAGTGTTCACATTTTGGAATAAGTCAACATATTTTTCCCTCCTCCTTTGACCAAAAATCATTCCTTGATTTTATAAATCATTCATTGATTTTTAGGCTTACGATTTTAAGTTTAAAGACATTAAATACCAACCAACACTAGACTGAGCCCAGCCTAGACATTATAAGTCATTTTAAGTCATTAGTATTCTATTATAAAAGTTACATTTTACTTTTCTCCATTTTACACAATATTCGTACGTTTTACGTATTACGCGTTTTAGACCTGTGTTTCCAGTTTTAGCAGGGTTTGAGCACCCCAATAGAACCTACCACTCAATTTATATTTTATTATGGAGTATATTGACAAGTTTAGTCATTCTTTTAAGTTTCATATTTTTAGGATACCCGGTTTTACGTTTCGTGACTTAACAACTTACGGTTAGCAATTTACGGGTCCAAAACTAGTCACATAAGTAGGATAATATCATCCAAGACCAAGTCACCCTTCCTTATACTTGGCAAACCGCCTCTAGGGGGGGGGGGGAATCAGCCCATGTGTCTTGATCTCATGCTTCTAACTCTAGGATGGTTACATGTATTGAACTTGGTCTCCAAGTTTCCTAAAAATATCCTAAGTCTTGCACGTCCTTAAGGCACCTTCCTAACCTCCTCTTCATGCTATAAATACAAGCTCATTCCTTCCTTTCTTCATAATCAAAATGCCACACATAAATCCCTAGCACCATGATCCTTTGATCTTCAAACTACAAGTTACACTACAAAGTTCAAGGTCTTAGTATTCTCTACCTAGTTCTTAAGTTTGTTTGGTGATTCCATGGTTGAATTGGGAGCTACACAAGGTGATTAGGGGCTGAAGTTAATTGGTTTTCAAAAGGGTTAGATCAATGGTTAGCAAGTGTTGTGGTGATTGGTTGAAAGCTTAGGTTTAGTGTCCTAGTTCCATACTTGATTCCCTTTCTTAAGTGAAAGCCAAAAGTTGTAAGCAAACCCTATTACACTTTCTTGCTCAATATCATTTTCATGCTTATTATGTTTCTTTCATGCTATATATGGTCTTTGTATTATGTTCATGATGTATAAAAACTAGTAAAACAAGTTATGGTATATATATGTTAACTTATGTTATTTAAACAAGTAAACTAGTGACTTTTATGGAGAACCACGACCAAAATAGTATAACTATGATATTTGACACTTACTTACAGTTAAAGAGGACTTAACAAGGAAAACATAGCAATTTGAATCACCCAAAACGAGTACCCGAGTCAAAAGTTATGACCATTTGAAATTACCAAAACTTTACGGCAAATCTGCCAAATACTTTCTGTGACAGAACATAAAACACGCAATAAGAGGCCCTTCTGTTCCGTTTCACGAAAAACTTAAATCACGAAAGTTGTCCGGAATCATGTTTTCTTCAAAAACTCAGGTGCACGTCTCCAGAAAACCAATAACGAATGAGATTTTCTTCAGTTTCTTAACAACTATTTTATATATACCAAAGTCACTATATAATAGTTATGTTTTACTAAGACCAAGAGGTCTAATGACCTAAAGCCAAGACCACAACCATGGCTAAAGCCAAGGTTGAGTCTCAAGACCATGGTAACAATGACCAAGGTCACGGCAAAGCCACGGCTAAAGACCATATAACTTTTAAAGATCAAAACTTATATATATGTTATCAAATACTACAATAGTAGGGAGCCTCATGTGAGGAGTTCATTAAGTAAGCCGTCGAGATGAGTTGTGAATTTACGAATTAAAGTGTCCTGGCTCCTCGAACGTTTACTCCATGACTTCTGAATTATGTCGGCCCGAATGGTAGTAAGAGATATACAACCTATACATGTTTCATAAACCACTTATATTCAACGGCTTACACTATATACTAAGTACTACATCATGAACATTATGCAAGACATATATAGGCAATTCTTCATATTCTTAGACGTTACTCCAAACCTAAGTCGCAACGTTCTATTATAGGCTGCTCTTAGAGACTTTCGCGATTCGACTACCACTTTCATTTCTCATTACATAGACTTAAGGTGAGTCATAGCCCCTACTCTTTTCATACTTGTTTTAAACTCTTTTGGGGAGATACATGCTTAAACTACTTGCTTTCTCTTTTACTAAAGACAATTTTACTCAGATGCTATGCTATACTTTTATACTCTTAAACATGATGTGTAGTTTTATTACGATATGTGCCTTAATGTGTTAAACCTATTCTATGCGCTATATTCTTTAACCATTGTTTAACTCCTGGATGGAGCGGATGGAGAGGTATTGATAGTACTATCGGGCTGACGCCCCCACCATTGCCATATATTCCTGGCCTTGGGTGAATATAGTCCATCTTTGAAGCATTTGTGCTTATTCTTGTCATGAGGTTCAGTAGGCAGTGATACTTTACATTAAGCGTGCATATATCGTATACACATAAATCGAAATCATACTATATGTTAGCAGTGGGTTGTGAACACACAGGTTGCAAGTGTTGTTATGGGCGGGACTTGCAACTGAGTGGATTCATGATGCCCTTGCTGTGTAAATATTCTTTAAAGACTTTTCAACTGTTTTAAGACAATTCTATGAACTCACCAACCATTGTGTTGACACTTTAGCATATTTATCTCAGGTTAGTAAGGCGATAGCTAGTGCGTGGAACTTAGAGTCAAGCTGCATATTCTGAAGACTTACGCTTTTATCATTTACCATTCAAAACATTTTGTATACATTTATGTATCATACTTTGGAATCTCATGTTTGTAACTTTGAATTCATTAATCGAATGGTAACTTTTTAAAACGTCTCATTTAGAGTTCGTTTTCTATAACTTGTACTTTGTATTATGAAGTAGCACCCCAGTGACACAGTCTTCCGCTGCGGTATTTGTAACACCCCCAAAATATCGCAGCGGAAGACTGTGTCATTGGGGTGTTACTTCATAATACAAAGTACAAGGTATAGAAAACGAACTCTAAATGAGACGTTTTGAAAAGTTACCATTCGATTAATAAATTCCGAGTTACAAACTTAAGTTCCATAATATAATACATAAGAGTTTTAAGACATATCGAATGGTAAAGATAAAAGCATAAGTATTCAAAACATGCCAAGCGACTCTATGCTCCATGCAACAGCTATCACCTTATAGACCTGAGACAACATGCTAAAGTGTCAACACAATGGTTGGTGAGTTCATAGAGTTTGTCTTAAAATAGTTGAAAAGCCTTAAAGAATGTTCACACAGCAAAGGCATTGTGAATCCATTCAGTTGCAAGTCCCGCTCATAACAACACTTGCAACCTGTGTGTTCACAACCCACTGCTAAATATATAGAATGAATAAGACATGTAATAGTTCATCAAAACAATTAAGCAATTAGTAGTGAGTCTCTACTTCATCTACGAAGACCTCACTTGGGAGCCAATTCCCAAAGACAACTGGGAGCCAATTCCCAAAGATAACTGGGAGCCAATTCCCAAAGACAACTACTAGCCAATAAATAGAATAACGCAATTAAGTATAACGCAGTCATGTATGTATGCAATTAAGTATAACAAAGTCAAGTATAAACGTTTTCAGTATTTGTACAATTAAGCAAGTAGTTGAGCATGTGTCTCCCCCAAAGAGTTAAGACAAGTATGAAAAGAGTAGGGGCTATGACTCACCTTAAGCTTAAGCAATGAGAAATGAAAGTGGTAGTCGAATCGCGAAAGTCTCTAAGAGCAGCCTATAATAGAACGTTGCGACTTAGGTTTGGAGTAACGTCTAAGAATACGAAGAATTGCCTATATATATATGTCTTGCATAATGTTCATGATGTAGTACTTAGTATATAGTGTAAGTCTTTGAATATAAATGGTTTATGAAACATGTATAGGTTGTATATCTCTTACTACCGTTCGGGCCGACATAATTTCGAAGTCATGGAGTAAACGTTCGAGGAGCCAGGACACATTAATTCGTAAATCCACAACTCATCTCGACGGCTTACTTAATGAACTCCTCACATGAGGCTCCCTACTATTGTAGTATTTGATAACATATATATAAGTTTTTGATCTTTAAAAGTTATATGGTCTTTAGCCGTGGCTTTGCCGTGACCTTGGTCATTGTTACCATGGTCTTGAGACTCAACCTTGGCTTTAGCCATGGTTGTGGTCTTGGCTTTAGGTCATTATACCTCTTGGTCTTAGTAAATCATAACTATTATATAGTGACTTTGGTCTAAAAATGGGCTGTTAAGAATTTGAAGAAAATATCACTCGGAAAGCGTTTTCAGGGCTCCAGCTTCTTTGTACCTGAACGAAAACGTCGTTCTGGACAACTTTCGTGTTTTAAGTTTTTGATGAATCGGACCAGAAGGGCCACTTTCAAAATGTCAGATTGCAAAACAGTAGGGTATTGGCAGTTTCGGCGTTTTGGTTTTGCTAACTTCTTTTGGCCGTATCTTTTGACTCGTGTACTCGTTTTAAGTGGTTCAAATTGCTATGTTTTCCTTGTTAAGTCCTCTTTAACAGTAAGTAAGTGTCAAATATCATAGTTGTACTACTTGTTCGTGGTTTTCCATAAAATTCACTAGTTTGCTTGTTTAAATAACATAAGTTAACATATATATATACCATAACTTGTTTTACTAGTTTTTATACATCATGAACATAATACAAAGACCATATATAGCATGAAAGAAACATAATAAGCATGAAAATGATATTTAGCAAGAAAGTATGTTAGGGTTTTGCTTACAACTTGAGGCTTTCTAAAAGAAAGGTAAGTAACTAGTAAGGTACGGACTTTGATAGACTTAGGCTTCACCCTACTTCACTTCAAGCAATCTTTCTACCCTTGTATTCTTGAAAGATAGATGATGAAATTTGAGGTGACTTGAGTTGATTCAAACTCAAGAGAATCACCAAAGTTTATAAGGTTTGGAAGTATTTTGATTACCTAAAACCAAGCTAGGGTTTCTATGTTGTTGAAGCACTTGTATCTTGCATAAAACTAGGAATGAATTAGCTAAGTTTGAAGGTGTTTTGGTGTGTGATGGTGGACGTACAAAGAGGGGAGAGGGGGGGCTTTTATAGGGTCTTAAAGAGGTTAGTTTATTGACTTGTCAAACCTTGGAGACCAAGTTGTACACATGCATGCAATCTAAGGCCTCCTAGCATGAGATCAAGCCACCTATGGGCTGAATCCCCCCCCCCTAAGTCGGTTCATATACTTGGGGAGGAAGTGTTGACTTTTGATGATATTATCCAAGCTTATGTAGTTAGTTTCGACTCCGTAAAATGCTAACCGTAAGTTGTTAAGTCACGAAACGTAAAACCGGGTATCCTAAAAATATGAAACTTGAAAGAATGACTAAACTTGTCAATATACTCCATAATAAAATATAAAATGAGTGGTAGGTTCTATTGGGTTGCTCAAACCCTGCTAAAACTGGAAACACGGGTCTAAAACGCGTATTACGTAAAACGTACGAAAGTTGCGTAAAATTGAGAAAAGTAAAATGTAACTTTTCTAATAGGATAATAATGACTTAAAATGGCTTATAATGTCTAGGCTGGGCTCTGTCTAGTGTCGGTTGGTATTTAATGTCTTTAAACTTAAAACCGTAAGCCTAAAAATCAAGGAATGATTTTTGGTCAAAGGAGGAGGGAAAAATATGTTGACTTATTCCAAAAATGTGAAAACTCAAATTGTCTTAGAAACACAGTGCAGGTATAGGCTAAGGTTACGGCTTAGTAAAAGTGCTTAAAGACGAGAATTCCTATTTCTCACGGCCGAGGTTTATTTGGTCATATTTTTCTTAGTCATGATTAATTCTCTAATTAATCATGAGAGTACTAAACATTTTTCTGATGCGGGGTCACTTAACGCGGTCGAGTTTCGTTGTGCGTAGAATTTTTGAATGACGTTTTACCCTAAAACGTGTAATTCCTTAATAAGTTTCACGAAAATGATCTGATAAATGTCAAACTTTTAATTTGCTATAGAAATGATTTATCACTCGAGGCCAAGAAACAAAAATCAAATTTTGAGAAAAAATTCGGGAAAAATGAATAGTAAAAGTGAATAGTGAAATTTTCCGGGAATAGTAATTAACCTGAAAATGCGAATTGTTACAGTCTCTACCCCTTAAGGAAACTTCGTCCCGAAGTTTAGTGTGTCTAGGTCTCTTATCTTAATAACGGCATAATAAAGCTAGATTTTGAACTAGAATAGAATAATATGGTAGGATAAGGTACGTACCCGTTACGCATTGCGGGCTTCCTTAGCACCCAAATAGTATGCTCGACCCCGAGGTGGACTAACATTGTATCCACGGTCTGGGTTATTTTCTTCAAGCATTACTGCTAGAGTCGGGTTATCCAGCACTTGTCTCTGTGCCCTATTCAACTTAGGACAAGTATTTCGGAAGTGGTTTGGGCTGTTGCACTCATGGCATGTCTTTTGGTTGTTTCCTATATTGTCCGCATTCGCCTGCCTTGTAACTGATTTACACTGACTTGCAAAATGGCCAGACCTCTTGCAATTATAACACACAGGGCATGGCTCAGACCTCTGATGATGATAAGCACATTTAGTATACTTAGGATGTGGACCCTCATACTTTCTCTGACTTGAAACAGTTGCCGCAAATCCTCTTGCTTTCTTATTATCAACCATTGTACCCATTTGCTCGCTCGATTCACCCGTTCCCTTCCTTTTGTCACTATTCTTCAAAGTTCCATTCCTAACCATCTCATCTGGTTACCCCTGAATCCAAAAGGATTGAGAGGTACATCTATGGCCTTGTCCCTGAGATTCGTGGGACAGTGAAAACAACCGAACCTCCCACAATTCAGAGTGCAACATTCGATATGTCTTACAAACTCTTATGTATTGTATTATGGAACTCAAGTTTGTAACTCGGAATTTATTTATCGAATGGCAACTTTTCAAAATGTCTCATTTAGAGTTCGTTTTCTATACCTTGTACTTTGTATTATGAAGTAGCACCCCAATGACACAGTCTTCCGCTGCAATATTTTGGGGGTGTTACACTCTAGGACACTAAGGTTCTCATGAAATAAGGGTATAAATTTTAAGGACAAGAAGAATATACCTAGATGGATGAGACATCTAGAATTAATCATTTAAGAGCATTTAAGCAAGTATTATATAGATGTCCTAATGTATATCATGTTGGAATAGTTTGAGAAAGACAAAAACTTTTATAATGAACATGCATTCAATAACTAAGCAAATAATTACGAAGGCATACAATCAAAACATATAGGAACAAGTAAAAATCTAAAAATATCATATATGCAAGATGTCATAGATCTAGAAATGAAAAACTCTAATGAAAAACAAAGTTCATAAAAGTAAGCTTAGCGTTAGGTATATTTAGGAATAACAATTTAATCAAGTTGGAGAATGAGTATGAGACTATTACTAGTGGTGCTCAATTAAGACTAAACACGACCATTTTTACGGGTTACACACACCCAACTTCTCACATAGAAGCAATTCAACCGTTAGGTTAAATTGATTTTCTAGTCAATAGATTCTCCAGTAGTCATTCTCTTTTTAGAAGAAATTGAATTCTTAAATTTACCTATCGAAGAGTACCAAATATGAAGTTTGCTTGATTCACTAATACTTGGCTTAATGTGACTCAAACATCATGTTCTTATGAAGATAAATCTAGATCATATGTTTTACTCACGATCTCTATAGAGATGTGTTGTATGTTTTGATAAGAGTAAACAAAATGTTTTAATCTTTTGTTCATGATTTAGCGGTTGTTTGGTTTTGATGGCATATTACTTGATTTAATAAATGTGATTGATTTAAGAATGCTCCTTAGCATATCTTGTGAAATGAATCTCATTAAGATGATTTATCTTAAATGAGTTTGTGATTTTCAAATGATATTAAAACTAGACATTTATGTATTCTTAAACAAATATTATTTTCTATGATTTTTGCCAATGTTATATTCTATAATTTAACTAGTATTAAGAAAAATGAATTTTATTTGTTTGTGCATTGTGACAAGATATTTTTCAATTCTAATAACTTATATTATTTCAAAAAGGAATATGTAGTGCATTATCTTGTAACACAAGAATTCATGCTACAAAGAAAATGAAATACATAGAATACAGAGTGTGTATTATTCTTAAATATATATTTTATCTTGAAGTGATGATTTTAAGTAGTGTGAGCAAAGTTTACATATGTTGTTAGTTTGCTCATGTTTGGTTTTTTCGGATATGACACATTTAACCATTGCATTGCAATGTAAATTGCTTGAATATTTCGGACGAAACATCCAAGTTGTCAATCCTATTTCATTGTATATTTTATGAATGTATTAAACATGTTATTCTAATATTTGGAACACAACTATTAGACAAGTAGACTCAATATGACATTATCAACACAAGTGTGAGTTGTGATCTAATGCATATTCTTTTCATCTACAAAGGATGTAAATATTTTCATATCAATCTAGTGTGATTGAGTATGTAGATTCAAGAATATATCTTTTGTTGTAATTTGATATAATCTTGAAACTAAACAAATAAGAATCCAATTTCGTGTCCATACACAAAAACATGTCAATTAGATTTGATAAATATATCAACCATAATTTGAATAATGAATTGATATAATATCATAATCTTTCTTGACCCTCACGAACACTCATTTAGAATAAATAAACATTTTGATAGTGTATTCCATTAATCATAAGATTATTTATGAGTGAGATTAGTGAATGATTGAAATTTGACTTAGTACTTTATGATTGTTATATGTTTTGTTTATGTGAAAAACTATTTATTGTTACGTATAATGAACACACTTATATTTTGAAAATATTTTTTCTTTTATATAACTACTAATGTTTTAAAGTAATCCGATTTCTCTTGTTTAAACAACCTAAAGTGAAACAAGGTAATTTATTGAAAATATTTAAGCGTTTGTTGAAAATAGATTAGATCATTTGAAATGTTTAGGTAACTAAATTTAACTTATTTACAAGATGTTTAAGTAACATTAAACCATCTATACTTATATGCAATGCAAGACTAATTATGCAAACTTAACGCAAGAAATTTTAACATAAGATCTAGTAAGGCATAATTGGACAACTAGCTACGAACTAATAGATTACATGGCATGTATGCTAAGATATCTAAATTTCAAATAGAAACGATTATCTAATATACTCTATTAACAAAATAAAATCACAAATAAGTTCACATAATACATAAAACACTTGTCGTCGTTCTGTGTATTATATACAACAATGTTTACTTAGCTCGATTTTATTTGAAAATAAAATAGTTTCCTCCTCATTTTATAATATAATTAATATCAATATTTCGAAAGCATAAATACATAATTTTTCAAAGATATAACGACTAGGAATGCCCGACTCAAAGGAAAGGGTAAAATACAAGTTTTACGTTAAAACAAGACACAAGTTTTTGACCACCGTGTAGTATTTTCACTTTCTGACTTATTTGAGATTTTAATGGTTACTTTTAAGTATTTTTAAATGAAAGTAGACTCAATTACCTTTAAAACGCCGGGTGGCACGACTTCTACGGAGTTACGGTTATTTTTATATGATTTTTCAAAGTTTCAAAAAAAAACTGCGAACAGACAGGCGGACCCCTTAAATAATTAAGGGGACCGCTCAGTATTTAAGGGGGCCGCCCAGACAATTATGGGGGCCGCCCATCTGGTACTCAAAATTTTATTTTTCGCAAAAAATTATTTTCTGATTATGCTAAAAGTTGTGAAACTTTCTGAATTTGATACCGAACATATAATACTTATATAAAGCATAATTTTATCTCGAGCAAGTATAATTAGTGTATATAACATCAAAACTAATACAAGTTAATCAACAAAATACTTTCTTATTTAATCCTCCTTAATGGGTAATTTGATACATGGATCGTACTCAATTTTTAAAACCATTTGTTTTGAAAATTAGAGCAACATGGCTCTGATACCAATTGTGGAAAACTAGAAGGGGGGTTGAATAGTTTTACCTCTTTTTCGTTTTATAAAAAGGTTAATTTCAAAATCTTCAATTAAAGTTTTCCTTTTTAAAATCTTCAAACGTTTTGTATCAAATTATCGATTAAGTTAAACTCATCATGAGAAGTGTGAATAATGCATCTAAGTCCGTTTCATATAGTTATACACACAATCACAATATTAACTTGTAACTAAAACACAATCAATCATCATTACAATATAAGCAACAATCAATACATATTTGCAAGCATGGATATAAAGCGATAAATGCAAGAATAAATGTAAAGAGATAAGAGAAAGAAAATGTAAACCGGACACGATGATTTATAGTGGTTCGGCTACAAGGACACCTTCCTTGCCCTACTCCAATCCCCGAGTCACCTCCTCGAGAGTTCACAACACTACTCAACAAGCTCCCTTTTGGCGGAGAAAACCGTACATACTTTCGCTTACACCAATTTAACGACACAAAGCTAAATGTCGAGTTCTAATCCTAGCTAGAACCAATCTCACACCACTAGTCACTACACAACTTCTTCACAACTACTTCACTACTTAGCACTACTTATTAACGCTACTACTTCTTCACGACTACACAACTTCTTCACGCCACTACTTCTTCACGACTACACTACTTCTTCACGCCACTACTTCTTCATGACTACACTATTACTTTAAGCCACTACTTCTTCATGACTACACTACTTCTTCATGCCACTACTAATATGATGAAATAATCAATGCGTGTGTTTTTGATGCTTGCAAAATCACCCCAAGAAGTTGAGAAATGCCTTCTATTTATTAGCTAATGAGATCTTGGAATATGCCAAAGAATATTCTAAATCATAAGGAATATGCCAAAGAATATTCTAAAGCATAAAGAATATGCCAAAAAATATTCCAAAGCATAAGGAATATGCCAAAGAATATTCTAAAAGAATATTCTAGAGCATAAGGAATATGCCAAAGAATATTTCAAAGCATAAAGAATATGTCAAAGAATATACCATCCCTTCCCTCCTAAATTCAAATTTTGAATTTTGAATTTTCCATTTTCCCTCCATGTTCTAGAGGCTTCTAGAAGCATTGTTGGGTCTTGATGGGCCTTGTTGGGCTGGTTACTATTGGGCCCCGAATGGGCTTGTTTGTTTGCTTGGCCCGTTCCATTTAGCTAAGTTCATATGCATACTTGGCCCGATCCAATTAACTAAATCCATATGTAAAAGTCTTGTATGCTTGGCCCATCCAATTATCCAAGTCAATAAGAGCCTTGAGATGATTATTTGTAGTTACGAGAGACTTGTGCATTTTACGTTTTGTACTTAAGTGATTGTCGAAGCATACTTGAGACATTGAGATGTCGAGAGATGTTGATGTATGAATGAATAGATGATTTGTGATCACAAGTAACTTAAGCACTTTATGTTATGTGTTGTAGCTTACATCTTTGTCATCATCAAAACATGAAGAGGATGTTTAGATTAAATATCGTAATATTTATGCCAACACTCCTTTCACTAGAATCGAACCTAAGATAAAGAGAGGCGATCCTAAGAATGCTAAGATACCATGTATGATTGGGTATAAACACATTGACAAAGCTTACATTGATTTTAAATCCCCAATCAACATTATGTCCTCAAGTGTCTATAATGATAGTGTGAAAACAAGACTTGGACCTAGAAGAGATCCCAAATACCCCGATGGAGATTGTAACTTTGTCGGGAGAATTAAAGGTCTACATGTCTTTGTTAGGAATTTTACTTATATCACTGACTTTATGGTTGTTGAAGATCTAGCTAGTGTTATTGATTGTCGCTTATCCCATGTTGTGTTTGGTAAACCATTTGTTGAAGAGTCCAAGTTAGAATATGATGAGATAGAAGGGACAATCCGATTTGCTAGTAACACCGATAGGATCACTTATAGGATGCCTAATAGAATGAAAGAATTTCATTTTGTGCCTCGATTTGACATGGATAACATTGGTGCTTTCGAGGACATCAATGATAAGGATAAGCAAAAGGGCATGAACAATGTATGGGAGAAGAAGAGCCTTTTCTATAAGGATTGCTTTACTCTAGGACCAAAATATAGAGTTGATAAGGAATTTGCCAATAGAATCATAGGAGCAATTAAGCAGAAGGTGTTTGGTCTCTATAAAGAACATTTACAATCGGTGGATGAAACCAAGGACGAGGTCACGTAATAGCCCATGACATGGAGTCTAGCTACAAGACTCGTAAATAAAGAAAAGCGCTTCTTAGGAGGCAACCCATGCTTTGTGTGATTTTTAATTGTTTGATTGTTATTTGTTTCCGTATGCATGCTTTATTTTTATTGTTGGTAGATCATGTTTCAAAACTAAAATGGTAAAAATACTTTATTTTGTCGTTTGGCTTAGTCTTAACTTCATCCAAAGGTATTTTGCAAAAGATAAGTTAAGGAGAAACCCCAAATATGTTTTTAAGAAACAAAATTGATCATGGTTCTCCACAATATTAAATAGACATGTATATTCGTATTTGTTAGAGTCAAATGCTTGTATCGAGTCATAATGATGTTTTGCAAGATTTTCCAGGAAGTAGGACATAAGTTTTTTCAGAAATTTTCCGGAAACTTAATGTAAGGATTTCTGCAGGTCACTTCTGACGGCATCAGGAATTAATTCCTGACGGCGTCATGTGTAAAATTCTGGAAATTTTGCTAGTTTTGTTTTTCTAACGGAGTCTTGAAGTTTTTGTTAAATCTTTAGTTTTATAAACTCCAGGAAATCTGCAAACATTCATTCCACAAGCATTATATCTTAATTTGCTTTCAAGGATTTGTTACTATATATAGATTGCCGCCGATTTTACGCGAGGTTGCCTTGTTTGTTTTCTCAGGTTTAACAGGTTATGTATGACAAGAAGATGATTTATATTCTAGAAGGGAAGCTTTGATTGTTCATTTTCTTAGAGGAAGATCTAACCTTGTTACCGCACTATTCACACCAAGCGAATCAGGGGAGTATTTGATTTCATTCTTTTACCTATTTCACTTTTAAATTCTTTAATTGAACATTGGGGACAATGTTCATCCTAAGTGTAAGGGGAGGGTAAATGATGATACCTTATAGGATACACTTGCACTTGAGTTTGTTTGTTTGATGGTAGGTGCGTAATAAAACTATGAGAAATACTTGTTAGTGTAATTTTAGCGCCAAATTTAAAATTTTTTACAACATTTAGGAGTGAAACTTTAGCCTTAGCAAGTGTCTCATGGATAGGAGTCGTATGACTAACACAAAACCATATCATTCAGAAAAATTTTCCACCCAAATATGTGAGGTTCGCCTTTAGATTTGATAGGAAAAGCATTTACTATTAGTGCTTATGAGTGTACCGGTAGCATTTAGGTTCTAGAACTTGCGTTAGTGATACATCCCGAGACCGCTAGTGAGACTACATTCGTGTAGTAGGATTTACTACATGATAAGAGGCATTAGGATCACCCTTGTGTTAAACCCATATCATAATTACTTGACCATTTAAGTCATATTACTTGGCTAGTTAAGTCAATTAATTTTTCCCACACCTTAGCGTTGTACTCATTTTTAGTACACGAAACCCCTAGTACACCCCTCCGAGCCTATCTTTTCGTTTCTAACTTTAAGCATCTTACTTAAAGGAAGAATTTGTTACAACCCACTTAAAAGTACAACCAAATCGCCTTAGCCTTCCGTGTATGCACTCATCTTTAGTGCATTATTGTTATTTGTTTAAACCCTTAGTTAATTATCTAATTGATTACATGGTTGCTAAGTCGAGTCATATCCTTGTACATATTGTTTTGGGACGATTGGGACTCATGGGTAAAGTACTTGTGTTATGGAGTAATGGGGAAGAACATAATATTATTACCCCCATATGTGCGTTAATCTTAAAAGTACTCCAAGTGTTTTGATTATCATAATTCGAGTCATTAGATTAGTTTATTGTAAAGTATGTAAAAATTCAAGTTTAAGGGGAATGTTCATTCCTTATGATGTATTATTTTGGATGGTAAAATAAGAGTGTATGCAAAAAAAAAAAAAAAAAAAAAAAAATAGAAAAAGAAAAGAGAAAAAACATACGGACTACCATCCCGTTTCATTTTATGTTTGTTTTATGTTTTTGTTATTTTTCATTTATTAGCTTAAGTCGAGTCTAGTCTTGGCTTGCAACGTCATATTGTACATGTAATTAACCAAGATGATTAACTCGCCACCAGTAAAGATTTCCTTTATCCAACAAAACCGTGTATTCCATATCCCTACACCTAACGTTATAACCCTTTAAAAGACCTATTTGATAGTTTATCCTAGGTGCTTACGCCATGTGGTGGAGGTTTGATCATTTCCCAAGCCTATGGGAATCTATTTTGCTATGAAAGGTAGTGAGAGATGTTTTCCATTTCCATATTGTGATATATACTTGATTACACCCGAGAGATGTGAGTATCTAAACACTATTTGTGAGGTGCTAGTATATGACCTCCGTGCTTGTCTTTGGTCTTTAGTGAAACGATTATTTGTTGTAATTACTTTTATATTAGTGTTAAATGACCCTTAACTTGTATTTTGATTAGAATAAAAGCACATTTGCTTGAGGACAAGCAAATCTCAAGTGTAAGGGTATATGATGAGGCGAAAAATGATACATTTTTAGGGGGTCATTTAAGCCCGAAATTGAATTTATTTGATCAAATATTGCCCTAAATCATTCCTTTTGTGATTTTAGGTAATTTTGGAGTGAATTCTGGAAAAGGAAGCATTTTGGACGTTTTTGGAGCATAAAAGTAAAGAAAACGGCAAAGTCTTAATTTTCCTTGCTGGGAACAGTACCTGACGGCGTCACCAAGTTCTTAATGATGGCGTCAAGAGGAAAACAAGAGGTGAAGAGGATAGATTCCATGACGATCCAGAATGTTTTTGCACTAGGGCATGATGGCGTCACCATAGGCCGTCATGGTCCCTTTACACGTGACGGCCCAGAGGAAAATTACTCTTGACGGCGTCAGATCTGGATCTAGGCAATCCGATATTATTATGGGCGGCGAGTTGACGGCGTCAGAATTCTCTTCTTGACGCCGTCACATTGGAAAATCTATATATAGTTTTGTAATTTTCATTCATTAAGAGAGGACAATTTGAGGGATAACTTGGAGAAACCCTAGCTCGATTTTATCAGTATTTTCAAGGGTTTTCACCCCTTGAAACCTTTCATGTTCAATTAAGATAAGTACCCTTTCAATTCATTCAATATGTCTATGTGTTGTTTGAATATATCTTACGCTTGTCTTGATTTTAACATGCTAGGCTAGATCTCTTGTGTGTTTGCTTAGATGTAGTGAAACCTAGATGTTGATTATGGGTTGATTGCTTGTTTATAGTTGTTATGGATGAATGATTTCGATGTTAGGCTTAAGAAAACTGGCAGACTTCCATAGGGTAACTTGCTTGAACGTCTTAAGAAACATGAACCAATGCGTACTAGGTTTTTATGGTTGTATTTAATGCATGAGTGAATTCTAGTGATCCCATGTTAGGAGCTTCTTGCAGGCTCGACATAGGAGTGAAGTAGGAGCTTATAGAGTTGGGGAAGTACGTACGCCACCCCACGATTGGTATTAAGGAATACAACCCGTCATCCACGCAACTGTAACAAACTATCAACCTGTAAAAGATATCTAGGGAGTAATGAAATCTAAGTAAACACAATTTTCCCATTTATTGTTCCACCACTAGTCTAATTAGCTTTATTTACATTTTTGTTATTTTATTTTGATTGCATCTTAGTTATTGGGTTAGTTGACTAGCAACTAATTCCGCCCACTCTTCCAAAACCCGAGATTTTACTTGCTTTTCATAAAATATAAAAATACAAAAAGAATCATCCATCACCTCTAGACTTAATTTTTAGGCTTTCTAATCCTAGCGACACTATTCCTGAGTTGAACGATCAATCCCCCGGTACTTGTCACTATACTATACTACAACGATTAGGTACACTGCCTGGTGGGGGTTGTAAGCTTCTCGAGATCCCTCAAGAGGTAAAGCCTGGTGCAATTCCCACGCATCACTTACCTTTAAACCAGCCATGAAGATCCCCATTGACACATATAGAATACGATGTAGATGAGACACATACCATGATCCATTCGACCATTTTGGGATGGAAACCAAAACCAACCAGAATTAACTTAAGAAACGCCCAGTCAATCGTGTCATACACCTTTTGAATATCCACTTTAAACGTACTTCTAGGTGGGCCTCTCCCTCTATGATAATTACGCATAAGCTCTTGGGTAAGTAAAATATTATCCGAGATAAGACGCCCAGGAATAAACGCAGATTGGTTGATAGTAACCATATCACCAAGGCCCTCTTTAACACGATTAGCAATAATTTTGCTAATGCATTTATAAATGACATTACAGCATGAAATAGGCCTATAATCATTAATCTTAGAAGGGGTAGACACTTTCGGAATCAAGGATATAATGGTATGGTTAATCTCTTTAAGAAGCTTACCGTTAATGAAAAAGTCATGTATAGCACACATGACATCCATACCCACAACATCCTAAGCTTTCTTGAGGAAAGCGGCGATATAACCATCTAGTGCGGGGGCTTTATCATTTTCCATTGAAAATAATGCATCCTTTATTTCTTTATCCGTAACAGCACGAACAATAAAATCAGCCTTTTGATTATCAAGAACACTAGAGAAAATATCTTGATCATTAAAAGGACTACAGTTACCCTCAACACAAAGAAATTGCTCATAATGAGACACAAAAGCTCCAGCTACCGCATTACCTTCATACAAAATATTAGCCGAGTCTCGAACCACTTCGATTCGATTACGGGCACATTTACTTTTAACAATATTATGAAAACGGGCCCTAATCGCTTAAAGATTAAGGGTGTGTTTTGTATGCACCTTTAGTATGGGTATTTTTTTGCCACTCATTCTCTCTCTGCATCCAAACCGTAAGTTCTGACACTTGTCAGGATCTTGTGAGTAGGAGGATTTGTAGGCACATCAAGTAGAAAGATTTATCATTTTCCTTTCGTTTAATGTAACTATACATATTTGTTTAGTTGTATTTTTTGAGAAGAGAAATGGATTCATCTTTGATAGACTAAAAAATTTGTAACTTAATGGGTTTTGGTAGGTATTAGCATGGTTGTCAGGATCCCGATCCTGATCTTAGGATCTTACGATTTTACGATACTGTAAAGCAAAAACGATCCGGATCTTACATAGGATCTTTGAAAGCTTAAGATCTTATAGGAACTCGATCTTGACCATAGGATCTTAAGATCTAATCCGATGTGATCCTACTTTTCTCGGATAACAAACTAAAAAACTGCAAATTTCTGGATTATTTTTTGTAGAATTTAAAAAACAATATGTTAATCTTATTAAACATTTCATAATCATAATTTAGGACAACATTTTGATGGAACATTCATATAATTTTGTGTTTATGATATATAATAATTTGTAAATTTGTATAATATTACAAAACTATTAAGAAAATGACATTATAGTAGGATCTTGAGATCCCGATCCGATCTTACGATCACGATCTTGCAAAGACGAAAACGATCCTGGGTAGGATCCCGATCTTGAAAACCTTGGTTATTAGTAATTTTTGTGGGTCCCATGTACTACCCTACTCTCATTTCTCTCTACATTTATTTTAAGTAATACTAGTATTTTTTATTTTAAAATATATGTAAATATACGAATTAGTTTTAATATACGTTAATTATTTTTTTGGGCAATTACATTTATATCTTTTTCTAAAGATCAATATTACGTCAATTTCCTTCTCACTTTTATAATTACGTCAATATCCTTACCAAACTTTTGTAATTACATCAATATACTTTCCAAACATTTGTAATTACATTAATATCTTTCCCAAACTTTTGTAATTACATCAATATCCTTCTCAAAATTTTAAATTCTCATAATATCCAAAAATCAAAATGTTCTTTCATCACCCGATGCCAATATATATATATATATATATATATATATATATATATATATATATATATATATATATATATATATATATATATATATATATATATATAAATGAACAAACAATTTTTATGAAAAATATGTTCTTTCATATTTATATCCAAACTTTTTATAATTACGTTATCAAGTTCTTCCATCATTTGAAGCCAAAAAATACACACGAACAATATAATTATGATCAATATAAGAGATAAATAATAGTTTTTAAATTTAAAATTAATATAATTATGGTTTAATTGATTTTTGGATATATTTTAGAATTTAAAAGTTTGTGATAATATTGATGTAATTACAAAATTTTGAGAAGGACATTGATGTAATTACGAAACTGAAAAGGATATTTATGTAATATTAAACTTCAAGAAAGATATACATATAATTCTCCCTATTTTTTAAACTAGTATTAGTTTTAGACTTTCATCAATTAAAATATTTTTTGACTATATAAGTAAAATAAGGACTCATGTTATTTTATTTTAAAAGCTTAATTTATGAATACATGTTGGGTGGTGTCGAATGTGTTTATTATTTTTAATTCGTACACTTTAATTTATCATTTATTCACCTGGACATGTTGGGTGATGTCAAATGTGCTTTATATTGTTTGTTGGAGTAACACGTATGTTTTAACAAACATGAAGGCAAACTGTTTATTTAAAACACACAAGTATTCCAACCACATACATTTCATACAGACTCAAACGAAACAACTCAAACTAAACAACTCGACAACTAAACGAAACAACTCAAACTAAATAACTCGACAATTAAACGAAAAAACTCAAACTAAACAACTCGACAACAAAACGAAACAGATCAAATGAACACAACCAGTTTATTTTTTTATTTTTTTTGCGGCTACTTCCCGCTTTGCTTGAAATGCACCATCTTTTCCCTTCCTTGCTCTCATTTCCTTGTGACGTGCAAACGCAGTTTCCAGATATGTTACTCTATTTTCCAGATTATCAAGTTTGGTGTCGACGTCAAACGTGCTTTCAGCTTCATCGTCACCTCCAACAGCAGCAGCTTGAGCTTCAGCAGCACGTTGAGCTTCAGCAACATCTAGCTCTTCCAACTACTCTCTATAGTATGGCTTTCTCCTCAACCATTCAAGAATCTTGTCTCTCTGCCACGCTGCACAGTTCGTATAAGAACCATATTCATAAAAAATTTCAACGCCCCAATGATTGATAATTTCATTATACAGGAGCTCGTGTGATAAAGCCTTCGACCACTACTGTTCCGGCGTTAAACCATCCATTGTTGTTTGTGTTTTGTGGGAATTGACAATCTGGTTTTTGATGAATTTATGCACGTTTTGCCGAATTTATCAGTGTTTTGCCGAGATATATACATATATATAAAGTAAAAAGTTGGCAGGACAAAGGTAATATGAGGCGGGAAACATATGCCGACGAAATGTCGTCGGTACAAAAAAAAGGGGAAAAAACCCGCCCAATCATTCACTATTACTCACAAGCCCGGGTAAATAAAATACCGACTAAGTAGTTCCCGACGTCATGGCGTCGGCAAATTAAAGATAACTATGTGTTAAACGCTAATCAAACGCTAATCGCACTAATGTATTTGTATTAAAACGTCCCGACGCCGTTTCGTCGGCAAACTTTTGGCGGGGCAAATTCCCGCCTTCGTTTTCGCAATTATTGAGCTAGTCAAAATTGACTAAAAATATACCGATGACATTCCGACGTCATGTCGTCGGGAGTTAAAATCACGAGAAATTCAACGTACAATGGGCTCGGTCAAGCGTTTTCTTTGTCGTTTAGTGTTGAATGCCGACGCAATGGTTGTCGTCGAGATTTTTTCGTCGCTAGTTCTCCTGTTTCTAGTAGTGGTGATAAATAGAAGATAGTGCCACATGGGTACTGAGTTTTCGTGACCGGTTTGGGTCGAAGTATATTCCGTTGCTTAATCTCCATATCGTAGAAAATTTGTTTGAATCTGTTTGATCAAAGCACCGAAAGAAAGCAAGATAAAATTCAACAAGACACCAAAAAGATACGACCAAAAACACCCAATGCTAAATTATACAATGAGCACCCGAAAATTAACACCACCTCCACAAAAAAGTACATTAAGACAACAAAACTCAAACTCCATCCTACAAAGAGACGAAACTTTCAACGATCACCGTCAAACCTAAATGATAAAAGGTAAAATAGAACCTAGTCTATACAATATTAAAGTTTCGTATTGTGTGTTGGAAAATAAACTCAGATTAGATGCTTTGCTGAATATCAATGGCAGTTAGAGCATGCCCATACGTAACCTGAGTTAAGTTATAACTCAGCGTCACGTCAGCGTCACATCAGCTTTACAACTTTAACTTTAACTTACAAAAAAACACCCCCATTCATAACTCAACCTTAACTCACTTTAACTCAATTTTTTTAAATATTTTCAATTTCAACCCTAAACTAAAACTAATACTTCATTTTTTTAAAAACCATAACATGTTGCAAGTAATTTTTCTTCATTTATAACTCATTTATAACCCGCTGCCAAAATTTATCTTTGGATTGAGACCGACCGACTAGCTCATCCTCACTTGCAGCAACCCAACACGTTGCAAGTAATTTTTCTTCATTTACTTGCCAACGTGATACGACTGGTTCGACCTCCTCATCATCATCGACTGGTTCTTTCGATTTTTTGGACTTTCGTTTAACACGAGTTTTTGTTTTTTTTGGAGGCGACGTAGGTGTTTCGGGAACTTCGTTAGTTTCCGTTTGGGATTGTTGGGATGGTTGAGTGAATTGGAGATTTTCAAAATTGGTGTTTAAGGTGTTTTGTTGTTGGGATTGTTGCCAAAATCGTAAAGCTTCATGTTGTTGGTAAACTTCTTGGGCCGACATACCGAATATGTTTAGATTGTCCGAATTCGGATTCGGATTTGGATTTGATGATGAACCCGCATATGGGTTCCCCCACCCACCGAGGAGGTTCGTAAACGAGTTAGGATTGTTGTTGTTGCCTTAAGACATTTTTTTTTTTTTTTTTTTTTTTTTTTTTTTTTTTTTTTGTGGAGATTAGAAGTTGTATATAGAAGATAGTGAGTAGTGAAAGTGTGGGAAAAAGAAGTAGGGTAAATGGGTATTTATATTGGTTGAAAAAAGGTTTTGGAAAATGTTTTTTTTTAGGCTAACTAGCCGTTTTTTTGTGTAAGTTTACGTTAGGGGGGGTGTTTTGTAACTTTTTTAAAAAATAGCCGTTGAAACTAAAGTGGGGAGGGGGTATAATGAATTTTTTTTTATACAAACTTCGTCCCTTAACGCTGCATTACGCAGCTAACGTGGGACGTTAACGCAGGTTTAACGCTCGAGGGTGCAAAGGTTAACGTGGCTTAACGCACGTTAACGTGCTTTAACGTGGGGCTCCACGTTACGTGTGAGCATGCTCTTACAAAAAGCAGTTATAGGGTAGTCATTATTGTTAAAAGTCACAATGGTTAGAATAAGACACAATGGTTATTAACGGTCACATGGTTGACATGTATAAATAGCTAATGTTACTGTAACAATTGCAAGTACCAAATGAATAAAACAAAGTATTTAGTATCCTTGTATTCTTGTTGTTTGGTTAACATTTAGATTACTCAAAGCCTTATTTCCATCTAATCTTCATTGTGATATACAATTACTATTCTGCGTTCAACGTACATCAATGCTGCTATTTGTCATCGCAGCGCTAGCAGGACCAACTTCAAGGTCATCTGGTGGTGCAGAAAACGTTGGCACTGGCATCTTCATTGGAAGGTTTGGTTGGGAGTGCACCTTCAAACTTGAGGATCTGAATTGCTTGGCTGATAGACGGCCTCATACTCGAGTTGGGGTGTGCGCACCATAAACCCACTCTCATCAAACACTCAACTTCATTTGGATCGAATTCAGTGCTCAGCATCTGATCCGCACCAGAAAGCACCTTGTCTTTTCCAAGTAAGTCCCAAACCCAATGCACCAACCCAAGATCAGAATTTGGGTCAACTCTGTCAGTCACCTTTCGGCCGCAAGCGATCTCTATTGCAACAACCCCAAAACTATATACATCCGACTCTTTACTTGCCTTTCCTGTTGTTAGATACTCAGGGGACATGTAGCCTAAAGTTCCGGCTAAACCAGTTGTTCGAATGCCTAATTCATGGTCCATGAATCGAGCCAATCCAAAGTCTCCCAGCTTTGCATTAAATCCTGAATCAAGCATGATGTTGCTTGCTTTAATATCCCTATGCACCACACATTGTTCACACTCTTCATGGAGATAGAGCAATGCAGAAGCTAATCCCATGACTATCTTATACCTTACACCCCATTCCAAGGGACTTTTTTTTGTTGAAGAGGTAATAGTCAAGGCTCGCGTTTGGCAAAAACTCATAGACAAGCAAGAATTGTGTTTGATCATGGCACCAACCGATGAGTTGCACCAAGTTTCGGTGCCTTAAACTGCTAATGATCTTCACTTCGGTTATGTACTCTTTCTTTCCCTGTCTCGAACCTTGTGAAATTTTCTTTACGGCTACTACGATCCCTTCACGCGATAAATAGCCCTTATAGACACACCCGAATCCCCCCTCGCCCAACTTCAAATCATCAGAAAAGTTGTTCGTAGCCAAAGCAAGATCTTTGAAAGAAAATCTTTTAGGTCCTGCTCCTCTTTCAAGATCATCGTTTATATCCGATGTCATGGGAATTGTGTCTACTAATTCCAGTGTATGTTTTCTTTGTCTCCATAATATAACATATGCTAGTATGGCTCCTACAACTACAACACCAAGTGGGACTATTAATCCCACTGCTAATTTCCATTTGTTTGATTTACCCTCCCTATTTTGCACCGTACTGTTTAAGCTTGAACTGAACTCCCAATATTGAACGATATGTCTCTCAACTGCAAAACCTGTGGTACCTGAAAATCCAATTGTTACCCACTCTGGAAGAACTTCTCTCAAGTCAACTTTATATGAAAGACTAGTACTACTATTATACTTAGTGGCAGTTTCATTATTGTTTACAGACCCGTAGCACCAATTCAGGATTAGCATCTGGGACGTAGCATTGTAAGAAAGCCAAGCATCAGCAGAGCGACCACTGTGCAAACTAGCATTCCAAGTGGTATAATTAACTGAGCGAATAGAGTTCAAGTTGATGCCCACTGTTAGCCCTCAGTAATGTTTATAGATCAAATGTGACTTATTTAATGTTAAGACTTTAGTTTGATTATGATTATGTAATTCGTATGTTATATGTATGTTGGGTCAAAACATTAAGTCTGCTTATGGGTCGAAATCTGTTAACCCAAACAGGCCCATAAGGTTGACAGTTAGTTAGTTATTAGATAACGGTTTTTTCTCAAGCATCACAACGTTTGAGTAAACCATTGTGTCAATTAGGGTTATATATAATGTGTAAATCTTTGACTTGTGAAGTTTACAACAAACCTTTAATATCTATAAAGTTTAGTTTCTGTTATTTACTTGTTTTCCCATTTACTGTTACATCGCCAAACATAAACCAAATCAATTCATTCACAAATCATGAAACATATTTTAAAGTCCAGAATTGATGGCAAACATCCTGTGAACAATTGGTATCAGAGCTTCAGCTCTAATCCATGGGAACAGCCATCTTTCAAACCACAATCACAATCAGGTTTCCAAACAGGACGCTATCTCTTACGAGAAACTCCCAAGCATCTATATCAATGGAACACAAGAACGAGAAAAAGCATATCCCCAAAGGCAAAGGAATTGTTGGCACAAACTGTGTTAGACAATGAAGCGTTCAATTCAAATAAAAAAGAAGAAGTAACAAAAGGGAAGTCGAAGTTGAATGCAAGGGACAAGAGGTCGAAGTGTTATATATGTAAAACCAAGGGGCACGCATTTTGGGCTTGTGAAAAAAGGAAAAAGATTGTTGGAGTCGAATCACAACAAAAGGAGATGGATATGACAAAAGAGATTATTGATCAAGAAAGGATGTATCCAGAAAAGGTACATGTTTTTGGTGACTATACGATTGAAGGTACGGATAAAGAAGGTTGGGACGACATATGGTATGTGAGTAATAAGTATAAGTTTCATATGTGTCCTAGGCGAGTTCTGTTTAATGATGTGAATTACAAGTTTAAAATGATTGGTAAGGAGGAGTATGAATGTAAGTTTATATTTTTGTATGGAATTGGTAACACAACTATTAAGACAGAAAATGGTGATTTAGTTGTGAGATATGTGCAATATACTCCAGAAGTATCCCTCAATATACTCAGTCTAGAATTGCTTGAAAAACAAGGTTTCTCTGTGCAAATTAAGGATACTAGATGTAAGATTTACCATATGTATTATGATGAGGAAACAAGTATGTAATTACCATGTGAAAGTGAAACAGAAAAGGTTGGACCAAAAGAAGTCGTGGATGAACACAATAAGTATTTAGAGAAGTATTTTGAGTCAATAGATCCAGATGCATGTTCGTTAGTTAAAGGCATAGAAGAGTTGGATTGGAACAGAGATGTGACACAAGATTACGTGGATGATGAGTACATTAGTTACAATGGAACCTTATATGCTTTAAAGGTTAATTCACTTTCAAGATTACTATCGTTCATGAATTTGTTGAAAAAGGATAAACTATTGCACAAAAATTGGGAAGTGTTCAACAAGGGATTTGTAGATATGTTGAGATGGTTTTATCTAGTGCATTTGAACTATGATGCACTTGAATCAATACCACCTGTTGTCAAAGATGTGGAATTGAATCTGTTGAGTTTAATGAAAGCTGTTGAGAATTTAGGAGGCTATGTTTCGGTCACCATGGGTGACAAATGGGGAATTTTAGCACAGTTACAATGTTTAGACATCAAAGATGGTGAGACAGTTAGAAACTGCTACAAAACGTTTATTGATCTAGTTGTAGTCTACCATGAAACTGCTAGTATGCCTTGGGTTGAAAAATCGTATGAAGTGGGAGAAGCAAGCAAGAATTGTTTGGCCATGGACCTGCAAGATCAGAAGGATACAAGAGTGAAGGATGGAGCAATAGAACCAAAGGACCATTTTGGTGTTAAACTTGAACAAGAAGATGATGAATGCAGCAGCAATGGAAGCAATGATTTCGAAGTCATTGTTTGAAGATAGCAAGCAAACAGGTTTCAAGAAGATGAAGAATTTGATGCTATAAAATTAGGGGGGAAATTGTTAGCCCTCAGTAATGTTTATAGATCAAATGTGACTTATTTAATGTTAAGACTTTAGTTTAATTATGATTATGTAATTCGTATGTTATATGTATGTTGGGTCAAAACATTAAGTCTGCTTATGGGTCGAAATCTGTTAACCCAAACAGGCCCATAAGGTTGACAGTTAGTTAGTTATTAGATAACGGTTTTTTCTCAAGCATCACAACGTTTGAGTAAACCATTGTGTTGATTAGGGTTATATATAATGTGTAAATCTTCGACTTGTGAAGTTTACAACAAACCTTTAATATCTATAAAGTTTAGTTTCTGTTATTTACTTGTTTTCCCATTTACTATTACATCGCCAAACATAAACCAAATCAATTCATTCACAAATCATGAAACATATTTTAAAGTCCAGAATTGATGACAAACATCCTGTGAACACCCACGTGTTCGTATGGAGGATCACCTGTGTTAGTATTTGCGACCGGATCAAACTCAACAACAAGCATTTGGTTCCGGGGCGAGTCGTTATTAGTTGAGTTAAACAGGCCTAAGAATTCACCAGCTGAGTTGGGTGGGATTTGGAAGCCAACTGGAGCAAGAAAGAAACTAAGGGCATCGCCATATCCAGATGATCGATCAAGTGTATCGATGACAAAAGTGTAATGAGTAGTGAAATCAGAGAGCTTCCCAGATTTGCTATCCCATATCTGGATAGGATCCGCGTATATGGCGTGGTCAACACGCATCTGGTGATTGATTACGTTGAGCTGTATGACACCAAAAGAAGTTGCGGCATCTCCTGAATAGAGTATGTCTGTTGCATCAGTAGAGAAACTAGTGATCTCAAAATCTACTGATTTAGACAAAGGCAAGAAGAATAAGGAACAGAAAGCAAATAACATGAAAGAAACATAATTTTGTTGTGTAGAAGAGGAGTCCATGAAAATGATACAAGCTACTTTTATCTATGCATGGATGCACCTATAAATGAGCGAAAAAAATACGTGGTATGTAAACATATATAACTTATTTTATTCCTGCTTGATCAAGTCATAGTAGAATAAGTCTTGTCAGTCTTGAAGAAATATATAAAAAGATATATCTTATACCAATATCGTTATTATAACATTATAATATTTTAACTTAGATCAATAAATTTGCATAACCATCTGCCTCTAGAAAACTTGACTTGATCAACAAGTCCAAATTCATAGCATGCATCAGACAAAAAAACTGAATACTGTAATCAGCTATTAACAACTCATATTACACCACGTGAAAACAAATTATTTAAAAGAAAAAAAAATGGTGATCTTATGATAGATCATTTGACGTACTTGTCTAAACTTCTAAAGAAATTTAGTGTGCGTTTGGTTTAAACTCATAAAAAAAATAATAAATAAATAAATAAAATTAATGATAATGGTGAGGAAAGAAAACTACTTCTTCAATTTATTGGATAATAGCTCATTACCTACTATTGGTAATGAGTCATTGCATTATACTTTACCAATTATTTTTTTAATTGTCTTTCCGATGCCTCAACCCTCCTCCTCCCCTCCCATAACCCTCTTCTCAAAATATTAGTTCACATTTCTTTTTTGGGATTTCTCAAAATAATTATCCACTTTCATTTTTAAGTAAAAATTAAAGAATTTAGTGCGGGAATATTTTATTTGAGTGGTTGAAAATTAAAATGGGGACACTTTTATTAAACTATGTGATTTTTGTCTCCTGACAATAATTTTGAGACGGAAGGAGTATTATACACGTTATGCCATTTAGTCATTGCTTTCTTTATATACACTAGCAGGGTATCCGTGTCTTGCGGCGGCGGTACTCTATATTTAAAATTTTTGACAAACAAATTTTTGATAATACATTTTTCATGACAATAATTTTATAAAACTGAAGACATGAATTTTAAGTTCTTATAACTTCGAATAATAAAAAACTATATTATGTTAAAAACAGATAGGAAAGAACATACATGTCATTTATTTTTGATTTTTGGATAGATTGTATAAATTTTTTATTTCAAGAATGTTTAATTATTGTGTTTGAAAAAAGTAATTAAAAATTTATTCCTTTGTTTAATTTGTATCATATAGTTTATTGATTGTATTTTTGCATTAAGGGGTGTTTTAATAATTACATTAATTAGAGTGTTAAATATATATTTTGGTGGATAAGTTAATTGTACAACATGCATTTATAATTGTATTTGTTGGGATATAAAATATCAAAGTACTTTTGGATGTCAAAGTACTGCTGCGTGAAGAATAAAGTCAAAGTACTGCTGAAGGAAAAAGTCAAAGTACTGCTGTTATTGAAGAATGTTTAAAGTACTTCGAAGGAAACAAGGACTGATGTGCAATATTAGATAAGGATTAATGTGTAACATTAAACGAATATTCTAGAATTAGTTAGGGATAATGACTTGTCGTTCAAGAATTAGTTCTTCTTAAGCTTTGTGTTAGTAGATTCCGCATACTTTACAAGGTAAAACAGTGTTTCAATATTAATAGTGTTGAGTTTACTCAATATTGTTAAAACCTTACAAGCTACAAAGTAGTTTGGTCAGAGTATATCGATCCAACAAGTGGTATCAGAGCTTGTGTTGGAAACTCTGATTAAGAAGACAAACCTTTAAACCTTTAAAACCGATTTCACTACAAACCCTTCAAGATGTCGACTGAAGCTGCACCTGCTCCCTCAATCACTGCTGTTAGAATCCCTATTGCTAAAAAGGGAGAATACAACCTATGGGCCATGAAGATGAGGCAGTACATTGCCATCACAGACCATGCACTATGGGATGTGATTGTCAATGGTAACATGCAAATTGAAGAACCAGTAGAGGTACCTGGACAACCAACACCACCTAAAATTACTGTACCTGCTGCTACCAAAATAAATCAAGACAAAGCTCTCAACATACTGCTTTCTGCTATTCCCGATGGTCACTTATTAAAGTTTCATGATGCCAAGGATGCCAAATAACTATGAGCTGCAATAAAGAAGAAGTTTGGAGGTAATGATGCTTCCAAGAAGATGCATAGGAATTTGCTGAAGCAACAATTTGAAACTTTCACTATTGGTGAAAGAGAAGGTCTTGATTCTGCTTATGAAAGATTCCAACATCTTCTGAGTATGCTGGAACTATATGATGCTGAGGCATCAGTTGAAGATGCAAATTTAAAGTTCCTGAGAAGTTTGCCATCAGCATGGCATGTAGTTGCTACTATGATCAGAGGACAACCAGGGCTGGATACTATGGACTTTGATGATCTCTACAACAATCTGAAGGTGTATGAGCATGAGATGAATGGTACTACAGGTTCAAGCACACATCAGCAACCCCAAAACATAGCTTTTGTCTCTTCTGAGGAAAGAAGCAGTACTTCTAACAAAGGTACTGCTTATCCTGTTCAAAGTACTGTGACTGAAACACAGGTTCCATGTACAACAATGGTCACCACCAATTCATCACAATCACTTACCCCCACCTCAGATGAAGTTTTATGTTCATTCTTTGCTCAACAAGCATCTCTACCTGTCACCTATCAAGAAGATGTATTGCAAATAGATGATGATGCTTTGGAAGAAATTGATATCAGATGGCAAGTTGCCATGCTCACTGCAAGGATCAAGAAGTATGTGAATAAGACAGGTAAAGGCATCAATTTCAGAGCTAAACAGGGAATAACATTTGATAAGTCCAAGATTGAGTGCTTTAACTGTTTAAGGACTGGTCACTTTACAAGGGAATGCAAATTTGCAAAGTTTCAAGCAAACAAGATGATTGAACCACCCAAGCCTGAGAGAAAAGAGATTCCAATTACTGAACCAAAACCAAAAGCTTTGGTTGCACAAGAGAATCTGTCAGAGATTGATTGGTCCAATGAGTTTGATGATGAACTTGTAACCTATTCAATGGTTGCATTGGAAGACTGGAGCACAGCATTTGATGAAGAGCCTGGATATGCTGCTTTGGAGTCAAGAGATGGTCTAGGAAGCTTTGATTGGAGCATGGAGTTTGAAGAAGCACCTGTTCAGCTTGCTATGGTAGCTGTTTCACCAAGTTCATCCACTAAATCTGAGGTATGCTCTAAGTGTAATGATATGTATCAAAAGTTACTTAGTGAATATGTAGCTGAAAGAGATAAATTTCAAAAGGCTAGGGCTGAGATAACTGGTTATCAATTGACTTTAGAGTCAATGGAGGCCAAAATCATTACACATGAAAACAATAAAGTAGCATGGCTTGAAACATATAAACAACTGGATTACCTAGTTAAGTTAAGTGAATGGAAACTAGGTTGTAAGGTGTCTGAACTAGAGAAAGTGACTGCTGAAAGGGATAAGTTGTTAGAAAAACTTGCTGTATAAAATGAGGCTGGTGTGTCACATTTTCAATTTGTTGAAAAGCAAAGAACATCTAATATCAAAACAGACCTAGGTTATGATAATGATAGCAATGAAGGCATTCCATTTAAGGGCAAGGAACTAAATCTTACAGTAGATACCTCCACCAGTGATGAAGAGTTCATAAGTCTAGATAAAAACACTTCTAGTGATGAGGAATCCCCTAGTCCAACACCTCCTGAATTTAAGAAAGAAAAGGGATATAATGCAGTTCCTCACCCCCCAGGTAGCTTTCAACCACCTAGAAAAGATGTTGAATGTTATGGTGTAGATAATCTAGAGTTTAGGAAAAAGCTTAAAAGTAAATCTAACCCTGAAACTTTAGAAAAGTTTGTTGAAGCACCTAAGGTTGAAGAGACCAAGTTTTCAAAACAAGCAGTACCTTCAAATACTTTTCAAGGTACTGTTGACCACTCAGCAGTACCTCAGAGAAAATTCTTTCAAAATACTGCTAATTTTAGAAACTCTTATGGAAGGGGATTTGGGAATATTGGTCCAAAGGTCTGTTATGTATGTTATAGTCCTCATCATTTGATTAAAGACTGTGATTATCATTCAGAATACCTAAGTAAATATCCGAAGACCAGAACTGCACAACCAGTTTGGAACTATACAAATAGGGTTAACCATAGTAATTTCTCAAAAGACTATAGGTACCCTCATCAGAAAAGGTCATACTCTAAACCTTTAGTACCTTCACAAAGTACTGATAGAAAGTTCCCTAACCAAGAAGTCTCTAGCAAACACCCAAATGTAAGACCTAGGAGATACAATCATTACAATCCTAGAAGGCTGATTGATGCAAAACTGTCAGACGATTATTGGTCAACCACTTGTGAATGGTCAACTATAATAGTCAAACAGCTTAAACCAATGCTCCGTGGAAGTATAGGGTTTCCCCGGGTCGTTATGTCCCGACGAGGTGTGGATTGTTATAAAACGGGTTTGTGATCGGGTGAATTTGGACAGGAAAGGGTATAAGTGAGTTGTGATGATTACACTACTGGAATATGAAAGATAATAGCTTAAATACACTTTATGTACAAGACTGGAAGCTAAGAAAAACCAGAAACGTTTAAAACTTAAAACGCGTACGTTACGTTTAAATAAAACGTAAACGTACAAAATAAAAAGTGAAAACGGAAATCTGAAAACACCCAGGGGGTGAAAATGACTTTTTTACAAACTTAAAAGTAAAAGAATTTTTTTTAGAAAAAGAAAATAAATTTTAACACTAATTAAGTATTTAATATTAATTAATTACTAATTATTACTAATTATTAATATTTAAACAACTTAAATATAATACAATATTTAATTAAATACTAAAAAGGTGAAAATAAAATTTCTAAAATTATAAAATAACTAAAAACTAATTTTTTAAAATTAAAAATAAGTATTTTTGTCTTTTTGTGGTTTTTCTATTAATTAATTACTAATTAAACTATTTTAAATTAACAAAAATAGAAAATGAACAGTAAAAATTCTAATAAAATTTCTAAAATTATTTTATAACATATAAAAGCTATAAAAAATATAAAAACTAGGTTTTACTTAATAAAAACTAATTATGCTATTTTAAAATAATTATTAATTAATAATTAATAAAACAAAGATTAATTCTAATAAATACTAAATAATAAAATAAAAATCTGGAAAAATTATTATAAATACTTTAATATAATAGGTAATTAAGAAAAATATAAAAAAGCTAAGTACTTAATAAAAATCTAAAAATGAAAAATAAAATTTAAATAAGATTAAATAGAAACTATCACTTAAAATTACTTTGGATTTTCTGGATTTTCTTTTTGGAAAACTATTTTATAACTAAAAACATGAAACTTTAATAAAAACAACTTTGGTGGAACTCAAAAATAAGTTGATTATGCAACAAAAAGCAAAACAGTTGACTTTGTTTGACTTTGGAGGGAAATAAGCTCAATCCAGCTTGTGTGGGGCCCACAATGGATGATTCAGGTACAAACAAGCTATGAGAACTAGAATAAGCTGTAAAATGCACTTGAGGTCCACAGAATAAGCAATTGAGATCTAAATAAGCACTTTGATTCTTGACTTAACTCAGAAAATGGGACAGAGGTTTGGGCTTAATCCAAGTGGGGTCCACAGGCCTTGGGGTCAAACTAATGGTCACACTAGGGAGCCTACCAGGGGGGGGGGGGTTGGAATGAACAAGGTTTGGGTAGTGGGGGCCACTAAGGAGGCTGGAAACCACTACCAAAGGGTGGTGTTTGGGTGACTGTTCTGCTGCACAGGGCACACAGCAGCCCTGCTAGTGAGTTTCAGGCCAAGTGGGGCCTAAGGGAAAAATCTCAAAAATGAAACAACTAGATGACACTAAAGATCAGCTGGAAGGCTTTATATGGAAACAAGTTTCATGATCCAAAACATTCTACAAAATTCAAAACAAATCCCTCAATATTTGGAAAAAACTGAGGGAGTGCAATTTTGACTTTTTGATATTACTTGTAACTTTGACCTTTTTGAACTTGTGTTGATCATAATTGACTGAAAGAGTTGTATTAAGCTTAAATAAGGACAAGTTTAACTAAAACACAATCATATGCACTGATATGGGGGGCTTGTGGATCTCAAATCCCTCACAGTTAACTGTGAGGGTGAGACAAAGTGATATTTGACTATTTTACAAATGGTGACTTGATTTTATGACTTACTCAGGCTAATTAGACCCATAGTGATATGTTTCAATAAAAATTAACAACAACCAAAACCTGGAAGGTAGTGATCAAATCAAAACCAAACACCCCTTTACATGGATTTGTTAAGCTTTTTTCAAAGGAACCCATTGATTTAGACACAAGACTGATTCAAGAAAAACTTATTATCACATATAAAACTAAAATAAGCACATAAACACAGATTTAAACTACAAGTGCCTAGAATTCTAATTTATCCTTATTATGACAGTTAACTTAAATTTTGAGCACAAAGAAATTTCCAATGAACAAGCACCACTTCTTAAACACTATGCTAACTAAAACCTATCCATTCATCATGAATAAGCATAAATAAGAAGGTAATAAGTAGTGTTACAGTAAAAAGACAACAACTCAAAATATGCTTACAGAATGATCACATGCTGAGAATTGAAAAACCAGGAACCAAATCTGCTACCCTAAGCCTCCCAATAGGCTACTGCACCAAATTCCATCCATAATCTTCCCTGCTTCAAGCTTCAACCTTGTCCTTTCATTATTTTTTTATTTTTCAGCCTATTTATTTTCCATTTTTAGTATTTTCAGTGAATTTAATTTGAAAGTGGAATTAATGCTAATAAACTTACAAAATCTTACCATTTACAGAAATAAGCTCAAACTACCAAATTAAAACAACTTGTAACAATCTTAAAACTAATTTGAAATTTCAAAAGTAAAGGGTGAATATTGAATTTAACTAGGGCAACTGAAATTGATGATTAAAAGAGTTTACAAATACACTGCAAATGTAAATTACAACCCTTTCTTAACTGAAAATACAACTGAGAACTAAATTACATTAAATTCGAGATTTGAAACTACTCTACAACTAATTTTTTTAACTATCTAGCACATTCCTCCACTTCAGGCCTTCTCTTCTTTTATATTCTTCCAAAAGTGTCCCTGGTACAATCCCACCTCTTTTTGTTTGACCATTAGATGAGTACTTTTTAATCCTACCCGTTGGTGCAATTTTGGCGGGAAATGGATTTTTAGCCATTTGCAGTTAAATAATGGCTAGGGGGTGGGATTTGGTTTTTAGTGTTTGGAGGGATAAGGGTATAGGGTTTGGCAAAGGTGGAGTGTTGGCAGGGGTGGAGAAGTAGGGGTGATGATGGAGGCAGTTTGGATGTTAGCAGGGTGAGGTGGAAGAGGTGGATGTTGACCGAAGTCAAAGGATGGGGTGGAGTGGTATACGGGGTGAGTTATTTGGATTGGAGTGGGCTGATGGTGAATGGGCTGAGGATATGGTGGATTGGGCTTGGGGGTGATAAGGGTGTGTTGTGTTAGTGGACCAGGTTTAGTTCATGGTTTATGATAACAAAAGGGATCCGTTTGGTTAAGAAATAATCACAAGGACCAACTTTGCAAATTCTGAAAATCAAAGGACTGTTTTTGTAATTTTTCCAAACCTGTTTCAAGGTCCTTTTCTGCCAAGTACGAAATTCCCAAGGATAAAAATTGCAAATTTTCACTTTTGGTCCTCCAGGGACTAAAACTGCCAAATGTTGAAACTTGAGGGGTTAAATTGCAATTTCTTCAAACTTTCATTCCAAGGACCATTTGTGTCATTTATTTAATTCCCAAGGACCCAAGTTGACTTTTTATCCAAAAACACATTTCCCAAGGACCACTTGTGTAATTTTCCAAATTGCAGGGACCATTTTTGTACTTTTTGAAACTGCAGGGACTAAAGGTGTAATTTTCTCAAATTTATCACCCAAGGATCAATTTGATAATTTTTGACTTTATAAAACCTTGGGTTGACTTTTCTTTTGTTTTAAAACTTCAGGGACTAGTTTTGTCAATGTTTGAAACTTGAGGGACTAAAACTGCCAATTGTGCAAACTTTGTTCGTTTTTCATTTGTTTTTAAACATTTTGCATCTAAAACATATAAAACACACTTTTGGAATAATTTCTGTATTTTGATGCGTTTCTGAGTGTTTTTGGATGTTTTGGCAGTTCAGATACGATAAAAATGATGAGTATTTACATACTCATCAAAGGCCTTACAACACAAGAAAAGATGCTATAACACAGAACCCAAATCCTAAAGTTACAACTAAATGGGTTAAGAAAGAAAGTACTGCTGGGGTAGAACCAGTACTTTCAGAGGTTAAGGGTGAAAAAGGGAAAATTGATCATGAAAAACCAACTGTATTGGAAACAAAAACCTTAATTCTTGATCATGCTTTCAAAGACAGTGGTGATTACATACTCAAAAATTTTGAGTATGTCACTCCACAAGGGGAACACAAGTCAGTAATGGCTTGGGTTCCTAAAAATAACTAACCTTTTTCATGTGAATGCAGGGCAACCCAGAGGAGGAGCTTAAAGATCATCTTATTGTTGATAATGGTTGCTCTGGCAGTATGACAGGAGAAAAGGAGCTCTTGTCAGATTTTAAAGCTTATTTTGGAGGAAAAGTTGCATTTGGAAATGATCCTGATGGAGGAAGAATTACTGGCAAAGGAACTATCAAGGCAGGAAACATTGATTTTGAAGATGTTAGATATCTGAAGGAGCTTAAATTCAATCTTTTGTCAGTCTCTCAGATTTGTGATAAGAAGTACCATGTGTTATTCTTTGACACAGAATGTCTTATACTTTCTCCTGATTTCAAGTTAGAAGATAGAAACTTGGTGTTGCTGAGAGCACCAAGAACTAATGATGTGTACAGCATAGACTTAAAGAATGTAAACTCTGCTGAAAGAGCAACATGTTTGATTGCAAGAGCAACTATGGAAGAAGCACATCAATGGCACAGAAGATTGGGACATGTTAATTTTAAGAACATCAATAAGCTGGTGAGAGGTAATTTAGTTAGAGGTTTACCTTCTAAAACATTCAAGACTGATCACTTATGTCTTGCTTGTAAGAAGGGTAAACAGCACAAGGCTTCTTGTAAGAAGATTGATGAGAAAACCATTAGAGAGCCTTTGGAATTGCTGCACATGGATCTGTTTGGACCTGTTTCAGTTGTCAGTCTGAACAAGAAGAAGTACTGCTTGGTTGTAACAGATAACTGAAGCAGATTTAGTTGGGTCTTTTTCTTATGCTTTAAAGATGAAACTTTTGATGCTATTCATGATCTTATAATAGCACTTGAAAATCAGTTAAGACTCAAGGTTAGAGGCATTAGATGTGATAATGGGACTGAGTTCAAGAATCAGCTTATGGATGAATTTTGTGCCAAGAAAGGAATTAAAAGAGAGTTCAGTATTGCTAGAACTCCTCAGCAAAATGGAGTTGCAGAGAGAAATAATAGAACTCTTATAGAAGTAGCAAGGACAATGCTTGCAGACTCTCAATTACCTGTTCCATTCTGGGCTGAGGCTGTAAGTGCTGCTTGTTATGTGTTGAATAGAATATCAGTGACTAAACCTCAAATGAAGACACCTTATGAGTTACTCATGGGAAAGAAGCCAAGCATCAAGTTTATGAAACCTTTTTGGATGTCCCCTAACCATCCTAAATACTGCTAATAATTTGGGCAAATTTGATGGGAAGTCAGATGAAGGATATTTATTGGGATATTGTACTAATAGCAAAGGATTCAGAGTGTACAACAGGGCTACCAAGAAGGTTCAAGAATGTCTTCATGTTGATTTTCTAGAAGAACAAGAAAATTCTAAAGGAAAAGTGCCTGATTGGATGTTTGATCTTGATTTAATGTCTTCATCAATGAATTATGTACCTGTAAGAGAAGAAAATCAAGTCTCTCCAACAGAAGAAGAAGCACAATACATTGTTCATGATGTTAATTTAAGATATGAAGATGAGCCAAATGATGATGCCAATAATGCGAAGAAGAGTACTTCTGAGCCTCAAGGTACTGCTAAACCTAACAGTACTGTTGATCCTCAAAGTACTATTCCACCACAAATCCCATTATTTGCAGAAGATCAAGCCATTCAAGATGAACTTTCTAGGATGCTTTTTCAAGAAACAATGGCAAAGTCATATGAAGATGAACAAAGGAGAGCTTATGAAGCAGAAAAGAAGAAGGCAAAAGAAACAGTCTGTACTTTTACCCCAAAGTACTGCTTATCCATTTGAAAGTACTTTTCAACCTTTAGATACTTCAAATTGGATAAACACTGATGCTGTTAATGATTCTAATATGCCTGACTTAGAAGATATTGATGATCCAAATAAGATTATTCTAGAAGACACTGATGATGAATTGGATCAAGAAGGAATTTTCTCAGATTCTAATGAAGATCCTGATATAACTAATTTGGAAGATAATCTTGAAGTCTCACCAACTCCTACTCTCAGAATTCACAAAACTCATCCTGTTACCAACATAATTGGACCCTCAGCTTCAGGGGTGCTCACAAGGACTAAGGCTAAGAATATGTCTCAACAACATACTTCTTTGCTTAGTTTTATCTACAAGCAAAACAGGGTGAATCACAAGGATCAGAAGTTGTGTTTATTTGCTTGTTTTCTATCTCAGGAAGAGCTAGGAAAGTTGGGTGGAAGCTATGCAAGAAGAACTCCTACAGTTTAAACTTCAAGAAGTTTGGGTATTATGTGATTTACCTGATGGAAAGAAACTTATTGGAACTAGATGGGTCTTCAGGGTAAAAAGAGATGAAAGAGGAAATGTTATCAAGAATAAGGCAAGGTTAGTGGCTCAAGGATATAGACAGGAAGAAGGAGTAGACTATGATGAAGTTGTTGCTCCTGTGGCAAGGCTTGAAGCCATCAGGCTATTTTTGGCTTTTGCATCCTATATGGGATTTCCTGTATATCAAGTGGATGTTAAAAGTGCTTTTCTATATGGCAAAATCACAGAAGAAGTTTATGTCAAACAGCCTCCTGGTTTTGAAGACCCTGCACATCCAGACAAAGTCTACAAGGTAATCAAGGCTCTGTATTGTCTTCATCAAGCTCCAAGAGCATGGTATGAAAGACTTTCCAATTTTCTACTACAACATGGTTACAGAAGATGAGCTATTGACAAGACTTTGTTTATCAAAAGAGATAAGAAAGATATCATGCTTGTCCAAGTGTATGTAGATGACATTATTTTTGGTGCTACAAGGAAATCTATGGTCAAAGAATTTGAAGATCTTATGAAGAAAGAGTTTCAGATGAGTTCAATGGGAGAATTAACATTCTTCTTGGGACTTCAAGTGCAACAGTCAAGAAGTGGAATTTATATTTGTCAAGATAAGTATGTTGCAGATATTCTTAAGAGATTCAATTTCACAACTGTTAGGCCTACATCTACACCAGTGGATACTAACAAACCTTTGGGAAAAGATGAAGATGGAGAAGATGTTGATGTCACATTATACAGGTCTATGATTGGATGTCTTATGTATTTAACTGCATCAAGGCCTGATATTACTTTTGCTGTAAGTTTATGTGCAAGACATCAAGTTAATCCAAAGGTATCTCACTTAAATACTTTCAAGAGGATTTTTAGGTATCTTAGGCAACAACCTAAGCTAGGCTTATGGTATCCTAGAGATTCACCTTTCCATCTCCAAGCTTTCTCAGACAGTGACTATGCTGGAGATAACTATGACAGAAGATCCACAACTGGAGGATGCCAGTACCTTGGAAGCAGATTAGTGTCATGGCAATGTAAGAAGCAAACAATTGCAGCAACTTCTTCCACAGAAGCAGAGTATGTAGCTGCTGCAAGTTGTTGTGCACAAGTACTTTGGTTACAAAATCAGCTTTTGGATTATGGATTCAATTTCAAGAATACTCCTATCAACATTGATAATGAGAGTACTATCTGTATTGTCAAGAATCCAGTATATCATTCCAAGACCAAGCACATTCAGATTAGACATCACTTTATAAGAGATTGCTATGAACAAAGGCTTATCAATGTGGTTAAAGTTCATACTAATGATAATCTAGCAGATCTACTCACAAAGGGCTTTGATGTTTCAAGATTTACCTTTTTGGTTGTGAGTATTGGCATGATTAATATGTAAGCTATTTTTGAGGGGAGGCATTAGTAGTTATTAGTTAGTCATTATTTGAGGGGAGGCTACATGTATCATTCAAAAGAAACAAGTTTATTCATCATTCACCACTGACATTACAACCATCATTTAGAAGATTCATACATCACCATTGTTGTTATCAAGATACAGACTTAGACACTGAAACAGACAAGACAAACCAAACAAACAACTACCACAGACTACCACCAAGCTCCATACACATACTCCATAGGTCTTTTACCATTACCCTCATAGTCATGCTTTCCTTTTTGAGCAGTTTTTCTCTTATCATCAAAAGAAGTCTGCTTTCTTGGGCAAGCTAAGCCAAGAACCTATTTGGGAGGTCTCTCTTTCCTTGGAGCAGGCCACTTCATGTTCTGTATTGCTGATTCCAGGGCTTGAGTCAAAGCATGAGGAAGCTCATTTGCCAAAGATGAACCAGGGACAGCTTTATTCTTCTTGGGCTTTTTGTTGGTAGTACTACCTGCATCAGTTATGGTAGAGTTGGCAGCACTTATTGCTGAGGAAGATTCTTGGTGTCCCATCCACTGAACATGAGGAGGAAAATAGTCTAACCATCCTGGATCTTCAAACTCAGAATCAGAGTAGTAACTTATCTTTGAATCTGTGGTGCCATCTGAGTCTGAAGAGATGTTTACAATTGGAATGTGACTCATTGTGCTTACTAGTTTTTGTGTTAAAGAAAGATATGGTGATTGTAAGTTGTTGATGGTAAAGTTGCTTTTATAAGCAAAGTAAAGGTGAATGGGCATTTAATGAAGTGTATTGATGTTCACTTACCATGGTAGCTTTGGCATTTAATATGGGGTGATAGTCATTAATCATGGTTGACTTTCAAGAATATTTTGGTCAAATGGTCAACATTCAAGATTTTTTTTGGAAAGTACTTTGGTCAACATACTGTGTGAGATTATAACGGAAGGTACTGCTTCATATTATATGGAACGTACTGCTTGGTGTTATTAAAGGGTACGCTGACGTGTCAGATACTGTTCCAACGGTCAGATTTGCGGCTAACAAACTTTCGAAAGATATGGGGATATTTAATTCCAAAAATAACGGTAAAATCATTAATTAACCATGATTTTTTGTATCTTATCCTTATAAAAACCTCATATCTTTTCTTTTTATTCACTCTTCTTCACCTTTCTTGTTACTTAAACTCATACCTACTTTGCATCGATCATCACTTTTCTCACTCTAACCCTAATCATCATGGCAAATCGACGCACCAACACCAAACACAACATGATAGCAAACCGAGAAAACCCAAGATAACATTGACTTTCATGGTATTATTGACTTTCTCACTGGAACCAACATCTGTTACTCAATCCTAGTCAACCCCGAGATTATTGGACCTTGGATTCAAGCTTTTTGGGATACAACAAGGTCACAGGTTGAAGATGGAGAGGATATCATTACTGCTACAGTTGCTGGGAGGGCTATTCGTGTCACAGAAGCTTCAATCAGAGAGGCTTTGTTATTTGATGATGAAGGAGGCTCTGTTTTATTTTTAAAACAAGAGATTTGGAACACACTCAGGGACATTGGATATGAAGGTCCTTTGACTAAGCTTACTTTTCAGAAGGCTATGGTTAGTCCTCATTAGAAATTTCTTATTCATGTTTTGCTTCATTGTTTGAGTCCCAAAAGTACTGCTTGGGATCAGTTTAGCCATTCCATAGCTTCTGCTTTTGTTGGTCTCATTATAAATCAACCTTTCAATTTCTCATACATGATCCTTGAAGGTATACTTACTCATATTCAGGCTGGCAAACCATTTCTAATGTATCCTAGGTTTGTTCAATTGCTTTTAGAAAATCCACTAGATGGGATACCTAAACCTCAGGATTATGTACCTACCATTAGGATGTCACCTAAAGTTTTCACTTTTATGTCTCATAAGGGAGTTAATTTTTCGGGTAGGAATACACCTCTTAATGCTTATATGTTAGACGTAGCTCAGGCTGTTAGGGATGAAGAAGACAATAGTGGTTCTGCACATTCTAATAATGATGATCAACCTGATTCTGCTGAGCATTCTGCTTCAGTGCATACCCCTACACCACCTATTGTTTCCCCTCAGCATGTTGTTTCAGGTGAAAGGACTCCCTCAGTGACAGCTTCATTGGATACATCTGTTTCTGCTCAAGGTACTTCTCCACAAAGTACTTCTTCTAAAGATACTGCTTCAGAGGACTCAAAGGTACCTACTCCCAATGATTATACTTCCACAAGTGGGCTTCAAACACCTGGAGGAGATGAGGGAATTGAAGGTGCTGTGAGTACTTCTGATTTGGCTAAGGAATTGGAGAAGATGAAGAATACTGTTAAAGCTCAGGCTGCAGAAATCAAGAAGTTAAGAAAGAAGTTCAGAAGGTTGAAGAAATTTGTTTGGCCTCTTGTTCAAAATTTTAGGCTTTATGTGAAAGAAAAGAAGAAGTCTCAGAAGCCAAAGTCTAAATCTTCAAAGAAATCTTCTAAATCCAAGAGGAGGCCTAAGAAATCAACATCTATCAAATTGGGGAGGAATCAGGATGATAATTTGGATAGATTTGATGATATGATTCAATATTCAGAGAATGATCAAGATGAAAATGTTGCTCAAAACAGTACTGAAAGAAAAAGTGATGAGACAGAGCAAATTAATCTTGAAGTTGAGCATGAGGATGTGAAAAGTGGTGATACAGAAGAAATTGATTTGGAAGGTAATAATGTTCAAGGTACTTTTGTTGAAAATACTGTTGTGCAAGGTACTGCTGAACAAGAAATTGCTACTATTGGAACTGGACCTTCTACAATGCATTATGAAGGTGAAGCTGGTCCTTCCACTTTTGTTGAGCAAGAAGAAGTAAGAGTACACACTGCAAGTGATGACGAAACAATTGCTCAAGTTATGATGAATTTGAGGAAACCTACTGGAGGAATACATATTTCTGAGCCTGCACAAAAAGATGTTGAAAGTTCTTCTGAATCTGAAGAGTTGGATCCTAAAGATAAAGGGAAAAGGATAATGGTTCAGAAAGATACTAAGAAGAAAAAGAAGAAATTTTCTCTTAAACAACTTAGTGGGTTAGAGATTGCAGAAGATTTAGAGCTTGCTAAAAAGCAACAAGCTGAATATGATGTTGAGTATTTGGAAGAAGTCAGTAGGCCAATTACAAAAAAGCCAATGACCAAAGCTCAGGAAAGGAACTGGATGATGCAGTTTTTAAGAAAGAAGGGATACAAGAATTTACATAAACAAAGGTATCCAGAAATTAAAGCTCTGTGGGATAAAGTACAAGAATATATCAGAAAAGAAGTAGATAGCTTTGTGCCCATGGAAGTTGGTAGAAAGAAGAAATTAGAAGATATCGGAAAGGAACAAGCTGAGGAAAGAAGATTGGTACTACCATAGTTGTTAGAAGGATTGTTGTTGAAAGTACGGTTGGAGGGTGGACCGTTTGGTTGGTAACGATTAGGCGGATTGGAAGAATTGGGTTGATTTTGTTTCCACCTAAGGTTTGGGTGATTTTTCCAAGAGGGGTTGTATGAATCACCGTAAGGGTTTGGCTCGGGCTTGAAAGTGTACCACTTATCTCCCGCTTCGTCGGTACGCGTGGATGCGTAGTCCGCAAAAGCTGTTCCGGGGAGTTCCACACAATCACGAGTGTCGTGGGGACCACTACATAATTCGCATGAAGAAGTGATTCTATTCACTTGGCTTGAAGGCTTAGGAGCTTCGTAAGATTTCATGAGAAACTTGACTTGGTCCTCAAGTTCCACGATCCTACGGTTGGGAGTGCTAGAGTTGTTCGAAGGCAAAGATATTGCCTTGACCATTTTGTTCAAATCACGGGGATCATTCCAACTTTCGTTGTCATAGAGAGCAAGATCTTCTATGAGTTCCCATGACTGTTCCGCACTTAGATCACGTAGCTTACCACCGGCCGATTGGTCAATGGCTCGCCTCGTGGAGAGATCGATATGGTCATAAAAGATTTGGACTTGGAGCCAAAGATCTATGCCATGATGAGGGACTTTTTGGAGTAAGTCCTTGAAACGAGTCCATGCTTCATAAAGAGATTCATTTTGACGTTGTTGGAACATCAAGATGTCATTTCTAAGCTTAGTAGTTCTCCCCGGTGGGAAATTTTGAGCAAGGAAACGAGTGGTGAGATCATCCCATGTGGTGATGGATCCCGCGGGTAAACGCTCAAGCCATTGACTAGCTTGATCCCGTAGAGAGAATTGGAATAGGCGTAATTGGGTTGTCTCTCTAGTTGCAACATCTAGGTCTATGGAATCTACGATTTTAAGGAAGTCCTTAAGATGTTGGTTTGGATCTTCGGAACGAAGTCCATGGAATGCACATCGGCTTTGCACCAACCGGATGGTGTCGGATCGCAAGGGAGTCACATTGGCTCCGGTGAGCTCAATGGTGTTTCGGTAGCCTTGGTGGCTAGGTCGGGAATACTCTCCTAAGTTTTGGGGCCTAAGAGGTTCTAGTGGTGGGTTTTGTTGTGGTGGGATGACGGGTTCAAAGATGTTCCCATTGTCCATGATGTCGGGTGGTGAAGAGTTACGAATAAAAACACAAAGAAATAAGATAGACTAAGGAAAACCTAAAAATAAAAAATAAAATCTTACTAGAAAGGAATCTAGCAAGTAGACCTAATAAAAAGAGATTCTAACCTAGACAATAACTATTCCTCAGGCTGCGGCGCCAAAAACTTGATATGTTGGAATCGCACCAGGCTTTACCTCTCAAGGGATCTTGAGAAGCTTACAACCCCCACCAGGCAGTGTACCTGATCGTTGTAGTATAGTATAGTGACAAGTACCGGGGGATTGATAGTTCAGCTAGGAATAGTGTCGCTAGGATTAGAAAACCTAAATACTAGTTCTAAAGATGAGGGATGATTATTTTTGTATTTTTATAATTTTTTAGAAAGCAAGTAAAAATCTCGGGTTTGAAGGATTTGGGCGGAATTAGTTGCTAATCAGCTAACCCAATACTAAAGATGCAATCAAAAATAAAATACTAAAAATGAAAGCAAACTAATTTAACTAAGGTTGTGAGCAATAAGTGGAGAAGTTGTGTTTACTTAGATTTCACTACTCCCTAGACATCTTTTACACGTTAATTACTTGTTATAGTTGCGTGGATGACAGATTGTATTCCTTAATACCATTCATGGGGTGGCGCACTTAATTCCCCAATCCTATGAGTGCCTACTTCACTCCTATGTCGAGCTGATTAAGAAGCTCCTAACATGGGATCATTAGAATTTATTCATGCATTAAATACAACCAATAAAACCTAGTGCACGTCAGTTCATGTTTCCTAAGACGTTCAAGCATGTTACCAATTGGAGATCTGCCAGTTTTCTTAAGCCTAACATCGAATTCATTCATCCAATACAACCATAAACAAGTAATCAACACATAATTAACATCTAGGTTTCATTAGATCCAAGCAAACACAAGATAGATCTAGCCTAGCATGATGGAATTAAGACAAGAACAAGAGATAGACAACCAACACATAGATATATTGATTGAATTAAAAGAATACTTATCTCAATTACACATGAAAGGGATCAAGGGCTGAGAACCCTTGAAAAACCTGTAAAATTCGTATTAAGTTCGGACTTAGGGTTTCTCCAAAACTTCTCCCTTTTTAATGTGAAAATTAGAAAATTATATATAGGAAATAGGGTTTGACGGCGTCAAGAACAAATTTGTGACGCCGTCATCTCGCCGCCAAAATACTCCTCGGACTGCCTTGATCTACTTTTGACGCCGTCATGTGTTACGTGTTTCCAGGCCGTCATGCATTTTCCTCTTGATGCCCTACCTTGTGACGCCGTCAATTCTGTACTGGGTCGTCATGGAAATTACTCTTGACGCCGTCAAGATTTTCTTCTTGACGCCGTTACCTACTGTTCCCAGCAAGGAAAATTAAGACTTTGGCGTTTTCTTCACTTTTATGCTCCAAAAACGTCCGAGTTGCTTCCTTTTCCAGATTTCTCTCCCAAAGTACCTAAAATCACAAAAGGAACGATTTAGGGCAATATTTGATCAAATAAATTCGAATTCGGGCTTAAATGACCCCCTAAAAGTGGTTCATTTTTCGCCTCATCATCCACAGAGAAGATGAAAGCTTCACTACATTCAATATGTTATGGGATGTGTTGCACAGTATTACAAGGGAAGATTTGTATGACTTATATGTGCAAGTGCAGACATACTATGCAGAAATTGAAGCTTCAGGAGTGGGATTAATTTTGCTTGGAGACTTAATTACCATCTGGGAAACTGAAGAAACAAGTGTTGATCCTCTGTGGAATGATCAAGAGAATTGGGAAATAACAAGATGGAGATTCTTTGAGTCATCAGGAGTTCATACACTAGAGATGGAAGATGGTACCATGATTTATATGCTGGCTGAGAGGAGATATCCATTGATTAGAGAAATTATGCTCAGAATGCTGAATCATAGAATGGAACTTGAAGATGAATCTGAAGTAGCTTTGGATGTTATCAAGCTATTTATCAGATGGGTCAAGTCTGAAGAATAATATTGCATAATACTGGTATGATTTGTTTGGTAAAATAAAGTATTTTTTCAAAGTACTGCAAAAACAAATAGTACTTTAACAAAGTACTGCTTGCTGATATAAACCAGTATAAGTCCTTTAAAATAAAAATAAAATGTTTTGAAGTTTAAAAGAAAAGTAAAAGGATTTGAAAAGTAACACATGGTGTTAGTATTTATACTGCACAACAAATGGTAATCAACTCACCATGTTTAACAGACAAGAAAGAGTTTGACTCATCATGAGGGTACGGCTCTGATGTGATAATCAAATCCGTTTATGGTTGATAGTTTACCAAAAACTATATGGTTATCAACTCACCATATTCCAAATGATCAAGAGTTGGCTAGTCCAAAGCAAACGGCTATTGGTAAAGACAAATCAAATCTGTTGATAGCTGATGATTTGCTAAAAATCATAATTTTCAATGATTCACCTCTCACAGGAGTTAACACACCTGGAAGTGATGAGAATAGTATGAAACTTTTAAGATTTGATGATCTTTGTACCAAAATGTTGCTGAGTTGCTGAGAAGATATGGTGAAAGACAAGATGCTGATGAAGAGTACTTTGACACATGACAGATAGAAGACAAAGAAATAAAGAAACAATCTTTCTGAATGATTAAAGAATTGAAGATTAAAGATAACAAAGAAACTTGAAATCAAGCAAGTGGAGTTCAAGTTAGGGGAGGATTGTTGGGATATAAAATATCAAAGTACTTTTGGATGTCAAAGTACTGCTGCATGAAGAATAAAGTCAAAGTACTGCTGAAGAAAAAAGTCAAAGTACTGCTGTTATTGAAGAATGTTTAAAGTACTTCGAAGGAAACAATGACTGATGTGCAATATTAGATAAGGATTAATGTGTAACATTAAACGAATATTCTAGAATTAGTTAGGGATAATGACTTGTCGTTCAAGAATTATGTGTTGTAAACCGACTTAAGGTTATCTATATAAAGAGCCTTAAGAGGTATTAGTCAAAAACAAGTCTTAGAGAAGTTTTCATAAGTTTTAGAAGTCGATCCAAGTTGATAAATAGTTAGGGATTGTTAGTGAATCTGTGTAACAAAGCAGGTTCAAAGTTTGATTAATATAAAAGTTCTTCTTAAGCTTTGTGTTAGTAGATTCCGCGTACTTTACAAGGTAAAACAGTGTTTCAATATTAATAGTGTTGAGTTTACTCAATATTGTTAAAACCTTACAAGCTACAAAGTAGTTTGGTCAGAGTATATCGATCCAACAGTATTTCTTAGATGCTACAAATTCATTGATATTTTAACAATTTCAAAATTTTGTTATATTTGATAAGTGTGTAAGTTGAATTTTTTAAAACTTCTATTTTTAGAAAGTCTCAAATGCTTTACAAAGAGTATAGAAAAGATTAAATTTCGCAACTGACCACAAAGTGTACTCTTGAACATAATTTTTTTCTCCACAAAATTAGGTGGTTGCTTTTGTTATTTTATTCCACACAATGCATTTACTTGTTTTGTCTTAAAAGAAAAAAAAAAATAATAAGACGGCTAAAAATATCATGGTTGTCATAATCCCGATCCTGATCTTAAGATCTTACGATTTTACGATACTGCAAAGAAAAAATGATCCGGATCTTACATAGGATCTTTGAAAGCTTAAGATCTTATAGGATCCCGATCTTGACCATAGGATCTTAAGATCCAATCCGATCCGATCCTACTTTTCTCGGATAACAAACTAAAAAACTGCAATTTTCTGGATGATTTTTTATAAAGTTTAAAAAACAACATGTTAACCTTATTAAACATTTCATAATCGTAATTTAGGACAACATTTCGATGAAACATTCATATAATTTTGTGTTTATGATATATAATAATTTGTAAATTTGTATAATATTACAAAAATTATTAAGAAAATGACATTATAGCAAGATGTTAAGATCCCAATCCGATGTTACGATCTCGATTTTGCAAAGACGAAAACGATCCTGGGTAGGATCCCGATCTTGAAACCCTTTAAAAATATGACTCAATTTATATCTAAATCAACGTAACAATGATTTATTAGTTTTTAAAATAGGTCATGCCACTAAGAAAGTGTTGCCACATTAAATTAAACATATAATTAGAGCCTTAGGTGTGGTGATACACCAAAACTCCTCATTTGTGGCCCACATGGTGGCATATCACTTTAACAAACCTCTCTTTTCAACTTCCCTTCACTCACAACTAACCACAACTTACTCATTTGGGGACCACCATTTTCTATCTTATTTTATCTTCTAGTCTAAATAAAATAAAATAAAATAAAAAAGACAAATCACTGATAACAAGTACAAGCAATTGTCTCGCTGTGCAAACGAGCAACACCCAAATGAGGAGATTTGAGGAGTTGGGCTGGTGTGGTGGCTAGCTAGCCATGAGTAGAAAGCCATGTCACCATGACGAGGTGATGACGAGCCCACACTGTCCACTCTTAGACACACCAATTAAACATGTCAATCGGTGTCATATTTATGCGCTACATATGGTTTATGTGAATTAAATTAATTGTAAAGCGCAAATCATTATATAGATTTTACTAACAACATCTTTTAAATTAAAGCTATTGTTTAATGCTAATATGTTAACTTTAAGTTTAGATAATAACCAGTGTAAAAGAATAATAATAATAAATTATTGATATGTGTGATACACATACAAATATTGTAATACTATCATTTACCCTCCCATATATCTAGTCCATCATTTGACCATTTCTCACAACTTCCTGCAAACCCATTATTTGTTTCTTCCATCCTTTTGATTTGTTCCTTCTCGTAAATTTTAGTCCATCATTTGACTGAAAACACTATGGTAAATTAATTGAATGGGCAAGTATGGATACTATACCGGAGCACACACAAACTCAAGCACACGTCAAGAAATCTTAATGTCACAGAAAAACATTTACTATGATAAAATGCTTGCGCGCTCTTCAGCTAATCATCACCAGATTCGAAAGTAGAGCTATTAAGACGGAGTTCTTCATTTTAAATACAGGACTCGACGAGTCAACTGAATTCAACCTTTTTTTTTTTTTTTTGCCTGAAATATAATGTTGGATATTAAAAGGTAGATAGATGTTATGCAAAAAAGTTTTATAACAGGAAAACTACTCATGTATTTTAGTTTTATCATACATATTAGTTTGGTATGGTACTATGGTGCATGTAAAAGTGTTTATGCATGAAAATTAGTAAAATTCTAGAGGATATATATCAAGACAAAAACAATTATGTAAACATATAAAAAGATTTTTGAATATTCAGATCATATGATGAAATTAAACCAAAATAAAATGATGTATATATTCAACTGATTACGGCAAATTAAAAAAAAAAAAAAAAAAAAAAAAAAGTAATATAGTCAATTGTCTATACATACATGTGATGGATTAATGTTGGTGGTGGATGTGATCATAGAGGAGACAGAAATAATTTTAAGTTAGGATATACAAAAGGGGGTTAAAAACTACATGAGGGAAAAAGAGTCTAGTTACAAATTTGTCGAAAACTTGCAAATCTTGCTGAAAATACTTTAAATTAATCGTAAATTAGTTTTAATCACTTATAGTCACTGTTTAAACCCATTACACGATGTTTTTCAAGGAAAATCTTGCCGAGAATACCAAACTCACCGTAAATACCCAAAACTTGTCAAAAATGCCAATACAATTAATCACTATTTCGCTATCTTTGCAACCATGGGAAATGTAATCACTTATAGTCGCTGTTGATATGTATTACAAGATGTTTTAAAGGAAAATATTTCCTGAAATACCCAAAACTCGCCGGAAATACCCAAAATTTTGAAAAAATGTCAATCCAATTAATCTCGTCTAGACTGATTACAAGCTACAGCAGGGTCGACCGCTTCACTATCGATTTGCGGTTTTTCAACCTTGGTTTAAACATCGGCATAATGTTGTGCGTGATGTTCTCGTTGATATATGTTTTCGGTCTGGAGTTTCAGTTCGTAAGGAGGTGGATATTGGCCTTCATGGAGAGAGGGACAAAACCTTACGTCCAGCCGATATGTTACTTTACTCTTGGGATGGTGGCCTTGATGTTTGTGTTGATCTTACAAGATCGTCACCTTTGACGCGTTCGTGTATGGTTGATTTTATGCCCGGTCGGGCGGTTATTGAATCCGCACAACGTAAACGTGTCAAGTATGCAGCTAAATGCGCTAATATCGGATATGAGTACCTCCCCTTTTCATTCTCTTCTTTTGGAGAACTTGAAAAGGATGCAGTGACCTTATTAAAGCGTATTCGACGATTCTCTATGACCCAAGACATTGGAGCACGTGCTGCTCCACATATTTTTAGTAGGATTAGTTTTGCTATAGCTAGAGGTGTGGGGGCTCAGTTAGTCTCTCGGCTCCCCACTAATTTCTTGTAAAATCCTATTTGTTTTTCAATAAAGTGATGTTTATAATAATAATAATAATAATAATAATAATAATAATAATAATAATAATAATAATAAATTATTGATATGTGTGATACACATACAAAATATTGTAATACTATCATACCCTCCCGTATATCTAGTCCATCATTTGACCAATTCTCACAACTTCCCGCAAACCCATTATTTCTTTCTTCTATCCTTTTGATTTGTTCCTTCTCGTAAATTTTAGTCCATCATTTGACTGAAAACACTATGGTAAATTAATTGAATGGGCAAGTATGGATACTATACGGGAGCACACACAAACTCAAGTACACGTCATGAAATCTTAATGTCACAGAAAAACATTTACTATGATAAAATGCTCGGGCGCTCTTCAGTTAATCATCACCAGATTCGAAAGTAGAGCTATTAAGATGGAGTTCTTCATTTTAAAATGCCGGACCTGACGAGTCCACCGAATTATTGTTATTTTTTATTTATTTATTTATTTATTATTATTTTTTTTTGCCTGAAATATAATGTTGGATATTAAGAGGAAGATAGATGTTATGCAAAAAAGTTTGGTCAGAGAAAATTTACTCATGTATTGACCAAGGATCAAATGAGAAGAAAACTTAAAATAAGAAGGATGAGAAATAATTATAACTAAACATTTGAGATGCATCGACTTGAATTAGATGCATCCCTAGTCTTTTAGATGCACCATAATATATTTTCTAGCAACAAATTATATGCATATACATATATTAGATGCATTTCATCAAGTTAGACGAATCCTATACATTTTTCGTCATCTGCGGGTCAAATTTGGTTTTAGTACTACTTTGCATCGTTTTCACTTCAAAATCACTTTCGAAACTAATTGGGATGCATCTAAATGAATAGAGATACATCTAAATCAAGTTGATGCATCTCAAATGTGTGGTTATAATTATCTCATTCTTCTCATTTTAAATTTTCTTCTCACTGGATCCTTACCCCTCTCATGTATTTTAGTTTTATCATACATATTCTTTGCGGGTGTAGTTTATGCATCATAAGTTAGTTTAGTATGGTGCATGTAAAAGTGTTTATGCATGAAAATTAGTAAAATTCTTTAGGATATATATCAACACAAAAACAATTATCTAAACATATATATATTTTTTTAAAATATTCAGATCATATGATGAAATTAAACCAAAATAAAATGATGTATATATTCGACTGATAACGGCAATAAAAGAAGATAAATAAGTAATATAGTCAATGGTCTATACATACATTTGATGGATTAATATTGATGGTGGATGTGATCATAGAGGAGATAGAAATAATCTTACGTTAGGATACACAAAAGGGGGTTAAAAACTACATAAGGGCATAAGAGTCTATTAACAATCGTATTTATGTGTAAGAATCAAATTGGTGGGCTGGAGGTAGAGAGGGGGCTAGGTCGGTTAGTAGCGGGGTGTGGGGGGGATATAGTGAATGTTGGAAAGGGGTTGGAGCAGGTAGGCATACAGTTTTCAGCTTCATTTCATAGGAAAGTCGGGGATGGTAGAGAAAGGTAGGTGGATTGGTAGTCAGTGGAAGTGGGTATGGGAGTGGTCTAGGGAGCCACGAGGGAGGGGTGGAGGGGAGTTGGAGGAGTTGGAGTCTATTTTAAATATTGTTACTATTGATTCTTTTCTTTTTTTTTTTGGTAAAAGGTCAACGACCCGGTAAATATATTACTCCAAAAAACGTTTAAGTACAACGGATATGGGTGAATCCCATATCTCAGCCCGTTACATAGGCGAAAAGCTTACATAACAAGATACTTCCTATTTTCAAAACAAGAAAACAAACCATTACTCACATGATAGTAGTGACACTGACAAAAGATAAACTACTTCCTACGACCTTGGAGATTAAAACCATAAATGGTATTAAGAGCATTTGGCAGAAACTCGTAGAGGTAATAGTCGAGGCTGGCATTTGGCAGAAACTCGTAGACAAGTAAGAATTGTGTTTGATCATGGCACCAACCTATGAGTTGCACCAAATTTCGGTGCCTTAAACTGCTAATGATCTTCACTTCGGTTATGTACTCTTTTTTTCCTTGTTTAGAACCTTGTGAAATTTTTTTAACAGTGACCACCATGCCTTCATGCGATAAGTAGCCTTTATAGACACACCCGAAACCCCCCTCACCCAACTTCAAGTTATCAGAGAAGTTATTTGTAGCCAAAGCAAGATCTCTGAAAGAAAATCTTTTAGGTCCTGTTCCTCTTTCAAGATCATCGGTCATCGATGTCAATGCATCTGTTTCGAGTGAGTTATTTCCAGATTTTCCATGTCTCCTCCTAAACATAACATATACTACTATGACTACTACAATTACAATACTAATAGGAATTGTTATTCCCAATGCTGGTTTCCATTTTTTTGGCTGTCTGCCGTTTTGTGTGTTGTATTTAAACTTGAACTGAACTCCCAGTATTGAAGGATATGTTTCTCAGAATAAAACCCCGTGTTTCCCGAAAATCCAAGTGTTACCCACTCAGGAAGAACGTCCCTGAGGTCAACTCGATACGAAAGACTGGTGGTATTTAGATCAGTGGCATAGCGCCAAGACATGATCATCATCAACGTGGTAGCATTGTAAGAAACATTCACATTTGCAGCATCTCCACTGTGCAAACTAGTATTCCAAGCTGTATCATTAACTGAGGTAAGTGAGTTCAAGTTGATACCTGCATGTTCATACGGAGGATCCAGTGAGTTTACATGAGAATCAAACTCAAAGACAATCATTTGGTTTTGGGGTGATTTGTTGTTAGTTGTGTTGAACAGGCCTATGTATTCACCAGCTGAGTTAGCTGGGATTTGGAAGCCAACCGGGGCAAGAAAGAAAGCAAAACAATCTCCATGGAGGGATTGACCTTCTGTATCGACAATGAAAGTGAACTGAGTTGTAAAATCAGAGAGCCTCCTAGATTTTCTGTCCCATATTTGGACTGGATCTGCGTATTTGGCATGGCCAGTACGCATCGCTAAATCAACTCTGTTGAGCTCTATGACTCCATTAGACGGTGTGGCATCGCCTGAATAAACTATATTTTTTGTATCTTGAGAAAAACTATCGAACTTAAAATATATTGATTCAGACAAAGGCAAGATGAAAATGGACGAAGAAACAAAGAAGATGATACGAAAAATTTCAAACCGTGGAGATGAGGAAGCCATGATAATATCAGGCAAGATCAAGAAGAAACAAAGTGAATGATACAAGCATTATTTGGATATGTGTGATTACTTATAGATGGAGAGAAAGAAAATTTAAGTTCTGATTAATTGTAACTTGGAATTGGCAATGAGAAAGGTCTTATGACATGATCACGAATTGAGGACCATGACCCGAAGTAAAATTTTAACGTGCTAAGTGGATTTCTATGCATGATCGACTTGTTATATCATTAGAGCTTTATCTTGCTTAAGATTCAGTCGTATATTTTATACGACTGAGTAGTCCGATTGTATATAGACTATATATAGCTATATATAAGTTATACTAATAACAGTTTGCGATCATAAACGTAATACAGAAAAAAGATTATTCATGCTTGTGGGCGTATGCCGATCATCTATTATCAGTTAAACCATTTACATATTTGTGTTATGTGTGTGCATTCTTATCTGTTTCTCACTCGCGGATTTCTCAGTCGTGGATATTTCGCATAAAGTTGAGTAAAACTTAGAATGCAATAAGGGATATCCTAAACTTAATAGTTATATAAACATATTCTGCAAAGAGCTACTTACAAATTTTGTAATGATGCAAGTATGAAACCTTTTGTATATCTGAAACTATAGAATAGCACACAAGCATCTTAAAAATATACAAGAAACATAGTTTTCTTGGGAACCTTGACAGAGTGACTATTTTTGAAAAGGGTGAGTTATAGCAACGGGGGTAATAGGGGGGGTTTGTGGAAGGGTTGTGCTGCCGCCGCCTGTACTGTCTGCTTTAATGCTTGTACGTTTGACTAAAAATAGGTGGGACCCCCCATGTAGAGAGGGTTTCCCTAACAGCCCCCTTTTGAAATTTACTATAAGAATATAATATGAATATTAAAATGAAAAGGAATATTATGACAGTAATAAACATCATTTCTTTGCAACTTGCAAGGGTCATCAGAATGATGTGTTGCATACATGAATCGACCGAGTCAACTGAGTTTACAATCTAATAAAGCCAAGGATTCAATGTATGTTAATTTTGTAGAAAAAATAACAGATGATAGACTTTTACTAATGATGGGTCAGTTTGACACCTCATGGCCCATTTGTGCTGAATAACAAAATATGTCAGTAGACCACAGATATTAGAACCAATAGAACGTCAAGGTCATCGTTTACTTGGTCTATGACAAAAATACCCGGGTGATGTATTTACTATTTAGTATACTTACAGTACCTTGTTTTACGTAGCAAATTTTACTTGTCCGAAACTTATGGCTTAAAGATCTTTTAGGATTCAACCTAACAATGACTATATATCTTATAATGGAGCTCAAACTACATCAAGTTGGAGTATATCTTATCCGGGATGTAAAAGCTCTTGGTATAAGACGAATCAACAATCAAGTGCACCTAAAAGTGTTAGTTCATGTGATGATGTGAATATCAAGATCTAAGAAAGAGATCACTGAAACCACATGAGGACCGTATTGAGTTCACATTTATACCCACATGAAGACCGTATTGAGGATCCCACGAGTTTACATAAGAATCAAACTCAAAGAAAAGTATTTGGTATCGGTCCGAGTCAAAGTCAGTTGTGTTGAACAGACCTAAAAAAGGTCCAGCTGAGTTGGGCGGGATTTGGAAGCCATACGTTGCAAGAAAGAAAGAAAAAGCATGTGTCAACGATGAGAGTGATGAAATGAGTTGAGAAATCTGAGAGCTTTAGGGATTTGCTGTCCCATATCTGGACTGGATCAGCATATATGGCATGGCCAACACGCATCTCATATTCTACTTGATTGAGTTGTATGACACCAAAAGAAGGTACGGCATCACCCGTATAGTGTATATTTCTTCCATCAGCAGAGAATCTAGTGATCTCAAAATATATTGATTCGGAAAAGGGTAAGAAGAATAAGGAACACGAAACAAAGAGAGTGATACAAACGATTTCAAGTTGTGGACATGAGGAATCCTTATGAAAATAATACAAGCTATTTTCGTTAATCATGTGCAGTGTACCTATAAATGTGGGAAAGAATTATAAGTTTCGAAAAATTAACAGGTTTCATTCACATTTGATCAAATCTTAGAAGAAAATAAAGTCTTATAAGCCTTAAAGAAATTAACATCCGGTCTTAGCTGTCCAAATAAAACTAAAAAGATATGGTATATATAGTATTACACCAGTATTATTAAATAAACATTTGAGAGTTATATGATAGAATCATTTGGTAAATATATCTAACTTCCCATACAAATTTAGATCATACGAGTTTCTAATTGTTGCGTTTACAGTACACGTTGTTTCATTGCTAGATAGTCATATAATCAAGATTTTTAACAACAAAAGTGGAGGCGTGTTTGGTATTTGTTTCTTTAGAAAAGATAATGTTTGACGATTATAAGAGGGGAAGGTGTGGGCTCGCCAAGACCCTCGCCACTCCTACGTGGAGAAGCAAGTTGCTTCGTCGTTGCTCGTTGCCACACCACGTGAAGCTCGCCGTCCCTCACCAGTTGAGACCATATCGTGCAGACGACGAGCCTTGGAACCGTCCTTTTTGTCGGTGCTTTTCTTTTTCTTTTTTTTCCCTTCTTTTCTAAATTTGTAATGTTTAATATATATTTGCCATTGATGACTCTGTTTCCCTGAAGGTTTATGAAACTGGCCATGGGAGAAGAGGTGGTAAAGGTGAAGGTGAAGGTGGGGACGGACACTTTTATGCATTGTTTTGAAACCAGGTCGACCCAGCCGGGTTAACCGGTTCCGGCAAAAAAAACGGGTCAAAACAACCCGGGTTTCTAAAACCGGGTTAACCGGTTATACTCGCCGGGTTTTGAGTGACCCGGGTCAACCCGGTTCTTGAAACCAGGTCGGGTTTCGTTTTTTCAAAATTTTTTAATAAAAACCCGGGTTGACCCGGTGGTCGAACCGGTTGACCAGGCGGTCAAACCGGTTGACTCGGTCAAAAAAATAATAAATTGAAAACCGGGTTGACCCGGCGGTCGAACCGGTTGACCCGGTGCCCGGTGACTCGACTGGGTCGATTTCAAACCCGGTTTTCAAAACATTGCTTTTATGTATTTGTGTTTAGGGTTGAAATGAAATGATATATCAAGTTGTATGGATTGGATTCATGGACAGTGTTTATAATAACTTTTGTTGGGTTTCTATTTTTTTTCTTTGTGTGTTTTAAAGTATTTTTGTTTTTTTGTTTTTTGTTTTTTTTTAATAAAAAATATTATTTGTATTATTTGAATGTAATGTATTTTTATTTTTAGTAAAATGAATTTAATTTATTTAACGAAGTAAATAAAAAAATTGTAAGTGGTGGTCTCGAATAAGTAAGTTGAGATTAGTTGAGAGTGAGGAGGGGTTAGTTGTTAAGAGTTGTTTGGGTGATGTGGCAACCGTGGGCATCAAATGAGTAATTTTGGCTTGTCACCACAACTTCCACTCTAATAACTATGTAAACCAATGTTTTGAAAACCGGGTTCGAAATCGACCCGGACGAGTCACCGGGCACCGGGTCAACCGGTTCGACCGGTTGGACCGCCGGGTCAACCCGGTTTTCAATTTATTATTTTTTTATTTTTTGACCGGGTCAACCGGTTCGACCGTCGGGTCGACCACCAGGTCAACCCGGGTTTTTATTAAAATTTTTTGAAAAAATGAAACCCGGCCGGGTTTCGAGAACCGGGTTGACCCGGGTCACTCAAAACCCTGTGGGTCAAACCGGTTAACCCGGTTTTAAAAACCCGGGTTGTTTTGACCCGTTTTTTCGCCTGAAACCGGTCGAACCGGTTAACCCAGCCGGGTCGACCCGGGTTTCAAAACCTTGATGTAAACTGATATGAAAGCGTATGAAAGGATATGATAAATAAAGCAGAATAGTAATTAGCAGATTCAAACAAATATCGTCAGTGTACTATCAACGGATGACTAGAAAATGGAGAGAAAGTGACGTGATGTAGTCGATTATAACAATCTGATCATTAAAGTTTATCAAGCAAATCTTGCTTAAATAAACAAACAAAATAAGAAAATACCACCATAAGCTTAAAAATTTTAAGATTCCTACTACCGAGCATCTCACCAAATCCAACATATAAGCTTAACTGAGATTCATATCTAAAACCATTGGTGATAAAAACAATAGCTCACCAAGCTTATTTGTTAACTATGGTTCAATTCAATAACCAACTGATGATAAAAGTAGTAACCCACCAAGCTTATATATTAACTTTAAGCTTATAGTTCAATTTTATCGATGTGGGAGTTTGCCACCCAACAATCTCCCCTCAACCAAAAACACCATGGGCCTCCCCTTCTATAGCAAGGATCTCACCTTTTTCATACCGCCGACCTTTATCATCGGAACACACCTCCTTTTTCCGGTTTCCTTTCAATATAATATTTAGCGGGCTCCACTAATACCGTCAAACCAGTGTCTAACCGAGGGAACACCATCCACATCATCATTGGCCCAACCGTAGCTCTTATACCATTTGATAGGATTCCTATGGTCCAGCATCTCACCAGGTCCAACATATAAGCCCAACTGAGGTTTTATTCTAAAATCAATCGGTGATAGAAGGAGTAGCCCACCAAACTTATAATTATATGTTAACTTTGATATTATAGTTCTACCGATGTGAAATTATAGAATATTTGATTCAAATTAATTAATTGTTCAAACTAGTCCATTCCGTGTTAAAGATTTTTGGATAACTTTCTGATTTCTTAATTTATTACATATACTATATTTAATGTATTTTCCATATATATCCAATTTTCAGCCCAATGAATAATCAATAAAAGAACTTAATTGTTGAAGCAAAAGTAATGACTTTTGGTGTACAAAAGCATGGAGGTTCAAAACAAGTTGGATTCAAGCAAGTTGGTAATAAACAAGTTGGGTTCAAACAACTTGGTCATAAACAAGTTGGATTCAAACAACTTGGTCCTGGTGTTAAAACAGGAGTCCATGGAGTACAGGTTGATGAATGTGTTTGGTTTGAAGTGGAACTGCAGGGAGCTCAGGGGAATCGTGAAGCTGAGGATGTTCAGGTTAGTAATGATGATACTGCAGTGGCTCAAAGACGGTTGGAGGACAAGAAACTTGAAGAAAAGACAAACACGGGCTGCTTGATAAATGAGCAGGAAAAAGAACACCTTGCTATAAAGGTGGGGGCAGACATTACGGTAACTGGAGTACCTGGTCAAGAGGGTGCAGAGGGTAATGTTGCTGAAAAGAAGAAAGTGAAGGAGTCTACGGAAGCTAATCAAGGAAAATTACTAAAGTACAATGCCTGGTCGACAAGGTGGTCCCCGGTCCGAGGTTCCAGCACGAGGAAAGGATGCTGAGCATCGGTTATGTTTAAGTGTTACTTCTAAGGTGGAAATTGATAAATTTTAGTAGTAACTTAAACATAGATTATGGACTAAAGTGTACTTGTAATTAGATTAGGTTACTATAACTAGGATTAGATAGCTTGGAGTGCAAGGCAAGCTAGGGTTTCTATCCCCTCATCTCTATAAATAGAGATGAGGAGGATGCTAGTTATTCATTCTTCTTCATCGTTGAAATAACTTTATTAGGTTATTTAATAAAGGTTTGGTACGAGGGTATATCGTGTGCATATTCTTGTCGTTCTTTGTAATCTCTCGTGTTTGCTACTTGTGCTCGATATAACTAGCGATCTAGCGTTCTGCGATCCAGCATCGGGTTTGTTGTCGAGGTATTGTCCAACAATAAAAATTATCATGGGCATATTAAACTAAGCTACAATACATTACTTAAAAATATATAAAAGCTCAATCCACTAATAGATAGCAAAAACTATATGAGAAATATAAAATGACGCCTAAAATTTACATAAATGAAATAGTAGCATACCCAATATACTCTGTAAAATCCATTTTGAACCAAAAACGCCACTTTGTAGCTACATGGCTTTAGGAAAGTACAAAAAAGAAGCGAGATCTATGATGGGAGAGATTGTGGAAGTGGTAACCCTAGTGTCTTGGATACGAAGTTATAACTTCACTTGAAGTGTCTTCATCAGATGAGCTAACTCCCATACAGACAGTCCAATTACGTAAAAGCGAACGTGGTAGAGTTCCTCGACGAAGATTTCCGGTGGAAGGTGAGACAAAGTCACTAATGGTTTTATTTGCAGGGGATCTAGTTACATTAGAAGAAGCCTTCGAAAACGAAGAATCGATCGAGGCGATGAAAGATGAGTTGTCGTCCATACAACAAAATCAAACATGGGAACTTGTAGATCCACCAGAAGGTAAGAATGTAATTAGTTTGAAATGGATATTCAAAACTCAATTTTTAGCAGATGGTAGTATTCAAAAGCACAAGGCCAAATTAGTGGTTCGAGGCTTCTCACAGCAACAAGGTGTTGACTTTGAAGAGATTTTTGCTCCTGTTGCGTGCTTTGAGATGGTCAGACTTGTACTTGCACTTGCAGCTCAGAAACAATGGAAGGTATACCAATTTGATGTGAAATCTGCATTTTTGAATGGTGACTTAGAAGAAGAAGTGTACATGTGCCAGCCACCTGGGTTAGAAAATCAAAAGGAAGAAAACAAGGTCTATCGACTGAAAAAGGCTCTTTACGGATTAAAGCAAGCACCTAGAGCGTGGTACAATAAAATCAACACATTTTTTCACGAAAACGGATTTGAAAGAAGCCAATATGAACTGACATTATACATAAAAAGGCAAGGTAATGATCTTGTAATTGTTAGTCTTTATGTTGACGATATGATTTACACAGGTTCTTCAATGCATCTTATATCCGAGTTTCAAATTCAATGAAGAGCATGGTTGATATGACGAATTTAGGAGAGCTGAGATATTTCTTGGGTCTAGAAATTAGTCAAATTGCTACAGGCATCTTCATGTGTCAAAGGAAATATCTTGAAGATACTTTGAAGAAATTCACGCTTAATTGCAAAGTAGCAGCAACTCCAATGAACATTTCTGAAAAATTAAGCTTTGACGATGATTCGGGAATGTGATGAGGCGAAAAATGAACCACTTTTAGTGGGTCATTTAAGCCGGAATTCGAATTTATTTGATCAAATATTGCCCTAAATCGTTCTTTTTGTGATTTTAGGTACTTTGGGAGTGAAATCTGGAAAAGAAAGCAATTCGGACGTTTTTGGAGCATAAAAGTGAAGAAAACGCCAAAGTCTTAATTTTCCTTGCTGGGAACAGTAGGTGACGGCGTCAAGAGTAATATCCTGACGGCGTCAAGAGCAATTTCCATGACGATCCAGAACAGATTTGACGGCGTCACAAGGAAGGGCGTCAAGAGGAAAATGCATGACGGCCTGGAAATGCATAACACATGACGGCGTCAGAAGTAGATCAAGGCAGTCCGAGAATTATTTTGGCGGCGAGGTGACGGCGTCACAAGTTTGGTCTTGACGCCGTCAGACCCTATTTCCTATATATAGTTTTCTAATTTTTACACATTAAAGAGAGAGAAGTTTTGGAGAAACCCTAGTACGATTTTGGTGCGAATTTTACAGGTTTTTCAAGGGTTCCAACCCCTTGATACCTTTCATGTGTAATTAAGATAAGTGTTCTTTTAATTCAATCAATATGTCTATGTGTTGGTTGTCTATATCTTGTTCTTGTCTTAATTCCATCATGCTAGGCTAGATCTATCTTGTGTTTGCTTGGATCTAATGAAACCTAGATGTTGATTACTTGTTTATAGTTTGTTTTGGATGAGTGAATTTATATGTTAGGCTTAAGAAAACTGGCAGATCTTCAAATGGTAACATGCTTGAACGTCTTAGGAAACATGAACCTATTGCACTAAGGTCTTTATTGGTTGTATTTAATGCATGAGCCACTGTTTACAATCCCTATAGTTGTGCTGGGCATGGTATGGGAGGAGATAAGAGCTCATAGAATTGGGGAGTTATGTGCGATACCCCATGAATGGTATTAAGGAATACAATCCGTCATCCATGCAACTATAACAAGTAATTAACGTGTAAAAGATGTCTATGGAGTAGTGAAATCTAAGTAAACACATTTTCTCCACTTATTGCTCACAACTTTAGTATAAATTAGTTTATTTTCATTTTTAGTATTTTATTTTGATTGCATCTTAGTATTGGGTTAGTTGACTAGCAACTAATTCCGCCCAAATCCTTCAAACCCGAGATATTTACTTGCTTTCTAAAAAATATAAAAATACAAAAATAATCATCCCTCATCTTTAGAACTAGTATTTAGGTTTTCTAATCCTAGCGACACTATTCCTAGCTGAACGATCAATCCCCCGGTACTTGTCACTATACTATACTACAACGATCAGGTACACTGCCTGGTGGGGGTCGTAAGCTTCTCGAGATCCCTTGAGAGGTAAAGCCTGGTGCAATTCCCACGCATCAAGTTTTTGGCGCCGCAGCCTGGGGAATAGTTATTGTCTAGGTTAGAATTTCTTTTTATTAGGTCTACTTGCTAGATTCCTTTCTAGTAAGATTTTATTTTTATTTTTAGGTTTTCTTTAGTCTATCTTAATTCTTTGTGTCTTTGTTCATAACCACCCAACATCATGGACAACGGGAACATCTTTGAACCCGTCATCCCACCATAACAAAACCCACCATTAGAACCCCTTAGGCCCCGAACCTTAGGAGAGTATTCCCGACCTAGCCACCAAGGCTACCGAAACACCATTGAGCTCACCGGAGCCAATGTGACCCCCTTGCGATCCGACACCATCCGGTTGGTGCAAAGCGGATGTGCATTCCATGGACTTCGTTCCGAAGATCCAAACCAACATCTTAAGGACTTTCTCAAAATCGTAGATTCCATATACCTAGGTGTTGAAACTAGAGAGACAACCCGTTTACGCCTATTCCAATTCTCTCTACGGGATCAAGCTAGTCAATGGCTTGAGCGTTTACCCGCGGGATCCATCACCACATGGGATAATCTCACCAATCGATTCCTTACTCAATTCTTCCCACCGGGGAAGACTGCAATGCTTAGAAATGACATTTGATGTTTGAACAACGTCAGGGTGAAACTTTCTACGAAGCATGGGCCCGTTTTAAGGATCTCCTTCATAAGGTCCCTCATCATGGTATAAACCTTTGGTTATTAGTCCAGATTTTCTACGACCATGTTGACTATCACACTAAGCGCACAATCGATAGAGCCGCGGGAGGTAAACTGCGTGATAAGAATGCCGAGGAGTCCTGGGCAATTATTGAGGAGCTCGCCACTGATAATCATGAGATGTGGGAGTTTAATCACACAATAAAAGCGGCCATCAATGCAGTCTCAACATCAGGGGGAACCACCGAAATCCCCGATGAACTCCTATGTAAACTTGAGGCAAAAGTGGACTATTTTGAGGAGAGGCAAAGGAGACCTTTAAGTCCTAGACGAGCTACCATCAATTCTGTCTCAAAACCAACTTCGGCACCATTATCCGAGTCACCCTCTAGAGAAAATGTCGAGAGTTTTCAAAACTATGCCCCACCTTGTTCCCCTACCAAGGAGCTTAGCTCGGAGTTTGAAGCTAGGATGAGAGAATATATGGCAACTCGCTCAAATCGGCTTGCTAGATTCGAGGAAGCAGTCTATAAGCAAAAAGAAGAGATGCAGGAGAAAATGAATGAGATGATGAGTCTATTAGAGGAGTATGCCACCCAGAGAACCCCCGAAAGAATGCTACTAAGGAAAGAAAGCGCCACTCCCACTACCCAATTTGTTAATTCCATCACAATTGTTCATAAGGATAACGAGAAGGTAGAAACCCCTGTTGAACAGACCTTAGAAAAACCCCCAGAATCCCAACCTTTGAGTCACTACCTGAAACATGATATAAACGAAAACACCATAACAAATTGGATTAAGGGTGATGGGCGTAACCAACTTTCCAAACAGGGTTCGGAGAAAGAGGAAAAGGAAAAAGATGAGTATGATACGTTACCAGGGGGATCGATATTCGAAAGGCTACTAGTACAAAAAGTGGCTACTAAGCAGACAGCGTGTGGGAACTTTGAAATACCAACCAGCATCGGAGACTTGAAATATCTTAGTGCTTTCGCCGACCAAGGATCGGAAGTAAATCTTATGCCCCTAACTATCTACATCCAACTAACGTCAAAAATGCCAGCTCCTACTCGTGTTAGGTTATCCCTCGCTGGACACTCGTACGTATACCCCCTAGGAATCGCAGAAGATGTATTAGTTAATGTCGCAGGATTCATGTACCCCGTTGATTTTATGATCATCGATGATAAAGGAGATGGATGCATGCCAATAATCCTTGGGGCACCATTCCTCGCCACCGCTAGGGCTGTCATTAAGTATGAAGGTAGGAAGATTGAGCTTAAATCTGGAAAAAGAAAGATTAGCTTCCCCATGATTCCGCGAAGTGGACATGAGAATTTGAGTTGGAGAAAGATCAAAAACAACATTGACACGACACCCATTCGTGTTCAGAATAAAATTCTTGCATGGGAGACAAGGATCAAAAGCTATAAGGAGGCTAAAAAAGAAAGAAGCAAAAGCAAAAAGGTTCAGGTCGAATTCGAACATACTCAACCCGCAGAAAATCATGTACCCTTTGAGGAAGGGAACTTGGTACTCTTGAGACACTTGGAAACAACAATACCACCCGATGAACCAAGTCCTTGGTGGTATGGGCCTTTTACAATTGAAGGTGTGAGCCAAGATGGGATAGCTAACTTGAGAAGCAAAGTTGGTGGAATGGTGATTGCAAGTATCGATAGGCTAAGGCACTACCACCATAACAGTAATGATCGCAACTACATGGGGTATATCATTTCGAGGGATGAGGTCACGTAGTAACCCATGACCTTGAGTCTAGCTACAAGACTCGTAAATAAAGAAAAGCGCTTCTTGGGAGGCAACCCATGTTTTGTGTGATTTTATTTTTGTTTGTTTGTTATTTGCTTCCGTATGCATGCTTAGTTTTTATTGTTGGTTGATCATGTTTCTAAATTAAAAAGTGGAAATACTTTACTTTGTTGTTTAGCCTAGTCTTAACTCCACCTAAAAGTATTTTTGCAAAAGATAAGTGTAAGGGGAAACCCCAAATATGTTTTTAAGAAACAAACCGATCATGATTCTCCACAATATTAAATGAACATGTATATTCGTATTTGTTAGAGTCAAATGCTTGTATTGAGTCATAATGAAGTTTTGCAAGATTTTCCAGGAAGTAGGACCAAGTTTTTCCAGAAATTTTCCGGAAACTTAACATAAGAATTTCTGCAGGTCAATCCTGACGGCGTCACGAGTTAACTCTTGACGGCGTCAAGTGTAAAAATCTGGAAATTTTACCGGTTTTGTTTTTCTAACGGAGTCTTATGGTTTTTGTGAATTATTAAGTTTTATAATCTCCAAGAAATCTGCAAACTTCATTCCATAAGCATTATATCTTATTTTGTTTTCTAGGATTTAGTAACTTATATAGGATGTCGCCGATTTTACGCGAGGTTGTTTTGTCTATTTTCTCAGGATTTACAGGTTATGTATGACAAGAAGATGATTTATATTCTAGATGGGAAGCTTTGATTGTTCATTTTCTTGGAGGAAGATTTAACCTGGCCACCCTATTATCCCTACCGAGCGAATCAGGGGAGTATTTGATTTCATTCTCTTTACTTTTTCACTTTTACATTCTTTACTTGAACATTGGGGACAATGTTCATCTTAAGTGTAAGGGGAGGGTAAAAAGATGATACCTTACATATGCACTTTCGCTTGAGTCTGTTTTGTTTAATGGTAGATGTGTAATAAAACTATGAGAAATACTTGTTAGTGCAATTTTAGCGCCAAATTTAAAATTTTTTACAACATTTAGGAGTGAAACTTTAGCCATAGCAAGCGTCTCATGGATAGGAGATTGTATGACTAGCACATAACCGTATATTCAGAAAAATTTTCCACCCAAATATGTGAGGTTCGCCTTTAGATTTGATAGGAAAAGCATTTACTATTAGTGCTTATGAGTGTACCGGTAGCATTTAGATTCTAGAACTTGCGTTAGTGATGCATCCCGAGACCGCTAGTAAGACTACATTCGTGTAGTAGGATTTACTACATGATAAGAGGCATTAGGATCACCCTTGTGTTAAACCCGTATTATGATTACTTGACCATTTAAGTCATATTACTTGGCTAGTTAAGTCAACTAATTTTTCCCACACCCTTAGCGTTGTACTCATTTTTAGTACACGAAATCCCTAGTACACCCCTCCGAGCCTATCTTTTCGTTTCTAACTTTAAGCATTTTACTTAAAGGAAGAATTTGTTACACCCCACTTAAATGTACAACCAAATCGCCTTAGCCTTCCGTGTATGCGCTCATTTTTAGTGCATTATTGTTATTTGTTAAACCCTAAGTTGACTATCTAATTGACTACATGGTTGCTAAGTCGAGTCATATCCTTCTACATATTGTTTTGGGACGATTGGGACTCATGGGTAAGTACTTATTTTTATGGAGTAATGGGGAAGAACATCATTTATTACCCCCATACGTAAGTTAATCTTAAAAGTGCTCCAAGTGTTTTAATTTTCTTAATTCGAGTCATTAGTTTAGTTTATTGTAAAGTATGTAAAGATTCAAGTGTAAGGGGAATTCCCATTCCCTATGATGTATTATTTTGGATGGTAGGGTAAGAGTGTATGCAAAAAAAAATAATAATAAAAAAAAAAATCGAAAAATCAAGAAAAGAAAAAGAAAAAAATAGAAAAAGAAAAAAAAAAAAAAAAAAAAACATACGGACTACCATCCCTTTTTATTCTATGTTCATTTTATGTTTTTGTTATTTTTCATTTATTAGCTTAAGTCGAGTCTAGTCTTGGCTTAGCAACGCCATATTGTACATGTAATTGACCAAGATTGTTAACTCGCCACCAGTAAAACTTCCTTTATCCAACAAAACCGTGTATTTCATATCCCTACACCTAACGTTACAACCCTTTAAAAGACCTCTTTGATAGTTTATCCTAGGTGCTTACGCCATGTGGTGGAGGTTTGATCCTTTCCCAAGCCTATGGTAATCTATTTTGCTATGACAGGTAGTGAGAGATATCTTCCGTTTCCATATTGTAATTTATACTTTATTACACCCGAGAGATGTGAGTATCTAAACACTATTTGTGAGGTGCTAGTGTATGACCTCCGTGCTTGTCTATTTGTCTTTAGTGGAACGATTATTTGTTGTAATTACTTTTATATTAGTGTTAAATGACCCCTAACTTGTATTTTGAGTAGAATAAAAGCGCATTTGCTTGAGGACAAGCAAATCTCAAGTGTAAGGGTATATGATGAGGCGAAAAATGAACCACTTTTAGGGGGTCATTTAAGCCGGAATTCGAATTAATTTGATCAAATATTGCCCTGAATCGTTCCTTTTGTGATTTTAGGTACTTTAGGAGTGAAATCTGGAAAAGGAAGCAATTCGGACGTTTTTTGAGCATAAAAGTGAAGAAAACGCCAAAGTCTTAATTTTCCTTGCTGGGAACAGTAGGTGACGGCATCAAGAGTAATATCCTGACGGCGTCAAGAGCAATTTCCATGACGATCCAGAATAGATTTGACGGCGTCACAAGGAAGGGCGTCAAGAGGAAAATGCATGACGGCCTGGAAATGCATAACACATGACGGCGTCAGAAGTAGATCAAGGCAATCCGGGAATTATTTTGGCGGCGAGGTGACGGCGTCACAAGTTTGGTCTTGACGCCGTCAGACCCTATTTCCTATATATAGTTTTCTAATTTTTACACATTAAAGAGAGAGAAGTTTTGGAGAAACCCTAGTACGATTTTGGTGCGAATTTTACAGGTTTTTCAAGGGTTCCAACCCCTTGATACCTTTCATGTGTAATTAAGATAAGTGTTCTTTTAATTCAATCAATATGTCTATGTGTTGGTTGTCTATATCTTGTTCTTGTCTTAATTCCATCATGCTAGGCTAGATCTATCTTGTGTTTGCTTGGATCTAATGAAACCTAGATGTTGATTACTTGTTTATAGTTTGTTTTGGATGAGTGAATTTATATGTTAGGCTTAAGAAAACTGGCAGATCTTCAAATGGTAACATGCTTGAACGTCTTAGGAAACATGAACCTATTGCACTAAGGTCTTTATTGGTTGTATTTAATGCATGAGCCACTGTTTACAATCCCTATAGTTGTGCTGGGCATGGTATGGGAGGAGATAAGAGCTCATAGAATTGGGGAGTTATGTGCGATACCCTATGAATGGTATTAAGGAATACAATCCGTCATCCATGCAACTATAACAAGTAATTAACGTGTAAAAGATGTCTAGGGAGTAGTGAAATCTAAGTAAACACATTTTCTCCACTTATTGCTCACAACTTTAGTATAAATTAGTTTATTTTCATTTTTAGTATTTTATTTTGATTGCATCTTAGTATTGGGTTAGTTGACTAGCAACTAATTCCGCCTAAATCCTTCAAACCCGAGATATTTACTTGCTTTCTAAAAAATATAAAAATACAAAAAAAATCATCCCTCATCTTTAGAACTAGTATTTAGGTTTTCTAATCCTAGCGACACTATTCCTAGCTGAACGATCAATCCCCCAGTACTTGTCACTATACTATACTACAACGATCAGGTACACTGCCTGGTGGGGGTTGTAAGCTTCTCGAGATCCCTTGAGAGGTAAAGCCTGGTGCAATTCCCACGCATCAGAATGGCAGATGCAACTCTATACAGAAGTCTGGTTGGACGACTAATTTATGTGACTCACTCTCATCCGGACATTACTTTCTCAGTTGGAATGGTATCTCGTGTCATGCACAAGCCATCGAAGCATCATTTTGGCACAGCAAAAAGATTACTTCGGTATTTAGCGAGTACAATTGACTATGGCATGTGGTTTCGAAAGAACAATGATAAAGATTTTTTGCTTGAAAGGATTTAGTGATAGTGATTGGGCAGGTTCTGTAGACGATAGGCGAAGTACATCAAGAAGTTGTTTTGTTCTTGGTTCAATCGTTGTGTCCTAGAGCTCAAAGAAACAAGCTACGGTTGCACTATCAACTACCTAGGCGGAGTATGTAGCTGCTGCAATAGCCGGTTGTCAAGCAATCTGGTTAAGAAGAGTATTATGTGACTTAGGTGAAGAGCACATGGAGGCTACTGAAATTATGTGTGATAACAAATCTGCTATCATGCTTGCAAGAAATCCAGTACATCACGGTCGATCAAAACACATAGAGATCAAGCATCACTTTATAAGGGAACTAATAGAGAAGGGAGAGATTAACCTCGAGCATTGCAGAACTGAAGAACAAATGGCAGACATAATGACCAAAAGCTTGGTGCCAAAGAAACATGAAGAATTCTTTTCTCAATTGGGTGTTACCAAGTTCGAATAATGGGGGAGTGTTGGAGTGTTTTAATTATTCAAACTTTGTTTATTTCTTAGTCAAGGTAGTAGTCAATAATTTTAGGGATATAATAGTTGTTATGCTTCATATTCTCTAGCTGAAGTAGGGTGAGTCAGTTGAGTCTTTTTAGCTAAGTTTTGGTTATAGACGTTGTTTCTTTGAGCTACAAGTGAAGTCAATAAAGCAATCTTTCTTTATTAATTTATCCAACACATTTAAACTTTTCTCCCTTCAAAAAAATTGTAATTCACCCGTTTATTATCCACTACTTGGGATATCTTTTATATAATAAAACAAAACCCTTAGTGGGTACTTTCGTATTTCGGAAAAAAGAATTGTAGGACCATAGACCAACCTAAATGACTTATGAATCATGCCTAAATCTAGAGAGAGAAAGTAAGTAGAGAGAGAGAGTGGAATGGAACTCCTAGTGTGTGAAAATGATAACCTTGATATTACTAAGAGCACCAACCTCTCAAATGAGGTTTACAAGAGTATTTATAGTTGTAGTCTAGGGCATCTCTTATCTTTTACATTATTACACTAATAGCCCTTAGACTTTTACAAAACATGAATACTAAACATAAACTTCATCATAATGTTATTCTAAAGCAACCTATTACTACACATTAATGACCGACACTTTTTATAAATAAAAATACGATTCTAACAATCTCCCCCTAAGTGTTGGTCATTGAAGGTTGCGCGACGTCATCATCTTTGTCTTTAAACTTTAACATTCATAGCTCTTGATTTCTTTAAGAATCACTAGATGAATCATAGTTCCAGTTCATCATGCTTCATCGTTGTTGAAGTGATCCAATGATGTCATCTGCCTTTCGTCACTTATGTGTTTGTGGTGGTTGTCTGCCATTCCAACATGCTCATACGTCTTAAGTCTTTGTCATACATACATTTGTTATTCCCGTTCTTTCACTTTGATCTTTGTCACTTTACTTTGTAGATTCTTCTTTTTGGTGAGAATCTTTCTTTGACTGTTGCTATCCTTTGATCTTTGTGAGAACTTTCCTTTGACTTTGTGATGCATGTATGAGCATGTGGAATCCATTGCCATGGAGATGATGTATAGCTGCAGGTAAACAGTTAGCAATAAACATCCGGTACTTACAGATAAGGAATTAGAGATCGTCAACAGCATAGTGTGAAGACTCCTTCTAATCTTTATCAAGGTCGTTCCCATGTTAGATACCCCCGAAGGAGCTTACGAGACCTACTAAGTAGCTCAATGACTGAGTGAGTCGCTGGGGATCACTCCACGACTGTAGACCATTTGAAACCACCGCAAACACTAAGCGTAACTCATAAAGAATTACAGAAGTGACATGCTGTCAGGGCTGCTTGATGTTGACCCTGACAGGAGTTTCCGTTCAATCATTGAGAAAATACATAAGTAAATTCACTCATAAACGTTCTCGGCAGATTGCTAAGATCTGCGTAGGACTCTTAAGTTTACATCTGGTGTCCTTAATGATGAACAACCAGTGTAGAGATATCATGTGTTCCTATTAGATCTTTTGATGAATCTCGGGGCTCTAGACTCGATAAGTGCACATTTGGTTTCCTATGCGGAGATTAGGGAGAGGTCTCCTGCTTCAATATCAACCATCTCTAAGAGACAAGTGATGCAACTCAATTATATATAATAGTATAGTAGTATAGTATCGAAATGATCCGCAAGAAATACGAATCACCCGAGTCGTTTCCAAGTGAAGGTGTGAATGGAATCAAGAATATTGATTCGTGTAATCGTGATTTGAAAAGTGGTGAAAAAGGCAAATAGTGATCAAATAATTCAATTATCAACTAACAATTATTAAACATGCAGAGAGTACAAGCTAGTAATGCACCAAGGTCTAAAACGCAAAAACGGGAATGCACGCGCGATTATTAACGTAACGCGCGAAATAAAACGCGAGTTTTAAGCTACACTAATACTACGGACTTCAAAATAATTTTAAAAAGTTAAAAATGATAAAAGAAAATTTTAAGAAAAAGAAAAATATTTTTTAGACTTTTTAATAATTTTTTATGAATTAAAAACTAATTAAACTATTTAATAATTAAAAGAAAATGTAAATAAAGTGAGAAAAATGCAATTTTAATTTCTAAAATTCTAAAATAATTGAAAACTATTTTCTAAAATATTTTTTTGATTTTTCAGGGGTTTTTCTGATTTTTTTGGATTTTCTGATAATTAAAAAGTATTAAATAATGATTAAAAATGAAAATTAAATAAGAAAAATAGCAAATTAGCTCAGAAAAATATGAAAATTTCAGGGAAATTCTAAAATATTATTTTGAATCTAGGAAAAATAAAAAAAATAAAAAATAAGCACTGTAAGTGCTTATTAGCTTGAAAACAGCTTATATTAAGTGCTTATTAATAAGCACAGTTGACCAAACTTTGACCAAACTTTTACCAAATGCTTTTTATACTTAAGTGAACTTATAAGAACAAGATTTAATCCAATAGATGCACAGGAACTCAAATAAGCACATAGGCTGTTGCATATATAAGACAGAAAATGCAGTTGACAGACCCCACTTTAAGCAGTGATATAAGCACTCTAATAAGCTGATTTTTGAAAAGTTAAGGTTGCAACTTCTAGACCACCCAGCAGAGAACACAAAAATCACAAAAGCCCTAATTTTAAACCACCAATTGAACTCCAATTAGTGCCTAGATCAGCAGTGAACAAAACAAGCAAGGCTGCACAGTTGACCTTTTTTATTACTTCCTGACTTTGACTAAAATGAGTTTCAGCAGATCTGCTCAACTTCTGGATGTATATTGAACTTATTTAACCTCAATCACACTCACAAACCCCAAATTCACAAGTTCAAACAAGTGACAGTAGCAGATTTCAGAAATGCAAGCAAAATTTTTATCAAACCTTCAACTTTGACTTTAAACCTATGAGCTACCAATTTTAAGACTAATCTGACTTACTTATGCCTAGTGTGGTCTGTTTATGCAAGAATATCAGCAGGAAAACAACAAGAGCACCCTGAAACAGATTATACCAAACAGTCCTTTAATCTATGGTTTTCACTACAAGTATTGATTATTACCTTACACCTACTGATTTATTGCTTGTAACACATTACCTAAACCATATTAAGACTGATGAGACTGTCAAATTCAGCAAGGAACATCAAGAACAAGCAAATGCAAATTATACTAGATAATAGTGGGTCGGGTTGGGTGTGCTGCTAGAACATCAATATAGGCCACATATCTTTAATTCAATCCAAATCCTTGTCATCCCACACTCATTCTATCCATTTGAGCAACCTTATCTTGATTCCACGATTCATCAACCAATCAGGAGGTACTATTAAGCCACGGTTGAAGGTTATGACACCATCTGACAACGTGTCAGATGGCTTCTAGAAAGATTATCCTCGTACTAGAATCTTTGGGTGAAAAGGATGGGTGCAGGGTAAACCAAGGTGAAAGAGATAAACAGTACATGTTAGGCGCGTTATTTTATTTTAACTGGTGTGGGTCGGGTTGGGTGTGCTATGATCGGGTTATGATAATAGTGGGTGGACCAGGTTAAAAGGTTTTGGTGGTGGGCTTGGTCTTTGGTTGTGTTTGAGGTTTGGGCTGAGTTGTGTTTGTTTAATTTGGATTAGGGATAAGTGAATATAGGATCCGGTTTGTGTTTGTTATAATAACCAAGGGACCAAATGTGTAGTATTCTGAAATTGTGAGGACCCATAATGCCATTCTTCAATTCAAGTATCCAAGGACTTTTTGTGATATTTCTTGAATATTTGGAGGGCCTGAGTCGTCAATTCTTCAAAATATCTTCATAAGGACCAATGTTGTCAACTTTGAAAGTTGAGGGACCAAATGTGAACTTTTTTCATTCCCGGGTCACTTATTCAATTTCTGAGACTTTGAGGATTCCAATTGACTATATGAGCTTCACTTTGACCACTAGCTTCCCCGGCTCCGGCTTTATTCACTTTTCCAAATCTCGTGCCCGTTTTGTCATTTTCTCGTGATTTTTCATCTTTTCTTAAATATCCGTTCATGCACATTCACAAACACAAAAACACACATTCTTTGGCATTATTGGTTAGTTTTTGGTTTATTTGGTCCAATTTTGGCTTAGAAAAGGTGAGTGAATAAGCACTCACCAAAATCCCCCGGACTAAAGTATTGCCGTGTCCTCACGCAATGTGATCAATTCACGCTCACGAGATAAATAATTTCATAACTCTTCCTACTAACTTTGAAAAGTAGCAAGGAGGTTCAAAAGAAGTCATAAAATCATTTAATCCTGCAAACGCTCCGTTTTCCAAAATTTATTTTCTTTATTTTATTCTATTTTTGGACTTTTCACACTTCATACTTGTAACGGTTTGTTGAACTTTCATTATTTTTGCAATAATTATTAGGGTCGACGAGTAGAAACACTTCTATTTAAGAAGTGACCATTCGGATAAAAATCGTCATCCTTGATTTTTCACGAGCTCCCAAACTAAGCGTAAAAACGAGATCACAGCTTATCTACAAATTTAATGCTAACACTACTCATAAAAGTTACTCGTAGAAACTCCTTACTCCCATGTCCTAAGTTTTTGTATCTCATTATTTTATTTTTGTTGAGAAATGAATCGCTTCATATTTTCTCGTTTCAATAATTTTTAGTCCGATAGTGACACCTAAGTTAAAACGATAAATAGTTATTCATTTTCTCTTAAGAACCACTGCAATAGAAATTCGGTCCACATCAAGGAATTTGGGGTACATACAATATCAGAAATATAAGTTGCGGAGTACGATCACGTGCACCTCATGTGACTGATTACTAATCGCTTATCACATGCACCTCACGCGCCAACAACTTATTGATACATACATATCTCTTATTCAACAATACTACAACTTTCACTTTTGTAATTTCTCACTTTTTTCACTTTTCTCATATTCTTCATTTTTTTCTTTTCTACACTTTTTTTCTCAACATCAATGGCAGCTTATAGGGTAGCTCCAAAACCACATAGATAATCAACTTTTGACTTTTGATTTTTTACTTTTTGCTCTTATTTTTGGTGTTCCTTGATATGTACCCAACTTCTAAAGCAAAAATTCTCTTAAGAAAACAAATAACTAAGTAGTATTCAAACCTAAATACCACTAATTATCCTAGAACATCTATTATATATATTGGCGACGTATCTGATGGGAGTAAAAAGCCACGAGTACCTCCTATGAGCTCTAAAGAGAACCACTACTCCACGTTTAGCATTAAACTTGTAAATAAACTCTATCATTTCTCGTTCTCTGCAAATTTAAGACCTCAAATAATGAGATTAGCAGATGCTTAGCCAATAATCAGCCACGCATATATAAAGTCAAAAACGGGAGCTTGCAAACTCTTGGAAAGAATTCGCGTTTTGTAGCTCCTAGTGTAAATGACTAGCGAAAGCTTTTCAAGTTGTGCATGTATAAAGCCAAGTACAGGAGCCGACAAAAGAGTAGCTCCTAGTGTACAAGGCTAGCACAAACTTTTATGATTATCATTGGTTAAGGGAACAAGCTAGGGCTCAACACGCCCGGTCAAGTCAAAATATTTATTCCTACTCTCGCCAGCAAGAAAGTCAACAAGGTGTCAAATCACTTATTCAAACTTTATTATATTTTTGCACAACTTTTTCAACTTTTTCTCATTTTTTTGTGCTTTTTCATGACTTTTCATTCATTTTTCTTCAAAATTTTTGAAATTTTTCAATTTTTTTTTTCATTTTTGGTGGAAAAACGGAGTTACGAGAGTACACGACATGGTGAAAACTGCAAGGTCAAAATCGAATCGAAGATTCACCCCCCCGGACTAGAATGAAACATTGTCCTCAATGTTTTACGGGCAAAGGTAATCCTAACAAATATCTAGGGCCGTTTATTAAGTATGCCAAAGAAAATGTTAGTCGATAAGATTTTCGGATATTGGATTTCCATAAGCAACGATGAATGAGACTTGAGTGGAGAGAAAGACAAAACCACGAGCACGAGAGTCATCATAAATCGGGGACAATCCTGGACAATCATCACAAACAACCACGAAACACGAGATTGGAAGAGGTACCCCCTCTTCACGTTATTTATTAGAAATTAGAAAATTAAGAAGATGAAATTGGATAAGCATGGGTTGCCTCCCACGAAGCGCTTTGTTTTTGATTACCGAGTCACGTAGCTTGACTCGATCCCCGAATTCATTTGTCCTTGGGGAAAGTTTGGAGATCTGGGACTACCATGGTTGGTACGTCCCCTCCGAAATAGTGTTTCAAACGGTGACCATTCACATTAAAGTTGGGCCCATTAAGTTGAGCCAACTCAATAGTTCCATAAGGGAATACTTGTGTTATGGTGAATGGTCCAGACCAACGGGTTTTAAGCTTACCCGAGAAAATCTTTAACCGAGAGTTAAAAAGAAGCACTTGATCACCAACGTTGAAAACGCGGTCTTTGATCTTAGCATCATGAAGTATTTTTGTTTTCTCTTTATAAATTAAAGAATTCTCGTAAGCTTGATCACGAAGTTCGACTAATTCGTTCAATTGAACTTTTTGGTGATCACCCGCGGTTTTTAAGTCAAAATTTGCATGTTTTAAGGCCCAGTAGGCCTTGTGCTCAAGTTCGATGGGCAAATGACAAGCTTTCCCGTAAACCAACTTATATGGAGTACACCCGATTGGGGTTTTGTAAGCTGTCCGGAAAGCCCATAAAGCATCGTCTAGCTTATCGGCCCATGAGGCACGGTGCTCACCTACGGTCCTTTCTAATATCCTTTTTAAGCCACGATTGGACACCTCCACTTGACCACTCGTTTGTGGATGATAAGCCGTGGAAAGACGATGTGTGACACCATATTTAAGCATAACTTTCGCAAATTGATCATTGCAAAAATGGGTCCCACGATCGCTTATGATGGCTCGAGGTGCACCAAATCGGGCAAAGAGACTCTTCAAAAACTTAACAACAACTCGGGCGTCATTGGTGGGGAGCGCCTTCGCTTCAACCCATTTGGACAAATAATCGACGGCCACGAGAATATATTTGTTAACCCTAGACGACGGGAATGGCCCCATGAAATCGATGCCCCAAATGTCAAAAATCTCACAAACTTGAATCGCATTTTGCGGCATTTCATCTTTTTGAGAGATTTTCCCTTGACGTTGGCAAGAATCACATGTTTTCACCAATTCATGGGCATCCCGATATATCGTCGGCCAATAGAAGCCGGAATCGAACACTTTCTTTGCGGTGAAATTGGCACCATGATGTCCCCCCGTGGGTCCACTATGACATGCCTTAAGTATTTCAACGGCATCCGTACCGTGAACACACCGCTGGATCACTTGATCCGCACAGACTTTGAACAAGTAGGGGTCGTCCCAAAAATAATGTTGGACATCTTTAAAGAATTTCTTCTTTTGTTGGGACGACATCGCTTTCTTAATGAAATTCCCCGCATGGTAATTCGCAAAATCGGCGAACCATGGGGTATGTTGGTCAATTTCGGTCACACTCCCAAGTGTCTCGAGAGGAAAAGCATCGTTGATTTCCTTGTTCTCGAGAACACTTTGATGGGGGTTCTCAAGTCTAGAAAGGTGATCGGCAGCAAGATTCTCAGCTCCTTTTTTGTCTCGTATTTTGATAAGGCGAAAAATGATCCGTTTTTAGGGGGTCATTTAAGCCCGAATCCGACTTTATTTGATCAAATATTGCCCTAAATCGTTCCTTTTGTGATTCTAGGTGTTTGGAGAGTGAATTCTGGAAAAGAAGCCATTTTGGACGTTTTTGGAGCATAAAAGTGAAGAAAATGGCAAAGTACCAAATTTCCATGCTGAAGATACATCTTGACGGCGTCAGACATGAAGATTAAAATACCGAAGGTGGTGACGGCGTCAAATTCCTTCATGACTGCTTCAAAGTGGCAAGAATAAAATACCGTGGTTCATGACGGCGTCACATAAGCCGTCATAAGTAGATCAAGGCCGTCCGAGGAAGTATATGGCGGCGAGGTGACGGCGTCACATGTAACTCTTGACGCCGTCAGCCTACTTTTCCTATATATAGTTTTCTAGTTTTTTTATTAAAAAGAGAGAAGTTTTGGTGAAACCCTAAAGACGAATTTGGTGTATCTTTTACAGGTTTTTCAAGGGTTCCAAACCTTGAGACCTTGCATTGTAATTGAGATAAGTGTTCTTCCAATTCAATCAATATGTCTATGTGTTGGTTGTTTATATCTTGTTCTTGTCTCAATTCTACTATGCTAGGCTAGATTTCTTTTGTGTTTGCTTAGATCTAATGAAACCTAGATGTTGATTATGTGTTGATTACTTGTCTATTCTTGTCTTGGATGAATGATATTATATGTTAGGCTTAAGAAAACTGGCAGATCTCCAAATGGTAACATGCTTGAACGTCTAAAGAAATATGAACCGAGGCATACTAGGTCTTTATTGGTTGTATTTAATGCATGAGCCACTGTTTACAATCCCTATAGTTGTGCTGGGTCATGGTGTAGGAGGAGATAAGAGCTCATAGAGTTGGGGAGTTATGTATGCCACCCCACGAATGGTATTAAGGAATACAATCCGTCATCCATACAAGTGTAACAAGTAATTAACGTGTAAAAAATATCTAGGGAGTAGTGAAGTCTAAGTAAACACAATTTCTCCAATTACTGCTCACAACCTTAGTATAATTTAGTTTAATTTCATTTTTAGTATTTTATTTTGATTGCATCTTAGTTTTGGGTTAGTTGAATAGCAACTAATTCCGCCCACTCTTCCAAAACCCGAGATTTTACTTGCTTTCATAAAAATATAAAAATACAAAAATAATCATCTCTCACCTTTAGAACTATTAATTAGGTTTTCTAATCCTAGCGACACTATTCCTAAGCTGAACGATCAATCCCCCGGTACTTGTCACTATACTATACTACAACGATCAGGTACACTGCCTGGTGGGGGTTGTAAGCTTCTCGAGATCCCTTGAGAGGTAAAGCAAGGTGCGATTCCCACGCATCAAGTTTTTGGCGCCGCAGCCCGGGGAATAGTTATTGTCTAGGTTAGGATTTCTTTTTATTAGGTCTACTTGCTAGATTCCTTTCTAGTAAGATTTTTATTTTTATTTCTAGGTCTTCTTTAGTCTATCTTATTTCTTCGTGCCTTTGTTCGTAACTCTTTACCATCCGACATCATGGAAGGTGGTAACATCTTTGAACCCATCATCCCACCGCAACAAAACCCACCATTAGAACCCCTTAGGCCCCGAACCTTAGGAGAGTATTCCCGACCTTGCCACCAAGGCTACCGAAACACCATTGAGCTCACCGGAGACAATGTGACCCCCTTGCGATCCGACACCATCCGGTTGGTGCAAAGCGGATGTGCATTCCATGGACTTCGTTCCGAAGATCCAAACCAACACCTTAAGGACTTCCTCAAAATCGTAGACTCCATAGACCTAGGTGTTGAAACTAGAGAGACAACCCGATTACGCCTATTCCCATTCTCTCTACGAGATCAAGCTAGTCAATGGCTTGAGCGTTTACCCGCGGGATCCATCACCACATGGGATAATCTCACCACTCGTTTCCTTGCTCAATTTTTCCCACCGGGGAGAACTACTAAGCTTAGGAATGACATTTTGATGTTCCAACAACGTCAAAATGAATCTCTTTATGAAGCATGGACTCGTTTCAAGGACTTACTTCAAAAAGTCCCTCATCATGGCATAGATCTTTGGCTCCAAGTCCAAATCTTCTATGACCATATCGACATCTCCACGAGGCGAATCATTGACCAATCGGCCGGTGGTAAGCTACGTGATCTTAGTGCGGAACAATCATGGGAACTCATAGAAGATCTTGCTCTCTATGACAATGAAAGTTGGAATGATCCCCGTGATTTGAACAAAACGGTCAAGGCAATATCTTTGCCTTCGAACAATTCAAGCACTCCCGACCGTAGGATCATGGAACTTGAGGACCAAGTCAAGTTTCTCATGAAATCTTACGAAGCTCATAAGCCTTCAAGCCAAGTAAGCAGAATCGCTTCTACATGCAAACTGTGCAACGGCCCTCATGAGACCTATAACTGCATGGAACTTCCAAAACATGCTTATAACGAATTCACATCATCACACATAGGTCAAGGTCCTCGAACTTCTGCCGAAGCATATGAGGCATGGAAGGATAAACCTGATTTTAAAGGGTACCGAACACAAAGTGTATCCTTCAATGACTCCTCACCACTCACTTGGTCCGAGCATTTTCCATCACAAGGCATTCCTAGGCAAAGCTGTGAAGATACTTTAAAGAAATTCATTCTCTCTCAAGAACTACAGCTCGCTACGCTCGAGGCCAAATTTAAACAACAGCAGGATGATGTAAACAACAAGATTTGTAATATGTTGACTGCTATTAAAGAGCATATTGATAATAAGCCCATTCCCGTTAATGAGGTTAAATCTGCTACCATCATGAGTCCACCAGCCTCCCCTGTAAAAATAAAAAGTCCTAACAAGCTATTCAAATATCTGTCTCCTAACGGAAAAGAACCTGTCAACCCCCCTGGACCAATCCACTTCGTAAACACCATCACCATGATATCTGCTTCAACACCCGACCCAACCCAACAACAACCTAACAAATTCAGTCAAACAGCGAAAGATGAGACCCCAAGGGTTGACCATGATTTGGCAAGAAAACCTACCGACTCACCCGAGCAATACACCGCGCAAGAATCCGACAAACAGGATGAAAGGAAAAAGAAATCGGAAGAGCATGAGAAAGGTCCAACCATTTTGGGTAAATCTATTATAGAAAAACCCGAGAGAAAAATGGAGGATGTTATTAGTGTGGGTAACAATCAGACTAAGGAAAGTAACCATAAAGTTTTCCAGATCCCCTGTACCATTAAGGAAAAGCTCTTAACCGATAGTTATATAGATCCTAGCTTCCCAGTCAACATAATCCCCCTCTCCCTATACCACAAAACCTTCCCAGAGCACGTTGCGTGCAAGAGAGTAATAGAAAATTTATCAATTAGGATTGGAGAGCTTGATTACAATACTGACCTCAACGTGGTTGATGACGTGGACCCTTTCACCAATCAAAAGTTAACCCACCTTATCCTCGGGATACCATTTATCAATGAATCGGGAGCAATCCTTGATGAGAAAGATGGTAGTGTAGTACTCACTAATGGTGTTAGGAAGGTAATCTTTCGTAGGGATAGTGAGGAGGTGTACGAGTATCGTCCCTCTTTTGAGGGGAATCTATATGGGTCAAAGGATGGAGAGTTGGAGAAGATAAGATGACGTGATCCGAATAATCTCAAAATCCCCTGCATGATCGGTCATAAGTACTTCGATAACATATACATTAATGTATTCCTGCCAAAGAATTTTATGTCATTGTTTCATTATAACAATATCTGCAGATGGGGGATGATTTATAAGGGAGAGAAAGTGGTTGGTAAGGATCATGAAATCCAGGTGTTCGTAGGAAATATGGCATTCCCTATGGAATTCACGATTGTGGACAACATAGAGGACTATGTCGACCCTAGGTTAGCACAAGTCGTCTTTGGAGCACCCTTTTGTGAAATCACTAATTTGATAGTGGATGACTTGAACGGAATCATGACCTTCACTGATGGGATTAGGAGGATTTCATACCAAACGCCATACAAGAGAAAAGACCTTAAGGGAATAGATTGTGACGGGCTTGATGTGATGAGCTCCCAACTTATCTTGTGTGATGAAGATGTTAGGAGAGGATGTAGGAATATTTCTGATTTATCATGTGGATTCTTTAAGAATGTTAGTAAGCTTGGTTCTAAGTATCGACAAGATGTTTTCGAATTCGAAGATCCGAAGTACTTGCACTATGAAAGCGATACTGGTTTAGAAGACGACCTAGAGAGTGGAACCAATGATGAAATCACGTGATAACCCATGACTTTGAGTCTAGCTACAAGACTCGTAAATAAAGAAAAGCGCTTCTTAGGAGGCAACCCATGTTTTGTGTGATTTTATTTGTTTGATTGTTATTTGCTTCCGTATGCATGTTTTATTTCTATTGTTGGTTGATCATGTTTCTCAATTAAAATGTGGAAATACTTTATTATGTTGTTTGGCCTAGTCTTAACTTCAACCTAGAGGTATTTTTGCAAAAGATAAGTGTAAGGGGAAACCCCAAATATGTTTTTAAGAAACAAACCGATCATGATTCTCCACAATTTTAAATGAACATGTATATTCATATTTGTTAGAGTCAAATGCTTGTATTGAGTCATAATGAAGTTTTGCAAGATTTTTCAGGAAGTAGGACAAAGTTTTTCCAGAAATTTTCCGGAAACTTAACATAAGAATTTCTGCAGGTCCATTCTGACGGCGTCAGAGTATTGCTCTTGACGGCGTCAGGAGTTAAAATCTGGAAATTTTACCGGTTTTGTTTTTCTAACGGAGTCTTATGGTTTTTGTGAATTATTAAGTTTTATAATCTCTAGGAAATCTGCAAACTTCATTCCACAAGCATTATATCTTACTTTGTCTTCTAGGATTTAGTAACTTATATAGGATGCCGCCGATTTTACGCGAGGTTGCCTTGTCTATTGTTGTCAGGATTTACAGGTTATTTGTGACAAGAAGATGATTTATATTCTGGAAGGGAAGCTTTGATTGTTCGTTTTCTTGGAGGAAGATTTAACCTGGCCAACCTATAATCCATACCGAGCGAATCAGGGGAGTATTTGATTTCATTCTCTTTACCTCTTAACTTTTACATTCTTTACTTGAACATTGGGGACAATGTTCATCCTAAGTGTAAGGGGAGGGTAAAAAGATGATACCTTACATATGCACTTTCGCTTGAGTTTGTTTTGTTTGATAGTAGATGTGTAATAAAACTATGAGAAATACTTGTTAGTGTAATTTTAGCGCCAAATTTAAAATTTTTTACAACATTTAGGAGTAAAACTTTAGCCATAGCAAGCGTCTCATGGATAGGAGATTGTATGACTAGCACATAACCGTATATTCAGAAAAATTTTCCACCCAAAAATGTGAGGTTCGCCTTTAGATTTGATAGGAAAAGCATTCATTACTGGTGCTTATGAGTGTACCGGTAGCATTTAGATTCTAGAACTTGCGTTAGTGATGCATTCCGAGACCGCTAGTGAGACTACATTCGTGTGGTAGGATTTACTACATGATAAGAGGCATTAGGATCACCCTTGTGTTAAACCCGTATTATAATTACTTGACCATTTAAGTCATATTACTTGGCTAGTTAAGCCAACTAATTTTTCCCACACCCTTTGCGATGTACTCATTTTTAGTACACGATACCCCTAGTACACCCCTCCGAGCCTATCTTTTCGTTTCTAACTTTAAGCATTTTACTTAAAGGAAGAATTTGTTACACCCCACTTAAATGTACACCCAAATCGCCTTAGCTTTCCGTGTATGCGCTCATTTTTAGTGCATTATTGTTATTTGTTAAACCCTAAGTTAACTTTCTAATTGATTACATGGTTGCTAAGTCGAGTCATATCCTTGTACAAATTGTTTTGGGACGATTGGGACTCATGGGTAAGTACTTATTTTATGGAGTAATGGGGAAGAACATAATATTATTACCCCCCATATGTACGTTAATCTTAAAAGTGCTCCAAGTGTTTTGATTTTCTTAATTCGAGTCATTAGAATAGTTTAATGTAAAGTATGTAAAGATTCAAGTGTAAGGGGAATGCTTATACCCCTATGATGTATTATTTTGGATGGTAGGGTAAGAGTGTATGAAAAAAAAAATATAAAAAAATAAAAAAAAAAAAAAAAAAAAAAAAAAAAGAAAAAAACATACGGACTACCATCCCGTTTTTATTCTATGTTTATTTTATGTTTTTGTTATTTTTCATTTATTAGCTTAAGTCGAGTCTAGTCTTGGCTTAGCAACGCCATCTTGTACATGTAATTAACCAAGATTGTTAACTTGCCACCAGTAAAACTTCCTTTATCCAACAAAACCGTGTATTTCATATCCCTACACCTAACGTTACAACCCTTTAAAAGACCTCTTTGATAGTTTATCCTAGGTGCTTACGCCATGTGGTGGAGGTTTGATCCTTTCCCAAGCCTATGGTAATCTATTTTGCTATGACAGGTAGTGAGAGATATCTTCCATTTCCATAATGTTATATTACTTTATTACACCCGAGAGATGTGAGTATCTAAACACTATTTGTGAGGTGCTTGTATATGACCTCCGTGCTTGTCTATTGGTCTTTAGTGGAACGATTATTTGTTGTAATTACTTTTATATTAGTGTTAAATGACCCCTAACTTGTCTTTCGAGTGGAATAAAAGCGCATTTGCTTGAGGACAAGCAAATCTCAAGTGTAAGGGTATATGATAAGGCGAAAAATGATCCGTTTTTAGGGGGTCATTTAAGCCCGAATCCGACTTTATTTGATCAAATATTGCCCTAAATCGTTCCTTTTGTGATTCTAGGTGTTTGGAGAGTGAATTCTGGAAAAGAAGCCATTTTGGACGTTTTTGGAGCATAAAAGTGAAGAAAACGGCAAAGTACCAAATTTCCATGCTGAAGATACATCTTGACGGCGTCAGACATGAAGATTAAAATACCGAAGGTGGTGACGGCGTCAAATTCCTTCATGACGGCGTCAAAGTGGCAAGAATAAAATACCGTGGTTCATGACGGCGTCACATAGGCCGTCATAAGTAGATCAAGGCCGTCCGAGGAAGTATATGGCGGCGAGGTGACGGCGTCACATGTAACTCTTGACGCCGTCAGCCTACTTTTCCTATATATAGTTTTCTAGTTTTTTCATTAAAAAGAGAGAAGTTTTGGTGAAACCCTAAAGACGAATTTGGTGTATCTTTTACAGGTTTTTCAAGGGTTCCAAACCCTTGAGACCTTGCATTGTAATTGAGATAAGTGTTCTTCCAATTCAATCAATATGTCTATGTGTTGGTTGTTTATATCTTGTTCTTGTCTCAATTCTACTATGCTAGGCTAGATTTCTTTTGTGTTTGCTTAGATCTAATGAAACCTAGATGTTGATTATGTGTTGATTACTTGTCTATTCTTGTTTTGGATGAATGATATTATATGTTAGGCTTAAGAAAACTGGCAGATCTCCAAATGGTAACATGCTTGAACGTCTTAAGAAACATGAACCGAGGCGTACTAGGTCTTTATTGGTTGTATTTAATGCATGAGCCACTGTTTACAATCCCTATAGTTGTGTTGGGTCGTGGTGTAGGAGGAGATAAGAGCTCATAGAGTTGGGGAGTTATGTATGCCACCCCACGAATGGTATTAAGGAATACAATCCGTCATCCATACAAGTGTAACAAGTAATTAACGTGTAAAAAATATCTAGGGAGTAGTGAAGTCTAAGTAAACACAATTTCTCCAATTACTGCTCACAACCTTAGTATAATTTAGTTTAATTTCATTTTTAGTATTTTATTTTGATTGCATCTTAGTTTTGGGTTAGTTGAATAGCAACTAATTCCGCCCACTTTTCCAAAACCCGAGATTTTACTTGCTTTCATAAAAATATAAAAATACAAAAATAATCATCTCTCACCTTTAGAACTATTAATTAGGTTTTCTAATCCTAGCGACACTATTCCTAAGCTGAACGATCAATCCCCTGGTACTTGTCACTATACTATACTACAACGATCAGGTACACTGCCTGGTGGGGGTTGTAAGCTTCTCGAGATCCCTTGAGAGGTAAAGCAAGGTGCGATTCCCACGCATCATATTTCGACATTAAATTCTTGGAGCAAAAGAACCCACCGCATTAAACATGGCTTCGCATCTTGTTTAGCCATTAAGTACTTTAAGGCTGAGTGGTCCGTATACACTATGCACTTTTTAAGGAGCAAATAAGACCTAAATTTTTCAAAAGCATAGACAACCTCTAACATTTCCTTTTCGGTAGTTGTATAATGATGTTGGGCTTCGGTCATAGTCTTACTTGCATAGTGTATCGGTTGAAAATATTTATTCTTACGTTGCCCCAGAACTGCACTAATGGCATAATCACTTGCATCACACATTAGCTCAAATGGTAAGCTCCACTCGGGGGCAACTAAGATTGGTGCCTCCGTTAACTTCTTCTTTAAAACATTAAATGCATCGACGCATTAATTTGTGAAGTTAAACGGAGCATCTTTTTCTAAAAGGTGGGTCAGAGGCCGGGCTATTTTGGAGAAGTCTTGTATAAAATGTCGATAAAAGCCGGCATGACCAAGGAAACTTCGGATTCCTTTGACGGTCGTCGGGTGTGGTAATTTAGCAATAACATCGACTTTTGCCCGATCCACCTCAATTCCAGATTTGGATATTTTATGGCCGAGGACTATTCCCTCTTTAACCATAAAGTGGCTCTTCTCCCAATTTAGAACCAAATTGGTGTTTTCACACCGTATCAGCATTTTCTCTAAATGGGAGAGGCAAGAGTCGAAAGAATTTCCGTAGACGGAGAAGTCGTCCATGAACACTTCCATGGTTTTTTCAATCATATCCGAGAAAATAGCCATCATACACCGTTGAAACGTTCCCGGAGCGTTACATAAGCCAAAGGGTATTCTCCGATAGGCAAACGTTCCATACGGGCAAGTAAAAGTGGTCTTTTCTTGATCCGGGGGATCAATGGGGATTTGAAAGTACCCAGAAAAGCCATCCAAGAAACAATAGAACTCATTTCCCGCTAACCGTTCAAGCATTTGGTCCATAAAAGGGAGCGGGAAATGGTCTTTACATGTCGCATCATTCAACTTGCGGTAGTCGATACAAACTCTCCATCCGGTCACAAGTCTAGTCGGTATAAGCTCATTATCGTCATTTTTCACAACAGTGATTCCGCCCTTCTTTGGAACACAATGAATCGGGCTAACCCAAGAACTATCCGAGATCGGATAAATCATTCCAGCATCAAGGAGTTTAATAACTTCCTTTTTGATGACTTCGTGGATTAGTGGGTTAACCCGTCGTTGTTGTTGGACGGAAGCTTTGTGATTATCGTCAAGCAGAATCTTATGAGTACAAAATCGAGGGTCGATTCCCTTAATGTCGGATATTTGCCAAGCAATCGCACCTTTATGCTTCCGAAGCACATCTAAGAGTCGTGTCTTCTACTCATCTTTAAGGCCTTTTGATATTATAACCGGTAATTTATCATTTTTTTCCAAGTATGCGTATTCGAGATGAGGAGGCAAATCCTTGAGCTCGAGCTCCGGAGGATTCTCAATAGACGGCTTTACTTCTTTTACGTCTGCCATTTTTAAGTCTACCGGAGGGGAAGAAACAATCGGGTTTTCATTTAAAAGTTTTTCAATTAATGAAATGTCCCCCTCCGGATCAAAGTTATTATTATCAATTTCTGGTGGAAATGATTCATTTGAAAGACAAGCATTGATTTCTTCCCAAGCGAGATCACTTCCCTCAAACGGAGTGAGGGAAGGGGAAGAATCGGAGACGATAGGTTCAAAAGAAGGAGTGGGATTGCCACTCGAAGCATTATCGGTGAAACCAAGAATTTCTTGAGCATACTCCTCCGTAGCTTCATCAATAACATCGATTCGATTGACGGAAGAAACATCGTAATCGGAGGAGTATCTCGCGGTTTGATCAAGGTTAAAAGTGACGGCTTCGTTTCCAACATGTAAAGTAATCTCCTCGTCGTAAACATCAATTAAAGCACGACCGGTCCTTAGGAAACCTCTCCCGAGAATGAGAGGAACCCGTGGATTGGCATCGAAATCAACAACCACAAAATCGGCAGGGAAATGGAATTTCCCAACATTGACAAAAATATCCTCGGCTATGCCAATTGGACGAGACGTAGATCGGTCGGCAAGCTCGAGGGTCATAAGCGTCGGTGTCAAGTTAGGGAGAGACAACTTTTTCCAAATCGACAATGGCATTAGGTTAATGCTAGCACCAAGATCGGCCAAGGCGAAGCATTGAACCATACCCGAAAAATTGCACAGTATAAGAAACTTGCCAGGGTCTTCAAGCTTTTCGGGTAGCTTTTTAAGAAGAACCGCTGAGCAATTCTCGTTCATTTGGGTTCTCGACATTTCAAAAAGCTTTTCCTTATTATTTAAAAGTCCTTTTAGCATTGAAGCAAATTTAGGCATCAAAAGTATAGCATCCGCGAGACTTATATCAAAATGCAATTCTTGAAAAATCTGATAAAATTTCTCCATTTGGTTTTTATCTTTCTCGCGGTGCTTTTGTTCGTTTAAACGTGACGGATAAGGCAACTTTGTTTTAACGGGCATATCTTTTTCATAAACAACTTTTTCCTTTCCCTTGGACGTCGGGACCACCGGAGGTTGGATGTCTTCGGTCCTTCCATTATTAATAGGAATTTCCGTATCCGTTGTCGCCTCGGGTTCACGGGCGACTACCTTGGGAGGTAGAGAAGAAGAGGTAGTCGGAGCCATTGGTCCATCATAAGAAACACCACTCCTTGTCGTGATCGCTTTAGCATCGCCCCTCGGGTTAGCGAACGTGTTGCTTGGCAAAGTTCCAGAGCCCGAGGGTCGATCATTTAAACGCTTGTTGATATCATTGATTTGAGTTGCAAACATTTTCGTTGTTTCATCTTGTTTAGCAATTAAAGCTTGTTGTCCTTGAATCAATTGTTTAATCAACTTTTCCGTGGGCGACGGATTTGGAATAGCAGCTTGATTTGATTATTAAAACTTTGCCCACGGTTTTGAAAATTTCCATTATTCTGATTTCCATGATTAACATTTCCATGATTGTTATTCTGAAAATTCCCATTGTTTTGAAAATTATTCCCTTGAGGCGGGCCTTGGTGGTAATTTCCCCGGTTTTGATTTTGTTGAAAATTCTGATTTTGACTTTGAAAACCATTATTTCCACGGTTGTGATTTTGATTGTTATTGAATTGATGATTACGGTTTTGCACATTGTTATTCTGATTCACTTGATTAGGTTGATTAAACCCGGGTGGTCCTTGAAAATGGCTCGAACGGTAGCTGAGGAGATTACGGTCTCCTTGAAGAGGTGGGTAACCGTTGCCACCCATATTCGCAGCATACACGTTCTCTTGAGCAAAAGAGCCGGTCGTCGGACATTCATAATACGGGTATGGACCACCACAAGTTTCACAAACAACATTGACCACATTAACTTGTGTGTCTTTGGCTTGATTCGGCATCATTTGGTACATTCTTAGCATAGCCGTCGACAAATCGTCAATTTTCTTATTCAAGACGGCTAGCTCGGGGTTAGAAGAAGAGTTTAGAGTCGCAGTCAATCTTATTGGCTCATTCCTCTCGGCTGAGGAATCCCAATAGTTATAATGGGCCGTCATATTCTCGATTAGCTCGTAACAATCCTCAGGACGACGTTTCATAAAAGTACCACCAGCTGCAGCATTGATCGTGTCCCTATGTCGTAAAGTCAATCCATTATAAAATGTATCAATTATTGTGACGAGAAGCATATTATGATTCAGACAACGATCAATGGCAAGCTTGTAACGCTCCCAAACCTCAAACAAAGACTCATCCGGGAGTTTTCGAAAATTACTAATATCATTCCTCAATTTCGTCACCATCGATGGTGGAAAATACTTCGCCAGGAACTTGGAAACCATTTCATTGAAAGTATGAATCGAGTTCCTGGGAAGGTAGAGCTGGCATAACAGGTGCACACGACACGAACACGACACGAACACGATAAGACACGGACCTGTTAAGCCTTGACACGAACACGACACGATAAACTAATCGTGTCAGATCTTAAAACACGAACACGAACACGAAAATTAACAGGTCACACGAACACGACACGATAAGACACGATAAGAGGTCTTAACAGGTCTTGACACGCTAAAACACGAAATCTTAACAGGTCTTAACAGGTCTTTAACAGGTCTTAACAGGTATTAACAGGTCTTAACAGGTCTTTAACAGGTCTTAACAGGTCTTTAACGGGTTTTAACAGGTCTTATCGTGTCTTATCGTGTCTTAACAGGTTACACGAGGTCTTGACACAAACACGACACGTTATCTTATCATGTCATCTTACACGAACACGAACACGACACGAAACACGATAAGCCCAAACACAAAACCTGTTAACTTCGTGTCGTGTCGTGTCGTGTTTTCGTGTTTCATGTCGAAATTGCCAGCTCTATGGGAAGGCGATCAAACCACGCGGTGGCATGATGCGTTAGAGAATAGGGGAAGAGAGAGAGACGGAGGGCGTCATCGGAGACCCCGTTTTGTTTCATATATTGGGTGACGGTTAAAAACTTATCGAGATGCTTATTTGCATCGTCACCCGGTAATCCGTGAAATTGGCACGAATTTTGGACTTGTTGTATCATGTGGTGCTTAAGTCCAAAATCCGTAGCCTCAATATTTAGAGGGGCAATCGGACCACCTCTACCATGCATCGTGGGTTGGCACAGCTCCTCCATCGTTCGGAGATCGGGAGCCGGCATGTGTTGGTTTTCATCACCACCCACCGGAGGGTGTTGATCATTCATATCCATCTCCTCAACGTTAAGGAAATGGACACGGTGTGTGTGTCGTATTACCCTTTCGGGATTTGAGAGCGGAGAAGTAAGATTCTCAGAAGTAGAACGGGTGTGCATACACCAAAATCAAAATTAAAAAGAAAATAGAAAAGAAAATCTTTTTGTTTTTATTTATTTTTCAATTTTTTTTTCTCAAAAACTTTTTTTTTTCTTTTCTTAAAACGTAACGTTAATCGAAAACCGTTTCTTTCAAAACCACGCGCGACGGGACGGGAGAGAAGAATGGATCTCTCTTCAGAAGAATGGATCTCTCGCAGCATACATGTTCTCTTGAGCAAAAGAGCCGGTCGTCGGACATTCATAATACGGGTGTGGACCACCACAAGTTTCACAAACAACATTGACCACATTAACTTGTGTGTCTTTGGCTTGATTCGGCATCATTTGGTACATTCTTAGCATAGCCGTCGACAAATCGTCAATTTTCTTATTCAAGACGGCTAGCTCGGGGTTAGAAGAAGAGTTTAGAGTCGCAGTCGATCTTATTGGCTCATTCCTCTCGGCTGAGGAATCCCAATAGTTATAATGGGCCGTCATATTCTCGATTAGCTCGTAACAATCCTCAGGACGACATTTCATAAAAGTACCACCAGCTGCAGCATTGATCGTGTCCCTATGTCGTAAAGTCAATCCATTATAAAACGTATCAATTATTGTGACGAGAAGCATATTATGATTCGAACAACGATCAATGGCAAGCTTGTAATGCTCCCAAGCCTCAAACAAAGACTCATCGGGGAGTTTTCGAAAATTACTAATATCATTCCTCAATTTCGTCACCATCGATGGTGGAAAATACTTCGCCAGGAACTTCGAAACCATTTCATTGAAAGTATGAATCGAGTTCCTGGGAAGGTAGAGCTGGCATAACAGGTGCACACGACATGAACACGACACGAACACGATAAGACACGGACCTGTTAAGCCTTGACACGAACACGACACGATAAACTAATCGTGTCAGATCTTAAAACACGAACACGAACACGAAAATTAACAGGTCACACGAACACGACACGATAAGACACGATAAGAGGTCTTAACGGGTCTTGACACGCTAAAACACGAAATCTTAACAGGTCTTTAACAGGTCTTAACAGGTCTTAACAGGTCTTTAACAGGTCTTTAACGGGTTTTAACAGGTCTTAACAGGTCTTATCGTGTCTTATCGTGTCTTAACAGGTTACACGAGGTCTTGACACGAACACGACACGTTATCTTATCGTGTCATCTTACATGAACACGAACACGACACGAAACACGATAAGCCCAAACACGAAACCTGTTAACTTCGTGTCGTGTCGTGTCGTGTTTTCGTGTTTCGTGTCGAAATTGCCAGCTCTATGGGAAGGCGATCAAACCACGCGGTGGCATGATGCGTTAGAGAATAAGGGAAGAGAGAGAGACGGAGGGCGTCATCGGAGACCCCGTTTTGTTTCATATTTTGGGTGACGGTTAAAAACTTATCGAGATGCTTATTTGCATCGTCACCCAGTAATCCGTGAAATTGGCACGAATTTTGGACTTGTTGTATCATGTGGTGCTTAAGTCCAAAATCCGTAGCCTCAATATTTAGAGGGGCAATCGGACCACCTCTACCATGCATCGTGGGTTGGCACAGCTCCTCCATCGTTCGGAGATCGGGAGCCGGCATGTGTTGGTTTTCATCACCACCCACCGGAGGGTGTTGATCATTCATATCCATCTCCTCAACGTTAAGGAAATGGACACGGTGTGTGTGTCGTATTACCCTTTCGGGATTTGAGAGCGGAGAAGTAAGATTCTCAGAAGTAGAACGGGTGTGCATACACCAAAATCAAAATTAAAAAGAAAATAGAAAAGAAAATCTTTTTGTTTTTATTTATTTTTGAATTTTTTTTTTCTCAAAAACTTTTTTTTTTCTTTTCTTAAAACGTAACGTTAATCGAAAACCATTTCTTTCAAAACCACGCGCGACGGGACGGGAGAGAAGAATGGATCTCTCTTCAGCTTGCAATTTAATGTCAAAGCTATCCGTATTTCCCGCTTATTCGGTTGTAGTAATTGAAATAGTCCGATAAACAACTAAATTACGTTTTCGTTATATTGGGAGACTTATTTGGTTTACAACGCCCTTTCTTTCGATCGAGTTGAGGCTGTAACTTTTTTTTTTTTTTTTTTGTATTTTTGGAAATACTTTAGGAAAAGTATTTCTGATTTTTCAATATTTATATATATATATATACAAAAATAGAAGAAGGCTTAGCAAAACACGATTTTTCAAAACAATATTTCAAAAATTCACTTCAAGCCTTTCCCGGCAGCGGCGCCAAAAATTGATGCAACTCAATTATAGTATAATAGTATACTAGTATAGTATCGAAATGATCCGCAAGAAATACGAATCACCCGAGTCGTTTCCATATAAAGGTGTGAATGGAATCAAGAATATTGATTCGTGTAATCGTGATTTGAAAAGTGGTGAAAAAGGCAAATAGTGATCAAATAATTCAATTATCAACTAAAAATTATTAAACATGCAGAGAGTACAAGCTAGTAATGCACCAAGGTCTAAAACGCAAAAACGGGAATGCACGCGCGATTATTAACGTAACGCGCGAAATAAAACGCGAGTTTTAAGCTACACTAATACTACGGACTTCAAAATAATTTTAAAAAGTTAAAAATGATAAAAGAAAATTTTAAGAAAAAGAAAAATATTTTTTAGACTTTTTAATAATTTTTTATGAATTAAAAACTAATTAAACTATTTAATAATTAAAAGAAAATGTAAATAAAGTGAGAAAAATGCAATTTTAATTTCTAAAATTCTAAAATAATTGAAAACTATTTTCTAAAATATTTTTTTGATTTTTCAGGGGTTTTTCTGATTTTTTTGGATTTTCTGATAATTAAAAAGTATTAAATAATGATTAAAAATGAAAATTAAATAAGAAAAATAGCAAATTAGCTCAGAAAAATATGAAAATTTCAGGGAAATTCTAAAATATTATTTTGAATCTAGGAAAAATAAAAAAAATAAAAAATAAGCACTGTAAGTGCTTATTAGCTTGAAAACAACTTATATTAAGTGCTTATTAATAAGCACAGTTGACCAAACTTTGACCAAACTTTTACCAAATGCTTTTTATACTTAAGTGAACTTATAAGAACAAGATTTAATCCAATAGATGCACAGGAACTCAAATAAGCACATAGGCTGTTGCATATATAAGACAGAAAATGCAGTTGACAGACCCCACTTTAAGCAGTGATATAAGCACTCTAATAAGCTGATTTTTGAAAAGTTAAGGTTGCAACTTCTAGACCACCCAGCAGAGAACACAAAAATCACAAAAGCCCTAATTTTAAACCACCAATTGAACTCCAATTAGTGCCTAGATCAGCAGTGAACAAAACAAGCAAGGCTGCACAGTTGACCTTTTTTATTACTTCGTGACTTTGACTAAAATGAGTTTCAGCAGATCTGATCAACTTCTGGATGTATATTTAACTTATTTAACCTCTTAAATCACACTCACAAACCCCAAATTCACAAGTTCAAACAAGTGACAGTAGCAGATTTCAGAAATGCAAGCAAAATTTTTATCAAACATTCAATTTTGACTTTAAACCTATGAGCTACCAATTTTAAGACTAATATGACTTACTTATGCCTAGTGTGGTCTGTTTGTGCAAGAATATCAGCAGGAAAACAACAAGAGCACCCTGAAACAGATTATACCAAACAGTCCTTTAATCTATGGTTTTCACTACATGTATTGATTATTACCTTACACCTACTGATTTATTGCTTGTAACACATTACCTAAACCATATTAAGACTGATGAGACTGTCAAATTCAGCAAGGAACATCAAGAACAAGCAAATGCAAATTATACTAGATAAGAGCAGTTAACTATGAAATTTATTAAGCAAGCTATATCACCACTACAAATTATCATTAAAGCAGCTACAACATGAACACAAGCAGCTACCAACAACAAATAAGCAATAACCTAAGATCTACACTACTAATAAGCTACTAGATTAAACAGTGATTAAAATTGATGGAACTTACAACTCCAATTCCCCCTCAGCTCAAATAGAGGGGGATTCACTAAGCAAGCCTATCTTTTTGATAGGCTGAGTTCATCTCTTCTGTCTCAGCATACCCATTCCACCTCAGCAACCTCTGATCAAATTCTGACATTGACTGATATGAACTAATGACTCAAATACATCCACTAGAAGCTATTCAGCTAAAGTGGAGTATAGAAAATGAAAAATAAGCTCTATGAAAAGCTATACTAATATTTATGATAATATTTTTTATGTTTTTATATTTTTCTGATTTTATATATATATATATATATATATATATATATATATATATATATATATATATATATATTATTTCTTTTCTGCAAATACTAATTTTTTTAAGAAATAATAATAGAGATTAAGCTAAAACAATTGATTGGAAACTAGATTGAAGCAGACTTTAAACTAAATAAGCAATGAAAAATATAGAATAAGCTGAGATAATTGAAGGTTAACTAAAAACTTTTATTTAAATTAATGTAAACATTACATAAGCTAAGCTAATACAATCTAAAAGAAATTTTGACAGAGTAACTTTAACTACAAACTACACACTCCAAACGTATGAAGGGGGGGGGGTATTTATAGCAGAGCATGGGAGGTGAGGTCTAGGGTTTGAGAAGCTGCTAGAACATCAATATAGGCCACATATCTTTAATTCAATCCAAATCCTTGTCATCCCACACTCATTCTATCCATTTGAGCAACCTTATCTTGATTCCACGATTCATCAACCAATCAGGAGGTACTATTAAGCCACGGTGGAAGGTTATGACACCATCTGACAACGTGTCAGATGGCTTCTAGAAAGATTATCCTCGTACTAGAATCTTTGGGTGAAAAGGATGGGTGCAGGGTAAACCAAGGTGAAAGAGATAAACAGTACATGTTAGGCGCGTTATTTTATTTTAACTGGTGTGGGTCGGGTTGGGTGTGCTATGATCGGGTTATGATAATAGTGGGTGGACCAGGTTAAAAGGTTTTGGTGGTGGGCTTGGGCTTTGGTTGTGTTTGGGGCTTGGGCTGAGTTGTGTTTGTTTAATTTGGATTAGGGATAAGTGAATATAGGATCCGGTTTGTGTTTGTTATAATAACCAAGGGACCAAATGTGTAGTATTCTGAAATTGTGAGGACCCATAATGCCATTCTTCAATTCAAGTATCCAAGGACTTTTTGTGATATTTTTTGAATATTTGGAGGGCCTGAGTTGTCAATTCTTCAAAATATCTTCATAAGGACCAATGTTGTCAACTTTGAAAGTTGAGGGACCAAATGTGAACTTTCTTCATTCCCGGGTCACTTATGCAATTTCTGAGACTTTGAGGATTCCAATTGACCATATGAGCTTCACTTTGACCACTAGCTTCCCCGGCTCCGGCTTTATTCACTTTTCCAAATCTCATGCCCGTTTTGTCATTTTCTCGTGATTTTTCGTCTTTTCTTAAATATCCATTCCTGCACATTCACAAACACAAAAACACACATTCTTTGGCATTATTGGTTAGTTTTTGGTTTATTTGGTCCAATTTTGGCTTAGAAAAGGTGAGTGAATAAGCACTCACCAACAAGTTGATAGATTACACCGGTTCCCCGTGAGAATGAAACAAGCTCTTTTAAGAGAACTTGAGTGGCTAGAAGGTTAAGTGCAGTACGTCACTAGGTCCATGACGTCTTTATCTTCAATACTGGTGTCACCTTAGTAACAACCAGTAGCATATGAGTTGAACCCGATGTCTGCCCTAAGGTTGAACATATGGAGGGCTATATCTTTTCACCATTTTTCATAACTTTTTTTTTAATTCTTCAACCCCTTCTTTCTCCTTTCTCATTTTCTCTTTTTTTCAATCATACCTAAGGACTTCTAATTCTAATCTATTGGAATTGTCCTTGGGTAGATCCCTTCGGCTCTGGCGGATCATAGGACGGTTTTTCCTAACCTTAGTCACCTTATAACTCCATGACTATCCTATAATTGCCATGAAACCATTTATGAAAATCTCTCAAAGTGTTTATGAATATAAACACATTTTTGTTGACACTTTGAGAGTTTTTGTTGCTTATGAAGGACTCCCCCTTCACATGTGCTCATGGATTTTTAAGAAATTTGCACATGCGTGAGGAGTTTGCACTTTTTGAATTGATCCATTTTCAGTGAACATGACTGATTCGAGACACGCTTACATTACTAGTTAGACTAGCTTGAAGTTATTACCCGTCCTGGTCAAGTCCAAAGAAAGTCTCTCGATACGGTACATTCTACTCAGACAAGTCCTATTCGAGACACGCTTACATCACTAGTTAGACTAGCTTGAAATTATTACCCGTCCAGGACAAGTCTTTTCGATTACTTGACATTTTAAGCTTCGTCAATTCATTGGTACTTTCTGAGTCGAGTTCTTTTGAGATTCAGTCACAATCCTTAAACATCTTTGATCACATTTTAATCATGTCTTCTCCCCCTCAAAAATAGCAGATCGTGATATTTTTGATATCAACAGATTAAGAAAAAGCTTTTTGGAGAGAAAGACAGATTTCATTTTGCATGAATATAGAACATTTTTGTTTTTGTACTCCCCCTTAATGATAGCACATTTTAAAATCAATTAAGGGTTTTGAGGGAGTTTTTTTGAGCACTCATTTTGAGAGATTTTGAGAAATCTTTTGAACAATGTTGAAAAAGTGCTCAAGAATTCTGTTTGAAAACGAGTTTTTGTTTGAAGTCTTTTTCGTTTGTTTAGACTCTAACTTTTTGAAAAAGATTTCGTCTGTGAAAATACGAGTCACTGATTTGAAATAATCAGAAGTCATCATTCGGGTCCGGGTTTCGTACTAAAGTATACGAAAGCCATTGTGAAGAAACTTTTGAGAAACGACATGTTTTAGAAAAACATTTTAAAGAACTCCCGTTCAAGCATCTGTACATGTCTGTATCATTGTTGAATGACATTTCTAGAAACGTACAGAATATTGATTTATACGAGAGACATGTCGTGAGAAGAATATTTTTGGATTTTTATTTTATTTTATATTGTTTTTGTATTATTTTTTTTTTTTTGAAAATTTATATTTTTGTATTTTGTTTTTGTTGGTTTTTCAAATTTTGTATTTTGTTTTTTCAAAAATATTTACAGCGAAGCGATTTAGAAAACATTTTTCAAGAAGATTCGAGAAGACGTTCTAGCTCCTCAGGAGTTAGGCTTCGCATGCCAATTCGTCGAACTAAATAGTCAAACTGTTCTTTTGGAAGGGCTTTAGTAAATAGATCGGCGAGTTGGTAATCAGTCTTAACGAAAAATAATTCAACAGTACCCTCTTCCACGTGTTCTTTAATGAAATGGTAGTTGACTTTGATATGCTTCGTCTTAGAGTGATGTACGGGATTGCACGAGATGGCTATGGCACTTTTTGAGTCACAATACATCGGTATTTTGTCAAAAGTAAAGCCATAATCTGTGAGCTGTGACCGCATCCAAAGAACTTGGGCACAACACGCAGATAGAGACACATACTCGGCTTCGGCGGTTGATAGCGCAGTACAATCCTGTTTCTTTGACGACCAGCTTACTAGCTTTTCACCAAAAAATTGTGCTCCACCTGATGTACTTTTTGTTGTAACTTGATCACCGGCATGGTCTGCATCTGAAAATGCTGTTAGATTAAACCCCGAATCCTTCGGATACCAAAGTCCCATGTTAATGGTGCTTCGTAGGTACCGAAAGATCCGTTTAACCTCTTTGAGGTGAAGTTCGGTAGGCTTTGCCTGAAACTGTGCTAACAAACAAACAACAAATTGAATATTGGGTCGACTAGCAGTTAGGTACATGAGAGAACCGATCATGCTCCGATATTCTTCGGATCGATGGGTTTCCCAAACAAATCAGCACCAATTTTTGGTGAAGTGACCATTGGAGTACCAACAGAATCACAGTTTTCCATTCCATGTTTTTTCAAAATCTCTATTGTATATTTAGCTTGATTGATAAAAATACCACGAGGGGATTGATGTATTTATAAACCAAGAAAGAATTTTAGTTCCCCCATCATGGACATTTCAAATTTGCTTTTCATGAGATTTTCAAAATGTTTTGACTGGTTAGGATTGGTTGATCCAAAAATTATGTCGTCCACGTAAATTTGAACGATCAAAATGTCATTTTTGAATTTTTTGATAAACAAGGTGTCATCAACCGTTCCTTTGGTGAAATTGTTTTTGAGCAAGAAAGATGATAGTTCGTCATACCACGCTCTTGGAGCTTGTTTTAAACCATAAATGGCTTTCTTACGCTTGTAGACGTAGTCTGGATGATCTTTGTCGATGAATCCCTCTGGCTGACTCAAATACATTTCTTTTTTCAGAGTTCCATTTAAGAAGACTGTCTTAATGTCCATCTGATAGACTGTAATGTTTTTGTGAGCGGCATAGGCTAAGAAAATCCGGACTGCTTCAAGTCTAGCTACAGGCGCGAATGATTCTTCGAAATCTATCCCTTCTTCTTATGGATATCCTTTAGCCATGAGACGAGCTTTGTTGTGAATAACAGTCATTTCCTCATCCAGTTTGTTCTTCTACAACCACTTGAGATCAAGAACACGTATATCAAGTGGTCGTTCAACAAGTTCCCAACTATCATGTAACTGGTATTGAAGAATTTCCTCCTGCATTGCTTCTATCCAAGGGTTTTCTGCCATTGCTTCTCGAATGTTTTTTGGTTCTTTGAGGCTGATTAAGCAAATGTAAATGCACAATTCGAGATCGGTGGCAAGTTGTCTCCTTGTCTGAACTGACTTTGAAGGTTCACCAATAACATGTTCTATTGGATGGTCTTTTGTCCATTGAAACGTAGAAGGGTACCTCGGGTTTAACGAATGTGTGTTAGTCGGTTCTTGTAACCTTGAAGAAGATTCAGCAGAGTCTGTTGCAAATGGGTTTTCAAATACTTCTTCATCTTATAACGCAACATCGTTTGAATTATTTTGTGGTTCTTCTTGAAAATTAGTGTTTTGATTTTACTCAACAACTCTTGGTAGAACAATTTCAATAACTGTAGTTGCTGGAGTAGATGTTGATGATGCTGAGGGAGTTGGTGCTTCAGCTTCGATTGTTGTAGATGCATTGTAACAATTCGCAATTTCAGGTTAATTACTATTCTCGGAAAATTTTACTATTCACTTTTACTATTCATTTTTCCCGAAATTTGATTTTTGTTTCTTGGCCTCGAGTGATAAATCATTTCCATGGCAAATTAAAAGTTTGACACTCATCAGATCATTTTCGTGAAAGTTATTAAGGAATTACACGGAATTACACGTTTTAGGGTAAAACGTCATTCAAAAATTCTACGCACAACGAAACTCGACCGCGTTAAGTGACCCCGCATCAGAAAAATGTTTAGTACTCTCATGATTAATTAGAGAATTAATCATGACTGAGAAAAACATGACCAAAATAAGCCTCGGCCGTTAAAAACTGGAATTTTCAGTTTTTAAGCGTTTTTACTCAGCCGTAACCTTAGCCTATACCTACACCGCGTTTCTAAGACGATTTGAGTTTTCAACTTATTAGAAAAAGTCAACATATTTTTCCCTCCTCCTTTGACCAAAAATCATTCCTTGATTTTATAAATCATTCCTTGATTTTTAGGCTTACGGTTTTAAAGTTTAGAGACATGAAATACCAACCGACACTAGACAGAGCCCAGCCTAGACATTATAAGCCATTTTAAGTCATTATTATCCTATTAGAAAAGTTACATTTTACTTTTCTCAATTTTACGCAACTTTCGTACATTTTACGTATTACGCGTTTTAGACCCGCATTTCCAGTTTTAGCAGGGTTTGAGCACCCCAATAGAACCTACCACTCATTTTATATTTTATTATGGAGTATATTGATAAGTTCTAGCATATTTATAAGTTTCATATTTTTAGGATACCCGGTTTTACGTTTCGTGACTTAACAACTTACGGTTAGCAATTTACGGAGTCAAAACTAGTTACATAAGCTTGGATAATATCATCAAAAGTCCACACTTGCTCCCCAAGCCTTATGAACCGCCATATAGGGGGGGGGGATTCACACTTGTGGCATGATCTCATGACTTTAGCCATTAGATCAATACTTATTTACAACTTGGTCACCAAGTTTAGGTAACTTTCCTAGTTATTTCCTAACCTCCTCTTCATAGTATAAATAGCAAGCTCATGTCTTCCTTTCTTCACCACCAAAACGCCACACTATTAAATCCTAGCACCATGATCCTTTGATCTTCAATATACAAGTTACACTACAAAGTTCAAGGTCTTAGTATTCTCTACCTAGTTCTTAAGTTTATTTGGTGACTCCATGGTTGAATTAGGAGCTACACAAGGTGATTAGGGGCTGAAGTTAAATGGTTTTCACAAGGTTTATATCAAGGCTAGCAAGGGTTTTCAAGAGTTGTGGTGAAGGGTTTGCAAGCATAGGTTTAGTGTCCTAGTTTCATACTTGACTTCCTTTCTTTAGAAAGCCAAAAGTTGTAAGAAACCCTATTACACTTTCTTGCTCAATATCATTTTCATGCTTATTATGTTTCTTTCATGCTATATATGGTCTTTGTATTATGTTCATGATGTATAAAAACTAGTAAAACAAGTTATGGTATATATATGTTAACTTATGATATTTAAACAAGTAAACTAGTGACTTTTATGGAGAACCACAACCAAAATAGTACAACTATGATATTTGACACTTACTTACTGTTAAAGAGGACTTAACAAGGAAAACATAGCAATTTGAATCACCCAAAATGAGTACCCGAGTCAAAAGTTATGACCATTTGAAGTTAGCAAAACCAAAACGCCGAAACTGCCGATACCTATTGTTTTGCATTCTGCCATTTTGAAATTCACCCTTCTGGTCCGATTCATCAAAAAGTTAAAACACGAAAGTTGTCTGGAACGACGTTTTCGTTCAGGAACAAAGAAGCTCGAGCCCTGAAAACGCTTTCCGAGTGATATTTTCTTCAAATTCTTAACAGCCCATTTTTAGACCAAAGTTACTATATAATAGTTATGATTTACTAAGACCAAGAGGTCTAATGACCTAAAGCCAAGACCACAACCATGGATAAAGCCAAGGTTGAGTCTCAAGACCATGGTAACAATGACCAAGGTCACGGCAAAGCCACGGCTAAAGACCATGTAACTTTTAAAGATTAAAAACTTATATATATGTTATCAAATACTACAATAGTAGGCAGCCTCATGTGAGGAGTTCATTAAGTAAGCCGTCGAGATGAGTTGTGGATTTACGAATTAAAGTGTCCTGGCTCCTCGAACGTTTACTACATGACTTCTGAATTATGTCGGCCTGAACGGTAGTAAGAGATATACAAACTATACATGTTTCATAAACCATTTATATTCAAAGACTTACACTATATACTAAGTACTACATCATGAACATTATGCAAGACATATATAGGCAATTCTTCGTATTCTTAGACATTACTCCAAACCTAAGTCGCAACGTTCTATTATAGGATGCTCTTAGAGACTTTCGCGATTCGACTACCACTTTCATTTCTCATTACATAGACTTAAGGTGAGTTCGTAGCCCCACTTTTCTCATTTACTTGTTTTAAACTCTTTTGGGGAGATACATGCTTAAACTACTTGCTTTCTCTTTTACTAAAGACAATTTTACTCATATGCTACGCTATACTTTTATACTCTTAAACATGACGTGTAGTTTTATTACGATATGTGCCTTAATGTGTTAAACCTATTCTATGCGCTATATTCTTTAACTACTGTTTAACTCCTGGATGGAGCCGATGGAGAGGTATTGATAGTACTATCGGGCTGACGCCCCCACCATTGCCATATATTCCTGGCCTTGGGTGAATATAATCCACTATGAAGCATTTGTGCTTATTCTTATGAAGCATTTGTGCTTATTCTTGTCAAGAGGTTCAGTAGGCAGTGATACTTTACATTAAGCGTGCATATATCGTATACACATATATCGAAATCATACTATATGTTAGCAGTGGGTTGTGAACACACAGGTTGCAAGTCTCTTATGGCGGGAATTGCAACTGAGTGGATTCACGATGCCTTTGCTGTGCGAATATTCTTTAAAGACTTTTCAACTGTTTTAAGACAAACTCTATGAACTCACCAACCATTGTGTTGATACTTTAGCATGTTTATCTCAGGTTAGTAAGGCGATAGCTATTGCGTGGAACTTAGAGTCAAGCTGCATATTCTGAAGACTTACGCTTTTTATCATTTACCATTCAAAACATTTGTATACATTTATGTATCATACTTTGGAATCTCATGTTTGTAACTTTGAATTCATTAATCGAATGGTAACTTTTCAAAACGTCTCATTTAGAGGTCGTTTTCTATAACTTGTACTTTGTATTATGAAGTAGCACCCCAGTAACACAGTCTTCCGCTGCGGTATTTTGGGGGTGTTACATGCATCTTGTGATGGTGGCGGTTGATGGTTTTGAGCAGGTGCAGCGGAATATTGTTGAGATGCATTTGTCGAAGTTCCACCATAGTATTCATCAAACATTAACTCGAAGAAATTTTCCAGTTCTTGTTCTGAAGGTTTTTCGGTGTTTGTTGATTGAGCTCCTTGAGGTACGAGTCCTGAACTGATATGTCCAGAAGTCTGCATGTTTGGTGTGGGTCCTAATCTGTTTCGATTAGAAGCCATCGGATTAAGCGCAGGTTCTAGAGCGTGTCTCTCAGAAGCCATTTGTGAAATCTCGTCAAACTTCACATTCGTCGTCTCCATTATCCTTTTTGTTCTTCTATTATACACCCTGAATGCCCTCGAGTTTTCTGAATATCCAATGAAATATCCAATATCACCCTTAGCTTTCAGCTTCCCTAGATCTTCTCTGTCATTCGTCGGATAGCACAAGGCGCCAAACACGTGAAGGTAAGAAATGTCACGTTTCCTGTTGTTCACAAGCTCATATGGGGTTTTATTGAATCTTGGATGGATTAGGGATCGGTTTTGAGTAAAACAAGCAGTGGCAACAGCATCAGTCCATCAGAATAGTGGTGCACTAGAATAAATTAGCATTGTGCGAGAAGCTTCCACAAGAGTTCGGTTTCTTCTTTCAACTACCCCATTTTGCTGTGGAGTTCTAACAACTGATGTTTGGTGAGTGATTCCAACATCTTCAAAATAGGTTCTTAACTCCTGATTTGTGAATTATGTGCCATTATCTGTTCTTACAATCCTTACTGGAGCTTGAAGTAGAACTTGAATACGCTTCAGAAAGGTGATGATGATGCCGGGTGCTTCGTCTTTTGATCTAAAAAACTTTACCCAAGTATATCTTGAATAATCATCAACAATAACAAGAATATACTTCTTCCCATTAATGATTTCAACTCTCATTGGGCCACATAAGTCCATGTTCAACAAATGTAACCTTGCTTCCAAACTAAGTACGGTTTTAGGTTTATATGATGCTCTTTTGCTTTTTCCTTGTTCGCATGATGGACATAGATGATCCTTGGTGTATTTGAACTTAGGAAGACTGTTGACGATGTTGTCTTTGGCTAACTTGTTGATGGTGTCGAAATTCAGATGGGATAAACGTCTATGCCACAGCCAGGACTTAGTTTCGGTTGCCCTTGTCATAAGACAAATTGGTGATGTAGAAGCCATTTGGTTGATGTCGATAGCATACAAGTTTGTACTACGATTACCGGTTAAGAGATCATCACCAACCAAATTTCTAATAAAAACCGTGTTTCTCATGAATGCAACTTCCAAATCTGCATCACAAAACTGCCCAACAGAAAACAAGTTGTGTCCCAATCCTTCGACGTAGTAAACTCGAGTGATCAAAAAATTCCCAAATTGAAGGTCTCCATAACCCTGAATAGCTGCTACATGATCATTTCCAAAGCGTACAGTTTCCATGAATTTCCAGATGAAGTTGATCAGCAGCTTTAAATTCCCGGTCATGTGCTTGGAGCAACCCGAGTTGACGATCCAAAGACATATTTCGATAACCTTCCAATAACAGAAGAGTTTGTATTTGGAAACCGTTTTGAATTTGGTTCCATGGGGTTAGGGGTACAATCAAAATCACACTCATAGATAGTTGCTACTTGTTTAGCTTGAACTATTTCTAATTTGCCATCCTTGAGTATAAATTCTGTACCCGTTGGAATCCTAACACAATGCTCAAGATAGTTCCTAGGCGTGCGACTATTAGTGGTGTTCCTAATTCTTTTAATTAGGTTTCCAACAAATCTAGATTTTGCACTAGGACCTTTCAAAACGCTCTTCTGTTCAGGCGTAACATTCACATTCTTATAAACACATTCATCATGAACATCATTAATTAAACATTTCTTGCATATTAAACAAACAGTGTCATTACATGCATTAGAACCAGTACTCTCGACATGACATTCAGATGAAACATGTCTCTTATTATAAAGCGATAAATTCCTAGGGTGTTCTTCTACTTCTTCAACTTTATTCTTGCAACTACTCTTAGAGGCAGGCGAGACTATATTGTTCCTTGTATTGCTCCTAGGCTTTAGTCTGCTGCTCCTAGAAGTGTTGTCTAATCCTGTAGAAGTTGACGCACACGCATTAGGATTTATATTGTTGTCCTTTTTAGCATCACTAGACTCTTTAAAATTATCCTTTTTGCCCTCATAGGTCTTAGATGTGGTGGCAGACGCATTAGTGGGACTAATCCTAAAAAGGCCAGGTGCTAGAACTTTTGGTGTTTCGACAACCACTTTTCCTTTAGCAACAATCTTTTCATTTTCACTTTTCTTGGGCAAGGGTGTTGGAGTGACTGGTTTTGTCAAATCCTTTTTCTCATCGACTTTTGGAGCAAACCGTGAAATTGACATTTTTGGTTTTTGAACCGTGTTTGGAACATTTGATTTCTCCGAAGTCGATGGTTTTGCAAACTTAGTTTCCTCACCCTTCCCTTTTTGACTTTCAAGCTGAGCCCTCAAAAGATCATTTTGCTCTTTCATGTTCTTGAAGGCACGCTCATACGACAATTTGTCATATTTGCATTCTTCTTTTTTCCGATCAAATTGTTTAAAACATGACACATTTTCTTTTTCAAGCTTTATAAGAGCATTTTCATATTTGGAAACAATTTCGGAGGTCTCAGCTCTCAGTCTTTCATCGTCTTGAACCGAATATGTTTGTATGATGATGGACATTATATCAGTAGACAGAACTGCTTCGAAGAGAGAATCATTTAACCTTTCCAAAACATTCATGTTTTCACGAGTTTCATTAGCTTGTTTTACCAGGGATTTGTGGTCCTTGACAAAGTCGGCCGTTTCTTTTAAGAAAGCTTTTTCAAAATGGATTACCCTCGCACTGATGTTATTCAGTGGGATAGTAATTTCGTTTTCAAACACCTTTTTCTGTTCGATATGAAAACTAGAATGCAAGTTGTTAATACTGATAGTAGTTTTAGATTCAACAATATTTTGAAGTTCTTGAATTCTCTTTTTAACGTCATCAAGAATGTCTCTAGCCTCACTTGTATTAAAAGTGTTGTTAGAGGACATTTGTTCCATTTTTGAAAGAGATTTGGAAACAACTATCTTTTTAGAAAAGAATTTCGCAAATGGTTGTTTTGTGGAAAACACAGATGGTTCTGTTTGTGGAACAAAAGTAATTCCCGAAAGTTTGTTCAATTTTTTGTAATCAATGGGTTTCAAATCCTTTTGTTTCAATTTATTTATGCTCTCTTCGACAAGTTCCATCGTTTGCATAGAATCCCGAACGACGGGAGGATCATGTTTGGTGAAAATAAGATTACCATTATACAAAACATTATGTTCTTCCTGAGCTTTCTTGAGATTACAAGGGGTGTTGTTACCAAGAGCCATTTTATGTTTCGTATGGTAAATCGGATTAGTTTGATTTGAAATCATTTTCATTGTTTGACTTGACTGACCCGACTTAACCACTAATTCTTCTAAATGTGCAATCATGTGTTCTGACTCTACAATTTCTTCCAAAAGTTTATCTTCCTTCTTTGCAAATTCCTTTTTCAACTCATCCCTTTCTTTTTCAAGATTGGAATAAGCTGTTTTTTGTTTAGAGAGTTGGTTTTGCAAATCAGAAATTTCTGCGTTTAAAGCTTTTATCTTCTTGAAAAAATTAACATCAAGTGTATCAAACTTGATTTGCAAAAGTTTTTCCCTTGAAACGGAATTTTGGTAACCAGTTTCTAATTCAGACAATCTTTTGTTATGAAATTCAAAAGCTTTAACGTTTTCCTTGTAACTCTCAAGCTCAGCGGTCAATTTAACATTCGCGGCCTTAACATCGCGATTGACCTTTTTCAAATTCTCAATTTCAATACGACAATTATTCAATAAGGATTCAAACAAAGCACGTGTTTCCTCATCATTCGCAGCATGCTGTGAAACGAAGCCCCCATTATAATTCACATCTAGAGTTGCTGAAGGAGTATTACTACTACTTGGCGTGTCCAGGTATGTATCATAATTAGATGCTAGCTTCTCAGAATTCTGTTCCTCATGAGGAGACATATCAAACATATCATTATTGTGACATATGTTGAAGTTGGATACCTCAGATGGTGCATTGGTGTTATAAACAGGAAATGTGTCAGAATCCGTGTCATACTTAGCTTCCTGAAGATTCGCCATGAATATGCAGTTCGCATCGATATCCTCTCTATCTTCCATGTCATCCATAAGAGCCATAAAATCATTCTCCTCTGCGTTCAACTGAAACCCTGCTTCATTCTTTTGTGCCAACAGCAATGCTTTCGGCAAATACGTTGTGTCTCTTTTGTTCGGCTTAGTAGGACAGTTCCTTGCCATATGACCTACACCCTGGCAGTTGAAACACTTTATCGGATTACCCTGATTCGCATTTCCCAGATTCCCAACAACTGGAGCTGCAACATTCCTATTCTGATTACCCATTGCCTGATTACCAACATTCTGACCCCTCTGATTTCCAACAAACTGACCCATCTGATTCCCTGCATACTGACCATACAGATTCCCTGCATACTGACCTGCATTCTGATTCCCTGCATACTAACCTACATTCTGCATATTCTGATTATCCATATGAAATCCAGTAGCATAACCCTGCTGATTCCCATAAACTCCAACCATTTGGCCTCCATTGCCCATATTGTAACTCGGCTGAGCAATCTGCTTGTTGCGAGTGTTCGATGAAATCCTTTGGTTGTTGTTAGTTGGTGTAGAATAACGTCCTTGGAATGCCTTTGTCAGAAAAGCAAACGCTTTTGTCAAGGCTGCAGTAGCTTCATCATTGTCAGTGAATTCTGGTTCTTGGAACTGTGGGTATTGTTGTTGTTGAATAACTTGTTGTTGTTGCTGTGGGTAGAACTGTTGTTGGTAGACCGGTGTTGGTTGTTGAATGCATGATGGTTGCATGTAGTTGTGAGTGAAAGATGATGATGGTTGTTGTGTGTTCACTGAAAACGGTGTTGGTGTAGTAGCAATTAATGCGAGAGGATCATGATTCTTTGCCAATCTTTCTTTCCTTACTTCATTAGCCTCAGCTTGGTTTTGCTTCAGAAAATCATATAGTTGATCATAATTCACCTTATGTAAATCCTTTGTTTGGTTGACAATTGTAACATAACGACCCCATTCTTCTGGAAGGTTATTGATGAATTTGATGTTTGTTGCAATTGTTCGTGGTGTCAACTTGTTTCTGATTAACTCATTCATTAAAGTGCAAAACCTTGTGTAGTAGGATTCAATCTGTTCACATTTAGTGGATGTAAAGTTCTCCCATTCAGTTAGAAGTTTGTTCTCAACGTCTTGTTGCCCAATCTCTGTTCCATGACATATCCTTCTAACTCGTTCCCACATATCAAAAGCAGTTTCACAGCTGTCAACCGCAGCAAAGATCTCGCGTGGTAATCCAAGTTGGATTAAATGCATTGCCATATCATCAGCGGCGATCTGCCTCTTGTCTTCATCCGTGTAGTCTGCTTCTGTTTGTTCACGTACGAATGGTAGAGTAGGAGGTGTTGTATTTGGATTACCTTCAACTTGAACTTGTCTTGGCTTAAATGAACCATTTGTAATGGATTTGATCATTAATTTAGCATCGGTCTTTGTTTTGATGTAACGAAGCATGCGGCTTGTCCATGGGAGATATCCACCTTTTTCAAGCATTGGAGGTCGATTTTCGGCACCGGCAGCATGAATGTCTTGTTGAGTTGCCATGATTTGAATTCAAAGTGAAACGTTGTTCTGAGGATCTTTTGAAAGATAACAAAGGTTGTTGTTGTAGATTAGATGTTTTGGTGAAGTTGAAAGTTCGTTCTCGGTTGATCTTAGTGATTTCGTATTTTCCCTCCAAAAATAAAATTTGAAAATTTTCTCACCCAAAATTTGAAAATCACTATTAAATGCAATTCTAAGTTACCAGAAAATTTTGAGTTTTAATAATTTGGACGCCAAATTTTACCGAAAAAATTTGAATTTTGGCCTAAAACTTTGAATTTCGGGCCAAAATTTTCAAAGTAATACCAAAATTTGAATCTCGCGTAAAAATTGAACGTTTAGTCTCCTTTAAAAAATAAATTTTACTCAAATTTTCCCGCCAATTTTATTTATTTATTTATTTATTTTAGGCTAACTCGATAAGATGGTTTTGGCTAACTCGGTAAGTCCTGCTTGAGTGTTTAACTCGATAAACTTAAAGAAAGTCGTAACTCGGTAACAAGGTTTAGTCTCTTGTAACTCGATAGAAACTGTCAGCAGTGTAACTCGGTAGAACTTATAGAAAATTGTAACTCGGTAAACACTAGCTTAAGAACCTAACTCGATAAGTCAAACTCCCTAACTTAACTCGGTAAATAGAATCAATTTGGGCAGAGTTTCCCCTAGGTAGTAGCCACAAAGAACCTTACTCGATTTACGATAAGGTAAGGCTAACTCGCCAATTTACAAGTCTAACTCGCTAAACTTAACTCGCAGGAGTTTTCACCTTAACTCGCTAAACTTTACAAGTCTAACTCGCTAAGAAAAACACCAAACTCGCTGAATTCAAAAATACCCAAACTCGGTAAAAATATCTAACTCGCCAAAAACAGTCTAACTCGCTAAAATAAAAAACCTAACTCGCAAGAATCACGATGAACAGTAACCGAGATCTAAGAAATTCATTTTTAAACCTAGTTTTTCTACCAAATCAAACCTAAATCAACCTATATTATCCCTTGGCGAATGATACTACTTGTAGGACCATAGAACAACCTAAATTACTTATGAATCATGCCTAAATCTAGAGAGAGAAAGTAAGTAGAGAGAGAGAGAGTGGAAGGGAACTCCTAGTGTGAAAATGATAACCTTGATATTACTAAGAGCACCAACCTCTCAAATGAGGTTTACAAGAGAATTTATAGTTGTAGTCTAGGGCATCTCTTATCTTTTACATTATTGCACTAATAGCCCTTAGACTTTTACAAAACATGAATACTAAACATAAACTTCATCATAATGTTATTCTAAAGCAACCTATTACTACATACTAATGACCGACACTTTTTATAAATAAAATTACGATTCTAACAAGAATATTTCCTTATTAGGTAATATTTTAATTATTATTTTTTAATTTAAAATTTTAAAAATTCGTTTTGTTCATATATTACACAAGTAAAAGATAAATACAAAAAATATAGATAAGATGTAACTAACAATAGGATTAAACTATTTAAATGATTATCTTTAATAATAAAAAACTATAATTAAAAATCATAAATAAAAAACAAAGTTTAAATTATTTGTTTTTTTAATAAATAAAAATATATCGTTAAAAAAATTTATAAAAAAAACCCGCGCGTGCGCGAGCGTTATAACTAGTATTAATGTAAACTACATTTTAGAATGTGTAGTCTTCGAAAGGTAGTGGATGGTATATTGACAAATTACAGTTTTTCAGATTTAAAAATAAAATAAAATGCTTATATGAAGTAACTGAAACAAATCATGAAAATTCGTAACAATAAATGGAGTAATTTATAGTCCAGGTGAGACACAAATGCAAGTAATGGCTTATAACATACACATGATTTTCAATGAGATATCAGAACTGTCAAATAGTCAAAATCTGTCTAAGTAGTTACTGTAAAAATAAATGTGATGATCAACATTTTCCGATTACTGGAATATTCAGTCAGTAGTCTCCAAAACCCGGAGTTACTAAAACTGGCCCTTACCATCGGTCATGGTTATTTTAAAAAGTATATATTACTACGATAAGTTTTCTTTTAAATCATTATCTCTGAATGAAAGTGTTATTTGCAAATACATACAGTCATTAAAAGGAAACACAAGGTTTTAATGACAATAATCCATAAAACATCATATCACAAGCTAGAACTGGTAAATCAAATGTTTGGTTTATCGTCTCCTACATTTGTTATCGTTCAGTCAACCAGATTAATGCTGCCTACTGTTGATCATTTTAGTCCCATCAGAACTGGTTTGTGGGCAGATAGTGCTGCATTATGCATAGGAACCGGTATCTTCATTGGAAGACTTGGGAGTGCACTTTCAAACTTGAGCACTTGTATTGCTTGGCCGATGGATGGCCTCAGACTCCAGTCAGGGTGCGCACACCATAAACCCACTGTCATCAAACATTTAACTTCTTTTTCGTTGAATTTATTGTTTAGCAGCAGATCCACACCAGAAATTAACTCATCCTTTCCATGTAAGTCCCAAACCCAACGCACCAACCCAGGATCAGAATTTGGGTCAACTCTGTTTATCACCATTCGGCCACAAGCAATCTCTAATGCAACCACCCCAAAACTATATACATCTGATTCTTTACTTGCTTTCCCAGTTGTTACATACTCAGGGGACATGTACCCTAGAGTACCGGCTAATCCAGTTGTTTGCAAACCTAGATGTTGGTCCATGAATCGAGCCAATCCAAAGTCTCCAAGCTTTGCATTAAATCCTGAATCAAGCATGATGTTGCTCGCTTTGATATCCCGATGCACCACACATGGTTCACACTCTTCATGGAGATAGAGCAATGCAGAAGCTAATCCCATGGCAATCTTATACCTCACACCCCATTCAAGAGGACTTTTTTTGTCGAAGAGGTAATAGTCAAGGCTGGCTTTGGGCAAAAACTCATAGACAAGCAAGAATTGTGCTTGATCATGGCACCAACCAATGAGTTGCACCAAGTTTCGGTGCCTTAAACTGCTAATGATCTTCACTTCGGTGATGTACTCTTTTTTTCCTTGCTTAGAATCTTGTGAAATTTTCTTTACGGCTACCACGATCCGTTCACGCGATAAGTAACCTTTATAGACACACCCGAATCCCCCTTCACCCAATTTCAAGTCAACAGAGAAGTTGTTCGTAGCCAACGCAAGATCTTTAAAAGAAAATCTTTTAGGAACTGCTCCGCTTGCAAGATCATTATCTGTCACTGATGTCAATGGAATTGTGTCTAACAATTTTGGTGTGGATTTTCTTTGTATCTTCCAGTATATTGCACATGCTACTATGCCGGCTATAATTACAACACCAAGAGAAGCTGCTAATAAGGCTGCTAGTTTCAATTTGTTTGAATTATCTTCCCTTCTTTGAGGGGCATTAAAGCTTGAACTGAACTCCCAGTATTGAAGGATATGTCTCTCCATATTTACACCTGTAGTACCCGAAAATCCAATCGTTACCCACTCGGGAAGCACTTTCCGTAGATCAACATTACGAAAGACTGCTATTTCCTTGAGAGTTATTTTCAGCCCCATAGCGCCAAAACAAGCTCAAAAATTGGGTAGTAGCATTATAAGAAACCCAAGCATCGGCAGAATGCCCACTGTGCAAACTAGTATTCCAAGCTGTATCATTTCTTGAACGTACCGAGTTCACGTTTATACCCACGTGAGGACCGTATTGAGGATCCCATGTGTTTACAAAAGAATCAAACTCAACAAAAAGCATTTGGTTTTGGTCGGAGTCAAAGTCAGTTGAGTTGAACAGACCTAAGAAGGCACCGGCTGAGTTGGGGGGGATTTGGAATCCAACCGGAGCAAGAAAGAAAGAAAAACCATCTCCATAGGGGGATCGACCTTCTGTATCGACAATGAAAGTGAAGTGACTGGTGAAATCTGAGAGCTTCCCAGATTTTTTGTCCCATATCTGGACCGGATCAGCATATTTGGCATGGCCAACCATCGATGACAAATCTACATGGTTGAGCTGTATGACACCGAAAGAAGGCTGGGCGTCACCTGAATAGGCTATATTTTTTGTATCATGAGAAAAACTAGTGAATTCAAAATATATTGATTCAGACAAAGGCAAGAAGAATAAGGAACAAGAAACAAAAAGAATGATAAAAACAGTTTCACGTTGTGCAGATGAGGAATCCATGAGAATGATACAAGCTATTTTGGATATATATACTAAAAATTATGATGCCAGAAAAACAAACATTTTTCATTCGCATTTGATCATGTCGTAGAAGAAAGTAAACTCTTATCAGTCATATTTAAAGAAATATACATTCTTAGCTGTCCAAATAAAAAGTATAAAGTATAGTATAGAAATATATTAATATATATGTATCGATCATTGCTAAATTCTCCTACTTATCATCTTACCCACACAATCATACAATATTGTCATGCACTAACTCATCTCTCTTTATTTATATCATTGATCTTTCCACTTGTCACAATCATATAAGTAGGAACAAATATCATTTTTTCTAATGCAATAGGTATGTTCTGCCATTTGAGCGTCTAGCTATCTTTGAAAAGATTTGAAAATAAAATAGCCTAAGTGAAATATAGTCGTTAAAAAATACTTAGCATAACTCCTTCTGATCGACGAATGGTATTTGGTTTGCCCATTTTATTCCCCATCATGTTTTCCATGTATGGCTCGTTATGAAAAGGAAGATGAAGACCCAAGATTTGTTGAGGCAATTGGATGTTGGTCCATTAATTGACTTAAACCTGTCTAGGTGCTCGCTTTGTGAACTTGTCCCGGATTCTCACAACCACTTGTTTTTTGAATGCTTATTTTCCTCACAAGTCTGGTCGCAGGTGTGTTTGAAATCTGGTATGTCTCCTAGTATGGTATCATTGGATAATATTATGAACTGGCTTCTTTCGTTTGGTAAAGCTCGATTAGCTCAAAGCATTATCTCTAAATTAGTGTTTGCGGCATCTTCATACTTTATTTGGTGAGAACGGAACTTAAGGTTATTTAAACAAAAGAAGAGAAACGAGGAGCAAGTGGTTGAGATTATTATGTCTACATTTCGCCTCAAGCTTCTTACTTTTTATTTCAAGAGGATGGCTCGTGTGGAGAGAGTGTTAGCGATGTGGAAGCTTCCAACATGCTTGTTGAAGGATAGTATAACATAATTGGTTTTGTAGCCTACTCATGTGCTTTTTGTTTTTTGTTTTGTGTTTCGGCTAGGCTTTTTAGTTTCATGAGATTGGCATGTCAATCTTATGTGTAGTGGGTCAAAGCACAAAAGGTGTGTTGTTTGTTATAGTCAACTAGCAGGGTACCCGCGCGATGCGGCGGCGGGTACCCTGTGACTATATCTTCGGGCAATGTGATGTTATTCGGGCATACTTTTTTTTTAATAATTACTTAACGGATAACAATAATTTTAATTAATACAGTAGTATAATTGCAAGTAGTTAAAAAGTTATGTGATTGTCAACGCTTTGTTGCGGTGACAAATAGGCGGATATTGGTTGCTTGACGATGTAGGAGGTCGTAGTGGTCGACATTAACGGGTAGTTGCAAATAACTAAATTGGCAGAAAAATTCTGAAGATAGCTCGTTAGTTTTGCTGCTCAAAATATTACTCGTGAATTTAATGGGATTAATGGACTTTTAATATGATTATGGGCTTAATATCATTAGAGAAATTAAAGATAAGAGAAAGCCCAATAAATGGGCTTGTGGTTTTGATGATCAGGCGCACAACAACAATAGTATTTTGATTAACCCATTGAACTTTGTGGGGAGGTGGATTGCAAGAAACAACACTTTTACTCATTAGTAAAACCCTGATACACACACACACACACACACATAAAACAATCCGCCTCCCATCTCCTCTTTTCTTCAGATCTGCTTCTCCCAAACCTTTCCTCAAATCGCTTTATCATAGATCAAATCATATATCATCAATCCAAACCGATAAACAACTCATCCCGCCTCCTATCACCTCTCTTCTTCGTTTTGTATGACAATTTTTTTGAACGAAACCAAGAAAGTTTATAACAAAAATTTGTTATACAACTTTCTTTCTTTTCGGATATAAATAAGAAGAGTTTGATCTCTTCACAGATCTATGATGATAGTTATTTTGTGTGGTTTGATTTTTGAGGTCTACGAATATACTAAAACATACGAAAGAAGAAAAATCTGAGATCTTGTTTATTTTATTAATATTTTTTTCTTTTGTATTCGAGACTTGATAGTTATTTCTTGATGGGTTTGTAACCATGAGGTTGTAGGCTGAGTTGTGAGATGTGAAATAGAATTAGTGTCGGAAGTAAATAATAATAGACTTGTACCAAATAGCTTGATTAGATTCTATATTGTTGTTTAATAGTTGTATATTTTGGTGAAATGGTGAATTAAATTGTGTATTAATTGTATATGTTAGAATAGTGTTTTTAAGTTTTATTTGTGCTTTAAGTATTTGTAAATTATGTTTTTTAACTTGTATTAATTGGTTTAGGGGTGTATTAATTGTACATATGTAAGAGATATGATGACCTTAAAATTTTGTGCTTTACATACTTGTGATTTATGTTTTGTGATTTGTAATTTACTTAAAATCTAAATAAAAAATTAATAAGAGAGAAGGTGCAAAATGATTTATAAGTAGTATAGATATGGTGTCTTACCATAAAGCAATTCTAACACCTTTTCAGAATTTGGTATAAAGGTGCAACAATTGTCAACGATGTTCTCTAAAAAATAATTTATCCCTTACCTAAAGTAAAAGCATATAATGCATATCTCACCTACCCATTAAATGATCAACAACACATGTAAAGTGGATGTCTTTATAAACCTTAATTCTTTGCTATAAAAGAGAATTTTTTGCAGTAGGTGAAATGTTATCTTTTACCATTAATGTGAAACACATTTAAAAGCGTTTACTTCTCAAATTGAACTTAAGTCGTTGAACATTCAGTTAGTAATTATGAGTTCATACTTAAATAATAACTTAGGTTTTGTGTTTAAATTAGAGAGGAGATCATTTCAATTGTAATTCAACTAACATTGTTATTCTGCAAACAATCTTTGTCAAATTTTTTGATTAATTTCTAATAAGAATTTTAAACATTGAAAAACCTTGTTGCGTAAATCTTGTTTACACTGCTTTAGACTGTTTAAACTTACATCAATATACATGAAGATTAATTCTATAATTTAATTATTTTTGTTATAATCACTGTAAAAGGAACAAACTTAAAAAATGTTTTGGAAGTCTTTTCATGCTATTATTACATTGTAATAAAGGACGGACCCATGATTTTTTTTAAAATGTATTGCACAAAAGAAATGTTGTCTAACTAAAGTTATATCGTAAAAAACAAAAATAGCAAAAAATAAAATTTTGGGGGTTGTACATATTACAAAAACGACAGTTTTGAAATCCTTTTGCACTTAGTGACCTAAAATCGGGTATGGCTCATGCCACATTCGTCAATGTCCGTCCATGATTGTAATTGACTTTGTGTGAGCAAATCCTCAAGTCATGACTCTAAAACTCGAAGATCCTTAACTAATTGGACAACATCTGACTATTGCTTTAATGATAAAAAGGAATTATTCATCTAAACTCTAGAACAACCCCTAAACTACGAGGAGAGTTATATTAAATACCAAACTTTTCTTACATATCAAGGGACTAATCATCACCATCCATCTAAAAAGAAATCAATTGTTGATATTAAAAGCATTTTAATATTTCACCAATTTTTTATAATTTAAATATCTCTTAAACCGTTAAGCGAAAATAATTATAGCATCGCGACAAGCATTTAATTATCTTTCTATAGATAGGCTATTTGATATATTTTCGACAAAAATTTTTTTTTGTTTTTTTCACGTTTTTTTCCGTGGCCGAAAAAATCATATATGATATTACATATCATATCATATATGATATATTATATAGTATGATTTTTCGGCCACGAAAAAAAACGTGAAAAAAAAACGAGAAAAAAAAAATTGTCAAAAATATATCAAATAGCCTATCTATAGAAAGATAATTAAATGCTCGTCGTAACGGTATATTTTTTTTCACTTAACGATTCACGGTTTGAAAAATATTAATATTTGAAAAAAAAATGATGAAAGTGGGTTTTTTAAATTGTTAGGATTAATCTCATCCATTAGATCAAATAAAGATGAAGGGAAGATGGAGGGTTGAGATTAGTCCCTTGATATGTAAAAAAAGTTTGGTCATCAAATTATCTTATATCCTAAACTATAGTAGTGGTTTGTTTTCTTTTTAGAAAAATATGTAAGTATCTTATTATGTTAGCTTTTTGTCTATGTGACGGGCTGAGATATGAGACTCACCTATATCATTTGTACTTAAACGCTTTTTTGGAATAATATATTTACCGGGTCTTTTGACCTTTTACCAACAACAACAACAACAACAACAACAACCACCAAAAAAAAAAAAAAAAAAAAAAAAAAAAAAAAAAAAAAAAAAAAACTATTATCCGATATTGAAACATGAAATCAATCTATTAGATACTATCTGATGACACATTATCAATGTTAATCATTTACTCCTAGTGATAATTTATATGGAACAACGATATCTATATTAACGTAATTTTTATGATAGAATTATTTTGTAATTTTCTCTAACTTTCCAGACAATTTACATCTTTGAACTTCTAACCATCTAAAGACAATTATATTAGATTAATATTTAAAAGCTAGGCAAGTTGCAAAAGGTTTCAACACGAAACAAAATTTTAACCAAAATACAAGAAGCCGAATGATCAAAACTAGGACATCAACAACAAAGCATATACAAGATAAAAACTAAAGGGTATCCCCACGAGTTGCCTTGGCAAAGACCCGACAAACAAGTACTAACAACCAAAGATACAAGAATTCTGGTCACACGGTCCCACAAAGAGAAGAAAAGTACCATTTTGAGACATTATTTTCTACGGAAAAGCTTATTCCTTATCTAAAGGGTAAATTGCAAAAATAGTAACTAAAATATCACAAAATTGCAAAAATGAGATCGAGTAATAAAAGCATGCAAATTTGCCATTAACGTTTCATAAAAGTGCAAAATAGCCACCGAAAGTGTTTTTCCGTTAGTTTCCTCGTTAAGTGTCACGTCATTGAGGGTAGTATTGTCATTTCACGGTTCCCGCCTAAACCAATATTACACCCACCGATTAACTCAAAAGCCTTGTAGCCCAATTGCTCAAAGTCAATTGCAATTTTGCCCTAAAGTTTTCAAATACGATTTCCGATCAACTAAAAAGTGAGGAAAATGGTTTTAATATTCGGGAGAAACCGCGAACGATCTTCCCCGATCCGTAATCTTCATCAACTATACGGTATGTTTTGAGCATTGTTAATTGTATCGATTTTTTAGCTACAGTGATATGTTAACCTAATTCAACCGTACGAATAGACATTAGATTATGCATTAAGATAATTTTTCATGTTGTTAGTGTGTGTGTTGATGTTTATTGTTTCTACACAGAAAGCAACCAGAACTACTTCACTCTAAAAATCACCCACAGTGGAAAATTTACGTCACCACCAGGAAGGGTATATGTTGATCCAGTTATTGCGTGGTATGATTGTGTTGATTATGACATGTTTAACTTTGACGCTTTTGAATCGTTCGTAGATGGCATAGGTGTCAAAGGTGGGGTTTCAGAGTGTCATTATAGGATACCAGGTGAGCCATTGGATATTGGGTTGTTACCCTTGCAGAATGATAACGATGTTATGAACATGTTGGATTTGGTTCCAACACATAGAGAGATAGAGGTGTATGATGAGGCGAAACGATTAAAAGCCAAAAGAGCCAGAAAATCAACGGATGAAGTACCGAAGGTGCCTTCAAATGATGGTACCATTGGATTAGAACAAGCTGAGCCTTCAATTAATGAAATGATGGAGGAGCCGTCAACTACCAATGTAAGTCGGGTTGCTAGTCCAGAACAAGCTGATCAACAATCGCAATTTACAGATGAAAACTTGTTCCAGTTTTCCGCTCCTGAAGATAATGTTGATGTGGAAGACGACTTGATTACAGACATGGTTGAAGAACTTCAGAGTGAGCCTGTGGTTTTAGATCTTAACAATAACTTTGTTGATTTTGAAGAGGTAGTGGAAAGGAATGATGTGGGCACATCCACAACGTTGGTTAATGAGGAAGAAGATGTTGTGAATGTGTCTGATTTTGAAGAGGATGATGTGGGATCCCCCAGTGAGCCACCAGTGGAAATGGATGGGTTTAAGTTTGATATTGATCCCCACTTTAATAATCTATCAAAATTAGTTGATCAGTGTATGGCAGATGATACGGATCATGATGCTGGCTATAACTTTGATGAGTTTCATAACGATAAAGAAGCCAATGCTAGCAGATTTTTCAACCTACGAAAGAAAAGGTTGAAAGAAATTAGGAGGGAGTACGAGGGTAGGTCGAATGTTAAGAAGGGAGAGTTTTATGTATCAGAAACATTTGCGAGACCCAGGGAAATCAAACAAAAGCTCAGAACGTATGCGTTAGAGTCTCAAAGAGATATCAGGATGGAAAAGTGTGACCAAGAAAGGATTAAAGCGATTTGTAAAAGGATTGTTGTGGGTTATGGCAGAAATGATACTGGAAGTTGTCAACTATCGGGTTCTTGTTCATAGTCAAAGGGCAAGTTTGCTAGTTCCAAAACCTACAAAAATAAGGCCAAGCCCATGTACCTATGGCCCATACATGTTTCAAAAGTGGGTGATGAACGTAGTTGGAGTGTGAAAATGATGAGGCGAAAAATGAACCACTTTTAGGGGGTCATTTAAGCCCGGAATTGAACTTATTTGATCAAATATTGCCCTAAATCATCCCTTTTGTGATTTTAGGTACTTTGGGAGAGAAATCTGGAAAAGGAAGCAATTCGGACGTTTTTGGAGCATAAAAGTGAAGAAAACGCCAAAGACTTAATTTTCCATGCTAGAAACAGTGCATGACGGCGTCAAGAGTAAAGTCCATGACGACCCAGTAGAAACGTGAAGGCGTCACAAAAAGAGCGTCAAGAGTTAAATGCATGACGGCCTGCATAAGGTGTACACATGACGGCGTCAGACCCAGATCTAGGCAGTCCAAGGAACTATTTGGCGGCGAGATGACGGCGTCACACAATTGTTCTTGACGCCGTCACCCTCTAAAATCTATATATAGTTTTCTAATTTTCATTCATTAGGGAGGAACAAGTTTGGAGAAACCCTAAGGCCGAACCTTGTACGAATTTTACAGCTTTTTCAAGGGTTTTCAGCCCTTGAACCCTTACATGTGTAATTGAGATAAGTCTACTCTTAATTCAATCAATATGTCTATGTGTTGGTTGTCTATATCTTGTGCTTGTCTTGATTCCACCATGTTAGGCTAGATCTATCTTGTGTTTGCTTAGATCTAATGAAACCTAGATGTTGATTATGTGTTGATTACTTGTTTATGTTGTATTGGATGAATGATTTCAATGTTAGGCTTAAGAAAACTGGTAGATCTCCAATTGGTAACATGCTTGAACGTCTTAGGAAACATGAACCGATGTGTAATAGGTTTTATTGGTTGTATTTAATGCATGAGTAAATTCTAATGATCCCATGTTAGAAGCTTCTTAGCCGGCTCGACATAGGAGTGAAGTAGGCACTCATAGGATTGGGGAGTTAAGTACGCCCCCCCCCCCCCCCCCCATGAATGGTATTAAGGAATACAATCCGTCATCCATGCAACTATAACAAGTAATTAACGTGTAAAAGATATCTAGGGAGTAGTGAAATCTAAGTAAACACATTTCTCCCACTTATTGCTCACAACCTTAATATAATTTGGTTTACTTTCATTTTTAGTATTTTATTTTGATTTGCATCTTAGTATTGGGTTAGTTGACTAGCAACTAATTCCACCCAAATCCTTCAAACCCGAGATTTTAATTTGCTTTCTTAAAAATATAAAAAATACAAAAAGAATCATCCCTCATCTCTAGACTTAATCTTTAGGTTTTCTAATCCTAGCGACACTATTCCTAGCTGAACGATCAATCCCCCGGTACTTGTCATTATACTATACTACATCGATCAGGTACGCTACCTGGTGGGGGTTGTAAGCTTCTCGAGATCCCTCGAGAGGTAAAGCCTGGTGCAATCCCTACGCATCAAGTTTTTGGCGCCGCAGCCCGGGGAATAGTTATTGTCTAGGTTAGAACTTCTTTTTATTAGGTCTACTTGCTAGATTCCTTTCTAGTAAGATTTTATTCTAATTTTTAGGTTCTCTTTAGTCTATCTTAATTCTTCGTGTTTTGGTTTGTACCTCTCTACCATCCGCCATTATGGCAACCGACGAATTCTCTAACCTTAGGATCACTAGGAGTCGTAGTTCCACTAGAAACCTTGTCTTGCCTTATGCAGGACCCGAAAGAGAAATGCGTAGGTTAAGACGATCTCACTCAACTCCTGAACCATCTAGCGTTGCTATCGATTTTGATGCACCCCTTTCTGAAGAAAATTCAGAAAATCACCTTACAACCCCTAGCTCCCAACCCAACAACGAGATAAGTACCCCCGTAACTCCTACTCCTAAGCGCCTTAAGGACTACTCCTCCCCAAACCCTCGTGGCTTCTCAAATGCCATTGTCTACCCAAACTAATACACCAATGAGGTCTTGCATGCGACCGATGTTTGGCTTGTCCAAAGTGTGTGTAAGTTTTGTGGATTAGATGAGGAAGACCCAATTCAACACATTAAAGACTTCTTGAAAATAGTAGACACCCTCCATACGGATGGGGCTACTAGAGACACGTCCCGGTTACGATTCTTCCCTTTCACCCTCTATGAAAAAGCCCAAGAGTGGTATGATAAACTCCCTTCTGAATCTGTTTTCACATGGGAACAACTCATATCCAAGTTCTATGAGAAGTTCTTTCCACCTGGAAAAACTTCAACGTTTAGAGATAGGATCCTCCGTTTCCGAAAAGGGAAGGATGAACCCTTCCATAAATCGTGGATTAGATTCAAGGACCTAATAAGACAAGTTCCCCATCATGGCATCGAACTTTGGCTCTTGGTCCAAATCTTCTACGACAATGTCTCCTAAAATGATCGGAACGGAATCAACAATTCTAGAAAAGGGAGATTAGCCAATCTTAGTGCCGAAGAAGGATGGGATAGGATTGAAGAATATGCTCAAGACCAGGATGACACTTGGGATGAACCTGAGTCGACTGTCACCATTTCTGCAATCACTTCAGATCGGCTGGGAAAAATTCACAAAAGAATGGAGTACCTAGCTGGGTCGCAGTTACCTAAACAACTTTCAAATCCTTACTTGATCTGTGACTACTGTGGGGGCCCGCATGAGGTAGAGGAATGCGGAGGAGAAACCACGACTGAACATGCATGCTTGTCAGGTGGTGACATCTATGCTGATCCCTCCCTTTTGCCTTTTTACCAAAATGACGATTATACCCTCTGGGGAAATCTGGTGAAAAGAAAAGAAGGAGAGGAAGGTCCTGAATTCGAAATCAGGAGCACTTTTGAAGATGACCTTGGTCACTTCACTCAAGAAAAAGGCTTACAATTAAAAGGTCTTAATGAACTTGTTGACGAGCAGCAGAATGACATTGGAGAATGGTTCAACAAGCTTAACTCAGCCCTCGATAACCTTGAAATGCCGTTAGTAAGCCAAAAAGACCCCATGCTCGCAATAACCACTCGAGCTGGAACAACAACCAGGGACCCCCCTTACCCGAGCTCGTCCCCCATCACTCCCGATCCAAACAAGCCTCGCGAAGAGGAGGAGGATGTGGGCAGCGAGACTCTCAACCAACCTCCCTTGACGACCCCTTCCCCATCAACCCCACCTAACAAACCTGTGAGAATCCCATTCCCATCCCGATTAAAAAACCAGAAAACTGATAATGATAATAAAAGATTCTTGTCATATCTAAAAGACTCAGTAGTCACCATACCCCTCCTTGATGCCTGTTATCACATGCCAAAGTACAGCGCGTACTTTAAAAAACTACTCGCTAACCGAAAGAAACTCGAGGGCCTTGTGACCCTGGGAGAAGAATGTTCGGTGGTGACCCATCGAGGGCTACCAAAAAAGGTAGACGATCCAGGCAGCTTCACCTTGCCTTGCTCTATAGGATCTCTATCAATAAAGAATGCTCTTGCCGATTTGGGGGCGAGTATCAATCTCATGCCTCACTCCATGTTCTTTAAATTAGGATACCCTGGATTAAAGCCTACCCGTATGAACATCCAACTAGCGGATGGATCAGTCAAATACCCCGTAGGGATATGCGAGAATGTGCTAGTCAAAGTTGGGAAATTCAAATTCCCGGTCGACTTCGTAATCTTAGAAATGGAGGAGGATGACTTGGTACCCATCATCTTAGGGAGACCATTTCTTGCTACCGCTCGTGCAGTCATCGATGTTTATGACGGCAAGTTAACCTTACGAGTGGGAACCGATAGCACAACCTTCGACATTAAGGACTCTATGGATCTCTCTCTCGAAGCAGCTAACCGACTCTATTTCATTGGGGAGGTCGATGAACTCACGGATGTCATTGATAGTTGTGTTGATGAACAAATCGAGGAAGGCTGGTTACGGGATGAGAGCTTTCTACCTTTGCTAGAGGTGGAAAAGATGGAGGATGTTGGTGCAGTCTCCTTCTACCCTAGACAAGAGGCCACGGAGCATCTCGAGCTCCGAAAGCCCGAAAACAAGCTTAAGCCTTCTATTATCGAACCTCCTGAGCTAGATCTTAAGGAACTCCCTAACCATTTAGAGTATGCCTTCCTTCAGGGAGAGGACCAGCTGCCGGTTATCATAAATTCCTCCCTCGAACATGAACAAAAAAGTAAACTCTTGGAGGTCCTAAAGAAATATAAGGGAGTGCTTGCATGGAGTGTAGCCGACATTAAGGGGATTGACTCAACTTTTTGCACACATAAGATTCTCATGGAAGAAGATTATAAACCTACCGTGCAACCCCAGAGGCGGGTGAACCCCAACATTAAGGAAGTGGTGAAGAAAGAAGTCATCAAACTTCTGGATGCAGGATTGATTTACCCAATCTCGGATAGCCCATGGGTTAGTCCTGTACAGGTTGTACCTAAGAAGGGTGGAATGACGGTAGTTAAAAATGACAAGGGTGAATTGGTACCCCAAAGAACAGTTACAGGATGGCGGGTATGCATCGATTATAGAAAGCTCAATGATGCCACGAGGAAAGATTACTTTCCCTTACCATTCATTGACCAAATGTTTGAGAGATTGTCTGGGCACGAATATTATTGTTTCTTGGATGGATTCTCAGGGTATTTTCAAATTCCCATAGCACCTGAGGACCAAGAAAAGACCACGTTTACTTGCCCTTATGGAACGTTCGCCTACAAAAGAATGCCTTTTGGGCTATGTAATGCTCCCGCCACTTTTCAACGATGCATGACCGCAATCTTTCACGAACTTATGGAAGACAGCATGGAAGTGTTCATGGATGACTTTTTGGTCTTCGGGAACTCCTTCGACCACTGTCTTGCTAATCTAGAAAAGATGCTTAAACGCTGTGAGGAAACCAACTTGGTGTTAAACTGGGAAAAGTGTCATTTCATGGTGAAAGAATGAATTATGTTAGGGCATAAGATCTCAGGGAATGGGATAGAGGTGGACCAAGCTAAAGTTGAAGCTATATCTAAGTTACCATACCCCACGACTGTTAAAGCAATACGAAGCTTTTTGGGGCACGCCGGGTTTTATCGGAGATTCATCAAAGACTTCTCCAAAATAGCTCGGCCAATGACTCAATTGCTCATGAAGGATGCTCCATTCGATTTTTCCCAAGAATGCAAGGATGCATTCGATCTCTTAAAAAAGGAGCTCACACAAGCACCAATCATGATTACACCCAACTGGGAGTTACCGTTTGAAATCATGTGTGACGCTAGCGATTTCGCTGTCGGGGCTGTATTGGGCCAACGGCGTGACAAGCTATTCCAACCTATTTACTATGCTAGCAAAACCATGAATCCCGCTCAAGAGAATTACTCCACCACCGAAAAGGAATTATTAGCCGTAGTGTTCGCATTCGACAAATTCTGGCAATATCTTGTCCTTTCAAAGACAGTCATTTTCACTGATCACTCGGCTCTTCGATATCTTTTTGCTAAGCAGGATGCTAAGCCACGACTAATTCGGTGGATCTTGTTGTTACAAGAATTCGATGTTGAGATTCGTGATAAGAGGGGGGCAGAAAATCTGGCCGCAGATCATCTATCTCGTCTTGAAAACCCCCTGGATGAGCACGATAGAAGTGAGATTAGGGATTCATTTCCTGACGAACAACTCATGTCAATGATTGATTCGGAGCCTTGGTACGCCGATTTTGCCAACTATCTCGCAAGCAGACTCATTCCAGAACACCGGACTAGGTACGAAAGAAAAAGGTTCTTTTCCTAGTTAAAATACTACTTCTGGGATGAACCATTTTTATTCCAAAGGTGTCCTGACCAAATAATAAGACGTTGTGTTTCGGAAAGTGAGGCAGTAAAGATTATGAGGGAATGTCACTCTGGTCCCTCTGGAGGGCATCATGGGATAAGCACCACCGCCCGAAAGATTTTCGACGCGGGATTCTATTGGCCCACAATTTTCCGTGATGTCAAAGAAATGGTACAGGCATGCGATGCATGTCAACGGGCCGGGAACATATCACATAGGGATGAAGCGCCTAAGAAGTTTATACAAGTATGTGAGGTCTTCGATGTCTGGGGAATTGACTTCATGGGACCCTTCCCATCTTCAGGGGGAAACGAATACATTTTAGTTGCCATCGATTATGTTTCAAAATGGGTAGAGGCACAAGCCCTTAGGACCAACGATCCCAGGGTAGTTATTCATTTTCTGAAAAAGCTCTTCGCTAGATTCGGGATTCCTAAAGCCCTCATCAGTGATAGGGGGACCCACTTTTGCAATGCGCAAATGGAAAAGGTCATGAAGAGGTATGGGGTGTCCCATCGGTTCTCCACCGCCTATCATCCACAAACCAATGGCCAGGTCGAAAACACAAACAGGGCTATTAAAAGAATACTTGAAAAAACGGTTAGTCAGAATAGAAAAGATTGGTCATTTAAACTCGATGAAGCCTTATGGGCATTCCGAACCGCCTACAAGACACATATTGGAACGACTCCGTATCGCATGGTGTATGGTAAGGCATGTCACTTGCCAGTAGAATTAGAACATAAGGCTTATTGGGCGCTTAAGGCATGTAACTTAGATTATACAATTGCCGGAACCAATAGGTTCTTGCAATTACACGAGCTTGATGAGCTTAGATTAGAAGCCTATAAATCTTCCATTACATATAAAGAAAGGGCAAAAAGATGGCATGACCAAAGAATTAAGAAACCCAAGGAATTTTCAGACGGGGACAAAGTCCTATTGTACAATTCTCGGTTAAGATTATTTCCAGGGAAACTCAAGTCTAGATGGTATGGACCATTTACGGTGAAAAGTTCCTCTAAAACTGGAGCCGTTGTGCTATTAGACGATGAAGGTAGAGAATTTACTGTTAACATACAACGTGTAAAACATTATCAAGAAAATAATAATGAAATGATTGGTGAGGAAGATGTAACGTTTGAGGATGAGGTCACGTAGTAACCCATGACCTTGAGTCTAGCTACAAGACTCGTAAATAAAGAAAAGCGCGTCTTGGGAGGCAACCCATGATTTTGTGCGACTTTTATTTTGTTTGTTTGTTATTTGCTTCCGTATGCATGTTTTATTTTTATTGTTGGTAGATCATGTTTCTAAACTAAATAGTGGAAATACTTTACTTTGTTGTTTTGGCCTAGTCTTAAATTCACCTAAAAGTATTTTTGCAAAAGATAAGTGTAAGGGGAAACCCCAAATATGTTTTTAAGAAACAAACCGATCATGATTCTCCACAATATTAAGTGAACATGTATATTCGTATTTGTTAGAGTCAAATGCTTGTATCGAGTCATAATGAAGTTTTGCAGGATTTTCCAGGAAGTAGAACCAAGTTTTTCCAGAAATTTTCCGGAAACTTAACATAAGAATTTCTGCAGGTCACTTCTGACGGCGTCACAAGTTTATTCTTGACGGCGTCACGTGTAAAAATTTGGAAATTTTACCGGTTTTGTTTTTCTAACGGAATCTTAAAGTTTTTGTTGAATTATTAAGTTTTGTAATCTCCAGGAAATCTGCAAACTTCATTCCACAAGCATTATATCTTATTTTATTTTCTAGGATTTAGTAACTTATGTAGATTGCCGCCGATTTTATGCGAGGTTGCCTTGTCTGTTTTCTCAGGATTTACAGGTTATGTATGACAAGAAGATGATTTATTTTTCTGGAAGGGAAGCTTTGATTGTTCATTTTCTTGGAGGAAGATTTAACCTGGCCACCTTATTATCCATACCGAGCGAATCAGGGGAGTATTTGATTTCATTTGTTTTACTTATTTCACTTTTACATTCTTTGCTTGAACATTGGGGACAATGTTCATCCTAAGTGTAAGGGGAGGGTAAAATGATGATACTTTACATATACACTTTCGCTTGAGTTTGTTTGATTGATGGTAGATGTGTAATAAAACTATGAGAAATACTTGTTAGTGCAATTTTAACGCCAAATTTAAATTTTTTTACAACATTTAGGAGTGAAACTTTAGCCATAGCAAGCGTCTCTTGGATAGGAGATTGTATGACTAGCACATAACCGTATCGTTCAAAAAAATTTTCCACCCAAATATGTGAGGTTCGCCTTTAGATTTGATAGGAAAAGCATTTACTATTAGTGCTTATGAGTGTACCGGTAGCATTTAGATTCTAGAACTTGCGTTAGTGATGCATCCCGAGACCGCTAGTGAGACTACATTCGTGTGGTAGGATTTACTACATGATAAGAGGCATTAGGATCACCCTTGTGTTAAACCCGTATCATAATTACTTGACCATTTAAGTCATATTACTTGGCTAGTTAAGTCAATTAATTTTCCCACACCTTAGCGTTGTACTCATTTTTAGTACACGAAACCCCTAGTACACCCCTCCGAGCCTATCTTTTCGTTTCTAACTTTAAGCATCTTACTTAAAGGAAGAATTTGTTACACCCCACTTAAATGTACACCTAAATCGCCTTATCCTTCCGTGTATGCGCTCATTTTTAGTGCATTATTGTTATTTGTTAAACCCTAAGTTAACTATCTAATTGATTACATGGTTGCTAAGTCGAGTCATATCCTTGTACATATTGTTTTGGGACGATTGGGACTCATGGGTAAAGTACTTATTTTATGGAGTAATGGGGAAGAACATCATATATTACCCCCATATGTACGTTAATCTTAAAAGTACTCCAAGTGTTTTGATTTTCTTAATTCGAGTCATTAGATTAGTTTATTGTAAAGTATGTAAAGATTCAAGTGTAAGAGGAATGTTCATTCCCTATGATGTATTATTTTGGATGGTAGGGTAAGAGTGTATGCACAAAAAAAAAAAAAAAAAAAAAAAAAAAAAAAAAAAAAAAAAAAAATCGAAAATAAAAATAGAAAAAGAAAAAGAAAAGAGAAAAACATACGGACTACCATCCTTTTTCATTCTATGTTCATTTTATGTTTTTGTTATTTTTCATTTATTAGCTTAAGTCGAGTCTAGTCTTGGCTTAGCAACGCCATATTGTACATGTAATTAACCAAGATTGTTAACTCGCCACCAGTAAAGACTGCCTATATCCAACAAAACCGTGTATTTCATATCCCTACACCTAATGTTACAACCCTTTAAAAGACCTCTTTGATAGTTTATCCTAGGTGCTTATGCCATGTGGGGGAGGTTTGATCCTTTCCCAAGCCTATGGTAATCTATTTTGCTATGACAGGTAGTGAGAGATATCTTCCGTTTCCATATTGTAATTTATACTTTATTACACCCGAGAGATGTGAGTATCTAAACACTATTTGTGAGGTGAGTATCCACAACGCTGGTTAATGAGGAAGAAGATGTTGTGAATGTGTCTGATTTTGAAGAGGATGATGTGGGATCCCCCAGTGAGCCACCAGTGGAAATGGATGGGTTTAAGTTTGATATTGATCCCCACTTTAATAATCTATCAAAATTAGTTGATCAGTGTATGGCAGATGATACGGATCATGATGCTGGTTATAACTTTGATGAGTTTCATAACGATAAAGAAGCCAATGCTAGCAGATTTTTCAACCTACGCAAGAAAAGGTTGAAAGAAATTAGGAGGGAGTACGAGGGTAGGTCGAATGTTAAGAAGGGAGAGTTTTATGTATCAGAAACATTTTCGAGACCCAAGGAAATCAAACAAAAGCTCAGAACGTATGCGTTAGAGTCTCGAAGAGATATCAGGATGGAAAAGTGTGACCAAGAAAGGATTAAAGCGATTTGTAAAAGGATTTTTGTGGGTTATGGCAGAAATGATATTGGAAGTTGTCAACTATCGGGTTCTTGTTCATAGTCAAAGGGCAAGTTTGCTAGTTCCAAAACCTACAAAAATAAGGCCAAGCCCATGTACCTATGGCCCCTACATGTTTCAAAAGTGGGTGATGAACGTAGTTGGAGTGTGAAAATGATGAGGCAAAAAATGAACCACTTTTAGGGGGTCATTTAAGCCCGGAATTGAACTTATTTGATCAAATATTGCCCTAAATCGTTCCTTTTGTGATTTTAGGTACTTTGAGAGAGAAATCTGGAAAAGGAAGCAATTCGGACGTTTTTGGAGCATAAAAGTGAAGAAAACGCCAAAGACTTAATTTTCCATGCTTGAAACAGTGCATGACGGCGTCAAGAGGACATTTGACGGCGTCAAGAGTAAAGTCCATGATGACCCAGTAGAAACGTGAAGGCGTCACTAAAAGAGCGTCAAGAGTTAAATGCATGACGGCCTGCATAAGGTGTACACATGACGGCGTCAGACCCAGATCTAGGCAGTCCAAGGAACTATTTGGCGGCGAGATGACGGCGTCACACAATTGTTCTTGACGCCGTCACCCTCTAAAATCTATATATAGTTTTCTAATTTTCATTCATTAGGGAGGAACAAGTTTGGAGAAACCCTAAGGCCGAACCTTGTACGAATTTTACAGCTTTTTCAAGGGTTTTCAGCCCTTGAACCCTTACATGTGTAATTGAGATAAGTCTACTCTTAATTCAATCAATATGTCTATGTGTTGGTTGTCTATATCTTGTGCTTGTCTTGATTCCACCATGTTAGGCTAGATCTATCTTGTGTTTGCTTAGATCTAATGAAACATAGATATTGATTATGCGTTGATTACTTGTTTATGGTTGTATTGGATGAATGATTTCAATGTTAGGCTTAAGAAAACTGGCAGATCTCCAATTGGTAACATGCTTGAACGTCTTAGGAAACATGAACCGATGTGTACTAGGTTTTATTGGTTGTATTTAATGCATGAGTAAATTCTAATGATCCCATGTTAGGAGCTTCTTAGCCGGATCGACATAGGAGTGAAGTAGGCACTCATAGGATTGGGGAGTTAAGTACGCCACCCCATGAATGGTATTAAGGAATACAATCCGTCATCCACGCAACTATAACAAGTAATTAATGTGTAAAAGATATCTAGGGAGTAGTGAAATCTAAGTAAACACATTTCTCCCACTTATTGCTCACAACCTTAATATAATTTGGTTTACTTTCATTTTTAGTATTTTATTTTGATTGCATCTTAGTATTGGGTTAGTTGACTAGCAACTAATTCCGCCCAAATACTTCAAACCCGAGATTTTAATTTGCTTTCTTAAAAATATAAAAAATACAAAAAGAATCATCCCTCATCTCTAGACTTAATCTTTAGGTTTTCTAATCCTAGCGACACTATTCCTAGCTGAACGATCAATCCCCCGGTACTTGTCATTATACTATACTACGTCGATCAGGTACGCTGCCTGGTGGGGGTTGTAAGCTTCTCGAGATCCCTCGAGAGGTAAAGCCTGGTGCAATCCCTACGCATCAGAAAACATTCAAAGATGAACATAAATGCCTCAAAACAAGAAAAAATAAATTGTTGACCGCACGATTCCTTTCATTCGAGGTTGCTAAAATTCTTCTTAGGGACCGCAAAATCCCAACAGCTTCAATAGCAATGGAAATAAATACAAACTTGCAGATCGATGTCCCTACGACAAAGATATCCAGAGCAAGGGATTTTGCAATGAAACGAATTGCGGGTGACCATGAAGAACAGTATGCCAATCTTAGGAATTACACTTTAGAATTGAAAAATAAAAACAATGATACAACTGTGAAGATTTAAGTTGAAGCAAACCCTGATTCAAGTGATGCTGCAAGGGTTTTCAGACGGATCTATGTTTGTCTGGGTGCCTTTAAAAAAGGTTACAAAGCAGGAAGAAGGGAGATACTAGGTTTAGATGGGGCTTTTATCAAAGGGTAATATAGTGGCCAAGTCTTAACTGTTCTTGGTGTCGATGGCAATAACGGCCTCTATCCACTTGCCTACGCAGTAGTTGAAGCTGAGTCCAAGAGTTCATGGTTATGGTTCTTTAACAATCTTGGAGATGATCTTGATTTGCATCCCAATTCAAAGTAAACCTTCATCTCAGACAGACAAAAGGTACAATCATGGTGTAGATTCAATTAATTTATTTGCAACCCAATTCAATCCTCATTCATATATTATGTTTTGTACAATTCGACAGGGGATATTACCAGCCATTGCAGAAATGTTTCCTGTTGCTGAACACCGATTCTGTGTGCGACACATATATGAAAACATGAAACAGTTATTCAAGGGAGAGAATATCAAGGAACTTATTTGGAGGTGTGCTGGAGCATCAACAGTCCCTGAGTTGAATAGAGGAATGGAAGAGCTAAAATCAACAGACTCTAAAGCTTATGGCTGGTTAAAGAAGATACCAGCATCATCATGGTCAAGGTCACATTTTTCAGGTACAAGATACACATATTATGACTTTCATCTGTAATATTAATAAGATTAAAAATGGTGTTGATATTGATATATTATATACAGGGAGAGCTAAATGTGGCATCCTTCTTAACAACCTATGTGAATCGTTCAATAGCAAGTTAGTGGCCGGCAAAGATCAACCAATCATTGGTTGTTTGGAATACATCAGGGAGTATCTTATGAAGAGAATTGTTAGTGTGCAGCATGTAATAGACAGATGTGAAGGTCCCTTAACCCTAACAGCAACTCAAATTTTAGAAAATATCAAGGATGAAGCAAATGATTATAATGTTTTATGGGGGGGGGGGATACATACCAGTGTAAGGGAGCTTGGGGTGACCAATGTGTTGTGAATATACCAAAAAGGGAATGCACACGTAGGAGATGGGAACTCACTGGTATTCCATGTAAGCATGTTGTTTCGGCTATCAATGACATGGCTAAACACAACAAGGGGTCAATTGATAACCAGATTGACATCCAAGAGGATTATGTGTCCCCATGTTATTGGTTAACCACATGGAAGGAGATGTATCAATACAAGATTGAAGGAATTGCAGGTCCAGGCTTTTGGCCCAAATGCAATATTCCTAGCAACCTAAAGCCACTTCACCACTATGTTCCAATTGGAAGACCACAGAATAAGAGAAGAGTGTCAAAGGATGAGATTGCTGAACAGGTTATGAAAAAATCAATGGTGAAAAATGGGAAGCTGTCAAAGAGGGGCAAGACAGTCAAATGTGGTGAATGTGGTGGGAAGGGTCACAATAAGAGGGCTTGTACTGGTCAAAGAGATACCCAAAAGAGAACAAGAAAGGAAGGAGTACCAGATGATGTACTAGAAAGAACTACTCAGCCAGTGGGATCTTCTACAACAGAGGTGAGAGAAGGGCCAAGCCAGCCAGTTGGAACACAAGCAAGTGAGGTAGCAGCAGGGCCAAGTCAGCCATTTCGAACACAAGCAAGAGAGGTATCACAATCAACAATGAATGGTGGAGGTCAAAGCAAGAAGAGGGTGAAGAGAAAAAGCAAGGTTTCCAAGTGAGTCAACACCATTGTGATGGTGCAATAAACTTATTTGGTTATTTGTTTGTGTGTTTTAACACAATGAGTGTATGGATTATGTAACTGAATTTTTGTCTTCTAGACAATTATTTGTACGTGGTTTGTTTTTAGACTTTGATTAATTAGGAATGGTATTTGATTTCATTTGGGTTTAGAATCATCATTTGCTGCATAATGCTCTGCATAATTCTAAGACTTTGTTTTGACTTTAGTAAGTCAGAGTTAATAAGGAACCAGAAACCAAGTTTGCTGCATAGTGATTCTACAAGTAAAATGAACATTATTGACTACATTGGTCTTCTTATAATAACAACAAGCAACTACGATGATCCCACTATAATGCCAAAATCAAACACTTTTTATTAACATGATACGGTCAATACAAACCATGGATGACCTTAAACCATGTGATGATCCAACCCAGAAAGATATGAATACACCTACATACCAACCTAAAACAACTTAAAGACAATGAAAAAAAGATCCAACTTAAAAGTAACAACTTGTTGAGCCTCTTCAACTACTGATCCTTCTCCCTCATCAACCTCAACTGCTCCTCCAGCTCTTCTTGAAGCTCATTCCTCGCTCTCAACAGGCCAGGAATCACAGCGACTGCTCGGCAACACATTGGAGGATCCGTCCATCCAATAAACCCACATGAAGGACAAAAGTAGAATCGTCGTCATGGGTTCCTGTTTGTTCAGCTTGTTTTGATTGTTGCTTGTTTCTCACAGTCATAAATCAAGACCATATTTTTACCGAATATAGGAAAGTGTAAAAGAATGTGATGAAACGGTCATATTTTATTATTGGAAAGTGTGAAAAAGTGAAAATTTTCAATTTCAAATTTAGTCCTTCAATCTACAGTGTAATGACTTGTATACTTAGTACCCGGGAAACCGTGAAATGACAATACTACCCTCAATGATGTGGCACTTAACGAGGAAACAAACGGAAAAACGCTCTCGGTGGCTATTTTGCACTTTTACGTAACGTTAGTGACTATTTTGCACGCCTTTATCACTCGGTGGCTTTTTTGCGATTTCGTGATACCTTAGTGACCATTTTTGCAATTTACCCTTATCTAAATTAGAAATATTTAATGCACGTCTCATACACATTAAACGCCAAACACGTATAAAGCATATGTTTTTAGAGCATTCAAAATAGGTCAAATTGTTAAAAGCTTCTTATTATTTTAAAAAGCTTTTTGAAAGTTTTTTTGCATTCCATCAAAAACTTTTTGAAAAATGTTTTTACAAAAACTTGGTAAACTTTAAGTGTTTCCCCCAAACTTTAGTCTTGTCCAATTTTATGAAAAGCGTTTTTACAAAAACTTTGTGCGTTGCTCATGCTCTTGGATACCCCAATTTTATGTCATAAAAAAATGTTTGTAGTTGAGAAAATATTATCTCTCGATATATAATTTTTATAAGTGTTTAGAAACAGTTAGATATAATTAGGTTGGTTGTAGGGGCGTACCCAGAACTTATAGTCACCGGGTGAAAATATAAAAAACATAGAAGATTACGAAGTTACGAGGTTAATTTTGGAAAAAATCACATTTTTGACCAGGTAAATAAAATCCGTGGGGTTCTAGTGAACCCCCGGGAAAACCCCTAAGTCTAACCCTGGGTGGTTGCATGATGGACTTAAGATTGCTAAATCGCTCATTTTATGTGTTTTTCTTTACGCTTTTGCATGTGTCTGAATAGTGTCATACTGTCATATATTTTGGCTACATGTCTGTGAGTATCTATACTATTATATAAAACATTTGGGACATGCTATTAATAGAAGGTTTAAAAATTCAGATTCAACAAATTACTTATAATGAAAAGAAGTTTTTTACAAAGCTTGTATCATACACTTAGTTAAAGTTGAAAAAGGAAAATTAAATGTCTTAAATAATCAATGAATACACATAAATTAGAAGTTACATTACATCCTGGAAATTAAATGCACTGTAACAACCCATTAATTTTCACAGCCCTCCATTAATGTTGTATACTTGTAAAAAATAAAAAATAAATAATAATAATAATAATAATAATAATAATAATAATAATAATAATAATAATAATAATAATAATAATAAAAGTAACAGCCTTCGAAAAGGCTAAAATTCAGCATTAGACTTCTACAATCCTGGCACCATAAAATCATGCCCATAACTCTTTTCCTAAAACCTAAAACACACACCACTCTTTTCCTAAGTAGTGACAGCCGAAACAAACACCATCTGAATCCAACACCACCACCATCGGACCTCTCGACCACAGTTACACCACCACCACCCGACCTCACCACCGGCGAACATCACCACCAACAAAACAAAACATCGCTGCCGCACCTCTATCACATAGTCCAATTCAACACAAACCCAAAACAAAAAGAACAAACATAAAACAAACCTACCCGAGACCAAATAACTGATCTTGAAGCTGTAACTTGTTGATCTTTGTGTGTTACATCATTCGAACAAGGAAGATTGTTGGTTGGTTTCGGTTTCAATGATGATGAGATGAAGGAGATGAAACGAGTTATCTTGATGGGAGAGATGAAGTGTGAGTTTGGTAGATGAGATAAGCGGCGTATCATATGGAGAGAGATTAGGTTGAATGAAATGAGAAGAATTAGGGTATGTATATCCTAATACTGGGTCGTATATTCTGGATTGGGTTTAGATATTGGACCGGGTATATCATTTGTATTGGACTGGGTTGAAATGAATTGTTCGGGCTGAAAATCATTTAAGGTTATTGGGCTGAAAATTTTGTTGTCGATGGTGTTTTAAATGAAGGGCAAATACCATATTAAAGCACTATACTTGCCAAGAAAGTCACTTTTGGTATCGAACAAATTGTTTTCCTCATATGGATACTGAACTTTCATTTTTTGGCCTCTCTGAGGCACTTTGTGACATTTTTACCCCTAGATTTTTAATAATTTAAGAGGCAAAAATATCACAAAATGCCTCAAAGATGCCAAAAAATGAAAGTTCAGTACCCATACAAGGAAAAAAAATTGTTCAATACCCAAAAATGTATTTTAAGATAAGTATGATGCTTTTTTTATGGCATTTGCCCTTAAATGAATAGCTTGCATTATACTCATAAATACAAGTAACCCATTAAACTTACCACCATTTTAATAATTTGCTAAAAATTAAGCATTGAACGCCTATAACTTATAACATTCATGTATATTAATGATAGAAATTGAAAAATGAATCTTTTATCAATTTACTCTATTATTAATTTAGATGTTTTACTTTATGAAAAAGATATATATGTGAAACGTCGATAAGGTTATCATCAAATACACGTAACACCGTCGATAAAGTTATCATCATGATAACGTATAATCGAAAGACATTTGTTCGCCTAAGCATATAAATGAAAAACTTTGCTCGCCACAAAATTTAGTCACAGGGTAACCGCCGCCGCTAAACATATAAATGAAAAACTTTGCTGGCCACAAAATTTAGTCACAGGGTAACCGCCGCCGCATTGCGCGGGTACCTTTCTAGTGTAACAGCATGGAGGCCAATAAAGAACCTATGTAGTTTTGGGGATTACATACTTGCATTAGGTCTTGATTGTGGGAGAAAGTTTATGGAAATAAAGAACCAAGTAAAAACTTCGATGCGCATCAGATGTGCAGCGAGAAATCCAAGGTGAAAGTAGAGTTTTTGGAGTGACATTCCATAAGCAATTCAGCATGCAGTCAACTTCCATCTAAAATGGTAATACCCATGTGTTATGCAGTGGCGTGTGCACCTCAAAGTCAATTCTGCTTGAACTACACTAACTAGCATAGATAGATCTGGTACAATAACGATCCAAGTTATTGTATTCAACATTCAATGAATTGTTGATTGTCATTCTTTTAAGATTCAAAGGACACATAAATGGATCTCCTCCAAGAACTAAACTAAGTTGTTGTTTAAAATCGACTTAATTGACTTAAAAAAAAAAAAAAAAAAAAAAAAAAAAAAAAAAAAAAAACTGAATTTATTAATAAAAATTGTTTGTTTGTGACTTAATAAAGAAAAATAGCTTAAAATATTAAGTAATAAAACTGAGGCTGTGTGCATTAAATCACCTATTAATTAAACATGAATTAATATAAAATTTTAACAAACAAGTCCTAACTCAGTATCCATTTCTATTGTTTCAACAGTGATTACATTTCATTTGATAAGCTTAGAGCACAAGGTGCAGCGTTTTGTTAGATCTCGTCGTTTCAGCGTGGAGGCTTGTTGCAACTCGCCGAGCTTGTTGCTGCACCGTTCCCCCCTCGTTGTAACTTGCCAAAACCAAGTTACTCGTCTGCACAACGAGGCTTGCTCCTCTCTTTTTGGTAGCTTCGTCAGTTTATTTTAAACGTACACATATGTTTTAAGTAACAAAATTTTTAAGTAACAAAATAAAAAGAAGTACGCAAAATAAATGTGTTAAATAACAAAATAAGAAGAAGTACGCAAATAAAATTATAAGCATCTGCTGCCTAGAATTTATATGAGTGATTTATGTGAACTTGTAGTGATAATTTGTGCCCTACATGTGATATGGGTTGGGCCTTTTTGGGCTGGGTAATTGTTGTACGTTTTGGAGTGATAAGTAGGGGTGTTGATCGGTTCGGTTTTCGGTTATTCGGTTAATTTGGTTCGGTTAATTCGGTTAAAAAAGATTTTAGGGTCAAACCGTGAACCAAACCAAACCGAAGGTTTTTGGTTCGGTTTGGTTAAATTCTAGTTCGATTTGGTTCGGTTCGGTTTAACCAAATTACACACTTTATTTAAAAAAAAATATATATATACAAATATATTTTGCCAAAAAAGTTATTTCAAACATAAAAAGTATTTTTTAATATTAGGATAGATTTTTTTTGTTATTTATATATATATATATATAAATATAAATATAAATATATATAACGTTTTATCGATCTTTTTATATATATAAATATATATAAAATATATAAATTTATATGAATTCGGTTTTCGGTTCGGTTTTCGGTTTTGATTACCAAAACCATATCCAAACCGAGAACCAAATTAAAAGTTCGGTTTGGTTCGGTTTTGGCAAATTCGGTTCGGTTATAAGTTCGATTCGGTTATTTTCGGTTCGGTTCGGTTTTGGTTTTCGGTTTATTCGGATATTTCGGTTTTTCTGCTCACCCCTAGTGATAAGTATTTTTATATTTTCGCTATCGTATATTTTTTATTTGATGAAATAAAATTATGTTATAGTATTTTTATTTTTAATAAAATAAATTTAATTTATTTAATGAAATGAATAAAAAAATAAAGTTGTAAGTAGTGAGCCCCAAATAAGTAAGTTAAAGTTAGTTGTTGGGAAAGAGGATGTTAATTGTGAAGAGGATGTAAGATGATGTAGTACCCGTTGGGCTCAAATGAATAAAAAGCTAAGGATTGTTGTTGCACCTTTTTGAGGAATGAAATTATTAAACTATATTTCAGATTAGTTTTACATGGATGGGACTATGGGAGATAGGCTGAGGAAAATAGAAGTTGACATTCTTTGCTTTGAACGATATGAAAAACCGTTCACTTTTAGAAATGAACTTTCAAGAATCTCTGAATACATGTTAATATGATTGTTTCAATTTCCTTATGAGAATATCTTTGAAGTAATTTCAAGTAAATTGTTGGCCTAAAGAGTTGTTCAATAAAAAATAAATGATCCTAAACATTTAAATCAACTACTTAACCACAAACAATAAATAAATTTCAAAACTGCGATATGACCTCGATGAACACAATTGTAACAAATTCCACTTTTACAAATATTCAGTTCACTAGATCTATTTTAGACCACCCTTCGTTTCCCACTTTTCATCTAACAAGATGTTGAAAGCTCTTTCTGTAACTATGTAAAACTCTATGAATTGCCTTCAAAAGATTGTGAATGTAAACCAACCCACCTACACTCCCAATGGATATCCAGAGTCACTAAAAACCAATGTGAAAACTGAGCAAAACATTTCATCGTATACACAATTTTCACGCAGTTCTAATGCCTCGGGATATACATCAAGGTTGTTAGTGGATTGGATTACCTCCATAATCTATTAAAAACGAGATATAGAGTTTTGAATTGTAACATAAATAACTCCAACATCCTGTTAGATGACAAACAAAAAATTAGAACTTGTTAGTCACACTTTTATAAACAAATCTCTATCAGAAGCCAACAACTGAACCTTCGCCCTTATACGACCACAAGATCCATCGAGCAATATTTAGGTCAACTACTAAACCACAAACAATACATAAAGAAACAACAATTTGACCTCTATAACCATGGATGGTATCAAATCCTCATTCCATTGGATCTATTTCATACTACTCATTTCATCAAGCCCTTTGTTTCTCACTTCTCATTTAACAAGATGTTAAAAGCTCTTTCTGAAACTATGTAAAACTCGATGTATTGTCTTCAAAAGATTGTGAATGTAAACCAACCCACTTACACTCCCAATGGATATCCAGAGTCACTAAAAACCAATGTGAAAACTGAGCAAAACATTCATTGTATGCGCAACTTTCACGTAGTTCTAATGCCTCGGGATATACATCAAGGTTGTTAGTGGATTGGATTACCTTCACAATCTATTAAAGACAAGGTATAGAGTTTTGCATTGTAACATAAAGAGCTCCAAGATCTTGTTAAATGAAAAGTAGAAAATTAAAACTTGTCCAATCCCACTTATATAAACAATCTCCATCAAAAGCCAACTGAACCTTCGCCCTTATGACCACACCATCCACCCAGCAATATTTTGACTTGTTACAACGCGTTCATCTGCAAAATTGTAAGACATGATTAGACTCAAAATCAAGACATACAAGCAATAATTACTAAAAGCAAAACCCAAATCTTTTTATTTAAGCTCAAAACAATCTAATCCAAACATCAACCTTATGACAATGAGAACACTATTGATAATCCATGTAAAAGATGGACAGGAAAATAACACAAAAGAATAACAAATTAAGACATATTCATATGAATCATATGAAAATAATTATAACTGCTAGTCAAATATCAAACATATATACCATAGTGTAAGAGTACATATAACTACATATCAAACAAGATTCATAAAAATTATCATGGGGATAATAAACTAAGCTACAGTACATTACTTAAAAATATATAACAGCTCAATCCACTAATAGATAGCAAAAACTATATGATAAACATAAAATGAAACTGAAATTTGCATAAATGAAATAGTAGCATACCCATTATACTCTGTAAAATCCATTCTGAACCAAAACGCCACTTAGTAGCTACATGGCTTTAGGAAAGTACAAAAAAGAAGCGAGATCTATGATGGGAGAGACTGTGGAAGTGGTAACCCTAGTGTCTTGGATACGAAGTTATAAACTGTTGTGTGGTTGGATTTTACGATGTTCCATTAGGGTTTCGGTATGACTTAAATGTTTGGGCTAACGTTTTGAGCCCAATTTATGTAGATTAGCTCATTTGTTTTATGGATCATTTGAATGGTTTTAAAAGTGAGGGCTATAAAGCCTTCAACAATATACTAGATTTTTTTTTATTTATTTTTATTATTATTATTATTATTATTATTATTTTTTTATGTAAAGGGGAAATTCTTGATAAAAATATATTACTTCAAAATACATTTAAGTACAACGTATGAAAGTGAAGTCTCTCAAACTCGTCTCTATAGGCAAAACCAAGCACCTATAGTGCAACAAACCTACACACTACATAAGAAAGACAAGTTAATCTTATGAAAAAAACAAAGAAAGAACAACTACTTCCTAACATGGCTCTTAAGCAGGATACCAAACTGATCACAAAAAGCATCAATTTGCCCAGGTAAGTCATATACCTGAGCCTCGTATCCGTCAGAAAAATCAAAATCATCAGCTTCTAGCTGCTGACCTCCTCCATAAGAGGATATATACCTAGCCATATCATCATCAGGTTCAAATACTTCATCCTCATCAGACTCACCAAGCTCACCAAACTCAAAACCCCCAAGAGACGAATCAAGTTTGCTAGACCAAATACCAGTCTTCCGAGCATCATCAACCAAGTCATTCATATTTCCAATTACTTAATCATCACTTCCATCATTATGACCTCTGATATCCTTCTTATTATTCGTTCCAGATACAGTTTCATTATCAAACTTAGAACTTCCAGTGACATCATTAGACGTCCTAACACTATCACCAACATAAAAAATATTATCTTCATTCATTAAAACATTAAAGGAATTCCTTAAGGACATAAGATATATTTCATCTTATTGTTGTACCTTGCTTCGATCAGAAGGTTGTTTTGTCGTCTTATTATTATGCGAAGTTGAGGCTTTAGACGAAGAAGGGTCCATTTGCTCCTTAGAATTCGATGCAGAAGCAATACCCTTCCCATTTGTCGGTTTGGTAACAGGGCGGTAGTAGGAGGTCACCTTAGGTTTATTCGACCTGATCCCATCAATATGTTTAGCTTTAGACGGTTGTTTAGCTTTCCCATTTTTACTTGTAACCTCAACAAATATGTCATCATTGACAACCTTCTTCTCCATAACCTTAACCTTCTTTGAAAATCGATCCTCAATGTGATAAAAAAAACTAGATAGGTTTTGCTTAAGCTTTATATGTGAGCTTATTAGCTTATTTGATTTCAGCTTATATTTCATAAGTATCAATCTTCTAACTTATTTTGAGAGTTATGGGCTTATATAAATTCGTTATATCATAATAACTTATATATGCTCACAAGTCGCAAAATAATCCAGAAAATTAGGTGTATTTTCTTTTGGCTCATGTGTATTTAATTATATATGCATTTCATTAAGCATGTTAGTTTTTATATTTTACATGATATCAATTTATAGAACTAGCCCGTCCATGGGACGGGTTTAAAATCTAATATATTTGACAATATACTTTGATGCTAACCAGGTTAGTAAGAGTAAGAGCTTATTTATTACTCCCTCCGTCCCACATTAAATGTCCTGTTTGACCTTTCAAAGTCTTTTTTTCATATCTTTGACCTTAAATATTTTTGCTTGTGTAATATAGTAGTATTTGATAAAATTTATACGTAGTGAAAATACATTTAATACTCATTCTATTCATATATTTTATATCAAGTATTATATAATAACAAAAATATTTAAGGTCAAAGTTGTGAAAAAAATACTTTGAAAAGTCAAATAAGACATTTAATGTGGGACGGAGGGAGTACAAAACAATATACTTTGATGCAAACTTTAGTAAGAGTGTGAAGTCTAAAAAGCCTTATGGATCTTCATCTATTTTCAATTCCTGTTAAATTAGCTTCCACATGGTTAGGCTCTAGGTAAATATTAACAAAGGCCATAACAAGTCTCGCCCAGATAATCAATCTTCATGCAACAACTGACATGACGATTTGTCCTTCAAGCCGTTATAATGGATTTCGTGTATATGCAAGATTTATTAAAGATCGCATAAATTAATCATCAAGGTAAGCGGAAGCATGTCATACAATATTAATATACACGAATGGGTTATGATCTTATGCATCAAGTTAATTTATCACAAACAATTATAATTACTACATAATTATAAACGCATGAAATTCATAATCACAACATAATTATAAATTGCATGAAATCATAAATAAGAAACTTACATGATTCGGATGAAGGAGTAGATTGGTTCCCGGATCATGACTAGCCTATAACCAATCTTTCAACAATACCCCAAGAACAAGAACACCTCTTGAATCAAAGGTTCCAAGCTCTATGTAGTTGATACACCAACACTTTATGTAGATCTTTTGTTGTTAGTCACTTTCGCAACAAGGTTATGATCAAATAAAACCAAGAATTTGTTTGGTTTTGGTTTTGGGTTTCGACGAAGTAAGGGAGAGGGGGAAGCAAGAGATCAATCACAATTAGGTTACAAATGGATGAGAGTTTCATTAAAAAGGGCTCCCATGATCTCTTCCTAAAATAACTAGAAATATTTGATCTTATCTGTTAACTTTAGTTAGTTAAGTGACTAACTTTGCAGCACAAAATTGGTCATTTTGCATTAGTACTCGTTAACTCTAATTCTCCTAGTTAGTTTCCCAAGTTACCGACTTTGTGAACCTTTGTCATGAATATATATACAACATATGTATATTAAGTAACATCTTAGTTCGTGTAAGTGTGTGACCCCATAGGCATTTGATATGGTTAATAGTATTATTTATGTGTTGTACCGTGCACACAATTCCTACAAAGTACAAACTCCCACTTATGCATGACACAACATCTAGAAAACTATACCGACGATGAGTACCGCTAGCAGTTCATCGCCCTTAACAATAACATTGGTCATAAATTTTGACTAACTGGTCTGAAATCTGTCCATATAACCCTTGTGCAGTATCCTTCCTCACACCAAAGGCAATACATAAGAAACTCACACAAGGCATCATCAATTGACTGAGATCACATAAAGCTGCTTTCTTACACAATACTTCAAACTGCTGCTCATTCCATTGAACCAAATCAACATGAGCTCCTCCAATTCTTCTACTTTGATTCAGTAATTGAAAATAACATTCCATTTGCTTGCCACTTTTGTCACTGCACTCCTCTGCTTCACTCTCAAACTCATGAGCTTAAGTCTCAACAAATTAACAAGAACCTAGCTAGTATATATTTTGTTTTGAATGTATAAGAAATTTTAATTACGAAAATAGCAAGAAGCTAGATGAAACAACACTCCAAAAAGACACGATCAAAAGCACCCAAGCCAAATACAAAACTCAAACCCCCATCCAATACAAGACACGAAACTAGCATATTACCTCAACAACCACCATAAAACCTAATGAACAAAGGTACAATGCTAACAAGTTTATGTAATGTTAAATTTTCGTTTTGTAGTACGTGTTATTTATTATTGTGCTCTGAACCTACTTCATCAATGCTATTGTTGGTCATTGTAGCGCTAGCAGAACTGACTTCAAGGCCATCTGGTGCTGCACAATACGTTGGCACTGGCATCTTTATTGGCAGGTTTGGGAGTGCACCTTCGAACTTGAGCACCTGAATTGCTTGGCTGATAGACGGCCTCAATCTCGAGTCAGGGTGAGCACACCATAAACCAACTCTCAGCAAACACTCGACTTCTTTTTTGTCATAGACATTGTTCAGCATCGGATCCACACTAGAAAGCAACTCATCCTTTCCAAGTAAGTTCCAAACCCAATGCACCAACCCAAGATCAGAATTTGGGTCAACTTTGTCAATCACCTTTCGGCCGCAAGCGATCTCTAATGCAACCACCCCAAAACTATACACATCGGACTCTTTACTGGCTTTCCCTGTGGTTACGTACTCAGGGGACATGTAGCCTAGAGTTCCGGCTAAACCAGTTGTTTGAAAACCCAATTCATGGTCCATGAATCGAGCCAATCCAAAGTCTCCCAGCTTTGCATTAAATCCAGAATCAAGCATGATATTGCTCGCTTTTATATCACGATGCACGACACATTGTTCACACTCTTCATGGAGATAGAGCAATGCAGAAGCTAATCCCATGGTGACCTTATACCTCACATCCCATTCCAAAGGACTTCTTTTTCTGAAGAGGTAATAGTCAAGGCTGGCTTTAGGCAAAAACTCATAGACAAGCAAGAATTGTGTTTGATCATGGCACCAATCGATGAGTTGCACCAAGTTTCGGTGCCTTAAACTGCTAATGATCTTCACTTCAGTTATGTACTCTTTCATTCCCTGTTTAGAACCTTGTGAAATTTTCTTTACAGCTACCACAATCCCTTCACGTGTTAAGTAGCCTTTATAGACACACCCGAATCCCCCCTCACCCAACTTCAAGTCATCAGCGAAGTTGTTTGTAGCTAAAGCGAGATCTCTAAAAGAAAATCTCTTAGGTCCTGCTCCTCTTTCAAGATCATCATTTATCAGCGATGTCAATGGAATTGTGTCTAGCAATTCCGGTGTAGATTTTCTTTGTATCTTCCAAAATATAGCATATGCTACTATGCCTCCTACAACTAACACACCAAGCAGAACTGCTAATCCAACTGCTAGTTTCAAGTTGTTTGAATTATTTGCCCTGGTCTGTGTTGTATTTAAGCTTGAACTGAATTCCCAATATTGAAGGATGTGTCTCTCCACATATACACCTGTGGTACCCGAAAATCCAATTGTTACCCACTCGGGCAGAACTTGCCGTAGATCAACATTATACGAAAGATTGTTATTATCTTGAGAGTTATTTTCAGCCCCGTAGCGCCAAGACAGGCTCAACAATTGGGTGGTAGCATTATAAGAAACCCAAGCATCCGCAGAATGTCCGCTGTGCAAACTAGTATTCCAAGCGGTGACATTTCTTGAACGTAGTGAGTTCACGTTTATACCCACATGAGGACCGTATTGAGGATCCCATGCGTTTACAAAAGAATCAAACTCAACGAAAAGTATTTGATATCGGTCCGGGTCTAAGTCAGTTGTGTTGAACAGACCTAAAAGAGAACCGGCTGAGTTGGGTGGGATTTGGAAGCCATATGGGGCAAGAAAGAAAGAAAAAGCATCCCCATAGGAGGATCGACCTTCTGTGTCGACAATAAAAGTGAAATGAGTTGAGAAATCTGAGAGCTTTTGGGATTAATTTGCTGTCTCATATCTGGACCGGATAAGCATATGTGGCATGGCCAACGCGCATCACATAATCATCTACTTGATTTAGTTGTACGACACCAAAAGAAGGTACTGCATCACCCGTATAGTGTATATTTGTTGCATCAGCAGAGAATCTAGTGATCTCAAAATATATTGATTCGGAAAAGGGTAAGAAGAATAAGGAACACGAAACAAAGAGAATGATACAAACGATTTCAAGTTGTGGAGATGAGGAATCCATGAAAATAATACAAGCTATTTTGGTTATGTGCAGTGTACCTATAAATGTGGGAAAGAATTATAAGTTTCGAAAAAATAAACTTATTTCATTCACATTTGATAAAGTCTTAAGAGTCTTTAAGAAATAAACATCTGATCTTAGCTGTCCAAATAAAATGTAAAAGAACTAAAAAGATATAGTATACCAGTATTATTAATTATATCTGTGTTAAAAGTTACGTATAAATATTAATAAGTAAATGTCTAGTATCGAACCCGAGACCTCGGGATTGCACACTTTACAAACAAGAATAATGTAAAATAAATATGTATATATTAAATGTATTGAATATATATATTTATGACACTTAATGGACTAAAATGGTCGTTAGTTATTAAACGTATGGACTAATTATCATCAGTAACGAAAGATAAGGACTAGAGTGTAACTTGGGAGTCAAGAATGTTCTAGAACCCCTTTGTGGTGCTATGGCCGGTCGAACCCAACACACATGGGTCGACCCATGCCTTGCTTGTGCTCCAAGATATCCTCTACTATAAATACAAGGCCAAGGATTAGGGTTTCACATCTTTTGTGCACACACACTAACCCTAAATCTTGTTTTCCTTCTCTTTGTTTCTTGGCCGATTGACTCATCACCCCACAAGGGTTTTGGATCGATTTTGGTTCTTCCAAAATTTAAGTGTTTTGTTTACTTGCATCAAACCTTTATTCGTTGGTAGTTTGTGTGTACAAGAACGAGGTAATTACTTAATTTAGTAATTATCAAGAGATCGATAAACAAAACGGTAAGGGGTTTATCATTGATCTAATTGTACAAGAATCAAGGTTTATTTGAAGTGTGATGAGTGTCTAAATACTCATCATTTTATACCAATCTGAACTGTCAAAACATCCAAAAACACTCAAATATGCATCAAAATACTGAGAATATTCCAAAAGTGTGTTTTATATGTTTCAGATGCAAAATATGCAAAAACAGATGAAAAACGTACAAAGTTTGCATAATTGGCAGTTTCAGTCCCTCAAGTTTCATAAATTGGCAAAACTAGTCCCTGGTCACTCAAGACTTGTTCAAATATCATAAAAGGTCCTTGGGATTCATAAGTTGTTAAGAAAAGTCATTTGAAGTTAAAAATCATAAATTTTCAACTTTGGTCCCTCAAGTTTGGAAAAGTGTCAAAATCAGTCCCTGGGTTATCTAAAATGGAAAATTTATCAAAAGTGACCCTTGTACTATTCATGTTTGACATAATTGGTCCTTATGAGAAAAGTTTTGAGAAATTACAAGTTTGGTCCCTGGAGTTTCTAAATTGACAGATTTGGTCCCTAAGGTTTAAAAATGGAAAATTATTCATTTATGGTACTTGTACTAACCATATTTGACAGGTTTAGCCCTTATGAGAAGTTTGGAATGATGGCAAAATAGATCCTCAAAGTTCCAGAAAATTACATTTTTAGTCCTTGTGATATATGGGCCAAAAATACAATCCGGATCCAACATTTATACCAATTCCAAAAAAAAATAAACAAAACACCAAATCCAGTCCAATCCACTCACTAAAACTTACCCAGGCCCAACCCTTAGCCCAAAAAACTTAAAACCGTTTTAAATAAAACGGGGTCAAACCATTGACCTCGTTGACCTTTGACCCCCATCATCCCTAACCTCCCTCGTCACCTGCTACCCTTCACATCCACCACTTGCAACCCACTTTCCACCTCAACCCCCCCCCCCCTCTGTCATCACCACAACCAAACCCCCTCCCCTGGTTTCGCACCAGGGGAGCTCCACGTGTAACACCTACATCCTCCACCACCCTACACCCTGCAAATCCTTACACCACCACCCAAAAACCATTCCTACACTCCAACTTGTCCCCCCCACCATCACAAACATCTCAGAAGCATTTAATGCTTGGAATTCGGCTGCAAGCAACCTCTATGGATTTTGGCGCCAAAAGTAGTTTTAAATGGCTGAGATCAATTGGGCAAATTGAAGGGTCAAGATCAAGTGGGATATGCTCAGAGGGTGTTCCCAAACCCTAATATGAGCCTATAAAAGGAAGAAGGTGCAAGCAGAGAAAGTAGTAGTTTAATTTTAATTTTCTTTGTCGTTAAAATTAGTATAAGCAATCTTAGTTTGTTTTCAAGTTTCCAAGTATTGTAATAGTGTTTTTATCATTAATATAAACTTATTTCAAGCCTCAATTATAATCTTATGATCATTTAAAGTTTGTGCAAGTTTCAAATACTCAAAATCCCACATTAGCTTATATATTGCTTAACCTGTTATTATTGGACTTATAATCTCATATAAGTCTCTTTAGTAACTTATTAAAAGCATTATAGAAGTTAAACTCAGTATTTATACTTAACCTCAAAAATATAAAAAAAAAATAAGAAAAATAGAAAGGAAATAAAAAATCTGTGTTCATGGTGAATCTTGCTTGGAGCAGGGCATAATTTGGATGGCCCTTGGTATTAGTAACCTTGTGGAAGGTTGTAGGAATGATCTTGGTCTCTGGTTCACTTTTGCTCAACCTTGATTCAATTGTAAGCCATTTTCTCATATTTTGGTAATTAAATGTTTACTAGATTAACTGTTGTAATCTTTGTTGTTTAATGCTTGTTTAGTGTTATTATACCTTAATATTAGTAGTTTGTTTGTTAATTTTGATTGTTGTTAAGTTTCATAAAAATCAGTCACATGGTAAAAATTTGCTTTCTGTGTTAAATTGTTGTTATTGTTGTTTATTACTGATCAATAGATCATATATGATGATGATGTAAGGTCTGAAAACAGTTTTGAGGTTCAATTCATTGATTTGATTTGAAAATCACAAATCAGTTAAGTAAAAGGAGTGTTTGGATCAGATTGTTCATCTGTGCTATAAGTGATTTGAGTTGTTGTTTGTGCTTGCTGTAAGTCATTTAGGGTGACATTAGCTCAATTAAACAATAAAAACCATGGTTCTTTTGATTAAAAGTCAAACTCACCCATAAATTTGCATGACAGTTAACTGTCATGAGTTTGTGATCCACAAACCATCAATTTAGCTTATAAATTGTAACTTTAGCTTAATTTAGGATAATCCTAGCTTATATTAACTTATTTAGTCAGTAGGATCAATTAGAATCTCACCAAAGTCAACTTAGGGGTTTACACATAAAAAGTCAAAATTTCATAGAAATGGATTTTTGAATAAAAAGTTGATTTAATTGTGGCTTTAATACTAGGTTTTAGGTCATAAAATTGTAGGATTTTAATATTTTGTTGCTCATCTTAGTTAGGGTATTTTTAGTTAATTTTTATTTAAGATTTAAACTGCTTAATTAGTAGCTTATTTTTGGCTGTTTTTCAAAAACATGTCCTGTGCACAGCTTTGAGTCTCAATCTCAAAAGCTTGCACAAGCTTCATTAAGGACCCTTAGCTTGTTTAAATTGTTTTTCTTAGAAGCCCTTATGGCCAGCTTTGTGTGCAAACTTTTATTTTTCTTTTAAAAAGCTTATTGGACAGCTTTTCATGCTTATTAAATTGCTTAAAACTACTCCCTACACTGACTCATCAGTGTAGGTGAGCATTTTTCAAAAGCTCTTAGAAAGCTCAAAACTGAGCTTAAGCTTGTGTAATTTAGTCTTTTAGAAAGCCTGTCCACCAATCTCTAAGTTTCAAAACCTATTTTTCATTTTATAGCTTATTTGACAGGGCTGCTTGTTGTTTAAAGCTTGTCCATTTACCTTAATGCACTGACCACTCAGTACACTCAGCCAAATCCATAAGCTCCTCACAAGCTCCTCAGTAGACCAAATAAGCCAAGCTTGGGCTTTTTGAAAAGCCCAATAGCTCAGCTTATTGGAGCTAGCTTCCATTCAAACCCTAGTTCACTCCTGTGGGCCCCACAAGGTCACCAAGAGTTCCCTTTGGGCCTGTTTGGATGTAGCAGGGTATTGGGATAGCTTATTTGGCTTTTTAGCTTAATTTAGTGTAGCTCTGTGTTCATTTTTGCTTATTTTTAGTTTACTTATCTTAGTTTTAGCTTATTTCATGTTTTGTTTGTAGTTTGTAGCTTATTGTAGCATAATTAGCTTTTAATCATCATTTTAGCTTTTTAGAGTACCTGTTGGTCAATAAGCTTGTAAACAGCTTATTTGACTCTCTCCTTTTGTCATTTTAGCTTATTATAGTTTAATTAACTTAGTTTAAGTTTGTTTAAATATTGGTTTTTAGTTTATAGCTTAATATAGCTTATTTAGCTTTTAAATTCCATTTTGGCCTTAATTAAGCCAACTATTGGATTAATAAGCTTAATCCCAGCTTATTATTAAGTTTTGTAAAAAGTTGTTTTTTTAAAGTTACTTATTTTTACTTGTTTAATAGTTGTGTAAAAGAAAAATAAAAAAAATAAAAAGTTTAAAAAAATTGGGTGTGGGTGGGATTTGAACCTGGGACCTCTCGCTAGTAACATGCATAACACCCCACACCCCTTCCATTAGCTCTGGGGCACCAGTTTCGTAATATGCTGCACAATTAATAGACTTAAGGGTGTTTTTGGGATATAAGCTTAAATAAGCTATTTTAGCTTATAACTGCTTATTTGAATAAGCTGTTGGGCCAAACTAAATTTTCCTAGGCTTTTTATCATAAAATATACCTTCTGTATTTTTTTCATAATTTTTACTATTCACGTAATATTTATTTTAATTAATCCGAGTTTAATTAGTAATTAGGTAATATTAGATAATTAAATAGTTTTAATAATTTTTAGTTACTAACAACATCTTTTTATATTTTTTTAAAAGTCTTATAGACCATAGGGTCTTTGTAAAAAATAATTTCATAATTGTTACTGTTCATTTCCTATTTTCTTTAATTAAAATTAGTTAAATAGATCTTAAATAATAAGTAAGTAATTAATTAGAAAATTAGCCTAAATATAATTTTTAGAATAATTTTATAATTTTTTAGGATTCATGTGATGGTTAATTAGTTTTATAAATTTTTTTCTTAATTTTATAAGTCATTTTGGTATTTTTAGTAATTTAAAATAGTTTATTTAGTTTAATTAAAATACTTAGTAATTAATTAATAAAAAACACATAAAAAGACAAAAATATTTATTTTTAATTTTTTATACTTTCTTCAAGTTCATTTAAGTTTTAGAAAATATTTTTGCAAGTTTTTAGTTTAATTTGTAGTTTTTATTATTTGTAGTTTAAATTAAAAATAGTTTTAATTAAATAGTTAAATAGTTTTTAATTAGATAATTAATAATAAATAATAAAATAATCAAAAAAAAATTTCTTTTTAATTTAATTTTCTTTTTAAGTTTAAATTTCTAGAATTTTCACTTTTAACCCTTGTAGTTTATTTTTCCTTAAAACTCACCTTTTTCTCAGTACGCACACGTATTTGTTTACATTATCAGTTTACGTGTATACATAGCTGTTTATTGTGCTTGTTTTATATTATCCAAATAATATCAGTAGTGTAAATCAAACCCACTTCATTTCTTGGTTACTGTCCTCAGTACCATTTATTCCCGAAACGTTTACAAATACAATTTCAATCTCGTTGGGACTTAACGACCCGGGGATTTCCCTGTACTTCCACGGATTTTAACACTTGACTTTTTCTCCCAGGTGGGCCTATCATCTGCACACGGTTGACTGGTTGGTTTGGGAGGAGTCAAAATTTGGCGCCGCTGCCGGGGAGGTTGTTGCGTATTTCAAAACGATTTAGGTATAGTGGTTTTCAAAACCCCTCCTGTACAAATACCATCACTTTGTAAAAATCAAAATCATATCTGAAAAAGTTTACTAACACTTTTCCTAAAGTGTTAAAAACACCAAAAAAATCATAAACAACAAAACAAACTGTGAAGTTAAATTACTTCGTTGTCTTTAAGATTACAACCTGAAACAGCTGGTATAAGGTAAGTTCTGACATTAAATTGCGAACTGAAGAGGGATCCAATTATTCCCTCCCGCTAGCCTGCGAGTAATCTTAAAGGAACGATTTCGGTTAACGAATCAGTTCCAAAAAGATTGTCCAAGTTTTTTCACCCATACACGAAAAGCCAAAAACATTTTACTGTGAATATAATTACATAAAAGTTTACCACCGCAAACCAAGGCAGAACACCTACCAACTGGGGGTGTGAACATAATAAGTTCCCAAACTTAAGATAAAAACTTGCCATTGTATCCCTGTGATTGGTGTACCTTTTGCAAAGAAGCCAATTCACTTGTGATTGTTGGATTTAAGTTCACTGTGGTTTTGCCTCGATATTGATTTGAAAATTGTTTTTAGTGCATGCGCACTCGTTCACAATCACGACGTAATCGTCATAAAAACGTAACCGAGTTACGTACTGTTGAAGAACACACACTAAAAATGAACGACGAGCCCCCAATCCCTCCCAAGGAGGAACCAGTTCCTGACACCCGAACAATGGAGGAACTGTGTCAACCTACCATGCACGGGAGGGGTGGACCCATTGCACCACTTACAATTGGAGCCTCGGATTTTGGACTAAAACATAACATGATACAACAGGTCCAGAATTCGTGTCAGTTCCACGGTTTGCCGGGTGACGATGCTAACAAGCATCTTGATAAATTTTTAACCGTCACCCAGAGCATGAAACAAAATGGCGTCACCGAAGACGCCCTACGTCTATACCTGTTCCCATATTCTCTCGCTCATCATGCGACTTCATGGTTTGATCGACTTCCTAAGAATTCGATCCATACTTTTGATGAGATGGTTACTAAATTCTTGGCTAAATACTTTCCACCGTCTATGGTTACAAAGCTGAGAAACGATATTAGTAACTTCAGACAGCTTCCCGAAGAGTCCTTATTTGAGGCATGGGAACGCTACAAACTTGCTATTGATCGGTGTCCAAATCATAACATGCTTCTTGTCACCATTATCGATACCTTTTATAATGGCTTGACACTTCGTCATCGTGACACCATCAATGCTGCTGCTGGGGGCACCTTTATGAAAAGGACCGCTGAAGAGTGTTATGACTTAATCGAAAACATGACTGCCCATCACAATTTTTGGGACTCCTCTGCAGAGAGGAATGACTCATGTAAGTCAGTCACTCCGGCAAATACTAAAATAGCTGCCCTTACCAGAAAGTTTGATGATTTGTCTGCTGCGGTTCTCCGAATTCACCAGACAAATCACAATCAGCAGAATAAAACTATCAGTTGTGAAACCTGTGGTGGTCCACGCCCATATCATGAGTGCCCAGCCTCCGGTGGCTTCACTCAAGAGAACATATTCGCAGCCCAAGGTTCCTACAATACGGGAGGTAATTCTTACCAACCGCAAGGGGACCGAAACCTGTTGAGTTATCGTTCCAATAACTACATTGGACCACCGGGATTTAATCAATCCCAGAACCAAAATGGTCAAAACAGAAACCAGAACTTTAACCAGAATCAGAACCAGAACCGAATGAACCAAGGTTTTAACAACCAAGGGAATTTCAACTCTGGTCAACACCAGGTTCAAAACAATCAAAACCAAGGAAACTATAACCGTAATCAAGGTCAGAACAATTACCCTCAGGGTAATTTTCAACAACAAAACCACTTCCAGGGTAATAACAACCAGCAACATGGGAATTTCCAGAACAATCGGGCTCAAAATTTTCCAAACCAAAATCAAGCCATTGTTCCAACTGGACCATCATCTGATGAGTTATTAAAACAGTTTATGAAATCCCAAGATGAACTTAACAAAGTGCTGGTTAGTCAAATCTCTGACTTGAAGAAGTCTTTAAATGATCGACCCTCGGGCTCAGGTACTACTTTACCTAGCAACACGATCGCTAATCCGAGGGGCGATGTAAAGGCGATCACCACAAGAAGTGGAGTTTCTCATAAAGGACCTACACCTCCGTCTACCTCTTCTCCTATCCCGGTAGAGGAATGTGAAACTGAGGTTACTACGTATAAGGTACTTCCTACTAATAACAGAGGTACCAATGACATCCCTCCTCCAGTTATCCCGGTCCCGACTCCCCCTAAAAGAGTCGTGTTTGAAAATACCAAAGGTCCTGTTGAAAATCCAAAAGCCAACCTAAAAACATCAATTCCATATCCCTCACGATTACAAGACCAAAAGCTCCGTGAAAAAGCTAATCATCAGATGGAAAAATTCTTTCAGATTTTCCAAGAACTACACTTCGATATTAGTTTCGCGGATGCTCTTCTTTTAATGCCCAAATTCGCATCGACAATCAAAAACCTGTTGAGCAACAAAGAAAAACTGTTTGAGATGGCACGAACTCCACTCAATGAGAACTGCTCTGCGGTTCTGTTGAAACAGCTTCCCGAGAAGCTAGGAGACCCTGGGAAATTTCTAATACCATGTATTTTCCCAGGGATGGTTGAGTGCTTTGCCTTGGCCGATCTTGGTGCAAGCATCAACTTAATGCCCCACTCAGTTTGGAAAAAGCTCTCTCTTCAGGCACTTAGTCCCACATGCATGACTCTCGAGCTTGCAGACCGTTCAATTTCACGTCCCCTTGGCATAGCTGAGGACGTATTTGTAAGAGTGGGAAAGTTCCATTTTTCGGCAGACTTTGTCGTTGTTGATTTCGATGCAGATCCAAGAGTTCCTCTCATTCTTGGGAGGGGATTCTTAAGGACGGGTCGTGCATTAATCGATGTTTTCGATGAGGAAATCACGTTACGAGTTGGCACTGAAGCGATAACGTTCAACCTTGATCAAACCTCGAGATACTCTTCGAATTATGATGCTGAATCAGTCAACCGAATTGATGTCATTGACATTGCATCCGAGGAGTATACTCAGGAAATCCTTGGCTTCACTGATAGTTCTACGAGTGGAAATTCCACTCCCTCTTCTCACCCCATAATCGCTAATTCTTCTCCTTCCCTCACTCCGTTTGAGGGAAGTGATTTCGTCCTTGAGGAATTGATAACCAAGAGATTGACCCGGAGAGGGATATACTTCTCCTTGAGAAGTTATTAAACAAAGATCCTTCTCCCATTCCTGTTCTACCTCCACAACTTCATAACGCGGAAATCAAATATGTTGAGAAAAATGATGATTTCCCCGAGGTCGAACTTAAGGACCTGCCTCCTCATCTAGAATATGCATTCTTGGAAGGTAACGATAAGTTACCGGTCATTATTGCCAAAGACTTAAAGGATGAGGAGAAAACCGCGCTGCTTAAGGTTTTAAAGTCCCACAAACAAGCAATTGCTTGGAAGCTTTCAGACATAAAGGGTATTAACCCGGATTTTTGTACACACAAATTCCTAATGGAAGAGGACTTTAAACCTGCCGTGCAGCATCAAAGAAGGGTAAATCCAAAAATCCATGAAGTTATCAAGGAAGAAGTTATCAAACTTCTCGATGCGGGATTGATTTACCCTATATCAGACAGTCCTTGGGTTAGCCCAATACATTGCGTTCCAAAAAAGGGTGGCATCACGGTTGTCACAAATGAGGATAACGAGTTAATACCAACTCGTTTGGTTACAGGGTGGCGAGTATGTATCGATTACAGAAAACTTAACGAAGCCACCCGCAAAGACCATTTCCCTCTGCCCTTTATGGATCAGATGCTCGAAAGACTAGCGGGGAATGAGTATTATTGCTTCCTCGACGGCTTCTCGGGTTACTTCCAGATTCCCATTGATCCACAGGATCAAGAGAAGACTACCTTCACATGCCCTTACGGGACATTTGCCTATCGTCGCATGCCTTTTGGGTTATGCAATGCTCCGGGCACTTTCCAGAGGTGCATGATGGCTATTTTCCACGACATGATCGGGAAAACCATGGAGGTATTCATGGATGACTTCTCAGTCATCGGGAATTCTTTCGACTCATGCCTCTCCCATTTAGAAAAGATGCTTCAACGTTGTGAAAACACTAATCTTTGTCTAAACTAGGAGAAGAGCCATTTTATGGTTAGGGAGGGCATTGTCCTCGGCCATAAGATTTCAAAAAGTGGGATTGAGGTCGATAAGGCCAAAATTGATGTTATTGCTAAACTGCCTCATCCCACCACTGTAAAAGGAATAAGGAGTTTCCTCGGCCATGCCGGGTTCTATCGGAGATTCATTCAGGATTTCTCCAAAATAGTCCGGCCCATGACTCATCTTCTTGAAAAGGATGCTCCTTTCATCTTTTCCCCCGAGTGCATCGAAGCTTTTTCTACTTTGAAGAAAAGGCTTACCGAGGCACCGATCCTTGTTGCCCCCGACTGGGACTTACCCTTCGAACTTATGTGCGATGCTAGCGACTTCGCTATTGGTGCAGTTCTGGGGCAACGCAAAACAAAACATTTTCAGCCAATACACTACGCAAGTAAGACCATGAGTGAAGCTCAAACGCACTATACCACCACAGAAAAAGAATTATTAGCTGTGGTATATGCTTTTGAGAAATTTAGACCTTACTTAATCTTAACCAAATGCGTGGTGTACACGGACCACTCGGCTTTGAAATACCTGTTCACTAAACAGGACGCAAAGCCAAGACTGCTCCGTTGGGTCCTGCTCCTTCAGGAATTCGATATACTCATAAGAGATAAAAAAGGAGCAGAGAACCTTGCCGCTGATCACTTGTCTCGGTTAGAGAATCCTCATCAGGATATTCTCGAGAGAAAAGAAATTAATGAAACTTTTCCTCTGGAGATTCTCAATCTAATCTCTACCCGGGATGATACTACTACCCCATGGTTTGCCGACTTTGCAAATTACCATGCGGGAAATTTCGTTGTGAAAGGGATGTCGTCCCAACAGAAAAGAAAATTCTTTAAAGATGTGAAACATTATTTCTGGGACGACCCCTACTTGTTCAAAATATGTGCGGATCAAGTCATCCGACAGTGTGTCCATGGCCAAGAAGCCATGGAAATTCTTAAAGCTTGTCATGATGGACCCACGGGGGGACATCATAACCCAAACTACACCGCCAAAAAGGTGTTTGATTCAGGATTCTTTTGGCCCACGATCTATAAAGACGCCCATGAACTTATCAAAACCTGTGAGGCTTGCCAGCGTCACGGGAATATTTCCAAAAAGAATGAGATGCCACAAAACGCCATCCAAGTCTATGAAATACTTGATATGTGGGGCATTGATTTTATGGGGCCATTCCCGTCTTCACGAGGGAATAAGTATATACTCGTGGCAGTCGACTATTTGTCAAAATGGGTTGAGGCAAAAGCCTTACCCACCAATGATGCCCGAGTAGTCGTTAACTTTCTGAAATCTCTCTTTGCCAGATTCGGGACTCCTCGTGCCATTATCAGTGATCGTGGCACACACTTCTGCAATGAACAATTTGCAAGAGTGATGCTGAAATATGGTGTAACTCACCGTCTTTCTACAGCATACAACCCACAAACAAGTGGGCAGGTGGAGGTCTCAAATCGGGGTATTAAGAGAATTCTGGAGAGAACGGTAGGAGAAAACCGTGCCTCTTGGTCGGATAAGCTGGATGATGCATTATGGGCTTTCCGCACTGCTTACAAAATACCCATCGGGTGTACTCCATATAAGCTAGTGTACGGGAAGGCATGTCATCTTCCGATCGAATTAGAACATAAGGCCTACTGGGCCTTAAAACATGCAAACTTCGACCTTCACACAGCGGGTGATCACCGCAAGGTTCAATTAAACGAATAAAACGAACTTCGTGATCAAGCTTATGAGAATTCTTTGATTTACAAGGAAAAAACCAAGAAGATTCAAGACTCTAAAATTAAAAACCGTGTTTTCAACATCGGTGACAGAGTCCTTCTCTTCAATTCACGATTGAAGATATTCTCAGGAAAGCTTAAAACTCGTTGGTCTGGGCCATTCACTGTAACAAGAGTATTTCCATATGGAACTGTTGAGTTAGCTCAACCTGACGGTTCCAACTTTAAAGTGAATGGCCATCAGTTAAAACACTACTTTGGAGGGGACATACAACCAATGGTTGTCCCGGATCTCCAAACTTTCCCCATGGACCAATAAATTCGGGGATCGAGTCAAGCTGGCGACTCGGTGAACAAAAATTAGCAACATATATGGGTTTTCACCCATATTTCTGACTTCTTTCTACTTTCTACCACCCTAGTGTGGGGGAGTGGCCGTCCCCCACCGTTTTAAAAGTAAATATGTATATACGTCAACTAAAAAAAAAAAAAAAAAAAATTGTATGTACAGATAAATAAAGTGAAAAATAAAATCCATATTTCCACAGTTAGAATTGAATTTTAGCTTTTTCCGTTCAGAGATTCGGCATAATAGCCGGGACTTTGAATATTGAGGACAATATTCAGTTCTAGTGTGGGGGGGGGGAATTCTTACGGATTTTATCACAAAACTTTCTAAGTACCCCCATTTTAGGCCGAAATTTTTCAAAATTTTTTCACTTTATTTCAAAGTTTTGTGGTAATCAGTCCGCCAAAGTCTAAATGACAAAGGGACTGGCTAGTCCAGGAGCAAACGGCTCTTGGTAAAGACATCTCAAACCCGTTGATGGCTGGCAATTTGCCAAAAATTGTATGGTTCCTCAACTCCCCCGCATCCTCATAAGCAAATGAGTTGACTAGCCCACAAGATTATGGCTTGTGGTAAAGGCCGTGGAAAATCCATAATTGGTAATCAGCTCACCAAGATGTTGACTATTCCATCAAGAGTTGGCTAGTCCAGAAGCAAACGGCTTTTGGTAAAGACTAATCAAATCCGTTGACAGCTGGTGGTTTGCTCAAAACCACACGGTTATCAGGTGTGCCACAGTTCTTACACCTGGCTACTCCAGAAGTGATGGCTTTTGGTAAAGAGACATAAAATCCATTAAATTTTCTCAAAATATTGCTAGGGACTAGCAATACTTTAGTGTGGGGGATTGATGAGTGTCTAAATACTCATAATTTTATACCAATCTGAACTGTCAAAACATCCAAAAACACTCAAATATGCATCAAAATACTGAGAATATTCCAAAAGTGTGTTTTATATGTTTCAGATGCAAAATATGCAAAAACAGATGAAAAACGTACAAAGTTTGCATAATTGGCAGTTTCAGTCCCTCAAGTTTCATAAATTGGCAAAACTAGTCCCTGATCACTCAAGACTTGTTCAAATATCATAAAAGGTCCTTGGGATTCATAAGTTGTTAAGAAAAGTCATTTGAAGTTAAAAATCATAAATTTTCAACTTTGGTCCCTCAAGTTTGGAAAAGTGTCAAAATCAGTCCCTGGGTTATCTAAAATGGAAAATTTATCAAAAGTGACCCTTGTACTATTCATGTTTGACATAATTGGTCCTTATGAGAAAAGTTTTGAGAAATTACAAGTTTGGTCCCTGGAGTTTCTAAATTGACAGATTTGGTCCCTAAGGTTTAAAAATGGAAAATTATTCATTTATGGTACTTGTACTAACCATATTTGACAGGTTTAGCCCTTATGAGAAGTTTGGAATGATGGCAAAATAGATCCTCAAAGTTCCAGAAAATTACATTTTTAGTCCTTGTGATATATGGGCCAAAAATACAATCCGGATCTAACATTTATACCAATTCCAAAAAAAAAATAAACAAAACACCAAATCCAGTCCAATCCACTCACTAAAACTTACCCAGGCCCAACCCTTAGCCCAAAAAACTTAAAACCGTTTTAAATAAAACGGGGTCAAACCATTGACCTCGTTGACCTTTGACCCCCATCATCCCTAACCTCCCTCGTCACCTGCTACCCTTCACATCCACCACTTGCAACCCACTTTCCACCTCAACCCCCCCCCCCCCCCCCCTCTGTCATCACCACAACCAAACCCCCTCCCCTGGTTTTGCACCAGGGGAGCTCCACGTGTAACACCTACATCCTCCACCACCCTACACCCTGCAAATCCTTACACCACCACCCAAAAACCATTCCTACACTCCAACTTGTCCCCCCCACCATCACAAACATCTCAGAAGCATTTAATGCTTGGAATTCGGCTGCAAGCAACCTCTATGGATTTTGGCGCCAAAAGTAGTTTTAAATGGCTGAGATCAATTGGGCAAATTGAAGGGTCAAGATCAAGTGGGATATGCTCAGAGGGTGTTCCCAAACCCTAATATGGGCCTATAAAAGGAAGAAGGTGCAAGCAGAGAAAGTAGTAGTTTAATTTTAATTTTCTTTGTCGTTAAAATTAGTATAAGCAATCTTAGTTTGTTTTCAAGTTTCCAAGTATTGTAATAGTGTTTTTATCATTAATATAAACTTATTTCAAGCCTCAATTATAATCTTATGATCATTTAAAGTTTGTGCAAGTTTCAAATACTCAAAATCCCACATTAGCTTATATATTGCTTAACCTGTTATTATTGGACTTATAATCTCATATAAGTCTCTTTAGTAACTTATTAAAAGCATTATAGAAGTTAAACTCAGTATTTATACTTAACCTCAAAAATATAAAAAAAAAAAAATATAAGAAAAATAGAAAGGAAATAAAAAATCTGTGTTCATGGTGAATCTTGCTTGGAGCAGGGCATAATTTGGATGGCCCTTGGTATTAGTAACCTTGTGGAAGGTTGTAGGAATGATCTTGGTCTCTGGTTCACTTTTGCTCAACCTTGATTCAATTGTAAGCCATTTTCTCATATTTTGGTAATTAAATGTTTACTAGATTAACTGTTGTAATCTTTGTTGTTTAATGCTTGTTTAGTGTTATTATACCTTAATATTAGTAGTTTGTTTGTTAATTTTGATTGTTGTTAAGTTTCATAAAAATCAGTCACATGGTAAAAATTTGCTTTCTGTGTTAAATTGTTGTTATTGTTGTTTATTACTGATCAATAGATCATATATGATGATGATGTAAGGTCTGAAAACAGTTTTGAGGTTCAATTCATTGATTTGATTTGAAAATCACAAATCAGTTAAGTAAAAGGAGTGTTTGGATCAGATTGTTCATCTGTGCTATAAGTGATTTGAGTTGTTGTTTGTGCTTGCTGTAAGTCATTTAGGGTGACATTAGCTCAATTAAACAATAAAAACCATGGTTCTTTTGATTAAAAGTCAAACTCACCCATAAATTTGCATGACAGTTAACTGTCATGAGTTTGTGATCCACAAACCATCAATTTAGCTTATAAATTGTAACTTTAGCTTAATTTAGGATAATCCTAGCTTATATTAACTTATTTAGTCAGTAGGATCAATTAGAATCTCACCAAAGTCAACTTAGGGGTTTACACATAAAAAGTCAAAATTTCATAGAAATGGATTTTTGAATAAAAAGTTGATTTAATTGTGGCTTTAATACTAGGTTTTAGGTCATAAAATTGTAGGATTTTAATATTTTGTTGCTCATCTTAGTTAGGGTATTTTTAGTTAATTTTTATTTAAGATTTAAACTGCTTAATTAGTAGCTTATTTTTGGCTGTTTTTCAAAAACATGTCCTGTGCACAGCTTTGAGTCTCAATCTCAAAAGCTTGCACAAGCTTCATTAAGGACCCTTAGCTTGTTTAAATTGTTTTTCTTAGAAGCCCTTATGGCCAGCTTTGTGTGCAAACTTTTATTTTTCTTTTAAAAAGCTTATTGGACAGCTTTTCATGCTTATTAAATTGCTTAAAACTACTCCCTACACTGACTCATCAGTGTAGGTGAGCATTTTTCAAAAGCTCTTAGAAAGCTCAAAACTGAGCTTAAGCTTGTGTAATTTAGTCTTTTAGAAAGCCTGTCCACCAATCTCTAAGTTTCAAAACCTATTTTTCATTTTATAGCTTATTTGACAGGGCTGCTTGTTGTTTAAAGCTTGTCCATTTACCTTAATGCACTGACCACTCAGTACACTCAGCCAAATCCATAAGCTCCTCACAAGCTCCTCAGTAGACCAAATAAGCCAAGCTTGGGCTTTTTGAAAAGCCCAATAGCTCAGCTTATTAGAGCTAGCTTCCATTCAAACCCTAGTTCACTCCTGTGGGCCCCACAAGGTCACCAAGAGTTCCCTTTGGGCCTGTTTGGATGTAGCAGGGTATTGGGATAGCTTATTTGGCTTTTTAGCTTAATTTAGTGTAGCTCTGTGTTCATTTTTGCTTATTTTTAGTTTACTTATCTTAGTTTTAGCTTATTTCATGTTTTGTTTGTAGTTTGTAGCTTATTGTAGCATAATTAGCTTTTAATCATCATTTTAGCTTTTTAGAGTACCTGTTGGTCAATAAGCTTGTAAACAGCTTATTTGACTCTCTCCTTTTGTCATTTTAGCTTATTATAGTTTAATTAACTTAGTTTAAGTTTGTTTAAATATTGGTTTTTAGTTTATAGCTTAATATAGCTTATTTAGCTTTTAAATTCCATTTTGGCCTTAATTAAGCCAACTATTGGATTAATAAGCTTAATCCCAGCTTATTATTAAGTTTTGTAAAAAGTTGTTTTTTTAAAGTTAATTATTTTTACTTGTTTAATAGTTGTGTAAAAGAAAAATAAAAAAAATAAAAAGTTTAAAAAAATTGGGTGTGGGTGGGATTCGAACCTGGGACCTCTCGCTAGTAACATGCATAACACCCCACACCCCTTCCATTAGCTCTGGGGCACCAGTTCCGTAATATGCTGCACAATTAATAGACTTGAGGGTGTTTTTGGGATATAAGCTTAAATAAGCTATTTTAGCTTATAACTGCTTATTTGAATAAGCTGTTGGGCCAAATTAAATTTTCCTAGGCTTTTTATCATAAAATATACCTTCTGTATTTTTTTCATAATTTTTATTATTCACGTAATATTTATTTTAATTAATCCGAGTTTAATTAGTAATTAGGTAATATTAGATAATTAAATAGTTTTAATAATTTTTAGTTACTAACAACATCTTTTTATATTTTTTAAAAGTCTTATAGACCATAGGGTCTTTGTAAAAAATAATTTCATAATTGTTACTGTTCATTTCCTATTTTCTTTAATTAAAATTAGTTAAATAGATCTTAAATAATAAGTAAGTAATTAATTAGAAAATTAGCCTAAATATAATTTTTAGAATAATTTTATAATTTTTTAGGATTCCTGTGATGGTTAATTAGTTTTATAAAAATTTTTCTTAATTTTATAAGTCATTTTGGTATTTTTAGTAATTTAAAATAATTTATTTAGTTTAATTAAAATACTTAGTAATTAATTAATAAAAAACACATAAAAAGACAAAAATATTTATTTTTAATTTTTTATACTTTCTTCAAGTTCATTTAAGTTTTAGAAAATATTTTTGCAAGTTTTTAGTTTACTTTGTAGTTTTTATTATTTGTAGTTTAAATTAAAAATAGTTTTAATTAAATAGTTAAATAGTTTTTAATTAGATAATTAATAATAAATAATAAAATAATCAAAAAAAAAATAATTTTCTTTTTAAGTTTAAATTTCTAGAATTTTCACTTTTAACCCTTGTAGTTTATTTTTCCTTAAAACTCACCTTTTTCTCAGTACGCACACGTATTTGTTTACATTATCAGTTTACGTGTATACATAGCTGTTTATTGTGCTTGTTTTATATTATCCAAATAATATCAGTAGTGTAAATCAAACCCACTTCATTTCTTGGTTACTGTCCTCAGTACCATTTATTCCCGAAATGTTTACAAATACAATTTCAATCTCGTTGGGACTTAACGACCCGGGGATTTCCCTGTACTTCCACGGATTTTAACACTTGACTTTTTCTCCCAGGTGGGCCTATCATCTGCACACGGTTGACTGGTTGGTTTGGGAGGAGTCAAAGTGCATCGGGTACGTTTACTATTTATGTTTTAGTTAATCTTATACGTGTTATTACTTGATCCTAGCTTCCGCAATATGTGTACTTTGATTGTCAAATTCTAACAGTGGCATCACGAGCCATGGATAACATGTAATTGATTACTAAAACGTAATAAAAATCGGATCTTTAATTGTTTTAGATACATGTTTTTCTAGGGTTTTCTCTTTAAATTTTTTTTTATAAAAATTTTGTAACCCTAACCCTAATTTTAGGGGGGGTCGATTTCCACTAAAAACCCTAATTAGGGTTTGTGGTTTTCTTGATTAAATTGTAATCATATAGAAACCCTAGGTCTAAACCGGTTTTGTGGACGTACTTGTGACCTATGTGCTAATTGTTAGGTTAATCCGTGACGAAACATGCATGTTAGTCATGGATCTTATTTGATTATTTATTTGTCACATGTTTTAAGTAGATCTAAAATTGGGGAAGACTCCAATATATATTAAAATCAATTTATATGCTATGTGGTGTGTATATTATCTTTGGCCTACGCAATTGATTCGTCAATGTATGTGGCTCCACTTCCATTAAGAAGGGAAGGCCTTAGGTGATTACATGCATAATTATACCTAGAATTGATTTTATTAGGATCTTTTTAATATGGTTTGCATGTGGCTAATTGTTTCACGTTTTATTATTAGTTGTTTATTTTTCTTTAAATTACTTGTTTTATTGTTTTCTTAATTGTTTGACTTGATGTAAGCAATAAAAAGGGTGATTTTCATAAAAGAAAATAATATAGACTAATAACGGTGAAACTAAAGTGATAAAGTAAGAATCTTGCAAGGTCTTATTGCCAATAGTGATCCGATTCGCACGGTAATCAGCTCCCAGGCGAGACTAGCAAAATTCATACTTTATTATAAGATTTTGAGATTGAATCCATAAACTTTTGCTTGATTGATGTTTTGTACAAATATGCTTTTAAAATTAAGTCCTTTAAGACGATATTCATAACCGTGATTTGAAGGCTTAGAAAAGAGCCTTAGAGTCTGCCTTGGTTATCACAATCTTGAATATGTCTTAAACGAATTACTTTTAAAATCATAATTGTAGAAAGTCATCTTAGGGTTTGTTAAACCTCAAGTAAAACTTTGTGTATTAATTTCACGAATTGGTAATAAAAAGGTTTTGAAAACTTATGCTATAAAGATGAGTGCATGCATCTTTATACATATTTTGATTTACACATCAAAATTAAATACCCTTATAATTTAAGTTACATGCCATCTATCTATAAGGAACACTTGGAATTTTAATTTAGTAAACGTGAGACCTAGGCTAAATTACTATAACAAGGTAAAATTCTTTTAACGCGTGAGACCATAATTGTAATTTTACATGTTTCTAAGGTAGACGACTTAATTAAGTTGTGCGTGAGACCTAGAACTTAAGGCATGAGATGGGATGAAACATGCTTACAAGGCAAATTGATGAATCAATTTGATGTAATTCCCATAATGATCTAGGAATTGGAAATCTTGTTTGCCAACTACTGTTCGACAGATTACTATCTTTTGTACTTTCACCACTAGCAGATCAACTGATGTGGTGGAACTATGTAAAGTTAGATCCTAGGTTTTCAAGAAAATTTTGGTGGTTATATGAATATAACTTTGGGTATTTCATTTTCTTGAAGATATTTATTATCGAAAATACTAATGTTTGAACTTTTATCTGTAGATATGGCTCAACCCGATACCCCATCTGTGATTTCTGCTTTCAAGAGTCATCTTGAGAGAGAGAAACTGACTGGAAAGAATTTCAATGATTGGTACCGCTCACTTAGAATTGTCTTGAGGTCGACCGGTAAGATGGACTATTTGACCGAATAATGCCCAGCTGAGCCTGCTGCTACTGAACCGGAAGCAGTCAAGGCGGCGTGGAGGGTGGAACATGCTAAGTTTAATGAGGTTGCTTGTTTAATGCTCACTAGCATGAGTGCTCAATTACAAAAGAAGTTTGAGTACTTTTTCCCAAAAGATATGCTTGATGTTCTTAGGCAATCTTATGAGAAACCACCTGCAGTTGAATTGTATGATGAATTGGACAAGCTACATAACTGCAAGCATGGTGATGGTAAACCAGTTGAAGATTATGTGACTGAGATGAAGGAATCTTTTGATCAGCTTCACAGAATTGGATTTGGTTACCCTGACAATGTGCAAGTGCACTTGATCAACAGGTCCCTTAACAAGGACTTTGCTGGTTTTGTGCAGAACTTCAATATGCACTGCTCGGGGAAGACAGTATCTGAATTACTCGCATTGCTTATTGAGTATGAGAAAAGTCTACCAGCCAAGGTCAAGAATCCTACCCCGCAAGTGTTGGCAATTCATGGTGGGAGAATCCAGAAGAAATCGCATGTGAACAAAGGCAAAGGGAAGGTAACAAAGGCAAGCAGGTCATGGCCTATCAACCTGAACCCAAGATGAAGCAACATCAGCCTAAGCAGAAAAAGGTGAATCCACCAAACAAGAAGGATCAGGCATGTCACCATTGTCATGAAAAGGGCCATTGGAAGCGCAATTGTCCTCTCTATATTCATGACTTGCGACTCAAGAAGCAGGGGAATGAAGCTGGTAACCCCAGCTCATCAGGTGCGTTCTTTATGATTGAATTATTCACTCTTACTCCTAAATTGAATTCATGGGTATATGATACGGGATGTGGCATTCATATTTGCAATTCCTTGCAGGGGTTTAGAGTTGAGAGAAAGCTGGCCTATGGACAACAATTCTTGCACGTTGGTAACGGAGCGCATGCAGGAGTTGAAGCTATAGGAGTTTATGATTTAGTGTTGCCTTCGGGCTTAGTACTATCTTTAAATAATTGTCATGATGCACCGTCAATTGTTAGAGGTGTAATTTGATTTTCATGTTTGTTGAACCTTGGTTTTGAGCATACTATTTCTAGCAATGGAATTTCGGTTTCTTTAAATGGTGTTTTTTATTTTAATGCTATTGCTGTGAATGGTGTCTTTGAAATTGATATGAATGATAATGATAATGCTTTTGTTAAAAATAATTCAATGTATAGCATCAACAATAAGAGAATCAAGAAAGGTCTGGATTCATCTTATCTTTGGCATTGTCGACTTGCTCACATTGGCAAAAATCGCATGAAAAAGCTGCAACATGATGGGCTTTTAGAAAAGATCAATGATGAATCATTTGATAAATGCGAATCTTGCATTGCTGGGAAGATGACTAAGAAACCCTTTAAAAATAGGATTGAAAGGGCGAATGATCTACTTGGCCTTATACACACAGATGTGTGTGGACCACTTAGACATGTGTCAAGGAGAGGTGCTAGCTACTTCTTAACATTTACGGATGACTACAGCCGTTATGGTTATGTTTATTTACTTAAACATAAACATGAGGTGTTTGATACATTCAAAGTGTTTAAAGCAGAAGTAGAGTTGCAACTAGGAAAGAAGATTAAAGCTTTTCGATCCGATAGAGGTGGTGAATACCTGAGTCAAGAGTTTATAGATTACTTAGCAAAGGAGGGAATTGTCCAGCACCTTACTTCTCCATATACTCCACAACAAAATGGTGTATCTGAAAGAAGGAATCGTACATTGCAAGATATGATACGATCTATGTTTAATCTAACAACTCTTCCTTACTCGTTTTGGGATTATGCCTTGGAATCTGCGGTTCGCATTTTAAATATGGTTCCAACAAAGAAGGTTGATAAGACTCCATATGAAGTATGGACTGGAAAAGCTCCTAACTTGTCTTATCTAAAGGCCTGGGGTTGTGAAGCGTATGTTAAACGTGACTCAGCAGACAAACTCCAACAAAGATCTGTAAAGTGCATCTTCGTAGGTTACCCTAAGGAAACTATGGGTTACTACTTTTATTACCCAGCTGAAACAAGGTTTTTGTTGCAAGGTATGGAGACTTCTTAGAAAAGGAGCTCATATCTCAAGAATTCAGTGGGAGAGTATATGATCTGAAAGATGATCATGAAGATGTGACACCTTCTGAAAACACTAGCCAACTTCCTGAAGAACCTGAAAGTTTAGGTCCTCCACCAGAAGTTGAAGTGATTCCCGTTCGCAGATCTTCAAGATCTGTGAAGGCTCCTACACGTCTATGTCTAAACGTAGAGTGTGATGACAACTTGACAGGGGATCTTGATGAACCTACAAGTTATAAAGCTGCCATGAATAGTCCTGAAAAGGAAAAATGGCAGGGAGCTATGAATGGGGAAATGCAATCCATGAAAGACAATGAAGTCTGGGAAGAAGTAGACCTACCTCCGGGTGCCAAGCTAGTTGGGAGTAAATGGCTCTTCAAGAAAAAGACTGATATGGATGGCATTGTACACACCTATAAGGCCCGTTTCGTAGCTAAAGGCTATACTCAAACTTTTGGTGTTGACTATGAGGAGACCTTTTCTCCTGTAGCTGACATAAGGGCAATTAGGATTCTTATAGCCATAGCCGCTTACTATGACTATGAGATTTGGCAAATGGATGTCAAAACCGCCTTCTTAAATGGTCGCCTAGATAAAGACATCTATATGGCGCAGCCTGAGGGGTTTGTGAATCCAGAATTCCCAGATCGTGTATGCAAGCTTAAAAGATCCATTTATGGATTAAAGCAAGCATCACGACAATGGAATAAAAGGTTTGACAGTGAAATTAAGAAGTATGGATTCACTCAAAATCTTGATGAGCCATGTGTATATCACAAAGCTAGTGGGAGTGATGTAATTTTCCTTATATTATATGTCGATGACATATTGATCATGGGGAACGACATTCCAAGTTTGAAAAAGGTTAAGGAATATCTTGGAAGTTGTTTTTCTATGAAAGATCTAGGGGAAGCTGCATTTATTCTGGGAATCAAGATATATAGAGATAGATCTCAGCGATTAATTGGATTAAGCCAAAGTGATTACATTGATAAAATATTGAAGAGATTCAGTATGCAAAATTCCAAGAAAGGATATTTGCCGATGCAAGAGCAACATGGCTTAAGCAATAAAGTTTGTGCTTCAACACCCGAAGAGGTACAACGCATGAAGAGAGTCTCTTATGCTTCGGCTGTGGGATCTATAATGTATGCGGTGAAAAGCACAAGGCTTGATGTGGCGTTTGCTCAGAATTTAACCAGTCGATATCAGCAGAACCCAGGTGAAAAACACTGGACTGCTGTTAAGAATATTCTTAAGTACCTTAGGGCTACTAAAGAGATGTTCTTGGTATATGGGGGTACTCCATCTGCAGAGCTTGATGTAACAGGTTACTGCGATGCTTCTTGGAAAGGTGATAAAGATGATACGAAGTCTCAGACGGGTTATGTCTTTGTCATTAATGGAGGAGCTGTTGATTGGAGGAGCAAAAAGCAGAGTGTACTAGCGATGTCTGCTACAGAAAGTGAGTATATAGCTGCTTCAGAAGCTGCAATGGAAGCTGTTTGGATTAGGAAGTTTGTTTCAGGGCTTGGGGTTATGCCTTCGATTCAGCGACCTATAAAAATGTATTGTGACAACACAGCCGCAATTACATTTGCCAGTGAACCTGGAATCATGAGAGGCACCAGACATTTCCCGATTAAGCACCACTATGTCAGAGAACAAGTTGAGATAGGTGAAATCGAAATGCTCAAAGTTCACACAGATGAAAACTTAGCTGATCAATTTACAAAGCCTTTACCTGGCACCAAGCTTTATAAGCATGCTGAAGGAATAGGACTTAAATTAGCTGATAGTTTCATGCCCATTTGTGATTAGTATTTGGATGAAGGATGTAATGTACAATTATTAATATTTACTGAAATAAAATATTGGTTATGTTTATTTATTCATTGTCTTATTAATAATATATCCTATATTTGCATGTTTAAGATCCGTGAATAATTTATTATTCTAAATAGTCCGTTGTCGATTAATGATATGGGAATATCATTGAACTAAGACAATTTTGAGTATTGGTTAAGGGTATACTTGAAAGTATATTGATGCGTAGTCATACCAATTTCACATGATATCCAATGAATTGAGTATTGGACTTATCCCAACAATATGATTTAAATTTATTGTGAGAATCATATTTAATAGTTATCCTCAGACTTGAGATACCAGATAAGTGTCATGGATGTAGTGCATTTTGTGGAGCAATCTACTGCTTACCGTAATTGGAAGTCATAAGGGTTGTTTTCAGAATGTTGCAAAGTTCATGGGTTATTCTTGTAGTCAAGAGAGAATTCGCTCCTTCTGATTTGTTCAGAAGTTTAATACTGCTGGGCCCCTCGTAGGGTTGACAAAATGTTTGCGTGGCCACGCCCAAAGTCTATCTGGAATACGTTCAGATGTTTTGGTAATTTTGTTCAATCATTAAGAGACGAGAAACAGAATTTAATAAAGAACCTCACATCTTTATTAATGTAGTATTAGAGGCGAAAGGATAATAATAATGATGAATCATTAAAGGTTTCCAGGAAACCTAGCTCAGGTCGAACTAGGGGCATTGAAGTGTTGCAAGACGCTAACCAGTGTCATTTTACTATTAATAGATATACGAGTGGGAGCGGTTAAAAGTTACGTATAAATATTAATAAGTAAATGTCTAGTATCGAACCCGAGACCTCGGGATTGCACACTTTACAAACAAGAATAATGTAAAATAAATATGTATATAGTAAATGTATTGAATATATATATTTATGACACTTAATGGACTAAAATGGTCGTTAGTTATTAAACGTATGGACTAATTATCATCAGTAACGAAAGATAAGGACTAGAGTGTAACTTGGGAGTCAAGAATGTTCTAGAACCCCTTTGGGGTGCTATGGCCGGTCGAACCCAACACACATGGGTCGATCCATGCCTTGCTTGTGCTCCAAGATATCCTCTACTATAAATACAAGGCCAAGGATTAGGGTTTCACATCTTTTGTGCACACACACTAACCCTAAATCTTGTTTTCCTTCTCTTTGTTTCTTGGCCGATCGACTCATCACCCCACAAGGGTTTTGGATCGATTTTGGTTCTTCCAAAATTTAAGTGTTTTGTTTACTTGCATCAAACCTTTATTCGTTGGTAGTTTGTGTGTACAAGAACGAGGTAATTACTTACTTTAGTAATTATCAAGAGATCGATAAACAAAACGGTAAGGGGTTTATCATTGATCTAATTGTACAAGAATCAAGGTTTATTTGAAGTGCATCGGGTACGTTTACTATTTATGTTTTAGTTAATCTTATACGTGTTATTACTTGATCCTAGCTTCCGCAATATGTGTACTTTGATTGTCAAATTCTAACAATCTGTATCAACAAGCATTATTTTATTTTTACTCAACGAGTCAAGTCGGACTTCAGATGTATACGCATAGCATAAAGAGACTTGCTAACTACCTGTAAACTGTTTTAATTTCATCCGTTGAAACCAATAGGCTAAAATACTTTTTTGAAACAAAAAGTAAAGCCCTCTAGCAAGTAGCTAGATGAATAAGTCATTACAAGGGGATAGTACAAGCGTATTTTGGATCATTGATCTAATCAAAATCCAACATGGTTTAAACTACCTACTTATATGATGTATCTGAGAGTGAAAGAAACTTTTATATCTTCACCAGGTGTATCCTTACATGGAAGTTTTGAGTCGGAACAAACATTGTCAAAGTTAATCACTAACCATATAACTATTCTAGACAGTTTAATACGAGTAATAAGCAACACCAGGTTAAAGATTAAGCAGTCAGTTATATAACGAATCATTTGGTAAATTTTTGTAACTTTCCAAACACATTTAGATCATAGGAGTTTCTAATTGTTGAGTTTACGATACACGTTGTTTCATTGCTAAAGCCTAGAGTCATATAAGCATGATTTTTAACAACAAAGGTTGAGGCGTGTTTTGCATTTTTTTCTTTAGAAAAGATAATGTTTGACGATTATAATAACTAAGTAAACTGATATGAAAGCGAATGAAAGGATATGATAAATATAGCAGAATAAATATTGAACATTTAGAAGATTCAAACAAATATCTATCAGTTTAATTACTATCAACCGATGACCAGAAAATGGAGAGAAAGTGACTTGGTTGAGTCTATTATAAATTGATAATCTGACCATTATAGTTTATCAAGCAATTATTGGTTGAATAAACAAAAAGAATAAGAAAATTTCTAAATGAACAGCTGCTTTAATCTATCAAAATAAAATACAAACAAGATGTTGATATTTAACTTAGGATGTCATGAACTAATAACTAGAGATTTGGCTATGTTTGGCGTGGAGCATTTCGAAGCTTTTTGGGGCAATGAGCAATGAGCTTTTTGATTTTTAGTGTTCGTTTGGCAAAAAAGCTTGAGTTTTGCTATTTTTTTATGAAAGCTCATTTTTCCAATGCTTGTGAGCAGTGAGATGTGACTACTACTCACACAGCTCACTGTTCCTGCTCACGGCTATTTTTACCAAACACACCCTTAGTGTGACAATAATAGTAGACTTGAAAGTTATTCAGTAAAGAAATATTGGCCTGGCTTCTCTTGGCCAACTAAAACATGTCGTTAAAATGTCTATTTTGACACAACATTAAGTATGAAAGATTTGATAGGTAAAAGGTTTTAGTCAAAATATGATTCGAAATGCAGTCATGGTCATTGGTCAACATCTTCCAATGGCCTACTGATAAAAAAATAAATTAATTAATTAATAAATAAATAAATCAGTAAAATCACCAAAATTGATAGCTAAAACAAATAGCCACTTCCAATTACTAAACTTTAGTTTTTTTTTACGGCGATTATATTAGAGCTAGCAATAAGGCAGAAACAAATAGGAAGTACAAGAAGTTACAAACTAGAACACTGTCTTGAGCACATGATCAGTAGTTCAAATTCTGCAAATTGGCCCATTCCGGTAAACTGCCTTCTCTAACGGATTTGACAGCAAATTAAGAGCATTGACATTGTCTCAAAGGCTGGTGTAAGGTAACAACAGATTTCTATCATTCCATTGTAGAAATTTGAATGGAAAAGTTGTTGCTAAGTAAAGAATATCCATTGGTGATCTTGGAGCACGAATATTCATTCCTGTTATACTAGCAAGTAGCAACAGTGATATTATCCATTGATATATAATTTGTAGAAGTGTTTAGCAACAGCTAGATATCCGTTAATTAGGCAGTTGCAAGATGGCATTTATCGAAGTGGTGAGGCGGGCACCATTTACACACAGATACTGGACTTGAAATTGCTAAATCACTCGCTCTAATTAGGCAATAGGCTGCATATCCCGTGAATACATAACAATATCGAGGCCACTAAAGAGTATATAGTTTTCGGTTGATTACAGACTTACATTAGCTCTCGATATTCGCCAAATAAATACTTTAATGACTAGATGCTTCAAATGGAGTAAAAAAAAGATCAAATCCAACACCCTCTTCTCATTATGGTCATGCTCGACTGCATTCGTTGCTCGACACGTGTCTCTTTCTTAATAATAAAAGTACATGTGATTTGATGTTTTGTTTTATAATTAATAGTGTTAAAAGTCCAAAATACCTTGACTTTTATGTAACACACATTTTATCTCTTTTCTCTCTCCCTCTTAAAAATTAATGCGAGCCACCACCAGATCCATCCATCACCACCAACGACACCGATCTTCAAAGATCTTTAAACATCTATACAAATGGTGCATAAAACGAAGCAGAAGGAAAGGTGATTGAAAGTTCTTGATGTTAGTGGATTGACATGTTAAATAAATGCGGTTTGACCAACTAAAACAAAATACAACTAATACATTAATTTTTTTCGTTTTACAAGTTTGCACAACTGAATTTAAAGGGGTATGATTTGTTTTACAGTTACGCTATCTACAAATTACATTCATCACATGGTATTCGTATAAGAATCAAGCATCATAGGAGTACCAATTTTGAAGCATGAACATGGTATTCGTATAAGAATCAAGCATCATAGGTGTACCAATCTTTGAAGCAATCAAACTTAGCCCATCTGATGTATAAGCAACTAGGGGAAAATCCCACACCCCGGAACACAAGACAAATCTTCCGTAATTAGAGACACCGAGGGAGACCACTTGTTAAGAAAAACAGGAGCAGGTATACTAAGGAGATTATTAGTATCGAGTACGAGTGGGAACCTACACGATGTAGTACTTGTTTGCTCCTTGGTCATGTTAAGGATGATTGTCCTAAAGCTATACCTAAACTTGTAGCGAATGCAGCTGATAAAGGTAAAGATCCTGCTTCGAGTGTTAATAGGGAAGTGTCGAATGATGGGTTTACCATTGTAAAGCGGAAACGTTCTCAAGCTAAACGGGCGTACGGATTATCTTTGAACAAGAAAGTTGAGTACTGGCCGGTGGCAAAGCAACAAAATGCTAACAAGACGACTTATATGAGATATCGAAGGAGGATACTTATAATTAAAGCCCATATGATGATGAAGACCTTGATGATTGTGATTTGACTAGTGCGCAATGGAGTATGCTAATGCATATGGCATTCATCTTCACGTTGATAGTAGATAGGTCTTTTCTTGTTACGCATAAGTATGGCTTGTCGTTCTTATGCTAGGTTTGGTTTTATTCTATATAGGAGTATTTGTTTAGCCTTATTGGGCTGAGTTATGGGACTCACCCTCAAGAATTGTACTTAACTATTTTTTTGGAGTAATATATTTTACTATGAAAACCTTTTACCCAAAAAAAATACATTCATCATAATAGGAACTGCACTCAAGGAGAGTCTTGAAACAAAAATCAGAATCAAGGAGAATTTGCAGTGAGGAGAAGCACTTTTAAGAAAGGGATTATTTGTGGAAACTGTAGTAAAGAGGGTCACACAAGTGAAGAGTGCTACAAGCTGGTCAGATACCCACTTAGGCATCTACTTCATGGCAAGTATAAGCCACTAATCCATAGAGGAAATGCACTCAAAACTACCAATATGATCCAAACATCACCCATTGCAACAACTGTTTAAGAGAGCCAATTTGGGGCTGCAACATTAGCTAATGGAAATGATTTGGCTATGAATACTAGGATGGAACAACTTGATGCGTGGAATTGCACCCTCGCAAAAGGTTTTACCTCTCAAGGGATCTTGAGAAGCTTGCAATCCCCACCAGGCAGTGTACCTGACCGTTGTACTATAGTATAGTGACAAGTACCGAGGGATTGATCGTTCAACTCAAAGAATAGTGTTCGCTAGGGTTAAAACTCACTAAAACTAGGTCTAGAGATGAGGGATGATTCTTTTTGTATTTTTATATTTTTTATGAAAGGCAAGTAAAAATCTCGGGTTTTGAAGGAGTGGGCAGAATTAGTTGCTAATTAACTAACCCAAATAACTAAAGATGCAATCAAAATAAAATAAACTAAACTTAAACTAATTGTGGCGAAAACAATAATGAGAGAAAATGTGTTTACTTAGATTTCACTACTCCTTAGCTATCTTTTACCGGTTGATTAGTTTGTTACAATTGCATGGATGACGGGTTATATTCCTTAATACCATTCGTAGGGCCGTGTACGATCTTCCCTAACTCTATAAGCTTCTACCTCTTCCTATGTCGAGCCGACTACTAGCTCCTAACATGGCCTCATTAGTAATTACCTATGCATTAAATATAACCAATATATCGTAGTACACCTCCGATCATGTTTCTTAAGACGTTCAAGCAAGTTACCAATTGGAAGTCTGCTTCTTAAGCCTAACATCGAATTCATTCATCCACAACAATTATAAACAAACAACCAACCCATAATCAATATCTAAGTTTCATTACATCTAAGCAAACACAAAGAAAACCTAGTTTAGCATGTTTAAGAGAAGACAAGCGTAAGATATAATCAAACAACACATAGACATATTGAATGATTTGATGAAAGACTTATCTTCAATTAAGCATGGTTGAAACAAGGGTTTGAAACCCTCAAAATATCAGTAAAATTCGTCTAGGGTTTACTCCCTTCAAAGTTGCACACAATGAATGAAAACTAGAAAACTATATATAGATTGTACATCCTGACGGCGTCAAGAGTTAGGTCTGACGCCGTCAACTCACCGGGAAAATAATACTTGTATTGCCTAGATCCACTTCTGACGCCGTCACTCTTTACACACTATGGGTCGTCTCTCTTTGTGATATACGTGACGGCCTTGGCAACCCTAAAGGGTGACGCCGTCATGACTCCTTTAGAAAACTCTCTGGCGTGTCACGTGTATTTGATTTATCCACCTCTTTGTCAAGTCTTGACGTCGTCACTAGCATCCTGTGACACCATCATGTACAATTTCCAGCCTGATTTTGAGACTTTGTCATTTTCTTCACTTTTTCGCTCAAAAAACGTCCAAAATGCTTCATTTTGTAAATTTCCTTCCAAAAGTACCTAAAATGACAAAATGAACGATTTAGGGCAATATTTGATTAAATAATCTCGACTTTGGCCTTAAATGACCCCCCAAAAGCGGTACACTTTTCGCTTCATCACAACTTTAGAATCAGCTTAATCAAATGATGCTTGTGATGCAACATGATACCAAAAATGCAAATGGTTTGGGCTCATTTAACTCGATAGGTACACCTAAACTCATAATTTCACATAATACTTGCATTGCTTATAGACTTATAGGATCTATCATGCTAAATTAAATACATCTTTGAGTAGTTGATAATGGTGTCATATATCACATTTACATAACCTTAACATCAATGCACAACATTAGACAATGCAAATATCCAATCTATGTTACACTCCCAAATTGACAACAAACACAAGTTAGACACATTGGTTTAATCTACATCAATGCATCTATCACATTACATGATGTCCTGTACATTCCATCATTCTCATATAGCCTACTCTCAGTTAGTAAGTTAGGCACTCACTTACCCCTATCTATCCTATTTACCCCATTTTTATGCTACTTTCATGACCAACACAAGAGGATTGCTCATGGCACCCTGTGTAATGGCCTGTATAATGCTGTGCATTGATGTTAATGGTGTCATATATCACATTTACATAACCTTAACATCAATGCACAACATTAGACAATGCAAATATCCAATCTATGTTACACTCCCAAATTGACAACAAACACAAGTTAGACACATTGGTTTAATCTACATCAATGCATCTATCACATTACATGATGTCCTGTACATTCCATCATTCTCATATAGCCTACTCTTAGTTAGTAAGTTAGGCACTCACTTACCCCTATCTATCCTATTTACCCCATTTTTATGCTACTTTCATGACCAACACAAGAGGATTGCTCATGGCACCCTATGTAATGGCCTGTACATCATCAAGCAAGAAAAGTCATCCCCACAATCAATTGCACTCTCCACCAACAACAGCAATCTTCACCTTTGGCATGCTAGGCTTGGGCATTCTTCTTAAAGTGTATTACAACAAACGAAGTCAATTTCTTTACCTTCAAAGTGTACAATATTTCAAATTCATATACTATCTGTCCAATAGCTAAAGAACATGCTTCATCTTTTTCCAATTAGTGATTCTCATACAACAACTTTATTTTAATTAATTCATTTAGATGTATGGGGTCCTTATAAACACACCACAATTCACAAATGCAAATATTTTTTGACAATTGTTGATGATTATTTAAGAGCCACATGGACCTACTTGATGCCAAATAACTCAAACAATATCTCACATCAAAATGTTTCACTCATTTGTTCAAAATCACGTAAATACAAAATAAAAAACTATTAGAAATGATAATGGGTCAAAATTCATAAATCAATCTCTCACTGAATTCTTCAACAAGCATGGCATAATCCATCAACCATCATGTCCCCACACCCCACAGCAAAATGCAAGGGGTGAAAGGAAACACATACATCTTCTTAAAGTAGCAAGGGCTATAAGATTTCAAGCAAACTTTCTAATTCATTTCTTGGGATAGTGCAATTTGGCAGCTACATATCTTATAAACAAATTGCCATCCAAACCATTTCATAACAAAGTCCCTATGAACTCATTCACAAAACACCACCACTAATGCCACACCTCAAAGTTATTAGATGTCAAGCTTATGCCTAACACCACACACCAAACAAATTTGTTGCAAGATCAACACCTTCAATCTTTCTTGGATATTCCACTACACAAAAAGGTTGCCTTTTGTATGACACACAACCAAACAAAATTTGTAAGCATACATGTTCTTTTTAATGAGTCCATATTCCCATTTCATCACAAAGCATCCAAAACCTCACCCACTCTAGCCTCCACACCTTATGATTTCTGCTATATCCCAAACAACACCTTCACGACTCATCTTAACACTCTAACCAACACACCGACAGCCAATACATCACCAACATACACCATTACAACACCAATTGGACCCACTAAACCACCTAAGTCACTTAAACTAGCTGAGAGTACCATACACTCACCAAAACACACTCAACCAAACACCCCAATTCATTCATCACCTGAACTAAACAACAACCCACCAACATCATAGACTTCCACAATACCATCACTACCTCCACTGTCAAGACAAACTACCATACCACTAAAATTCAAAGATTTTCATTATAAACTTCCTAAATCCAAACACACCATACAATCACTTTTCAAATATCATCATTCCAAATACATCAACTCTCATAACATATCATCATCCAATAATAGTAATACCATCAATAGCACTGTGGAACCACATTCATATACCCAAGCAGTAAAATATTCTAGATGGGTAGATGTTATGTCTAAAGAACTTGCAAGCACTGGAAGCAAACAACATTTGGACCTTTACATCATTGCCACCAAACAAAACACCTATTGGTTGCAAGTCGGTCTACATAGTCAAATGCAACTCAGATGGCTCTATAGAAAGATTCAAAGAAAGATTAGTGGCAAAAGGGTTCACACAAAAGAAAGGAACAAACCACAATGAGACATTTGCTCTAGTTGCCAATATGGTCACTGTCAAAATCTTTCTAGCCACTATTGTCCATTATAACTGGCACATTGCTCAGTTAGACATCAATAATGCCTTTCTACATGAGGATCTACATGTCTCTTCTACAAGGACAAACCAACCACATCAGTGTCTGATTATGTCTGCAAACTTCAAAAGTTACTATATGGGTTGAAACAAGCAAATAGGCAATGGTCTACCAAACTTACCACTTTTCAAGTCAACCTGAGATTGAAACTGAGTTATGCAAATACATCCTTGTTAACTTAAAAGAAGAATGGTGATTTCCTTGCCATGTTGATTTATCTTGATGATATTCTTCTTGCTGGCAATAATGATCATCTCATCATTCACTTCAAACAATAATTGGATTCAGAATTCAATATCAAAGACTTAGGCAACCTTAACTACTACCTTGGTATTGAATTGCTTAGAAACAACAAGAGTATCACTATGACACATAGGAAGTATGCACTTGAACTTCTCCATATTGCTGGTGTACTTGATCTTAAACCCTCTCACATACCTATTGATCCAAACATCACACTCAATGATGTGGATGGTGATCCCTTACTAGATGCTTGATGCTGATTTTACTAACCAGGTCTTAAATTTATATGTGCTCGATTACCTAAGGTCTACCTATTTGCACTGACGGACAGAGAATTCGGTCACGTGTAGACTAGTAAATAGTAAAATCGAGGTCGTCCCAAAAGCTATGCGGTTTGGATCCTATTTAAGTCTAATGTCACTAATTTTAATTGGTTTGAAAGTTGAAATGATTACTTCAACTAAATAATGGAAAATAAATAAAGCGGAAATTAAATGTAAGTTGTGAGCAATAAGAGAGAAATGTGCTAGCCTAATTAATCATCATATATTGTTTATGATCATGTTCCCTATTAAGCTAATCTCATGCTTTAAGTGGGTCGGACATATATCACTAGGTTCATATGGTCAAGTTCCCTAGCCTATCTCCCCCGAATCCTGCCGGTAACCAAAGGCACTACCCCTTGCTAGTAAGCCGACGTACGGTAGACGGGTTTGAGTTATTAAGTGCCATTACATGCTAGATTTATCCTTATGGTTCGATGTCACGATCGTAGACCATACTCTAACTACTTAAGTCTATCCAACCCGAAAAGTGGTCCTATGGTCAATTTGCACACAAGGCGAATGGCCGGTTGTCATCCCAACCTTTCCTCGCAACCTAACTACGCAAGGGTCCTATGGTCAATTCTCCTCGTATATCAGGTATAACCGGTTCTTTTAGACTACCTCAACTAAAGGATCTATGATAAACTAAGCATGCACACACTAGAAGCATTATGAAAAGCACGAAAACATAATCACAACAATATAAGAATCATAACTAGGCTAGCACTAAAGGTGCTTAGCCGATCATATTAAATTCAACACTCGAGTCAATGTTTACAAAAGCCATGAATACGAAATGTAAATGAGAATATGAAAAAATAAAACTTATGGTGTTGCAGGTGTGATCTCTCCCTTGGAAATGCTCCATATGCTGCTGTAGAATGGCCTTCTAAAAGCTCCCAACAATTTCTGACTTTGTGTGTGAGAAAGTTGTATGATAAATGCAGAAATTAGGGTTGTATTTATAGGCCCGTCATAGCTACGGTGTAGCCACAAAAGGGTGTTATGTCGTAGCTAGTGTAATCCTAAAAAGATCTTATCCAAAAGCAATAGTTATGACGTAGCTGATGATTGTGTTACGTCGTAACTCCAATTAGGGTTTCTTCTACGTCGTAGTCCCATGTTTTGTTACACCGTAGTTCAATTCTTATATCTTGGATTACTCTCGTAGTCATTGCTATGCCGTAACTCCATAACTATGTTACGACGTAGCCTCCAATTCGAGGGACTCTTCAAAGTCTTGAGTATGTTATGGCGTAACTCAGGAATCGTGGATTGTGTTAATACCGGAGAGGTTCAATCGAATAGAGTTGGCCAACGTATTTTCTTGCCTGCGTCTTTTATCGGAGGTCCACGTGACATGCGAAGACGATTTTTGGATGCAATGACGTTAATTCAAGATGTTGGGAAATCTGATATCTTTCTTACCATGACTTTCAATCCTAATTGGCCTGAAATTGTTACCGAACTTTATCCTGGACAAACGGCCCAAGATCGACCGGACCTGGTTACAAGAGTTTTTGGTGCAAAACTAGAGAATCTCAAGAATCAACTATTCACCAAGCACATCCTTGGGGTTATTGTGTCGCACATATATGTTATCGAGTTTCAAAAATGGGGTTTGCCACATTCACATTTTCTTTTGATTATGAGTTCAGATTACAAGCTTGCAAATCCCGATCATTACGACAAAGCTGTTTGCGCTGATATTCCAGACCCGAATAAGCATCCTGAATTGCACCAACTGGTTCTAACGCACATGATTCATGGTCCTTGTGGTCACTTAAATACTCAGTGTCCTTGTATGGAGGGTGAACCAAAGAAATGTCGTTGGAATTATCCTAGGCAATTCCAAGAAACAACGCAACAAGGAGATAACTCGTACACATTGTATCGACGGAGAGACAATGGCATCGAGGTAAATGTACGGAACAGCGTCCTGGACAATAGATGGGTTGTTCAATATAACCCGAAATTGTTGATGATGTTCAATTGTCACATCAATGTGGGGGTATGCTCATTTACAAAATCCGTTAAATATGTCTTCAAATATGTTTACAAGGGTTATGACAAACAAGTTGTAAACGTTGATCAAGATGGAGAACAAGTCGTTAACGAGATAAAGAGATTCCAAGATGCGCGTTATGTATCACCCCCCGAAGCTATGTGGCGAATTTATGGCTTCCATTTATCTAATTATATCCATCCGTCTGTTATGTCATTGCAAGTTCATCTACCAAATAACCAGTTGGTTAGTTTCTTAGAAGACGATGTAATGACTGACATTCTTGAGAAAAGAAAGGGATAAGAGATCGATGCTGACCGCCTTTTTTGACTTGAACAAGACAGACGTAAGCACGAGGCAATACTTGTATAAAGACATCCCCAAGCACTACATATGGAATAAGAGTACACGCAACTGGATCAAACGAAAAAAGAGAAAATGGTAGAAAGATTGGTTTTCGCTAATCCCGCTGAAGGAGAGCGGTTCTATTTACGTGTACTTTTGCAACATGTTAAAGGCCCTACAGGCTTTGAATATCTTTACACGGTCAATGGCATAGTGTACAGTACGTTTCGTAGAGCGGCCCTCGAAAGGGGATTAATACAGAGTGATGATCACATATGTGACCGTCTACGTGAGTCCTCTATGCACGAGATGCCCGACTCTTCTAATATTTTGTGAGCCAGGAGATGTTCGCAAATTATGGAATGACCATTAAGACTCACTTTTAGAAGACTACACCTTACATTGTGCAAGTGTTGAGCGGGTTTAAAATATGGTTCTATCGGACATATCATCAATTCTACAATCTATGGATAAGAGTCTTAGTGATTTTGACCTTCCCAACATTACCGTAAATGTAAGTTTAGAATCATTTGGCTGTCGTGAGTTACAAGAGGAGTGCTCGATAGTTGTACAAGATGAAGATATACTCGCTCGGCATTCTCTCAACACTGATCAAAAAGTCGCATATGATACAATCATGAGACATGTCGATGAAGATTCTTCGGGCATGTTTTTTATTGGTAGCCCTAGAGGAACTGGTAAAACGTTCTTGTATAAAGCTTTGCTTGCCACTGTTCGTTCTTGTAGTCTTATTGCACTTGCCACTGCTTCGTCAGGGGCTGCGGCGAATAACATGACAGGGGGAAGAACTACTCACTCCTGATTTAAGATTCCCATCAATCTTAATACAAACTCAGTAAGCAACATCAAAAAACAAAGTGGCCTTGCTAAGCTACTTTTTCAAGCCAAGTTGATAATCTGGGATGAAGCATCAATGGCTAAAAGGCAAGGTGTGGAGGCGGTTGATCGAACTATGCAAGACATTACCGGGGTCAAACTTCTTTTTGGCGGCAAGATAATGGCTTTAGGAGGGGATTTTAGATAGGTTTTACCGGTCATTAGACGTGGAACACGAACGCAGATTGTAGATTCGAGTCTGCGAATGTCACCTCTTTGGTCCATAATTAAAAAAATGCGGTTAACCATAAACATGATGAAACGGACAGACCCATGGTTTTCAAACTTCCTATTACGAGTTTGTGACGGAGTTGAAGAGGTCATCGATGAAGACTGTGTACGCATACCTGATGACATGACCGTCCCTTACACTGAAGACGCTGCCTCAAAGGATGCATTAATCGATGAAGTGTTTCCTTCCTTCGCTGCCAACGCTCATGCATCTACTGATATAGTTTCAAGAGCAATTTTATCCACTAAAAATGAGCATGTTGATAGCATTAATGATATGTTGATTGAAAGATTTCCGGGCGAAGAGAAGGTTTACTATAGTTTTGATGAAGCAAAAGACGACACCCACAACTTCTATCATTTGGAATTCTTAAACTCGCTCAATGTGAGCGGGTTGCCCCCTCATTGCTTGCGTTTGAAAATAGGATGTCCGATTATTCTTTTAAGGAATCACGATCCGAAAAATGGATTATGTAATGGCACGAGATTGATATGTAAACGTTTTGACCCTAATGTCATCAACGCTGAGATTGCTATCGGACAACACGCTGGAGTTAGAGTGCTCTTGCCAAAAATTCCTCTTGCTCCATCTGAAGAAGACATGTTCCCTTTCAAACTAAAGAGAACACAATTTCCTATTCGCCTTAGCTTTGCGATGACTATTAATAAGGGAGGTGATATGTACACATATGTTTTTACTTCATACACATAAAATTTGCTTGTATGATCCTAATGGTCCCACACTCCTCCCACTATATTTTATGTATATGAAGTAAATACATATGTGTACATATCACCTCCCATTAATAAAGCTTAAGGCCAAACAATTCTAAATGTGGGTGTCTATTTGCCCGACTCTGTTTTCTCGCATAGCCAGCTTTATGTGGCATTGTCTAGAGGGATATCCCCGTAGAACAACAAAGGTATTGGTTAAACCAGTCAAAGAGTTTCGTCAAGTAGGAATCTACACCTCGAATGTCGTTTATCAAGAAGTCTTACGCGAAGAGTAACGTGTGGTGTTAGTTTTTATTTCATAACTGATGTAATGTTTTACTTTCCGTTTCATTAAATGTTTTAATATGTTGTTTGATAGATGTTAAGAATTTTTTCAAGACTTTAGTTATCGTGTAGTACAACCGTTTACAATTTATGTTCACGTTTTATTTTGAACGCTACACAAAACACTCACCACAATATTACAAATCATTAATTATCTACCGCTAGGAACCGTTGCTATGCACGGGTACTCGCATAGTTTTGATAAAAGAGTATTTATATCACTTTTTTTAAGAGTTTTTAAGTTTAAAGAATGATTTATGCTTTATAACTAGTATAGATTATTGATTATCTTGAGTTTTGCTTGAAAAAATGATAATTAAGTCTTTTCAACGTTATTATTTCTTATACCAATAAAAGCTATTGACTTGTCATTAAAAATTTTATGCTAAGATTAATTAATACTACATGATAACCACCCTCGATTTGTTTAGGCTCTGACAACGGTTTGGACGGGAATCACGGGATAATATCCTCAAGTAATCTAGGCTGACATATACACAGGGTTGACTTTGGGCATCACGACCCAGCTTCATTAGAATTTCCTTTCGTCGTTTGCAGATCGAATTGCTTTGAATACTAGCTAAAGTGCCAACACTCATGTATACGGTCAACTAAAGAGACTTGATAACCACTCACTCATTTCATATTAATCAGGGCGGCACACACAAATAGACATAGAGAGAGTTGACTTTGGGTAGCTTGTCCCAAGTTCATTCTTTCTAGTTAAAGGCGAGTCTTATGTTCTCACAAAAAACAGTTCTACCTTAAAGTAAATTAGCAGCTCCCATCGTGTTCATTGTTCAGCTTATCTATCTACAATCGCTTCTAGCTTTTCGTTTCCTTTTGTCATTTTACTTCTTTAATTGATCAAACAATGTCTTTCATGAGTGATTTTGAACACCTCCAAGTTCAACTAAAAGATATACTGTTAGCCACCAACAATTTTGGCCACAAGCCCATAGGAATCGGCGGGTTCGGAAAGGTATACAAGGGAGAACTCTCTCTCCCAGGGGGACGGAGAACGGTTGCTTTTAAGCGTTTAAATCGCGTTTGGGGACAAGGGGAGACTGAGTTTTGGAAGGAGATCATGATGCTTTCTCAATACAGGCATGAAAACCTCATATGTCTTTTACAATTCTGCAGAGAGGGTGATGAAAGAATTCTTGTGTATGAATATGCACCTCGTGGAAGCCTTGATCGTTATCTAGGCGACCCAAGTTTAACCTGGACCCAACGGTTAAAGATATGCCTTGGGGCTGCACATGGACTTAACTATCTTCATGATCCCATGAAGACACAGCAGAGAGTACTGCATCGAGATGTTAAAAGTGCGAATATCCTACTCAATGAGAATTTTATTGCTAAAGTTTCAGATTTTGGTTTATCAAAAATTGGCCCGGCTAACCAACAACATACATATCTTGTCTCCAATGTTGTAGGTACGCCCGGGTATTGTGATCCATCATACTGGGAGACAGGCATCCTTTCAAAAGAATCTGATGTGTATTCTTTTGGAGTGGTGTTATTCGAAGTCATGTGTGGGAAACTATGCTTTGAAATATGTGATGATGGTCTACGGATTTTAGTAGCTTCATGGAGAGCATGCTATCAGGAGGAAAGATTGCTAGATGATATCATCCCCGAGTATCTGAACGAACAAATAGATTTGGATTCATTGAAAATGTTTGCAGGAATTGCAAATAGATGTTTGAATAGTCATCATAAGGAAAGACCAACAATGGCAGAGATCATCAAAAGTCTTGAGATTTCACTTGATTTTCAGGTAACTAGTTTGCAATGATACTGTAAAAACTGAAATAAGTATACTCGGAGATAACTGGAATTTGTAATTGTTACAGGAGATGCATGAAGATGCTAACGAGAGAATTAAATTCGAAGAAAGAATTAAGATTGCAGAACAGGCAGAAAAACAGTTATCTAACAAAACCCGAAACGAACTTTTGTCCGCTCTCTCTGCTGGCATGCTTCTCAAGGGTGGCACAAGGGTAATTGTTTTTCTTTAACTGTTTAAATGATTGCGCATTAATTGGTACAAGATCGTTATATAAACAAAATGAATAAATTCTAACAATTTATATTGTTTATTCTGTGATAAGAATGCTCTAAGTAATGATTTAGTTTACAGGCGAGTATTCATGTGAGAATTATATATTTTGTAACAACGCAGAAAACTTTTTGAACCACATGTTCAAAGAATCTGAAATATTTTTTGCAAAATATATAACATTGGTAAATGAAAAATCCAAAAAAAAAATGAAATTCACATGTGAATTTTACGGAAAAAATACGATTTCTTCACATGTGCGTATTTCATATGTGAAGAAATTGCATTTGATTTTTTGTGTAACAATTTACATCTGAAATTCGATTTTATTTTATTTATTTATTTTTTTGGGAATCTTCATTAACCAATGCCCTCTACCTTGTGGAATTTTTCAGATTTTTTGGACATGTGATTTTACAAAGTCACATGTAAAATAGCGGTTTTCATGTGATTTACAGTAATGATCACACATTATTTTTTTTCGTAATCATTCACATGTAAATTTCAAACTTTTTTTTGGGGATTCTTCATTCACCGATGTCGTTTATCTTGTGAATTTTTTTCAGATTTTTTTGACGACATATGGTTTAAAAAGTTCTCACGTTCTCACCAAATATGTAATATTCACGTAGACATACCCGTTAGTCTGCATATTTTATGTATTATATACATATTTGTATGCATTTACCAACTGTTATAATTGAGTGTCACCTTTAATCAGATATATGTGAAGTGTAGTAGACAAGAGACCAAACGATTATTCCCATTTATTAAATTACGGAGACCATATTGAAAAATGAAAATCTTTCCTAGTCCACTTTTACGTTCGGTATAAAGATGTTGTGTTCGTTAGCTTAACTGAATGTGTATGGCACAGCTGGTTTCAATAAATTCAAACGAGCACAATTGTGAAGCAATATCTGCTAAAGAATGTATGATTGGTTATCGAAGTCATTGTGATAAGAAAGGTCATCAAGGTGTAACTGATACAAGGTCAGTTTACTACACAAATCTCTATATTTTTCTTCTGTTATGATCAAATAAAATCAATACTAACATGCCTTTGGCCAATTGATATCCAAATTCTATGTCAGTTTTCTGTTCAACTAAATGTAATAGTTATGTGTGCAGATTTTGTGATTGCGTCTGTCTTCCAATTGGTTCCGGTTTCGAAATAGAAGCCTGCACTAAGTTTCTGTCACCGAATGTCGCATACTCCATAAACCTTGTGTACCATACTTACTTAAGTCCACCCAGGCCACGTATACCATTCAAGTACAAATTGGATGGAGAGGCGGAATATTTCAAATCATGTGTTGAGTATAGGGAAGGTGGTGTTCGAATTGTGGAACTATACCATTTTAGGAGCTGCCAAAAGGAACATAATTTTAAGATTCATTTCTTGGAGCATCCATATCGTTTTTTCTATAGTTTCTTACATCCTTACTATGGAGATGATAAGATGTATATTGACTCCATTGAATTTAGGCCACTCCAATATGTAAGTCAACAGTCAAGTGTTTCTTCATTTTTAATTTGGGTATGAATCAATATATCAGATTCCAATATTATAATTTTTACAAACAGGAGGAAAAAGAAAATTTGGATGATGAAAATAAAGTGGATATGCAAACGGCTACCATAGACTCGGACTATGAGTGGGAACAAAAATTACCAAATGATTATGCTGAAATAATCAAGTGGTCGAAAGATAGCATGCAAGAGACAACAAAGAAGGAACTCTACTATCTTTTCCGCAAAGGATTCCTCATATACAACCCGAGCGAAAAGGTGACTTCCTATTTTCTCGCCTCTTATAAGTTATAACTTCCAATCATAGCTCGTCTCAGTTAGTAAAAGCATACACTTTTGATGCAAAAACAGTGGTTTTCTATTGACAAAAATATGAAGAAATGCTATATGCTACCTGCAACAACAATTTTGCCACAAGAATTAAAAAGGAGGTATCTCCACAGGACAAACCGTTGGATATGGAAGTCTGTTGCAGAATCAAGGTAATTTCCCCTTTCTCACCTAAAATGATAGAAATTTTTAAATGAAGGTAATTTGTACACAGCTAAAGTTAGTGTGACATTGTATTCTTTTTTTCTTGCGGTGGTGTATTGGAATTACAACGAAGCGGGTTCGGAGCAGGCAGCCATCCCCATATATCCCCGATTGCCACAACTATCCCAAACCCACCTCGATCTCTATTGAGGATCTTGTTGGGGCACCCCGTATTGGCGCAATGCTCCCCCAAACCCGTCTCATTTCCACCGAGAATTTTATCAAGGTGTGCACTTGGGGCGCGATCCTCGCTGACGTATGCTCAGTTCCCGTTTTAAATCCAGTATTTTTTACAACACTAGTAATATAGATCATACAATAATTTGAAAAATCAACAAACCATTAATTAAATCAATTAAGTATTGGTTTTAATAAGTATTCAACTATATTATCTCTACAACTTATTATCCTGCATATGCATTTCTTAAATTTAAATTGCTAAAAATTTAAGTAAATGTATCAATGAAGCAATTTTGTGCTTTTAGGGTTCGAAATCGTGTGTTTATAAAAACACCTATAAGATGTTCGATGAAACGTTTTAATGAAGCAAATTTGTGAGTTTAAGGTTTGAAAGGTGTTCATTAGAATACAGATATGTTAGTAATTCAAAAAAGTTTTCAATATTTCATGAAAAATGAAAATTGTGATGAATAAAACTTTGAATCTACAACTGTCCATCAAAGAAAATTAATCAAGTGAAGTTATTCATCAAAGAATGTTGAGGAAACAAGATTGTTCAACAATTAAATGTTCATCAAAGAATATTTAACAAAGAAGTTGATCATTAAAGAATGACGAGGAAACAAATTGTTCATCAAGTAATTGTGTATACAAAAACAAAAGTGTTTGTTATGTTCATCAAAGAAAAAAAATTGTGTGTTATGATCATCAATACAAATGTTAATCAGTTATTTTTATGTTCGTCAATAAGTGTTCATCAGTTTTGATTATGTTCATCAGGTCATGTTTCTGTAGAAATTCTAATAACACCAAGATTGAATCCAACCAACCTCCCCTTGATTCAAAATTATAACCTCAATCTTTACAATACAAGAAATCAGAAACTAATAGATCACAATGAATGATCTAAAGTATAGAAACAGAAACAATAACTGGATCAAAATAGTTGATCAGTCAAACGATTACAAGAGAAAGATTATATCAAACTTTGAGAGAAGATAGATGATATGTGAGAAGATAATAAGCAGAATGAGAAACCCTAATCCAAAGCGGTACTTTTATAGCAATCAACTTCAGATAATTACGGCTACAGTCCCTGCACAAAGTAAAGATACACAAACAAAAACAAAACTAAAATATTAGTGTTAGCAAGTTCTGTATTAACAGAAACAGTCCCTGAAAGTTTGGAATGGTATTTTAACACCCTCCCTCAAACTTTCACACCAAACATCATCCTTTCACAGCAAACATGTCCATCATACCCAAATAATCACACAAAAACTTATGACTTCTACAGTCTAAAGCTTTTGTAAACACATATGCAATTTGCTGAGAATTATGAATCTTCTCAGTCTTAATAACACCAGCAGACACCTTTTCTCTCACAAGGTGAACATCAATCTCAAAGTGTTTTGTTTTCTCATGAAACACAGGGTTTCCAGCAATCTGCAAAGCAGAACTGTTATCACAGTACAACTTCACAGGTAACAATTCACTAACACCCATGTCACCAAGAAGATTAGACAACCAAATTACTTCACATGTACATAAAACCATACTTCTGTACTCAGCCTCTGTTGAGGATCTAGAAAGAGTGGATTGTTTTTTTACTTTTCCAGGTAACCAAAGAATCACCCGAAAAACACAATAGCCAGACACAGATTTCCTGGTAACAGGACATCTTGCCCAATCTGAATCAGCATATGCTATAAGCTTAAGATTTCCACTTTTGTTAATCTGAACACCATTTCCAGGTGAACCTTTTAAGTATCTCAAAACTCTTAATGCAGCATTTAAATGAGACTCAAGAGGTGCATGCATATATTGACTCAAGCAATGAACAAAATAAGAAATATCTGGTCTGGTGTTAGTTAAATAAATTAACTTACCAACCAGTTTTTGGTAATTACCAAGGTTTTTCAAAGCTTTATCATCATTACTTTCAATATGATTTAGAGTAGTATTTTTAGGTAATTGTGTGTCTACAAGCTTAACAGCAAGTAATCCATACTCATGCAAGAGTTCAACACAATATTTTCTTTGACTAAGGCAAACACCTTTGTCATTTTCTAAAACTTCAATGCCAAGAAAATATTTTAACTTTCCCAAGTCTTTTAATTGAAACTTAGACTGCAAAAACACTTTAAACTTATCAATTTCATTGTTATCATTGCCAGTTATAACTATCATCAACATACACAAGAAGATCCAAAAACACATTCCCAGATTTCTTAGTAAACAAAGAATAATCAAACTTAGACTGCACAAAACCATGTTCACTAAGAGCATTAGTTAATTTAGCATTCCACTGCCTGGGAGCTTGTTTAAGACCATATAAAGACTTGTTAAGCTTCACAACTTTAGACTTATGATCATCAAAACCAGGGGGTAAGGTCATATAAACATCCTGAGTTAAGTCACCATACAGAAAAGCATTATTAGCATCTAACTGGAAAAGACTCCAATTATTGCAAATAGCCACATTATATTACATCTAACTGTAGACATCTTAACCACAGGACTAAATGTTTCCATATAACAAAATCCCTCCCTCTGGCTGAAGCCCTTGGCTACAAGCCTGGCTTTATACTTATCAACTTCACCTGTGGACTTATACTTAATTTTCCACAACCGTTTACTACCTATGGGTTTTCTACCTGGAGGTAGCTCACACTCAGTACAGGTATTATTCCTTTTTAAAGTAGTAATCTCATTATTCATAGCCTGAATCCAATTAATACTTTTAGATGCCTCTTCATAAGAAGTAGGTTCAACAGCTTTATTTAAAGTAGTAGAGAAGCAGTAGTTAACAGAACTCAATTTAGAATAACAAACATATTTCTCAAGACCATACTTAGCACTACCGCTTACAACAAAATCATTGAATCTAGCAGGCAACTTAGTTGGTCTACTAGATCTCCTAAGTTCAGGTTGCTCTTGACTTATGTTCTGAGTGGATCCATTTTGAGAAGAATTAAAAGGAACCGTGCCCTTAGGTGGAGTATTATCACCCATGGATGTGGCAATACCAGTATTCCTACCATCATCAGAAGTATGTATACTTCTAGGGCAAGAATAGGCACCACTATCATCATAGGGGGTATTTATACCTCTCCCTTCAGCATTGGGACTTAGATCATAGTGTTTCTCATCAAATAAATTTAGACTATTTAAGGTAGTCTCAAGATTTTCATAAGTCTGATCAGGTATCAAATTAGTGTTCATTTTAAATGGAAATATAGTTTCATAAAATTGAACATCTCTTGAAAAGAAGATCATTTTTGTTTCAAGACTGTAAAGTTTATATGCCTTTTTAGTAGTAGAAAAACCAATAAGAACACACTTTTCAGACCTAGAGGAAAATTTATCAGAATTGTTTAGAATAGATGAGAAACATAAACAAACAAAACTTCTCAAGTGAGAAGTCTAGGTTTTCTACCATACACAAGTTCAAAGGGAGATTTTCCACTCAGCATAGAAGAAGGCAACCTGTTAATAAGGTAAGCAGCAGTTAAGATACATTCAGGCCACATACTTAGAGGAATACCACTTTGAAACAACAAACTTCTAGCAACATTTAACAAATGCCTGTGCTTCCTCTCAGTAATCCCTTTCTGCTGAGGAGTGTAAGCACAAGTGGTTTGATGCACAATACCAAGGCTATCAAATAAACTACTCATTTTGTTATTCACAAATTCTGTACCATTATCAGACCTAACAGTCTTAATGTTACATTTAAATTGAGTTAAGACCAAATTTATATAATTCACAAAAAGATTATAAACTTCATCTTTAGTTTTAATAAGATAAATCCACACAGCCCTAGTAAAGTCATCAACAATAGTCATGAAATATCTAAAACCATCTCTACTAGTAACCTTATAAGGTCCCCAGAGGTCAATATGCACAAGATCACCAATAGCAGAGCTTTTATGTTCACTTAGAGGAAAGGGTTCTCTTGTCTGCTTAGCCTTATGACAGATGTCACAAGGTGAGACATGAGAATCCTTAGTGAACTTAAGCTCAGATTATAGCAGATCAACAGCATGGTCAGAGGGATGACCAAGTCTGTGATGCCACAAAGACTTAGATACAAATCATTGCATAGACAAATTACCTAATGTTTAATTCTTAGAAGTGATGGGAGAGGAATAATCAAACAGATAAAGTCCACCATTCTCACTACAAGTCCCCATGATTTTGTTTTGAGTCAAATCCTGAATGTAGCATTTAGTTTCAGTAAAACCAACAAACATTCTGCTATCTTTAATAAGTTTATGAACAGATAGAAGACTGACACAATACTCAGGTACAACCAACACATCATATAATATGACATTTTCAGAAAGCTTCAGATTTCCTATATATTTAATTTCAGCAAGGGTTCCATTAGGATGACCCACAGTTAAATTTAAATCAGAGATGTCAATAATTCCAAACATGTTTAAAGTTTAAACAGTCATATGTTGGTTGGCACCTAAATCTATGATCCAGCCAATACTCATTTTACAAAAAACAGTATTACAGTTATAAAATCTATGAAAGTTTATATTAAAGAAAACATTGTTGTTTTGAAAGCTAGGCATACCTGCCATGTTAGCCTGCATTCCACTAGAAGGCATCTCATTGATAAGATTCATTAGTTTCATCATTTTTTCATTAGTGAAAGACATAGTCGAACCATTATCAGTAGAAGAATTATTAGAATTAGCAGTAAAAGATGTTTTAGAACCATTTTGTTTTGGACCAGGATTTTTGTTATAACCAGGAGGATACCCAACAAGTTCAAAACATCTATCAATGGTATGACCAATTTTACCACAATTATTACAAAGCAAATTAGGATTAGGTCCCCACTATTGTTATTATTCCAAAACTTTTTGTTATCATTGCTAGAAAACTTTTTGTTATCAAACTTATCATCAGTCCTTTTAGTACCATTATTAGTCCAATTAGTTTTAGCAATAAAACCAGAAATTTGAGGTTTGGTCTAAGAACCAGAAGAAGAAGAAGAAGCAATGCCTGTATGAGATTCTTCTCTGGAAACAATAGCAAAAGCATCTTTCACATCAGGAAGTGTTTCTCTAGAGAGAATACTACTTCTGATTGGTTGATAAACATCATTAAGGCCCATGAGAAATTGCATAAGTTTCATAAGTTGATTATGTTTTAACACATCTTCTCTAGCAGCACATACACACTTAGGCAATTTAGTCATAATATCAAACTCTCTCCACAAAGAATTCAGCTTATGATAATACTCAGAAACAGTTAGTTCACCTTGTTTGAAGTTATTAATTTTCTGCGTTAAGTTTAGAATTATAGACCCATCAAGTTTATCATATGTTTCCTTAAGTTCAGTCCAGACTTCATGAGCATTCACAGAAAAAATTTGACCAAGATACAACTCTTCAGAAACAGAATTAAACAACCAAGATAACATAATAGAGTTACATCTTTCCCACTGATTAGCCAAAACATCACTAGAAACATAAGTAGCCTTAGTACAAGTACCATCAATAAATTCAGTTTTATTTCTTGTATTAATAGCAAGTTTCATAGCAGTGGACCAAACTCTATAGTTATCAGTACCAGTAAGTTTCACAGATATAATAGAACTAGTACTAATATCATTAGCATGTAAGTATAAAGGACTACTCAGATCAAGACTGCTAATAAGATTCTCATTACTACTACCAGGAGCCATAATGAACAAATAAAAGAAGAACAAACAAATAACAGATAATCAAGAAACAGGCAAGAACCAAAAAAAATACCAAAGTAAAACTCACACCCAAGAATTACAAAGCCCGGCCTAGAGGACTGGGTGTGACCAGAGCAGGTATTCACACCTCTCAGGGAGGCAGATCAAGATGTTAGTCACACCGTTTGCACCCTCTAAACTAAAACCAAGTAATCTTAAAAGAAGAGAATAAACTTACAGTGCTATACGGAAAAGAATGCGAAAAAGACTCATAATACTCTTAATTCACTTAGTTAAGAGATATTGTGAAAGAATCTGGTCCCAATAACACCAGAAACCTCCAAAACAACGAATCCCTAAATTCAAAAAATTTAGGGTTTTTAAGATCAAACCCTAATTTACAAGATCCAATCACCAACAACAATTAACCCAACAAAGATTATCGAATTAACCACGAATCAACCAGATCTCACTCTAATTAAGGAAACCTCCAAAATCAGATGAAACCTTAGAAATCCAAATCACCAACCTAAATGATAATCAAGAGCCGTAGCTCTGATACCATGTAGAAGTTCTAATAACACCAAGATTGAATCCAACCAACCTCCCCTTGATTCAAAATTATAACCTCAATCTTTACAATACAAGAAATCAGAAACTAATAGATTACAATGAATGATCTAAAGTATAGAAACAGAAACAATAACTAAATCAAAATAGTTGATCAGTCAAACGATTACAAGAGAAAGATTATATCAAACTTTGAGAGAAGATAGATGATATGTGAGAAGATAATAAGCAGAATGAGAAACCTTAATCCAAAGCGATCCTTTTATAGCAATCAACTTCAGATAATTACAGCTTCAGTCCCTGCATAAAGTAAAGATACACAAACAAAAACAAAACTAAAATATTAGTGTTAACAAGTTTCTGTATTAACATAAACAGTCCCTGAAAGTTTGGAATGGTATTTTAACAGTTTCTCAATACAAAATGTTCATCAATATACTACGGGAATGTTCGTCAATACAAAATGTTCATCAGTTTTTTATCTTTATCAATCTAAGTTCATCAAATACAAAATATTCGTAAATAATCTGGCCATAAGTTCATTAAATACCCAATGTTCGTCAATCATTTTTTGAATGTTCATCAGTTATGGTCTGAATGTTCATTAATAAATGTTCATCGAATGGTATAAATGTTTATCAATAAATATTCATCGGATGGTCTTAATGTTCATCAATAAATGTTCATCATATCTTGATTTGATGTTCATCAATCGTCTGGATATTCATCAGTCATGATTTATCATATCTTGATATTCATCAATCATGTTGTGAACGTTCATCATATATTTCTTTTCTTTCTTTCTTTCTTTCTTTCTTTCTTTTGTTTGTAAAAGCTGATGTTCCTCGTATTATGATGTTCATCATAACCGGATTGTGGATTGGAGGGAAAAGGAAAAGGGAGGGAAGAGGAAGGGAAACATAACATTTCAATTTATTGACGGTTTCTCTCTAATGACTTTTATACTTTTTAGGAGGGAGTTACTTTCTATTTGATCCTCAGCCGATCCAATTAAGGTATACAACCTTGATATCGTTGGGAATAGCATTTCCAAGAGATTTTTTTAAAGAGAATGACATTTCATTCTGAAATATATCTTCAAAGGAACCGTAGGGTTGTTTGAACAACAACATCAAAATAGAAAACATGTTTGCTCGGTAGACTAACATGGTCCGCTAAGTTAACGCCAACCGAAAGGGTTGTTATAGAGATGTTGTGAAGGTTCCACCACTTGAGAACTCAAACAAATCTCTTTGGCTATTTAAATGGATTATCATGGGAATTTTAGTGTAAAAACTAATTACCAAACACAAAAAGAAAGATAATTAAATTACTTAAGTATACAAATCTTTTTCTAAGGGAAATTTCATTAATAGTTAACACAAAGCTTGACAAAAAAGTTACAGTGAGTTTATTATTATTATTATTATTATTATTATTATTATTATTATTATTATTTATTTATTTGTAAACGGTTTTTACTTTCATAAATGGTATGTAAATCAAAATAAGTGCAGGGGATATGGCAAAACACCAAATCGACTATATAGAATTATGCACCAATTGTACTTCAAACCAAATCAAAAGAGTAGCATGCCGCTCTAATGAAAAACTAGAAACTAGACGTTACAAAAAGAATAAACATGGCAAAACAACTAACGCCTAGCTCAAACAAAAAACCTAACATTCTATATGATGATACATAAGAGAACGAGGTAAGTCCTAATCATCCAAAAACACGACTTGACTTCTTAAAGCTTTAGACGGACCGTGGCCAAATTACAACGAGGTTATACAAGCCTATTGTCGATCGGTGATCCAATATAACCATTTAGGATTACCTTTTTATAACTATGGAGGATCCATGAATAAATAAGAGTACGAGGTAAGTCTCAATCATCCATAACCCTTTTGACATGATTTGACTTCTTAAAACGGAACGAAAGAAGCTTTAGACGAATCGTGGCCAAATTACAAAGAGGTTATACAAGCCTATTGCAGATCGGTGATCCAATATAACCATTTAGGATTAACCTTTTTTGTAAATATGGAATAGATTTTAAGGAAAGATGCATCAATTTTTGTAGGTGCATTTGAAATTTGTGGTTGTGATTTCTTCTCACACTTCTTATTTTAATTTCTTCTTATTTGATCCTAACTCTTATGGAGTATCCATGAATAAGATAGGATTTTGATTTTGTTCACAAGAAAATATATAATGGGAGGATTTAAACCAAAACAAACTCACAAATACATCAAAACAAACCTTTGCCTTATCATTGATTAACTGAATCAACCGAACACAACAAGTTGGCTAGGATTATTGGTGATCGGACAAACCAAGAAGATATCACTTTTTGATGGTCACTTGCAATCATGCAATCAACAAATAGGTATTGCGAAGTCTCACGCTGCGTTCTCGAGGTTTAATTTGGTGGTAAAGAACGAAAAAGAAAGGAAATAAACAAAATTTGGTGTTCTTAAGTTGTAACACCCCCAAAATACCGCAGCGGAAGACTGTGTCATAGGGGTGCTACTTCATAATACAAAGTACAAGTTATAGAAAACGAACTCTAAATGAGACGTTTTAAAAAGTTACCATTCGATTAATGAATTCAAAGTTACAAACATGAGATTCCAAAGTATGATACATAAATGTATACAAAATGTTTTGAATGGTAAATGATAAAAGCGTAAGTCTTCAGAATATGCAGCTTGACTCTAAGTTCCACGCACTAGCTATCGCCTTACTAACCTGAGATAAACATGCTAAAGTGTCAACACAATGGTTGGTGAGTTCATAGAGTTTGTCTTAAAACAGTTGAAAAGCCTTTAAAGAATATTCGCACAGCAAAGGCTTCGTGAATCCACTCAGTTGCAAGTCCCGCCCATAACAACACTTGCAACCAGTGTGTTCACAACCCACTGCTAACATATAGTATGATTTCGATATATGTGTATACGATATATGCATGCTTAATGTAAAGTATCACTGCCTACTGAACCTCATGACAAGAATAAGCACAAATGCTTCAAAACTGGATTATATTCACCCAAGGCCAGGAATATATGGCAATGGTGGGGGCGTCAGCCCGATAGTACTATCAATACCTCTCCATCGGCTCCATCCAAGAGTTAAACAGTGGTTAAAGAATATAGCGTATAGAATAGTTTTCACACATTAAGGCACATATCGTAATAAAACTACACATCATGTTTAAGAGTATAAAAGTATAGCATAGCATATGAGTAAAATTGTCTTTAGTAAAAGAGAAAGCAAGTAGTTTAAGCATGTATCTCCCCAAAAGAATTTAAAACAAGTATGAAAAGAGTAGGGGCTATGACTCACCTTAAGTCTATGTAATGAGAAATGAAAGTGGTAGTCGAATCGCGAAAGTCTCTAAGAGCAGCCTATAATAGAACGTTGCGACTTAGGTTTGGAGTAACGTCTAAGAATACGAAGAATTGCCTATATATGTCTTGCATAATGTTCATGATGTAGTACTTAGTATATAGTGTAAGTCTTTGAATATAAATGGTTTATGAAACATGTATAGGTTGTATATCTCTTACTACCGTTCGGGCCGACATAATTCAGAAGTCATGGAGTAAACGTTCGAGGAGCCAGGACACTTTAATTCGTAAATCCACAACTCATCTCGACGGCTTACTTAATGAACTCCTCACATGAGGCTCCCTACTATTGTAGTATTTGATAACATATATATATATATATATATATATATATATATATATATATATATATATATATATATATATATATATATATATATATATATATAAGCTTTTTGATCTTTAAAAGTTATATGGTCTTTAGCCGTGGCTTTGCCGTGACCTTGGTCATTGTTACCATGGTCTTGAGACTCAACCTTGGCTTTAGCCATTGTTGTGGTCTTGGCTTTAGGTCATTAGACCTCTTGGTCTCATCTAATTATAACCATTATATAGTTACTTTGGTCTAAAAATGGGCTGTTAAGAATTTGAAGAAAATTATCACTCAGAAAGCGTTTTTAGGGCTCGAGCTTCTTTCATCCTAAACGAAAACGTCGTTCCGGACAACTTTCGTGTTTTAACTTTTTGATGAATCGGAGCAGAAGGGTGACTTTCAAAATGGCAGAATACAAACAGTAGGGTATTGGCAGTTTCGGCATTTTGGTTTCGCTAACTTCTTATGGCCGTATCTTTTGACTCGTGTACTCGTTTTGGGTGATTCAAATTGCTATGTTTTCCTTTTGAAGTCCTTTATAACAGTAAGTAAGTGTCAAATATCATAGTTATACTATTTTGGTCGTGGTTCTCCATAAAAGTCACTAGTTTACTTGTTTAAATAACATAAGTTAACATATATATACCATAACTTGTTTTACTAGTTTTTATACATCATGAGCATAATACAAAGACCATATATAGCATGAAAGAAACATAATAAGTATGAAAATGATATGGAGCAAGAAAGTGTATAAGGGTTTCTTACAACTTTTGGCTTTCTCTTAAGAAAGGAAGTCAAGTATGAACTAGGACACTAAACCTATGCTTGCAAACCCTTTACCACAACTCTTGTAACCCTTGCTAGTCTTGATATAACCCTTGTGAAAACCCATTTAACTTCAGCCCTAGTAACCTTGTGTAGCTCCTAAATCAACCATGGAATCACCAAACAAACTTGAGAACTAGGTAGAGAATACTAAGACCTTGAACTCTTATGTGTAACTTATAGTTTGAAGATCAAAGGATCATGGTGCTAGGGATTTGTTGTGTGTCATTTTTATTGATGAAGAAAGAAAGGAGAATGAGTTTTCTAAGTCATGTGTGATCATTTATATAGGCTAGGATGATGAGGTTAGGAAAGTGTTAGGAAAGTGCCTAAACTTGGTGACCAAGTTGTAAATAAGTATGATCTAATGGCTAAAGTCATGAGATGAAGCCACAAGTGTGAATCCCCCCCCCCCTAAATGGCAGTTTCACAAGGCTTGGGGAGCAAGTGTGGACTTTTGATGATATTATCTAACTTAAGTAGCTAGTTTTGACTCCGGGAAATGCTAACCGTAAATGCTTAAGTCACAAAACGTAAAACCGGGTATCCTAAAAATATGAAATTTATAAATATGCTAGAACTTATCAATATACTCCATAATAAAATATAAAATAAGTGGTAGGTTCTATTAGGGTGCTCAAACCCTGCTAAAACTGGAAACACGGGTCTAAAACGCGTAATACGTAAAACGTACGAAAGTTGCGTAAAATTGAGAAAAGTAAAATGTAACTTTTCTAATAGGATACTAATGACTTAAAATGGCTTATAATGTCTAGGCTGGGCTCTGTCTAGTGTCAGTTGGTATTTAATGTCTTTTAGACATAAAACCATAAGCCTAAAAATCAAGGAATGACTTATAAAATCAAGGAATGATTTTTGGTCAAAGGATGAGGGAAAAATATGTTGACTTATTCTAATAAGTTGAAAACTCAAATTGTCTTAGAAACACGGTGTAGGTATAGGCTAAGGTTACGGCTGAGTAAAAACGCTTAAAACTGAAAATTCCAGTTTTTCACGGCCGAGGCTTATTTTGGTCATGTTTTTTTTCTCAGTCATCATTAATTCTCTAATTAATCATGAGAGTACTAAACATTTTTCTGATGCGGGGTCACTTAACGCGGTCGAGTTTCGTTGTGCGTAGAATTTTTAAATGACGTTTTACCCTAAAACGTGTAATTCCGTGTAATTCCTTAATAACTTTCACGAAAATGATCTGATGAGTGTCAAACTTTTAATTTGCTATGGGAATGATTTATCACTCGAGGCCAAGAAACAAAAATCAAATTTCGGGAAAATTTCGGGAAAAATGAATAGTAAAAGTGAATAGTAAAATTTTTGGGAATAAAAGTTAACCTGAAATTGCGAATTGTTACATAAGTTTTTCCTGAGATGGAAAGGAAAGTACTTAGAAGGAAAATCCGAGTATAAAAATTACTCTAAAATATGACTTTGGGTGGAAAGAAAATTATGGAGTGCATTGTATAGTAAAAAGACTTATCTACCCTCATAAAACATTGTAATTTTACTATTTGTATTTTTCCTCTAATATTCCTACCTTGACTATAGCTATGTTTGGTGCGGAGCTTTTTAGGGCGATGAGCAATGAGCTTTTTTAATTTTTAGTGTTCGTTTGGCAAAAGAGCAGTGGGCTTTGCTTTTTTTAGAAATGCTCATTTTTTTAATGCTTCTTTATGAAGCTGTGAGCGTTGAGCTGTAGCTACTGCTCGCTGCAACTTTTACCAAACACACCCATAATATGTTCATACAAAAAAATATTAACTTTTGTGCTTCTTCATGTCCTTCAATTTCGAATTGTTTATCCACGAATAGCAATAAGCTTTATTGTTTGTAACTTATGTACGAAGCTTTTTGTGTTTTCGAAAATTGGAGAACACCCCAAAATTTAGGGTGCGTTTAGTTTGAGAGAAATTTTTTATTTTTTCAAGAAATTTTTCATAAGAAAATGAAAAGATTAAAACGTGTTTAGTCGCATTTTTTTCCAACAATTTTCAAAAAAATGAAATTCTAATTTCTAAATTTTAACTAAGAAATTGAAAAGCTCATTCTAACATTTTCACTTTTTTCTTTCTCATTTTTTTCTCAACTATAAAAAAAACACATACACCATTCTACCCCTAATCTCTTGTGTCATCCTCCACCGCCGACTGTCGCCGACACCGCCCGCCGTCGCAATTTGATGTAATCTTCTTATCATTTTTAAAAAAGAAAAATATAACTCCAACTAAACGGGATTTCAAAATTATTGTAACACGTGCATCAAAAACTAGTATACATCCAAAGCATACATAAAAATCATTGTAACACGTACATCAAAAACTTGTACGAATGATATATATGCAATTAATCACTTTTGGAGGTATATATATATATATATATATATATATATATATATATATATATATATATATATATATATATATATATATATATATATATATATATATATATATATGCAACTCCCCTTATAAAAAATTGGTGAAAGTTAGTTTTAAGTAAATAAAAACTTATGCATCAAAGTTTCAACAAATATCTCAAATATTCCTAAATTATCTCCAAAACTTCTACAAAGTCTGCACCTCATTCAAACAATTAAATGGCTAATTTAGCCAAGTCAGCAAATTAAGAAATATATTGGCTAACTAGAAAAAGTGAAAAACTAGTAGGATATTCGTGCGTTGCGGCAACATATACCGTTTAATTAAAAATTTTGACAAACAATATTTTTTGATAATACGTTTCTCGTGACAATAACTTTATACAAGACGGGAATTTTATACTATGTTAACTTCAAAAAATTACAAACTATATTATGTAAAAAGTAGATAGCAAAAAAAGAAACATAGACATGCATTAATTTTTTTTGATACTCCGTAAATTGTATTAATTTTTATTTCACTAGTGTGTTTAAGTACAATATTTAAAAATATATTTTAATAGCTTGTTTGATTTGTACCATGTGATCTATTGATTGTATTTTTGCATTGAATGTTATAATTATTACATTAATTGAAAGTGTCAAATATACATGTTAGTGCATAAGTTAATTGTATAACATGCATGTATAGTTGTATTGCTTATTATTAAGTTTTGAATTATCTTAATTATTTAATTAAAGGAATGGTCTTCCTTCCTCTATTATACGTAGTATGTAGTTTAGAATAGATTAGTCATTTTTCGTTTCGGCCGAAGGCTCGTGCGTAACTTTTTCATTATATAAATTAAAAGAGTAGATAGTCATGACTCATGTGTGTAATTTAACATTGTCATTATAGTGATAACAAGATGTGTTTGTCCTACTGCGTTCGCAGGTTTGATGTGGCTGAAATTTCCAACACAAAAAGATTTGATTTTGTTGTTAAATTCGAAAAACAACTATTGTCCCATGGAACAACCTATCGTGGTTTCCTTGTCTACAAACTACCTGAAGGAGAACCCATGTGTAGGGCTCTTGTAAGATTTGATTGTGACCACTGGGGTATAAATCCATATAACAATGGGGATGGAGCGTTTCGTGTACTTACTCTTCCAAAAGCCCCGGTTATTAGACTTACGGCTGATCAAGACTCCCCCATCCCATTGAGAACCCGTGGAGTTAATGATTATCCGGAAGTAAGGAAAGATGGTTGGATGGAAATTCGATTGTTTGAATATGATCCTAAATATTTGTATTCCAAAGTAGCTTGTAACTTGACGAGCTACACGAAATGGAGCTTTGCTAGCATGCTTGTACAAGGATTAGAGTTTAGGCCTGCGTATAGTTAAGTTCCATACAATCATTGTACGAAGTACAACTTTTTTTTTTTTTTTTTTTTTTTTTTTTTTTTTTTTTTTTTTTTTCTGTGATTGTGCATCCATTTTCTTTACTTTATTATTTTTTTTTTTTAGATTAACATTAAGTTCCTTTCACATTATTTGTTAAGGAAGGCTGTAAGCTTGTGTGAGATATACAATGAAAAGCATACCTCATTTTTAGTTAAATGGAACATTGTTATTAGTTAGAAATGAAATTCTTTCGTATAATTAACTATAATGTAAACGAAATTCTTTTGTGAAAAAACAAGCAACCCTAACTAGGAATCTAAATTAGATAAGAACGGTTCGAGTTATTCAAAGCAAAACACTTGTAAAATTTGCAAGCATTATTGAACTTGTGTTCTTTCACATTTTAAACGATTTTTTTATAAACAAAATCGAATCAATTCAGGCTCAAGAATATCAAGTCGAGTAATTTTAACTTTCATTAATACTTAAATACTGATAATCAAATCAAGCCAAACTCAAGTGTTGATTACGTCACCAGCTCGAAATCAACCTTAAAAGTTAATACTCGGTCAAACTAAACTCATACTATAGATATACATACTCATGGTTTAAATTCGAGTTTTGATCAATCAAATCAAGTTTCAAAGTCAACGACTTCACTCAACTCGCTCAAATTCTTGCCCGGCCTCTAAGCATAAAAATAAAAGATAGGCATACATAAATAAAAGGAAAAAGTAATCCAACGGGGAGAAAATTAATCCCATTGTGATCATGGATGTTTACCTACGCCAACTCCGCGATATCCAAAGAATACTCGCTCTAGAATTAGTCAGCTGGGAAAGTATAATTCTGTTTGGAGAGCACGCAAATTGGTCAAAATGATTTTAGCCTTGGTAACCAAGAGAGGAATATAAATAACAAATCAAATCCCTAGCTTTACATCCGCTCTTTCTTTACAACAACAAGTTCATTTATAAAATCAAATATTCAGATCAGATTTTGGGGATTTTTTTTCCCATTCAAATCGGCTACAACTAACTATCCCATCACCTTTTTTTTAATATCATTAACATATAGAGGTTGATTTACACACTACATTTTTTTATGGGAATTGATCCGCACACTCCTTGAATTGATCCGCACACTCCACAATACAAGCAGGTAATGCATAGTATGAGTTTTGTACAATTTATTAAAGGAAAGAGTGTCCCAATAAATTTGCTGAGTGTTCAAATCACTTGCTTTTTTTATTCTTTCACAACACCTTGTGCATTACATTATTGTACGGTGTGCTATACAACTTGTACAAAATATTGTTTTTATCAAAAAGAAAATTATGTGCAAATCAATCCCTAACATATCCATCGTTAAGAAGTCTATTTTGAGTTTTTGACACGATATTAGATTTGACAACTAAAAGCTTCAGTCAGAATATTATTCGAAATGTAGTCATGGTCAACATCTTTCAACGCCCTACTAAAAAAAGTCATTAAAGTCACCAAACCAAATATAGCTTAATACAAATAGGCAATGGCCAATGGCCACTACCAGTGACTATAACTGTTTATTTTAGAGCTAGTAAGGAGGTATAAACTATAAAGTAAAAACATATGGGAAGTACAAGAAGTTACAAACTAGAACACTCGAGCACATGATCAGTAGTTCAAATTCTACAAGCTGCCCCATTTCCATAAACTGCCTTCGCTAACGGATTTGACAGCAAATTAAAAGCATTGACATTGTCTCAAAGGCTGGTGTAAGGTAGCAACAGATTTCTATCATTCCATTGTAGAAATTTGAACGGAAAAGTTGTTGGTAAGTAAAGAATATCCATTGGTGATTTTGAAATACAATATTCATTCTCTGTTGGTTAATTAGTATATATCAACAGGGAGATATTATCCATTGATATATAATTTGTAGAAGTGTTTAGCAACAGCTAGATATCCGTTAATTAGGCGGTTGCAAGATGGTATTTATCAAAGTGGTGAGGCGGGCACCATTTACATGCAGACACTGGACTTGAAATTGCTAAATCACTCACTCTATATGGTTTTCCTTACGTTTTGCTAATTAGGCAATAAGCTGCATGTCCCGTGAATACGTATCAGTATCGAGGCCAGTAAAGAGTATATAGTTTTCAGTTGATTACAGACTTACATTAGCTCTCAATATTCGCCAAATTAAAACTTTAATGACTAGATGCTCAGTGAGGAAGCCGAGGTGAAGGTAGAGTTTTGGAGTGTTTGATGACAGGGTTATGGTGTGTTCACCTTGACCAGAATATGATACAGTTATCCCACACATTTTCTATTGTTTCAATGGTGATTAATAAGCTTGTTCGGTTATTTGAACAATCAAATAGGAAAACAATACTTCAAATCAGTTTCGTGTGTAGAGTGAGAAAAATAGAATTGTTCACTGTTAGAACTTTCAAGGATCTCTGAATACAAGTAAATCCAGGATCGATTCAATTACTTAACCACAAACAATACATAAAACTTGACCTCTATGAATAGTAACAAAATATCCATTTACCCACGAAACCTTCGTTTCTCACTTTTCATCTAACAGGATGTTAAAAGTTCTTTTCGTAACTATGTAAAACTGTATATATTGTCTTGAAAAGATTATGAACATAAACCAACCCACTTACACTCCTAACGGATATCCAGAGTCACTAAAAACCAATGTGATAATTGAGCAAAACATTCCATGTGTGCGCAATTTTCACGCAGTTTTAATGCCTCGGGATATACATTAAGGTTGTTAGTGGATTGGATTACCTCCATAATCTACTAAAGACAAGATATAGAGTTTTGCATTGCAACATAAAGAGCTACAACATCTTATATAGAACTTGTCTAGTCACAAGTTCATAAACAATCTCGATCAAAACAACTAAACCTTCGCCCTTATATGACCACACGCTCCATCAAGCAATATTTAGGTCAACTAGTAAACCACAAACAATACACAAAGAAACAGCAATTTGACCTCTATAACCATGGGATTGTATCCACGTTTGCAAATATGCATGCCATTTATTTATTTCAGACTACTCATTTCTTCAAGCCCTTCGTTTCTCACTTCTCATCTAACAAGATGTTAAGCTTTTTATGCAACTATGTAAAACTCTATGCATTGTCTTCAAAAGATTGTGAATGTAAACCAACCCACTTACACTCCCAATGGATATCCAGAGTCATTAAAAACCAATGTGAAAATTGATCAAAACATTCATTGTATGCGCAACTTTCACGCAGTTCTAATGCCTCAGGATATACATCAAGGTTGTTAGTGGATTAGATTACCTCCACAATCTATTAAAGACAAGATATAGAGTTTTGCATTGTAACATAAAGAGCTCCAAGATCTTGTTAAATGAAAAGTAGAAACTTAGAACTTGTCTAATCCCACATCTATAAAGAGTCTTGATCAAAAGCAAACTAAACCTTCACCATATGTGACAACAACATCCACCAAGCAATTATTTTGACTTGTTCCGACAATTTCATCTGCAAAATTATGATATGTGATTAGATGCAAGACCTACAAGCCATTTTAAAAATAAATACAAAGCTAAATATTTTTATTTCAGCTCTAAACAATCTAATCCTAACTTTAACCTTGTGACATTCATGTAAAAGATGGACAAGAAAGAAAATACAAAATATAACAATTTAAGACATTTACATATATATGAAAATATATATAACTTCTAGACTAATATCCAATATAAATAAAACACATAAACATATAAAAAGAGACTTGTAAAAACATACTAGTATCATGTATGAAAATGAAATGGTAACATACCCATTATATTTTGTAAACAATTTCTGCACCAAAACGCTACATGGTAGCTACATATTTTTCACCCAAGAAAAACAAAGGGAAGATAGATCTGATGATGGGAGAGACGAGAGACAGTTGAAGTGGTAACCCTAGTGTTTAGATACGAAGTTATAAAGTGTTTGTGTGGTTGGATTTTACGATGTTTCATTAGGGTTTCGGTTTGGTATATGTTTGGGCTACTGTTTTAAGCCCAATAAGGTTTTAAACTACAGTATTATTTTCTAAAATGGTTTTAGGAGTATAAATTATAACAAGCTGTAAATGAGTTTGGAACACAAATATGCAGTGTTTGTTATGATTTTAAAAAAGATGTATACTCTACTTTAAAAAAAACCATTTAAGGGGGTGCTTGGTTGGGGGTTAAAGGGGGTGGAGAATGGGTAAGATATTTAAAAGGGCTCACATCACTCAATATATGGTGTTTGGTTAGAGAGTGCAAAGGTATTGATTACCCTGTAGTGGGTAATCAACCATTATAGAGTAAATTGGGGGGGGGGGGGGGGGGTAAGGTATTGATTACCTACCTCACTCATTCCTTTGCATTCCGTTTCCCTTTCTCTTTACCCACTTTGAACCAAGCGGACCCAAGTCACTAAAAAGTCATGGTCTCACTCTCATGGAGTAACAAGTTAGCCGATGGATGATATATCCCATAAAAGAAATAAAATGTTTATAACAATGGGTACCGCTAAAGAATATATTCTGTATGATATATAAAGGAATACACTTCATATGGTTGTGAAAGATATATAAAATCTGTAAAGCAATCTTTCGCTTAACTCTTTGCCTATAAATACCACCTCTCAAATCATTCAAAAGGGCACTTAGCATTCTCCTCTTTCACCCTAGTAGCTCTTGATGATTGAAGCTTTTATTAACGGACTTCGTCCAAATAGAGCATTTAAAGAATTATTTGCTTAACTACTTATGTCCCTTGAAGACCTATACATATATATTAACGGTTTTATAAGGGCCGGTGAAGCAAACAATGCAAATCGTCTTCGTGATTCCAAAGGGTGAATCAGGACCGAAAAAACCAAAAAACCAAGTATGCATCTCAGCCGAGATCATAAAATAAGGAGTATGAAATAAATAACAAAGGTTGAAGTGTAGATATTTAAACTTAGTAAAATGAAGCATATACTGTATAGTACTTAAAAGTACGATCAAATAAATATGGTATGGTTATCACCGCATTCGGTAACCTTAGAAGACCGGTTGAAATGATTTGTAAGTTTTCTTTATGAATATCAAAATTATCACGGTATTTGGCATATCCCTTTTATTACCTACATTATTGTCCTATATGACCTTAATAAACAAATAGCAAAGAGATCTTTTATGGTGTCCAGGACGGGCCACATGATCATGCGACTGAACAAGTAGCAAAATAAACTCATCACGCATATGAGGTATCTACAAAGACGCGAAAGATAATCGCGCAAAGTGGAAAATCCACTCAAAATTCATGAAACTTCATCACGCCAAAGTTGCATGCCCGCATTAAAGGGGATAAAAGCTATTATCTAGCATGCAAAGTTTATATAGTAAAGCGAAAAAGTCCGTACCAATACATCATCCCGTCATTAAAGGGATAAAAAACTATAACCAGCTAAATTCAAAAGTGTTTTGTCCACCCCAAAGACGTGGAATCGTATCGCGTAAAAGCATAAAACTGCTCTAAAGACGTGATAGTCACGCAATCCGTAACCACATATACATATCATCACCAATCAAGTGGCTACGGATTCTGATGATACAAAAAGGGCCGAGTGTACTTTTAAGTTTTTATTTATTTGAGTCACTGCACTATTTTTGTGGCTTTTCAACTAATTATAAAGCTAGATCTCTCTCTATCGGGGGTCGTCTTATGCTTATAAAATTTGTCCTCGGTAGTATCCCCATTTATTTCTTGTCTTTATTTAAGGCGCCTTTGAAAGTTATTAATCTTCTTGAATCCCTTCACGTCGTTTCTTTTGGGGGTTTTAAAGAGGATCAACATGGAATCAGCTGGGTTAGATGGGATAGCATTCTCCTTAGTGCTAAGCTTGGAGGATTAGGAGTTGGAAGTTTGTTGGCCAAAAATCTTGCCTTGCTTGGAAAATGGAAGTGGTGATTTCTTACGGAGAAAGACGCCCTTTGGCGGAAAGTTATTTGCAGTTTCTATGGTGCCGATGGATCTTTTTCTTCTCCAGTGGGTTCTATGAGTGGTCAAGGTGTTTGGTGCGATACTATCAAAGCCACTTGTTGTATCGAATCAGTGGAGGTGTCGTTTAAAAACTCTTTCTCCCTGAAAGTTTCAAACGGCTTATCTACATCCTTTTGGGAAGATATCTGGTGTCCAGACCGTTCCCGTCTTATGGACTTATATCATAGGCTGTTCGGTCTTGGCACGTTTCAAAATTGTAAAGTTAGCCATAGATGGGCTTTTTTGGAAAGAAGCTGGAAAGGTATGTGGTCGTGGCAAATTCCTCCAAGAGGGAGAGCTTTGGATGATTTGGCTTCTTTGACCTCACATATAGGTGATTTCTCTCTTTCTAATGATGAGGACAGATGGGTGTGGAAGGGTGATGTTTCTGGTAATTTCAAAGTTAGTTCCCTGTCATAGCGTATTCAAAACTCTATCTTTGTGGAGAGTTGTCTTGGTCCTCATCACATCTGGAACTCTTGGATGCCAAGAAAAGTTAACATTTGTGTTAGGAGGGCTTCTATTATTGCCTACGAGGTCTAATTTGATTGTGAGAGGTATAACTATTAGCTCGGTTACCTGCCCATTATGTGAGTCAGAGGAGGAATACATCTCTCATTGCCTAGTATTGTATCCTTTTGTTACCTTATTTGGCGCAAGGTTTGGGCTTGGTGAGGACTTGACGCCCCGGTTGTATTCCCGTCTTTCTCCATCTCTGATATTTCGTTGGCAAATCTTGGGTTCCCTAACAAGCCTCTTCTCTCCAAGGTTCTGGTTGGGGTGTTTCAATGTGCGTTGTGGGGCATTTGGAAGTGGAGGAATAAGGTTGTAAATGCTTCTGCTGAAGCTTTGAACGATGCAAAAAATGAAGATATTTTTCCTTCCATTCAGAGGTTATCGAAGCTTTGGATCTCTACTAGATGCAAGCGTAAATCTTTCAATTGGAGCTGCTCGATTTCTAGGCCAAGTACTTTGTGTGATCCTGGGTAGTTTAGTAGTTTATGTGGTTTTGGCCTTTATATTTGACATTTATTTTTGGTTTCCTTCCTAGCTTCTTTTCTTTTGTTTCTTGTATTGTACAATCTTTTTTGCATCTCCTTGGTGCCTTGTTTATTTATTTCATTCAGCCTTAAAAAAAAAAAAAAAAAAAAAAAAAAAAAAAAAAAAAAAACTAATTATACTTTGAAAGTGCCTATGACATTTAATCTTATAAAAATTGGCCAAAATACCCATATCATTTTTTTTTTTTTGTGTTAAATCATAGGGGCAATTTCATTTATATCCTTGCAAAATTCAAAAATTTCATATATATCCTTTTGATGCATTAAATGCATTGTACTTTATGCATCAAAAACTAGTAAAAATGATATATATGAAATTTTTGAAATTTTCAAGGATATACATGAAATTTTCCCTAAATCATAAAAAATAGTGCACTAAGTCAAGTGAACAAAAATGCAAAGTACAATAACCTACTTAGCAAATTTTCATGATACATTAATTTTGTACAATGATCAAGAAAACCAACAAAGGTGACACTTGATCACTGCCAAAAACGAAGAAATTAAATGAGTGATCACATAAAAACGACGAGGAGAAGAGTTCTCCTGAAGCAATCATGGCGTGATAAAAATGACATAAAACTTTTAGAAAGAAAAAGCCTAACTACAACACAACCACTATCTATGATAACATATTTTTCCACTTATGTTTTACGCCATATACAACTTTGATAGTATAGGTTCACTAAATATCTAAATCAGTAATATGAACTTTAGGTAAGTTCAGACGAAGTATAACTTTTGTGTTAACATCTAGTTAGGTATGTTTATAAAAAGCAACTCTTTCATGAATGTTCACAATCGCTAAGAACTAATTTAACTGCGACACACCACACCTTAGACGTTTTTTAAAGATGTTGTAAATTTTCTATTATAAGTACAAAAGTCGAACCATAAGAAAGCCGTTGACTAGATTAAAGTTGCATCATAAAAAAGCCGGTCCGAAGTTATAAAAAAACGACATTTTTTATAAAATTTTTTTTGCGTCATGTCCTAAAATCGGTCAATTGAGTTCGCCTAAGTAAATATGTCGACTTGCTACATACTTTTTGTTTTTTACCCCACACTTGTTTAAAATAATAAAATAAATTGCAAAAATCGTCCCTGTAGTATATCTAAATTGTATGCGCGATCTTTACCTTTTGAAAAGTGCATACATCGTCCTGTGAGTAACTATTGGTGCGGATTTCGTCCCTTTCCAAAGTGAAATAACTAACATACGCTAAAGTAAAATGATAAAATCTTGCTAAATAAAAAGATATTTTAATCATTTTACTTTAAAACATGAACGATATCCGGACCAAAAGTTTCCGCTTACGCTTTCGAAAAACTAAGACCGTGTAAGGATGGTTTTTGCAATTTAGTCTAATAAAAAGGAAATAAGAAAGAAGGAAGTAAAAAATAAAGAAATTTGTTTGGAGAGCACGCATATGAATTAAAGCAAAAAAGACCTATAAATAGCAAACGGTGAGTTTTCTTTCCACTATAACCAACCAGGCTCACCGCCCCCACACCCACACACACACACACTTCTCTCGTGTGTCCAAATCCAAACACCCCCTAAACCAATTCTCACAAATCCCCTTCACATCCGCTCTTTTTTTCTTAACATCAAATTCATTTATAAAATCGAATTCTCAGATCAGCAGATTTTTTTGGGGATTTTTTTCGCCGATTCAAATCTGGTATAACCACTCACTAACCGATCACTTTTTTTTTTTTTTTTTTTTTTTTTTTTTTAATTCATATATCTATCATTATTATTTGATTGATCATTATTATTATTTGTGAAATTAGGTTATATAATTCTGCTATATCTGTATCGATTGATTGATTATTTTAGGGTTTTGATATGAATTTAGTAAATTAGTAAGTAAAAAATGACGCCTTAAGTTGATGTATTATTTGCGCGAATTCTTACGATCCGTAACGGCGTAGTTTTTTTAGTTTGTTGGATGATATACGTAAAAACGAGGCGTGACTAAAGCTGAAATAGGTTGAATGATCACTTTTTGTATTATATCTTTTAAATCTATCCGTATTTGATCAATCATTGTTATTATTATTTTATTTGTGTCATTTTGATGAGTAGAAAATGATGCTTTAAGTGCCTGTCTAGCTTAATGATCTGTTTGAGATGATATATGATAGATCATTGAGTTTGTCGGATGATGGTGTAGTTTCTGTAAATTTAGTTTTTAGCATTTTATGATCCTAAAAACTTCTGTAGATGAAAATTTTAATGTCGGTATGTTCGAGCTGAATTAGGTTGAAAGATGCGCTGAAAAGTGTTTTTTGTGTGTAATTGAGTATGAATGTGATGGCGTGATTGTTTAGTATGTTGTTTCTAGGTAAAAAATAATGATGTTTAAGTGCGTGTATTTGTTGATGTAATAACTGTGGATGGTGATTTTTTCTATAATTGTTGTTGATTTGTGACGATATCAGGAGATATGGTAATTTTGGCTTTAATTTAGTTGTTAGCCTGTACATGAAAATGGTAACATAGGTGCGTAAAAAATATGGTATACTTGAGCTGAATTAGGTAACATAGGTGACGTACAATACTGTGATATAAGCATAAAGATACGTTATGATTGCGTCTAGTTATTAATGTGTAACTCCGAATTAACTAACAGAGATACGTTACGTGTGCATTAACTTATTAATATATTTTTCTATTTGTGGGCATCTACGAGATTTATATAAAGACAAGGATCGTAATAGTTGTTTTGGACTTTTGTTATATTAATATATTCGTATGGAATCACCTGTGACGACTGTTGTAATCAATACATTTAGTATGATGCATCAAGTGCTTGTATGATGAAATATGTTTCCTACTGATTTAGTAATTGTGATGGTTATGTTGGCGTCTGTCTGAGAGGATTTCTCACTAATAAATGTTGTTCCATAACAACATCCTGATGTGTGATTGGTGAGAAAGGAATGTGCAAATTTATAGAATATGGATTAGGTTGAATGATCCGCGAAAAAGGATATGCGTACCTGTAACTGGCTATTAATGTGACGGTGTAACATGATAAGTTAATAGAGATACATTGCATGTGCGTTCTGGCTATGTTCAAGTTACATGTAGTATGTTTGTTTAAGTAGAAGAATTTTTAAGTTCTAGTACAATGAATGTATGTACCTAACTTATTGATGTGGTAATTACGATGCTTATATTTTGGCCACTTTATGATCCGTGAAATCCAGACATGTGATTGATGAGGAAGGATATGCAAGTTTAAGCTTGAATTTGTAGATGACAATGGTAATGTATGTATGTAAAAACAAGCTATACCCAAGCTGAATTAGGTTGAATGATGTTTTTAAAAGTGCATGTACATGTAATTTGCTATGAATGTGATGGCATAAATATGTTAAGCTAATAGAGATGCTTTACATGTCTGTTACCTTATTTATAGCAGTAGCCTGAGGAGTGATGATTTTTCTATTTGTGATATTCTAATTGAGATGTATACAAAGAAAAAGATCATAATAGTAATTGTGTTGGTAGATTAGTCATATTTATGAAATTGTGTGATGGCTATTGCAGTTTATACTTTTAGTATGTTTTCTAAGTAGAAAATGGTTCAAGTGCTTGCGTGTATCGGTGTATGATATTATTTTTTTTTACCTTATTGATGTAGTCATTGTATTGCGTTAACTTTTCCATATAACTGTAACCTGAGGAGCGTGCTAATATTTTTTCTGTAATCTTGATATTCTGAATGAGATTCATATAAAGAAAATGATAATAGTGAGTGTGTTGGTAAGTTTAGTTTAATTATTGGGCTATAAAGCTGTGTAGCATGTGGAAGTATATCAATGCATGTAAGCTCTGAGTAAACTTGATGGCTGATTTAGGAACATCTTGCTCGTGTAAATAGTTTTTTAGAAATTTTCAAATTTTTGATAATGACATGTTTATGGTATGTATGTAGGTTGTTGATATGAGCTCTAACCAAGCTCGAGATAGAAGGCCAAGGTATTATAATTCTAATCATCGTCAAGCATGGATTCAGAGAGGTCCAACAACTGCTGCTACTACTCCTACCGTTGTCACAACCACTGCACGAGATGCTAATACTGCCCCATCTTCAAACTCAAACTTGCAAAATGTTAATAACAGAAGAAGAGATGATAGAGTTTCAAATGAAAATTTACCACAGCTTGTACAAGAAATCCAAGACAAACTCTTGAAAGGTACAATTGAGTGTATGATATGTTACGATATGGTGAGACGCTCGGCTCCTGTATGGTCTTGCTCAAGCTGTTTTTCGATCTTTCATTTGCATTGTACAAAGAAATGGGCTAGAGCACCTACTTCTATAGACTTATCTGCTGAGAAAAATCAAGGGTTTAATTGGCGATGCCCTGGGTGTCAGTCGGTCCAACTTACATCATTTAAAGATATCCGCTATCTTTGTTTTTGTGGAAAAAGGCAGGATCCACCATCGGATCCGTATCTTACACCTCATTCTTGCGGTGAGCCTTGTGGAAAGGCGCTTGACAAAGACCTTGCTGCTGCTGCTTCTTATGATGATGATGAGGGTGATCATTGTCCTCATCGTTGTGTTGTTCAATGCCACCCTGGTCCGTGTCCGCCTTGTAAGGCTTATGCTCCACCTAGGATTTGTCCTTGCGGTAAGAAAGAGATTGCTTTAAGATGCTCTGATCAGAGTCAGAAGTCAAATTTTACATGTGGTCAGCGTTGTGGTAAGCCGCTAAATTGTCAACGCCATTGTTGTTTCAAGACGTGTCATGTTGGTCCATGTGATTCTTGTGATGTTAAGATTAATGCATCTTGTTTCTGTAAAAAGAAGACCGATGAGGTTGTTGTTTGTGGTGATGTGGCTGTGAAGGGACACGTGAATGCAGTTAGAGATGGTCTCTTTTCATGCAATTCGTCGTGTGGAAAAACTCTTGGGTGTGGAAACCATGTCTGCAAAGAAACGTGTCATCCTGGTGTTTGTGGGGACTGTGAATTATTGCCAGGAAGGATCACATCATGCTATTGTGGTAAATCAAGCTTAGAAGAGGAGAGAAAAAGTTGTTTAGATCCAATCCCAACCTGCTCTAAGATATGTGACAAAATCCTCCCATGCGGATTACATCGCTGTAAAGATACATGTCATCCAGGGTCGTGTGCACCGTGTAAGGTAATGATTACTCAGAAATGTCGTTGTGGATCAACTTCTCGGACTGTGGAATGTTTTAACACCACCACTATGATGGAAGGAGGTGCAACATTCAGATGTGATAAACCTTGTGGGCGAAAGAAGAGCTGTGGTAGACACCGTTGCAGTGACAAGTGCTGCCCGCTCTCAAATTCCAAGAATAATGCTCCCGTTCAGGGTTGGGACCCACACTTGTGTTCTATGCCTTGTGAAAAGAAGCGAAGATGCGGGCAACACGATTGTCAATCATTTTGTCACAGTGGTTATTGCCCTCCTTGCCAAGAGATGATTTTCACTGACCTCACTTGTGCTTGTGGGCGATCTTCAATTCCTCCACCACTGCCATGTGGTACCCCTCCACCTTCTTGTCAATACCCATGTTCAGTTCCTCAACCATGCGGTCACGAGTCTTCTCACAGCTGCCACTTTGGGGATTGTCCACCATGTCCTGTTCCTATATCCAAGGAATGCATTGGTGGGCATTTTGTTCTAAGAAATATACCATGCGGTTCGAAAGATATCAGATGTAATAAAGTTTGTGGCAAGACAAGGCAGTGTGGGATGCATGCTTGTTCGAGGACTTGCCACCCATCTCCATGTGATTCATCGTCATCCTCTGGTGGATCCACATCTACTACTACTTCGACTGGTGCAGTTAAGTTTTCATGTGGTCAGACATGTGGAGCACCAAGGAGAGACTGTAGGCACACATGTACTAGTCTCTGTCACCCTCAAAAAACATGTCCAGATGTACGATGCGAGTTCCCTGTCACAATAACATGCTCTTGTGGTCGAATAACGGCAACTGTACCATGTGATGCGGGAGGCAACAACAATACTAGTGGTTACAATGCGGATACTGCTCTTGAAGCTTTTGCCATTCAGAAATTGCCTGCGCCACTTCAACCAGATGAAGCAAATGGTAAGAGGACCCCACTTGGACAGAGAAAACTCGTATGTGACGATGAATGCTCAAAATTGGAACGTAAAAAAGTTCTCGCAGATGCTTTTGGGGTCAATACAAGTTTAGAGGCGCTCCATTTTGGTGAAAGTACTGCAGTTTCTGATATGATAGGAGACTTGTTCAGACGTGATCCGAAGTGGGTACTGTCAGTTGAAGAGAGATGCAAAATGTTGGTTCTTGGTAGGATTAGAGGTGCTGTCAAGGTTCATGTCTTCTGTCCGATGTTGAAAGAGAAGAGAGATGCAGTGAAACTAATTGCAGAGAGATGGAAACTGTCCATACGTGCTGTTGGCTGGGAGCCGAAACGATTCATTGTGGTTCATGTTACACCAAAGTCCAAGGCACCTAGTCGGATTCTTGGCTCTAAAGGACTGACCCCATCAAATTTGATACAACCCCCTGCTTTAGATCCTCTAGTAGACATGGATCCTAGGCTAGTTGTGGCTTTGTTTGATCTGCCAGGGGATGCAGACGTGAGTGCCTTGGTGTTGAGGTTTGGCGGGGAATGTGAATTGGTGTGGTTAAATGATAAAAACGCATTGGCTGTGTTCAGTGATCCGACTAGAGCTGCAACTGCTATGAGGAGGTTAGATCATGGGTCAGTTTATCATGGTGCAGCTGTACTAAGCACCCCCAATGGTGGTACATCAGCTACTGGAGTTACTAGTAATGTTTGGGGTGGAGGTGGAGCCCCGGCTACCAATCCATGGAAGAAAGCTGTTGCTGCACCAACTGACTCATGGGGTGGTGCAGAGCCTGTCATTAACAACCCATGGAAAGTAAAAGATAATCCTATAATCGCTAGTGCCACTGCATCATCAGCAAATAGATGGAGTGCTCTGGAATCTGAAGTTGCTCGTACTAATGTCACTACTCAAGAAGTATCAGGTAAAGTTGTAGCTGCAACTAATGTGGCGTCGTCCAAGAATGAACCAGCGTCATCATCATCGGCTAGTTTATTAAAACAGGATGATGTAGTGGAGAACTGGGAAGAAGCATATGACTGAATCATGACTAGTTGGCCTTTTAGCAATGTGACCAAACTATCCATCCTTTTGAGTCACAGTATATGTACTTTTTATATTTTGAGCTACCAAACTAAGGATATGTTGTTTACATGAAACATTCACATATGAATGAAGATAGCGACCATGCTTAATGGTTTCGCATGACTTCATCTTGGTTCATGTATTTTCCATTCTACTTGTTTATATTTTTGTTTAAGGTCGACTTATTACTTACTGGCTGCACAGCAATTTTATGGTGCAGTGATGTTGATTAGGGTTTTGGTTTAGTTTAACAGTCATTTTGGTGTGTTGATTCCTATTATGCACTAAAGCATGTATGTTGCGGAATTATATGAATTTCCACTAGCTTACAGAATGGTATGGAAATTCATATAATTCCGCAACATACATGCATTGGCGTGCTATCTTTTAGCACATCGTACTCAGTTTAGGGAAGTTTTGTGGAAACTTGTATTGGCGTGTTATCTTTTACATTGGTCAAGTCACTAGTGAATCACTTTTGTACCAAAAGTTGCAATGGTACTCGAACTTGATCTCATCTCATTTAAATCATCATGAGCAATGCAAACAGCCTGATATCATTTTGTATGGGGTTAGTGCCCATCAGATTAGGCATTCTCCATACCAACCTAAGAGTTGGTTTTAGAAATCCATACCCGGTTCCATGCCGCGCTCTTCTCAGACACGTACACTACAAACCAAATGCTCAAATAAAACGGTTAAAAAGACTACTACTATATTTATTTTTCTGCTAGTGAATTGGTTTGGGTAATGATTTCAGTTAATTACAGATGTTTGAGAAATGTTTAGCCAATGGGGATATTTGTAACTAGAAATTTCTATCTTTGTCAAATGCTCATGTCTGAAAATTAAGTTTATTAAATGTTGAAACTGCCGCTGTGAAATGTGTAGTTCTGCCCAAGGTTATACTTTTTGTCTTTTTATTTCATGTTTTGCAAAATTGTTAATATGCAAATCAATCAAGAAATGGAAGATCGGTGGATTTAGAACAAGAGAAATCGAGGTCCTTTGCTTGCAGACGCTATGTAAGGCTTTTATTGTTGTTGTTGCATCTCTCTCTCTCTCTCTCTCTCTCTCTCTCTCTCTCTCTCTCTCTCTCAACAAGTTATGTCCCTTGCTCTATCGATCATTAGAAAATCTCGTTAGTCACTATTCAAAGTTAGGGTATTTTAGTCATTTTTTTGTTTCTGGCCATTTATCACACCTACCTCCTTGGTTAAACGTTCCTAATGCCACCCTATTCACAGAGACATAACTTGCAACACATAATTAAACTTTTGTTTATATCTAGAATCATAATACGATCAAACACAAACACTTTTGTATACATACACAATCAAACACACCCACAATCAATCCACATACTCAATCAAACTTGGTAGTTGGACATTCACTTTGGCATATTTGAACACCCAATTTCCTTACCCATGAGCTTGGTCTTATTTATGGCTCTTGTTTTTAATTTTAACTTGTTGTTTTATTTTCCCTAGATTCTTATTCGAACATGCATGTGTAAATTGTAGGTTTTGTTAAATTCAGACTTGTAAGTTGTTACTTTTTCATTTTTATTTATTTTTTACTAGATTCTAATGAAACTCTGTTTGTGATCAAAATCCACCACGATGGTTACTTAACAAACCCACAAGACCAAAGATATCGGTTTGCACATATAGACTGTTGACCTAATTGATTGTGACTTATTCCGGATTGATCAGTTTGTTTGGATGTTAGAATTGAAGAGCTAGGATTAGGGGATGATAAGATTCTATTCACATATTTTAGGATCCCCGGGGAGTCTTTGGATGATGGGTTGGTCCAATTGATGAGTGAGGAAAATGTTATGACATTGTTGAAATATGTGCCTCAGATTAAGGAAATAGAGGTTTACATTGAAACTGATGTTTCATTGGTCGAGCAACATTTGTTGGACATGAGGAGTAGGCGTGGTGAGGGTGTGGTCAATGAAGAGATAGAGGATGAAGATGATGTTTTTAAGGAAGCTGGGAAAGATAGAAAAGATATTGTTAAGAAAAAAGGGAAAGATGGAAATGTGTTTTTGTTAGAGTGGGAATCATGCTTCATCTAGTAAGGTTGAATGTTGTAATGATGAGAATGACTTTTTCCTAGATTTTTATGATGAGCTTGTTGTTCCAACACCATGGTCAGATGAAAGTAAGAACAAAGAAAAGGGAAAGAAGGCTTTCTGATCAATCTGATTCAAAAGAAAGTGTTAGCCAAGAAGAGGTTGTTAGCCAACACTTTCTTTGCAGTCAAGCGTAAAAAGAAGTAAGGCTTTTAAAGAATGGATGGTAAAGAGGCTATGGTTTGAATGGTTTCATGTTGTTATCTTTTGTTATGGGTTGGTTCTCCAATATGACATGAAAAGTTTAGGTGTTTGTGTTTACGGTTCTTGTTAAATTTAAATTAGCAAAGTTTAGTTTCTTGTGTTTATTGTATAGTTGACTTGGAAAAGTCAAGGACTACTTAAATGCGACCATTTCCACCCAAGTCACGTAATGTGTATGCATTATTTGTCATGGGTGTTTGTAGAACCGTAGAGAAGGGGGTGGGGGGTGAATACGGTATTTTTGACTAATTTAAAGTTTAACAAATTCTAGTATCAAAGAACAAACAAGTAGATTTGCACAATACAACCACAACCACGATATACACTGGTTCGAGGTGGGGGGTTTGTACCATCCGTATGTCCAGTTGCAAATCCACGAAACCGATACTATTCACTAAGTATAATCCATATGGTGGATTACAAATTGTTATATCTTCACTCTGTAGTATATATATTAAGTGTATTGCTACAAGAGACAACTAAACCATAACATAAAAGGTAACATAAAAGGTGTAGAAAAACGATACCGTAAATCTTTGAATTGTTGAGACACAAAAAACACAAAGAAAATGTTGAGGCCTGTGATGCTCACAGTTTCCTTAAGACAGATTCGTCCTCTCCACAGTGCTTGAGAATCGTGAACGTCTATCTCCCAGGATACAACAACAACGGATAACTCCGTTAGCACAAACGGGTTATCAAGGCGAACCAAAATTGTGCCTTCCCTCTATTACGAACACATACACAAAGAATTAAGATGAATGAAAGGAGAGGATATAGTAGTAGTTCTTGGTGTGTTTTCACAGTATCTTTAAAATGAAAGAATAAGCCTCAATTTATAGCGAATAGGAATGGAAGAAAAACGGTCACAATTAATTAACAAAATTAATTTTACTAATGTCTCATGAATTAAAATAAAACCATACATTAATTTTATTCTTAATTCACATGAGTATACATTATGACAATCAATTGTCATTCAACACCTTTGACCACTCTCATGAATTAAAATAAAATCAATTTTATTCTTAATTCACATTAGTATACATTATGACAAATCAATTGTCATTCAACACCTTTGACCACTTTTCCAACGATCCCCTACATGAATGAAATTGATAAGGGAAACGAATTTCAAGGACACGAAGTTGTAATAGAGTTTTGCAGTTAATATTTGCATAGGATAGGTAGGTGTTACCCTTTGAACCTTCCCTCGTGAAATATACTTAGCCTCCTAGCAGCCAGTAGAACTTGATGTCTTTGAACTGTCTGCTTTTTGTGGAGACGACAATATATATTCACACAAATATCTCCTTGACACATTTTGGTTCTCATAGTTATGTTCATTATGGTCATGAACATTAGCCTGGTTCTGCGAGAGCTGTTAAGAATTGCGCCCCCATAATTCCCTTAGAAGCGACCCCACTTCTCTCTCGCATAGGTGATTTCGATTAATCATTAAAAGCCATATGCTTAACCTCATTTGTCACTGTTATAGGAATGGACTAGGAAGTTTTACTAACTCCCTTAAATGAATATGGAGTTTATTACTCCCCCACAGTGACCTCAGTTTATACAAGTAGGTTGTCCTATTGAACCCAGATCTTGAGATCTCCAGTCAGCTGGGTTAGGTTTTCCTTCATATAAACTTTTCAAGGGCTTTAGTCCCATTCCTCTTGACGACTTGCTAACCAACTCTCACATTTAGCACTTCACAAGCGGATCCCCAATGTTATTCTATGACTTCACATTTGTCAATAGAGATAACTCATGTTGAGAGTAGTTGTCGTATCGACATAATATATCTATACAAAATGGAGTTTTGTTCAACTCTTTAAATATATCATGCTACAGGTAATTCTTGAGTATTCCAACTAGGCAAGAACTTCAGGTTTGTTGATGTCCTTTTGAACTCTAGCTAGGCCGGAGTCCCCCATATGAAATTTATCTCAAGAATTCTGTAGAAAGGTTCTCCCTTTCAATATATTAATCTTGTTTATAAGATTTTTCTCACATGGATATGACATCAAGATCATTAGTAATTTGTCACCTCACAAGTTTGATACTAGTGTATGCACACCTTTTGAATGTCTTATGTTAATTATTTCCCGTATCATAATTAACATAGCATGCACTAGTACAAAAAGTTCTATTGGTCACGCATGGTCGATTTTGAAATGTCACACTGTAACATTTATACGTGACTAAATGTACCAGAATAAAATGAACAACCACACTTGATCCGACTTGTGTGACCATTTCAAAATTCTATTGTCACACATTTGAATATTTATGTGACTAGAGGTAACTGGAAATTTTTTTTTGGATTATTTAGTCACTTTTAATTCGAGACGTGTGACAGATACAAATGAGCTCGAAACATTAGTCACACTATAGATATACATATGTGACAAATATATGTCACACAATTTAAAAGTGTGACCAAAATAGATATATGGTCACATGAGGTAATTGTGTATGTGGCTAAATTATATAGTCAAGTTTGTCACACATTATTTAAACGTGACTGCTATTCTTTGCTGAATATTTAGCCACATAGCGTTTGAAATGTGTGACAACGGAAAAGTATGTTTGAAGCGTTAGTCACGATATGCATTTAATAGTGACAAATATATGTCACACACTTGACGAGTGTGACCAAATGTCATATATGGTCACGTAAGTTAATATGTGTGTCTAAATTTTAGTGTGTGTTTGCTTGCCAAATCCTAATGTGTATAGTCACACTTAATTGAAGCACCATGTGACTATAGGCTTTACAATAGTCACACCATATCACAAATGTGTATCTAAATCATAATTATCGCCACGTTATAAGGGTATTATATGTGACCAATACATTCAAAATAGTCACATTGTGAATTTCATGTGACTATTATTTATAGCAAAATGTGAACTCAGTTATCATTAACCTTGATATTAGTCACATTGAGTTACATAAACAACAGAGTTGTAATAGCAGTAGTAACTATTGTAATAGTAGTAGTAACTTTTGTACAAAGAACAGAGTTGTAATCTCACAAAAGGTGAATTATATAGTACTTACCAAAAGGTTTTTCACAACATAATGAAAACAGAGAAGCTAAAGTACGTACCCCTGCTACCTCCAAACACCTAATTATCAGCTTGTTTTCTTCACATCATACAATGCTCTCTTATACTGAGCATGAATTCTTTCAATGAGATCTTTAACTACCTCTCTACGTTCTTCACATATGATATTTGTAGATGTCATCACAGCAAGTAAACTAGCAGGCAAAGGATATTCTTTTTCTGCAAGCATAAAAACATCAATTCCACCTTGTGTTGATAAGTGATGTACATTGCAGATATCATAAAACTTCCATGAAGTTGAGAAATGATGGCATGGGAAGTTCCAATAGATATCAGCTGGATCAGGTTTATATAACCTATGTAATTCAACCCACAAATCTTGCTCTTTTGCATCTAGCTTCTTGACTGTTTTGATTCTTTCTTGAACCAACTCCCATAATCTGTCTAAGTCTACTCTGTCAATTGTTCTTATCAAATCCTCAAACCTTTTGTACACTGCTGATCCTCCACCAGCCCTGATTATCTTCCAAGTCTTTCCAAATTTATCTCGGTAAATCTCCCAGTCCATGATTGGATGTCTAGCTTGAATAGGGTCAACATATAATGTTTTAGGAACAATCACCATCATCTGATCATGAGAAGAGCTGTCTTCTTTTCTTTGTGAATCATTCTTCTTCTCAGCAGGTTTGTCTTCAATGATCTTTTGTTTCTTTGATGGTGTTTCTTCTGTACCCATGGGGATAAAGTTTTCAACATATTTCTTGATTCGGTAGTATAGACGTTCAATTTGTTCATATGGCATTCCCCTGAGGTCAGAAGCTTTATACTCACCTTGATGTTGTATGTATATCTTCATTTCACTAATGAGCTGAGACCTTGTGGGATTTCTTTTCCTCTTCTGACTTTGACGTTGATTCATTGACTTAATTAGGTCCTTCAAAACTAATTCTTCATATCTTTCATTTATCAAATCAGCAAGTCTTTGTACTTTGTCTTCCCCATTTACAGTCTCATCTGTGTAAAGTTCTTTAATTCTAGCCTGTAGAACTTCATCCGCATCAATAAAAGCTTGCATTTGCTCTCCATGAGCTCTTTTTTTCTCCTCTTCTTCAAGTCTGAATTTTACTTGCTCATCTGTTTCAAATTTAGACACTTTATCTCTCCTCTTCTCATCCATAAAGTTAGCTATTTCAGCTTCATCAACTCTCTTTGCAACCTCTTCATCTGTAGCAACTTCAGCAGTAGAAACTTGATTTGTTGTAGCAGCAGAAACATCTTTTTGTACCACCTTAGCCATTTCTTCAACATTACTATTAGTAGGAGTTTCTCCCAAACTAGTACGTAGTATTAGTTTCCACTACCTGCTCTTTATTTACATCTTCCAAAACCACCTCATAACCCCCCTTGTCAGCAACTAAATAATCATCATCCACATTATCATAACTATTAATCCCAATATCCATATCCATATGCATATCAGCACAAGCACCTTCAGCATTTGTTGTTTCCTCCCCTGAGACTCTGCTTTCATTCCTTACCTGTTTGGGAGCATCCTCCAAACTAGTAGCCTTAGAAGAACTCACCCTGTGTGTTGTGCCCCCCTTCTTCAACCTTCTGAACTGAGCTTTTCTTAACCTCTTTCGACCTTCCAAATATTGAACACTCAGCTTCAACCTTTTGATCTTTGCACCATTTTTTGTTAAGTGCTTTTGGAGGCCAAGAACATCCTCTTCTAACTAGGTACAACAGGCCTTCAGATCCTGTATAAGTTTCATTCTATTCTCACCAGTATCCATCAATTCATTTGTTTCAGAACTACCCTCACCACTTCTGGATGTGTTACCTTCCCTGAGAGGTGAATCAACGGGTGTATACTCACTCTCATGTATGTTACCACTGGCCTGCTCCACACCTATGACATCCTCACCCTTTTTTTGTGGAAGGTTCACCATATATGGAAAAAGCGGTGTAACCTTTCCTGAAAAATCCTTGCCATTATTTTTCAGATTTGAAAATACTTTCTTTTGTAGTAAGGGGGCAGCATAAGTTCCTTTATGTCTTTTAAAGGTAGTCAACTGTTTTTGAATAATAAGTTGCAAAAACCTTGGATATATTAAAGAAGTACCATCATCAGCCAAGGTCTTGATCATACTCTCAAAAATCATTTTTGAAAAATTGAAAGGTTTTCCTTTAGCAAGGCATATCACTGCTGATGCCATGGTGGTACCAAACTCATTCCAACCTGTTGTTTTAGGACTCAAACAATGTAAGAGAGTATGAATCAAGAATTTCCATTGAGATGAGAAGAGACCTTTGTAAAATTTTAATCTATCATTCTTCTTCTTATACCCCATTTTTTTTCAAAACTTTGAAAATGGCGGCATTTTCAAGACACACAATCACTTCATTATCTGGTAGGTTAAGAGATTCCCTAATAGATGACTCAGTTATGAGTATATCTTGGCCATCTACCTTAGCCTTAATATGTTTTTCTTCATTAAAAGTTATGACCTTAGCAGTAGCCCAAAACTGCTTAATAAAAGAAATGCATATAGGAGGATTCACAGTTAATGCATACCTAATAGGGGTAGCATTCAAGAAATCAATTATCTGTGTGAATCCTTCAGAACCGTCTGGTTTCTTCAAAAAAACGACCATGTTGTGTCTGTCAACAAATGTGCGTTTTGATTCAATTGACAACACCATCTTGAATTAGGGTTTTGTGATTTGGGGATTTTAAAAATGATTGATAAAAGATGTTAGTGTTTGTGATTATAGAGAAATTATGTGTGCGTGAAACTGAATTATCGATTTGATTGGGGATTTAAACCGTTAAGTGTAAATGTTACCAATCCACCCCTGCACTCTCAGTTCTAGCAGTATAAACCTACTTGAAATAACATTTTCTTAGCATCAGATTTTTTTTTTTTTTTTTTTTTTTTTTTTTTTTTTTTTTTTGCAAAGAGTGAATCATTATATTAATATCAACAAGTAATGAGAAAATTGAGCAATGACAAAAGTACGGGAATTAAGATTAAACATTTTCCATTAAAACTTGAAATAAAAATTACAAAATAATGTACAAAACCAGTTGCAGTAACGTTTTCTTAGCAGCAGAATCTTTTTTAGTGCAAAGGGTGAATCATTATACTAATATCAACAAGTAATGAGAAAATTGAGCAATGACAAAAGTATTGGAATTAAGATTAAACATTTTCCATTAAAACTTGAAATGAAAAATTACAAAATACTGGAAATAAAAGTTAAACATTCTAAAAATCTACTAATCTAATTTTGGAGATTTCTCCGAGTCAAATGCCACATGTGCATCTTCGTAATCCAACCCATCAAACTCCACATCAGACAAATCATCATCATCCAATGTCTTGTACGCCTTAGGATGTTGTTTGAGAGATGGTTTTTTTGTTGCTTTGTACTCCTTTTCATCCTCAGCATGCTGTTTGATAGATTGTGTTTTTCCTGCTTTCTTTCTTTCAGCAGCCCACCAATTGTACCACACATTTCCATCCAATTTAAATTTTTTACACTTTTTGTCGCTTTCTTTTTTTAAGCAGACCTGCTTGAACCTTCTCCTTCAACCCATTGTGCTGATCTCTTGTTGTTTGCAGACATTGTTTATGAATACTTCCTGCAGGTTTTTGTTTAGAGATTTGATAAACTAGGATTTGTGATTTGAGATACACATGGAAACGAGTATAAAAAGGGGATATGGGAAAACCAAAATACCTATGTTTAATGCAGGAAAGGATTGATGTTTCTCACAGGTGGCTTGAACCTTTTCAACATCTTCAGGCCAATCATGATCCATTGGGACGAGCGTTTGCCAGGGATCAATGCTTATATATAACTCTTAACAGAACTATATATTAGTCGCCAACAAAGACTAGCCACAATGGAACATGATTGACTTGAAGAAATCTGCAAAATTTCATGATTGACCTGATCTAAATATCCCTTTGGAAAGTAGTCTGACCATGGATTTGCTGCAAAAAAATTAAAGAATTTATTAAAAAAGAATGGAATGCAATAAACCAACATACGTAACCCTTCTAAGTTCCCGCTGCTGCAAACAATCTACAAATGTTAAGTAAAGAATAGAGTCTAAGTAACATCACTCATCTTGAATGCGATAATGGAGTGTGGCATGTCATGAACAGTACACACTATATCATTATTGCATTGAAGACGTCTCAATGATCAGGCCAGATCGATCTATCTAACGTTGCAGTACCGTCTAATAACCACACAAACGGTAGTAGACGTTTTCCAAATTAAGCAATGGAACCATCTACAACGCTAGATGTGACGAAATTAAGCAATGGAACCATCAATGATCAGTGCATCTGTTTATTTCAAGTTTAGTTGAACCTCTAAGTTTTGTTTTTGGACACGGGTGGCATCATAAATTTTTACTCAAGTTTACTTAAATGCTTTCATATTAAGCCCGATCCAAGCTTAAGTAGAAGTAGCTCATAGTTGACTTTTTTTGTATACAGATAAATCACCATGAATTTACATGCTGAAAAGAACAATTCGAAGAAGAAAAAAGACAACAATTTATTTAGTTTACATGTTGTGGGTACATAGTCTTCTAATTGATTTCAATGTATTTTACACACCTCCATAGAGTACCCTTCGATTGACAACTCATTCTAAAATTATCAAATCTCGGAAAACTTACATAAAAAATGGATGAAACACAAGAAAATAAACAAATCGAAAACAAAGTTCCTTCTTACTTTGGCAAGCCAGTGAGTGGGTCGAGTAGAGCCAGAGTTTCATCAGACAACACAACCGGACCACCACCAGTTCTTGTGCAAATGAAGTAACTAACATCTCCGTTAGATCTCTGGGTTGAAATATTATCTTTAATTTCTGGGGGAGGGGCCAAAGCTTCCACATCCTTCATATCCTTAATCCCAGCATCTTTGTAGTATCTTTTTGGATTAATTCCGAATCATACATGTCAAAATCAGTATTAGACTGTGGGGGAAAGTTATAAAGCAACCTCTGAAGCTGAAGGGCAGCAGTTTTCCTGTCACGTGCAATCATAACTGCATTTGGCCCTGCATCGAAGCTATAGGCCACCTGCACAATGTCTCAAGTCCTTACTCCACATGTTACTTTTAGACCAGTGCCTTGTTTTTGTTCAGCTGTTTTCCTGTCAAAATTTATACCAAATTTATAACTGATGAACAAAAACAATAACTAAAAGTAACCGATGAACAAAAAAAATTAATACTGAACAATCACTATCACGCGCAATCATAACTGATGAACAAAAACAATAACTAAAAGTAACTGATGAACAAAGCTTTATCTCGGGGGTATTTTTCCAATCCAACTCTAAGCATGTCATCAATTTCAATTTTAAGCTCTTGAAATACGGTTAACAGGTTCTTCAATGTTTGACTGAATTCCTGTTACTATTATAATCATAATTAGTAATAACTGATGAACAAAAACAATAAATGAAAAAATAAATAACTGATGAAACAAAACACTTTGAAAAACAATCGACGCTAACTGATGAACCAAAACACTTTGAAAAACTACCGACGCTAACTGACACTAATTGATGAACCAAAACATTAAAAAAAAAAACGACGCTAACTGATGAACATACTTTTTGCTGAATAAAAAACATGATGAAAATTAACAGACACTAACTAATGAACCAAAACACTTTGAAAAATAACCGACGCTAACTGATGAACCTAAACACTTTGAAACACAATCGACGTTAACTGACACTAACTGATGAACCAAAACACTTTGAAAAATAACCGACGCTTACTGATTAACATACTTTTTGCTGAATAAAAACTGATGAAAAATAATTGATGAGCCAAAACACTTTGAAAAACAACCGACACTAACTGACCAACATACTTTTAATACAAAACATGATCAACAACTTATTCTAATATATCTGCAACCTACTAATTTATTCTAATATAACAAGCAATAACTGATGAACCTACTTACAATTTAAATTAATTAACATACTTCAACGAAGACCTTAAGCCTGATGAACCTACTTACAATTAAAATTAAGTAACATACTCTCAATGAAGACCTTAAGCCTGATGAACCTGCTTACATAATTTATTCTAATATAACAAGCAATAACTGATGAACCTACTTACAATTCTAATTAAGTAACATACTAATTTATTCTAACATACTTTCAATAACTGATGAACATACTTTCAATGCGAAACATGATTAACAACTTATTCTAATATATTCGCAACCTACTAATTTATTCTAAATTTTGATCAGTCAAATAGTCAACAAATTTTAATCTTACGGTTTGTATTTATATGGGAAAAGAAAAAGATGAACCTACTTTGAAAATAAGTATGAATCTGATGAACCTACTTTGAAAATAACTGATGAACCTACTGAAACCAAAATAAACACAAAACCAAAATAAAAGATGAAATCAAACCAAAACTAAACTGAAACCAAAATAAACGCAAATGCACTAGCAATAATTGATGAACCTACTTTCAAATAACTGATGATCAAACACACTAGCAATAGCTGATGAATCTGTTTTCAAATTAATAACTGATGATCAAACGTGCACTAGCAATAACTGATGAACCTACTTTCAAATAACTGATGATCAAACGCACTAGCAATAACTGATGAACCTACTTTCAAAAAACACAAAACGCACTAGAAATAACTGAAACCAAACCAAAACTGATGAAAAAAACACAAACGCTCTAGCAATAATTGATGAACCTACTTTCAAATAACTGATGATCAAACACACTAGCAATAACTGATGAACCTATTTTCAAATAATTGATGATCAAAGGCGCACTAGCAATAACTGATGAACCAACTTTCAAATAACTGATGATCAAATGCACTAGCAATAATTGATGAACCTACTTTCAAAAAACATAAAACGCACTAGCAATAACTGAAACCAAACCAAAACTAATGAAAAAAACACAAACACACTAGCAATAATTGATGAACCTACTTTCAAATAACTGATGATCAAACACATTAGCAGTAACTGATAAACCTATTTTCAAATAACTGATAACGCGCACTAGCAATAAATGATGAACCTACTTTCAAATAACTGATGATCAAACACACTAGCAATAATTGATGAACCTACTTTCAAAAAACACAAAACGCACTAGCAATAACCGAAAACAAACCAAAACTGATGAAAAAACATAAACGCACTAGAAATAACTGAAACCAAACCAAACCAAAATAAACACAAACGCACTGAACCTACTTTCAAAATAACTGAAACCAAACAAAAACCAAACTAAAAACAAAATAAACACAAACACACTAGCAATAACTGAAACCAAACCAAAACTGATGAACCATAGCTTCCATTTCTTCATCATTTTTATTTTTATTTGTTCTAAAAAATACGCATGCACAAACTAAAATTAAAAAAATTATAATAAAAAAATAAAATTAAAACATAAATGATAAACCCTAAAAATTAAATTAAATTAAAATTACCAGTTTGATTCATCTATTTCCAGCGTATAATGTGTTTTAATCGATGAGAGATAATTGGAAATAGAAACCCTAAAAATTTCCTCAAATTTTGATCGGTTTAGAGAGGGAAAGTAATTAGCGAGTGCGTGTTTTTGTGAGTGAGAGAATGGAGGGAAGTGAGTAGATGAGGGTTTTTGTTTGGAAGATTACGGTTTTATCCTTCTAATACAATGGGTCGTGTTTTTTTTTTCCATTTAAATAGGAATCACTCGATGGATTTTTACTTAGATTAGACGAGTTGTAAAATCTTTTTAGACTTTTTAATTTGCATCCCCTTTGTAAGGAATCGCAACTCTAAGATCAACTAACTCATTTAGCCAAGGTTTTGGTATTTAAAAACATTTGTGTAGTGAAAGCTAGATAGTTAGGGGTTTAGTCCAATTTCAAATAGAAAGAGAAGAACCATTAGACAATAGATGCTGGGTAATAACTTTATGTGCTCACCAAGGGTTGGTTATTACCTTGCCTCCCAAATTTGAAATTCAAAAACTAGTTTTTAGAGAATAGGTTGTATGATGTGATAGCTTAGAGTGTGTAAGTGAATGTGTAAGAAAAGTGATTTGGCAAACTCAAACTTGGAGAGGAAGGTTTAGAGTGAGTGAGTGAGTGAATGTGAGTTGTCATTTAAATTTGAAATTCAAGTATAAGTTGTATATTGTAAGAGAGAGATGAGTATGTAAGTTAGCGTGTCATAGTGGATGACACAAAACTAATAAAATATGGTAAGAGTTAGATGATTGTAACAAGGTAGTGTGTTGGAGAAGAAAGAATGTGTAAAAGATGAGTTGTATAATGGTTGTATTACGAAGGTGTTATTTGAATTCAACTTCAAATTAGAAGAGTTGTGAGATAGTGTGTGTGTGTGTGTATGTATTTGGGCGTGTGTAGGTGAGTGTGTGTGGGTGATTCAAATTCAAATTTGAATGTTAAGAATATGTGAGGAAGAAGAAGAGTGTGTGTTGGCATTGTAGAGAACGAGGGAGACATAAGAGAATGTAGTAGGTTGTGTTATGGTGTAGGGGCAAGAATTTCACTAATGTGTAAGATAATGTGTGTATGTTGTTTGAAATATTCAAAGGAGGATTTATATTTCAAGAACTTAATTTCAAGTATTCAGACCTGATAATTCTTCGTTAATCCATAAGTAAATCTTTTATTAATTATCTTGATGCAAATAAGATACGTATTTTTTATCAAGGTAATTCAACATGTCATAAATGAGAGAATTGCCTTACCTGCCTCACGTGTGAGGGTAATGACTGATAGCATTAATTTAACATTCATTTTTCTTCCCTATTAAATACAACCACCCACCCAGGCACCCACCCACCTATCTTCTTCATTTCTTCATTTTAGTTCGTCTTCGTAACTGCAAAAAACAAGGAAATGTATCAATCTGGTGTTTGTAGAATCAGCTAGGATATTACATCATATTTAACGATGACTTTTATCTTCCATTATCTAAATCAAATCCTACTTTATCTTTACCAACGTTTCAGGAGAGTTGTATGAATCATATGTAGGGAAACGGCTACACTTTTATTAATAAAATCTAAATTACAATAAATAAATTAACAGTATATAAATAACAGAAACTTAAATACATGCAGAATGTAAGTAGATAAACGATAATTAAATAAAACAATAAACTAATAAAAAGACTTACTAGATCACCAATGGAGATCAACAACGAAGCACTAAAAAGCCAAGGCACGTGTTTAACACGCTTCCCTTAAAACAGATTCGCCGTTTGTTTCCCAGGGTACAACAGCCAAAACAGTAAGTTGTACTGTCGGACTTAACTAAACTGCATGGAATTTCATCTTAAGCGATGCGTATTCCTTATGTTGGAAATCAATAATAATAATTGATTTTATGTGTGAAAACCTATGGAATTAGGGCGTCTATTTATACACAGTAGACTCCACCCTAATTTACTCCTCCTACCGATGTGGGATAGAAAATAAACTATTTTTCTACTTTAGTCATGGTACTGAATGACTAACTTTGAGACCCGATATCTCATTCACATCAACTCTATTTTGGACACATAAAGGCTCGTTACGGAGCTCTCTTCGAGGAGAACGCAAACCTACAAACTATTACTTATATATATGATACATACATATAAATAATTGTGTCCAAAGTTGGTAAAAAGTCACTTTTGCCAACCAATTTTCCAACAATCCCCCACATGAATGGAGATCGGCCGTAATACAAAATTACGATGAAATTCCAATAGTTGAATCTTGCAAAGGATAGGTAGGTGTGACCCTTTGAACCTTCCCTTGTGAGATGCACTTAGTCTCCTAGATCTGAGTAGACGCGATGTCCTTGAACTCAACATCTGTTTACGTAGACGACAATACACTCTCACACAAGACTCTCCCTAACATTGTTAAGTCCTCATAGTCGTGTTCGTTATGGTCATGAACACTAGCCTGGTTCTGTAAGAGCTCTTAGGAATTGCGCCCCCACAATTCCCTTCGAAGCGACCCCACTTCTCTCTCACATAGGTGATTTCATCTTAAATCATTAAAAACATATGTTTTGTGATTTCATCTTGAATCATTATGCTTTGTGATTTCATCTTGAATCATTAAAGCCATATGTTTAACCTCTCAACAAGTCACATTAGTTATAGGAATGGACTAGGAAGTTACAACATTTAGTAACTCCCCTAAATTGACGTGACTTCCCCCACATTTCTATGATTAGGTTGTCCTATTGAACCCAGATCTTGGGATCTCCAGTCAACTGGGTTAGGTTTTCCTTCATAGAAACTCATTCCTTCAAGGACTTTAGTCCCATTCCTTTATACGACTTACTAACTAACTCTCTGCTTAAGCCTTTCGTAAGCGGATCCGCGATGTTATCCATTGACTTTACGTAATCAATCGTGATAACTCTAGTTGAGAGTAGTTGTCGCACCAATCAATGTCTATGATGGATATGTCTCGACTTACCATTTTATATTGTGATATGAGCTATGTCAATTTCCAATTGACTATCACACTTTATATAGATGGTCGTTACCGGTTTACGCCATCTTGGCATGTCCTCTACGAATTAACGTAGATATCCCGCATATTCTATAAATTTATCTCAAATGATAAATTTAAATTCCATCAAAGATTTAGCTATAAAAGTCTGTTTGAAATACTTTCAAGATTTCCAAGACATAGCTTCCCACGTAGAGTCCATACATCTGCTCTAGTGGATCTAGATTATTTTATGTAAGAATCCATATTTGCATTACTCTATCATTAGATAGCAGTTGGATATCTTCCAAAATGCAATATCATAAGTATCATAGTACTCGTGTAATACTACTCAAGTGGCCATCACTTGAATTACTGGTATATTTACTAAGACGCCCAATATTCTTTGAGTATTCAAATAAGACGCCCAATATTCTTTGAGTATTCAAAATGGGCAACACCTCTACCTCTATTTTAAATAGATTAAAAAGATGTCGTTGGAGTTCTAGCTAGGCCGGAATCCCCCACATTGAACCTCTAAAGAATATTGTCCTTATAGTGTTTTTAACTTTAAAACAAATCCATCTGGTTTCATATGATCTTAGTTTCAAGAACCATATCGAACAACCAATGTAGTTCATGTCAAATCTTGACTCCAACATTTCATTAGTGGATTTGTTCATCTTGTTATCACTTCGAGTGATAAGTACACCATCTATGTATAAACACACGATTACATATATACCAGTGATTTATTTTTTCACATACATTCATTAATTTCGAATCCACGTTCTGACATGACGTGGTAGAAAATTTGGATGTCATTGTTTGGGAGCTTTTTCTAAGTCATATAATGACTTAACAAGCCTACAAACTTTGCTCTCTCGTCTAGGAGCCATGAAACCCTCAGGTTGGTTCATGTAGATTTCTTATTCTAAATCCCTGTTTAGAAATGCCATTCTCTCATACATTTTGGTAAACTTCCAAATTTCTTAAAGCACCAATAGCAAGTACCCTCCTAATAGAGGTTGTTCGTGTAACTGAATATGTATCAAAGTAAGCTAGACCTTCTCGTTGTCTAATTACCAATCTTGCTTTTTTTACATATCAATGGTTCCATCGAAAACCTTTGTGGTTGTTAGGTATAAACCATTTATAGCCTAGTGGTTTACCACCAGGAGGTAAAACCATGAGCTATAATGTAGCATTTTTGTAAAATAGAATCTATTTCACATTTGATGGCTTCTTTCCATTGAGACCATCCTGAGGAAGTTACCATTTCTTTGTAAGAAGTAGGTTCATAAAAGAAACAAAACTAGATCCAAACGATTTCTCGTTTCTTGCCCGTTTGCTTCTTTTTGGTTAACCTTATTCTTCTAGGTTGATCTTGTCTCACATCATGGAAATCATAATCAATCTCTTGTTGTCTCTTATCAGAACAACATTATCATCTTGATATCTCTCATCATGAAGGACATCATCATTTAGTTGCCTCTCATCCTGGACAAGTGTATCATCTAGTCTAGATGAACATCCATTTTCCTCGGATAAATAAGGACACACGGTTTCAAACAATGAAAGTTTTCCTTGATTCCATTATCGTATTTTTGTACATATTCAGATTTTCTGAATCGCATACAAATAAATGATAGGCACTACTGTAATGGGCATATCCAAAATTATGCAATCCACAGTTTTAGATCCAATATTTTGAATCTTGGGCGTCAGTACAGATAGACACCCCCACATTCATAAGTACTTATAGGATGGTTTTCATACCATCCATAGTTCATAGAACTATCATCTTTTCCTTACAAGGGATCTTATCTAAAAGATAAGTAGCCGATAGAATCGCTTTCCCCCACATGCCATGGCTTAAATGAGGACTTTAATAACATGGCATAACCATATCTTTTAAGGCACGGTTCTTTTCATTCAACAATTCTGTTGAGGTGTATAAGGAGCAATAAACATATATCTTATTCCAATGTTTAGTACATACATTTGGAAATGGAGACACATATTCACCTCCAATATCACTTTGAACCGCCTTGTGTTCGAAAATAAGTTGATTCTCAACTTATTTGTATAGATCAATCTTGTCTATATCCTTACTCTCAAGTAAGTATAAGTAGCAATATTTTGTACTACCATAAAAAATTATGATGAAGTACCTAATTGCTACCTTAGTAGGTATCAATTCTAAATAACATAAAACTATGTGAATCAAGGGTTCGGCTAATTTCCGTTCAACCGAGTGAAAAGACAATCTTGTCAATTTGGCTTCAACACAATTTTCACTTTTGTAATCCATGTTCGTTTATTTAAATAAATAATGTATTGAGTTAAAATTAACATGTCTGAGTTGGCCATGCTATACATTAAAAAAATCAAATAAGCTGAATTCATACTCATTTAATTAAAACAACCATTAAAAAAAATAGATTCAGCTTAAACATTTAAAGGAAGGGCATAACCCGTACCAAACAAAATTTGTTCAATGTCAACTCAATTTTATTTTATTCAAATAAAATATTAAGCCAAGTTTATTAAGCAACCATCCAGACACATGATTCCTACGAATCTCTGGCACATACAACGTGTTGGTTCACTTAAGCTCTTTTCCACATGTGAATTTCAACATCACATTTCTTTTTCCCTTGCTATTAGCAGTTGTAGAGTTGCCCATAAATTGCATCTCTCCATTTTCTGCTGCTTTGAAAGAGTTAACCAAACTCTTATCATCAAACTCATGACATGATACCAAGTGTTAATCCACCATTATCTAAGGTCGGATCCCGCCTTGGCAACAATTTTCATGTCATATAAGCCATTTAACCCATAGTTATGTCACATAAATCTGAATGCTTTAGAGCATCTACCGTACATATAACTCGAGTATCGGTCTCCCTTTCAACAAGTTCGGGAGCAGATCCTTTAGGTGTCACTCGTGACATTCCAAATATTTTGATAATACAAGATTCCGTTATTAGTATAAAACTAAACTTGGAATAATTAACAACTTGCAATATCACAAAGTGTTTCTTAACAAAATAGATTACATCGAATTTTGTTTAAAACACTATTGTTTTGTAAGATCCATTATACAAAACCATTTTTTAAAGAAGTCTTTCAATTAAAACAATTAAACAATATCGCATATTACATAATGTTTTTAAACAAAAACAAATTTGTAATATGATTTTATCAATCTTCTTTAAAAATATATTTAATAAATCTGTATCACATGGTCTAATTTTACGATGAAACTCGACAAGGTTTCAAAATAAATTTACCATTCCAAAGAAACTCAACATGGTTTCTATAGATCTACTTTTAAATGCATAAAGTTTCAAGAACTATATTTAGTTTATAATTAAACTCAACCTGGTTTAAAATTAGCTAAATAAGGCAAAGAAACTTTTTCACCAAAATATGATAACAGTTTGTATATTATACTAGTAATATTTTGTTTCAAACAAACTCATCTTGGTTTCAATAAGCATGTTCTAGTAATCAAATAAAATAACAACTTGTATTTTATGAGATTTCTTTCAAAGAAACTCCACTTGGTTTCAATGAATCTGATTTCATCATTATTTACAACCATGTTAGTAATCGGCGCACCAATTACATTCACAATGATTCACAAGGGTCACAAATTATGTTACCATCGGTTAACTTGCAAATATTAAAACACAACAACTGTTAAAACAATATGGTATCTAATAAACTCGACATGGTTTATATAAGCTTGTACCAAATTCGATTCAAAGAAACATAATCTTGGTTTCAATAAATCAAGATTCAAACAATAACATACGTAACAAAAAAATCAGTTTGAAAAGAAACTCATCATGGTTTCAATATAAACTGATTCAATAAACTGTTTTAAAATCGCTTATCTATCTGTTATACCAACTCTGTTAATTAAAATAATCCGATTTTAATAAAAGTGTTTTAATTCTGTTACACAAAATCTGTTTTAAGACTATAGGGAAACGTCTACACTTTTATTAATAAAATCTAAATTACAATAAATAAATTAACAGTATATAAATAACAGAAACTTAATTACATGCAGAATGTAAGTAGATAAACGATAATTAAATAAAACAATAAACTAATAAAAAGACTTACTAGATCACCAATGGAGATCAACAACGAAGCACTAAAAAGCCGAGGCACGTGTTTAACACACTTCCCTTAAAACAGATTCGCCGTCTGTTTCCCAGGGTACAACAGCCAAAACAGTAAGTTGTACTGTCGGACTTAACTAAACTGTCTGGAATTTTATCTTAAGCGATGCGTATTCCTTATGTTGGAAATCAATAATAATAATTGATTTGATGTGTGAAAACCTATGGAATTAGGGCGTCTATTTATACACAATAGACTCCACCCTAGTTTACTCCTCCTACCGATGTGGGATAGAAAATAAACTATTTTTCCACTTTAGTCATGGTACCGAATAACTAACTTTGAGACCCGATATCTCATTCACATCAACTCTATTTTGGACACATAAAGGCTCATTTCGGAGCTCTCTTCGAGGAGAACACAAACCTAAAAACTATTACTTATATATATGATACATACATATAAATAATTGTGTCCAAAGTTAAAAGTCACTTTTGCCAACCAATTTTCCAACATCATACACATAGGTGCCATTTGTCAGGTGGTATTTTATTTTACCTTAATTATAGGGATGCTTGCTGATTCCCTATGCTAAACTAACAACAAAAAATATTACATCTTGAACCCTTTCCGTAAGTAGAATCTCTATATTGGTTTGGCCTTTCATACGAAGTACGTACATGTTTATGGAAATTTGGTTCAAAACGATATATGCAAACATGGTGACATTTTATGAATCGTTGCCACATATTGTTTAAAAGATCAACGGGTTATGAATTTAGACACTTGACCGCTTGGAGGCTTTTTGAAAGACAAGCACAAGTGGAAAAATCCTGACTCGACTTTGGCAAGACGTAATCATCTTCGGCCTACGAACGAGGATCCCGAGCATTTTGGACCCGGCGAGTTGCCATGGCCAGACGACATGTACCGGGTTTCTAAAAGTCAACGTTCGTCAAACTCAACCGCTAGTTCCGGTTCAAACCCGACATTGTTTCAAGAAATGTTGCAACAACAATTACGAGTTAGACCGCAAGGCAAAGTTGGATATTCTCGAGCGAGAGTCACTTGCAAGAGTTACTTTATACGAATCTCAAAAGATTGCTGAGGAGATGCGTGTGCTACAAAAGGATACAAGCAAGATGGATCCGATCAACGCAAGGATCGTGAAAACACAACAAGCACGAATCCGGGCAAAGTGTCCTACCGACAAGGATTATGCCTTTATTTCTATGTTTATGTACTAGGTTTTTAATTTAATGCATTTTTTAAATGTAATTTTTTTAATGAAGTTTTTTCAGTTTATATTGTGTATATTTTATTTTATGAAGAAAAAAAATGGCCGACGGCACTAGAATTTCTGGTGCCAACGGTTACGGGCAAAATGTAGTGCCATGGAATTTCTGGTGCCGTAAAGATTTTTGCTGACGTAGCAGGACTTTTTGTGCCACGGCTAGAAGCCATGGCACCACCACACCCAATACTCTAATGGGGTCCAATCTGAATCGTTTAGGGCAAAACAAAGATATGGTTGTAGGTCCTAGTTAGTCGGAGCTAGAAAATCTAATCAGGGAGGCATTGAGCAATACATGTTGAAAAAGAATTTCTTTTAGAGTAGCTTAAATTAGGCCAGTTCGGGCCGGTTTGATTAAAAGCATTCCTAAATCTATTTCAGTGCAATTAAGACTACACGGTGTGTCTATAAACAAAGCCCATTTATAGTATCAATCATTTCATCTAAGAAAGTAACTTAGGTTGTATTTATATATGAGGAGTGCTAGACTAACTCACATTTTACAAAGTTTCTCCCACACAATGTGTGGGAAAAAATCTAAAGATGCATTTATAGTATCAATCATTTCATCTAAGATGTATGCCACCTCATTGTGTGGGAAAAATTTTGTAAAATTTGAGTGAGTCTAGCACTCCTCATATATAAATACAACCTAAGTTACTTTCTTAGATGAAATGATTGATACTATAAATGGGCTTTGTTTATAGACACACCGTGTAGTCTTAATTGCACTGAAATAGATTTTGGAATGCTTTTAATCAAACCGGCCCGAACTGGCCTAATTTAAGCTACTCTAAAAGAAATATTTTTCAACATGTATTGCTCAATGCCTCCCTGATTAGATTTTCTAGCTCTGACTAACTAGGACCAACAACCATATCTTTGTTTTGCCCTAAACGATTCAGATTGGACCCCATTAGAGTATTGGGTGTTGAACACCAAATTAAATTTAAAACACATATACATCAATGTGGCACATGGAATCTTGTGATTATTAGAAGGGAAGATGTAGCAACGAGCTCTCCTTATTTGGGGCTCACGGGTGCCACATCACTTTACATCCTCTTCACAACTAACCTCTCCTCACTAACAACTAACCTCAACTTACTTATTTGGGGTCCACCACTTACAATTTTATTTATTTTTATTTAAATTACCAAATAACATAAAATTCATTTTAGTTAAATGAAAGTAGAAATAAGATCTTTTATAAAAAAAAGGCATTAAAATAAACACATTATCCTCACAAAAACAAACCTTATCCTCTTCATCTTCATATCCTATCTTCTTGAACCAATTCTTCTTCAACATACACACAGAGTCACTGCACACATACTCTCACACACACAACCCACAACCCATTTATCAATTTAAAAAAAAAGGAATAAACTCACATTTGGGGCCCCACAAATTGGTAATATCGTCAGGAACTCACTTCGTCGTGCAGACGAGGAGCTATCAACCAGCAAGCTTCGGCGAGGGGGGAGGTGAAGCGGCGAGGCCAAGTGACGAGCCACGTAGGAGTGGCGAGCTCACACAACGAGCTACACCTTCCCCTCTTATATCGAAACCTTAGATTAAAAGGTTGAGAAAACCCATACGGAATCTCGTACTCATTTTTATTTATGATATGCATTGACATACTAAAACACAACATAAATTTCAAAAGTATTGTTCCACAATGAGTCGATGTAATTTGGACATACATGAATTTTGATTACCGCTACATGAAATTTCAAAAGCATTTCTCAAGGCCACTAAAAAAATATTTCTCAAGCCCACTAAAAAATAGTATCATATATTATTTAAATATACTACATATAATGCATGAAGCACTCTCTCTCTCTCTCTCTCCAAAATTTTCAGATTTACAAGAAATAATGCATGGTTTACAACACTTTAATGCACCTAACTTTCAAAATTGCAACAAAGTAAGTATATTGTACAACAAAAAACAGCGTGGTGTCATTTTAAGATCAAAATGCTACCAAACAACATTAATGCTATTAAAAACACCCTTTCACAAAAAATTACAACCATTTAAGCAAAATGTACAATAGCTTTTAAGTAAATACAAGTCATAAAATACAAAGCACAAGTATTTAAAGCACAATGATTTTAAGGTCAACAATCTATTTAACACATATAATTAATACAATAATTAATTCACCCATTCACAAAAATATACAATCATTTAACCATAATGTACAAGCTAATCAAGCTACTAAGCCAAGTACTTAAAAATAAAGCCATTAGGCTGGGCACAGTGGTCGGTCGACCGGACCGGTCGCCCCTGCGCTGACCGAGTCACCGCCACTGCAATCACAAGATCGATGAAGGTAGGACGGCTCCAAAATTCACAAACCAGTCACCTTCTTAACCGATTAATGCATTCCACAAAAGAAGAAAAAAAATGTACCGTTACATATCAAAACAAAAACGGAGATGAAACGAAAGAAGAAAAGAACAATCATCAATCAAGCCAAAACAAATCAAACTTATTCTATCTATGGTCCACGAACAGAAAGTATACAACAATAAAACCCAAAATCTACATCTACCTTAGTTCTAACCGCATCTCAAAACCACCATCACGGTCAACACAACATAAAACCTTAGAGAGAGTTTTCATTTGATATTCAAGAAAAAGGTCTGATTTTCTTGCAAACATAGATTGTTGGTTATGTTCGGTTATCAAGATAAGAAAGGAAGGAAGAGTATGTGATGTTTGTGTGGTTGCAAATCATGGCTGCGCATTTTTGTGAGGAAAATTAGGGCAGGAATGAGGTTATTTAGGTTTTGTAAGCGTATTTATAAGTCCTAACATTTGGGTTATATACCGGTTTGGTTGTTAATTGGGCTAGCCAAATGATATCACAAATTGTTTGGTAGTTTTATCATGGGCCTTAATAGATATTGATGGTTAAAGTTTGTTTAGGCTGAAAATGGTTTTAGACTAATTACTAATTGAGCCGTATATTATTTGTATGGTATAGTTGATTTTGGGCTAATTTTGATATTTGGTTCATGTGAATAATGTATATTAAAAATGAAAATGTAGGGGGTATATATATAGTGTAAAAAAGATGGATTTTTTGAAATAAAAATAAAAATATAAATGTTGGTCGCCTTATTATGCCTAAAAGGTCGCATGTAGGTCAGAAAATTTAAAAGTGATTGTGCTGAAGGAAAGAATCAAGATTTCTATTTTGGTAGCTTCGGTTAACAGTAAACGAAATTATACTACTGCTTTTTTATTTTTTTATGGGTCCCAATACCGTCTTCCACGATGTATGGGGAGGTTGAGATGTAGACACCCTTACCCCTACCTAAGGTAGAGAGGCTGCTTCCAGTTCAATCTAAGATAGGAATGGACCTCCGGCCTTTTGTAGGGAGTGAGGATCGAACCATTGACCTCTAGGTTAAGATGCAAGAGGTTCTTCAACTGATCCAACCCTAAAATTATTGTTATTTGTAAATTAATCATTAAAAAAAATATAACCGCATAACATCACATTACCAGAAAATATAGTCACAGGGTACCCGCCGCCGCATTGCGCGGGTACCCTGCTAGTATTATTTAAATAACTAATCAATTAATAGAGTAGATTAACCCACTACCTCATAATCACATATTCCCGGTTCTTGACTCTTTCCTTACCTGACTCTCCCCTTCCCACTTCCCAATTAATTAGGATCCTACTTTTCACCATGATATATAGAGGTCCATGATATATTGATATCCGACGATTTACAAATCAGAAAGAAAAGTTTTCAGCAAACATTGAGGGCACTCAGAAAATTGTGGGGAGGGCACTCAACATTTTCCTTAAAAATTTGACCTTTTTTTATATATGATTTTCTCAGATTTTGCGTACCTAGAAGAGCTTTGTTGGGGGCATGTCCCCCCACTACTCATAAGCTGCCTCTGCCCCCGCTAGTTACTCTATAGGAGAAGAAATGGAGATGGGACCTGTAAGATGAAGAACGAAGGAAAATGGTACTATTTATTGAAGGAATTGAAGAAAGAAAAATGAAGAAGAAGATAAGTGAGATGGGGCATCTTAACGGCCAAACAAACGGACGTTTAAAAAAAGAACCGGGGGTGTTATTCTTTGCAACGTTAAGAACTGTCCATGCAACTTTAAATTTAAAGTACTATAGATACAAGTAATTTATTCTTAACTTAATACAATAAGATACTCAGTTGGGCCAACACTTAACTTTACATGAGTATTAAGTGAACCCAAAACGAAATTACGCCCCCACATCCTGCCGTCCTGATATTCTATATCTAATGTTTACAAACAAAAACTTCCAAATTATTCAACGAATAGTGTTAAGATTAATATTATATTTTATGTTTTTATTAAAATATTTATTACTATATATATTTTTTAAACTAATCATGATACACTCTCTTCCACATATTTAACAGTTTAATATAGATCTCAAATTCTTTAAAGATTAAATGAATAAAATGATCACTTATTTTCTCACATTAAAAAAATAAAATAAAATAAAAATAAAACTCACTTTCATATATTTTTTTTTATAATATCTCACAAACCGTTAATCGTTACATGAAAAGAATTATACCATCGTGATGAGAATTTAAATCATCTTTTTATAAATGACACTTATTATATACTTTTGACAAACTTTCAATTTTTTTTTTCATTTTTTTTTGAGAGTTGAAATTTACGCTTGAAAAAATCACATACGACTTTTTATTTTAATATCACATAGTGTGATTTTATGAAATCACATGTGATTTATGAAATCACAAGTGATTTCTAAAATAACAAATCGTATGTGATTTTTTCAGACGCAAATTTTAACATTAAAACACTTTTTGTAAGTCTATTATGGAATTATATGGAGACGAGTTTTATCCAAAGGAGCAACATCGTGATTATGATCTCGTACGAATGTACGAAGAAACGGTAGAAGTTGTAAGAGAGATACACAACCAAACAACTTATCTAAATCTTAAAGCCGATTTAGTGAAACACATTTGGCGTCGAACAAATGCACACTAATTTAATTTGTCATTTTATTTGAATTTCTGTTGTAATGATTTTAGTTTTATTTGAACTATTATGTAATGTTTTTTTTATTATAAATGAAATTTTAATTTTTTTTGTTAAAAAAATTGAAAATAAAAATAATAAAAAAAATGGAGATGCCTTTCTTCTTATTACACCATGTTGATCATGAGATAGTACAGAAGAGAGAAAGCTGATGTAGCAGGGTATATCGGTCTCTTGGGTTCCTTATTACACTTGGTCGAGTAAGTAAAAACTGAATTTCCCTTATATCACATGAGTCCTATATAAGCACATTAGTAGCTCTGTGTGGGTTCATTCAACCTATTCACTTTACATTAGTTCAAACACTTCATTTTGTTCTTCAAATATATTTATTTGATCCATATGGAGTTTTATACAAAAAAGCTTGACAAACTCAGAATTAAACTAAAATACATACTATTAGCCACCAACAACTTTGGCGAAGGCAACAAAATCGCTATTGGTGGGTTTGGACCGGTGTACAAAGGAGAGCTCCCTCTCCCTATGGGAGGGATTATTACAGTCGCTATCAAACGCCTAGATCCAAGATACGGGCAAGGGAACACTCAGTTCTGGCAAGAGATCATGATGCTTCACGCTTATGAACATCCAAATTTGGTGTCTCTCTTGCACTTTTGTGATGAGGGTGTTGAGAGGATCCTTGTATACGAGTTTGTATCTGGTGGCAGCCTCAACAGTCACCTAAATAGCTCTAGTCTGAAATGGGACAAACGCCTTAAGGTATGTTTTGGGGTTGCTAAGGCTCTACAGTATCTTCATGATCCACAAGAGAAATACCATAGAGTTACCCACAGGGACATTAAAAGTGGAAACATACTTGTAGATGAAACTTGGTTTCCTAAACTTTCAGATTTTGGCTTATCAAGAATGGGCCCAGCTAACCAAGAGCAATCAGTTGTTGTCACTAACGGTGTTGGTACGCCTGGATATACTTGTCCAGTGTATGGGTCAACAGGGTTTCTGGTAAAAGAGGCTGATGTGTACTCTTTTGGAGTGGTTATGTTTGAATTAATGTGTGGAAGACTATGCTGTGACTATAAAAATGGTCAAGTGACTCGCGATTACGTACCAATGTGGAAACAATGTACTGATGAAAAAAGAGTGGATGCTATTGTTTTCCATGGTCTAAAGAAACATACATGTTGATACAAAAGTTGGGCGTACCTGGTTATGGGCTTATACTCTCGTACCAATTCACTCCTTAGCACTTGTTACCTGCGTACTAAGAAAATAAGACAACACTGTTAGGCTTATCGAGGGATTGTCTCCCCCGATTAGACTCCGGCGTGAGAGTAAGTAATCGATTTAAGGTTCTCGTAAAGAGTTAGGGTTATATATCGTACCTTTGAATGAGGGATGTCATTCCTTATATAGGGGCTGAAACCGTGTAGGTTTCTTGCTCCTTACTTTTCGCATACGTGATGCTTATCCGTGGTAAGGATATCTATTCCATGAATAGGTAATCCTTATCGCATACCCGGTTAAGTTTGTTTGGGCTTTGGGCTTTATGAGCCCAAGCCATGTTTATTACGGGCCGTTATTCGTTATAATAGCCCACTCGTGGTGGGTTTGGGCCAAGTAATGTTTATCATTTGGGCTTGTGGCCCAAATATAGACTATACGTCATCATGTCCCCCCAGTCTAGTGTGCGCGGCTCGTAGCCGCGGATACTAGACTTAATATTATCAGCGGTAAGCGTGGCGGGAGATCAAGGAAGTTTTACCGCCTATTTTCTAAGTGCAATGCACCAAACAATAAATGGATACCTTGAAAATTGGGGGAAGTGTCCACGTAGCCCTCGGAAATCGGGAAAAAGTGCTTGTACCCGTTCAACTCCAGCCATACGTTTTTGTGAGTGGGTTCCACGTGGAAACAAACTAGGGTTTTTACCACTCCCTATATAAGAGTGACCGCCCCATTTTTTACAATCACACAGTAAAACACACACTTGCTATTCACCTATTTTGAAAGCTTATTTGCAAAGAAAATATTTCATTTTCGTAGGTAATTTGTGTGCACCTGCCTTAGTATTTGATGAAGATGGTTGCTCAATTGGAAGATTTTCGCTCTGCGATGTCCATTGAGGATGTTACTGAGTTTGCGTCTGACTACTTTGTGCCGCTGGATGTCCATCCAGAGTCACCAGATGTGGACGCATGTATTGCTGATTTCCCCGAAGGGAAAATAGGTTTATACAAAAAATTCTTTGAGTACGCGAATCATCGCGTCCCCATATCTATTTTTCTGAGCGATTTGCTCAATCATTATCGCCTTCACATCTCTCAGCTGCACTGTATAGGTGCGGCTAAGGTGTCGAATTTTGAAGTAAACTGCCGTTTACTCGTGATAGAACCGACCGCGGCCTTATTCCGCTCCTTTTACCACACTACGTGGTCAAATGGTTGGGTTTCTTTTGCGAAGCGTCAGGGGGCGCTTCAGTGTTATACAGAGAAAGTGGACGCCCTAAAGAATTGGAGGGAGTACTTCTTTTGGGTTGATGACATGGTCTTTCCCTTTCCCCATGAGTTTTATACTCAGGATACATTGCCAAGGGATGGGCGCCCCGCACCCAACTCTTACAGGCTAGTTGATGCGCAGACTTTAGATGCCAACCGACTGGCCATTAACCCCTATCCGAAGGAGTTTTTGGTACATATGGGGTTGAGCCGCGCTTATTTTGGCGCTGCAGATGAGGTGCCTACTTTCCTGAGTGAGAATGGCCGGGGTGGGTGTTCATCCCTTCTACTTCAAGCTTTGTAAGTCTTTTGTATATGTGCGCTTTTAATAACTAATCCTTTTGTCTTTCTTGCTTTATTGATGTGCGCAGAGATGGATCTATTCGCTGTGGTGAAGCTGGACAAGCCGAAGCTGGTAACTATAGGGGTGCGCCCTCTGAGGGAAGGTGAGCAGCCCCTACTGGAGGCGACAGAGGGTCGTTTGACCACCCTGCTAGAGGCGGTTCCTGAGAACACACCACCGCTCCAAGTGACGCCTGTTCAGAGCGTGGCGCCTGATGCGGAGGTGGCGCCCACTGTGGAGGTGGCGCACAAGGAGGCGCAATCTGGATCGTCTGACAGCATTAAGATCCTTAATCCTGAGGAGGTGCTGAGGGAGGAAGTCGCGCAGAATGTTAAGCGCAAGGGAGAGGCTGGAGGCAGTGGGACCAGAAAGAGGCGTCGACACGTCATCAGGGACGCGGAGTCGAATGCGGAAGAGACATCTACTTCTGGCGCACGGTTGAAGGTTGATGATGTTTCTCCGTTTCTGTAAGTGTCTGCGTTTTTATCATCCTTCTCTCCTTTTTATTTTTTTTTTATTTTTTTTTATCATATTACTTGTTGTAATATTTACTAACTGTTTTTTGTTGCGTAGGGATGATGCTGCGAAGAATGATGGGGTCTTCGTTGATGAGGTTTCCTCTCCACAGAATGAAAACAGGGAGGGGAAGACCAAGGTTGCTGATGGCGGCGAGGCGCAGCAGCTAATGGATGAGCTGGCTGCGACCACTGCGCGCCAAGCTGAGCTGGTGGCTCAGCTGAAAGGGAAGTATGTTGGGGAGAGCAGTGCTCTTGCCCAAAAGTAAGAGGAGTTGGTGACACTCCGTGCGCAGTTGGCTAATGCGCAAGTGGAGTTGGAGGCCTCGAGGGCGTATGCTGAAAAGATTGTTGGGGATAAGGTGAGCATGCTAGCTGACCTTAGGTATGCGAGGGCTAAGCTTGAGCAAATAAAGGCTAAAGCGACCTGGTCGGTGGCATATCTTGATGAGAAGAGGGCTGAGCATCGTGCCAGCGTCCAGGAGTTTCAGGAGCGCGTGGAGAAGACGATTGCCTTGCAAGAGGAGAAGCTGCGCGCCCTCAGTATAGAGTATTGATGAGTACTCAAACACTCATCATTTTTAGTCAGTTTGAACTGCAAAAACATATAAAAACACTCAGAAATGCAAAAAAATACTAAAAATATTTCAAAATTGTGTTTTATATGTTTTAGATGCAAAATGAGCAAAAACAGATGAAAAACGTATAAAGTTTGCAAAATTGGCAGTTTCAGTCCCCCAACTTTCATAAAATTACAAAAATTAGTCCCTGGTCATTCAAAATATGGAAAATTATCACCAAAGGTCCCTTTACAATCATAAGTTGTCATATTTAGTCCTTTGGTGAAAAATTGGAAAGTTTTGGAAATTTACACTTTTGGTCCCTGGAGTTTCAAATATTGGCAGAAAAGGTCCCTGGTGGGATAATTTTGAATAAAAAATCATTTTGGGTCCTTGGGAAGTTACAAAAGTTATTTTTAGTCCTTGGTGTGAAGTTTTGAGAAAATTGCATTTTGGTCCCTTAAACTTTCACATTTTGCAAAAATAGTCCTCGGGGTTTAAAATTTTGGAAAATATTAATTTTTGTTCTTATAACATTCAAATGTTATCAAAGTTACCCCTGGTGGATATTTTTAGAAAATCACATTTTCAGCCCTCATGATTTCTGTAATTACAAAGTTGGTCCTTGTGATGTTATAAAGTTACAACCAAATGGACCCTTAATAATCTAAACCCAAAAACCAAACCACCCATTCAACCCAACACACCCCCTGATCCAACATGATCCCCCCAAGCCCATTACACCCCAAGCCCACCCAAAAGCTTAAACCTATCTCCCCGTTTGTATTACCCACCCTAGTCAAACCAGGGTCAAACTCATCTCCCACCTCACTTCCCACTAACCTGCTACAAACCAAACTCACCCCCATCATTACCCTAGCCTGCCTTCACCCCTTCAACACTCCACCCTCCTCCTACACACCAAACAACAACTAAACTCCAAACTACATCCCTGACATCAAGTATTTCCAAAGAAAAAAGCCAAAACTCAGTTTGGGCGCCAAAGTTCATAAACGGCCAAGATCAAAATTGGCCATCCAAGGGCTACAATGATTGATGGGAAAGCTCAAGTGGGTTCTGAAAACCCTAATCCAGCAATATAAAAGAAGAAAAAGGAAGCAGAAGAGAGTAGTAGAAGTTAGTAATAGTTAGTAACTTAGAGTATTGTAGCTTTAGTGTAATCTTTAGCCTGAACTCATGTTTTCAGATTAGTTGTAATTTTTAATCATTGTAATTTTCTGTTAATCAGTATAATTTCAGTTTGTTTTGAACATTTGCTTGAAATTCACTTAAAAGCCTTAATTTAGTTATTCAATGTTAATTATGTTTCATAAGCTCATTTTCTGATTCATAAGCACATTTAGGCTCTTTTAGTAGATTACATTTAGTTTATTCTCATTTACGTCAAATTTTTCATATAATCTTCAAAAATACAAAAATATTAGTGTAAAATTGTTTTTAGCTTGTTTACTGTTTGCTTATTAGCTCCACTTATTCACTACTTAATCATAGTTCAGAGTAGCTTGTTTGAGTAATTTAATGCGTATGATGAGTAGGTTGCAGTTTTAAACTCAGTTATTGAAGTTTTACATAGGTACAGTTCAAATTAGTCCCATACAGCTTAATATGTGTTGACTATTTAAACAGCTTATATACTGGTCCACTATTGCTTTTCCTTGCTTATTATGTCTAATAGGTGACACTTATGCTGAGTTAGTAGTTTAAAGTGCATTAGCATAGATTTGAGTATGGAACTGTCCATTCTTAGTCTTTAGTCCATGTCCTTATTGCTTAGCTTAGGATGCTTATTTCTGATAGTTAGTTGCCTCTATTTACCATATTATGCTTATTAGAGTAGTGCCTCTCATTGTAGCAGCTCAAAATTCTTATTTGCCTAAAAAATCCATAGCAGACCAACTGTTATGGGGTGTTTGGTTCAGGGTGATCCAGGGTGCATCAAGGTGGTTTAAGTATAGCTTCTAGTTTCTTTTGATCACTTTAGGTATTACTAAAACTATTCAAGCATAAATTGGTAGGTTTGGTTCAATTTAGTCAAAATACCTTTGTAATCCATCTTAGTAGTAATCTGTTAAGGTTTAGGAGTGATATAATCATCATTTAGGTTTAGTATCTATTAATATAGCTTATTCTAGTCTTGTTATACCCTTAAACATCCATATCATTCAGAAAGACAGGATCAAACCTCAAAGAAGTCAAAGTTTCAAGTTCAAGCAAAAAGTCAAAATTCACCATTTGTGCAGAAAACCAGAATTTGTGGGAATTTTAGGGATTTATGTGTAAGGATCCAGACCTCAAGCTTTTTATATGTTTTAGATTGACAGCTTAGCTTTAGAATTCCATGGATTGCTTATTTTTCAGATTTTTTTAATGTTGGCTTATTGGTGCTCAAAGTAGCCTGCAGGGCAAGGTGTATGCCCTGCTCCACAGACCTGACCAAAACCATCCTTTTTCAATAAGCCTTTAGTTGTTCTCCAGTGGGACCCACTGTGTGTTCTTTGGCTTTTTAGAAAGCCAATCAGCCGATGATCAAGGTTCATTGCTTATTTTCATGTTTCTTGCTTATTCACTAGGTCTGCAATTCCCATTTACTTTTGTCCATTTTCTGATTGAAAGCTAAGTTCTCAGATTACATGCCCAACTTCTAAGCCCTCCCCTGCCTTCACTAGTGGGACCCAGGGCTTGATTATTAGCTTTTTGGAAAGCCCCCAAGCTCAGCTTGTTGTATTGGTCCCCCAAGTATCCCAGTGGGCCCCACAGGCCTGCAAAGGTCGCCCATTTGGGTTGTTTGGCATGCAGTCTTGGCCAAATGCTTATTAGCCTTCCAGTGCTTATTGCATGTACTTATCTGATCAAATTGACTTGTTTCAAGTTCTTATATATATGTTTTAGTTTATATCTCAGATTGGTAGTTTGTGGTTGGCTTTTTCAAAGATTCCAAGTTCTTATAAGCTTGAAAACTAATTCTGCAAATTCCATAAGCACTCATAAGTGCTTATTTTTGTGATTCAGCCAAACTTCCTTTTTTAAAGTTTATTATTTTTAGTTTTTAAGTAGTTTTGTAAAAAGAAAATCAGAAAAAGCCAAATTTTCCTAAAGTGATAGCTTCTATTTAAGAAGCTTATTGCTTAAGTGCTTATTTTCCTTAAGCACTTTATGTTTTTATAATTTTACTAAGTTCCTGTAGTTGTGAAATAATTTCTATAATTTTTTCAGATTTTTCTCTTTTCATTTAGTATTTTTAATAATTAATATTAGTTTTTATTAATTAATAATTAGTTAATAATTAATAGTAATTATTTAAATAGTCTTAAAAATATATTTTCTGTTTTAAAATTAGTTTTATATTATTTTAGATTTTTCTAAGTTTTAATTTTATTTTTCTAAGCTTATTTTACATTTTCCTATTATTTAGTGTAATTTTAATTAGTTAAATTAGTTTTTAATTAATAGTAATTATATAAAAAGTAGGAAAAATATATTTTAAGTTTGAAAATTAGTTTTATAATATTTTAGATTTTTCCAAATTTATTTTTCATATTTTTAGTGTAATTTCATAATTAGTTATAATTTAGGTTAATTTAAATAATTAATAAGTAATTAGAAAATAGTAATTAATTAATAATAATTAATTAAATAGTGTAAAAATTAATTTTAATTTTCTTAAAAGTTTATTTTATTATTAGGATTGTAAAAATGTGATTTTCATCTTTGTAAGTATTTTATTTTACTAAAACTCGCGTTTTATTTCGTACGTCAACGTAACTTTAATTCAAACGAACGTGTTTTTAGACTTAGCTCACGTTTTTAGGATATCTCTTCATCAGTAAATGTTAATATAATATTTCTAAGTTATTTTCATTCCTAATTTCATAGTGTAATCATTCACAACCCCTTCCTGTCCAAATTCACCCGATCACGAAACCGTTTTGATTACAATCCACACCTCGTCGGGACATAACGACCCGGGGAAACACTATATTCCGCGGAGCATTTATTCTAAGCTGTTTGACTATTATAGTTGACCATTCACAAGTGGTTGACCAATAATTATCTGACGGTTTAGCACCAATCAAATTTCGGCGCCGCTGCCGGGGAGGTTGTGTGCGTATCTAAACGGTTTTTCTGATTAGTGTCTTTGGAATTCGTTCCATTGTACATTTATCCATCCTTTGTTCATATTTTCCCATTATCAAAACAAAATCATTCACGAAAACTTTTTAAACTCAGTTTTCAACGAACACAAAAAACACAAAAACATTTTCTTTATCATTTGTATAAAATGTTTATCCAAAAACCCAAAAATACTCTCCTTTACCCTTTCACATCTTTGATTCTTCATCCCTACCCCTCTATACACATTTGATTCTTTCTATGTCTCATCCACACTTTCTGATTTGCCAATGGTGTGGTAATCCTTATAATGGTGGCAATTGCCCCAGTTGTGGCATGGTAGAATCAGGAAACGGGTCTGTCTATAACCAAGATCCCTACTCCTACCATGACACGACTGATTCATTCCATCAGTTACCACACCATCAGTCTCAGCAGTTTTACTGTTGTGAGTACTGTGGTGGTTCACACTGCAGTTCTGATTGTCAATCAAGAAACACGCTTGTCTATGAGCAGTTTCCTGATAACAATTTAGTCTTTAGCACATACGACTCACAGCCTCAACAGTTTTACTGTTGTGATTACTGTGGAGGTCCACACTTCAGCTCAGATTGTCAAACGGGAAATCCATATCCTTGTGACAATTTTGACACACCTTATTACGACCAACCTCCACAGTACGATATGAATCATGCACTTCTTCCAGAAATGCAAAATATGATGAAAATCGTTGATGAGCTTAAGGGTTTAGTTCAAGACTTTGCCCAAAGACACACTCATCAAAAATCCATGGAATAATTGCTTGCTGAAGAGCAGGCTGCTAGAATAAATTCCCAAGATGCCTATGAAAAATCTGTGAGGGAATCCATTGCAAAAGAAAAAGCAGCCAGATGTAGCTCTCAGTTCCGTTTTATTCCTGATGACAGTGATGATGAGGATACACTTGACATCCTTGAATTTTATAAAACTTCAAGTTCATCAGTTGATACCCCAGCAGTTGAGATTCCATCTCAAACAACTGCTATCACACCCGAGGTTCCCACTCACTCTTTGATCATGGGGGACGCGCATCTAGACACTGTTCCTGAAAGGGAATCGGACGAATTCATAAAGTCTAGTGTTGAGAACCTTGTTCCAATCCCAGGAGAGTTACAGGGAACTCTTGAGCATATGTGTGATTTCCTTCCCCTATTGAGTGTCCTAAAGATCAATTTGAGACTTTCTCAGATTTTAGCGATGATTGTATATCTTATGGAGACATCGAGTATGTTGAGGCATCAGTTCCACAAACTGATGCTGATCATCTTCTTGAGGAGTTCGCCGATGAACTTACTCACATCAATCCACTTTCATTGGAAAGTGATGATGGTCTCCTTGACTTCGAAGCCGATCTGGGAGAAATTGAAAGTCTCCTATCTCATGATCCGTCACTCACTTCTTATCCCAGCAGTCCAATAGAGAATATTGATCACTTTGTTCCCGAAACATTCAATACCACTCTCACCAATCCTCTATTTGAATTCGAATCTGAATTCAATTTGACTTCTGATAATCCACTCTTTGATATTCAGAATGAGGATTGTGATGAGTCTATTCCGGAACACGAATTCACAGATTCACATCTTGTGAATAATTCTCTTCATGAGGAGTTCTCCGGTGAACTCACTCATCATGTCATGACTCCTCCGGAGTTTGATAGCCCGGGGGGAGATGCTCTCAATCATGAGGATTTGCAAATTCCCACCCACCCTCCCGGGTTGTTTACGAGCTTACCCTTTGAAATCCAAACTCAGGCTATTGAGCCTCCTCTTGAGGAAGAAGATCAAATCATGATTTTCGTCATGATTTTCTTCCTTTTCTTCACCTATAAGGTGACTTCTTCTCTTCTTCACTCCTTCGGGAATGAAGATACCATCTTTGATCCCGGCATTTTCATGTATCATTATCTTGAGCCGGATACTTATCTCATCGGTGTGGAACTTTCACGTGCTTCATATGTTTGTCCAAACATTTTGAATGAAAGTCCGATTGAGATTGCTTCTTCCACATCATGCTTCCCCAAGGACAAATGAATTCGGGGTCGAGTCAAGCTAGCAACTCGGTAAACAAAACCAGTAGCATGCTTATAGGGTTTTCACCCTAAGTGTGGGGGAGTCCCCCATGCTATGGTTACAAATAGAGTGAAAATACAAAATGGTGTTTTCCACGCTTAGCTTGTAATGTTGCCCTTTTACATTCAAAATGTCGGCATAATAGCCGGGATTTTGAATATTGAGGACAATATTCATGCTTAGTGTGGGGGGGGGGGGGGGTATTCGCTATTCTAGCGAATTTTATCACATTTTACTATATAATACCCCCGTTTTAGCCAAAATTTTAAAAATTTTAAATTTTTTTTTCACTGGTGCTTCAAAATTTTTGTGGTAATCAATCCGCCTTGTCTAAGCAACAAAAGGGATTGGATAGTCCAGGAGCAAACGGCTCTTGGTAAAGACATATCAAATCCGTTTACGGCTGGCAATTTGCCCAAAATTGTATGGTTCCTCAACTCCCCAAAAACAAATGAGTTGGCTAGCCCGCAAGATTATGGCTTGTGGTAAAGGCCGTGGAAAAACCATAATTGGTAATTAGCTCACCAAGATGTTGACTATTCCATCAAGAGCTGGCTAGTCCAGGAGCAAACGGCTCCTGGTAAAGACAAATCAAATCCGTTGACAGCTGGTGGTTTGCTCAAAATCACACGGTTATCAGGTGTGCCACAGTTCTTACACCTGGCTACTCCAGAAGTGATGGCTTTTGGTAAAGAGTTTTTCAAATCTATCAAGTTTTCAAAACAGTATTGCTAGGGACTAGCAATAGTTTAGTGTGGGGGATTGATGAGTACTCAAACACTCATCATTTTTAGTCAGTCTGAACTGCAAAAACATACAAAAACACTCAGAAATGCAAAAAAATACTAAAAATATTTCAAAATTGTGTTTTATATGTTTTAGATGCAAAATGAGCAAAAACAGATGAAAAACGTATAAAGTTTGCAAAATTGGCAGTTTCAGTCCCCCAACTTTCATAAAATTACAAAAATTAGTCCCTGGTCATTCAAAATATGGAAAATTATCACCAAAGGTCCTTTTACAATCATAAGTTGTCATATTTAGTCCTTTGGTGAAAAATTGGAAAGTTTTGGAAATTTACACTTTTGGTCCCTGGAGTTTCAAATATTGGCAGAAAAGGTCCTTGGTGGGATAATTTTGAATAAAAAATCATTTTGGGTCTTTGGGAAGTTACAAAAGTTATTTTTAGTCCTTGGTGTGAAGTTTTGAGAAAATTGCATTTTGGTCCCTTAAACTTTCACATTTTGCAAAAATAGTCCTCGGGGTTTAAAATTTTGGAAAATATTAATTTTTGTCCTTATAACATTCAAATGTTATCAAAGTTACCCCTGGTGGATACTTTCAGAAAATCACATTTTCAGCCCTCATGATTTCTGTAATTACAAAGTTGATCCTTGTGATGTTATAAAGTTACAACCAAATGGACCCTTAATAATCTAAACCCAAAAACCAAACCACCCATTCAACCCAACACACCCCCTGATCCAACATGATCCCCCCAAGCCCATTACACCCCAAGCCCACCCAAAAGCTTAAACCTATCTCCCCGTTTGTATTACCCACCCTAGTCAAACCAGGGTCAAACTCATCTCCCACCTCACTTCCCACTAACCTGCTACAAACCAAACTCACCCCCATCATTACCCTAGCCTGCCTTCACCCCTTCAACACTCCACCCTCCTCCTACATAGCAAACAACAACTAAACTCCAAACTACATCCCTGACATCAAGTATTTCCAAAGAAAAAAGCCAAAACTCAGTTTGGGCGCCAAAGTTCATAAACGGCCAAGATCAAAATTGGCCATCCAAGGGCTACAATGATTGATGGGAAAGCTCAAGTGGGTTCTGAAAACCCTAATCCAGCAATATAAAAGAAGAAAAAGGAAGCAGAAGAGAGTAGTAGAAGTTAGTAATAGTTAGTAACTTAGAGTATTGTAGCTTTAGTGTAATCTTTAGCCTGAACTCATGTTTTCAGATTAGTTGTAATTTTTAATCTTTGTAATTTTCTGTTAATCAGTATAATTTCAGTTTGTTTTGAACATTTGCTTGAAATTCACTTAAAAGCCTTAATTTAGTTATTCAATGTTAATTATGTTTCATAAGCTCCTTTTCTGATTCATAAGCACATTTAGGCTCTTTTAGTAGATTACATTTAGTTTATTCTCATTTACATCAAAATTTTCATATAATCTTCAAAAATACAAAAATATTAGTGTAAAATTGTTTTTAGCTTGTTTACTGTTTGCTTATTAGCTCCACTTATTCACTGCTTAATCATAGTTCAGAGTAGCTTGTTTGAGAAATTTAATGCGTATGATGAGTAGGTTGCAGTTTTAAACTCAGTTATTGAAGTTTTACATAGGTACAGTTCAAATTAGTCCCATACAGCTTAATATGTGTTGCCTATTTAAATAGCTTATATACTGGTCCACTATTGCTTTTCCTTGCTTATTATGTCTAATAGGTGACACTTATGCTGAGTTAGTAGTTTAAAGTGCATTAGAATAGATTTGAGTATGGAACTGTCCATTCTTAGTCTTTAGTCCATGTCCTTATTGCTTAGCTTAGGATGCTTATTTCTGATAGTTAGTTGCCTCTATTTACCATATTATGCTTATTAAAGTAGTGCCTCTCATTGTAGCAGCTCAAAATTCTTATTTGCCTAAAAAATCCATAGCAGACCAACTGTTATGGGGTGTTTGGTTCAGGGTGATCCAGGGTGCATCAAGGTGGTTTAAGTATAGCTTCTAGTTTCTTTTGATCACTTTAGGTATTACTAAAACTATTCAAGCATAAATTGGTAGGTTTGGTTCAATTAAGTCAAAATACCTTTGTAATCCATCTTAGTAGTAATCTGTTAAGGTTTAGGAGTGATATAATCATCATTTAGGTTTAGTATCTATTAATATAGCTTATTCTAGTCTTGTTATACCCTTAAACATCCATATCATTCAGAAAGACAGGATCAAACCTCAAAGAAGTCAAAGTTTCAAGTTCAAGCAAAAAGTTAAAATTCACCATTTGTGCAGAAAACCAGAATTTGTGGGAATTTTAGGGATTTATGTGTAAGGATCCAGACCTCAAGCTTTTTATATGTTTTAGATTGACAGCTTAGCTTTAGAATTCCATGGATTGCTTATTTTTCAGATTTTTTTAATGTTGACTTATTGGTGCTCAAAGTAGCCTGCAGGGCAAGGTGTATGCCCTGCTCCACAGACCTGACCAAAACCATCCTTTTTCAATAAGCCTTTAGTTGTTCTCCAGTGGGCCCCACTGTGTGTTCTTTGGCTTTTTAGAAAGCCAATCAGCCCATGATCAAGGTTCATTGCTTATTTTCATGTTTCTTGCTTATTCACTAGGTCTACAATTCCCATTTACTTTTGTCCATTTTCTGATTGAAAGCTAAGTTCTCAGATTACATGCCCAACTTCCAAGCCCTCCCCTGCCTTCACTAGTGGGACCCAGGGCTTGATTATTAGTTTTTTGGAAAGCCCCCAAGCTCAGCTTGTTGTATCAGCTTTTGTATTGGTCCCCCAAGTATCCCAGTGGGCCCCACAGGCCTGCAAAGGTCACCCATTTGGGTTGTTTGACATGCAGTCTTGGCCAAATGCTTATTAGCCTTCCAGTGCTTATTGCATGTACTTATCTGATCAAATTGACTTGTTTCAAGTTCTTATATATCTGTTTTAGTTTATATCTCAGATTGGTAGTTTGTGGTTGGCTTTTTCAAAGATTCCAAGTTCTTATAAGCTTGAAAACTAATTCTGCAAATTCCATAAGCACTCATAAGTGCTTATTTTTGTGATTCAGCCAAACTTCCTTTTTTAAAGTTTATTATTTTTAGTTTTTAAGTAGTTTTGTAAAAAGAAAATCAGAAAAAGCCAAATTTTCCTAAAGTGATAGCTTCTATTTAAGAAGCTTATTGCTTAAGTGCTTATTTTCCTTAAGCACTTTCTGTTTTTATAATTTTACTAAGTTCCTGTAGTTGTGAAATAATTTCTATAATTTTTTCAGATTTTTCTCTTTTCATTTAGTATTTTTAATAATTAATATTAGTTTTTATTAATTAATAATTAGTTAATAATTAATAGTAATTATTTAAATAGTCTTAAAAATATATTTTCTGTTTTAAAATTAGTTTTATATTATTTTAGATTTTTCTAAGTTTTAATTTTATTTTTCTAAGCTTATTTTACATTTTCCTATTATTTAGTGTAATTTTAATTAGTTAAATTAGTTTTTAATTAATAGTAATTATATAAAAAGTAGGAAAAATATATTTTAAGTTTGAAAATTAGTTTTATAATATTTTAGATTTTTCCAAATTTATTTTTCATATTTTTAGTGTAATTTCATAATTAGTTATAATTTAGGTTAATTTAAATAATTAATAAGTAATTAGAAAATAGTAATTAATTAATAATAATTAATTAAATAGTGTAAAAATTAATTTTAATTTTCTTAAAAGTTTATTTTATTATTAGGAATGTAAAAATGTGATTTTCATCTTTGTAAGTATTTTATTTTACTAAAACTCGCGTTTTATTTCGTACGTCAACGTAACTTTAATTCAAACGAACGCGTTTTTAGACTTGGCTCACGTTTTTAGGATATCTCTTCATCAGTAAATGTTAATATAATATTTCTAAGTTATTTTCATTCCTCATTTCATAGTGTAATCATTCACAACCCCTTCCTGTCCAAATTCACCCGATCACGAAACCGTTTTGATTACAATCCACACCTCGTCGGGACATAACGACCCGGGGAAACACTATATTCCGCGGAGCATTGATTCTAAGCTGTTTGACTATTATAGTTGACCATTCACAAGTGGTTGACCAATAATTATCTGACGGTTTAGCACCAATTAAGTTTGACGAGGAGTTGTATCCACACTTGATGTTCACTATTGCTGAGCGCAGGTATTTTTGTTTACTTCTCTTCATAATAACTTTATCGCCGTGCTTTTTACTTACACAAATTGTCTTTGTGAATGCAGGTGGTTGATTAGCCATGGGCTGCGCCTGGCAGCCCTGAGCACACTAGAGTCCGCAGAGGTAGTGGACGCTTTTGGAAAGGTGGTGCATTGCGCGATTGCGCGTGGTCGATCGCAGGCCATGGAGGATCTTCATGAGACCAAGCTACTGGAGAAGGACTTGGCGGAAGTCCCTGGGTACAGCCCTACAGCTTATGATGAGCTGCTGCAAGCAATGGCGGGGCTGAAGGTTCTTGAGTTACCGCACATTGGGAGGCTGGAGCGCGATCAAGATGACCCCATAGATGTGCTGATGGCAGGGTTGACATTGCAGCGCCATCTTGGGGATAATGCGGAGGAGGAATCAGATTACTATCTGAAACTTGATGTTTCGCAGCTTCAAGTTCCCGTGTTCGCGCGTCCTCGCGATATTCTCAAACCCTTTGCAATTGAGAGGGAGATTCCCTTGAAAGAAGTGCTAGAGCGACATGAGCAGAGGGTTGCTGTGAAGAAGGGTATCAAGGGCAAGGCCGTGATGTGTGGCTTTGGCGCTGCATACCTCCCTAGGTCAGATGGTGTGCCTGTAAGCGTTCCAACCGTGTCTATGCAGGATGCCATAACTTTGAGTAAGCTTAAGGAAGCTGGGAGTTCCGCCGCTCCGGAGGAGAGTCCGGAGCATCGCCATAGTATATAAGTTTTTTGTATATTTATGTATCTTTCCTTGTAATTTTTATTAATAAATGTGGAATAAGATACATTTTTGTTTTAAGTTCGTGACTTAAATATACTTGCATTGTTTGCTAAGTTTGATTTTTTAACTAAGTCCTTTAAGTGCGTGACTTTGAAGAATTATACTTGCATTGTTTGCGAAGTTTTATTATTTGACCAAGTGTCTTGGCTCGTTATATTGCTAAGCTCGTACGGTGTACTTGGTATATGCGCATCCGTCGTGGGGTGCGCGTGCGAAACTTACCTCGACGTCTCAAGAGTAAGGCGCTTAGCAAGGATGCGTGATCCAATGTTGATGGGTTTGCAACCCTCTTATTCAACGAGTAAATTAGTAGGTTAACTTATCCTGTATGCCTTCGTGGGTCTTTAAATGGTGCATGCACGCCATGTAGGCAGAAATATAAGATAAACAATATTGACATATATGCAATAAAGTAAAATGCGCTATGGAATTAGCTAGAAACCATAACATTTTATTGATACTTGCAAGTTATTTGAAAAAATAGAAAATACAATTCCTAGAAAAGAAAAGAAAGAATAACACTTATTGGGCACCTCGTAGGATGCAAGGGTGTTTGTGTAAGGGCCGTAGCCTAAAAGTAACATCTTTTGAGATTGCAGATGTTCCAAGTGCGCGCTAGGTCGTGACCTTCCATATCGCGCAGTCTGTATGCGCCGTTGCCGAGCGCGTCTGTGACCTCGTAAGGTCCTTCCCATTTAGGTCCGAGCTTGCCTGTGTCTTCTGCGTGGCTCGCGTCGTTGGCGCGGTAAACAAAGTCTCCTGGTCTGAATGAAGTGTGTTTGACTTTTTCATCATAATACTTCTTCATTTTTGCTTTAACCTTTGCTTCGCGTATAGCTGCGCGTTCGCGTCTTTCTTCCAGTATGTCTAAGTCTATGCGCCGTTCCTCGTCATTTGTCGTGACGTTGACTTCTGCTGTGCGTATAGTTGGCATTCCTATCTCGGCTGGTATGACGGCTTCTGTTCTATAGACTAGGGAAAATGGCGTGTCGCCAGTACTGGTTTTGATTGTTGTGCGATGCGCCCACAAGACATGCGAGAGCTCATCTACCCACCTTCCTTTGTGTCTGTCAAGGCGCGCTTTTATTCCTTCGCCTAGACTGCGATTTGCGCGCTCAACTAGGCCATTGGTTTGTGGGTGTTTGACTGAAGCAAAGTGTTGTGTGATGTTCAATTGTGCGCACCAATCTTTGAATGGGTTATCACAGAATTGTTTTCCGTTGTCTGATATGATCGCGCCCGGTAGTCCGAAGCGACAGACAATGTTGTCCCAAACAAAGCGTTTGACTTGGTTTCCCGTAATGTTCACCACCGCTTTTGCTTCGATCCACTTTGTAAAGTAGTCTATGGCTACGATGAGGAATTTTACTCCTCCAGCTGCGACAGGGAAAGGTCCTGCGATGTCAATACCCCATTTGTAAAATGGCCATGGTGAGGTAATTGGTGTTAGCTCTTGTTGTGGTCGGCGCGGAATTGGCCTATGTACTTGGCAATTGCTGCATTTTCTTATCAGATCGCGTGCATCGCGATGCATTGTTGGCCAATAGTACCCTGACCTTAGAGCGCTTGCCACCACGGATCGTGGCCCTGAGTGCATACTACATGATCCAGCGTGAATTTCGCGGAGGACGTAGTCTGCTTGAAGGGGTCCGACACATCTGAGCCATGGCTGTAGAAAAGACCGTCGATAGAGTACATTGTCGCGTAGTTCAAATCGTTGCGCTGCGCGCCGTATTCTTTGGGCGTCTTAATGATCTTGGGGTAGGACTCCCTTGCTAATAAATTCGATGATAGGTGTCATCCATGTAGGATCTTGTTCCTCTATCACCGTTGATATCTCCCTCTCCAAGATTGACTTGTTTTTTAGGGTTTCCACCAATACCTGTTTTGAGAGGTGTGCGAAGCTTGTGGATGCGATCTTGCTGAGTGCGTCCGCCTTCTTGTTATCTCCTCTAGGCACCTGTTTTATTGTGATCCTATCAAAGTTTTTGATCAAAGATTTTGTCTTTTCCAGGTATTGGGTCATGTGTTCATCCTTGGCCTCATATTCACCTAGCACGTGGTTAGCGACCAGTCGCGAATCTACGTTTGCTTCTAGGTTGCGAACACCCATTTGAATTGCAATGCGTAGTCCAGCTAGTAGGGCTTCGTATTCTGCCTCATTGTTTGTGGCTGTGAATTCAAAGCGTAGCGCATAGGTGAATTCCATTCCTTCTGGATTTGTAAGAATAAGGCCTGCGCCTGATCCTTCTACACATGAAGATCCATCTGTGAACAGAATCCAGGGTTCCTATAAATCTGTTTTAGCTGCAGATGTCGGGCTGTTGCTGTCTGGCTTCTCCACGATAAAATCGGCTAGGACTTGTCCTTTGATTGCAGTGCGCGGTCTGTATGAGATGTTATACTCACTTAGCAGCACACTCCATTTTTGTAAGCGTCCTGATGCATCAGGCTTAGAGATAACTTGTTTGATTGGTTGATCAGTGATTACAACTATTGGATGCGCTTGAAAGTATCTGCGCAACCTTTTGGCTGCGAACACTAGAGCCAAGACCAGTTTTTCCATAGCACTGTAGTTAGTCTCTGTTTTCTTTAGGGCTTTACTTACAAAATATATGGGTGTTTGGACGGAGTTCCTGTCTGTCAATAGGACGGCGCTGACTGCTCCATGGGTTGCCGATAAGTACATGATTAGTTCTTCCCCTGGTCGCGGTGCGACGAGTTTGGGGAGAGATGCCAGATGGTTTTTAAGTTGTTGGAAAGCTTCTTCCGCTTCTGTAGTCCAGCGAAAGTCTCCCTTTTTTGTACACTTCGTGAGTGTTTTAAAGAGGGGAAGAGATTTGTCTGCTGACTTAGATAAGAAGCGGTTTAGCCCTGCTAATTTTCCATTTAGTGACTGGACTTCTTTGAGTGTGCGCGGGGAGGGGAGATCAATAACGGCCTTTGTCTTCTCTGGGCAAGGCTTGATTCTATCGGGTTCTATAAAATATCCGAGGAACATGACTTCAGTTGCGCCAAAGGTGCACTTTTTGGGATTCAGCTTCATGTTTATTCGTCCCAATGTTCTGAATGTTTCCTCGATGTCGCGCACCAATTCGTCCTCTGTATGGCTTTTGATGACAAGGTCGTCAACATAGACTTCCAAGTTGCGTCCTACTTGTTTTTCGAAAGCTGTGTCCACCAGTCGTTGGTATGTCGCGCCTGCGTTTTTCAGGCCAAAAGGCATTTTTGTATAGCAGTATACTCCTTGACTGGTGTGGAAAGCCGTTTTTTCTTCATCTTCCACTGCCATCTGGATCTGATGATACCCTTTATATGCATCTAGGAAGCATTTGAAAGGGTATCCGCACAAGGACTCGACCTTCCAGTCTATCTCTGGCAGTGGATAGCAGTCCTGTGGACATACTTTGTTGAGGTCCGTGAAGTCCACGCACATCCTCCAACTGCCATCACTCTTTTTTACCATGACTGGGTTAGAGAGCCAGTCGTGATAGTATACTTCGCGCATGATGCCTGCATCAACGAGCTTATGTACTTCTTCCAGAATAGCCTTTGCACGATCTGGGGCCTGGCCGCGCTTCTTTTGTCGTATTGGAGGGTATCCTTGTCGGATTTGTAGCTTATGCTCTGTAATAGAGCGCGGTACTCCCGTCATATGCTTTGGTTCCCATGCAAAGATGTCTAGATTCTTTTGCAAGAGTGTGCATATAGCTGCTTTACCTTTGTCAGATAAAGATCCTCCAATCGAAACTTGTTGCTCTAGATAATCTGGGTGAATAACGACTTTTAAATTTGGCGTTTTTTCCGTGAGCTGTTCTGGAATAGTCTCTGCTTCAGTTGTTACCGCGATGCATTCTCTTGGTGGTACTGTTGTGTTATAGAGAGTGACAACTCCTCCTTCCACTGGGAATTTAAGCATTCCGTGCGCTGTAGATGGTACCGCGCGCATGGATGATATTCCCGGTCTTCCAATGATACCATTGTATGGTGAAGGAGACTTTATTACCATAAAGTTTATCCATGTTGCGGTTGAGTGTTGTTCATCTCCTACGACCACCAACAAGTGTAACTGCCCCATGGGCCAAATCTTTTCTCCTGTGAATCATGTTAATGACGTTGTAGCTGGTATCAACTGACTTTGGATTTCAGGTCGCAGTCTTTTGAAACAGTGATCGTACAGGATGTCCGCGGATGCTCCACCATCAATGTACATGCGGTGGATGTCATGTCCTCCTGTATGTATCTTAATGGTTAGAGGCTCCACGACTGCGTTGTCCGCAGCTATAGTAGGGAAGGATATCTCTATTTCTGGAGAGAATTTTTGGCTGACTTTTTGCTTTATCCTGCGTTGCCATGATTGTATCATGTATATAGTATCAGCTTTTTCTTTTGGGGGTTCTTTCTTGCCCCCGTTTCTCTGTTTATCTTTCCCTTCCTTGATGTTTTTTTACGAGGTGGTCCATCCTGCCTTCTCTAACTAGCTTTTCAATTAGTTGTTTTAGTTGGACGCACTCGTTAGTTGTATGGCCTTTTTGGCCGTGGTACTCGCAGTATCCACTACCTAGGCGCTTTTCTTCTGCAGTGCGCATTGGTGGTGGTTTTGGGAAGTTCGCACCTTCTGTTACAAATATTTCTCTCGGAGTCTTAGTGAGAGGAGTATATTTGTCGTTGTCTCTTCCACTGCGATAATTCCTGCTGCGGTTGTTATTCTGATCATTGGATTGTCTCCGCGGCTGTTCTTGTTGCCTATAGTTTGAATAACCTTTTTTGCTATCCGCAGCAGCTGCTTCTCCTTGTATAAAGGATCTAGTGCGCTTTGTTAACTCGTCAAAGGTTTGTGGAACTTTGTCATTCAGCTTGCGGATGAGTTCTGGGTTATTGATCCCGTTCATGAACCCTGAAATTTTTAGGATTTCAGGACATGCTTTAACTTGTATGCACTCATCTTTGAAACGTTCCATAAAAGCGCTGGTTGATTCCCCTTGACGCTGTTTCACTCTTGCTAGCTCCACAGGGTTTTTAGCGCACTTCTTTCGCTGGGTGAAGTTGAGGCGGAATGCTTTCCGTAGTTCCTCAAATCCACCGATGCTCCTACGTGGGAGTTTGCTAAACCATGTGCGCGCGTTTCCTACTAACGTGGAATTAAACATGTGGCACCACACAGGCTGTGGCCAATTTTCGATAGTTGCGGCTGATTCGAAAATTTTTAGGTGATCGTCAGGATCACCTGTTCCATCATATGTTTTCACGTTAGCGGGCATGCGCCTGCGTTTGCGGTCTGAGTAATCGCTGATGCGCCGTGTAAACGCATCAATTTTCTGGCGTCGCCATGGGAGAGACATATCTTCATTCTCTTCCTCGCGACGTCTTCCTCTTGACTTCCAGTGTCCTGTTTCTTTATCCTCGTTGTCCGAGGAGTCGCTGGAAGAAGGGTAGTCTCTTTTTCGGCGCTTGCGCCGGCTTCTTTCAGAAGAAGAGCTTGAGGGATCTCTGCTTGGGGATCTTCTTCTCCCCAACCTGTCTTGAATCCTCCTACTCCCAGGTTTGGAAGATCCTTGGCTTGGCGAATGTTGAGGCCCTAATCGATCTTGTATTCCCCGACTGCCAAGTCTGGAGTAGACATTGGTGCGCCTCTCGCTGTCTCCTGAGTATTGTGAATCAGATATCGTACCCAATCTATCATGGATAGTGGTACGTTCTGCGCGTCTTCCTCGTGGGTGACGCGATGGTGATGGTTCGCGTTCATGGCCAAAATTGAGTCGGGCTTGTAGACCCGCGCTTGCTCTTCTTGTTGCTTCTTCTTCCATGAGGGCGGTTAGTGTTTCATAATTTTGGGATACAAAGTTTCCCAAAGTTAGATCCGGTGCGTCCTCAGTTGTTGCAAGAATTTCTGCCTCAGTGTTAGGCGCCCTGTTTCGTTCAGGCGCGCCTGGCGGCGCAATGTTGTTAACTGCGGGTGTAGCCTGATGAGGAGTGGTGAAGAGGGTGCGTTGGAGTTCCTCAACGCTTGGGACCACTGGTGTGACTTGAGTAGTTCTTGTAGGTAGTTCTACTGCTAGACGAGGCGGGGTTGTTCCTGCCTCGCGGTGACCAGGTGTGCTGGTTGTTCCAGCGACTTGTCTGGAATTTGGATCTTGTTGATTCTTCCTCTGATGGTCACGTTTTTCTGACTGCGAAGTCCGCTGGCCCGAATTCTTATGTTTCGTCATTCTAGTTCGTAGTAGGGTCCCACGGATGGCGCCACTTGTTGATACAAAAGTTGGACGTACCTGGTTATGGGCTTATACTCTCGTACCAATTCACTCCTTAGCACTTGTTACCTGCGTACTAAGAAAATAAGACAACACCGTTAGGCTTATCGAGGGATTGTCTCCCCCGATTAGACTCCGGCGTGAGAGTAAGTAATCGATTTAAGGTTCTCGTAAAGAGTTAGGGTTGTATATCGTACCTTTGAATGAGGGATGTCATTCCTTATATAGGGGCTGAAACCGTGTAGGTTTCTTGCTCCTTACTTTTCGCATACGTGATGCTTATCCGGGGTAAGGATATCTATTCCATGAATAGGTAATCCTTATCGCATACCCAGTTAAGTTTGTTTGGGCTTTGGGCTTTATGAGCCCAAGCCATGTTTATTACGGGCCGTTATTCGTTATAATAGCCCACTCGTGGTGGGTTTGGGCCAAATAATGTTTATCATTTGGGCTTGTGGCCCAAATATAGACTATACGTCATCAATACAGATTCTGCTTCGTTCATGACCTTTTCATCTATTGCAAGTCGATGTGTAAGTACAAATCCCAAAGAACGACCAACTATGTCTGAGATCGTACAATGGCTTAATAATGCACTTCAACAGCATGTAAGTTTTCTCTTTCGATTAAAAAGTTTCCAGTATTCAAAACCTATATCTAATTATTACAGTATCATTTTGAGATAGCATTTGTGATGTAAACTTTCTACAGAACATCAGAACATGGATCGTTGCTGTGTCAACGTTTCGCAAGATCTGATCAATTATGTGAAGCGTATGTTACCTTCTTACTCCAACAAATCGACACAGGAAGTCATCTTGCTTATCTCCAAAGGGATACTTGATTTTGGTGTAACGGTAATACTTTTGTTTATTTATTTTTCTTCATATAAATTTAGTAGCGTTTAAAAAAAAAAAAAAAAAAAAAAAAAAAAAAAAAAAAAAAAAGACCGTATGGAAAATTTAATTTTACGCCCATTTTATGCTTTTTAAAATTAGTAGGAATATTTTTCTACATAAAAAATTAGTAGAAAAATTCATTAAAATTTTTAGTCATCTCGCTTATCTCCTACTCTCAAGGGAAATAAAACTAAAAAAGAGGCCTAAAGTTGTTTATAGATCCAACTTTTACCATATAACACATCAAACAATCTTAATCAGTCATTTTTTTTTATCAAAATAAAAAAATAAACTTCCACTCTTTTTTTAAAACTTAAATATCTTGCAAACCGTAAATCGTCAAGCTACCAAAAAAAAATATCATCACGACGAGAATTAAATTATCTTTCTATAGATATGCATTGTTATATATTTTCGACGATTTTTTTTTTAAATTTTCCGTCCAGAAAAATCATATATGATTTGTAAAAATCATATATTATTTGTAAAAATCATATATGATTCGTTAACATCAAATCATATATGATTCTTACGAATCATATATGATTTTTATATGATTCGTAAGAATCATATATGATTTGATTTTAACGAATAGTATTTGATTTTTACAAATCATATATGATTTTTCTGGGCGGAATTTTTTTTAAAAAAAAAGTTCGTCGAAAGTATATAACAATGTATATCTATAGAAAGATGATTTAATTCTCGTCGAGGTGGTACTTTTTTGTAGCTTGACGATTTACCGTTTGCAAGATATTTTGTTTTTAAAAATAGAATGGAAATAAAAAATGGGTGGATATGATTGTTTATTGGTTCTATGACAAATATGAGATCTATATTGATCTCTTCTCTAAAAGAGAGTTGTCAAAAAAGTGTCAAAAAAAAAAAAATTAATTTTACACCTAGTTTTTTATAAACAATACGAATTTTTGTCCACTAAAAATATTTTAATGAAATATTTTATGTCCATCAAAATATTCCACTTGTAAAAAAACCTAGGATATATTATTATTATTATTATTATTATTATTATTATTATTATTACATGTGCACGCACAGGGTTTTAAAATTTCGTTTTAATTATGTATTATTATGGATTAAGAAATGAATCATTTAACATGTTTCAAATAGTTTTACTTGGTGGACAAAAAATAAAAAAAATCATATGTATATATGATAACTTACCTATTATTTTAGAAGAATGCTTTTGGATTAAAAATTATATTTTATTATTCAAGTAAAAGCACATGATGATACTTGACTTGCATGAGATGTTAGTGATTTATGCTTTTAGTTTTGCGAACCCGTGCTATTAATTTACGATGTGTTTTGTAATTGTGGTATTTCTTTTACTTATATTTTCGTTAAAATATATAGCATATTTAGATAGCTTTGAAGATTGATTCATTTCCTTAATTATGAATAATTATCATATCTTTTTTACTAATGTACCTTTTTGTTTGAAAAGTTGTATTTTCATAAGTTTTTGCTATTTACTTCTCATGTTTGATCATAAAATTACCAAATTAACATAGATACTTACACTATAGCTTCTTTATTACATAAAGAGAAACAAAAAAAGATCTAATGGGTAGAACTCAAATTTAATCTTACGTTTACGTATAATAAATAATTTTTCTCTAAGCCCGAACTATATAAGGAAATTATTATTACTTGTATAAGTAAATTACAAATGCATGAAAAAAATGACAAAGAGTACATTCGCAAGTCTTTTAGGATATTTTGAATCCTTACCGACCTTTCACTTTAATACAACTTCCTTCACAATTGGCCTAAATCATAAAGTTAAAAGACACACATATTTTAGACCGTAGGTTGACACCCATAGTGTTATCAATGACATAAAACACCTGTTAAGTTTTATTAAATCATTCAAAGACAAATTACACTCCGAAAAGAATTCCTACCATAAAATTTCCAATATAGGCACTAAAACACATCTTTGGTACATTAAAATACATTCATGTATTATCTAAATCAACAACTCAACTAAATTATACATTCATACCTTGAGCAGGCGTAGAAAATCCTTCTATGACAATCATGTGTTGATACTTAATCCTCCTCTAAAAAACGCACACAACAAATTGCATTACACTTTAGTGTGTGCGATAAGATGATAAAACTGCAAAAACCATTAACATGTTGCATTATAGTGAGGATAACAACAAAGTTAGTTATAACATCAAATAAAAAAACTTCATATTAGAACTAAAGGGGTGTTTGGTTATGCTTATTAAAGGTGCTTATTGGTTTATTCAATTACCATAACACAATAAGTGTATGACAAAGCTATAAGCTTTTTTTTAGAAGCTTAGTGAAAAACACATGAACTCACAACTAATTCTATTATAGCTTAGTGTGTTTATAATAAAAACACAAAGTGTATAAGTTTTCAATAAAAATAAAAAAAGTTACTAAAAGTTGGTGTGTATAACAAAAGAGTTAAACCATAAAAAAGGTTACTAAATACTATCAGCTAGATAAGGCATAAGCCAAAGTTCTGTTGAGGTCTCTTTCGGATTCTATTCAGAAGCAAAAAGAGGTTTACACATAAATCATAAGTATAGAATAATGGTTGTATCTCACATCCATGATTACCAACTGAATAACATTATCGTAGTATAGTAACGTAATAACCTGATTAAACTATATATTCTTGCTGAATATTTCTCATGTATATACTTTTAATTCGTTTACAACGACCAAATATTACGTTTATTTTTTATTTATTTATTTATTTTGATAAAACATCACGCCAATGAATAAAGTTAGGTTATCACCTACGTAGTTTTTCTTTTCTTTTCTTTTTATTTAGGAGGTGATTGTTATCAAATAAGGATTGTGATGCGTGCATTTTTTTATATATATAATTTAAGGAAAACGCGTTCTATATTAAACAATGACTATCTAACCCATGCGTTTGTTTTTTTTTTAATAATTAACTTTGTATAACGTTTTTAACTGAGAGACATGTTGAGGTTGAGGTTTATTTTGTTGTTTAACTTTAACTATTGATATCATGTTGTACAAAATGTATGAATTTAGTAGCACATAATGAGTGTTGATGAAGTTAAAATATGATTCGTAAAGTTTTTAAAATGTTTTTATGGATATCCATATATAATTTTTAAATAACAATTTCTTGAGTCGTTGTTATAAGTTGAATCGCGTATATTTATTTTCATATCACAATATTGTGCTTACCATTTGATATTTATATTCCCGTTACTAATAATTTAGCCGTATTTCAAACCCGTGTACGCATAAATTAAACTTTTAAATAGTAATATGAGTCCTTATGTAAAAAAATATTCTAATGAATGAAAGTTTAAAACTAACATTAGTTTAAAAAAATATTTAACGTATATTAAAACTAATTCGCATATTTACCAAATTTTGTAATTTTAATAGATGAAAGTATAAAAACAAATACTAATACTCATGTAATTTTAAACAAAGTTAATGTTATAAAGTATATGGGGTATAAAGTATAAGGGGTTATTTGTGTTTTTTATAAAGTTATTAGAAAACATAGAAACTTGTAATTTTACACTTTACTCTATATAAATTATATAAAATTCAATCACTAAAGTTTTATTAATCACTTCCTCTTTTTTTAAGTTTTTGTTTTCATAAATTTGACACCTATATTTTTATGAATTTTTTTTTCTTAACCAAATTTCTACACCAAATTTATTAATTTAACAAAAATCAATTTAATTTTGACTTTTTATTGACCAATCACTTTGCTCGATTTCGCCTATGTGGCAAAATCGAGCTCTGCTATTGGTCCAATTTTTTTTCAATAAGAAAGGATTTGCAAAAACACTTCAAAATGATGTAATTCTTTTATTATATAAAAGATTATTATTATTATTATTATTATTATTATTATTATTATTATTATTATATATATATATATATTTTTTTAAATTTCAACTGGTTTTTATTCTCAAACCTTACAGTTGTCGTGAAATTGTATACAAGGTTTGAGTTATACATTTTGCATGAGGATTGAGATTCTATGATACTTTTGTCGTCTCAAGTTGTATCATGTTGAACTAATAAAATAAAAATATATAAATTTGTAGGTCATTATCTCAAATACTTATAAAGATTATATGTGTTTTCTTGAAATCTTGAATTATAAAATCTTGAAATTTAAATTTGTATAATTTGTCTAAATTACCCATAGTATATACATAGGGAAGAACTAATATATAGAACTATAGATAACAAAGTAGCAAGGAACGTGAAAACGACCTGTTTTACGAAAAAGTTGAGAAACCTTAGCTTGTTTCATGTTAAAATGGTGAATACACAGTGCAAAAGTCGTCCTTGTAGTTCGCCCAAAGTAGGTTTAGTCCTTACAATTTCGAAAGTTCACTCGTAGTCTTTGTGAGAAACTTATGATTGCACATTTCGTTTATGCCCCAAGTGTAGGGGTGAGCATGGTGCGGTTTTTGATAAAAACCAACCCGCATCCGCAATTGCGGTTTTTGAAAAATGAGAATCCACATTCGCGCGGTTTTGCGGTTTGGTTTTGCCTTTTTTTTTTTTTGTTAATTATAATTTTTGGTATATATTTATTATAGAATAAATATATCATAAGGTTACATGATCGGCTGAAATATATATACAAAATGTTATGTATTAGTATGAAATTATAAATCTATACAATAATAAAAGTCGAATGAGATGAAGAATTTTATAAACTTCGATGATAAATTGAAAGAAAAATAAAATTATATAACTTAAAAATTCAGATAATAATTAAACATTAAATTGTATTTGAAATTATTAATTATAAAAGTATAAACAAAAACATTTTTCATAAAAAATTTATAGATTTTAGTGTGTTATTTAAAAAAAAATAAAAAGAATATTTGAATATGACGCAGTGGTGTGATGCGGTTTTTGGGTAAAAACATAACCCGCACCACAAAATGCGGTTTTTCTATTGTCAAAAACCGCGCCGTCGGTTTTTGTTGTGGATCAATTTTTGCGGCGTGGATTATGCGGATTTTTTTTGCAGTTTACGGATTGCGGTGCGGTTCCTGCTGGCCAAGTGTAATGACTATAACCCCTCGTCTTCAACCCTCTATATATAATTTTTTTAAGAATCTGTCTACAATTTCTTTTTTCGGGCTCCTAATTATTTTCTTAACATAAAACCTTTTTTATTTTGGGTTTAGGTCACAAAATAGGCACAAACTATTTTTAAAGTCTCGACTTAGTACATGAATAATAAAAAAATAACTTTAAATGCAATAAAATATAATAAAGTGTTTCAATATGCACATTTTGATGTATCGTTCTACCAGAAAAACTTACATGTGTCACTCTTTTTAACGTGACAACCCATCAAAATGTGCATATTGGAACACATTATGAAGATTCGCTCCATTTTTTGATACTTTTCATAGTTCACATACCTAGAAATTACTTTGAAAAAAAATTGTTTCCATTTAATTTGTGACCTAAACTCTATTTTATTTTTCTTAGATTTATTTATCTAATTTCAGCGGTAATAGAAACACAAACTCTCTACTATAGATAAATTAGTTGTCTATTTACATTTAGTTATGGAACATATAATTATCAAAGTAGAAATGGAAGAATTTGATACTTCCCCAACTAAAAGTCTAAAACATTAATCAATGTATGTTTAAGTAGCCAAAAGTGACTATCAGTTTGAACTATATTTTAGCTTTATTGTTTGATCAATAAGCTATGTTAAGTTCTTGTGTCACGATATTCTTAACAAATCGTGCACATTTGCCACAAATAACCTAAAAATGATACATTTATATATTATCAATCTTTTTTATTCCGTGGTACATTATCACATTTTATGACGGACTTCCAAATATTAAAAATAAAGTAATAATGTAATTTTTCAATGGATTTGCGAAAGTTATTAATGTAGTTGCCATTCGATTGCTAATCCGTCTTAAAATGATTGCAAATTTGAGACGGCAAATTTGTTATCAAAATCTTCTATATCCAGTTACTTGATATATTGTTTTCATTCATTCATTTTTTAAAAGGTTTGCTAACATAGTGTAAAACCAAAAACAATTATTTGGACAGTGGCTTTCCTTAAATGGAAGCGGAGGGCTCTGTGTAATGATAAGTGCAGTCTTGTGTATCCCTTCTGGCTTACGTATGTTCTCGAGTGGAAGGTTGAATTCCAGGTTAGTTGTTTTGGGTTAACTCATTGTTGCTCCGTTTGTTTAGAAAATGACCTCTTACATTTATGCACAGAGTTACTTGGTTAAAAAAATGTCTTAAAAAATGTCTTAAAAAATGTCAGTTTTTTAATTTGTCTCATAGATTTTCCAAGGTATAAATGAGATCCAGTGTGTTATATGTGTGTGATAATTGTAGGTTCACACATATTATGGCTGGTAATTTGAACACTGGTTTCATTCTAGAAGGGAGTACAAACTACTTAACACCAGGTGTCACGTACAACGTAAACCTTGTCTTCAAACATAGTAAAATGGATGTTTCTAAACATATACCATTCAAGTACAGAGTGAATTCGACTCTCATCATGGATTCAGCTGGTACACATTTGAGAGAAGATCGTTGGCTGATGACCCGACTGGCCCAATTTACTAGCAAAAGACAGTATTGTCCTTTCAAGATTGAATTTGCTCCTATATATGAAGGAACAAGTAACGCAATGTTGCATTTCTATTGTGAAGGCATTGAATTTCAGCCTGTAGAGCACTGATATACAAACTTAGGGTGTCATAAAACTTTATGTACTACGATATTGCTTAAACCTATTACACTTTATTAAGTATTCATGTTTCTACAAAACTCTGTACTAAACTATACTATCATCATCACCAATGATATTAGTTGGAGCGGTTCTCATTGAAAGTTCCTTTCACCTTACTTCCATTTATGTTCAATGCTGTATAAAATTACTACTAAATTACACAGCATTGCCACAACCAAGAAGTCTTTGCCCTGTTATCCAAGGTATATCAAATGTGACCTCCCATCCAAAGAAACAATTTCACAGATTTAAATGTAACAACTCATATATTTGACCCCAAGGATATTGTATCAACAACGAATGATCTTGATTTCCTTATTAAGTAACCACCCACGATGCTTCATGAAAATCTACGGTTCAACCCATATGACCATATAAAATGGGAAGATGAACCTAGCTTACAAGTATGTCTTCACTCGGTCTATTTCGGACCACCCAAATCGAAATCCTAGCTTCCCATCCAAATGAGATGTTGGAACTCTTTTTGGCACCCATCTAATACTTCTGGTTGTGTCTTTGAATGATTATGAAATGGTAATCCAACCCAACGACAGTCCTGATGGAAGTCCTGAGTCATTAAGGCCCATGTGGGAATGCACGGTTAGTGATGACAGGAAATTCACTGTTAAGAGTATGCGGACTTACATAAACAATCTCCTCCACCCTCTCGAACCACAACCATTCAAATGGAACAATATCCTTCCAATCAAAATCAACATTTCATCTTGGCGGATCCTTCATAAGAGACTTCCAACACGCTACAACCTTGATCGAAGAGGTATTGACCTCGACTCTATACGTTGTCCCTTTTGTGATGAAGATATAGAGACAGAAGAACATCTTTTTAATTCGTGTAGAATTGCTAAAGATACTTGGTCCAAGGTTCTTGTATGGTGGAAGATCAATAATGTCACAATCTCTTCTCTTTCTGATGCTATCAACTTAGCCGAAAGAGTCAACATACCTGTTAAACTTAAAGTCCCCTTTGATGTTGTTGTTCAAACAACTCTTTGGATTCTATGGCGGTTTAGGAATGAGACGTGTTTTTCGCTTAAACGACCCTCTAAGGATCTAATCCTTAGCGATATCAAGTTTTCGTTGTTTAATTGGATCTCATGTAGGTCTAGGAAGACTCGTCTAGATTGGATCAGTTGGCTCGATAACCCGTGTAATGCCCTTTGTATTTAACTGTTGTATTTTTGGCTCCTAGTGTCTTACTAGGTGGCCTGATTTATATATATATTCACCTCTTGCTGTTCAAAAAAAAAATTAAGGCCCATGTGAAACCAAAACAATAGTTTGTTGTATGCACAAGTCTCACTCTAACGCCTCGGGATATACATGAGGATCATCACTTGATTAGATTACCTTCTCTGAGACAAAACATGGAGTATTTAATGATAACATTGAGAGACCTAACCTATTTGATGAGAAGATAGATACTATATTTTTCATATTCAATATAAGCCCAAAAGAGAAGCAACTGAACCCTCACCCTTAATACAATACACCAAGCAAAGTATTTGAAGTGTTCCAATTCTTTAATCTGAAAAATTTCTTGATGATCAAATGCAAAATGGGCCCCATGCAAAATCAAGTGAAACAGGTAATCACGAACAGAGATTAAAAGGAAAATAGTCACTAAAAAGCATAAAATTAAGCTCGCGGAGCACAAAGGCTAATTACAAAGGCGGAGATTAAAAGATAGAAAACAAATCCATTGATTTCACCTAAACAATAATCTAATCCAAAGCACAAGGAGTTAGAACACTCAAAACAACATTAAATGGTGCGTCCAAGCTTTCTAAGCAACCACTTTTTCCTATATGAAGCGGCCAATGCCAAAAAAGTCTTAGCTTTCTTTTCATCTTCAAGAATATCACAGCCGTCCAACAAAAGCTCGTCATCTATGTCAGGTATTGCTTGAAGGGCATCAACTGCTTTTTCTATCACACCATTGTTCCTGTCCTGTTTGTTATTCAACTTTGAAACTACATTTGCCATATCAATAAAAGCTTCCTTCATATCATCACTTTGTTTTTTTTGGCACTTTATGTTAGTTTCAGGGACATAAATTAGTAGTGTATGTTAGGATCAAACTCGAGATCATGAAATTGAACACTTTTACTTATGAAGAATTGATGTTTAATAATTAAATATAAAATGTTATATATAATTAGTAATTACACAAAACGACTAACGACCGTTAATTACTTAACGGATATTGACTAACGGTTAAAGGAAAAGGACTAGAGTGGAAATTGAAAGTCAAGAAGGATCCGGAAACCCCCCTTGTGGGCTTGACTGATCTGCTAGGGGATTGGGGAGACCCAATCCTTATCCAACTTGTTCTCCAAGTTTCTTTTAGTATATAAACAAGCATTAGGGTTATTATTTGTTACTCTTGTACACATAAGTTAACCCTAAAACTTGTTTTCTTTTTCTCCCTTGGTGTGGCCGATCGTACAAACACCCTAAGGGGTCGATTGGTTTGATTTTTGCAAATAAAAAATTGTTTTGTGTTCTTTACTAGCATAACGTTAACTTGGTATTAGTACGTGTCTACAAGAACGTAATACTAATACACTATTGTTAGTATCTTGGATTGAATTGTAAAACGGTAAGGGATAATTCTTATAATCCACATAAACCCTAATTAGAGTTCATAAAGTTGATTGTTGAAGAATTGCTAAAAAGTACGCATACATTTTATATTCGGTTAATTAATTATGTGTTATTTGATCTTACGCTTCAGCACATGCTTTGATGTTTATGTGTTTAATTATGTATGACATACTAATAAAAACCACCACGTCCTAAACTTAATGGTGTCTTTTTAGCCGTTTTCTCTTGTTTGATGTCTCTAATAAAAACCACCACGTCCTGAACTTAATGGTGTCTTTTTAACCGTTTTCTCTTGTTTGATGTCTCTGTTTCTTTTTTAACCGTCCTTTTACCCTTTGAAGCCTCCAAAAATATTTGACAAATCCTTATGGTGTCTTAAGATTGTACCCTTGTATGCAGTTGCAAATGGGTGTTCCTATTGATCGTCACACATAAATTTAGTAAATTGCAGAGTACAGTAAAACCTTTATAAATTAATACTCGATAAATTAATAACCTCGATAAAATTAATAATTTGTCCAGTCCCAACTTGGGACCAGTGCAAATTTGGACCCCAATCGATAAAATAATAAGATAATAATTTTTTGAAACTCCAGTATATATACATTGGTCCCAACGAAACTATAAATTAATAATTACTAAAAAGTTTCATAATATACATGAGATAAAAAAATTATTTTTCATCTCTAATTAGTATACATTCTAATTTATTTTTCATATATAACTAGTATACAGTTATACACTGTAACGCGGACATATTGGAACTTGTTTTTCAAATTTATTTTTCATCTATAACTAATATACATTGTAACTTATGTTTCATCTCTAACTAGTATATATTGGGACTTATTTTTTTAGTTTATTTTTCATATCTAAATAGTATACATTGTAACTATTACATATTGGACTTGAAAATTTAAAAATCATACGTAAAACCTTTTTAAATTAATAAATTATTAATTTATCGATATAATAATATCTCGCTAAATTAATAAAATATCCCGGTCCCAACACTATTAATTTATAGAGGTTTTACTATATAAATGTTGCTTTTATGTACAGTAATATATATACTACAAAACTTGTACTATAACTTTGGGGACAAGACCAACATCGAAGGCTTTTTTGTAAATATATTGATAAGATAGCTTGGCATCCAAACTGTATCAATGATTGTGATCCTCATTGTGTAGTGTACATAATTCGTGTTAGGGTCTACCAAAGAGGGTGGGTATAGGGCATCTAATAAAAAAGTTTCCATTTCTATCGGTCATAAAATCAATCAGAAAAGAAAAAGCAGACATGATCAAGTCTCACGCTTTGGTTGTCAAGGCGAATCTTTTGCGTTTTTAAAGCATATCATAAGACAATACAAAATATGAAAATATTTATATATTTATATTATATTTCATATATATCGAATTTACAAAAAATATTATACATAATCAATAAAGGTTAAAACACTATCCTTACATGTAATATATTTTTTTTAAAATAATGAATAAATAAATTATCAGAGTTGAATAAAAAAACCTCGTCACGCCTCACGCCTTAGCACGTTTTTTCCTGCTTTATCTCACGCTACGCCTAAAGTCGCCGCCTTAGTCTATTTCGTAACGTGGAGGTCACGCCTCCATGGCACGCCTTTTAAAACCATCTTTATAGGTGGAGAACACTGAAAGCTAAAATGTTGACTAATGCTACATATAATAATGCAAAAAAAGTTGCATATGCAATGTAAATAAAAAAAAACATAAAATTCATAAGTCCAACACAAAGAAGACTTCTCAGAAACTTTCATTACCATCAAACCATTATTTTTTTTTTCTTTCTCTTATTCATTTACTGTATTAAACACCAAAATCTTCATTTTATTTTCTAGTGAGAGAAAATTCATACCTATCAACAAAATGATCATGGACTTTATGTAAAGAACAACACCACCAACAACAACATTTCTCAAACAAATTTCAGGTTCTTCATCTTTACATTTCATGTTATTTTTTTAATGTTTGTGATTCCTAGTTTACACTTGACATGATTCTTTAGCTCAAAGTTTTATGTCTTTGACTAGTCAAGTATCTCACCATATAGACATATATCAATTTCTTACATTCTTTTGATATGTAAAACAATCATACTAGATATATAGAATCTTATGTGTTTTCTGTAGTAAAGTTATAAATATCTAAATATTATTCATGTAATAATCATAAAAATGGCTTTTATCAATACTATTGTTATTTTTGGATATTGAACAATAAGATTTGTCGGCATGTAAAATTCTGCATTAATTTTGTGCATGTAATAATCATAAAAATGGCTTTGATCAATACTACTGTTATTTTTGGATCCATTTACAAAAGGGGTAAGAATATACGATTGAATTTCTAAAAATGGAGTGATACTCACACCACATCTTTTTATGCACATCACATTTTTTGATACATGCATCACAATTTGTGCATTACAGAATTGTTCGATACAAACTGTAATGCATAAATTGTGTTGCATGCATCAAAAGATTTATGTAGGTACAATTCTCTTTTTCTTATGACTGAATGCTGAATTTCAAGATCTTCACCCCTCTTTTGGGCCAGTGGAAGTCTTAAATGCCTCGAGTCCTTTTTATTTTAAGCATATCCAATTCTCGTGGCCTAATTATGGAACAATATTATATTTTCAGGCTGTAGTTGTGTTATGATGATCGGATTCTATATAACAAACTAATTTTTTTAGTGGATTAAAAAGAAATTTGAGCTAAGTTCAAAAATAAATAAATAAATAAATAAAATAAAATAGAATAAAAAATTTAGCTGTTTTTTACTTTTTGTGGTGATGTTTGACTTTTTGCACATAATTTAGGGCCATTTATAGGGTATTGATATGCACACCGAGCTTTTATATTCACACGCGGAACTTACTAATATTAATATATCTGAATAAATTAAAATTCTCTTAAAAATCAAATCAACTAATCTCCTTTCCCATTTCCGCTGAGCCATAACTTCCGACCATGCATTCCATATGCGTCAAACAATATCAACTGCAGCTTCTTGGCTACAAACCAAGATTAACATGTCACGTTTCTACCACGACTTACTCGAGTTTTAACCCTCGCTTGACCATACAATTTATTACTATCGACTCTCGCCACAAAACCCTCTCAAACTACCCTGAACGAAATGTTGTACCTGTCAGTACATTTAGAAAAGTTACTGTAGGTTTGCTCCAATTAATGTCAGCTCCAAGTTTCTTGTTCTCATAAATAAAATTCCAAAAGGAAAACAGATGAGAGTTCGTTTCGTTAAACTGCAATTGTAGAGGTGGTTTTATTAAACTAGCTTCGAATTCTTTTTATCTTATCTTTTTTTATGCTAACCAATTCCCGTAAAGACCGTTAACGTTGCTGCAAAAACTTCTTTAGTAAAAACCGATTCGAGCCATCTTACTAAAAAAAGGAAAAAAAAAAAAAAAAAAAAAAAAATACATATCATCACTAAGAAAAACACGCCAACAGTGACACAATATCGAGACAACAATTATTTTTTTCATACGAAAGCTATTCGTGGTGTATTTTAAGAGCACCCGGTGTCCACTTCGTTATAGCTCGCCATTCCAACTAAGCACTCTTGTTGTGCCTTGCCATGACACCGCCCCCCTTTGTTATAGCTAGCCATGGATAAGCTCGTCGTCTGAACGGCGAGGGTAAATGTCTGACATTTGTCCTTTTATTTTATTTTTTTCTTTTTGAGAGTGAAAAATAAAATAAAGTTGTAAGTGGTAAGTCTCAAATGAGTAAGTTATGTTAGTTGTGAGTGAATGGTTAGTTGTGGAGGTTTGTTATAGTGATATAGTACCCCGTAAGCCCTGAATAAATAACTTACCATTGTCATGGCACCTAGTGCTCTAAGTTGTAGTCAATGGGATCCAATTAAAACTACCGTGTATATATCATTATCCTTTGATATATGGGTATCGGACTCGAAGAAATTTCATAGCTTTGGTATATGTGTTTTCTATTTTATTGTACTTTTTACAACAAGACATTTACATTCTTTATTCTATTTTTTAATTTTCAATTCCAAAATAACGTATAATATCCCAATTTATATATAAATAAAGTATAATTTAATCAATCATTTATTTATTACCTCCTCATTTTCTTTCAAACTTATATAAGATCCAAATCCAATTCTAACCTCATTCACAAACCAAACCAACCCTTAGTTTTTATACTATATTTGTATTCTTTTTATCAAACTTTAGTTCATAAATGTCCATCTGGCTACTACTTTCTTCAAATACATTATTAATGGTTAGCAATTCTTGATCAGGATCTCACTTATTCTCCATGCTTATCACACTTTAAGTTTAACCTATTAAAAAAAAGTTAATTTTAACCATTTAGACAAAGAGTATTATAAGTTTATAATTTGGTTTTTTTTATCCAAAAAATGTTTATGTTTTATTCCTATTCATGGAGTGTTATGCATAGAGGAGACCTCTAAAGGCAAATAATTGTATATATATCTTCGTATAAGTTTTTGACGTACATGTTACAATGGTCCACCAGATAACTTAGGGGTTTAGGTTGTTTTGAATGAAAGTTTATTTATTTATTTTTTTATTAAATAAAGGTCTCACAACAAATAATTTATTATTTTTCTCCACTCACATGAATTTCAATATTACCTCTCATGTTCAAATTGAATGTGAGCGGATCCTAGTCCTTATCTTTTTGTTTGATTTGTTTTTGTATTGAATATGTTCTCTACAGGGGCCCTCCTAAACATCTTCTTGTGGTTTGGGGTTGTATTGTTTTGTTCGTTTCTATAAAATTGCCTTTCAAAATGTCTGAAAAAATAACGAAAACTTGCTTTTTGAAAACAAAAAAGAAAAAGAAAACCCCCGGTATGTTCGATGCCCAAAATGCCAGAGCGTTCTGCCGGAGCCACCAGAAGTTTCGGTGTACAAATGTGGAGGCTATGGCGCATTACTTGTGTGTAAGATATAAGTAGTTATGTTATTTTTGTTTCCAGCATATATTGTGTGTTTTGGTTAAATTTTGATGTATTGATGCAGCCAAGAAGCAGAAAAACACTGCAGTTGATACACCATCACAAAAACCCGAAGATGATAATTCAGGAAAACAGAAAATAGAGCATGTTTCTATGGATCAAGAAGCTGGCAGCAGCTCGAATCAACCATCGCTAGTTAATTCAGTTAGTAAACCAGATCTAGAAAGTGATCATAATGATCTTCATAGCTCAACTGAATATCATGATGCAGCTGAAAGTGTAGAGAATAGTACGATTGGTTCACCATCAGGCGGAATCAATGAGTATTTATTTGGTAAACATAAAATGCATCAACTTTCCTATAATCGTAATGATCCTCGTTTTACACAATTATTGGATTCCTAATTATATTCATAATATATAAAAGCATTAAATTTAGAGCAAGTTGTGTTAAACCAATTAGCTTACAACTAAGAATTGACCAGCATATACAATTTTTATGTATATGCTAGTAGTTTCTAAAGCTCATTATATTCAATAAATTTTACTTACTATTGTTTTCACCTTTTCTATCGATCTTTTGATCCATAATGTCTTTTCATGGAAGAATTTCAGCACCTCAGAATTCAACTAGAAGATATAATATCAATCACCGAGAACTTTGGTCCCAGTAAGTTAATTGGCCGTGGTGGTTTTGGACCAGTGTACAAAGGAGAGCTAGCTCTACAAGATGGACGAACCATGGTCGCATTTAAGCGCTTGGATCGTAGTCTTGGGCAAGGGAACACCGAGTTTTGGAAGGAGATTATGATGCTTTCTAAATATAGACATGAAAACTTGGTCTCACTCTTACATTTTTGTAATGAGGGAGATGAGAGGATACTTGTGTATGAGTACATATCTCGTGGGAGCCTTGATCGTTATCTAGATGATCCAAATCTCACGTGGACACAGCGCCTTCATATATGCATTGGGGCAGCACGTGCTATAAATTACCTTCATGATCCAGTGGGGACGCAACAAAGAGTTCTTCATCGAGATATCAAGAGTTCAAACATCCTTTTAGATGAAAACTGGCGTGCTAAAGTGTCAGATTTTGGTTTGGCTAGAGTCAGCCCTGCTAATCAACAACAAACATTTCTTGTCTCGAATGTTGTTGGGACACCGGGATATTGTGATCCATTATACTGGGAGATGGGGTTCTTAACAAAAGAGTCAGACATTTACTCTTTTGGTGTGGTGTTGTTTGAAGTGTTGACGGGCAAATTATGTTGTGAATATCAGAATGGCAAGTTAATTCGCTTTTTGGTTCATACTTGGAAAACATGTTGTGATGAAAAGAGACTTAAAGATATTGTTTCTCGTAATCTATATCAAAACATGGATAAGGATTCATTGATGACATTTTCAACCATTGCACGTCGATGTGTGAATAAAGATCGTAAAGATCGGCCATCAATGGCTGAGATCATTACCAAACTTGAGGTTGCACAAGAACAAGAAGTAAGTTTTTCATCAGTATAGTGTTTCTAGCATTACTAACTTATCTATTGACAAGAAAATTTAGAAATTTATATTACAAAAAGAACAAACTAACCATGTATATGATTAATGATAATTTGGAAACTGAAGTTTGAACATAAAATTTATCTTGCTGGTGTGTAAAAACTTACTTATGATTTGTATTTCAGAACCACCAGAGAATTAGGTATTTTTCCCTAAACAAAGTCATGGAAATATCCTTCTTTATGTCATTTTCTTAATGCTTTGTATATTTAACAGTTTTCTTAATGCTTTGTTAGATTGCATAGGAAATAAAATATACATGATAGTTAATGCCCAAATTAAGAATTGCTTACAAGGCAAAAATCTCACCTAAAAAAAAAAAAAAAAAAAAAAAAAAAAAACTATATTCATGAAACAAAAGTCAAATAAGCTCATTTTAACAAATATGATGTAGTTTTGATATATTTGGAGTAACGTAACGTAGTTTCAAAATGATTTTATACTTAGACTTAAATAGATGAAATACATGACAGGGAGATATTCACTTTTATGTTGTTTATAATGTGATTTATTGCAAAAGTAAGGAAGTAGGAGTAATTTACATTATTTACATTAGAATTAATAGTTACTAATTAGTTACAATATTTAATTCTTATCAATGAACAGAATTTTTTTTATCCAAAAAATGTTTATGTTATAGTCCTATTCATGGATTGTTATACATAGAGGAGATATATTTTGTTTAGTTTGGCTTAAAATTTAAGATCAACTTATCTGACCATCAAAGTCAAATATTTTTTTTAGTATCTGTTAATAGAAAATTTGCCCAAGTTGATTCATTATTTACACGAGTCTTAGCTTAGCAACGCCAAATTGTACATGTAATTGACCAAGATAATTAACTCGCCACCAATAAAGATTGTCTTTATCCAACAAAACTGTGTTTATCATATCCCTACACCTCACGTTACAACCATTTAAAAGACCTCTTTGATAGTTTATCATATGTGCTTACGCCAAAGTGCTGGAGGTTTGATCATTTCCCAAGCCTATGGTAATCTATGTGCTATGACAGGTAGTGAGAGATATTTTTCATTTTCATTTGTGATATATACTTTTATTACACCCGAGAGATGTGAGTATCCAAACACTATTTGTGATGTGCTAGTGTATAATTTCCGTGCCTGTTTTGGTTAAAGTGGAACGATCATTTCTTGTAATTACTTTTATATTAGTGTTAAATGACCTCTAGCTTATATTTTGATTAGAATAAAAGCACATTTGCTTGAGGATAAACAAATCTCAACTGTAAGGGTATTTGATGAGGCGAAAAGTGTTACACTTTTAGGGGGTCATTTAAGCCCTAAGTCGTGATTATTTGATCAAATATTGCCTCAAATCGTTACTTTTGTCATTTTAGGTACTTTGGAGAAGAAATCTGGAAACGGAAGCATTTTTGACGTTTTTGGGGTGAAAAGTAAAGAAAACGACAAAGTCTCCAAATCAAGCTGGAAATAGTACCTGACGGCGTTACGTTCTATAGGTGACGGCGCCACGTGAGGGCAAAGAGGTGGATATGATGTTTACACGAGACGCGCCAGAAAGGTTTTTTGGATTTAAAGAGTGACGGCGTCACCCTTTGTGACGCCTAGGCTGTCACGTACATTCTATAAGGTGACGGCCAGTGAAGAATACAAGGGGACGGCGTCAGATCTGGATCTAGGCAATCCGAGAGAAGCATTGGCGGCGAGTTGACACCGTCACATGTATAACGTGACGCCGTCAGAATGTAATCTCTATATATACTTTTCTAATTTTCATTCATTAGAGAGAGAACTTTTGGAGGAACTCACCATAAACCCTAGGATGAATTTTAGCCTTTTTGAAAGGGTTTCAAACCCTTCTTTCATCCATGATTAATTAAAGATAAGTTTTCCAATAATAATTCAATATGTATATGTGTTGTTTGATTCTATCTTATGCTTGTCTTTACATTAACATGCTAGGCTAGGTTTATTTGTGTTTGCTTAGATGTAATGAAACCTAGCTATTGATTATTGATTGATTGTTTGTTATTAATTGTTGTTGGATGAATGATTTCGATATTAGGCTTAAGAAAACTGGCTAATCTCCAACTGGTAACATACTTGAACGTCTTAAGAAACAAGAATCGGATGTGTACTACGATTTTAATGGTTATATTTAATGCGTAAGTAACTACTAAGGAGGCCATGTTAGGAGCTAGTTATCGGCTCGACATAGGAAGAGGTAGAAGCTTATAGAGTTGGGGAAGAACGTACACAGCCCCACGAATGGTATTAAGGAATATAACCCGTCATCCACGCAATTGTAACAAACTAATCAATTAATGAAAGATAGATAGGGAGTAGTGAAATCTAAGTAAACACGTTTCTCTTCATATAAGGTTTTTCTCCATTTTATTTTTGTGTTATTCTATTTTTATTGCATTTGTAGTTATTTGGGTTAGTTGACTAGCAACTAATTCCGCCCACTCTACTAATACCCGATATTTTTACTTGCTTTCCATAAAATATAAAAATACAAAAAGAATCATCCCTCACATCTAGACCTAGTTAGATTAAGTCTCAATCCTAACGAACACTATTCCCCAAGTAGAACGATCAATCCCCCGGTACTTGCCACTACACTATACTACATCGGTCAGGTACACTGCCTGGTGGGGATTGCAAGCTTCTCGAGATCCCTCGAGAGGTAAAACCTTTCGCAAGGTTGCAAAACCACGCATCAAGTTTTTGGTGCCGCTGCCGGGGAATAGTTATTGCTTAGGTTGAAATTTCTTTTTATTAGGTCTACTTGCTAGATTCCTTTCTAGTAAGATTTTTATTTTATTTTTATAGGTCTTCTTTAGTCTATCGTATTTCTTCGTTCCTTTGTTTGTAACCGTTATCATCCGCCATCATGGAAGGTGATAATATCCTTGAACCCATCAACCCACTACAACCAAACCCACCACAACCAAACCAACCTCCTAGACCCCGCACTTTAGGAGAATACTCCCGTCCTAGCCACCAAGGCTATCGAAACACCATTGAGCTCACCCAAGGAGCCAATGTGTCCCCCTTGTGATCCGACACCATCTGTTTGGTGCAAAGCGGATGTGCATTCCATGGACTTCATTCCGAAGATCCAAATCAACATATCAAGGATTTCCTCAAAATCGTAAATTCCATAGACCTTGATGTTGAAACTCGAGAGACGACCCGATTGCGTGTCTTCCAATTCTCTCTACGTGACCAAGCTAGTCAATGGCTTGAGCGTTTACCCACGGGATCCATCACATCTTGGGATGATCTCTCCTCTCGTTTCCTTGCTCAATTTTTCCCACCGGGGAGAACCACCAAGTTAGGGAATGACATCTTGATGTTCCAACAACGTCAAGGTGAAACTCTTTATGAAGCATGGACTCGTTTCAAGGACTTACTCCAAAAAGTCCCTCATCATAGCATAGATATTTGGCTCCAAGTCCAAATCTTATTTGACCATATCAATCTCTCCACAAGGCAAACCATTGACCAAGCAGCCGGTGACAAGCTACGTGATCGAAGTGCGGAAGAATCATAGGAACTCATAGAAGTTCTTGCTCTCTATGACAACGAAAGTTGGAATGATCCCCGTTATTTGAAAAAAACGGCCAAGGCAATATCTTTGCCTTCGAACAATTCAAGCACTCCTGACCGTAGGATCATGGGACTTGATGACCAAGTCAAGTTTCTCATGAAATCCTACGAAGTTCCTAAACCCTCAAGCCAAGTGAACAAAATCACTTCTTCATGTGAATTATGTAGTGGTCCCCTCTTGGAAAAATCACCCAAATATTATGTGGAAACAAAACCGAAACGCACCCCAAAATAATTCTTCCAATCCACCTAATCGTTACCAATCAAACGGTCCACCCCCCAACCGTACTTTCAACAACAATCCTTCCAACAACTATGGTAGTACCATAATTTTGAAGGATTGATGTCTAACTTTATGGCATCTCAAGAAGCTCGTTTAGAAAAGTTTGAAGCCGATTTCAAACAAAAACAAAGTGAGATGACAAATAAGATTGACACATTGTTGAAAGTTCTCAATGACCAAGAAATGGGAGCACTCCCTAGCAACACGGTCAAGAACCTGAAACTAAATGTTAACGCCATATCATCAGTTTCGTCTCCTAATTCTTGTTCACAATACTATTCGGTCAATGCCATGAGCACGTGTTTCAAGCAAACCCAAATTCTTCAAAAGGACCAATTGAATAAAACATCCAACATTAAACCGGTCAATAGTATAGTTGAAACACCTCCTACACAAGACCTTGGCGATGAATTTAAGGAACTTCACCTTGAGCGCCCCGTCATTGATGTCTTAGCCCGTGCCCCTACTACAATGCCCTCTTAGAAATATATGAAGAAAGACTTAAGTTAGGCAAAAATGGGACTGCTTTCGTTCAAAACAAACTACCTAAGTAACTAGATGACCCAGGTATATTTGTTTTACCTTGTAAGATAGGGAACTCTGAAGCTTTCGACACACTAGCCGATCTTGGATCAAGTCTCAACTTGATTCCCTTATCCCTTTACACCACACTTAAGCTAGGGAAGTTAGAAGAGACAGAAGTGATAATTGGTCTAGCGAATGGAAGTGTTGCCCACCCGGTAGGAATGATCAAAGATATAGTAGTTCACGTAGGACGATTAACTATCTTAGTGGATTTTCATGTCCTTGATATGGTTAGTGACACTACATGCCCATCGCTAGTAGGAAGAGGATTTTTTAGCGACCGCTAGTGCCATGATTGATTGTAAGGAATCTAAAATAGCAGTAGGAGAAGGTGAGACTTGGTCGGTCTACGATGTTAAGAAGCATAGCTACGATAACGAGAATGAACCAACACCTCATTGGGTAGACATGAATAGAAGACCATCTAGATATGGACCTTGGATCAATGGAGACTTCCTAGGACCTTAGTGCCCATTTTATTTAGAGGAGGAGTTCATAAACTGAACAAATTCGGTGGAGCAACTCATAGCTAGGGATGAGGAATTAAAACCCTTTGAGGATCCCTTAGTCTTTAGGAAAATGATTGAATTCCTAGGAGTGATGCCTATCAACTTAGGGATGAAAAATAGAAAAGGGAAGGTGATAAATGTAAATGGAATTGGGACAAGCCACCTAAGGAAGGTGACGGATCATGGCATATGAAGATGATTCTATATGATCCGGATGGAGAGAAGTTTGAAAAGTTATACCGAACTAAGAGAACCGATAGGAAACTACACGCTAAGTTCGACCCTAAGGACGTCCTCGATGAGGAACTCACTCTTATAGGATAGATCACGACTTTGAGTCTAGCTACAAGACTTGTAAATAAAGAAAAGTGCTTCTTGGAAGGCAACCCAAGCTTTATTTGTTTGTTTGTTTGTTTGTTTGATTTTATTTGTTTCTGTATGCATGTTTTATTCTTATTCTTTGTGGCTCATGTTTCAAAGTTGTAGGATCGTTGTAGCTCGAGGTTGTTTAGACCTCATATAATCTAGGACACACAATAACAAAGATTAACAATATATGCAGCGGAATTAAACAAACATCAATGTTATTGACTCAAGGTTTTCCACATCCAAGCCCCGATTATTATTTGATCAGAATAATACGGTTACACCTAATCTGTAACAGGAATCAAGAGATTCTTGAGGCTACGAAACACTTCGTTTAGAAGTTTTTAAACACACACCTAAACACACACACACACCTTTAGTCGACTACATATTGGAAGACTTATATTAAAACCCTAACCCTTGATCTCTTTATATAATAGAGATTTAGGGTTTACAAATTACTACGAAGGACTAATAAATAAATCTTCTTTTGCAAATGCTTGTATCGAGTCATAATGAGTATTTTGCAGGATTTCTAGGAATTAAGGCATAAGTTTTTCCATAAATTTTCTGGAAACTAAACATGAAATTTCTGCAGGTCACTTCTGACAGCGTCAGGATTATAACCTGATGGCGTCATGTTTAAAATTATGGAAAAATTTTGCAAGTTTTGTTTTTCTGCCGGAATCGTAAAGTTTTTGTTGAAGCTTTAGTTTTATAAACTCCAGGAAATCTGCTAATATTCATTCCACAAGCATTATATCTTTATTTGCTTTCGAGGATTTTATTATATATAGAGCTTGCTGCCGATTTTACACGAGGTTTGCAATGATTGTTTTCTCAGGTTTAACATGTTATATTGGACAAGAAGATGATTTGTATTTCTGGAGGGAAGCTTTCAATGTTCATTTTCTTGGAGGAGGATCTAACCATGTTAACGCATTATCCACACCGAACGAATCAGGGGAGTATTTGTTTCATACTTTTACCTTCTTTACTTTTACATCCTTTTAATTGAACATTGGGGACAATGTTCGGCTTAAGTGTAAGGGAGGGTAAATGATGATAGCTTAGAGAATGCAATTACACTTGATTTTTGTTTGTTTAATAGTAGGTGTGTAATAAAACTAAGAGAAACACTTGTTAGGGTAATTTTAGCGCCAAATTTAATTTTTTTTACAACATATAGGAGTGAAGCTTTAATCTTAATAAGCGTCTCATAGATAGGAGTTGTATGAGGAGTACAAAAAAACCGTACCACTAAAAAAATTTTCCACCCAAAATATGTGAGGTTCGCCCCTAGATTTGTTAGGAAAATATGCTTATGAGTGTACCGGTAGTACTTAGATTCTAGAACTTGTGATAGTGATGCATTCCAAGAACACATGTGAGACTATATTCGGGTAGTTGGATTACTACATGATAAGAGGCATTAGGATAACCCTTGTGTTAAATCCGTATAATAATTGTTAGGAATACATATATTCCTGTAAAAGTCTCGGTCACCTGATTATTGTAATAGCATTAAGTTAGCTCGTAATTAGTTTATATATTAGTTAGATAGTATTAGTTTAAGTAACACCGTGGAAGAAGGACGGGTCTTCACCCACTGTATGCCTGATCCACAGCCCCGGTGTGGGCGTTTATGTTGTAAGTATAAATACACCTCTCCATATGTGGAGAGGGTTGGACCTTTCACAACCTTAATCTAATATCTCTATTTTTCTCTCAAGGTTCCACTCTCTCTTCTTCTTCTATATCACATTCAATGCCACACAAACCACAAGGAAATCATGTTTCCAACTTGATTAGTATACTACAATTGGTATCAAGAGCCAAGGTTTCATCTTAGGGCCTTGTAGAATCGGATTTGTTGTGGTTTTGTATAGTTTTGTGAGTTTGAAGTCACTTTCTTGTAAAACATCTTGGTTTGATCTTTCTAGTGTTATTAGAGATGTTAGTGATGTACTTTTATGATCATTGGTGTTAGTAGAACATTGTGTTTCAGTTGGTTATACCATATCTTTAATCTATTTGAAGTTTGGTTTAGGTTTTAGGCGTATTTCATAGTTGCGGTTAAGTCTACTGTTTCATTGCTTGTCTGCGTTTAGTTCCTGATCTCTGTGGTTAGTTTGACTGCGATTACCATTTTGGGAATACAAACAAATTGCAAGGAAAGTGACAGTTTTGGACTTTTGTCTCTGCGATTAGCTCCTGCGGTTAAGTGGTCTGCGGTTAGTTCATTGTGTTTAGCTCCTATGGTTAAGTGGTCTGCGGTTAGTTCATTGTGATTAGCTTCTGCGGTTAAGTGGTTTGCGATTTGTTCCTTGTGGTTAGCCTCACTTGCGGTTTGACTATTCTGCGGTTTGCTTAGTTTGCGGTTGGATTATTCTGCGGTTAGTGTCATGCGGTCATTGTTCATTGTGGTTAACTTGTCTGAGGTTCATTATTCCTGCGGTTTGGTCAAATTGCGGTTAACTATCCCTGCGACTTGTGCACTTCTTTGCAAGTATCTCCTACTCTGCGGTTTGGTAGTTTCAATTTTGTGATGTCAACATCTTCAGATGACATTCAAGCTGCTGGGTCCGACACCCGACCTCCGATGTTGGACAGAACTAACTATGAATCATGGGCACAAAGGATTCGTCTCTATTGTCTGGGTAAGTGATGCGTGGGAATCGCACCTTGCTTTACCTCTCGAGGGATCTCGAGAAGCTTACAACCCCCACCAGGCAGTGTACCTGATCGTTGTAGTATAGTATAGTAACAAGTACCGGGGGATTGATCGTTCAGCTTAGGAATAGTGTCGCTAGGATTAGAAAACCTAATTACTAGTTCTAAAGATGAGGGATGATTATTTTTGTGTTTTTATATTTTTTAGAAAGCAAGTAAAATCTCGGGTTTTGGAAGAGTGGGCGGAATTAGTTGCTATTCAACTAACCCAAAACTAATATATAATCAAAATAAAATACTGAAAATAAAAATAAACTAATTATTACAAAGGTTGTGAGCAGTATTTGGAGAAATTGTGTTTACTTAGACTTCACTACTCCCTAGATATCTTTTACACGTTAATTACTTGTTATAATTGCATGGATGACGGATTGTATTCCTTAATACCATTCATGGGGTGGCATACATAACTCCCTAATTCTATGAGCTCTTATCTCCTCCTACACCATGACCCAGCACAACTATAGGGATTGTAAACAGTGGCTCATGCATTAAATACAACCAATAAAGACCTAGTACGCCTCTGTTCATGTTTCTTAAGACGTTCAAGCATGTTACCATTTGGAGATCTGCCAGTTTTTTTAAGCCTAACATATAAAATCATTCATCCAAGACAAGAATAAACAAGTAATCAACACATAATCAATATCTAGGTTTCATTAGATCTAAGCAAACACAAAAGAGATCTAGCCTAGCATAATGGAATTAAGATAAGAACAAGATATAGACAACCAACACATAGACATATTGATTGAATTAGAAGAACACTTATCTCAATTACAATGCAAGGTATCAAGGGTTTGGAACCCTTGAAAAACCTGTAAAAGTACCACCAAATTCGTCTTTAGGGTTTCACCAAAACTTCCCTCTTTTTTATGAAAAAACTAGAAAACTATATATAGGAAAACCGATGTGACGGCGTCAAGAGCAATGGTGTGACGCCGTCATCTCGCCGCCAAATACTTCCTTGGACGGCCTTGATCTACTTATGACGGCCTATGTGACGCCGTCATCAACTACGGTATTTTATTCTTTGGACTTTGACGCCGTCATGCAAACTTTTGACGCCTTCATGAACTACGGTATTTTATTCTTGATGTTTGACGCCGTCAGGAGTTTAGTCTTGACGCCGTCATGCACTGTTCTCAGCATGGAAAATAGAGACTTTGCCGTTTTCTTCACTTTTATGCTCCAAAAACGTCCAAAATAGCTTCTTTTCCAGAATTCACTCTCCAAGTACCTAAAACCACAAAAGGAACGATTTAGGGCAATATTTGATCAAATAAAGTCGGATTCGGGCTTAAATGACCCCGTAAAAACGGATCATTTTTCGCCTCATCATATACCCTTACACTTGAGATTTGCTTGTCCTCAAGCAAATGCACTTTTATTCTACTCGAAAGACAAGTTAAGGGTCATTTAACACTAATATAAAAGTAATTACAACAAATAATCGTTCCACTAAAGACCAATAGACAAGCACGGAGGTCATACACAAGCACCTCACAAATAGTGTTTAGATACTCACATCTCTCGGGTGTAATAAAGTAATATAACATTATGGAAATGGAAGATATCTCTCACTACCTGTCATAGCAAAATAGATTACCATAGGCTTGGGAAAGGATCAAACCTCCACCACATGGCGTAAGCACCTAGGATAAACTATCAAAGAGGTCTTTTAAAGGGTTGTAACGTTAGGTATAGGGATATGAATTACACGGTTTTGTTTGATAAAGGAAGTTTTACTGGTGGCGAGTTAACAATCTTGGTTAATTACATGTACAAGATGGCGTTGCTAAGCCAAGACTAGACTCGACTTAAGCTAATAAATGAAAAATAACAAAAGTATAAAATAAACATAGAATGAAAAGGGATGGTAGTCCGTATGTTTTTTTTTTTTTTTTTTTTTTTTTTTTTTTTTATTATTATTATTTTTTTTTCATACACTCTTACCCTACCATCCAAAATAATACATCATAGGGAATGAACGTTCCCCTTACACTTGAATCTTTACATACTTTACATTTAACTAAACTAATGACTCGAATTAAGAAAATCAAAACACTTGGAGCACTTTTAAGATTAACGTACATATGGGGGTAATAATATTATGTTCTTCCCCATTACTCCATAAAATAAGTACTTTACCCATGAGTCCCAATCGTCCCAAAACAATATGTACAAGGATATGACTCGACTTAGCAACCATGTAATCAATTAGAAAGTTAACTTAGGGTTTAACAAATAACAATAATGCACTAAAAATGAGCGCATACACGGAAGGCTAAGGCGATTTGGTTGTACATTTAAGTGGGGTGTAACAAATTCTTCCTTTAAGTAAAATGCTTAAAGTTAGAAACGAAAAGATAGGCTCGGAGGGGTGTACTAGGGGTTTCGTGTACTAAAAATGAGTACAACGCTAAGGGTGTGGGAAAAATTAGTTGACTTAACTAGTCAAGCAATATGACTTAAATGGTCAAGTAATTATGATACGGGTTTAACACAAGGGTGATCCTAATGCCTTTTATCATGTAGTAAATCCTACCACACGAATGTAGTCTCACTAGCGGTCTCGGGATGCATCACTAACGCAAGTTCTAGAATCTAAATGCTACCGGTACACTCATAAGCACTAATAATGAATGCTTTTCCTATCAAATCTATAGGCGAACCTCACATATTTGGGTGGAAAATTTTTCTGAATATACGGTTATGTGCTAGTCATACAATCTCCTATCCATGAAACGCTTGCTATGGCTAAAGTTTCACTCCTAAATGTTGTAAAAAAAATTTAAATTTGGCGCTAAAATTGCACTAACAAGTATTTCTCATAGTTTTATTACACATCTACCATTAAACAAAACAAACTCAAGCGAAAGTGCATATGTAAGGTATCATCTTTTTACCCTCCCCTTACACTTAAGATGAACATTGTCCCCAATGTTCAAGTAAAGAATGTAAAAGTGAAAAAGTAAAGAGAATGAAATCAAATACTCCCCTGATTCGCTCGGTATGGATTATAGGTTGGCCAGGTTAAATCTTCCTCCAAGAAAATGAACCATCAAAGCTTCCCTTCCAGAATATAAATCATCTCCTTGTCATACATAACCTGTAAATCCTGAGAAAATAGACAAGACAACCTCGCGTAAAATCGGCGGCATCCTATATAAGTTACTAAATCCTAGAAAACAAAGTAAGATATAATGCTTGTGGAATGAAGTTTGCAGATTTCCTGGAGATTATAAAACTTAATAATTCACAAAAACCATAAGACTCCGTTAGAAAAACAAAACCGGTAAAATTTCCAGATTTTAACTCCTGACGCCGTCAAGAGTAAAACTCTGACGCCGTCAGAATGGACCTGCAGAAATTCTTATGTTAAGTTTCCGGAAAATTTCTGGAAAAACTCGGTCCTACTTCCTGGAAAATCCTGCAAAACTTCATTATGACTCAATACAAGCATTTGACTCTAACAAATACGAATATACATGTTCATTTAATATTGTGGAGAATCATGATCGGGTTGTTTCTTAAAAACATATTTGGGGTTTCCCCTTACACTTATCTTTTGCAAAAAATACTTTTAGGTTGGAGTTAAGACTAGGCCAAACAACATAGTAAAGTATTTCCACATTTTGATTGAGAAACATGATCAACCAACAATAAAAATAAAACATGCATACGGAAGCAAATAACAATCAAACAAATAAAATCACACAAAACATGGGTTGCCTCCCAAGAAGCGCTTTTCTTTATTAACGAGTCTTGTAGCTAGACTCATAGTCATGGGTTACCGTGTATCGCTTATGCTCACATAACCAAGTGTGAGCCATCTAATAGTCGCCTCATCTTTCCTATAATCATCTCCTAACTCTAAGCATCCGCGATAGTATCTTTTATTCTTTTCATGAATATACTTAAGTCCTATTTTCTTATCATTCTCACTTAACATCTCTATAGGCGGATACCTACTACACTTTTCCATGGAGAAATCCTTGAACCTAGGGTGTGTGCGGGGCATTTGATAGACAAATTCTTCATCCCCATCTGAGAATGTAATTAACCCTTCTATAAGTCTTTCATCGAGGTTGGTCAACCGTTTGAAAGGTCTTCCAAACACAACTTGGGTCAATTTATCATCAATAAATTCTCCTAAATTCTCCATAACCATGAACTCAACAAGATAAACCAAACTTCCTACAAACACATGCAATGGTATTGCCCTAGCAATAATGTTTTCCCCTTTGTATTCTAACTCATCTACCATGATTTTATTATATTCATTGCGCGAGATTATGTTCATTGGGAGAGATGAGTTAAGATAGGCGTTAAAGCTCTTAAATCCGATCTTACAAGGAAATTGCATGTTGAATGAGCTATCGCACTCAATCCTAGTTCTAGGGTCAACATACCTAAGAGGGTTTATTTCCTCTTCCATTCTATCCTCATTAATAACGTCACCATCATCAAGATCCTCATCGGAGTCTGAATAGTAAAAAGGACTAGCCCTACGGTCATCATCATGATCAGACTCTTCTAACTCAGAATTATTGTCAAAGTGGTGGTTGGGTGAGATGTTAGGTGGGTTCTCATTTTCTGCAAAAGGACGTGGGGCGGGCATTTGGAAGATCCTACGACGAAAAACACGAATAACAGGAATCAAACGATCAATGTTATTGTTATCCATCGAAATAGGTTACGAACAAAGACACAAAGAAATAGATAGACTAAAGAAAACCTAAAAATAAAAAATAAAATCTTACTAGAAAGGAATCTAGCAAGTAGACCTAATAAAAAGAAATCCTAACCTAGACAATAACTATTCCCTGGGCTGCGGCGCCAAAAACTTGATGCGTGGGAATCGCACCTTGCTTTACCTCTCGAGGGATCTCGAGAAGCTTACAACCCCCACCAGGCAGTGTACCTGATCGTTGTAGTATAGTATAGTGACAAGTACCGGGGATTGATCGTTCAGCTTAGGAATAGTGTCGCTAGGATTAGAAAACCTAATTACTAGTTCTAAAGATGAGGGATGATTATTTTTGTGTTTTTATATTTTTTAGAAAGCAAGTAAAATCTCGGGTTTTGGAAGAGTGGGCGGAATTAGTTGCTATTCAACTAACCCAAAACTAAAATATAATCAAAATAAAATACTGAAAATAAAAATAAACTAATTATTACAAAGGTTGTGAGCAGTATTTGGAGAAATTGTGTTTACTTAGACTTCACTACTCCCTAGATATCTTTTACACGTTAATTACTTGTTATAATTGCATGGATGACGGATTGTATTCCTTAATACCATTCATGGGGTGGCATACATAACTCCCTAATTCTATGAGCTCTTATCTCCTCCTACACCATGACCCAGCACAACTATAGGGATTGTAAACAGTGGCTCATGCATTAAATACAACCAATAAAGACCTAGTACGCCTCGGTTCATGTTTCTTAAGACGTTCAAGCATGTTACCATTTGGAGATCTGCCAGTTTTCTTAAGCCTAACATATAAAATCATTCATCCAAGACAAGAATAAACAAGTAATCAACACATAATCAATATCTAGGTTTCATTAGATCTAAGCAAACACAAAAGAGATCTAGCCTAGCATAATGGAATTAAGATAAGAACAAGATATAGACAACCAACACATAGACATATTGATTGAATTAGAAGAACACTTATCTCAATTACAATGCAAGGTATCAAGGGTTTGGAACCCTTGAAAAACCTGTAAAAGTACCACCAAATTCGTCTTTAGGGTTTCACCAAAACTTCCCTCTTTTTTATGAAAAAACTAGAAAACTATATATAGGAAAACCGATGTGACGGCGTCAAGAGCAATGGTGTGACGCCGTCATCTCGCCGCCAAATACTTCCTCGGACGGCCTTGATCTACTTATGACGGCCTATGTGACGCCGTCATCAACTACGGTATTTCATTCTTTGGACTTTGACGCCGTCATGCAAACTTTTGACGCCTTCATGAACTACGGTATTTTATTCTTGATGTTTGACGCCGTCAGGAGTTTAGTCTTGACGCCGTCATGCACTGTTCTCAGCACGGAAAATAGAGACTTTGCCGTTTTCTTCACTTTTATGCTCCAAAAACGTCCAAAATAGCTTCTTTTCCAGAATTCACTCTCCAAGTACCTAAAATCACAAAAGGAACAATTTAGGGCAATATTTGATCAAATAAAGTCGGATTCGGGCTTAAATGACCCCCTAAAAACGGATCATTTTTCGCCTCATCAGTAAGGAAAATGGAGTCAACATTTTGAAATCCATCGATGAGGGACCCTTTTAAATGGGTACTACTAGAGACACGGTCACAGCAACTGATCAACAACCGGCTGTAGTTGGTCCAGATAGACCTCGCACTTACAATGAGCTGTCGGATGAAGAAAAGAAACGTTATGATGCCGACATCAGAGCATCGAATATTGTCATTCAAGGGCTTCCCAAAGATGTCTACAAACTTATAAACTACAACACTGAAGCCAAGGCTGTCTGGGATAATGTGAAAATGCTTCTTGCGGAGTCTGAATTAACTAAAGAAGATCGGAAGTCTCAGCTTTACGTTGAATTTGAGCATTTTAAAATGAACCCAGGTGAAAGCATCACTGACTATTACGTCAGATTTCACAAGCTGGTCAATGATATGAGAGCCATCAAGATGACAATGCCCAATATTCAGCTTAATTCCAAATTCGTGAATAACATGGCACCAGAATGGGATAGGTTTGTTACAGCCGTTAAGCTCAACAAAGGTCTCAGGCATACTAATCATGAACAACTCTATGCATATCTCCAACAACATGAGAAACATGCTGCTTATGATCGGTTAATGCGAGAAAAGCTCAATCCGTCAACATCAAATGAATCTCTTGCCTTTGTCTCTAATGTTCAACAACTTACCCAAAATTCAAATGATCAATCTCAACCATTACAACCATCTTCCAGGTCTACACCAACAAATGGTCAATCATCAACTCCCTCACCATCTGCTTTGAACGCACAACTGGATTCTGGGTATTCTCACACTGACATGATGATTGATAATCTCTCTAACCAAGTTTCCTTACTGGTTCAACAGTTCAGGGCTGCACTTCCATCAACTAATAATCAACTTAGGACCTCGTCTAATCCACGTAATCAGGCAGTCATTGAAGATGGTAGGGTGGTGGTGCAAAATGTGCAGGGAAGATAAAACTTCAATCAAAGAAATGCTGGTAGAGAAAATGGGCAGTACAGAGTTGGGAATGCTCTTCAAGTACAAGCTAAGCAGCCTAAGTGTTATAACTGCGGAGGGTTGGGCCATATAGCTAGGAATTGCACTCTCCCAAAGCGTCCTCAAAACTCTGAGTACTTCAAGGACAAGATGTTGCTGATGCAGGCGCAAGAGAATGGGATGGTGTTGGATGAAGAAGCTCTGCTTTTTCCGGCTGGTAATGACGGGAACACGTTTGATGCTGATGTGGATGATCAGCCTGTTCAGGTCATGGCCTTAAATGATCCGAATATCTTTCAAGTTGAAGAATGTGATGCATTTGACTCAGATGTAGATGACGAACCTACAGCTCAAACCATCTTCATGGCTAATCTGTCTGCAGCTGCATCCTCCCCTCAGCATTCTGACTCCTCCATCACATCTGCTATTTCTGAGGTACCAACGTCACTTAATCATGATATGAATACTCTTACAAATTCACAGGGGGTGTGTGACTCTGTACAACTCAAGAATATTGTCAACACAAACACCACTGATATGGGAAATACCAATAATATCCCATATGAAATGTATGTGAATGACAATAGACCGCCAGTTGTACCAAGTGACACGCCGTCTGTTGATCCTTGTGAACATGAGTTACATGAGCACACAATATACAACCCTGATGATTCCTTGATTACTAGAGTTAACATCCTTAAGGATTAAGTGAATATATATGAGCAGCATGCTAAATTTGAGCTTAATGAACGTGAGCAGAAAATGGAATGGCAAATGCGTACTTACATATCTGAAAACAATTCAAAACAAGAAACATTGAAAAGGGAGTTAGTTTCTTTGAAAAAACAATTGGATCAAACTATTAAACAAAAACAAGAATTTCAAAAAGGTTTGACTTCAATCAAACTCGAATACAAAGATAAAGAAACTAAACATCTAAATGATTTCTCAAAACTCAAAATGTTGAATAATAAATTGGAAGATAAGTTGTACACACAAGGCCAAACCATTCAATCTACTCAAATGATGCAAAACCATAGGAAACTTACTGATGAATTTAGTGAACAGGATGCCTCTAAGCCTAAAGCAAAATTCCTTAGAAATGGTATAGGTGCTCAACCTGCATTATATGATGCAAACACTATGCTTGAACCTAACCATGCCCCTCCTGATATGAGATCCTATGATGAGATTGATGAGGCAGAGGATAGAACTAGGATAAAACTTGCTGAACGATTAAAGGATCCTAAGTGCATTGCTAAGAATATTGTGTTTCACTATGATTATGCGAATGACAATCATACAACCATTTTTGTTCCTCAAAAGAGAATCCTTCCTGACAAAGTTTTTTGGAATATTGACATTGAGAAAATGAAAGCTGAAAGAATTGTGGGTAACACACGCACTATCTTTAGAATTGCTGACCCAACTATTTATCCCCTGAATACACCCAGGCACCTTGTACCATTTACTATCCCCACACAGTGTAATACTCTAATTGGGCTGTATGTTCTAGGTCAATTGTTTAATGACTTTGAGAAAACATGTAAAATGAGAATTACACCAACAGGGATTACCGAAGGGGAAAGGGGTTTTGAGCAAACAAAACAGTGTTACCTTACTGAAGTTATGCCATTTTTCAAACTTCTCAAAGAATATTTTGAGGGCCTTAAAAATACCATTAATGATGATGTGACTCAAATGAAAAAGGTTTTTAAAGAAGTGGAAAATGAGAGTAACCAACTAGCTATTGATCTCAAATACAGTGAAATTGACAGGAAAAACATTCTCATTATGAATGAAAACTTGCTGGCTAATTGCATTGCAAAAGATGTGTTTTACACTGTAACTGACTCTGCTTTATCTGCTCGACAATTTCATGAAATGTCGGTCACTTTGAATGTCTTCCAGAATCGTGTAATTGAGCTTGAAGGGGAGAATTACAAACTTAATGAAAAAATTCAAAACGAAGACCACGATAACATGGTCAGGAATTTCTCAAAACTAGAAGTTGATAATCTTAACTTACAACTAAAATATCAACATCTAGAAGAAAGCATAAAAATATCAAATGCCAAGACATCTTCGGATGCTCCTGAGTTTGACACATGTTTTGAATTAGCCAAAAAGGATGAAGTAATTCAAGCTCACTCAAACACGATTCAGAAATTGAAGGTCTAAATTGCACAATTAAAGTCGAACAAAAGCGACGTGACCAATACCAATTACCAGAAGTCGATAGATTCTCAAAACTTTCAGAAACAAGGCATTATCAATGAATTACAACATGAAAATGAGTGGCTTCGTGCTGAAATGTCAAACGCTAAACAACGTTACAAAGAGTTATTTGAGTCTATTAAAATAACACGTGACCAAAACAATGAAAGAGTCACTTCTTTTTTAAACAAAATTGAGAATCTAAAGACTATGGTGAAGGGTAAAATGCCCGTCGTTTCATGTGATCATGCAATTTCCAATGTACATGCTTGTAAGAAATATGTGTACGATGCTGTGAATGTCTCTCTTCCCCTTAGGAACAATAAGTTAGTTCATAGCAACTATCTTAGATATCTTAAGGATTGTCTGGCCATACTTAGAGAAACCATTGAAGATGAGAGGATACCTAAACCACAAGATGATGTTGTCGTTGGTGCTTGCTTCCTCACTAATAGAGCCCAAGAATTATTAGAATATGCTATAGGATCATGCCCCAAGAATGATAACAAGTCAGATAGGTCATTTGCGTCGCACTCTAACAGTGGCAACAAACATGTTACATTAGATTATCCCCAAACCATGTCACAATCCACCATCATGATCACCGGTAAACAAGTAGCAACTAATCATACTAATGTTCCCGTCATTGCTTCTACAGGAGTAAAAGGTGTATCTAATGCTAGCAAGTCACAACCTAGGTGCAATACAAAGAATGATAGGACTTTTCCGGCTAAGAGTACACTTATGAAGGAAGTAGAAGAATCCTCTAGGAACAATAAAGTTATGCTTAATGAAAGGAATCGAGTTGAATCAAACATTTGTGTTAACAATGATGTAATTAATTCGAATTCTGGTGCTATTTGTAAGACTTGTAACGAATGTTTATTTTATTGTAATCATGATGCTTGTGTTGTGTCTTTTCTAAAATCCACTATGAAATCTCCGGTTATGAATGTTTCGAGTGTTAAAAGGGTAAAACAAGTATGGAATAAAACAGGAAAAGTGTTCACTAATGTTGGTTATCAATGGACCTACTGGAAGGAAATTCACCCTAGGCGAAAAGTGCCCAATGACTAGGATCACTAATTCCAAAGTTGTGCCAATTAAGAAGTGAAGACCTACTGGTAGAATGTTCCCAATAGAAGCATGTAGTACCACTCCTAGTTCTAGTGCATCAAAATGTGAAAATTCCAGTGAGATATCTGTAACATATGATAATCCAATATTTGTGTGTGCTAACCAAACGGACCCCAACTGTTTGTGGGGCTCCAGCTTTTTTAGTTATCCACCATTGTCTGGTTTCAAATGCAGGTCGTACAAATCGTCCTTTGGTATTTGGACTCAGGCTGCTCAAAACATATGACTGGAGATCGCTCGCGGCTCAAGAATTTCGTGGATAAGTTTATTGGTACGGTCAGATTTGGGAACGACCATTTTGGATCTATAATGGGTTATGGTGATTACGTCTTTGGAGACAGTGTGATATCCAGGGTTTACTACATGGAAGGACTTGGGCACAATCTATTTTCTGTTGGTCAATTCTGTGATTCTGATCTTGAAGTTGCTTTCAGAAAGCACACCTGTTTTGTTAGAGTATTAGATGGTGTTGATCTCCTCAAGGGGAGTCGGGGCACTAATCTTTATACCATCTTTATCGAAGACATGCTACGGTCCTCTCCAATTTGCTTGCTTTCTAAAGCCTCCAAGAACAAATCATGGTTGTGGAATCGTCGTTTAAACTATTTGAACTTCGGTACCATCAATGAACTCACACGTAAGGATCTTGTTCGAGGCTTGCCCAGACTCAAGTATGAAAAAGATCATTTGTGTTCAGCATGTCAAATGGGCAAGAGCAAAAAGCACACCCATAAACCCAAGACTGTCAATTCCATCATGGAAGTTCTACATACTCTTCACATGGATCTCTGTGGACCAATGAGGATTCAAAGTATCAATGGAAAGAAATATGTGCTTGTTATCGTCGATGATCATTCTCGATTCACATGGGTAAAATTTCTACGATCAAAAGACGAAACTCCGGAAACCATCATCAAACTCATCAAGCAGTTGCAAGTTCGTCTCAACAAAACAGTTAGATTCATTCGTACTGATAATGGAACGGAGTTTGTGAACAAACAACTTACTCAATTTTATGAAGGTGTCGGCATTAGTCATCAAAAGAGCATTCCACGTACTCCTCAACAAAATGGAGTTGTTGAAAGACGCAATCGCACCTTAGTTGAAGCAGCAAGGACTATGCTCATCTTCTCCAAAGCTCATATGTTTCTTTGGGCTGAGGCAATTGCAACTGCATGTTACACACAGAACCGATCCTTGATACATCCTCTCCACTGCAAGACTCCATATGAACTGGTTCATGGCAGAAAACCAGACCTTTCGTTTCTTCGAGTATTTGGTGCATTGTGCTATCCAACTAATGACAGTGAAGACATTGGGAAGCTCAAGGCCAAGGCCGACATTGGTTTCTTCGTTGGCTATGCTCCAGAGCGAAAGGGGTACCGAATCTACAACAAACGTACCAGAGACATAATGGAAACAATCCACGTTACTTTCGATGAGCTGACTGAGCAATCGGTTCCTAGACAATCAAGTTCTGGACCCGTACCTAACCTTTTGTATCCTGGACCTATAAGCTCCAGGCTTGTACAGAATCCCACTCCTACTACTCCTTTTGTACCACCTACAAGTGAAGATTGGAAGAAACTGTTTGACCCTATGTTTGATGAATACTGATGAGTGTGTAAATACTCATCATTTTTATCGTATTTGAACTGCCAAAACATCCAAAAACACTCAGAAATGCATCAAAATATAGAAATTATTCTAGGAATTGCGTTTTATATGTTTTAGATGCAAAATGTTTAAAAGCAAATGAAAAACGAACAAAGTTTGCAAATTTGGCAGTTTCAGTCCCTCAAGTTTCATAAATTGACAAAACTAGTCCCTGAAGGTTTAAAATGAAAGAAAAGTCAACCCAAGGTTTTTAAAAGTAAAAAATTATCAAAAACGATCCTTGGGCAAAAAGTTTGAGAAAATTACACATTTGGTCCCTCAAAATCCAAAATTTACATAATTGGTCCCCGGGTAGTTTGAAATGGAAAAATCACATTTATGGTCCCTTGGTTTATCACACTTGGCAAATATGGTCCCTATGAGTACTTTGGGAAAATTACAAAACCAGCCCTCCATTTCCAGAAAATTACAAAAATGGTCCTTGTGTTATCTTTAATACAAACCAAACGGGCCTATTATTCCTATTCCCTTAATCCAAATAATAAACAACCAAACCCACTCACACCCTTAGCCCAACCTTCCCTCTGGCCCAACACACCCTCACCAAGCCCACAAACCAAACAGTCCACCCCCCTTGGTATTATTTAGATCGGTCAACCTTGACCGTTTGACCCTTTGACCTCTTCATCCCCAAAAAACCACCCCGTGACCCTGCAATTCCCTGCTATCCTCATCATCACCACCCACTTCCCCCTCCTCCATCATTACCCCTATCCCATCCAAACACCCCAGTCCAATATATTATCACTAGCACAAGAAATCAGAGGCTAGGAGCCAAAATTGCAATTGGGCGCGAAAATCTTTAAACGGCCAAGATTAAATTAGGTAATCCTGTGGTCAAGAACCAAGTTGGGAAGTGCTCAGAAGGTCCCCTAAACCCTAATTGATGATTATTTAAGGAGCATGAAGCAGAGAAGAAGGGTTGGGTAGTTTTTAGCTTATTTAAATTTCTGTCAAATTAGTTGTAGCCTGTAATTTCCTTTTAAACTCAATATTGTAATCTGTTTCCATTTGAATAAAGTAAGTTCTTAGTTTAAATAATTCCAATTTCAATTCAAATTTCAGTTTCCTCAAAAATAAAAAATAAAAAGAAAATATAATAAGAAATAAATAGAAATAAATTGAAAATACAAGAAGCAGAGAAGAAAAAGATGGATGCAATGGTTTAGAACCCCATGGGGGGTGTTAGGGGTGTGTTGTGACTGATTGTGGTACCATTGGTTAAGCAAAGGACTATTGTAAGACCCCTTCTCAATTTTTCTCACATGTTACTGTTCAATTGCTTAAACCTGTTATATCTCATTGTTTCTGCACTCATTTGATCTTATGTAGAGTTGTGATTACCAAGTTATTATTGTTTGTAGGCTTGCATCCATATCTGTCTAATTATTAGTTCAAATCTCAAAAATGCATCAGTGGTACATTTCATGATTTAGTGTTTATTGTTGTTTCTTTTAAGTTATACCTTAACTCATTTAGCATTAGTAACTATCTTTGACAGGTAACATAGTCTAGATCACTCATTAGCTTTTAAAATCAATGAAACAGTTATATAATGGAGTGTTTGGTACTAGATAGTTCACTGTGAGTTTGGCTTTGTTCTTGAGTTCTCTCTAAATTCACAACCTTCATTAGGTCAGTAGAGGTGAGATCCAACATTAAAATCAGTCCTTCACCATCAAAAGTCAAAATTCACCTTCACAGCTCATTTTTGCGTAACTGTTATGTAATTTAGGATATACATTCTCACATATGCATATAGGAGTAGTTAGCTTAGTTTATTTCACTTATAAATCAGCTTAATGTTTCACATAGAATCAATCAGGATCATTAGAATCTCATTTAGGTCAAAGTTTACAAGAAATTGAAAAAGTCAAAATGGAAAGTTAAGGCAGAAATCCTAAAAATCTAGGATTTATTGTGATTTTTGTGCTTGGCTTTAGGCATTGAAACTTTTAGGAGTTAAAGTATCACAACTAGTCTTTGATGTTCCATTGACATTATATTTTTGGCAATTTTACTGTGGGTCCCACAGAACCTCAAAGAGAGGTGCAGGGGAAGAACATCCCCTGTCTCAACATTTACACCACTCTCAGCACTCACTTTTGTGAGTTCAACAGGACACCACAGTGGATCCCAAGGCTTGTTCTTGCTTCCAAGCTACTCACAAGCTAGCTAGCTAGTGGTTTCAACCAAGCTTTTCCCCTTAACACCTGTGGACCCCACCTGGTTTGGGTCTGCAAGTGTTGTCCCCAAACTGCCTCAGCATAGGAGACTTAAGAACTTATTTTTGTGCTTATTGCTTATTAATTGACCACATTCAGTTGTTTCTTGCTTAAAAGTGTCCAAGTAACTTATGTGAACCTTAATTTACCTCAGTGGACCCCACACTTGCTCATTGCAGCCCTTTTCCTAGAAAAGTCAACAAAAGTCAACTTGTTAAGGGTTTATGTGTCCAATTTGCTTTCTTTTAAGCTCTGATTTTTCTATTTTTTTTAAAAGTTTCATAACTTAGGTAGTTAAGTAGATTCCTAAAAGAAAAATCCAAAAAATCCAACTTTAATTTTTAGTGATAGCTTCTATTTAAGAAGTTTAGCTTTTTAATTTATTTTCTAAATTTTCTATTAAGTACTTGGTGGTTTTCATATTTTTCCTAGGTTCCAGATATCAAATAGTATTTGTATAAAAAATTTCATATTTTTCTCTTTTCATTTCGTAATTTTAGTAATTAAAAGTAGTTTAATTAACTTTAATTGAAAAATCAAAAATAAAATCATCAGTTGTTATTTGTTGAGTACCAGCAATTTTTTATATTTTTCTTAGGTTTTATTAGTCATAAAGTAATTTTAGAAAATAGTTTCATAATTTCTACTGTTAATTTGGTAATTTTAATAATTAAATTAGATTGATTAGCTTTTAATTAATAATTAAGTAGATTAAATCTAAAAAAGGTTTAGTTATAAGTTTTAGGAATTTTTGTAATTTTGTAAGACTTCTCTAGTTGTTTAATAGTTCTAGAAAAAGTTTGGCAATTTTCTAAATTAGTCTAGTATTTATTTTAATTTAAATTAGTTTAATTAGTAATTGGTAATTAATTAATATTAAATAATTAAAAAGTCTAAAAAATAATTTTCTTTTTCTTAAAATTTTCTTTTGTCATTGGAATCTCAGAAATATAATATTCACCTTCGTAGGACTTTATTTGCTCACGTTTCACTTTTTATTTCGCGCGTTCGCGTTTAATTTAAATTCAAACGCGCATTTTTAGGTTTAACTGACGTTTTAGGTTATTGGATCATCAGTAATTGTTCTAAGAGTGTTTCTAAGTTATTTTCAATCATAATCTCATAGTATAATCACTCAAATCAAATTCCTGATCCTCCTGTTAAATCACCCGATCACTTTAAACGTTTTTAAATACAATTGCTCACCTCGCAGGGACATAACGACCCGGGAATTCACTGTACTCCTTGGTTAGTTGGTTTGAGACGTTTGACTTGGTTGACCAATCACATTGGAAAACTTAGTTGACCGTTTAGGACCAATCAAATTTTGGCGCCGCTGTCGGGGAGGTAGCTGCGTATTCAAAACGTTTTTTTAGAGATTAGTGGTTTTTCATTCATCACTGTATAAACCCACCAAATTTTTGTAAATCTTAATCATAAAACAAAAACGTCATTAACACTTTTCCTAAAGTGTTAACAACACCAAAAAAATCAAAAACAAACAAAACATATCGTTACGTTTTCTATATCGCGTTTCTTTTAAGGTGATTCTTAAAGAGACACGATTTTGGTAAACGAAACGACACCAAAAATATTGTCCAAGAGTTTTTAACCCATACACAAAAACCCCAAAACATTCGTCTCTTTCTTGTGAATAATAAACTACATAAAAACAAACCATCGCAAACCAAGGCAGAACACCTACCAACTGGGGGTGTGAACATAATAAGTTCCCAAACAAAAGATTTAAAACTTGCCTTTGTATCCTTATGAGTGGTGTACCTTTCTTAAATAAGCCATTCATTTGTGATTATTGGTTTAAGTTCACTGTTGATTTGCCTCGATCTTGTTTTATTGAAATTTTGTGTTAGTGCATGCGCACTCGTTCACAATAGAAACGAAATCGTCAACTGATAAACATAACTGAGTTACGTCCTATTGTTGAGGATCCAGTTCCGAAAATGGACGGTAATCAAGAACCACCCATCATAGATGATGCAGCTCCTGATCTCTGAACGATGGAGGAGTTGTGTCAACCCACAATGCTCGGAAGAGGCTAGCCCATTGCCCCTCTTAACATTGCTGCCACTGATTTTGGACTTAAGCATCACATGATACAACAAGTCCAGAACTCATGCCAATATCATGGCTTACCTGGTGACGATGCAAACAAGCATCTTGATAAATTTCTTACCGTCACCCAAAGCATGAAACAGAATGGTGTCTCCGATGATGCCCTTCGTCTATCTCTTTTCCCCTATTCTCTAACCCATCATGCCACTGCATGGTTTGATCGACTTCCTAAGAATTCGATTCACTCTTTTAAAGAAATGGTGACTAAATTTTTAGCCAAATACTTTCCACCATCCATAGTTTCCAAGTTACGAAATGACATTAGTAACTTTCGTCAGCATCCCGAAGAGTCTCTATTTGAGGCATGGGAACGCTATAAGCTCTCAATTGATCGGTGTCCTAACCATAACATGTTACTCGTTACCCAAATAGATACTTTCTATAATGGGTTGACATTGAGACACCGTGATATTCTCAATGCTGCTGCTGGTGGGACCTTTATGAAAAGGCGCCCCGAAGAGTGCTATGATCTCATTGAGAACATGACTGCCCACCATAATTTATGGGATTCCTCAGCTGAGAGGGAAGAGTCATGTAAGTCTATCACTCCAGCATCTTCTGAAATAGCGATCCTCACTAAAAAGATGGATGATTTCGCTACGGCTATGTTGAGAATGAACCAAAGTATCCAAAATCAACAAGCCAAAGCCGTTAATCAAAGTTGTGAAACTTGTGGAGGTCCACATTCATATTCCGAGTGTCCAGCCACTAGTGGTTACACTCATGAAGACGTATATGCTGCTCAAGGTTCCTATAATTCGGGAGGTAATAACTACCAACCGCAAGGGGACCGCAATCTTCTAAGCTATCGTTCTAACAATTTCCTTGGACCTCCCGGATTCAATCAAAACCCTAATGCCCAAAACCGTAACCAGAACCAAAATCAGAATCGGACGAACCAAGATTACCAAAGCCAAGGGAATGTCAATCATAACCAAAACCAAGGTTTCCAAAATCAAGGAAACTACAATCGAAACCAAGGTCAAAACAACTATCAGGGAAACAATTCTCATGGACATGGCAACCAACATCAGGGAAATTTTCAAAACCACGGTTCCCATCAAAATAACCGGGCCCAGAATCTTCCCAATCAAAACCAAGCCATCACTCCAACTACTCAGAATTACCCTAACCAAGCTCCTCCTAACCATACTCAAGCAATTGTTCCAATTGGTCCTTCACATGAGGAGTTGTTGAGACAATTCATGAAATCTCAGGAGGAAGTAAATAGGGTGATGATGACTCAGATCGCAGACCTTGTTAAGAAGTCTTTAAATGATCGACCCTCGGGCTCAGGTACTACTTTACCTAGCAACACGATCGCTAATCCGAGGGGCGATGTTAAAGCGATCACAACGAGAAGTGGTGTTTCCTATGATGGACCCAAAGCTCCTACTACCTCTTCTTCTCCTCCCAAGGTAGTAGAACGTGAACCTGAGGTGACAAAGGACAAGGTACAATTTACTAGTCCACGAAGTACCGCACACGTCCATCCTCAAGTTGTACCAGAAACCGTACCAAAACCAGGAGTTGTCTTTGAACCCCCAACAACTCCTGGAGAGAACCCTAAATCCAAACCTTCAATACCATATCCATCCCGGTTACAAGACCAGAAGCTTCGCGAAAAAGCAAATCATTAAATGGAAAAGTTTTTTCAAATTTTCCGAGATATTCATTTTGATATCAGTTTCGTGGATGCTCTCCTTTTGATGCCTAAATTGACATCGACAATCAAAAATCTGTTAAACAATAAAGAGAAACTATTCGAAATGGCACGAACTCCACTCAATGAAAACTGCTTTGCAGTTCTTTTGAAATAGCTTCCCGAGAAGCTAAGAGATCCGGGAAAATTTCTCATTCCATGTGTTTTCCCCGGAATGGTTGAGTGCTTCACCTTGGCCGATCTAGGTGCAAGCATCAACTTAATGCCTTATTCAATATGGAAAAATCTCTCTCTTCCAGAACTCACCACCACCTGCATGACTCTCGAGCTTGCAGACCGCTCAACATCTCGTCCCCTCGGCATTGCCGAGGATGTATTTGTAAAGGTGGGAAACTTCCACTTTCCAGAAGATTTTGTGATTGTTGATTTCGATGCTGACCCACGAGTTCCTCTCATTCTTGGGAGAGGATTCTTAAGGACGGGTCGTGCGTTAATTGATGTGCACGAAGAGGAAATAACTCTTCATGTTGGTAATGAAGCAGTAACGTTTAACCTCGATCAAACTTCGAGGTACTCCTCTAATTATGACGCCGAACCGGTTAACCGAATTGATGTCATTGATGTTGCGTCTGAGGAGTACTCTCAAGAACTTCTTGGTTACCTTCCGAGTGGCAGTCCCACTCCATCTTCTGAGCCTATCATATCCGACTCTTCCCCTTCTCTCACTCCTTTTGAGGGAAGTGACTTCCTTTTGGAAGAGGTCGAAGCTTTTCTCACCCAAGATAGTTCAATTTCGGGAAAATTTGATGAGGACTATCTTGATCCTGAGGGGGATATTCTTTTGCTAGAAAAATTGTTAAACGAAGATCCATCTCCCCCTCTTCCTCCAAAAGTACTTCATAAAGAGGAAGTCAACAATGTTGAAATATCTGATGACTTTCCTGTGGTTGAACTTAAGGACTTACCGCCTCATCTTGAATATGCATTTCTGGAGGGTGATGATAAATTACCCGTCATAATTGCTAAAAATTTAAGTGTTGAGGAAAAGGTTGCTCTCATAAAGGTTTTGAAGTCGCATAAACAAGCAATTGCTTGGAGACTCTCCGACATCAAGGGTATTGACCCTGAATTTTGTACTCACAAGATTTTAATGGAGGATGACTTCAAACCAGCAGTCCAGCAACAAAGAAGGGTGAATCCAAAAATTCATGAGGTTATCAAACAAGAAGTGTTAAAACTTCTTGATGCCGGATTGATTTACCCTATCTCGGACAGTCCTTGGGTTAGCTCAATACATTGTGTTCCAAAAAAGGGTGGCATTACTGTTGTCACAAACGAGGAAAATGAGTTGATTCCAACTCGATTGGTTACGGGCTGGCGTGTCTGCATTGATTATCGTAAGTTAAATGACGCCACCCGTAAAGACCATTTTCCTCTGCCCTTTATGGATCAGATGCTCGAGAGATTAGCGGGGAATGAGTACAATTGCTTCCTCGATGGTTTCTCGGGTTACTTTCAGATTCCCATTGATCCGCAAGATCAGGAAAGGACCACTTTCACGTGCCCCTATGGAACTTTTGCTTATAAACGTATGCCATTTGGTTTATGTAATGCTCCGGGCACGTTTCAAAGATGTTTGATGTCCATATTTTCCGACATGATCGGGAAAACTATGGAGGTCTTCATGGACGATTTTTCGGTCATTGGGGATTCGTTTCAATCATGTCTCTCCCACTTAGACAATGATGAGGCGAAAAATGATCCGTTTTTAGGGGGTCATTTAAGCCCAGAATTGACTTTATTTGATCAAATATTGCCCTAAATCATTCCTTTTGTGATTTTAGGTACTTTGGGAGAGAAATATGGAAAAGGAAGCAATTCGGACGTTTTTGGAGCATAAAAGTGAAGAAAACGCTAAAGTCTTAATTTTCCATGCTGGGAACAGTAGGTGACGGCGTCAAGAGTAACATCCTGACGGCGTCAAGAGCAAAATTCCATGACGGTCCAGTAGAGAATTGACGGCGTCACGAAGTAGGGCGTCAAGAGTAAAAGTCATGACGGCCTGAAAATGATTATCACATCACGGCGTCAAATGTAGATCAAGGCAGTCCGAGAAGAATTTTGGCGGTGAGGTGACGGCGTCACAAGTTTATTCTTGACGCCGTCAGACCCCTTTTCCTATATATAGTTTTCTAATTTTCACATTAAAAAGAGAAGTTTTGGAGAAACCCTAAGTACGATTTTGGTGCGAATTTTACAGGTTTTTCAAGGGTTCCAACCCCTTGATACCTTGCATATGTAATTAAGATAAGTGTTCTTTTAATTCAATCAATATGTCTGTGTGTTGGTTGTCTATATCTTGTTCTTGTCTTAATTCCATCATGCTAGGCTAGATCTATCTTGTGTTTGCTTGGATCTAATGAAACCTAGATGTTGATTATATGTTGATTACTTGTTTATAGTTTGTTTTGGATGAATGAATTTATATGTTAGGCTTAAGAAAACTGGCAGATCTCCAAATGGTAACATGCTTGAACGTCTTAGGAAACATGAACCTATTGCACTAAGGTCTTTATTGGTTGTATTTAATGCATGAGCCACTGTTTACAATCCCTATAGTTGTGCTGGGCATGGTGTAGGAGGAGATAAGAGCTCATAGAATTGGGGAGTTATGTGCGATACCCCATGAATGGTATTAAGGAATACAATCCGTCATCCATGCAACTATAACAAGTAATTAACGTGTAAAAGATGTCTAGGGAGTAGTGAAATCTAAGTAAACACATTTTCTCCACTTATTGCTCACAACTCTAGTATAATTTAGTTTATTTCCATTTCTTGTATTTTATTTTGATTGCATCTTAGTATTGGGTTAGTTGACTAGCAACTAATTCCGCCCAAATCCTTCAAACCCGAGATTTTTACTTGCTTTCTAAAAAATATAAAAATACAAAAATAATCATCTCTCACCCTTAGAACTAGTATTTAGGTTTTCTAATCCTAGCGACACTATTCCTAGCTGAACGATCAATCCCCCGGTACTTGTCACTATACTATACTACAACGATCAGGTACACTGCCTGGTGGGGGTTGTAAGCTTCTCAAGATCCCTTGAGAGGTAAAGCCTGGTGCAATTCCCACGCATCAAGTTTTTGGCGCCACAGCCTGGGGAATAGTTATTGTCTAGGTTAGAATCTCTTTTTATTAGGTCTACTTGCTAGATTCCTTTCTAGTAAGATTTTATTTTTATTTTTAGGTTTTCTTTAGTCTATCTTTTTCTTTGTGCCTTTGTTAGTAAATTAAGTTCATTGACTATTCCATTTGCCATTATGGAGAACGTGAATCCACCAAGTCCGACACTAGAGTTTTACCAGAAAAAATATAATTACACTAGTTTGGATTTTACAAGATGGAGGAACGAAATGAGGAGGACAGGATCTTATATTGATTTTATTGAGTACCTTGAGAAAAGAGGCCAAGTGCATAATGTTTTTCAAGAATTCACCTTAGGAGCTCCATCAACCCCTCAAAATGCCTCACTTAGTGAAACCTATGCACCATATGAGCCTTCACCTAGGATAGTTTCGTATGAGCCACCTAGCTGCATGTCATGGTTAGGCCCTACCATAATACAGGATGAACACATAGGTGACCTTGATGTGATGGAGGATGTAGCTGAACATGATCACATTGATAAAAAAGACATAGGTTTTATGATCGATGATGATGAATCTCATGAAACAGATGATGAATCTTTTGGGCAATTTGTATATAGTAGTCATAATATTGAGGATGATCCTTATGATTCGGATATAGAAGTTGAGATGCCTAGAGAAGTACGTGAGATACTTGGAAAAATGTTAGGGTTAGATTATAATAAAACACATGTTGAGGATATAGGTGATCTTGACACAAGGAATGATGAAGTAGAAAATCTAAGCCCACCAAGTACCCCACAAGTCCTACCATCATTTGAGGAACATACACCGCCCGTGACTTACCTGGAAGAAGTAGAAGAGACTATAGGAACCCCAATTTTAGTAGAACCCTTGAACCAAACACGACTAGAGGATATAGGTTTGAATACTTATAATGATAACCTTACTCTTAGTTCTAGGGAAGTTCCTAGTTTTGATGAACCGGAGCCTCAACCAAAACCGTTACCTAATCTTCCATCCTTGGATGTGAATTTAGGAATTGAGATAGGTTCCGATCCACCCATCAAACCATATAGTCCGGGTAGTCTTAGGATTAAGGTAGTGGACTCTAAGCCTTGTAGAGGGGAAACCAATATAGGAGTGGAAAATGACCTTACATGCTTACATCACCCATTTATGAGTGATCATAAAAAACATTATGGGTTTAAACCGGGTTTATTAGGTCAAGATGGATCCCCAACTAGTAATCTCTTGAAGTTGACTGAAAATGATCCCTTTCTTAGAGAAAATATTAATCCACTCATTAACCCGATCGAATTAGGTAAGGTTATGATGATAGGAGCACATCCCTTTGAGCATATAATTCATCCACCACTCTTTCCTCACGAGGCATACTATTACCAAGTTGGTGTGTATCGCTACTTCCACCCGCACTTAATCCTAAGTGTAGGGAAAACCTCCCTTCTTTCCGTTAAATAAGGGTAGAGTCAGGCTCGTGACTCGAACAAAAACAAGCGCTTCTTGGGAGGCAACCCAAGCCCGTTTTATTTGTGTGATTTTTATTTTGTTTGTTTGTTGTTTGTTTCCGTATGCATGCTTTATTTTTATTGTTGGTAGATCATGCTTCTCAATTAAATAGTGGAAATACTTTACTTTGTTGTTTTGGCTTAGTCTTAACTCCACCTAAAAGTATTTTTGCAAAAGATAAGTGTAAGGGGAAACCCCAAATATGTTTTTAAGAAACAAACCGATCATGATTCTCCACAATATTAAATGAACATGTATATTCGTATTTGTTAGAGTCAAATGCTTGTATTGAGTCATAATGAAGTTTTGCAGGATTTTCCAGAAAGTAGGACCAAGTTTTTCCAGAAATTTTCCGGAAACTTAACATAAGAATTTCTGCAGGTCAATCCTGACGGCGTCATGAGTTAACTCTTGACGGCGTCAAGTGTAAAAATCTGGAAATTTTGCCAGTTTTGTTTTTCTAACGGAGTCTTATGGTTTTTGTGAATTATTAAGTTTTATAATCTCCAGGAAATCTGCAAACTTCATTCCACAAGCATTATATCTTATCTTGTTTTCTAGGATTTAGTAACTTATATAGGATGCCGCCTATTTTACGCGAGGTTGTTTTGTCTATTTTCTCAGGATTCACAGGTTATGTATGACAAGAAGATGATTTATATTCTGGATGAGAAGCTTTGATTGTTCATTTTCTTGGAGGAAGATTTAACCTGGCCACCTAATTATCCATACCGAGCGAATCAGGGGAGTATTTGATTTCATTCTTTTTACTTTTTAATTTTTACATTCTTTACTTGAACATTGGGGACAATGTTCATCTTAAGTGTAAGGGGAGGGTAAAATGATGATACCTTACATGTACACTTTCGCATGAGTTTGTTTTGTTTAATGGTAGATGTGTAATAAAACTATGAGAAATACTTGTTAGTGCAATTTTAGCGCCAAATTTAAAATTTTTTACAACATTTAGGAGTGAAACTTTAGCCATAGCAAGCGTCTCATGGATAGGAGATTGTATGACTAGCACAAAACCGTATATTCAGAAAAATTTTCCACCCAAATATGTGAGGTTCGCCTTTAGATTTGATAGGAAAAGCATTTACTATTAGTGCTTATGAGTGTACCGGTAGCATTTAGATTCTAGAACTTGCGTTAGTGATGCATCCCGAGACCGCTAGTGAGACTACATTCGTGTGGTAGGATTTACTACATGATAAGAGGCATTAGGATCACCCTTGTGTTAAACCCGTATTATAATTACTTGACCATTTAAGTCATATTACTTGGCTAGTTAAGTCAACTAATTTTTCCCACACCCTTAGCGTTGTACTCATTTTTAGTACACGATACCCCTAGTACACCCCTCCGAGCCTATCTTTTCGTTTCTAACTTTAAGCATTTTACTTAAAGGAAGAATTTGTTACACCCCACTTAAATGTACACCCAAATCGCCTTAGCCTTCCGTGTATGCGCTCATTTTTAGTGCATTATTGTTATTTGTTAAACCCTAAGTTAACTATCTAATTGATTACATGGTTGCTAAGTCGAGTCATATCCTTGTACATATTGTTTTGGGACGATTGGGACTCATGGGTAAATACTTATTTTATGGAGTAATGGGGAAGAACATCATTTATTACCCCCATATGTGCGTTAATCTTAAAAGTGCTCCAAGTGTTTTGATTTTCTTAATTCGAGTCATTAGATTAGTTTAATGTAAAGTATGTAAAGATTCAAGTGTAAGGGGAATGTTCATCCCCTATGATGTATTATTTTGGATGGTAGGGTAAGAGTGTATGCAAAAAAAAAAAAAAAAAAAAAAATCGAAAAAATCAAGAAAAAGAAAAAAAAAATAGAAAAAGAAAAGAGAAAAAAACATACGGACTACCATCCCTTTTTATTCTATGTTCATTTTATGTTTTTGTTATTTTTTTATTTATTAGCTTAAGTCGAGTCTAGTCTTGGCTTAGCAACGCCATCTTGTACATGTAATTAACCAAGATTGTTAACTCGCCACCAGTAAAACTTCCTTTATCCAACAAAACCGTGTATTTCATATCCCTACACCTAACGTTACAACCTTTTAAAAGACCTCTTTGATAGTTTATCCTAGGTGCTTACGCCATGTGGTGGAGGTTTGATCCTTTCCCAAGCCTATGGTAATCTATTTTTCTATGACAGGTAGTGAGAGATATCTTCCGTTTCCATATTGTAATTTACACTTTATTACACCCGAGAGATGTGAGTATCTAAACACTATTTGTGAGGTGCTAGTGTATGACCTCCGTGCTTGTCTATTGGTCTTTAGTGGAATGATTATTTGTTGTAATTACTTTTATATTAGTGTTAAATGACCCCTAACTTGTATTTTGACTAGAATAAAAGCGCATTTGCTTGAGGACAAGCAAATCTCAAGTGTAAGGGTATATGATGAGGCGAAAAATGATCCATTTTTAGGGGGTCATTTAAGCCCGGAATTGACTTTATTTGATCAAATATTGCCCTAAATCGTTCCTTTTGTGATTTTAGGTACTTTGGGAGAGAAATCTGAAAAAGGAAGCAATTCGGACGTTTTTGGAGCATAAAAGTGAAGAAAACGCCAAATTCTTAATTTTCCATGCTGGGAACAGTAGGTGACGGCGTCAAGAGTAACATCCTGACGGCGTCAAGAGGAAAATTCCATGACGGTCCAGTAGAGAATTGACGGCGTCACGAAGTAGGGCGTCAAGAGTAAAAGTCATGACGGCCTGAAAATGATTATCACATCACGGCGTCAAATGTAGATCAAGGCAGTCCGAGAAGAATTTTGGCGGCGAGGTGACGGCGTCACAAGTTTATTCTTGACGCCGTCAGACCCCTTTTCCTATATATAGTTTTCTAATTTTTACATTAAAAAGAGAGAAGTTTTGGAGAAACCCTAAGTACGATTTTGGTGCGAATTTTACAGGTTTTTCAAGGGTTCCAACCCCTTGATACCTTGCATATGTAATTAAGATAAGTGTTCTTTTAATTCAATCAATATGTCTATGTGTTGGTTGTCTATATCTTGTTCTTGTCTTAATTCCATCATGCTAGGCTAGATCTATCTTGTGTTTGCTTGGATCTAATGAAACCTAGATGTTGATTATATGTTGATTACTTGTTTATAGTTTGTTTTGGATGAATGCATTTATATGTTAGGCTTAAGAAAACTGGCAGATCTCCAAATGGTAACATGCTTGAACGTCTTAGGAAACACGAACCTATTGCACTAAGGTCTTTATTGGTTGTATTTAATGCATGAGCCACTGTTTACAATCCCTATAGTTGTGCTGGGCATGGTGTAGGAGGAGATAAGAGCTCATAGAATTGGGGAGTTATGTGCGATACCCCATGAATGGTATTAAGGAATACAATCCGTCATCCATGCAACTATAACAAGTAATTAACGTGTAAAAGATGTCTAGGGAGTAGTGAAATCTAAGTAAACACATTTTCTCCACTTATTGCTCACAACTCTAGTATAATTTAGTTTATTTCCATTTCTTGTATTTTATTTTGATTGCATCTTAGTATTGGGTTAGTTGACTAGCAACTAATTCCGCCCAAATCCTTCAAACCCGAGATTTTTACTTGCTTTCTAAAAAATATAAAAATACAAAAATAATCATCTCTCACCCTTAGAACTAGTATTTAGGTTTTCTAATCCTAGCGACACTATTCCTAGCTGAACGATCAATCCCCCGGTACTTGTCACTATACTATACTACAACGATCAGGTACACTGCCTGGTGGGGGTTGTAAGCTTCTCAAGATCCCTTGAGAGGTAAAGCCTGGTGCAATTCCCACGCATCAGACAACATGCTCAAACGTTGTGAAGACACAAAGTTATGTCTAAATTGGGAGAAGAGTCACTTTATGGTCAAAGAGGGCATTGTCCTCGGCCATAAAATTTCAAAGAATGGGATTTAGGTTGACAAAGCCAAAATCGATGTCATTACAAAATTACCTCATCCCACTACCGTCAAAGGTATTTGGAGCTTTTTGGGTCATGTCGGTTTCTATCGTAGGTTTATTCAAGATTTTTCCAAGATCGCCCGGCCTATGACCCATCTCCTCGAAAAGGATGCTCCTTTTATCTTCTCACCTTAGTGCGTAGAAGCTTTTGAAACTTTAAAGAAAAAGCTTACTGAGGCACCAATTCTTGTTGCCCCCGATTAGGACTTGCCCTTTGAACTTATGTGTGATGCTAGTGATTATGCTATAGGGGCAGTCTTAGGGCAATGCAGGTCTAAACACTTTCAGCCTATACACTATGCAAGCAAAACAATGACCGAGGCTCAAAGTCATTACACCACCACTGAAAAAGAATTATTAGCTGTGGTGTATGCTTTTGAAAAATTCTGGTCATATTTGATCTTGACCAAAAGCATAATGTATATGGATCACTCGGCTTTGAAGTACCTTTTTGCAAAACAAGATGCAAAGCCGAGACTACTTTGTTGGGTTCTCCTCCTGCAAGAATTTGATATCATAATTCGTGATAAAAAAGGAGCTGAGAACCTAGCTGCTGATCATCTCTCCCGTTTGGAAAACCCCCACCAAGATGTCTTCGAAAAGAAGGAAATTAATGAAACCTTCCCTCTCGAGACACTCAATGCGGTTGCCTTTCGTGGAGATTCTGTTACCCCATGGTTTGCCCATTTTGCAAACTACCTTGCGGGTAACTTTGTTGTGAAAGGGATGTCGTCCCAACAAAAGAATAAGTTCTTTAAAGATGTGAAACATTATTTATGGGACGACCCATACCTTTTCAAAATATGTGCGGATCAAGTCATCTGGCGGTGTGTATATGGTCAAGAAGCCACTGAAAATCTCAAGGCTTGCCATGCTGGTCCCACGGGGGGCCACCACAATCCAAATTACACCGCCAAAAAGGTGTTTGACTCCGGTTTCTATTGGCCCACGATTTATAAGAATGCCCAAGAATTGGTCAAATCCTGTGACGCTTGTCAACGTCATGGGAATATTTCACAAAAGAATGAAATGCCACAAAATGCAATCCAAGTTTATGAAATATTTGACGTATGGGGCATTGACTTTATGGGGCCATTTCCTTCATCTCATGGAAACAAATACATACTCGCGGCTGTTGACTATTTGTCAAAATGGGTTGAAGCAAAAGCTTTACCCACTAATGATGCCCGAGTAGTTGTGAAGTTTTTGAAAGCTCTTTTTGCTCGATTTGGAACTTCACGTGCTATAATTAGTGATCGTGGTACGCATTTTTGCAATGAAAAATTTGATAAAGTCATGCAAAAGTATGGTGTAACTCACCGTCTTTCTACTGCGTACCACCCTCAAACAAGTGGACAAGTAGAAGTTTCCAATCAAGGCATTAAGAGAATATTGGAAAGAACCGTTGGTGAAAATCATGCATCCTGGTCGGATAAATTAGATGATGCACTTTGGGCTTTCCGTACAGCTTACAAAACACCCATCGGGTGTACGCCTTACAAGCTTGTGTACGGGAAAGCGTGCCATCTACCGATCGAGCTTGAGCATAAAGCCTATTGGGCTCTCAAGCATGCAAATTTTGGCCTTAAAACTGTGGGTGATCATCGGAAAGTTCAATTGAATGAATTAAATGAACTTCGTGATCAAGCTTACGAGAACTCTTTGATCTATAAGGAAAAGACAAAGAAGATACACGACTCAAAAATCAAAAACCGCATTTTCAACGTTGGTGATCGAGTCCTTCTTTTCAACTCTAGACTCAAGATCTTCTCGGGAAAGCTAAAAACCCGATGGACTGGTCCATTCACTATCGTTAAGGTTTATCCTTATGGCACCGTTGAGTTATCTCAAAATGACGGTCCTAATTTCAAAGTGAATGGACATCGTTTGAAACATTACTTTGGAGAGGACATACCATCTATGGTTGTCCCGGATCTCCAAACATTCCCCAAGGACAATTGAATTCGGGGATCGAGTCAAGCTAGCGACTCGAGAAACAAAAACAGTAGCAACAACATGGGTTTTCACCCATGTCTCTGACTTCTTTCTACTTTCTAACACCCTAGTGTGGGGGAGTGGCCGTCCCCTGTAGCTATTTGAAATGTATATATCTTTGAAAAAAAAATGTGTGATTGTATGTACATATAAATAAAGTGAAAAATTGCAAAATGATATTTCCACAGTTAGCTTATAATATTATATTTTTACGTTCAAAGAGTCGGCATAATAGCTGGGACTTTGAATATTGAGGACAATATTCAATTCTAAGTGTGTGGGGGGGGGGGGGGGGAGGGGGAATTCTAGCGAATTTTATCACATTATATCCTCTAGTACCCCCGTTTTTGGCCCAAAATTTTCAAAATTTTTTTCACTTTATTTCAAAATTTTTGTGGTTATCAGTCCGCCGTGTCTAAACGACAAAAGAATTGGCTAATCCAGGAGCAAACGGCTCTTGGTAAAGATATCTCAAATCCGTTGATGGCTTGCAATTTGCCCAAAATTGTATGGTATATCAACTCGCCATATCCAAAAAAGTGAATGAGTTGGCTAGCCCGCAAGATTATGGCTTGTGGTAAAGGCAGTGGAAAAACCATAATTGGTAATCAGCTCACCAAGATGTTGACTATTCCATCAAGAGTTGGCTAGTCCAGAAGCAAACGGCTTTTGGTAAAGACAAATCAAATCCGTTGAAAGCTGGTGGTTTGCTCAAAATCACATGGTTATCAAGTGGACCATAGTTCTTACTTGAACTGATACATTTGGCTACTCCAGAAGTGATGGCTTTTGGTAAAGAGTTTCAAATCCATTAAGTTTTTCTCAAAATATTGCTAGGGACTAGCAATAGTTTAGTGTGGGGGATTGATGAGTGTGTAAATACTCATCATTTTTATTGTATCTGAACTGCCAAAACATCCAAAAACACTCAGAAATGCATCAAAATACAGAAATTATTCCAGGAATTATGTTTTATATGTTTTAGATGCAAAATGTTTAAAAACAAATGAAAAACAAACAAAGTAGATTAAAAGTAGTTTTTTGTATAAAAATTTTCATATTTTTCTCTTTTCATTTGGTAATTTTAGTAATTAAAAGTAGTTTAATTAACTTTAATTGAAAAATCAAAAATAAAATCATCAGTTGTTATTTGTTAAGTACCAGCAATTTTTTATATTTTTCTTAGGTTTTATTAGTCATAAAGTAATTTTAGAAAATAGTTTCATAATTTCTACTGTTCATTTGATAATTTTAATAATTAAATTAGGTTAATTAGCTTTTAATTAATAATTAAGTAGATTAAATCTAAAAAAGGTTTAGTTATAAGTTTTAGGAATTTTTGTAATTTTGTAAGACTTCTCTAGTTGTTTAATAGTTCTAGAAAAAGTTTGGTAATTTTCTAAATTAGTCTAGTATTTATTTTAATTTAAATTAGTTTAATTAGTAATTGGTAATTAATTAATATTAAATAATTAAAAAGTCTAAAAAATATTTTTCTTTTTCTTAAAATTTTCTTTTGTCATTGGAATCTCAGAAATATAATTTTCACCTTCGTAGGACTTTATTTGCTCACGTTTCACTTTTTATTTCGCGCGTTCGCGTTTAATTTAAATTCAAACGCGCGTTTTTAGGTTTAACTCACGTTTTAGGTTATTGGATCATCAGTAATTGTTCTAAGAGTGTTTCTAAGTTATTTTCAATCATAATCTCGTAGTATAATCACTCAAATCAAATTCCTGATCCTCCTGTTAAATCACCCGATCACTTTAAACGTTTTTAAATACAATTGCTCATCTCGCTGGGACATAACGACCCGGGAGTTCACTGTACTCCTTGGTTAGTTGGTTTGAGATGTTTGACTTGGTTGACCAATTACATTAGAAAACTTAGTTGACCGTCTAGGACCAATCAAATACTTTAAACCTCAACATGTAGATGCTCCAAAAGCCACAGTGGCTCAACAAATAGCTGGGGTAGCAAATGTCCCAGTTGATAATGATGGGCCATCCACTTCGTTGTCATGGGATCCTGAAGCCCCCACCATCAGTCGCTCAGTTACCACTTCTAATGACTAACCTTCATTTGTACAACGAGTAGCAACTGTGGATAATTCGTCTGAAGTAAATCCTTTCGCTCCACCTGATAATGAGCCATTTGTCAACATCTTTGCACCTGAATCGTCAAATGACGCTACATCCTCCGATGAATCTAACACGGCTACCTCAGTTCCCTATTCTCAACCCCATGAACACCTTAGTAAATGGACAAATGATCACCCAATTTACAACATTATTGGAAACCCTTCGCGTCCGGTATCTACCCGTAAGCAACTTGCAACCGACGCATTGTGGTGCTTCTTCAATTCTGTCCTCTCTAAAGTTGAACCAAAAGACTTCAAGGATGCAATGTCTAAACACTCATGGTTCACTGCAATGGTGGACGAGATTCATGAGTTTGACCGACTGGATGTGTGGGAATTAGTACCGCCTCCCGATTGTGCTATGATCATTGCTCTTAAATGGATATTTAAAGTTAAACTTGATGAGCATGGTGACGTATTGAAGAACAAGGCTAGGCTTGTGGCAAAAGGATACCGTTAAGAAGAAGGTATAGACTTTGAAGAATCCTTCGAACCTGTTGCTAGAATTGAAGCCATAAGAATATTTCTCGCAAATGCTGCAAGTCAGAACATGGTGGTTTATCAAATGGATGTCAAGACTGCATTCTTAAATGGCGATCTAAAAGAGGTGGTGTATGTAAGCCAACCCGAAGGTTTTGTGGATCCAGAACGCCCTAATCATGTGTATCGTTTGAAGAAGGCTCTCTATGGGCTTAAGCAAGCGCCTAGGGCGTGGTACGACACCTTGTCTAAATTCCTTCTTGCTAACAAATTTTCCAAAGGCGCTGTTGATCCTACACTCTTTACCAGAAAAACGGGCAAAAACCTTCTTCATGTACAAATCTATGTTGATGACATCATATTTGCCTCCTCTGATCCCAAAGAGTGTGATCGTTTCTCCCAAGAGATGAGTTCTGAATTCCAGATGTCTATGATGGGTCAAATGTCTTTCTTTCTAGGATTGCAAATATCTCAAAATCCCAATGGCATCTTCATCAATCAATCCAAGTATGCCAATGAAATCTTGAAGAAATTTGGATTCGATTCCTGTGATTCAGTTGATACTCCTATGATTGAAAGATCAAAACTAGATGAAGATGATGTGGGAATCCCGGTCGAACAAACCAAGTATCGAAGCATGATTGGCTCCTTAATGTATCTTATTGCCAGCAGACCAGATCTTCTATTTGCAGTTTGCATGTGTGCTCGGTATCAATCCAAACCCACCAAGAAACATCTGGAAGCTGTCAAGAGAGTCTTTCGGTATCTTAAAGGAACAATCCACATGGGCCTATGGTACCCCAAGGAAACTTCTATGGCTCTCACAGCATATTCTGATGCTGACCATGCGGGATGTCAAGACACTTGTCGCAGTACATCTGGGGGTGCTCAGTTTTTGGGTAATAAGCTAGTCAGTTGGTCGTCAAAGAAACAAATGAGTACATCTATCTCCTCCACAGAAGCTGAATACATTGCCATGTCCTCGTGCTGTGCTCAGATCTTATGGATGCGATCTCAACTTTCAGACTATGGCTTCGTATGCAACAAGATTCCTATGTACTGTGACAAAAAAAGTGCAATTGCACTCTGCTGCAACAATGTCCAGCATTCAAGGACTAAGCACATTGACATTCGACATCACTTCATCAGGGAGCAAGTTGAGAAAGGAATTGTGGAACTTTACTTCATGAGGACTGAGTTCCAGCTAGCTGATATCTTCACCAAAGCACTTTCTAGGGACCGATTTCATTTCATCCTCCCACGCCTTGGTATGAAGAGTCTCACGCCTGAGGATCTCATAAGTCTTCAGGAAGATCAGGAGGAGTAAAGGGGTTGCTTCACATATCCTTTGTACATAATATTAACACAAAAAGAAAATAGAAAAATATAAAAACTATAAAAACCATAAAAATTAGAAAAATCATTAAAAATACAAAAATATTCTTCTCACGACATGTCTCTTGTGTAATCAATATTATGTACGTTTCTAGAAATGTCATTCAATAATGACACGGAATCATACATATGCTTGAGCAAGAGTTTTTCGGTTTCAAATAAAGTTTTTTTTTTTCAAAAACATGTCGTATCTCAAAACATTCTTAAGGATATGGCTTGCAGTCATTTCAGGCTGTAACCCGCGCTTAAACTCATGGCTTGTAGTCATTTCAGGCTACAACCCGGACTTCAAAATTATGGCTTGCTATTACTTCAGATAGCAACCCGGTTTTCAAAATGAGGAAAACACGTCGCCTAAAAGACGGTTGTTCCTGGCAAAGGGTGCCGTTCATCCGAGCGTGAATTACTTAATATTCGTGCACCCTCGATCTAATGTACGCTTCAGTGCATTATTTCTTGATCTCATAAGTCTTCAGGAAGATCAGGAGGAGTAAAGGGGTTGCTTCACATATCCTTTGTACATAATATTAACACAAAAAGAAAATAGAAAAATATAAAACCTATAAAAACCATAAAAATTAGAAAAATCATTAAAAATACAAAAATATTCTTCTCACGACATGTCTCTTGTGTAATCAATATTATGTACGTTTCTAGAAATGTCATTCAATAATGACACGGAATCATACATATGCTTGAGCAAGAGTTTTTCGGTTTCAAATAAAGTTTTTTTTTTCAAAAACATGTCATATCTCCAAACATTCTTAAGGATATGGCTTGCAGTCATTTCAGGCTGTAACCCGTGCTTAAACTCATGGCTTGTAGTCATTTTAGGCTACAACCCGGACTTCAAAATTATGGCTTGCTATTACTTCAGATAGCAACCCGGTTTTCAAAATGAGGAAAACACGTCGCCTAAAAGACAGTTGTTCCTAGCAAAGGGTGCCGTTCATCCGAGCGTGAATTACTTAATATTCGTGCACCCTCGATCTAATGTACGCTTCAGTGCATTATTTCTTGATAAAGAAGAAAAATCTTCTTTTTATCGCCAAATACTTTCCCTTCTATGATTTTTCTGGAAGGTATTTGTGCAAAACTTGGTGGTACCATGAGATTTGGTTTGGAAATCAATTTGAACTCAGAATTTTGATAAAAATTTGCAGTCAATCAATGACATAATTTATTTATGTTTTAACATCCGTCATTGATTGAGGGGGAGAGTGATTTCTTGAAATTTTATGTATCATCAAAACTCCCCACACTTTGTATGAAACCTTGCAACAAAACGATTTGTGATGGTTATGTGTCAGAATGAGTACATTTTAAAAGAGTTTTCGTTAAAACTTCAAATTTTTTTGTAAACTCATCAAATCTGACACATAACAACTCCCTCACAGATTGAGGGGGAGCAAGAAGAAGTTCCTTTTATCAGAAAATATTAAAATTGACAGCATTTCTCTCCCAAAAACGTTTCCTAACTTATTTAAATCAATTGAGATAAAAAATCTTGAAAGATTTGATATTTTTTGATCAGGGGAGAGAATGTGATTTAAATATGAAATCTGATAATCAAACGTGATCTTTTGGACTCAATAAATGTGCTCCCACATATGTGCTAAACTCTTTCGAATATCGATACATATATTGAGGGGGAGCAAAAGGCGTTTGTGGAAGTTATACCAAAGACCGACCATTTATCTTTATGCATGGAGTTATAAGGTTGGTTAAGGTTAGGTATGAGTTCCCATGATCCACCAGAACCGGAAGGATCTTCCCAGGGACAATCCTCTAGATAGATTAGAAGTCCTTAGGAATGATTGGAAAAAAGGAGAAAAGTGAGAAAGGGAAGAGTGCGGACTGAGATAGAGCTAGGACTGGAACAAACCCAACAAGGTTCTAGTGGTGAAGTCTCAGTAAGCACTGAAGGGGTTGAAGAATGAAAAAGAAATGAAATGAGAAAGGGTGAAAAGAAATAGCCCTCCATATATTCAACCTTAGGGCAGAAACCGGGTTCAATTCATAATCTACTGGCGGTTACTAAGATAACACCGGTATTGAAGACAAGACGTCATGGACCCAATGACGCACTGCACTAAACATCTCAACCACTCAAGTTCTCTTAAAAGAGCTTGTTTCATTCTCACGGGGAACCCTGTACAATGTATCGACCGCTCATTGCGAGCTATGTTGATACCTAAACAGGAGATGCCTCCCCAGTCTCCAGGAGCGGATCAAAACGCACTATTGAGTCTAGAGCCATGAGATCATCCATAAATCTCGATAGGACACATTCCAAATATGCTTATTATTTCACATAATGTGGAAAATAAGATAAAATACTTAGAGTCCTACGCATTATCCTTGTGGTATTGCCAGAACATCCGAGTGATATGAAAATATTCGCAATGACGATGGAAATCCTTCTAGAGCAAACATCTTTCAAGCTCTTGGTAGGTGACATGTGAGATCCATATTGGATTAATGATCAAGTGACAACTGGAAAGCAACAATGCTGCAATTCAACACTGAGTTAAACTTGTTCCAGGATATGGATTGACGGATACTTTTGCTAAAACCATTCAATGTGCTCACAAACTAATTTTTCGAGCACATTGATTGTGTAAAATCTTTCAAACAAAATTATTTTTGATGGAAATGTGATTCAAAGTATAAACTTTTGTCGTGTCTCAAAAATGTTTATCATATGACACGCGAGTGATTTCTATAAATCAATTTCTCATCAATCTGTGAATATCAATTCACCGATTCACTCTATCGTGCTGTCTGCTTTGAGACGTTTCGGTATGAGAACATGCTAAGTATGAAGATTCCGAAGTGGATTCTTTGGAAAATTCAATACTACAAGCTGGAAATTCCTGTCAATGAGAGTCTTCTTTAAAAGAGACTCTACCTGATCACAGGTCGGTTTTCACAAAACTGGAGGGTAGTCTGTCCTCGCAGAACGAATGACAAAGCCATGTTCGTTCTCTATCTTTATTGCTAACTGTTTTATTTCAGGGACACATATAAAGATGGCGTTGATGGCTCCAGTTTCCAGCTGAATCGGGTCAATCCATACCTCATGCTCACACATCCTCCACACTATCAATGAAGGTGAGAGACTTGCTACAACAAATGTTGAGAGACTACCAACAACGTTTCCGCAACTCTGATGAAAAAGTCACCTGATCCACAACTCTAATGCAAAGTCTCCAGATACAGAAGGGTGTGAGCATGATGGTCCTTAAGTCACTACATCACATGAAGGCAATACAACTATGGATGAGCTTGGAGATTTACTTTGGTTGATGATCACAAAGAAGCTCAAAGATCGCACATCACAAACGAATTCAAATCACAAGTTCGCTTGCTTGAACTACAAAGTGTGTAGAAAAGTGAAGAATCAGATCCTACGAGCTACAGAGACGAAAGAATGCTTAAAGACCAAAGAGCTTAATTTCAAAGGTGACCTCGCTTAGGGGGAGATTGTTAGGAATACATATATTCCTGTAAAAGTCTTGGTCACCTGATTATTGTAATAGCATTAAGTTAGCTCATAGTTAGTTTATATATTAGTTAGATAGTATTAGTTTAAGTAACACCGTGGAAGAAGGACGGGTCTTCACCCACTGTATGCCTGATCCACAGCCCGGGTGTGGGCGTTTATGTTGTAAGTATAAATACCCCTCTCCACACGTGGAGAGGGTTGGACCTTTCACAACCTTAATCTAATATCTCTATTTCTCTCTCAAGGTTCCACTCTCTCTTCTTCTTATATATCACATTCAACGCCACACAAACCACAAGGAAATCATGTTTCCAACTTAATTAGTATACTACAATAATTACTTGACCAATAAAGTCAATACACTTGACTAGTAAAGTCAAGTAATTTTCCCACACCTTTGTGATGTACTCATTCTTAGTACACGATACCCCTAGTACACCCCTCCGAGCCTATCTTTTTCGTTTCTAACATTAAACATTTTATTTAAAGGTAGAATTTGTTTACAATCCACCCCCAAATGTACTCCCAAATCGCCTTAGCCTTCCTTGTATGCACTCATCTTTAGTGCATTATTATTACATGTTTAAACCCTTAGTTAGTTATCTAATTGATTACATGGTTGCTAAGTGGAGTCATATCTTGTACATATTGTTTTGGGACTCATGGGTAAAGTACTATTGATATGGAGTATTGGGGAAGAAGTCAATTATTTCCCCCAGATATGCGTTAATATCTTAAAAAGTACTCCAAGTATTTTGATTATCTTAATTCGAGTCATTAGAATAATCGATTGTAAAGTATGTAGAAGTTCAAGTTTAAGGGGAATTCAAATTCCCTACGATGTATTATTTTGGATGGTAGGGCAAGAGTGTATGAAAAAAAAAAAAAAAAAAAAAAAAAAAAAAAAAAAAAAAAACGAAAAAATAAATTATAAAAAGAAGTAGAAAAAATCATACTGACTGCTATCCCGTTTCCTTTTATGTTTTTGTAGTTTTCATTAGCTTAAGTCGAGTCAAGTCTTGGCTTAGCAACACCACATTGTACATGTAATTGACCAAGATGATTAAATCGCCACCAGTAAATATTTCCTTTATCCAACAAAACCGTGTTTATCATATCCCTACACCTCACGTTACAACCCTTTAAAAGACCTCTTTGATAGTTTATCCTAGGTGCTTACGCCAAAGTGGTGGAGGTTTGATCCTTTCTCAAACCTATGGTAATCTATGTGCTATGACAGGTAGTGATAGATATTTTTCATTTTCATTTGTGATATATACTTTTATTACACCCGAGAGATGTGAGTATCCAAACACTATTTGTGATGTGCTAGTGTATAATTTCCGTGCTTGTTTTTGTTAAAGTGGAACGATCATTTATTGTAATTACTTTTATATTAGTGTTAAATGACCCCTAGCTTGTATTTTGATTAGAATAAAAGTACATTTACTTGAGGACAAGCAAATCTCAAGTGTAAGGGTATTTGATGAGGCGAAAAGTGTTACAATTTTAGGGGGTCATTTAAGCCCTAAGTCGTGATTATTTGATCAAATATTGCCTCAAATCGTTACTTTTGTCATTTTATGTACTTTGGAGAAGAAATCTGAAAAAGGAAGCATTTTGGGCATTTTTGGAGCGAAAAGTGAAGAAAACGACAAAGTCTCCAAATCAAGTTGGAAACAGTACCTGACGGCGTCATGTTCTATAGGTGACGGCGTTACATGAGGGCAAAGAGGTGGATATGAAGTTTACACGAGACGCGCCAGAAAGGTTTTTTGGATTTAAAGAGTGATGGCGTCACCCTTTGTGACGCCTAGGTCGTCACGTACATTCTATAAGGTGACGGCCAGTGAAGAATTCAAGGGGACGGCGTCAGATCTGGATCTAGGCAATCCGAAGGAAGCTTTGGCGGTGAGTTGACGGTGTCACATGTATAAGGTGATGCCGTCAGAATGTAATCTCTATATATAGTTTTCTAATTTTCATTCATTAGAGAGAGAACTTTTGGAGGAACTTCACCATAAACCCTAGGACAAATTTTAGTCTTTTTGTAAAGGTTTCAAACCCTTCTTTCATCCATGATTAATTAAATATAAGTTTTCCAATAATCATTCAATATGTCTATGTGTTGTTTGATTCTATCTTATGCTTGTCTTTACATTAACATGCTAGGCTAGGTTTATTTGTGTTTGCTTAGATGTAATGAAACCTAGCTATTGATTATTGATTGATTGTTTGTTATTAATTTTTGTTTGATGAATGATTTCGATGTTAGGCTTAAGAAAACTGGCTAATCTCCAATTGGTAACATGCTTGAACATCTTAAGAAATATGAATAGGATATGTACTACGATTTTAATGGTTATATTTAATGCATAAGTGACTACTAAGGAGGCCATGTTAGGAGCTAGTAGTCGGCTCGACATAGGAAGAGGTAGAAGCTTATAGAGTTGGGGAAGAACGTACACAGCCCCATGAATGGTATTAAAGAATATAACCCGTCATTCACGCAATTGTAACAAACTAATCAATTAATGAAAGATAGCTAGGGAGTAGTGAAATCTAAGTAAACACGTTTCTCTCCATATAAGGTTTTTCTCCATTTTATTTTCGTGTTATTTTATTTTTATTGCATTTGTAGTTATTTGGGTTAGTTGACTAGCAACTAATTTCGCCCACTCTTCCAGTACCCGAGATTTTTACTTGCTATCCATAAAATATAAAAATACAAAAAGAATCATCCCTCACCTCTAGACCTAGTTAGATTAAGTTTCAATCATAACAAACACTATTCTCCAAGTAGAACGATCAATCCCCCGGTACTTGCCACTACACTATACTACATCGGTCAGGTACACTGCCTGGTGGGGATTGCAAGCTTCTCGAGATCCCTCGAGAGGTAAAACCTTTTGCAAGGTTGCAAAACCATGCATCACGTTCCCATAACGGCCAACTCCCATTCAATCCATAAATATAATACAACAACAAATAGTGGCGATATCATCCACTTAATACAAAACTTTACATCATTGGTTTATAACAGACTTACCAACTTTTTCTTTCTTTTTCTTTTCTATTTTTTCGATTTTTTTTAAATCAACTAAGATGTGTAAAATTTTACCACATCACTATAATGATAATTCTGGATAATTTTTCCATACTTTTCATAACTTCATAAATAACAGTAAATAGTGAAAGTAGTAAACACACGTAAAATAACAAGACTCAAATTATACAATATTTACTTTCACTCTAATTGCATTGTGCAATTTCTTGACCTAACCAAATATAATGAATTTACGCACACGAACATAGGTTATGCAAGGAAACACACTTTGCCTAAAGCGACTAACCATGGACATTAATCTACAGGGTAGGATGAGGTGTAAGGTGTAACGAAACAATTAACACAGGTGTATGAAATGAAAGGAATGGCTCTGAGGGTTTTTCTAGGGGTATCTTACTCTAAAAATGAGAGTAACAAAGGGTTTTATACGGGGGTTAACTAACCAGTGTAGTTAGTTAATAAAACATAACATATATAGACTTTTTGGTTGAAATCCTAGAAATTTACCAAGTTAGAAAAGTCACTCCAATTATATCAATAATACTCATTATGGTGGACTCAAATAGTATAAAAGCCAAGTTCTAAAGTTTACTAGTCACATGTACAAAAATTGTTTTTGCAAATAAAGTTATGTGTGCGGCTATGCAACTTATATGTAACAAAAACATGTTAAAAAAATTTAAATTTTGATATATTAAGTATAAATTAAAGCATATTTTTGAAATTTTAGAACAAGTAAGCGTTATAATTCTCAATCCCCCCACTTAAGTTAAACAACGTCCTCGTTGTTTGTATTAAAAGTTAAAAACTGGAAATTAAAAGAATTAGAATGGAAAACTTCTATGAGATTTGCTCAGTTTGATCCTCCTTTATGCGTTTCTTGAGCAAAATCTACTTTCTTGTGGATGACGTCTCCATAGAAAGTACAGAAAATATAAAAACCACCATTTAGCAACACACCTGAATTAAGAAAATCACAACTTTTGCGTAATTCATTAGTAGTTAGTAAAAATAAAACCTAAAAAGTTAAAAATTAAAATCTGTAAAAATCATCAGATACACCGCATCCATGGAAAGGGATGCGTCGTATCGAGCCTGGAATTGGTACGAATCAGAGAATTAGATGCGTCGCATCCTTAACCAGGGATGCGCCGCATTAAATAAACTGATAGAATGTTTTAAAGGTCTAAAAAATAAAAATGCAGAAAAATAAAAGATATGATCTGTGTAGTAGATACGCCGTATCCATGGGATGAGATGCGCCGCATCTACTGCAGATCTAACAGACTTGACACAAAAACAGTAAAGATAAATCCGGGTTGTCTCCCGGTGAGCACTTCTCTTTATTCTAGAGTCTTCAAGTTAGACTCACGTTCAGCTCCTATTTTATTCGATTAACCAACCATCCTTCGTCCTTCATGCGAAAGATGTTCCCATACAATTCCACCACGTTTTCTTCGGATCGAGTTAATCTAATGTATTCTTTGGTCTTAATAGCAACATATTCTTCACATGGTCCCAAAGAGTATTTAATGACTTCGAATTTTTCAGAGACCATTGTTGGCGGGTTATGATAAGCGATCCCAAGTAGTTGACATTTTCTCTTAATGAACTCTTCCTCGCTTTAATCAACAAATTTAGAATAATCATCCGTATTCAAATAGTCATCAAGTTCATCGATCAATTCTTTCTGTGCCTCATCAAATTTCCTTGAATTATCTCTCGGGGATAATAATAATTTTCACACTCAACGGATCGATGATAATCTTGAATTTCGTCCCATTTTCTTTTTAACTCCCATTGTAATCGTCGATCAAGTTTTGTGTAATCATCAAATTTTCTATGCACCCATTCCCAGAAAGTAGTATTTGATGCTCCCCTTACTTCTTTCAAGTACTCGATTCTTCCTTTTTCTTGTAAAGCTTCTGCCCTTTGCGGACAGTCTTCAACTTGATTGTACCAATCGTAGTTTTTGAAGTAAACATCTTTGCCAACTCGTTTCATTCCAATCATGTTTCCTTCATTACAGATTCCTTCGTTTTTCCAATCACAACTTGGCCATTCATTAGTTCTGTCTATGAAACGTATAGGCTCACAACAATGTACCAATTCATCATAATACACTGGTTTATTAGAGACCCATGGAACTTGATCATTCCATTCATATAACCAAGTGTTTTTTAATGCTTCATAAGTTTTGAAACCAGGCAAGTCTCCAGTCAAAACATCTTCATCAATTTTCAAGAGGTAATTAAATTCATTAAATTTCTTGCAAAGTGGTGTTTTGTACTCGAATAGATTCGTATCAATCCTAAACAATTCCGCCACCTCATCTTCAACCTCTTCATCGTCTTCCCCCATTTTCCAATAAGCCCAGAGTTCATTTTTCAGAGATGAACTCATTTTTCCAGGGTGACGAAATTTGGACTTCAACCAGCAGGTAAATTCAGGACTAAACTCTTTCAAAAACTTCATTTTAAGCTCAACCCAACTAGTAATAGATTTGGAAGGTTCATTGTTTAGCCAACATTTTGCGGTTCTTGAAAGTGTAATAGGAAACACACGAAGCATCAACTGGTTGAAAGTTGTGTACTTCATTCTATAAAGGTTAGCAATTTCAAGGATTCTTTCAACATGTTCATCAACATTCTCATGTTCTGACCCATCAAAGGTATTATCTCATAACAACTTGAGAAATTGACCCTTGACAACAAATTTGCCGTTTCCTTCAAACTTTTGTCTAGTAATCTCCGCACCATCGTCATTTCGGGTCATGTTCATGCACTTTTCCATGATAAGGTCCATCATTATTTCCATTATTTCTTCCTCTTCACTAGCCTCCTCCTGTTCAGAAAAACAATCAAGCTCAAAAGAACTTGAAAAATCAAAACTTTTTGTGTTGGAAAGCCTTTTAAGTGAATGAAAAGCTCGTTCAGGATCTTCAAAAGGTTCGGTCAATTGCTTACTTGAACTTCTGGTCATGCACGTCCTAAAATCATCACAAAAGCATTAGAAGGATAGGTTTTATAATATAGAAATATTGAAAAACTAACAATGAAAACGGATTATAAAAAATAAAAGTTGTTGATATCTGTAGACGATGCGCCGTATCCCAAGAATAGGATACGCCGTATCTTATTACGTTAAAAATAAATCAGACTTTTATTCAGAAAATCAATACGCCGCACTTAATAAATCAAGTGTGTCGTATGTATTTAATAAATTCGAAAACTGTTTTTAATAAAATAATTAAATGTGTCACATCTGGGAAATTGATGCGCCATATTTCAGTAAGGGTTTAAAAATTTTCTGATTAAAAACAGAATACGTCGGATCTAGGGGATAGATGCGCCGTACTCGAATTATTAAATGCGTTTTATATAAAATTAAAACACCATACGCCGCATCTAAATAATAGATGCGCCGTATCGTTTGTATCAGCAGAATACAACGAAAGCAGTTATGCAGTAAAAACAAAAGAGAAATCTAAAACTAATAAAACAAAGAAAAACAAACAAACAAATAAACAGAAAATATGCAAATTATATAATGAATGCAATCTGTAGAAACTAGAAGGGGGGTTGAATAGTTTCACAGCTTCTTTTTAATTTTTTAAACCGTTTCGCCGTTTTAGGTCCGGTTAATTTTCATTTACAAGCTTGTTGAATCTTACTAGTTATGTGATATCAATTTGGTTACTAACAAACATAAATAAACAAGTAAAGTAAAGAGTAAAGAAAGAGCACAACCAAGAGACGCGGCGATTTATAGTGGTTCGGCACGAAGCTCACTCTTCGCCCTACTCTACTCCCTTAGTACCACTGATTGGCTCCAACGGTCAACCTAAATTGACCAAAGGATGGTCAACCAGGTCAAACAGCCTAAGAGTTAATCTTCGTGGAAGTATAGGGGTTTCCCCGGGTCATTATGTCCCGACGAGGTGTGAATTGTTATCAAACAGGCTTGTGATCGGGTGAATTTGGACAGGAAGGGTTTTGTGAATGATTAAGCTAAGGAATATAAGAAGGAAATAGCTTAAATAAGCTATATGAACAAGACTGGAAAGTTGGAAAAACCAGAAACGTTTAAAACCTAAAAACGCGTACGTTTAGTTTAAATAACGTAAACGTACAAAATAAAAAGTGAAATCTGAAATCTGAAAACCCACAGGGGGTGAAAATGACTTTTTTACAAACTAAAAGATAAAAGAAAATTTTTAGAAAAAGAAAATAAATTTTTGCACTATTTAATTATTTATTATTAATTAATTACTAATTAATACTAATTATTAATATTTAAATAACTTAAATACAATATAATATTATTTAAATACTAGAAAAATGAAAATATAATTTCTAAAATTATAAAATAACTAAAAACAAATTTTAAAACTAAAAATATGTATTTTTGTCTTTTTGTGATTTTTCTATTAATTAATTACTAATTAAATATTAATTACCTAATTAAACAAATTACAATTATTAAAAATACTAAAAAGACTTAGATAATTAAGAAAAATTTTATAAAACTAATTAACCATCACAGGAATCCTAAAAAATTATAAAAAGTTTGTTTTACAAGTTTTTACACTATTTTACTAATTATTATATTAAGTATTAATTAATTACTAATTAAACTATTTAAATTATAAAAACTAGAAGATGAACAATAGAAATTACAAGAAAATTTCTAAAATTATTTTACAACATATAAAAGCTAGGAAAAATATAAAAACAAGGTCGTACTTAATAAAAACTAATTTACTATTTAAAACTTAATTATTAATTAATTATTATTAACTAGTATTAAATCTAATAATTACTAAATGACAAAATAAAAATCTGAGAAAATTACTAAAATTACTTTAATATAAAATAAATTTAAGAAAAATATAAAAATACCAAGTGCTTAATAAAAATCTAAAAAGAAAAATTAAAAAGATAAATCAAATTAAATAGAAACTATCACTTATAATTAAATTGTTTTTTCTGGATTTTTCTTTTACAAACCTATTTTATACCTAAAAACAAATAACTTTTATGAAAACTACTTTTTTAAAACTAGAAAATAAGCTATTTGAGGGCTTATGAGCTTGACAGTTGACTTTGGTCAACTGTTAAAGCTAAAAGCTATGAAATAAGCTTCAAGCTGAAACCAGGGATGGATTTAAGTTTGAATAAGCTAAAGGGACAAGTATAAAGCTAGAACAACAATAGTGGCACCCTGGATAAGCTGATAAGCCTAAATAAGCAATTAAGCAAATCACAAAAGCTGAGACTGAAACAGGTTCAAATGGGCAACTTGCAGGTCCCGTGGGGCCCACTAGGAACTTAGGGAGTCCAAAGTAAAACCTGATCTCAAAAGCCACCAAGAAGGGGTTTCTAAAAAGCCCAAGTTCAGCCCCTGAGTCCCACTAATAAGCACTAGGGGAGGGCATGAACTTGGGTATTCAACACTGATCACTCAGTGTATGAGGGTGGAAGGGCAAAAAGAAAAAGGCAAGCAGCCCTAGGAAATAAGCTCAAAACCTAAAATTAAGACTTGATCCTGGAAGATGAGCTTGTTTGCTTTTCAAAAAGCCAATAAGCTCATTGTGGGCCCCACTAGGGAAACAGATATGAAGCATTGGAAATGGGGCCATTGATTAGGATCTGTGTGCAGGGCAAACACATGCCCTGCAGCCTACTTTGATAAGCAACAATAAGCTCAAATTAAATCTTAAAAATAAGGACACAGTGGATTCCTAAAGGTGAGGTGGGAAATTTTACACACAAGAAATTTCAACTCCAAAAACAAACCATAAAAATCACATTAATTCCTACAATTTTGAGAATTTTTGCACAAGAAAACTTTGACTTTTTTTGCATAAACTTGAAGTTTGACTTATCTGAGTTTTAATCTTAATTTAGTGACTGAGAAAGGTGCATTAGGCTAAAATAAGACCACAATGAGTTAAACCTACAACTTATACAATGATATGAAGATTTATGGGTTTTAACTCATACACAGTGGGCAGTTAAGAGGTTTTATATGGATCTTTGACTTTTTTACACTATAACTACTGACTTTAATGGTTGAAACAAGTTCTAATAACCTAAACTGAGTTGTCTAAACCTATTCTAACAACAAACAACAACTTGATCACTGGCACAGTGCTTAACCCAAACACCCCTTATAACTTGATTTGTAAATGAAACTGAGTAATACTAGAACTAAGATATGGTCTATCAATCTAAAACTTTCTAATAAGCTGTAATGCAGTGAGATAAGCAATAAAAAAACCATAAAAAAGCACAATGACAATAAACACAGACTATGCAAAATTTGGATGAAGGATCTTACAAATGCTCAAGCTTGGAACCAGGGTAACCAAGAACTCAAACCATAATCTTATTGCTCCCAAGAGCTCTAAACCTTAAAACCATCCACAATCCACAGCTTCTTTCTTCTCTTCTTCTTCTTTTTATTTAATTTTCTATTTTACACTATTTTTTTAGTATTTTTGACATTTTAAATATAACTGAGTTGTAAGCTTTCAAAGCTTATAAAAACTTAAGATTAAGCTGAACTGACTTTAAATGATCATCAAATAAGTACTTTTAACAACTTAAGAGTTAAATAAGAAAATTTAGATAGAAACGGCAAAAACTGAGTTTGCAAAGATAAACTGAAATTGATCTTAAATAAAGATGGAATTACATTAATAGAACTGAGTACAAGCCTTTTAAACTAATTTCAACAACTAGAAACTTAAATTACATTCATTCGACCTAAAAGCTACACTAAGAATTATTCTACACTAACTAATAATTCATTCTTCCCTTTTTCTTCATTTTATAGACCCTGGAACATCTCTCTTCCTTTCCCACTTCATTCACAGCCCTTGGATGGGCTCAATTGATCATGGCCGTTCAAACTTCTTTTGGCGGGAAATGGGGGTTTGGCAGGTTATGGGGTTTGGTTTGATATAATAAATGAGGAGGGGGTTTGGTTGGGTGTATTAATTAGGTTGGAGTGTTGGAGGTGGAGTTGGTGAAAGAGTGGTGAGGAGGGGGAGCAGGATTACAGGGATTAAGGGGAGTTTAGGGACGATGAACAGTAACCTAGTGTGTGGGTTGACTGTTTGTTTGACCGGGTAATATTAAAATATGGGATGGGCTTTTGTTTGGGCTTTGGGTGGATCAGGAGGTTGGCTGGGCTTGGGGATTGGATTGGTTTTATGTTTGGGTGGAAATAATACAAAAGGGTCCATTTGGTTTTAAGTTTAATTACAAGGACCATTCATGTAAAGGTTGTCAGGATCGGGATCCTACCTAGGATCGTTTTCGGCTTTGCAAGATCGGGATCGTAGGATCGGATCGGGATCGTAAGATCCTATGAAAATGTATATATTTTTGTGTAGGGGTTTTAGTTTTATATTTCTATATAATATTTCATATGATAAACGAATCTAAATAGATGATAAAAGAAAAAGTTATATGTTTAAGTACCGTAGTAGTAGAATATAGATATATTGCAATGCTCACTTGCACAAAGTTACAACATACGTGCACCTACTTCTTATTTAGTGTTTTTTATTATAGGTTTTTTGTAATAACATTTAGATTAATGCAAAAATTTAGTGTTAATTTATTGGTACGTGATTTTGTGACTTTTTTATTACAGTATATAGAATGTGCAAAAAGATAAATGGATTATATCTGAAAATGAAGCCACATAATTTTATAATAGTGGGCAACACAATTTTTTTTTTTTTTTTTTTTTTTTTTTTTTTTTTTTTTTTTTTGATAATCAAATAAATTAAATTAGGATATTCTGATAATATTACTGAAAATTTTTAACATATAGTTCATGCTTTTATATGAAACATAAAATAAATTATGAACAAAATTGGACCAAGTATCCATATGGTTTACTTCGATAACAAGCTTCTGACATGTTATAAAGCACGAAACTAAAAAAGACACATGTAAAAGATTTCTAAATAATCCATAAAAGCATAATGATTTGTCACTCATTAATCTTGCAAAAGACAGTTAATTAACAACATCAAAATAATAGTTTTCATGAAGAATTCTTTGTCATTGGGCTTTAAGACATGGACTTATGCATAATAAGTTAATATAAAAAAAAAAATTTAAAAACAAAAAAATAAATAACTGGGCGATCCTACGATCCTACGATCCGATCCCACGATCCTACGTGCGATCCTACGATCCTGATACGATCCTACTCGAATTACGATCTTGTTAAGATCCTGATCGTTTTTTGTGTGTAGGATCGTAGGATCGTACGATCCTACGATCAGGATCGCGATTTTGACAACTATGAATTTCATGTAATTTAGTGAAAGTGGAGGGCTGAAGTTGTCAATCTTCCAAAGTTATCACAAGGGTGTAAATTACCAAACTTGAATAGTACAAGGTCCTATTTTGATATTTTTCCACTTTTGAAATTCCAGGGACCAAAACTGCTAACTTCTGAAACTTTAGGGACCTAAACTGTAATTTCTCCAATTTTACACCCAAGGATCATTCCTGCCAAATATGAATAGAACAAAGACCAAAAATTATTTTTCTTTCAAAAATATCCCACCAGGGACCAATTCTGTCAATTTCTGAAACTCCAGGGACTAAATTGCAAATTTCCAAAACTTTGGAGATTTTTCACCAAAGGATTAAATATGACAGCTTATGATTTTAAAAGGACGTTTGGTGACTTTTCTTGCAAAATAAATGCTCAGGGACTAGTTTTGTCAATTTTTGAAAGTTGGGGGACTGAAACTGCCAATTATGCAAACTTTGTACGTTTTTCATTTGTTTTTACTCATTTTGCATCTAAAACATATAAAACACAATTTTGGAATATTTTCAGTATTTTGATGCATTTCTGAGTGTTTTTGTATGTTTTGCAGTTCAGATTTGACCAAAAATGATGAGTGTTTGAGCACTCATCAATCCCCCATACTAAAATATTGCTAGTCCCTAGCAATAATCTATTTTGAAAACTCAATGGATTTTAAACTCTTTACCAAAAGCCATTACTTCTGGAGTAGCCAAATGTATCAGTTCAAGTAAGAACTATGGTCCACTTGATAACCATGTGATTTTGAGCAAACCACCAGCTGTCAACGGATTTGATTAGTCTTTACCAAAAGCCGTTTGCTTCTGGACTAGCCAACTCTTGATGGACAAAGTCAACATCTTGGTGAGCTGATTACAAATTATGGTTTTTCCACGGCCTTTACCACAAGCCATAATCTTGCGGGCTAGCCAACTCTTTCACTTTTTTGGATATGGCGAGTTGATTTACCATACAATTTTGGGCAAATTGCAAGCCATCAACGGATTTGATATATATTTACCAAGAGCCGTTTGCTCCTGGATTAGCCAATTCTTTTGTCGTTTAGACATTGATAACCACAAAAATTTTTGAAACTCAAGTGAAAAATTTTTAAAATTTTTGAGATTTTGGCCAAAAATGGGGGTACTAGATAGTAAAATGTGATAAAATTCGCTAGAATACCCCCCACACTTAGAATGAATATTGTCCTCAATATTCAAAGTCCCGGCTATTATGCCGACATTTTGAACGTAAAAGGGCAACATTACAAGCTAAATGTGGAAACACCATTTTTTTCACTGTATTTGTAACCACAACAGGGGTAACTCCCCCACACTTAGGGTGAAAACCCTAAGTACATGCTACTGTTTTTGTTTACCGAGTCGCTAGCTTGACTCGACCCCGAATTCATTGGTTCTTGGGGAAACATGATGTGGAAGAAACAATCTCAATCGGACTTTCATTCAAGATGTTTGGACAAACATTTGAAGCACGTGAAAGTTCCACACCGATGAGATATACTGAGAGACCCTGGCTCAAAGAATGATATATGAAAATGCCGGGGTCAAAGATAGTGTCTTCATTCCCGAAGGAGTGAAGAAGAGAGGAAGGCACCGAGAATGTCATGAGAATAATCATGAAAGGATGCTCATCCTCAAGATCAGGTTTAGATTCCTGAATTTGGATTTTGTCGGTTAAGCTCTTAGGGCTAGAAAACATTCCGGGAGGGAGGGTGGGATAATGTAACACCCCCAAAATCGGGTCCAGTGGAAGCATACATGTTACTGGGGTGCTACTCAATCGGTATCATAACACAAGTACAAAGAACGGTTTTTATCTCAACCATTTAAAATAACTTTCATTATAAAAAATATTCAAATTTACATCGTTCAAAAATAGTGCGGAAATACAGGCCCATATAAGAGTTTAAGCGGTCCCGAATACATTTCAAAGTTGTCTATGACCATGCCATGCAAAAGCCTTCAATAGTTAGCTATCGCCTTATACCTGAAAATACATGCTAAAAAGTGTCAACACGAGGTTGGTGAGTTCATAGGTTTATAATAAAAGAGTAGTATTGTGAGTTCAATAGAGAGTTTTGTGACCATTGTGTCGCTCACAATGTCATGAAAATAGTGTTTACCTTACAGTAAAATCATAATTGTGGACCATGAGTAGAGTGTGTGATCATTACAACGAATATAATGTCACATAGTAAAACAGTCTATTACGCTAGCACTAAGTTCATGCAACCGAAGCTTGACAGTGTGCATGCTCTAGAAGCACGTTAAATTAAGCCCTTGCAAGTGTCTATCCCGTGACACTCGTGTTTCGACATGTTATACGCTCGCGTTTGCCTATCCAACCAAACCAAACGGGGGTGTCAACCCCAATAGATCTATTTATAGCATTCGCGCTTCCCAGCAGGAATTGACGGTTTATGAGTTTGGGCATTGTGGGATTCAGTGTCTTAGGCTAATCCGCGTAATAATTTAAATAAAGCATAAGTTTCAGTGTGGTCCATAAAAGTGTTTGCACAAAAGCAATTGTCATTCAATAGAAGTGTTTGCGTAACAGCAATGATTTGTAAAGTGTTTTGCATATAAGCAATAGTTCATAGAGTGTGTAGCATAAAAGCAACATTTCATAAAGTATGTTGCATGTTTGTAAAACACTTGTGTATGTGAGAAATAATCAAGTATGCAACCAATATACACATAGGTGCATTTGAATAATCAATCAAGTATTCAGAAAAACAGTAGTGTTTAAGTAAACAATTGCGCGTTCAAATAAAACAAGCATTGAGTTTAGTTAAAAAAAACGAGCATGTATTCTCCCCCAAAACAATTATAAGACAAGTAAAAGTAGGGGTCAAGAACTCACCTCAGTAAATAGCAGTCTAATAGTGAAAGGTATCGAGTAGTGATAGTGAGCGGCACCGACACGCAACCTAGATTAGTATAGCAAGTTTAGTTCACAGTTTCAGTTTTACGACTCAATGAAGTTTAGATGAGTTTAAAAGTTTTAAAATGCTTCTGTTGTTGTTGCTTGTGTGGCAGCATTTAAGTTTAAATAGTTTGGTAAGTATTGGCTAATATTGGCTTTCGGAAGTGCTTAAGTATTCATGTACAAACAGTAAAAAGTAACACAAATGAATAAGTCTTTGATTCGTCAGTAATCAAAAGACAATGTACGGAAAGTAATCACAAGTAATTGATAGGCGAGTGTTGATTATAAGAATGTCTTTTTAAAGCGTATATGAAAATATAACTATATATATTATATATATAAAGGGTGTAGGAATTATATTCCAATAATAGTTTTATCAAAAGAGTTTGTATTAAAAATAATTTTATAGGTTATATGTGTAGGATTGTAGAAAATCGAGCATTACCCATGTGTTGCTTTAGTTTGTACGTGGTGACTAAATGTCTTAATAGTTAATAACCCGTTGTCGTATTATTGAAATAAATTCCGTTTAGTATCATTATACAAGTATTAACTAATTGATCAAAGATTAGGATTTGATTATCGTATATTGTCCGTTATTAAAATAAGTTTAGTAAGTTAGGGTATGCCATGAAATATTGTCGAACATGAGTAGACGAGTGAGTCGTGAACGAGGCGTGAGGTAGGCTACTGGAAACAGGTAACTTGACTCGATTAGAATGACGGTTCGGGTATTGTTTGTCACACCCCCAAAATCAGGTCCAGCGGAAGCATACATGTAGCTGGGGTGTAACTCAATTGATATCACAACACTAGTTCAAAAATGGTTTGCACTTGAATCATTTAAAATAAAATTGTTTAACCAAAAGTATGAATTTACATCGTTAAAAGTAATGCGGAAGTAGGCCCTTAAAGTAGTTTAAAACGGTCCCCAAATGATTAAATCAGAGTCTTCTATGACCATGCCATGCCCTGCCAAAACCTCCAGTAGCGTACCATTTCTTAATACCTGAAAATACATGCTAAAGTGTCAACACGAGGTTGGTGAGTTCATAGAGTTTGTTGAAAAAGAATGTAATGCATATGTATGTAGGTTTCCCAGCAAAGGCATCGTAAATCCACTCAGTTCCAAGTCCCGCCATAAGAGACTTGTAACCTGTGTGTTTACAACCCACTGCCAAATGTAATATGTTTACGTGAACAAAGGTAATACTTGCATCTAGATTCAAGATAAATGTAGCAATACTGCTATATAAAGGTAAGAGTGATAATGTAGCCATGGCGATGTCGCCATAAAAATGAATCTGACCATAAGCAAAACGCATAAAATGAATATTGATTGCACTAAGTTCAAGGCACCAAAAAGGTTTTTCAGCTAAATGTAGGAGATTACACTCCCAAGTAATGTAGGTAAATCCATACCCAATGCAGGTAAATCCATACCCGTTGAAATTGTAGGTAATCAAACATACCCAATGCAGGTAAATCCATACCCGTTGAAATTGTAGGTAATCAAACATACCCAATGCAGGTAAATCCATACCCGTTGAAATTGTAGGTAATCAAACATACCCAATGCAGGTAAATCTATACCCGTTGAAATTGTAGGTAATCAAACATACCCAATGCAGGTAAATCTATACCCGTTGAAATTGTAGGTAATCAAACATACCCAATGCAGGTAAATCTATACCCGTTGAAATTGTAGCTACAGGTCCTTAACTTAGGCAATCTTAGGCAATCGGTAAATAGTTTAAATTTATGCACTCATGTCTATGAGTAAATAGCAAGTAGTTAGCAAGTGAATAATATTGTACTCGGATAATCAACAAGTATTTAGATAAAGCTGAAAATATTTAAGAAATCAACCATGTAAGCGAGTAATGCGTTTGAGTAAAACGAGCATGTATTCTCCCCCATAGAGTTTGCAAAACGATTAAAAGAGTAGGGGCTATGACTCACCTGATATGATGGTACCATGAACATGTAATGAGCTGAAAAACAAGGCGCGCACACTAGCCGCAACCTAATATGAATGATGAACGATCTACTTTAGATCATGAAATGATGTTATGAATGTCCATGCACATGTTCCTATACCACTCTACTCTTTGAAAAACACTTGTGTTATCAAAATATATAATCCAAGTATTTGGAAAAATATTGCTATTAGAAAATAAAATAAGCTAGTTGCAATATATATACTTATATATATATCGTATGTTTCCATGTTAGTGTTGAAATACTCGGGTTGTAATCCTTGAAATATTGCCTTGAAATGATGAAAATATACTTGTAATAACTAATACTTCATTAGTTATAAAGCTTGGTACTTAATATTATTTCTAGCTTATAAAAGTACTTCGTAGTTTTAGTGTCCATTTTTATTAAAAGCTGTCAAATAAAAATGGTTTTAGCCGATATTCAAACGTGAATATCTTTGTCGTTACTTGTCCGTTTTACTTGTTCTTTATATCCACGGTTACGTCTTAGTATGTAGTAATATATTTTGGAAAGCTCGGCTCCTCCGGGTTACGTCTAAAGCCTCTTTTTGACCGACGAAAAACGTCCAACAGCAACTATTTTTCCAGAAAATACTTTTCGTCAACAATCTTGCAAAAATCATAACTTCTTCGTTATAAACTCTTTTTAATCCGTTCTTTCGCCTACGGATTCATTTTTGAAAGTATTTTCTAAAAATTTTGCCAAAGTTCCCTTGGTGTTTACTGATTTTCCAGGTTTTCACAAAATGGGACAGCATGTCTTAAACATGTTCCAAATCAAGTTTTCAAGGTTTATAACTAATTTCTAACATCATCAAACCTCTTGTAATCACCACATAGCTAATCTAATCCTACCATAAACCTTCTTAGGGTGCCATGGGATCCTAACCAAGTTATTATAGCAAGGGGATTCATAAATAAAAAGTTAGGGTTTGTATGTTCCATTTCTAACAAAATAAATGGTGGTATAGCTAGTTGTACATGGTTTTTAGCATGGAAATCATGTAATACATGTAATTATAAGATGAATCATGAAAAAATAAAGTTGATAACTCACTTTGAATTATGAGGTGGTTAGATGATGAGGAAAACTTGTGTTTCTTGTGTTTTTGTTGCAAGATTCTTAACTAGAATCATGAAATGAACAACTTTGATGCTTTAACTTTTGAAAAACCTTCACTTGATCATGAAATGGATGTTGGGTCGTGGTTATGGTGAAAGGGATGAAGAGAATGAGTTTTTGATCCAAAAAAATAAAATGTGTAGTGTTTAAAGTGTTTAGGCTAGATATTTTTCTAGGAAATGGCAATTTGGTAAATATTTAATCAATGTCAAGTAACTTGTGATGGGGAGGGGCGGCACATGCTGAATTTAGGAAGAGGATGTAGAAAATTTGAGTATTATCTAGTCCACGGAGTCGGTTTTGGTTCCGTTAATCGCAAACCGTAAACTGTTAAGTCGCGAAACGTAATTCCGGGTATCGTAAAAATATGAAATATGAAATAATGACTAAACTTGTCAAAATGAAGTTATAAAAATGTTAAAATTATGTTGGGTACAAATATTGAGTGATCGGGTGATTATTGTTTAGTTTTCACGAAAACCGTCGTAATATTCTTAAACTTACGTTATAAATAAAATAAATTACCAAAATACTGGGTAAATGAATTTTATGACTTTTATGATGATATAATAGGTATAGAAATATGTCGGGACCATTGTGGGATTATTTAGATATATTCGTCTTGTATAAACCAGGTGTTAACGTTTACTATAATTACTTATACGTAAAAACGTTAAATGTACTGAATGTAATAATTTGAAAATCCTGAGAGTGGTATAACATGAAAATGCTGTTATGATGATATGCAGACTATCTCCAGTCCGTATGCAGTGTTCTTAACACTAATAAAATGAATTCGCACCTAAACCAAATCCGGTTACGCGAATTTGAATACCCGTAAACTAAATTTACGATGAAATGAGTAATGCAAGTGAATAGTGAAAACTTTTCCGGAAATGAATAGTGTTTAGTGAATAGTAAATTTCCCAAAAGTTTCTCAGAATATCAAACTGACCTCGAAAATGATGAATAGTAAAACGATGAATAGTGTTTTGATGAATAGTGTTTGATGAATAGTGTTTTTCCAAAGTTCGGGAAATGACCTGAAATGGTGAATTGTGACAGTCTTCCCCTCTAAAAGGAACTTCGTCCCGAAGTTCAGTTTATGTTGGTCTCTGAAAACATATTGGTGAAAAGGTGATGATATTCTAGAATTCCAGCGAACTCTAACGATAGGAATTCGACTCTGCTTCTACTGTTTGACCACACGGTCCATGATTTCTACTTGTTCTCCTGCAAGGTTTATGTTTGACTTTGGGTTGGATTCCTTTCCAAATGGGATTATGGGTGACAATTCTGAAAAGCTGATAATACGTGGTTGTGTAATCCTGTTGCTGTTGTTCTCTAACAAGGCTCAAGTCTGACGACCACTAGGCCTACTCTGTTTGAAATATTACATGGTCCAGTGTATATCTCGGGTTTAACTTTCCAAGTTTTCTGAATGGTATCATGCCTTTCCTAGGCAGAACTTTCTGTATAACTCTGCTTACCAACTTGAAGTTTTAATGGTTTACAACTTTATCGAACTTGTAACTGATTCTTGATTTGTAGGAAGTTCCTGGTTATTTCATGAATACTTACTGGACTAGTGAGTTGGGCTTTTCTAAATTTCGATCCGTCAATGAATGTTGACACTTCGACCATAGAGTGCCTCAAATGGTGTAGTCTCTAAGTTCGCGCGATAACTATAGTTGCAACTGAATTTGATTTATGGTAATTGGTTAGTCCAACCATTTCTTGAGTCAATCACTCATGCTCTGAGCATATCTCCCTATGTTTGAATAAAGTCTATTGGTGAGTCCATGTTCAATTGAATGTTCTACAGTCTTGGTTAGGAGATTGGATTTATCTCTATGGTGTTGTTTTGTGAGTAATCGTATCTAAAATAATCCTGTAATTCAGTCAAGCCAATACTTTCTAGATGATGGAATTTTTGGTGATCAGGCCAATGATAGTGTTTCGAATGGTTTTGTGATATCCTGAGATTTCTGTTGAGTTTTGAATGGTCTTAATGTACCGAGAGATTCTCCTTATAGATGGTATGGAAAGTCTTTCCTAGGGAGGTCATTGATAATATCCACTTAACAATATTGGTGGTAGTGAGGGATGAGTAGCATAGGAAACTATATAGTGTCAGCTAATTCTATATTTATATGGGGATGGGGAAAGGAAATAATAATGATGGTGAGAAGGGAAGAGACTGTGACAACTGCGACAAAATGATATTGTAATAAAAGAAAATACTGTGATGTAAGTGTATCGTGCATAGACGTGAATGTTCATGAGATGAAATGATCAATTGACATGCTTCCAAGCGGCGGTTCACGAGGTGATGAAAAGTATGAATGTTCTGACAACGAGGGTATACTCACACATGCATGAAACATTTGGAAAATGAGTAAAGGATTCAATCCAGACAGAATTTTATTATAACCATTCTCAGTGTTGCAAAATTCATTTCTGAGTCAGACATAGGTGGTCAGCCTATATCTCACTATCCCGGGTTGAATATAGATGACCAGTCTATATCCCACCGAGGTTCCATGAATTTTGAAATACTCAGCTCAGTCATACTAAGACTATGTCCTTCACAAATACCAAGACGTCCTGAAATACTAAGGCAGGTGACTAAACTCGAGGTCAAATGATGAAACTATGCAAGGAAAAACATAATGCAGTGACATATATGATATGTGAACATGCTTATATGAAAGAAAATTATAGTAATCAACTATAATAAATGAATATAATATATATCAGATAATGAGACATAAATCTCATCACCTATGTCAGCAACTAACCACAAATGAGGCTTCAGTTTGGCAGGCAGGCACGTGACGGTCATAGGGTTAAGTTTTCTTGAAAGTAGCTATAGTCTAGGTTTTAAAAACACTTAGTTCGCTATAGCCAAAGCTCTGATGCCAATCTGTCACACCCCCAAAATCAGGTCCAGCGGAAGCATACATGTAGCTGGGGTGTAACTCAATTGATATCACAACACTAGTTCAAAAATGGTTTGCACTTGAATCATTTAAAATAAAATTGTTTAACCAAAAGTATGAATTTACATCGTTAAAAGTAATGCGGAAGTAGGCCCTTAAAGTAGTTTAAAACGGTCCCCAAATGATTAAATCAGAGTCTTCTATGACCATGCCATGCCCTGCCAAAACCTCCAGTAGCGTACCATTTCTTAATACCTGAAAATACATGCTAAAGTGTCAACACGAGGTTGGTGAGTTCATAGAGTTTGTTGAAAAAGAATGTAATGCATATGTATGTAGGTTTCCCAGCAAAGGCATCGTAAATCCACTCAGTTCCAAGTCCCGCCATAAGAGACTTGTAACCTGTGTGTTTACAACCCACTGCCAAATGTAATATGTTTACGTGAACAAAGGTAATACTTGCATCTAGATTCAAGATAAATGTAGCAATACTGCTATATAAAGGTAAGAGTGATAATGAAGCCATGGCGATGTCGCCATAAAAATGAATCTGACCATAAGCAAAACGCATAAAATGAATATTGATTGCACTAAGTTCAAGGCACCAAAAAGGTTTTTCAGCTAAATGTAGGAGATTACACTCCCAAGTAATGTAGGTAAATCCATACCCAATGCAGGTAAATCCATACCCATTGAAATTGTAGGTAATCAAACATACCCAATGCAGGTAAATCCATACCCGTTGAAATTGTAGGTAATCAAACATACCCAATGCAGGTAAATCCATACCCGTTGAAATTGTAGGTAATCAAACATACCCAATGCAGGTAAATCTATACCCGTTGAAATTGTAGGTAATCAAACATACCCAATGCAGGTAAATCTATACCCGTTGAAATTGTAGGTAATCAAACATACCCAATGCAGGTAAATCTATACCCGTTGAAATTGTAGCTACAGGTCCTTAACTTAGGCAATCTTAGGCAATCGGTAAATAGTTTAAATTTATGCACTCATGTCTATGAGTAAATAGCAAGTAGTTAGCAAGTGAATAATATTGTACTCGGATAATCAACAAGTATTTAGATAAAGCTGAAAATATTTAAGAAATCAACCATGTAAGCGAGTAATGCGTTTGAGTAAAACGAGCATGTATTCTCCCCCATAGAGTTTGCAAAACGATTAAAAGAGTAGGGGCTATGACTCACCTGATATGATGGTACCATGAACATGTAATGAGCTGAAAAACAAGGCGCGCACACTAGCCGCAACCTAATATGAATGATGAACGATCTACTTTAGATCATGAAATGATGTTATGAATGTCCATGCACATGTTCCTATACCACTCTACTCTTTGAAAAACACTTGTGTTATCAAAATATATAATCCAAGTATTTGGAAAAATATTGCTATTAGAAAATAAAATAAGCTAGTTGCAATATATATACTTACATATATATCGTATGTTTCCATGTTAGTGTTGAAATACTCGGGTTGTAATCCTTGAAATATTGCCTTGAAATGATGAAAATATACTTGTAATAACTAATACTTCATTAGTTATAAAGCTTGGTACTTAATATTATTTCTAGCTTATAAAAGTACTTCGTAGTTTTAGTGTCCATTTTTATTAAAAGCTGTCAAATAAAAATGGTTTTAGCCGATATTCAAACGTGAATATCTTTGTCGTTACTTGTCCGTTTTACTTGTTCTTTATATCCACGGTTACGTCTTAGTATGTAGTAATATATTTTGGAAAGCTCGGCTCCTCCGGGTTACGTCTAAAGCCTCTTTTTGACCGACGAAAAACGTCCAACAGCAACTATTTTTCCAGAAAATACTTTTCGTCAACAATCTTGCAAAAATCATAACTTCTTCGTTATAAACTCTTTTTAATCCGTTCTTTCGCCTACGGATTCATTTTTGAAAGTATTTTCTAAAAATTTTGCCAAAGTTCCCTTGGTGTTTACTGATTTTCCAGGTTTTCACAAAATGGGACAGCATGTCTTAAACATTTTCCAAATCAAGTTTTCAAGGTTTATAACTAATTTCTAACATCATCAAACCTCTTGTAATCACCACATAGCTAATCTAATCCTACCATACACCTTCTTAGGGTGCCATGGGATCCTAACCAAGTTATTATAGCAAGGGGATTCATAAATAAAAAGTTAGGGTTTGTATGTTCCATTTCTAACAAAATAAATGGTGGTATAGCTAGTTGTACATGGTTTTTAGCATGGAAATCATGTAATACATGTAATTATAAGATGAATCATGAAAAAATAAAGTTGATAACTCACTTTGAATTATGAGGTGGTTAGATGATGAGGAAAACTTGTGTTTCTTGTGTTTTTGTTGCAAGATTCTTAACTAGAATCATGAAATGAACAACTTTGATGCTTTAACTTTTGAAAAACCTTCACTTGATCATGAAATGGATGTTGGGTCGTGGTTATGGTGAAAGGGATGAAGAGAATGAGTTTTTGATCCAAAAAAATAAAATGTGTAGTGTTTAAAGTGTTTAGGCTAGATATTTTTCTAGGAAATGGCAATTTGGTAAATATTTAATCAATGTCAAGTAACTTGTGATGGGGAGGGGCGGCACATGCTGAATTTAGGAAGAGGATGTAGAAAATTTGAGTATTATCTAGTCCACGGAGTCGGTTTTGGTTCCGTTAATCGCAAACCGTAAACTGTTAAGTCGCGAAACGTAATTCCGGGTATCGTAAAAATATGAAATATGAAATAATGACTAAACTTGTCAAAATGAAGTTATAAAAATGTTAAAATTATGTTGGGTACAAATATTGAGTGATCGGGTGATTATTGTTTAGTTTTCACGAAAACCGTCGTAATATTCTTAAACTTACGTTATAAATAAAATAAATTACCAAAATACTGGGTAAATGAATTTTATGACTTTTATGATGATATAATAGGTATAGAAATATGTCGGGACCATTGTGGGATTATTTAGATATATTCGTCTTGTATAAACCAGGTGTTAACGTTTACTATAATTACTTATACGTAAAAACGTTAAATGTACTGAATGTAATAATTTGAAAATCCTGAGAGTGGTATAACATGAAAATGCTGTTATGATGATATGCAGACTATCTCCAGTCCGTATGCAGTGTTCTTAACACTAATAAAATGAATTCGCACCTAAACCAAATCCGGTTACGCGAATTTGAATACCCGTAAACTAAATTTACGATGAAATGAGTAATGCAAGTGAATAGTGAAAACTTTTCCGGAAATGAATAGTGTTTAGTGAATAGTAAATTTCCCAAAAGTTTCTCAGAATATCAAACTGACCTCGAAAATGATGAATAGTAAAATGATGAATAGTGTTTTGATGAATAGTGTTTTTCCAAAGTTCGGGAAATGACCTGAAATGGTGAATTGTGACATTGTTATACTACGCCATCTTATTTGACACACACCTTATAAACTTTATGTTTTCTTTTCAATGTCTTTTCATTGGTTATACACCATGAGTTTCAAACGCACCCTTAGGCCTGTTGGGCTCGGCACAACACACCTAGGCCAAACACATTAGCATGAATATTTGAAGCCATATTCAGTCTTAGTTCACAAGAAGAAAATGATTTTAGTTCAGTTTCAAAAAGAAGGTTTAATATTTTAACTTGTTGGTGTCATGTATAACAAAGGAAAGAAGAAAACAAAAGCCTGATGATTGATATCAAAACAAACGAAACACAGTAGTTGAAGGCCAAACTTGGGCACACCTAGGCTCGAATCTGGGACCTATGGGTTATGGGGCATCGAGAAGGGGAGCTCAAAACAAGCACGCGACAAAAGTCACAAACCAATATCTGAATGAGCACTTAACGTATAACTAAACCAAAAAATTTCAAGTGGTGAACCAAGAAAAATTAAAATAAACAGTAGAACACACCCTTGTTACCTGGGACAACAACACAACATACCCTTTGTGGGTTGCTGCCGGACTAATAACAAAACCAAATGGACCTATTGCCGGGAGTAAGCTGTCAAGCATAACCAAGACTCAACACAACCAAGATTTTATTAAATCTATATGTGTGACAACGAAATTGTGGCCAAAGACCAAATTAAAATTTTACCACTGTGAGTGGGTTTTGACCTACAACAAAATCCAAGCGCAACCATATCGAATACCACTTATACCGAAATAAACTAATACGCGATAAGCAAGTTTTGTTATTAAGTACCTTCACAATATAGCCAATACTTAGGTTTTGATGATGAGTTTATTAGCAGCCACACAAGGTTAACCAGCAACAACATAAAAAAGAATCAATAACACATCCAGAATGTATATCTATCGTTCGACATATCAAGACAAGGTTTCCAACTTTAACAAACTCAATCGAAATAACAAATTTAAACAAATAATTTACAGGATGGAAAGAATTAGTAAGACCTTAACAAGAGAAGTAGTGATGTCGATGAAGATGAAACTCAAATTAACCCAAGCACAGCTTTATAACCTAATCGACTCCAATCGAAAACCCAAGCAACCGATTGTAACTCGAAACCCTTTCAAGATCTTGATCTTGTGGAGACTTTTGTACGTGAGATTTGAATGTGTGTGACTCTTCCTTGCGGCTGCGACTGGAATAAAAAGGAGAAGAATAGCAAAGATTGACCATCCTTTCTTGGTTTTCAGTCGATTTGTAGTCAATTAGGGAAGTCGTCCCCCTACTCATCACCCCTTTGCACTGACATCAAAGTATAGACAAGAGTCTGCTGTTGTTGTGACCACCTCGTGGTTTTATTGGCATCATTTGATCAGGTCTGAATTTGTTATCAGGAGGTGGGGATGAAGAGTAGCAGAGGAGAGAGATAGAAGTGTATCTGATTTTTGAGGATAAGGGTGAGTGAATCGTTTGTAACGATTTATATGTATACATTTTTATTTTTATTTTATAAAGAGTGTATAATATAAAGTGAGGGATTTAAATAAAAGTGTGTTTGTAACACAAAGAGGTTAGTGTGTAGAAAAAGTGAGGGTTCGCTAAATAAAATAGGTATGCGTGAAATGCTTTCGGTTTTTGTAACAGTCGCGGGGATTTAAGTGAGCCCCATGTTTTTATTGGATTTCGGTTTGTTTTCAATGCATTTCCGGGTAGTTGAGAACGCGTTCGTTATTGATTTGGAGTGTATTCTATAATAGTACTATAAAATCACTGTTTTTCGGTTTTTGTCACGTATTTATGCCATTACTAGGTTTGTGTCGGTACGCGTGTGGTGTTGTGTGCGAGATATTTCTCGTTGTATAAATACCCAGTAATAGTCAGAAAATGAAATATTCACATTTTCTAATAAAATAATCAATGTAGTGAGTTATTGTAAGCTACAGTGTGCGGGTTTGCTTTCCGAAATAGTTTTTTTTTAAGCTCGTGTATGATTAGATAAATAGTTAGGCAATAATAAAGTTACATTTATTATTTAAAATCAGTTTGAAAAATTCCAGTTTGTTACAGATAATTTGTCATAGAAATACAAATTCTCATGATTGAGAATCTTTCCCCCCGATCATGATGTTTCTTGCCATCATACTCCGAAGGAGTCATGATAAGGTGATCAATGATGGGCTCAGAAGATATTTCATCAATATCACTGATGTCTCCATAAGATAAAGAATTTTCATCAGTATGTGAATCACTAAGCCCGGTGTTGAGATAGGAATTGAGTGATGGATCATCATTCAATAAGCTTTCAAGGAAAAGAATATCCCCCTCAGAATCAAGATAGTTATCATCAATTTCATACGAAGTTGAACTATCTAAGGCAAGGAATGCTTTGACTTCTTCTAGATCATCTTTGAGATCAAAGAGATCATCATCACATCCCGATGGAAGTGGATTGGTGTGAGTGAGTTCATCGGCGAACTCCTCGAGAAGAAAGTCAACATTAGAGTGGGGAAGGGATGCATCAACATACTCAATGTCTCCATAAGATAAACAATCATCACTGGAATCAGAGACAGTCTCAATTTGATCATTTGGATTATCAGAGGGGGAAGGAATATCACACACTTGATCAAAAGTTCCCTGTGACTCTCTCGGGATTGGGACAAGGATCTTAACACTAGACTTTATTAATTCGTCCGATTTCTTATTAGGAACAGTGCTAAGATGCTCATCCCCCATGGTTAGAGAGTGAGTGTGAACTTCGGGTGTGATAACAACAGACTGAGGGAGATGAGAGGAGCTAGCATTCATGGATTGTACAAGTTCCATTTGATCTTTTGCTAGTAATTTCTCCGTCTCATTATTTCCGCCCTGATTTTCAATGGGAGGAATCACAAATGATGAATCTGACGAACCCTTATAAAATTGAAGGATATCAAGGATGTCTTCATTATCACTATCAGCATCACAGTCGAGAAGAGCAGCTTTACGAAATTTGGCACGTGTTATAGCTGCTTGTTCTAAGACTAGCAATTCTTCCATGCTCAATTCGTTTCTAGCATCTCGTTCTTCAGCAAGTAATTCTGCCATAGATTTCTCACGAGAGTCTTGAAACGATGTGGTAACCAACTCCTCCTTAAGTTCTTTCAATATATCAAGAGCCTTTAGTAAAAGGTCTTGCTCAGTATTATGAGGAGTTGCTTGGATCATTTGGTACTGTCGAGGTGGGTCTGAAAACGAATAGTCGTAATTGTTACAAGGAAATGGATTCCTTGTTTGACAATCCGAACTGAAGTGTGGACCTCCACAGTACTTACAACAGTAAAACTGATGTGGCTGTGGGTTGTATGTGCTAGAGTCATAATTGTTATCAGGAAACTGCTCATAGACAAGCGTGCTTCCTGATTGACAATCAGAACCGTAGTGTGAACCACCACAGTGCTCACAACAGTAAAACTGCTGAGTCTCATGATTGACAATCAGAACCGTAGTGTGAACCACCATCGTGTCATGGTAGGAATAGGGATTCTGGTTATAGACAGACCCGTTTCCTGACTCTACCATGCCACAGTTGGGGCAATTACCACCATTATGAGAGCTACCACACCATTGGCAAATAAGAAGGTGTGGATGAGACATAGAAAGAATCAAAAGTTCATAGAGGGTAAAGAATGAAGAATCAAAGATGTGAGAGGGTAAAGGTGAATATTTTTGGGTTTTTGGATAAACATTTTGTACAAATAAGAAAGAAAATGTTTTTGTGTTTTTTTTTTTGTGTTCGTTGAAAACTGAGTTTAAAATGTTTTCAGGAACTGTTTTGTTTTTATAATAAGAAAATATGAACAAAGGATGGTAAATTTACAAAGGATTGAATTCCAAAAGCACTAATCAGCAAACCGTTTTAGAAAAACGCGCACGACCTCCCCGGCAGCGGCGCCAAATTTTGATTGGCTCCAAACGGTCAACCTAAATTGACCAAAGGATGGTCAACCATGTCAAACAGCCTAAAAGTCAATCTCCGTGGAAGTATAGGGGTTTCCCCGGGTCGTTATGTCCTGACGAGGTGTGAATTGTTATCAAACGGGCTTGTGAGTGGGTGAATTTGGACAGGAAGGGTTTTGTGAATGATTAAGCTAAGGAATATAAGAAGGAAATAGCTTAAATAAGCTATATGAACAAGACTGGATAGTTGGAAAAACCAGAAACGTTTAAAACATAAAAACGTGTACGTTTACTCTAAATAATGTAAACGTACAAAATAAAAAGTGAAATCTGAAATCTGAAAACCCACAGGGGGTGAAAATAACTTTTTTACAAACTAAAAGATAAAAGAAAATTTTTAGAAAAAGAAAATAAATTTTTACACTATTTAATTATTTATTATTAATTAATTACTAATTAATACTAATTATTAATATTTAAATAACTTAAATACAATATAATATTATTTAAATACTAGAAAAATGAAAATTAAATTTATAAAATTATAAAATAACTAAAAACAAATTTTAAAACTAAAAATATGTATTTTTGTCTTTTTGTGATTTTTCTATTAATTAATTACTAATTAAATATTAATTACCTAATTAAACAAATTACAATTATTAAAAATACTAAAAAGACTTAGATAATTAAGAAAAATTTTATAAAACTAATTAACCATCACAGGAATCCTAAAAAATTATAAAAAGTTTGTTTTATAAGTTTTTACACTATTTTACTAATTATTATATTAAGTATTAAATAATTACTAATTAAACTATTTAAATTATAAAAACTAGAAGATGAACAGTAGAAATTACAAGAAAATTTCTAAAATTATTTTACAACATATAAAAGCTAGGAAAAATATAGAAACTAGGTCTTACTTAATAAAAACTAATTTTACTATTTAAAACTTAATTATTAATTAACTAGTATTAAATCTAATCATTACTAAATGACAAAATAAAAATCTGAGAAAATTACTAAAATTACTTTAATATAAAAGAAATTTAAGAAAAATATAAAAATACCAAGTGCTTAATAAAAATCTAAAAAGAAAAATTAAAAAGATAAATCAAATTAAATAGAAACTATCACTTATAATTAAATTGTTTTTTCTGGATTTTTCTTTTACAAACCTATTTTATACCTAAAAACAAACAACTTTTATGAAAACAACTTTTTTAAAACTAGAAAATAAGCTATTTGAGGGCTTATGAGCTTGACAGTTGACTTTGGTCAACTGTCAAAGCTAAAAGCTATGAAATAAGCTTCAAGCTGAAACCAGGGATGGATTTAAGTTTAAATAAGCTAAAGGCACAAGTATAAAGCTAGAACAACAATAGTGGCACCCTGGATAAGCTGATAAGCCCAAATAAGCAATTAAGCAAATCACAAAAGCTGAGACTGAAATAGGTTCAAATGGGCAACTTGCAGGTCCCGTGGGGCCCACTAGGAACTTAGGGAGTCCAAAGTAAAACCTGATCTCAAAAGCCACCAAGAAGGGCTTTCTAAAAAGCCCAAGTTCAGCCCCTGAGTCCCACTAATAAGCACTAGGGGAGGGCATGAACTTGGGTGGTCAACACTGATCACTCAGTGTGTGTGGGTGGAAGGGCAAAAAGAAAAGGGCAAGCAGCCCTAGGAAATAAGCTCAAAACCCAAAATTAAGACTTGATCCTGGGAGATGAGCTTGTTTGATTTTCAAAAAGCCAATAAGCTCATTGTGGGCCCCACTAGGGAAACAGATATGAAGCATTGGAAATGGGGCCATTGATTAGGATCTGTGTGCAGGGCAAACACATGCCCTGCAGCCTACTTTGATAAGCAACAATAAGCTCAAATTAAATCTTAAAAATAAGGACACAGTGGATTCCTAAAGGTGAGGTGGGAAATTTTACACACAAGAAATTTCAACTCCTCAAACCAACCACAAAAATCACATTAATTCCAACAATTTTGAGAATTTCTGCACAAGAAAACTTTGACTTTTTTTTTGTATAAACTTGAAGTTTGACTTATCTGAGTTTTAATCTTAATTTAGTGACTGAGAAAGGTGCATTAGGCTAAAATAAGACCACAATGAGTTAAACCTACAACTTATACAATGATATGAAGATTTATGGGTTTTAACTCATACACAGTGGGCAGTTAAGAGGTTTTATATGGATCTTTGACTTTTTTACACTATAACTACTGACTTTAATGGTTGAAACAAGTTCTAATAACCTAAATTGAGTTATCTAAACCTATTCTAACAACAAACAACAACTTGATCACTGGCACAGTGCTTAACCCAAACACCCCTTATAACTTGATTTGTAAATGAAACTGAGTAATACTAGAACTAAGATATGGTCTATCAATCTAAAACTTTCTAATAAGCTGTAATGCAATGAGATAAGCAATAAAAAACCATAAAATAGCACAATGACAATAAACACAGACTATGCAAAATTTGGATGAAGGATCTTACAAATGCTCAAGCTTGGAACCAGGGTAACCAAGAACTCAAACCATAATCTTATTGCTCCCAAGAGCTCTAAACCTTAAAACCATCCACAATCCACAGCTTCTTTCTTTTCTTCTTCTTCTTTTTATTTTATTTTCTATTTCACACTATTTTTTTAGTATTTTTGACATTTTAAATATAACTAAGTTGTAAGCTTTCAAAGCTTATAAAAACTTAAGATTAAGCTGAACTGACTTTAAATGATCATCAAATAAGGACTTTTAACAACTTAAGAGTTAAATAAGAAAATTTAAATAGAAACGGCAAAAACTGAGTTTGCAAAGATAAACTGAAATTGATCTTAAATAAAGATGGAATTACATTAATAGAACTGGGTACAAGCCTTTTAAACTAATTTCAACAACTAGAAACTTAAATTACATTCATTCGACCTAAAAGCTACACTAAGAATTATTCTACACTAACTAATAATTCATTCTTCCTTTTTTCTTCATTTTATAGATCCTGGAACATCTCTCTTCCTTTCCCACTTCATTCACAGCCCTTGGATAGGCTCAATTGATCATGGCCGTTCAAACTTCTTTTGGCGGGAAATGAGGGTTTGGCAGGTTATGGGGTTTGGTTTGATATAATAAATGAGGAGGGGGTTTGGTTGGGTGTATTAATTAGGTTGGAGTGTTGGAGGTGGAGTTGGTGAAAAAGTGGTGAGGAGGGGGAGCAGGATTACAGGGATTAAGGGGAGTTTAGGGACGATGAACAGTAACCTGGTGTGTGGGTTGACTGTTTGTTTGACCGGGTAATATTAAAAGATGGGATGGGCTTTTGTTTGGGCTTTGGGTGGATCAGGAGGTTGGCTGGGCTTGGGGATTGGATTGGTTTTATGTTTGGGTGGAAATAATACAAAAGGGTCCATTTGGTTTTAAGTTTAATTACAAGGACCATTCATGTAATTTAGTGAAAGTGGAGGGCTGAAGTTGTCAATCTTCCAAATTTATCACAAGGGCGTAAATTGCCAAACTTGAATAGTACAAGGTCCTATTTTGATATTTTTCCACTTTTGAAATTCCATGGACCAAAACTTCCAACTTGTGAAACTTTAGGGACCTAAACTGTAATTTCTCCAATTTTACACCCAAGGATCATTCCTGCCAAATATGAATAGAACAAGGACCAAAAATGATTTTTCTTTCAAAAATATCCCACCAGGGACCAATTCTGTCAATTTCTGAAACTCCAGGGACTAAATTGCAAATTTCCAAAACTTTGGAGATTTTTCACCAAAGGATTAAATATGACAACTTATGATTTTAAAAGGACCTTTGGTGACTTTTCTTGCAAAATAAATGCTCAGGGACTAGTTTTGTCAATTTTTGAAAGTTGGGGGACTGAAACTGCCAATTATGCAAACTTTGTACGTTTTTCATTTGTTTTTACTCATTTTGCATCTAAAACATACAAAACACAATTTTGGAATATTTTCAGTATTTTGATGCATTTCTGAGTGTTTTTGTATGTTTTGCAGTTCAGCTTTGACAAAAAATGATGAGTGTTTGAGCACTCATCAACCACACTCTAGAGTTATCAATCACTATATCAACACATTCCTTCAGGTGGAGCAATCCGTACGCATGCTTACACAAGGCTTAACGATACTAAGCATAATGTCAAGTTCTAATCATAGCTAGAACCAAATCTATTCCAAAGGCCCACGTGGCCACACGAACAAGCACTCTTGTCCATCTTGAACCTTCACCCGATCCAAGTCTTCACTTGTTAGACATACTTGGTTCTTCACCCGAACCAAGCCTTCACACACACGACTCACTTGATTCTTCACCCGAATCAAGTCTTTACATACATATCACACTTGATCATCCCCGATCCAAGTCTTTACATAATGACACAACAAATCCTAACCTACACTTTAGGATATCACTCTCCTCACAATAAATACATGAACTAATCTAGTTACAAGACTTCTTGGAACTACATCACCATCCAAGCTCACACAAATACAATACTTGGAACTACATCACCTTCTGATGCGTAGGGATTGCACCAGGCTTTACCTCACGAGGGATCTCGAGAAGCTTACAACCCCCACCAGGCAGTGTACCTGATCGTTGTAGTATAGTATAGTGAAAAGTACCGGGGGATTGATCGTTCAGCTAGGAATAGTGTCGCTAGGATTAGAAAATCTAAAGACTAGGTCTAGAGATGAGGGATGATTCTTTTTGAATTTTTTATATTTTTTTATAAAAGCAATTAAAAATCTCGGTTTTGAAGGAGTTGGGCGGAATTAGTTGCTAGTCAACTAACCCAATTACTAAGATGCAATCAAAATAAAATACTAGAAAATGAAAATACTAAATTAAGATAGAGGTGTGAGCAATATATGGGAGAATTGTGTTTACTTAGATTTCACTACTCCCTAGATATCTTTTACAGGTTAATTACTTGTTACAGTTGCGTGGATGACGGATTGTATTCCTTAATACCATTCATGGGGTGGCGTACTTGCTTCCCCAATCCTATAAGCGCCTACTTCACTCCTATGTCGAGCCGGCTAAGATGCTCCTAACATGGGATCACTAGAATTTGCTCATGCATTAAATACAACCATTAAAACCTAGTACACATCGGTTCATGTTTCTTAAGACGTTCAAGCATGTTACACAATCGAGATCTGCCAGTTTTCTTAAGCCTAAAATTGAAAACATTCATCCAATACAACTATAAACAAGCAATCAACCTATAATTAACATCTAGGTTTCATTACATCTAAGCAAACACATGATTGATCTAGCCTAGCATGTTAAAATCAAGACAAGCATAAGATATATTCAAACAACACATAGACATATTGAATGAATTGAAAGAGGACTTATCTTAATTGAACATGAAAGGTTTCAAAGGGTGAAAACCCTTGAAAATACTGTTACAAACGACCTAGGATTTATTAGGTTCGACCCTAGTATTCTCCACACAAGTTCCTCCCCTTAATGAATGAAAAATAGAAAAGTATATATAGATTTTGTGAGGTGATGGCGTCAAGAGCAAATGTCTGACGCCATCATCTCGCCGCCAAATAAATTCTCGGACTGCCTAGATCTGGGTTTGATGTCGTCACGTGTACTCCTTATGCAGGCCGTCACAAAGATTACTCTTGACGCCCTTCTCTTGACGCCTTCAGGTTTTCACTGGGTTGTCATGGATTTTACTCCTAACGCCGTCACAATTTCCTTCTTGACGCCGTCAGGTACTGTTCTCAGCATGGAAAATTAAGTCTTTGCCGTTTTCTTCACTTTTATGCTCCAAAAACGTCCAAAATGCTTCCTTTTCCAGAATTCACTCCCAAAGTACCTAAAATCACAAAAGGAACTATTTAGGGCAATATTTGATCAAATAAATTCAATTCCGGGCTTAAATGACCCCCTAAAAACGGTTCATTTTTCGCCTCATCATATACCCTTACACTTGAGATTTGCTTGTCCTCAAGCAAATGCGCTTTTATTCTAGTCAAAATACAAGTTAGAGGTCATTTAACACTAATATAAAAGTAATTACAACAAATAATCATTCCACTAAAGACCAAAGACAAGCACGGAGGTCATATACTAGCACCTCACAAATAATGTTTAGATACTCACATCTCTCGGGTGTAATAAAGTATATATCACAATATGGAAATGGAAAACATCTCTCACTACCTGTCATAGCAAAATAGATTACCATAGGCTTGGGAAAGGATCAAACCTCCACCACATGGCGTAAGCACCTAGGATAAACTATCAAAGAGGTCTTTTTAAAGGGTTGTAACGTTAGGTGTACGGATATGGAATACACGGTTTTTTTGGATATAGGCAGTCTTTACTGGTAGCGAGTTAACAATCTTGGTTAATTACATGTACAATATGGCGTTGCTAAGCCAAGACTAGACTCGACTTAAGCTAATAAATGAAAAATAACAAAAACATAAAATGAACATAGAATGAAACGGGATGGTAGTCCGTATGTTTTTCTCTTTTCTTTTTCTATATTTTTTTTTTCTTTTTCTTGATTTTTTCGATTTTTTTTTTTTTTTTTTTTTTTTTTTTTTTTTTGCATACACTCTTACCCTACCATCCAAAATAATACATCATAGGGAATGAAAATTCCCCTTACAATTGAATTTTTACATACTTTACAATAAAGTAATCTAATGACTCGAATTAAGATAATCAAAACACTTGGAGTACTTTTAAGATTAACGTACATATGGGGGTAATATATGATGTTCTTCCCCATTACTCCATAAAATAAGTACTTTACCCATGAGTCCCAATCGTCCCAAAATAATATGTACAAGGATATGACTCGACTTAGCAACCATGTAATCAATTAGATAATTAACTTAGGGTTTAACAAACAACAATAATGCACTAAAGATGAGTGCATATACGGAAGGCTAAGGCGATTTGGGTGTACATTTAAGTGGGGTGTAACAAATTCTTCCTTTAAGTAAGATGCTTAAAGTTAGAAACGAAAAGATAGGCTCGGAGGGGTGTACTAGGGGTTTCGTGTACTAAAAATGAGTACAACGCTAAGGTGTGGGAAAAATTAGTTGACTTAACTAGCCAAGTAATATGACTTAAATGATCAAGAAATTATGATACGGGTTTAACACAAGGGTGATCCTAATGCCTCTTATCATGTAGTAAATCCTACTACACGAATGTAGTCTCACTAGCGGTCTCGGGATGCATCACTAAAGCAAGTTCTAGAATCTAAATGCTACCGGTACACTCATAAGCACTAATAGTAAATGCTTTTCCTATCAAATCTAAAGGCGAACCTCACATATTTGGGTGGAAAATTTTTCTGAATGATACGGTTTTGTGCTAGTCATACAATCTCCTATCCATGAGACGCTTGCTATGGCTAAAGTTTCACTCCTAAATATTGTAAAAAATTTTAAATTTGGCGCTAAAATTGCACTAACAAGTATTTCTCATAGTTTTATTACACATCTACTATCAAACAAACAAACTCAAGCGAAAGTGTATCTGTAAGGTATCATCATTTTACCATCCCCTTACACTTAGGATGAACATTGTCCCCAATGTTCAAGTAAAGAATGTAAAAGTGAAATAAGTAAAAAGAATGAAATCAAATACTCCCCTGATTCGCTCGGTATGAATAATAAGGTGGCGAGGTTAGATCTTCCTCCAAGAAAATGAACAATCAAAGCTTCCGTTCCAGAATATAAATCATCTTCTTGTCATACATAACCTGTGAAACCTAAGAAAACAGACAAGGCAACCTCGCATAAAATCGGCGGCAATCTATATATGCTAACAAATCCTAGAAAACAAAATAAGATATAATGCTTATGGAATGATGTTTGAAGATTTCCTGGAGATTATAAAACTAAAGATTCAACAAAAACTTTAAAACTCCGTTAGAAAAACAAAACTGGTAAAATTTCCAGAATTTTACACGTGACGCCGTCAAGAGTAAACTCGTGATGCCGTCAGAAGTGACCTGCAGAAATTCTTATGTTAAGTTTTCGGAAAATTTCTGGAAAACCTTCGTCCTACTTCCTGGAAAATCCTGCAAAACATCATTATGACTCGATACAAGCATTTGACTCTAACAAATACAAATATACATGTTCACTTAATATTGTGGAGAATCATGATCGATTTTGTTTCTTAAAAACATATTTGGGGTTTCCCCTTACACTTATCTTTTGCGAAATACCTTTGGATGAAGTTAAGACTAGGCCAAACAACAAAATAAAGTATTTTCACTATTTTAGTTTTGAAACATGACCTACCAACAATAAAAATAAAGTATGCATGCGGAAGCAAATAACAAACAAACAAAAATAAAAATCACACAAAGCATGGGTTGCCTCCCAAGAAGCGCTTTTCTTTATTTACGAGTCTTGTAGCTAGACTCAAGGTCATGGGTTACTACGTGATATGGGTGAGTTCCTCATTGAGGACATCTTTGGGATCAAACTTAGGTTTTAACTTCCTATCGGTTTTCTTAGTACGGTATGACCTTTTAAACTTCTCTCCATCCGGATCATACAAAATCATCTTCATATGCCAGGATCCGTCACCTTCCTTAGGTGGCTTGTCCCACCTCCATTTACACTTATCTCCCTCTCTTTTCCACTTGTTCATCTCTATATTAATAGGCATTACGCTTAAGAACTCAATCATCTTCCTAAAGACTAAGGGGTCCTCAAAAGGGTCTAGCTCTTCATCTTTAGCTATGAGTTGTTCCACCGAATATGTCTTATCGACGAAATCTTTTTCTAGATAGAATGGCCGTTGAGGTCCTATAAAGTTCCTTTCTATCCAAGTTCCATATCTAGATGGTCTCCTATTCATCTCTACCCAATGTGGTGTCGGTTCATCCTCACAATCGTAGCTATGTTTCTTAACATCATATACCGACCAAGTATCGCCCTCACCTACCGCTATCTTAGACTCTTTACAATCTATCATGGCGCTAGCGGTAGATAAAAATCCTCTTCCTACCAACAATGGGCATGTAGTGTCACTAACCATGTCTAGGATGTGAAAATCCGCTAAGATAGTTAACTTCCCTACGTGAACAACTACATCCTTAATCATTCCAACCGGGTGGGCAATACTCCCATCCGCTAGACCAATCAATACCTCCGTCTCCTCTAACTTTCCTAGCTTGAGAGTGGTGAAAAGGGATAAGGGAATCAAGTTGAGGCTTAACCCTAAATCGGCTAGTGTGTCGAAAGCTTCGGATCTTCCTATCTTACAAGGCAAAACAAATATACCCGGATCATCAAGCTTTTTAGGCAACTTGTTTTGAACGAAGGCGGTCCCATTTTTACCTAGTTTAAACTTCTCATACTTTTCTAGGAGGGCACTATAGTAGGGAGCACGGGCTAAGACATCAATGACGGGACGTTCAATGTGAAGCTACTTGAATTCATCGTCAAGGTCTTGCGTATGAGGTGTTTCAACTATGCTTTTAACCGGTTTTACATCGGGTGTTTTATTTGATTGGTCCTTATGAAGAATTTGGTTTTGCTTGAAACACGTGCTCGTTGATTTAACCGAGTAGTATTGCGGACAAGAAGTGGGTGACGAAACTGATGATATGGAATTAACGTTTAGTTTCGGGTTCTTGACCGTGTCGCTTGGGAGTACTCCCATTTCTCGGTCATTGAGAACTTTCAACAATGTGTCAATTTTGGTGGTCATCTCGCTTTGCTTTTGTTTGAAATCGGCTTCAAACTTAGATATGCGAGCTTCTTGAGATGCCATAAACTTAGACATCAATACTTCAAGATTGTTCGTACTACCATAGTTGTTAGAAGGATTGTTGTTGAAAGTACGGTTGGAGGGTGGACCGTTTGGTTGGTAACGATTAGGCGGATTGGAAGAATTGGCTTGGTTTTGTTTCCACCTAAGGTTTGGGTGATTTTTCCAAGAAGGGTTGTAGGAATCACCATACGGGTTTGGCTCGGGTTCGAAAGTGTACCACTTATCTCCCGCTTCGTCGGTACGCGAGGATGTGTAGTCCGCAAAAGCTGTTCCGGGGAGTTCCACACAATCACGAGTGTCATGGGGACCACTACATAATTCGTATGAAGAAGTGATTTTGTTCACTTGGCTTGAAGGCTTAGGAGCTTCGTAAGATTTCATGAGAAACTTGACTTGGTCCTCAAGTTCCATGATCCTACGGTCGGGAGTGCTAGAATTGTTCGAAGGCAAAGATATTGCCTTGACCGTTTTGTTCAAATCACAGGGATCATTCCAACTTTCGTTGTCATAGAGAGCAAGATCTTCTATGAGTTCCCATGATTCTTCCGCACTTAGATCACGTAGCTTACCACTTGCCGATTGGTCAATGGCTCGCCTTGTGGATAGATCGATATGGTCAAAGAAGATTTGGACTTGGAGCCAAAGATCTATGCCATGATGAGGGACTTTTTGGAGTAAGTCCTTGAATCAAGTCCATGCTTCATACAGAGTTTCACCTTGACGTTGTTGGAACATCGAGATATCATTTCTAAACTTGGTAGTTCTCCCCAGTGGGAAAAATTGAGCAAGGAAACGAGTGGTGAGATCATCCCATGAGGTGATGGATCCCGCGGGTAAACGTTGAAGCCATTGACTAGCTTGATCACGTAGAGAGAATTGGAATAGGCGTAATCGGGTTGACTCTCTAGTTGTAGCATCAAGGTCTATAGAATCTATGATTTTATGGAAGTCCTTGAGATATTGATTTGGATCTTCGGAACGAAGTCCATAAAATGCACATCCGCTTTGCACCAACCGGATGGTGTCAGATCGCAAGGGAGACACATTGGCTCCTTGGGTGAGCTCAATGGTGTTTCGATAGCCTTGGTGGCTAGGTCGGGAGTACTCTCCTAGGGTCCGGGGCCTAAGAGGTTGGTTAACTAGTGGTGGGTTTTGTGGGTGGTCTTGTTGTGGTGGGATGATGGGTTCAAAGATGTTACCATCGTCCATGATGTCGGATGGCGAAGAGTTACGAACAAAAACACGAAGAAATAAGATAGACTAAAGAGAACCTAAAAATAAAAATAAAATCTTACTAGAAAGGAATCTAGCAAGTAGACCTAATAAAAAGAAATCCTAACCTAGACAATAACTATTCCCCGGGCTGCGGCGCTAAAAACTTGATGCGTAGGGATTGCACCAGGCTTTACCTCTCGAGGGATCTCGAGAAGCTTACAACCCCCACCAGGCAGTGTACCTGATCATTGTAGTATAGTATAGTGACAAGTACCGGGGGATTGATCATTCAGCTAGGAATAGTGTCGCTAGGATTAGAAAACCTAAAGACTAGGTCTAGAGATGAGGGATGATTCTTTTTGTATTTTTTATATTTTTTTATAAAAGCAATTAAAAATCTTGGTTTTGAAGGAGTTGGGCGGAATTAGTTGCTAGTCAACTAACCCAATTACTAAGATGCAATCAAAGTAAAATACTAGAAAATGAAAATACTAAATTAAAATAGAGGTGTGAGCAATATATGGGAGAATTGTGTTTACTTAGATTTCACTACTCCCTAGATATCTTTTACAGGTTAATTACTTGTTACAGTTGCGTGGATGACGGATTGTATTCCTTAATATCATTCATGGGGTGGCGTACTTACTTCCCCAATCCTATAAGCACTTACTTCACTCCTATGTCGAGCCGGCTAAGAAGCTCCTAACATGGGATAACTAGAATTTGCTCATGCATTAAATACAACCATTAAAACCTAGTACACATCGGTTCATGTTTCTTAAGACATTCAAGCATGTTACACAATGGAGATCTGCCAGTTTTCTTAAGCCTAACATTGAAAACATTCATCCAATACAACTATAAACAAGCAATCAACCTATAATTAACATCTAGGTTTCATTACATCTAAGCAAACACATGATAGATCTAGCCTAGCATGTTAAAATCAAGACAAGCATAAGATATATTTAAACAACACATAGACATATTGAATGAATTGAAAGACAACTTATCTTAATTGAACATGAAAGGTTTCAAGGGGTGAAAACCCTTGAAAATACTGTTACAAACGACCTAGGGTTTATTAGGTTCGACCCTAGTATTCTCCACACAAGTTCCTCCCCTTAATAAATGAAAAATAGAAAAGTATATATAGATTTTGTGAGGTGACGGCGTCAAGAGCAAATGTCTGACGCCGTCATCTCGCCGCCAAATAAATTCTCGGACTGCCTAGATCTGGGTTTGACGCCGTCACGTGTACTCCTTATGCAGGCCGTCACAAAGATTACTCTTGACGCCTTCAGGTTTTCACTGGGTCGTCATGGATTTTACTCCTGACGCCGTCACAATTTCCTTCTTGACGCCGTCAGGTACTGTTCTCAGCATGGAAAATTAAGTCTTTGCCGTTTTCCTCACTTTTATGCTCCAAAAACGTCAAAAATGTTTCCTTTTCCAGAATTCATTCCCAAAGTACCTAAAATCACAAAAGGAACGATTTAGGGCAATATTTGATCAAATAAATTCAATTTCGGGCTTAAATGACCCCCTAAAAACGGTTCATTTTTCGCCTCATCACCATCCAAGTTTATACCCCATCCTCGACTCACACACAAGTCGAAAAAGAATGATATCAATCCTATCAAGTAACATGTGTTACTTTTGTGTGTGGACACCTATAACTTCTTGAATCTTCATAGTTGTCGAGAGTTCTTCTCTTGTACTTGACGGAAGAGGAAATCACTTATAAACATATACCGACATGTTATAGTGATCAAAGAATAAAAGGAACAAAGACCAGAAAGTTTTGTGTGTGTAAAAAGTCTTATTTCTGGAAGAGAACGGTCCAGTATTTATAGTCGACACAAAGGAGCAGACGGTCCATTAAATAGGCGACGGTCCTTTATCACTAAGGGACCGTCGACCCCTTTACGGGACCGCCCCGACAAACGCTCCCATTTTTGTCCAGACGTGGTGAAAAACTATCTGGTAAGGTTTGAGGGAAAACTAGCTGTTGCTATGTTTGAATTTGAATTTATTTTCTTAATAAAACATTTCTTTAAAAACACAAAAATACTTTTGTGAAAATGTTTTGTCAAACTTAAAAATGTAAGTTTAAGAGAAAATAAAAGTCTTTGATCACTTAACTAATGACGGTATAAAGTTTGTTCATACCTGAAGTGATGTTGAAGCAACTACGTAGAAGCAACGAGTTTCCTCGATTAAAAACTTATAAACCGTAACTTTACGTAACATGTCTTTATATTTTGTGATTATCAAAACACGAGAAGACCGAATAATGCGAATAACGTTTTTGACATTATTTGTATTAACAATCTCCCCCTTTTTGATGATTACAAAATATAAACTTATTATAAGTAAAATTATGCGTTGATAAATTTTTAATGATTTTTCCCGTTACTTCTCCCCCTTTTTGTAGAATCAAAAAGGTGTGTCGTGGTTGTTGAGGAGAGAAGACTCGAGCACCCTTGAAAGATAATCATTGGAGTGATTAACGAAATACAAGCTCCCCTAGCTAAGTGCTCCCCCTTAATGAGGGCACCGGGGAATCGAGCTATGGTGATGTGCTACAAAACAGAGTTAGAACAAAGCACATGCATGCATATATAGAATATGATATGGATGTGAAATCAATTATGTAGTGTAGAAATCAAATAGAAAAACACAGAGTAGAGTTTTAATTCTGAGCACTACTGGGGACGGTCCCTTAAATAGGGGGACGGTCCCTTATTGATTTGGGGACCGTCAGTCCATTTAAAGGACCGCCGGCAGTAGGCTTCGAAGTTGCTAGGTATGTTGTGATTTAAGTAACTTCCCATTTTCAAGGTTGGATATTTTTAGTCCATTTTCATGTTTAACAATGACTAATTACACAACATATTATTATGACACAAAATATAATCATTCATTCATTTCACCCAAAGGAAACATACAATGACTACCATAAGGAAATTTCATAACAACCACATCATAGAAACAACATCACAAATCATAAACTACTACAAAAAGTTAACTCCCATTACATGTTCGGTCCAAAGCACAACTTCCACTTGATTATTCATGACTAGATTTTTGAGAATATCTAGTCGGAGGGTGGAGTGGATGATGGAGAGGATGAAGGTGGTGCCGAAGGAGTTGCCGATGGTGGCATTGAGGCAAGGGGAGTTGGTTGCACATTTTGTTGAGCAAGGAGATACTCAATGTGACCAAATATGATGTGTAGTTCATCTCGAAGAGAATGAATGAGATAAAAGTTATGGTAACAACAAGCACACTCCACAGTGTGGTTGTTAGCAAAATAGTAAGGCAAATGATTACCAAGGGTTGGAGGAGATGGTGGAGTTTGAGGAGTATTTTCCAATGGCGCATTTGGTGATGTGGTAGTGTGAGTTGATGGGTTTGTTAGAGAAGGAAGTTGGTTTCTTGGAGATGAGATAGAATGAGTGGGAGATGATGGTTGATTACTTACAAATGGAATGTAAGCACCCGAGCTAGATTGGGTGAGCAAGGGTGACAAGTTTTTGACAAATGATGAGAAAGGTGATGTGGTTGTCTTTGAGCTAGAGGATATCTTAGAAGAGGGGTGATATGTTCCATTGGTGGATGGTGTTTTGAGTGGTGCACTTGGTGCTTGAGGTGATGATGGTGGTGACTTAGGAGATGGAGTGGTGTCATAGAGTGTGAGGTCAATGAAATTGGCTTGAGGTCGAATGATTTTGAGCTTAGGCCTTTTGTTTGATTGTTGTGTTGTAGGTTCTTTGTTTGTAGTTGGCAAGGAGGTGGATGATGAGGCCATTGTAGGTGATGAAGTTGATTTGAAAGATGATTGTGATGAGGTTGAGGATGATGAGGGAGGCTTAAATAATCAAGCATGGTTGTGATTTGGGCAAAGCATGCATTAGAAGATTTTAAGCACTTAAAATTGTTTAACTAAACATGACAAGGTGGTGATAAACATGCAATAGGTTTAGGATTGCAGAAATGAAGAAAATAGAGCAAAAATCCGTGATCCCACTTGGACGGTCCTTTAAACCTCAGGCGGTCCCTTATCATTGGAGGACCGCCGAAACAATAAGGGACCGCCAGCAGTAGGTTTACAGAATTTTGCCCACTTTCTCATTTCTGCAACCTGCAGGCACATTTTAATCCTATTTGTCATAGACCATTATAAACCGAAGTTTAACCGTGAAAAAAAGTTATGCATACTCTAAATAAGCCAACATCATCAATAAACATTCACGTCTAATAAAAGTGAGATTTGTTCATACAAATGACATATATGGCAATTCGAAGAACGACAGTAAATAGAAATAATATGAAGCATTCAAAGTTATAATATAGCCTCTGTAAATACATAGTTGTTGACTTCAGTCATCTCGATGCGTCTCATCCTCTCAGCTGGAGAGGTTCTCATGGGATTGACAAAGCGTGTAACATGGTACTCAGTTATTGGTTCTAAGACTCCAACAACTAGGTTGTATTGATCATTTTGAAGGTAGGGATAGTTGCTCATGAAAAAGTTGTAGACACGAGTTAGGAGCATCCCATAAGGCATTGATTTTCTATCATCGTCCTTGAGATGCATAAATCGCATAGCGAAGAGATAGGCGAGATTGTACGGTTGTCTAGTGAGAATGCAATAAAGCATATGCGCAACACAAGATGGTATGCAATTGTTATCTTTTACTAGACCTAGTGCATTTTCTCATAGGATGATAGCCATGGGTTGGAGAAACTGGCAAAGTTCACAGACACGGATCTTATCAGGATAGAAAGTGTTGGAAGAGTTGCAAAGTGAGTTAATTAGCTCATTTTGAGAGGGAATGTAGGTGACATAGGGTCCTTCACATTCACGATTCTCAAACAGGGAATTTAACTCAGGATCTTCTGAATAGGCGCATTGCCCATGGCATGGAATACCAATAATCTGAGCGAACTCCTCAAGTGATAGAGCAAAGCCATAGTGATCAATGCTGAATGTAAGATGTATAGAATTTTCTTGAATATGTTTGACCTTAATTTCACGAAAGAATTCTAGTATAAAACGTGGGCAGATGTGTTCATTGATATTGAGTAAACAGTCAAGACCTATTGGCTGAAAGGCTCTATCAATGCGCTCCTGAGTTACATATGAGTGATCGATAATTCAACCTTCATGAATGTAACGAGACTCAATGTCTTTGAAGCTTTGAATGGATTCAGGTGGTAAGTAAGGTTCTAAGGATATTTTTGGTATGTATGATTGTGTACGATGAAGGTCATAATCAAATATGTGCGGCATGGTTGTGCCTATATAAAATTAATAAGAGGTTAACTGGATAATAATATTGTGCTTATTCAAAACACTTCCCATATAACATAATACACTCTAGTTTTGAAATTCCTGTTTCATTTCGTTGCATGATTATGAAAACATTTTTGACATGTATTAACAATGCATAATTACGTTATTGTTACTAGGGTGAACAATATTATCATCCACAAATTCGAGTTAGGGATAATCTCATTTTTGACCCATTTAAAAAAAACTCACGAATTAAAACAATTGACTTTATTAATATATGTGTTGTTGGTGATACATTGTTAAGATTAAACCTCAATTGTTGTTGTTATTGCAAAGAAATGAGAATCCCCAATTTAATTATGAGTTCATATGAACCCTAGAAATTCAATTACGAATTAATTTATTGAAATTTAGAAAATTGACTTAAAATGGAGTGATTAGTGAGTATAGGTGGTTGATGATCTTAACTTTGAAAGCCTTGAACTAATTTGATAATGGGTTAGTGAAGATTTGAGTGTTGGGTCGAGTTTTTCGTCACTTTCTGCACTAAAGGGGTGTATGGATGTTCTGCAGAAAGAAAAACGGGGCATAGACAAAATTTCATGGACGGTCCCTTATCGATATGGGACCGCCGAGAGCTAAGGGACCGCCGCCAGAAGCTTGTGGTTTTTGGACGATTTTTGGTGTTTTGGTTAGTATGAAAAATCTTTAGTTTCAGATGGTTTTAAAACATAACACATTGAGTTTTAATACACGAAAATGACTCAATACGCACGAGTAGGCTAAGGAATGGGTAAGGAGTGGAATCGAGACATAAGAAGAATGAAAGACTCAATACGCTTGATTAAAGAGTGGATTTTGAGTCGAAACAGAAGAAAAGAGAGAATGAGATTTGAGGATGAGATTTGCATCGAGGAAGCTAGAAGTCAATCAAATAAGTTTCAAGAAATGTCATAGACGAGAACTAGAGAGCAAACAAAGAGTGAAGCAAGTGTGCAACGTCTATAGTGATTGATTGACGTTAAATTTGCTATAAACAATGGTTGTGGTAAGACCATTGTTTTTCCAAATAATTTGCTTGAACCCAAAGAAGGATAAGCATTTAGACAAAGCGTCAAATCAACACAAAGCATCTAGCACATATTGGCATACAAACATCATCAAGCATATAAGCAAGTAATCTCTAATCACGTAGTTACATGAACATATAGCAAGCAATCAAATAGCAAGCATAATAGTCAAGATTGGTAAGAAGACTTACCTTGGCCTTTAGCAATCCTTAATAGCACATAACCAAAAACATGTGTTGTTGGTGATGCAAGACCAGGTGATACTCACGTGGCTATTAGTCCATAAGATTAGTAATACAATTGGCTTAGTAAGATGACCATTGGGTTGTCTACATGCTCAAGGCGCGTATTGTCTTTCTAGCTAGCTATCCACATTGTACATCAAAACAAGTAGATTGATACACCAACAAGGTTGCTCAAGAAATTCTTGTCGGCTACATTACCTACAATGAAAGCATTCAAACTAGTAGTATATGATTTCACTTAAACTAAATGTTTTTCAAATATCACATTTTAATCATCTTTGACTAGAGCATTTCCTTGATGAATGTTTAAACTATTTTACCAAATGCCATTTGCCATTTGACACAAAATTGTTTTGTCAAACTAGATTTTCGCCAAAAGATTCATAAATCAACATTTTTACTTCAAATATTTTATGCAAGTTATTTATGAAAGACTTATTAGTAGGACTTCCCATTATTGATTATACATCATCAATAGAAATGACATGCCAAAGATTATAATCTATTGATTTCACATAACTTTCAAATTCATTTTTCCAAATGACAAAATTTTCATTTTCGAAAAATGGTGGCTCATTCAAGTAACGCCCTTCTATATATCATATTGATTTCATAGATCAATTCAAGTTTTAAAGTACAATATACTTTAAAGATCTTGATAAACGAAGCTCTGATACCAATTGTAGAAACTAGAAGGGGGTTGAATAGTTTCACCGCTTCTTTTTAATTTTCTAAACCGTTTTGCCGTTTTAGGTCCGGTTAATTTTCATTTACAAGCTTGTTGAATCTTACTAGTTATGTGATATCAATTTGGTTACTAACAAACATAAATAAACAAGTAAAGTAAAGAGTAAAGAAAGAGCACAACCAAGAGACGTGGCGTTTATAGTGGTTCGGCACGAAGCTCACTCTCCGTCCTACTCCATTCCCCGAGTACCACACTCGAGAGTTATCAATCACTATATCAACACACTCCTTCAGGCGGAGCAATCCGTACGCATGCTTACACAAGGCTTAACGACACTAAGCATAATGTCGAGTTCTAATCATAGCTAGAACCAAATCTATTCCAAAGGCCCACGTGGCCACACGAACAAGCACTCTTGTCCATCTTGAATCTTCACCCGATCCAAGTCTTCACTTGTTAGACATACTTGGTTCTTCACCCGAACCAAGCCTTCACACACACGACTCACTTGATTCTTCACCCGAATTATGTCTTTACATACATATCACACTTGATCATCCCCGATCCAAGTCTTTACATAATGACACAACAAATCCTAAACTACACTTTAGGACATCACTCTCCTCACAATAAATACATGAACTAATCTAGTTACAAGACTTCTTGGAACTACATCACCATTCAAGCTCACACAAATACAATACTTGGAACTACATCACCATCCAAGTTTATACCCCATCCTCAACTCACACACAAGTCGGAAAACAATGATATCAATCCTATCACGTAACACGTGTTACGTTTGTGTGTGGACACCTATAACATCTCGAATCTTCATAGTTGTCGAGAGTTCTTCTCTTGTACTTGACGGAAGAGGAAATCACTTATAAACATATACCGACATGTTATAGTGATCAAAGAATAAAAGGAACAAAGACCAGAAAGTTTTGTGTGTGTAAAAAGTCTTATTTCTGAAAGAGAACAGTCCAGTATTTATAGTCGACACAAAGGAGCAGACGGTCCCTTACATAGGCGATGGTCCTTTATCACTAAGGGACTGTCGACCCCTTTACGGGACCGCCCCGACAAACGCTCCCATTTTTGTCCAGGCATGGTGAAAAATTATCTGGTGAAGGTTGGAGGGAAAACTAGTTGTTGCAATGTTTGAATTTGAATTTATTTTCTTAATAAAACATTTCTTTAAAAACACAAAAATACTTTTGTGAAAATGTTTTGTCAAACTTAAAAATGTAAGTTTAGGAGAAATAAAAGTCTTTGATCACTTAACTAATGACGGTATAAAGTTTGTTCATACCTGAAGTGATGTTGAAGCAGTGATGAGGCGAAAAATGAACCACTTTTAGGGGGTCATTTAAGCCCGAATTCGAATTTATTTGATCAAATATTGCCCTAAATCGTTCCTTTTGTGATTTTAGGTACTTTGGGAGAGAAATCTGGAAAAGGAAGCAATTCGGGCGTTTTTGGAGCATAAAAGTGAAGAAAACGCCAAATTCTTAATTTTCCTTGCTGGGAACAGTAGGTGACGGCGTCAAGAAGGAAATCTTGACGGCGTCAAGAGTAATTTCCATGACGATCCAGTACAGATTTGACGGCGTCACGAAGTAGGGCGTCAAGAGTAAAATGCATGACGGCCTGGAAATGCATAACACATGACGGCGTCAAAAGTAGATCAAGGCAGTCCGAGAAATATTTTGGCGGCGAGGTGACGGCGTCACAAGATTTGTCTTGACGCCGTCAGACCCTATTTCCTATATATAGTTTTCTAATTTTCACATTAAAAAAGAGAGAAGTTTTGGAGAAACCATAAGTACGAACTTGGTGTGAATTTTACAGGTTTTTCAAGGGTTCTAAGCCCTTGATACATTTCATGTGTAATTGAGATAAGTATTATTTTAATTCAATCAATATGTCTATGTGTTGGTTGTCTATATCTTGTTCTTGTCTTAATTCCATCAGGCTAGGCTAGATCTATCTTGTGTTTGCTTGGATCTAATGAAACCTAGATGTTAATTATGTGTTGATTACTTGTTTATAATTGTATTGGATGAATGAATTCGATGTTAGGCTTAAGAAAACTGGCAGATCTCCAAATAGTAACATGCTTGAACGTCTTAGGAAACATGAACTGATGTGCACTAGGTTTTTATTGGTTGTATTTAATGCATGAGCCACTGTTTATAATCCCTATGGTTGTGCTGGGCATGGCATAGGAGGAGATAAGAGCTCATAGGATTGGGAAGTTAAGTGTGCCACCCCATGAATGGTATTAAGGAATACAATCCGTCATCCACGCAACTATAACAAGTAATTAACGTGTAAAAGATATCTAGGGAGTAGTGAAATCTAAGTAAACATATTTTCTCCACTTATTGCTCACAACCTTAGTATAATTTAGTTTATTTTCATTTCTAGTATTTTATTTTGATTGCATCTTTAGTATTGGGTTAGTTGACTAGCAACTAATTCCGCCCAAATCCTTCAAACCCGAGATTTTTATTTGCTTTCTAAAAAAATATAAAAATAAAAAAATAATCATCCCTCACCTTTGGAACTAGTATTTAGGTTTTCTAATCCTAGCGACACTATTCCTAGCTGAACGATCAATCCCCCGGTACTTGTCACTATACTATACTACAACGATCAGGTACACTGCCTGGTGGGGGTTGTAAGCTTCTCAAGATCCCTTGAGAGGTAAAGCCTGGTGCGATTCCCACGTATCAAGTTTTTGGCGCCGCAGCCTGGGGAATAGTTATTGTCTAGGTTAGAATTTCTTTTTATTAGGTCTACTTGCTAGATTCCTTTCTAGTGAGATTTTATTTTTATTTTTTTAGGTTTTCTTTAGTCTATCTTATTTCTTCGTGTCCTTGTTCGTAACTCTTCACCACCCGACATCATGAACAACGGGAACATCTTTGAACCCGTCATCCCACCACAACAAAATCCACCACTAGAACCTCTTAGGCCCCGAACCTTAGGAGAGTATTGCCGACCTAGCCACCAAGGCTACCGAAACACCATTGAGCTCACCGGAGCTAATGTGACCCCCTTGCGATCCGACACCATCCGGTTGGTGCAAAGCGGATGTGCATTCCATGGACTTCGTTCCGAAGATCCAAACCAACATCTTAAGGACTTCCTAAAAATCGTAGATTCCATATACCTAGGTGTTGAAACTAGAGAGACAACCCGATTACGCCTATTCCAATTCTCTCTACGGGATCAAGCTAGTCAATGGCTTGAGCGTTTACCCGCGGGATCCATCACCACATGGGATGATCTCACCACTCGTTTCCTTGCTCAATTTTTCCCACCGGGGAGAACTACTAAGCTTAGAAATGACATCTTGATGTTCCAACAACGTCAAAATGAATCTCTTTATAAAGCATGGATTCGTTTCAAGGACTTACTCCAAAAAGTCCCTCATCATGGCATAGATCTTTGGCTCCAAGTCCAAATTTTTTATGACCATATCGATCTCTCCACGAGGCGAGCCATTGACCAATCGGCCGGTGGTAAGCTACGTGATCTAAGTGCGGAACAATCATGGGAACTCATAGAAGATCTTTCTCTCTATGACAACGAAAGTTGGAATGATCCCCGTGATTTGAACAAAACGGTCAAGGCAATATCTTTGCCTTCGAACAATTCTAGCACTCCCGACCGTAGGATCATGGAACTTGAGGACCAAGTCAAGTTTCTCATGAAATCTTACGAAGCTCCTAAACCTTCAAGCCAAGTGAACAAAATCACTTCTTCATGCGAATTATGTAGTGGTCCCCACGACACTCGTTATTGTGTGGAACTCCCCGGAACAGCTTTTGCCGACTACGCATCCACGCGTACCGACGAAGCGGGAGATAAGTGGTACACTTTCAAGCCCGAGCCAAACACTTACGGTGATTCATACAACCCCTCTTGGAAAAATCACCCAAACCTTAGGTGGAAACAAAGTCAGCCCAATTCTTCCAATCCGCCTAATCGTTACCAGCCAAACGGTCCACCCTCCAACCGTACTTTCAAAAACAATCCTTCTAACAACTATGGTAGTACCAACAATCTTGAAGGATTGATGTCAAAGTTTATGGCATCTCAAGAAGCTCGCATGGCTAGGTTTGAAACCAAATTCAACCAACAACAAACGGAGATGACCAACAAGATTGACAACTTGTTGAAAGCCCTCAACAACCAAGCGTTAGTCACACCTAGGAAGGACACTAGGGACACCAATAACGGAATCCAAATTAAGGACCCCTCATCATCCAAACATGTCCACTTTGTCAATGTTGTCACCATTAAGCCAATAGATAAGGAGATAGAAGAGAGTGACAAGGATGAAGTTAGAGTAGAAGCCGAGACTAAGGATGAGAGTAGGGAAGTTGAGGTTAATAGGGGAGAGGAATTAGAGGAGGTGGAGCCTATAGAAAAGTACTTTGATAAGTTGCCCACCAAGGAAGAACGGGAATACCATAAGGATTTATTCGATAGTCCCGAGAGACCATATATCCTTGGCACCCCCTTATCAAAATGGGAGACCCCTCTAACATTAACATACCATGCAATATCGGGCACATGCATATATGGAAAGCTTACATCGACCCTAGATCCCCCGTGAACATCATGACTAGGACTTATTACAATTGGGTGATGAAGAAGCAACTTAATTTTAGGATGATGCCCAATACGAATCTGATAAGTAATTTTGCAGGAAGAGTGAAGGGATTGCATGTGATTATAGGGAATCTCACCTATGAGATCGATTTTATGATAGTTGAAGACACTCGTACGGTGATAGATGCTTGCCTAAGCCAAATAATATTTGGAAAACCATTTGTTGAGGCCACTAGGATGAGTTATGATCCGACTTTAGGGATAGTTAGATTCAAGGAAGAGAATGATGAGGTTGCCTATCAAATGCCCTACAAGATTGAACAATACCGCCTTCTCTCTAATTTCGAAAAGGAACACAAGCAAGCGGTTTATTATAGGAATGAGGAGGATAGACATAGAGGAGTAGAGTATGTAAAGAATAGGATGCTTGGTTTCTACAAAGAATGCTTGCAACTAGGTCCGGAATACAAAACTGGTTTAGAAGACGACCTAGAGAGTGGAACCAACGATGAGGTCACGTAGTAACCCATGACCTTGAGTCTAGCTACAAGACTCGTAAATAAAGAAAAGCGCTTCTTGGGAGGCAACCCATGTTTTGTGTGATTTTATTTTGTTTGTTTGTTATTTGCTTCCGTATGCATGCTTTATTTTTATTGTTGGTTGATCATTTTCTCAACTAAATAGTGGAAATACTTTACTTTGTTGTTTTGGCCTAGTCTTAACTCCACCTAAAAGTATTTTTGAAAAAGATAAGTGTAAGGGGAAACCCCAAATATGTTTTTAAGAAACAAACCGATCATGATTCTCCACAATATTAAATGAACATGTATATTCGTATTTGTTAGAGTCAAATGCTTGTATTGACTCATAATGAAGTTTTGCAGGATTTTCCAGGAAGTAGGACCAAGTTTTTCCAGAAATTTTCCGGAAACTTAACATAAGAATTTCTGCAGGTCACTTCTGACGGTGTCATGAATTAATTCTTGACGGCGTCACGTGTAAAAATCTGGAAATTTTACCGGTTTTGTTTTTCTAACGGAGTCTTATGGTTTTTGTGAATTATTAAGTTTTATAATCTCCAGAAAATCTGCAAACTTCATTCCACAAGTATTATATCTTATTTTGTTTTCTAGGATTTAGTAACTTATATAGGATGCCGCCGATTTTATGCGAGGTTGTCTTGTCTATTTTCTCAGATTTACAGGTTATGTATGACAAGAAGATGATTTATATTCTGGAAGGGAAGCTTTGATTGTTCATTTTCTTGGAGGAAGATTTAACCTGGCCACCTTATTATCCATACCGAGCGAATCAGGGGAGTATTTGATTTCATTCTTTTTACTTTTTAACTTTTACATTCTTTACTTGAACATTGGGGACAATGTTCATCTTAAGTGTAAGGGGAGGGTAAAAAGATGATACCTTACATATGCACTTTCGCTTGAGTTTGTTTTGTTTAATGGTAGATGTGTAATAAAACTATGAGAAATACTTGTTAGTGCAATTTTAGCGCCAAATTTAAAATTTTTTACAACATTTAGGAGTGAAACTTTAGCCATAGCAAGCGTCTCATGGATAGGAGATTGTATGACTAGCACATAACCGTACTTTCAGAAAAATTTTCCACCAAAATGTGTGAGGTTCGCCTTTAGATTTGATAGGAAAAGCATTTACTATTAGTGCTTATGAGTGTACCGGTAGCATTTAGATTCTAAAACTTGCGTTAGTGATGCATCCCGAGACCGCTAGTGAGACTACATTCGTGTAGTAGGATTTACTACATGATAAGAGGCATTAGGATCACCCTTGTGTTAAACCCGTATCATAATTACTTGACCATTTAAGTCATATTACTTGGCTAGTTAAGTCAACTAATTTTTCCCACACCATTAGCGTTGTACTCATTTTTAGTACACGAAACCCCTAGTACACCCCTCCGAGCCTATCTTTTCGTTTCTAACTTTAAGCATCTTACTTAAAGGAAGAATTTGTTACACCCCACTTAAATGTACACCTAAATCGCCTTAGCCTTCCGTGTATGCACTCATTTTTAGTGCATTATTGTTATTTGTTAAACCCTAAGTTAACTATCTAATTGATTACATGGTTGCTAAGTCGAGTCATATCCTTGTACATATTGTTTTGGGACGATTGGGACTCATGGGTAAAGTACTTATTTTATGGAGTAATGGGGAAGAACATCATTTTATTACCCCCATATGTGCGTTAATCTTAAAAGTACTCCAAGTGTTTTGATTTTCTTAATTCGAGTCATTAGATTAGTTTATTGTAAAGTATGTAAAAATTCAAGTGTAAGGAAAACGTTCATTCCCTATGATGTATTATTTTGGATGGTAGGGTAAGAGTGTATGCAAAAAAAAAAAAAAAAAAAAAAAAAAAAAAAAAAAAAAAAAAAAAAAAATCGAAAAATCAAGAAAAAGAAAAGAAAAAAAATAGAAAAAGAAAAAAGAGAAAAAACATACGGACTACCATCCCTCTTTATTCTATGTTCATTTTATGTTTTTGTTATTTTTCATTTATTAGCTTAAGTCGAGTCTAGTCTTGGCTTAGCAACGCCACATTGTACATGTAATTGACCAAGATTGTTAACTCGCCACCAGTAAAACTTCATGTATCCAACAAAACCGTGTATTTCATATCCCTACACCTAACGTTACAACCCTTTAAAAGACCTCTTTGATAGTTTATCCTAGGTGCTTACGCCATGTGGTGGAGGTTTGATCCTTTCCCAAGCCTATGGTAATCTATTTTGCTATGACAGGTAGTGAGAGATATCTTCCGTTTCCATATTGTAATTTATACTTTATTACACCCGAGAGATGTGAGTATCTAAACACTATTTGTGAGGTGCTTGTGTATGACCTCCGTGCTTGTCTATTGGTCTTTAGTGGAACGATTATTTGTTGTAATTACTTTTATATTAGTGTTAAATGACCCCTAACTTGTATTTTGAGTAGAATAAAAGCGCATTTGCTTGAGGACAAGCAAATCTCAAGTGTAAGGGTATATGATGAGGCGAAAAATGAACCACTTTTAGGGGGTCATTTAAGCCCGAATTCGAATTTATTTGATCAAATATTGCCCTAAATCGTTCCTTTTGTGAGTTTAGGTACTTTGGGTGAGAAATCTGAAAAAGGAAGCAATTCGGACGTTTTTGGAGCATAAAAGTGAAGAAAACGCCAAAGTCTTAATTTTCCTTGCTGGGAACAGTAGGTGACGGCGTCAAGAAGGAAATCTTGACGGTGTCAAGAGTAATTTCCATGACGATCCAGTATAGATTTGACGGCGTCACGAAGTAGGGCGTCAAGAGTAAAATGCATGACGGCCTGGAAATGCATAACACATGACGGCGTCAAAAGTAGATCAAGGCAGTCCGAGAAATATTTTGGCGGCGAGGTGACGGCGTCACAAGATTTGTCTTGACACCGTCAGACCCTATTTCCTATATATAGTTTTCTAATTTTCACATTAAAAAAGAGAGAAGTTTTGGAGAAACCCTAAGTACGAACTTGGTGTGAATTTTACAGGTTTTTCAAGGGTTCTAAGCCCTTGATACCTTTCATGTGTAATTGAGATAAGTATTATTTTAATTCAATCAATATGTCTATGTGTTGGTTGTCTATATCTTGTTCTTGTCTTAATTCCATCATGCTAGGCTAGATCTATCTTGTGTTTGCTTGGATCTAATGAAACCTAGATGTTAATTATGTGTTGATTACTTGTTTATAATTGTATTGGATGAATGAATTCGATGTTAGGCTTAAGAAAACTGGCAGATCTCCAAATGGTAACATGCTTGAACGTCTTAGGAAACATGAACTGATGTGCACTAGGTTTTTATTGGTTGTATTTAATGCATGAGCCACTGTTTATAATCCCTATAGTTGTGCTGGGTATGGCATAGGAGGAGATAAGAGCTCATAGGATTGGGGAGTTAAGTGCGCCACCCCATGAATGGTATTAAGGAATACAATCCGTCATCCACGCAACTATAACAAGTAATTAACGTGTAAAAGATGTCTAGGGAGTAGTGAAATCTAAGTAAACACATTTTCTCCACTTATTGCTCACAACCTTAGTATAATTTAGTTTATTTTCATTTCTAGTATTTTATTTTGACTGCATCTTTAGTATTGGGTTAGTTGACTAGCAACTAATTCCGCCCAAATCCTTCAAACCCGAGATTTTTATTTGCTTTCTAAAAAAATATAAAAATACAAAAATAATCATCCCTCACCTTTAGAACTAGTATTTAGGTTTTCTAATCCTAGCGACACTATTCCTAGCTGAACGATCAATCCCCCGGTACTTGTCACTATACTATACTACAATGATCAGGTACACTGCCTGGTGGGGGTTGTAAGCTTCTCAAGATCCCTTGAGAGGTAAAGCCTGGTGCGATTCCCACGTATCAAGCAGCTACGTAGAAGCAACGAGTTTCCTCGATTAAAAACTTATAAACCGTAACTTTACGTAACATATCTTTATATTTTGTGATTATCAAAACACGAGAAGACCGAATAATGCGAATAATGTTTTTGACATTATTTGTATTAACACAATCTAACTAATATACAACAAAGTTAGCAAATAAATAAAAAATCTAAAAAGTTAGAAAACCTAATTAAAATACTAATAGATAAACAGGTTTTAACAATTCACTCCCAGGAAACGGCGCCAAAAACTTGATGTGTGCAGCGTGTCACGGTGTAGTATAGGGTGATTTGCCTATTTTAAGTTTTACATTTATATTCCGCCGACTTATCTTGTAACACACACACTAACGGACAGTGTATCTGATCATATGTATATAGTGGTAAGCAGAGTGTCGATCACTAATAGTGGAATGTAATTCTTAGTTAGTCTATCAGTATTTTAATATTCTAAGTTAGTTTTACAATCTAATCTAACGTAAGGGGGTTTTAGTCTAAGAGACTAGCACGATTTGGATAGTTAAACAGTAAATTAAACTAATGAGAACGAATCAGCGAATAGCAAACACGTACACAAATAGATAATAGATACAGATAGAAGGCATGTCCTGATAGTTAAGTAGCTTGTCAATTGTTTTATTGCTAGTTTTATATGTTGTGTATCGTAATCTAATCTGTCTCATTGGATCCTAAATATAGGCGTGTAAACTTTTAATGATCACTTATGCCTATCCCACTTTCTTGTAGGCGAGGAGAGGGTATGGCAGCCTAAGTAGAACTCAGCTAGACACAGAGGTTATCAAACCATATATACAAGTCACCAAAAACATCAACATATAAACTTTAATTGATGGGAAAGCAATTTTAAGGGGAGCAGTATGGTGGCCACAAGCCCATCAATCCTGATGAATTAAAGCTTACTATTACAGATAAAATAAAACTACTTAATGAATTAAATACATGCAGGACCTTCTTATTGCTCTAAGATCTTCTTTAGAGGTGTGTCTTGTGTTGCCAAATCGTCTGAATTCGTCTCCTTAGGGTTTTTGTTCACATAAAATTCGCCAGACTCTTGGGGTATTTATAGGTTCTGTCTGAGGGTTAGATGCATCGCATTGTGTAGTAGATGCGGCGCATCTACTTAACTTCGCGTGGGGTCCAAGATTAATATATTCTGGAATATTTGTACACCGTCTTCAGATTCGGCGTAACTTGAATCTTATGTGGCGCATGTCCTTCAGTATCTTGAATTGTATTTGGTGAAGTCTTGATAGAGATACGGCGTATGTTGATAATGTGATGGGGCGTATCTGGAGTAGAACAAGTTGGTTCTTCTTCGTTGACCAAAGTTTCATATGCGGCGCATGATATAATCAGATGCGGCGCATGCTTCAAAGTCAGGCAATGGTCTTAGAATTCATCTAAGTATGATAGTACAATGCATCTATCTAGAATGATGCGGCGTATCTTCTGGATTTCAGTAGACTTTTCCATCTTGATCATTTTGCTCCATAATTCGTCTAAAATCGCCAAGTTTCACCAATTGCTTGTTTTTACTTGAGAATTACTAAAGTAAATATTAAAGCACCAATTCTCATATAAAATATAATAAAACAAGTCAATTAAATAAGATAAATGATGACAATATAATGTACTTATTTGATGTCATAAGCGATGTGAACTAAGGGAAATCGGCCACATTAAAATTACCTCCTAGGGAGGTCCGTTTGATATCCAAAAACTTCTCAGCAACAGTCGGACAAGTGAGGAATGTTGGGGTGAACCAGAAAAGTTTGGGTAGAGCCGGATCTAAGCGTTGGCTCGGTAAGCGCCTTGTAGTAAGAGGAGTAGTGTAGACCATCCACATGGGGGTCATCTCCACCCCGTAGGAACTACGAGATTATCCCAAGGGCGCCTTCAGCACCCAGGGGTCACGAACCGACCATAGAACCCTGTTCAATAAGTGGAACGCATTAGCTGTCCGCTCTCATGTTGGGCAGTAAGGGTCGGAGAAGGGCAATCACTCATTCTTAAAACCAGCGCCAAAGAGTCAAGCAGTGGGAGGAGCCCAGGGCTCTGACCGCGTGCCTATTGAAGAATGAGTCGGCGACTCATAGGTTGTGGCTTGGTTAAGGGAACCCACCGGAGCCGTAGCAAAAGCGAGTCTTTATAGGGCAATTGTGACTGGTTATGGACCCGAACCTGGGTGATCTATCCATGACCAAGATGAAGCTTGGGTGAAACTAAGTGGAGGTCCGAACCGACTGATGTTGAAGAATCAACGGATGAGTTGTGGTTAGGGGTAAAAAAATAGCATAAAACGACATGTTAGGTGATGACGAAAAGCTGAAGATAAGTTGAGGTTCCATGTTAGCCAATCATTCACGATTGATCGACTTGTAGTAAAACAATCGTACCAATCCCACAAATTTAATTTCTAGTGCACTCGGTCATGAAACTATAATGTCTACGTCGTTTTCTAGTTAATTAAGTGACTTAACAAAACAAAAAACAAAAAATCATCATGTTTCTAAGAAGACAGGAAATTATACCGATTTTTTTAAAGAACTCTTAACCAAAACAAGTCTTTGCCCTAGTGATTTAAGGTGTATCTAGTGTGTGATATGCACCACTAGGAGCACTTAAGATCCGTTAATGGATTGACCAAATAGTCAGGTGAATTGAGATAGAAAGAAAAAACCTTCCCATACTTGGTTTGCATCGTTTATAAACTAAGTGTAGAACTCACTCCAAAAAGCTAGCTTAAAGGAGGATTTGACACCTAGACATTATAAACCACCGGCCAATCCCATACTTGGCCAATGTGGGATCGTAACAGTGTGCCTACTAATGTTCCAATCTACTAGTTAAACACAGAAACGTGATTTCAGAATGGAATTCTTTCCCGTACATAAAGGACCAAGTAACACGATGTTGTATTTCTACAGTGAAGGCATTGAACATCGGCCATAGAGCACTATTTTATAATTTTATTTTATTTTTTGGGTAAACATAATTTCCGGTTGACTAATCCACGATTTTTTAGCCCAACCGTCACACAGACTCAAACCAGGTAAAGCCTTCCTTTTTTAGGAGGTTGACGTGGCCACTTCATCTTTTCTGCAAACTTATGGCGACCTATAGATGAGTTTAAACTAATATTGTTCAAACCCATTCAACACATTATGAGCTATTGAATGTTTCTACAAAACTTTATGTACTAAACATCATCATCAATGATATTGTTGTTGGAGCGATTCGTATTGGCATCCGCATTCCTTCACCTTACTAAGTACATTTATGTCCAATTCTTTCCAGAATCGCTACATTTAAACAACCACATGACCACAACCAACAAGTCTTTGCCCTCGTATCCAAGGAATATCAGATGTGACTTCCCATTCAAGAAACAATGTCATAGATCCCTTATTCAATATTCAATCCAAGAATGTGAACTCAACAAATGATACTGATCGACACAATGGTTCATGAAAAACTGCGGTTCAACCTATATGACCATACAATGGTAAGAAGATCCTAGTTTACAAGTATGTATTTCACTCCGTCTATTCTGGACCACCCCAAATCGAAATCCTAGCTTCCCCTCCAATGAGATGCCGGAACTCTTTTTGGCACCCATCTAATACTTCTGGTTGTGTCTTTGAATTATTATGAAATGGTAATTCAACCCAACGACAGTCCCGATGTTAGTCCTGAGTGATTAAGGCCCAAGTGAAACCAGACTCTATAGTTCGTTATATGAAGTCTCGCATGATTCTCATGACTCGGGATATACAAATAATACAAGAGGCCAAGAGGGTGTCACTAGATTATATTACCTTCTCGGAGACAATAACATGGAGCATTATATGGTAACATTGAGAGACCTAACATCTTATTCGATGAGAAGACGGATACTAGAATTTTCTTATTCAAGCTTCTAAAAATTTAAACTCAATTAAAAACTTAAACTGAGATCTCGTCCCATCACAATATAAGCCGAAAAGAGATTATATACAAATTTAGATTCTAACCCTTTATTACAGCAGCATCAACTGAAACCAAACAAAGTTTTTGAAGTGTTCCGATTCTCTAATCTGAAAAGTTTATTGATGATCAAATGCTAAATCAAGCGAAACAGGTAATCACGAACAGAGATTAAAAGGAAAATAGTCGCTAAAAAGCATAAAATTAAGCTCATGGAGCACAAAGGCTAATTACAAAGGCGGAGATTAAAAGAGAGATAACAAATCCAATTATTTCACCTGAACAATAATCTAATCCAAAGCTTTTAACCACAAGTTAGAACACTCAAAACAACATTAAACGGTGCGTCCAAGCTTTCTCAACAACCACTTTTTCCTATATGAAGCGTCCAATGCCAAAAAAGTCTTGGCTTTCTTTTCATCTTCAAGAATATCACAGCCGTCCAACAAAAGCTCGTCATCTATGTCAGGTATTGCTTGAAGGGCATCGACTGCTTTTTCGATTACACCATTGTTCTTCTCTGGTTTATTATTTACCAGCTTTGAAACTACATTTGCCATATCAGTAAAAGCTTCCTTCATATCATCACTTTGTTTTTTTAGCACTTTACCACCACGTCCTGAACTTAATGGTGTCTTTCTTAACCGTTTTCTCTTGTTTGATGTCTCTGATTCTTTTTTAACCGTCTTTTTACCCTTTGGAGTATCTACATATGCTTTTAACTTTTCAGAATACGAGCCTCCAAAAATCTTTGACAAATCTTTATGGTGTCTCAAGACTGTACCCTTGTATGCAGTTGCAAAAGGGTGTTCCTATTGATCGTCACACATATTTTTAGTTAATTGCGTAATTATTTAGTATCAATCATTAAATGAAAATATACAACTTATAGATAAAATAATGGTTCTTTACCTTGCTACAAGCCTCCCATGACGCATCACTAGCTTTGATCATCTGGCAAGTGGCATCCCATGAAAAACCATCTTGAGTAATAAGACTTTCGACTTCGTTAAACTGTTTCATGAAGTATGATAATCTATCTTGTAAATCCAGTTTTTCATATTGTAGTTTACATCTCTCATTAAATGATGGTATAATCACACTCCAAATCTTGTCATCAAAACCATGATCAATCTTATACCCTTTGTGATGCTCCAGCATTAGTTCAATGAAGCATTCATCCATTTCGGATGTCCATTTGTTTTTTGCTTCCAAGAATAACTGACTACTGCTACATTCATCTACAACAAAAATTAAAGCATGTGTAAAGGTTTCATTGAGAATGCATTTAATTAAAGGGAAAATTACAAATCTGGCCCATTTGGTGTGGGAACAGATTAAAATATGGACTCTTTTTCTGACTTTAATGACCCTATATCTCACAAACAAATTTTGCAATAGACGAAATTTTCACAAACCACCATAAATCGGGTATAACTTTGATTTTTTCCAAGTTTTCCACGCAAGGTTATATTAAAAAAAGGTCATTTAATACTCTGAAACCAAGAATACCAAAATGTTGAAGTAAAAATTGTAACAGAAGTCCATATTCTTTTAAAACTCGCAAAGAAAATATAAAGTTGACATATGAGGTGAAATAAAGAACATGCATACCAATACTTGAGACAGCATCAACATCTGAGGCAACCTTGCGAGCTAAACTAATATACTGTCTCTTAGAACTATCTAGGTCATAAATAGTACACAATTTATGGTAATTAGGCACAGTTCTATCTCTGTAGGCTCTTGCATCAGGATGTGCCTGCATACATATTAAAGTAACTAAGGAACAAAACTCAACATTAGCCCCTAAAAAGTAGAAAATATGTGACCTCAATGTAAGCATCCCAAACATGATCTTTGGCTGCCACCATTTCCCGTTTATCATCCCAATAAAAGCCTTTCTTCCCCAAAATGGTTGTAATGTCATCATACTGCTTCTTTAACTGTTTGTATCGATTCTTCAAGACATCTTTGTCACGTCTAATCCCAAAATTGGAATTAAATGATCTAATCATATCAAGCCAGGCTTGAGCAACAAATGATTTCCCATTTCTGTTTCCTTTATTCACCTGTACTACCAATAAATCAACCAAATAACGGTCCATTGGTGGTGTCCAGTGTGTTCTAGGGGCACCTACAAAAATGTTAAATAATGAATTAACAGTTGTCCATATAAATTTAACAATTATAAAAAATAAAAGACCAATAAATAAACAATAACGCACCGAGCCTGAGTCCCATAAATCCATCATCAGGGCACTTATCCAAGAGATTACTTGATTCATCAATGATATCACTTCCAAATATCAATTCCAAATCTTTATAACTTGGCATAGATATTGTTCTATACGCTTGTGCTTGTGGGTGTACCTGAAATTAAGAATCACCACTCTACATATATATATGCTAAGTAAACAAATGATAATACAGAATGTGAATTGATGAAAGCAATACCTGTATGTACGCCTCCCAAACATCATCACTAGCAACTACCATTAGTTCCTTTTCATCCCATGAAAAACCATCTTGTTTTAGCAAAACCATTATATCAGTATAATACTTCAACAATTTCTTGTACCGGTGCCTTAAAACCCTTTTATTATGACTGCGCCCAAATTTAGCATTGAATAAATTCAGCATTTCAGTCCATGCTTCTTTGGTATATGAATTATCAAGTTTATTGCCTTTTTCTCGTTGTTCGAATAGTAACTCAGCAAAATATTGATCCATGGCTAATGTCCAGTCCGTCTTTGAACGGTCAACAGTGGAAGGAGTCGGACTTCCTAGTCCATCGCCTGAAAAACATAAAAAGAATGTTATATATAATTAGCGTGTTAAATATAACTAGAAAAATTATGTTCTTTCTATAATATTAAAAATTTCAAACAAAAAGGTTTAAAAGGCTTCCTGCATTGAAATACACTTTCGGGGACTTCTGACCCAATTGACCCATGTTCTAATTAGTCATTTTTTTTACTTTACCATTTCGTCCTGTCGAAAATAGATTATAACCAGAACCAAGCCATTCACTGATAAAGTGGTTGACATGATGAAATCCCATTCTTTATATAGGTTTAAGAGAAGATAAAAACAAACCTAAATTCAGTGTATGGACTTCATCCTCAACATCCATATCATGACTAGACCGACTATATCGTCCATCAGCAGTTGTATAACCATATATCAAACATAAATCACTGAAGTTCTGCACTGCTTTCGTTTTATATGATCGTGTATCCGGGTGAGCCTGCAATATTTGCCACAGTAAGAACGTGATAATAGTTATTCTGTTAAAAGATTTTAAGTTTTTTTGCATAGAAAAGATACCAACTTACTTCTTCGGTTATCCTATTTTAGTCATCGAACTTTCTTTGTACATCCAAGTCATTCGAAAATAATTTTGTGTCCGGGGGCTGGCTCATTTTGTAACAAGTATTCTGTATATTTGACATTTTTTATATAAACCTAATATTATAGATCTAATTTTTTTTCAAACAAAACGTTAACATTTAAAAAAATACTATCAGTTTTGAAAGGCGGTGTTTAAGCGTTTATTGGCTACAAAAATGACTTAGCCGGACACAAAGCCATAACATAATGGCTCATATGGTATAAAAAGAAGTTCAAATGACTAACAGACAAACGAAAAAGAACATTGGCATTTTATAAAGTAATGAAAAAACTTACACCTTTAAAATAATAGTGTGTACCTTGACATAAGTTTCCCAAACATAATCATCGGCAACCACCATATGTCGAGTGGCATCCCAAGAGAATCCACCATGGCCGAGCATATTCTTAACATCATTGAATTGCTTCCACAAACTTGTGTAACGACTTTTTAATACATCTTTATCATACTGTGAGCCGAATTTTGCATTAAAGTCAGCAAGCATATCATTCCAAGCTTGTTTGCTGAATGTATGTCCAGACCTATTTCCTTTTTGCATATGTTCCAGCATCATGTCGACAAAGTAGCGCTCCATTGCTGGAGTCCAGTAAGTTCTGTGACGCTCTCTGGAACGGGGAGTTTCACTACCCGGACAAGGAGTTTCACTACCCATGGTACCAATCAACGTGCTATCAAACCATATATCTGCACAAAAAAATAAAATAAAATAAAAAATCAGAAAACCTAAGTTAACTATTTTGAGTCGAAAAAACAAAGATAATCATCGAGGGTCTAAAAAATCAGCACTAACTCGAAGTTATGAGTATGATTCATGCACCTTAACAATAGACACTTTATACACGCACTTTCCAATCCAAAACAAGATATCACACACATGTTAAGAACGTGAACCTTGCATAAAAGCTTAATACTATAAAAAGTGAACTTTTCTTTCTCACATTTGACTTCTTTTTAACCCGTCTTACTTTTAACGCTTAAACGGTTCAAAGATAAAATCTTTTACTTATGTATTTACTGGGTGTATGTGATTGCTGATTGTAACTGCTTATGCCTTTTGCAACAAGAAGAACAAACAATCATCAGTAACACAACTTAATGTAGAAGATAGAGTTCGGATTTGCATATACCTTAACAGAACACAATAATCAAATAAACAATTGAGTGTTTGGCCATTAGGCTAAATTCAAGCATGGAAACACCCCTTAACCAACTCCCAGATTGCTTATTTCATTTGGCTAAATTAAGGTGTTATGGAAACAAACTTCATAATCCTTCAAAAACCAATAAGCACTTAATGGAAAGTGTTTGGATAAGCTTATTGTGTTTGGATAACATAATATGCTTAGCCAAACACCCCTTAACCAACTCCCAAACTGCTTATTTCATCCGAAAACAAGCAGACAATCATACCCCATTTACTTCTCTCCAAACACTCAAAGCTAATTGCATATGAAAACTCAATTTACAAATAACCAGTTTTTTTTAACCCAGTCCAAACACCCCTTAAATTTTCTTACAATAAAAAACTTAAAGTTTGAAACTTTACACAAATTCGTAGTAACAGCACTCCTTGCTACTCAATTATCATCATATAAACACATAATCAAATTATATAAATCACGTTATCTTTTGTTCGACTATTCTACTAAATTTAAGCACAGAATCAAATAAGCACTTTGAATAAGCAACTGAAAACCGCTTATTTCACCGCAAAACAATCAAAACAACTTATATCAATACCCAATAAACAAAATAACCAGTTTTAAACCCCAATCCCAAACACCCGTTAAGCTGTTCATCCATCAATTAGCATAAAGTTTAAAACTTTACACTAAAGAATACTTCAGGAAGTGTTTATTTAAGCCAACACCACCTTAACACACAGTTTCACCACAAAACACAAACATATCGGGTGTTTGTTTCGGCTTATGGCTTATTTGGTTTTGGGCTTGTGTTTCATAAGATCACTTTTCGTAGCTTATTCTGAAACTTTTCAGCTTATATAAGCTTTTATGTCATATAAAGCTTAAACCAATTTTCAAAATAAACCACAAAAAGTGAGCTTATGAAACATAAGCCCAAAACCAAATACGCCATACGCCAACTATATAAGCCGAAACAAACACCCCATAAATACCCAAAATTTATATAAACCATCAAATGCATATTTTAACTTCTTTAACAAATTCCATACTCTAATCTTTTAACTCAGTCCCAAACACCCTTAAATTTTTAAAATTTATAAAACACTCAATTTCACCTTAAAAAAACAAAATTATATAGATTAATAACTTAAATTACAATTCTTTAATTAATATGATAAAAACCCAAAAAAAAAAAAAAAAAAAAAAAAAAAAAAGAGTACTAATTCACTGATCACAATTAAAACATTCTATAATCCAATTAACAATTAATTACACAATTAGCTAAACAACACTCATAATTAACACAATTACAAAATCAGGTCAAAATCACCACCTTTTTTATACAATTGGATCATTTTTTTTACAAATAATAATAGTAAAAAAGAGGACTTACATATAAAAATTAAGGTGGTGTTTGGATTTGTGAATAAGAAATAGAATTAGATCAAAGATTTTTGGGAAATGGGTAACCCTAGTCTGGAATAATTGGGGGTGATTGAGTGTGTTTGGATACGAATGAATTAGGTGGTTGTTTGGTATGGGCTATAGTTGGTTAGGTGACTGTTTGGAATAGGGGTTAGGATCAGTTTGGGCTAACTTTGGTGGGTGTTTGGATAGAGGTCAGTTTGGGCCTACTACTTTTTTAAGTTAAACCCAATAAGAATAAAATTGTTTTATTTTACTTTTACACATCAATTTGTTACGAGTATTTGTAAATTGTAATGTACTAGTTTTATAAATGTTTATTATTAGTCACGTTTCACATGACTAGTGGTATCAAACTTTCAGTGGCAAACATTCAGTTATTGATAAAGAATGACTTATAGAGAAGTATGTCATGAGTTTAATCTTAACTGATTGTAACTAAAATGAATGCACAGTGTTAGGGTTTCATGTCAATGTAAACCTTTTTGAAACATTACGTGATAATAATGCTTATGGTTGCTGCTACTTAGATGTATAGATGATGTTTGATAAACATTTACATGAAATGGACAATTTTTACAAATCAGTTTTGGTTGAGTGAAAGACCCGTTGTAATGGCTCGGTCGTGAGTCGGTCGACCCCGTATCCGATGCGTCCCACCCATTACAACCCTCCTCGTGACACATCCTATACCAAAAAAAGAAGTCAGTCTAAAATAAGATCGAGACGCGTGGTAGAAAAACAACCCCAGCGGCTAATATTTTGACTGTTTGGTCATTTTTTAAAAATCTTTAAAAAATTAAATAGACGTACCCTATAAATTTTGACTGCAATCACCATTACGGTCAGTTGGTCATGAATAATGTTGTAGAGAGAAAAAAATTGTTATGCCACTAATATGAGAGTGATGATTGATGACTGCGGTCATTTGTGGTAATCGTGACACTTACTCCTACAAATAGGTTTTAATATGGTTGGTCAACAGTGGCGGATCCAGGATCTTAGAGAATAAAAGGGCAAAAAAAAAATTTATAAAATTCGTGATGCACTTTAATAAAAATGTCATAAAAAATTGTTAACACTAAAAACTGATATTTTTAAGATTAAGATAGAAATCTAAGATTTTTACATTATTTGGTTTTAAGTTTGGGGGGGGGGGGGGGGGGGGGGGGCAATTTAATTTTATAGTGAGGTGCACTTTAATAAAATGGTCCTAATTTTTTTTTCCACACTAAAAATTGATATTTTTTTACGAACCATGGAGGGCATCGCCACCCCCTAACTACTATGTAGTTCCGCCCCTGTTGGTCAAGTAAGATTGTAATGTTTGACCCATTTGGCTCATTTCACCTTTCTACTTTATCATGTTGAGTTAACTAGAAAGGGTGAGTACCAGCCTTCTAAAGGAGAAGTCAAGGGTTCAAATTCAATGGGGAGAAAATTAATTCGTTTGTGCTTACGGAGGTTCACCTACACCGACTTCAGGCTTTCCGAAAATATAGTCTCTCTGAAATTAGTCGGCTCGTAATATCGAGTCGAAAACTCAAATAACCAAAAAAAAATAAAGAAAAAGAAAAACATAACAATTTGTCTTACCTATGTTGAGTTATCTTTACTTATTTTACCAGTATATATGAGAGTTTCGATTATCATGCCCAACTCACAAGCATGATTTTATATGTCTGGTTTGTTTGCTTTAGATCTAAATAGCAATGTAGCAAAAATTGTGAATCGGTAGTCGGACGGTCAACCACCCTACAGCAATTAATCAGTCAAGGCGGGTTTAATCGGTGATTACTCGGATTGGCATTTTCTGCAAGTTTTGTGTATTTCTGGAGACCAAACTAAAGATCTTAACTGATTCCAAACCTACTATGTTTCCAAACCTCAATAAAAAAAACTCCAATTTTGATTATGAGGCCCATTGTGCGTTATAAGTAAAATAAACAATCCTCAAATTAAGTAGAATGCCTGAATTACTATTTTTTTTAAGTTGACCGATTCGGCCAATTTTTTGCCGATTTGGCTGATTTTTTTACCAATTCGGCCGATTTTTGACCGATTCATCCGATTTTTGACTGATTAGTGGCCGATTTTTGCATAGACCGATTTTTTCCAACGATTTTCAAAAATCAACAATTTATAAAGCCGATTACCGATTAATCGGCTGATTCGGTCAATTTTTGCAACATTGCTAAATAGTGTACAAAGATACATTTGTGTGTTTTAATTCACATTTTTTTTCCAACAAACTTGTAAATGGTTGCTACTTGCTAGTGATCCAATGTTGATATGGCACACATTACGTTTGATGTGGTACTAAGTTCATACGACGAGAATATACAAAAAAAAAAAAAAAAAAAAAAAAAAAAAAAAAAAGCACAAAAATTACGAATTACATGTTGCATATGTCGTAAGAGACATAAGTTGCAACGATTTACAAACTCGTAACATTAAAACAATTGCTATAATGCTGAGTATGTTATCATACAGTTTAACTCTTTAGATCATAGCGACACGGTTAAATAACCATCGCAATTGAATTAATCTTTCGTTCGACAAACTAAACCAAACACTCTTTTATATTTATCAAATGTAGTTTAGAGAAAATGAAATATTTGGTTTAATTGGGTCTAATTGATCCATGACTTGATTAAAGAAATGTCTCTTTTCTAAATTGTGAAACTCGACTTACCGACTGAGAATCACATAAATTTCACAAAACAAAATTCACAAAATAATGTGTCTGTAGTTTAAAGAAAATGAAAGATTTGGTTTAATTGGGCCTAATTGATCCATGACTTGGTTAAAAAATGTCTCTTTTCTAAATTGTGAAACTCGACTTACCGACTGAGAATCATATAAATTTCACAAAACAAAATTCACAAAATAATGTGTCTTAGTGACTATTGGCTACAAGTATGACATGATAATAAAAAAAATATAAAGAATGTCACATATTAATATGAGTGCATTTTATTTTATAAAAATTACGAGGTTATGACAAATCTCCTATATAAATATAACACGTGTCTAATTATTTATTAGAATCAACTATATTTTTGGTCCTTCTAGTTTGCCGAGTATTTCACTTTCAATCCAACTTTTTAAAAAGCTTCAGGCTTGGTCCAAAAGTGAAACACCCATTTCAAGTTTAGTCCATTTTATTGTTGATTATTAGTTTGACCAGTTAAGTAACATAAAATCACTAAATACTCTCATCTTGGTAATGAAAATGACTAAAATACCCTCCATTTTTTATAATCGTCACTTTATTATTATTATTATTATTATTATTATTATTATTATTATTATTATTATTATTTTTTATTATAAACCGTCACTTTTCATTGAAACCAAGGAAATTACATGAAATTGGAGGGGAGTCTAGACACAATCTGTGCTCCCACTCCTTTTTGAATGCACAATCTGTGCTCCCACTCCTTATTATTATTATTATTATTAAGACATAGGATTTACAAGAAATTAGTAGGGACCCGAGATACTATCTAAGCCCCAACTCCTCTAGCTATAGCAAAGCTAATCCTATTAAAGATATGAACAACAGTTCGTGCTCCAATGTCTTAGGTCATCGAAAATTTTCGGATTCGCTTCAATAAGGTCACCGCATCTTTCTCAAGTTCCCCAAAAGAAGAGAAAGAGAAGGGGGGGGACCCATATCCAATATTCGCGCACTTAGCCTCATACTTGACACATTTACGTTGTGCGGCCTCAATCACCGCAACGACCCAACACAAAATCAACCATACTAGTTTGCGTTAAGGGCGATGACCCTTTCAAATTAACACATACATTTAGCCCTCCGTTCCATGAATAGAGCAACATATCAGCTGGAGGTAAAGCATTTGTCCCTTTCCCCACTAAGCCCAATATCAACCTCTTTACGAGCCGAAATCCTGGACCAAGAACATCACGCACCACGTTATGCCGATGTTAATACCAATAATACCAGTGCACAATACAGCATGGTCGCCATAAATATCCCAGTAAACACCCTAGAACAACTTGAGCACGGCATCTGAATAGAGAATAAGGGAACAACTAGCCGATAGCATAATACACACCGATAGGTCCTAGCATTCATAGTCTGTCCCAAACCAGATATTGGAACCACCCTAAGCCAGTCCGAAGTGTATTCCTCCATTTGCGAATTCCATAACACCATCTGTCGAATAGATAAAGAGAAAGTAGATTCAGCTGTTTGGGTAACACGTGTGAAATATATATCTGCCAGTTTCTTCTTGAGTTTAAGGCAACGATCTCACATGGATTACTCAAAAGGTCAATCTCCATTTTCGCATTAAAAGCACACAAGGCATCATCAAAGGAAGGCCCAGAAGTTACGATACCAGAATATCGAAGCAGCTTAGTCTCTAAGCTAGCAGATTGATGTCTAAACGCAAGAAATGCATAGTTCAAGACATCGGTTGCAGAGTAAACACCAAGCCCTGGCCCTAACACAAAGGGTATGGTAGCAAGCCGCCATTGCCAATCGCGAAAACCAAATCCAGAAGCAGTGGCAATACGCTATAGAGTAGCACAAAGAGCCGCATCAAAAGAAATCTGAGCACGCTCAAAGACCCGGGGAGAGCATGTGCACATAGCAAAATATAATTCGAAAATACCGAGACAAGTACGAAGAAGTAGCAACTCACACTAAAGATCATTAATCTTAGCAACATCACCCATAAGCTCAATGGTTTTGGCAATTCTTTTCATAACAAGTTCACTACTAAAATCAAATTCCACACTAGCGGGCACACCCGGTAATTTAACACCGTGCAAAGGTCGGGCTATATTAGGTGGGAAAACACTGCTTTTGGGATCTTCCTTAGGCAAAAAAATCTCAGATTTATCAACATTGAAGTGCAAACCATAACAAGGTCCATCCATCATGATAAGCTCTAAAACCTTCCCCACAACCAAAGTATCCAATAATAATACCATCATCTAGATACCAATCTTAAAGGAAAGCCTAAAGGAGTCTCTAATCTTGCATATCAAAGGATGTAATACTAAAGAAAAAAGTAGAGGTCCAAGTGGATCACCTTGTTGCACACTTTGATGCGACCATAAAGTGTGTTCCCCATAATGTAATCTAGTTTACAAGTAATAAAATTCCACCAAACATGAAATAGCAGGACAACGAAGGCGAACCTCCTATAGCATAACCTCATGATCCACCAACTTGAAGGCTTTTTTAAAATCCACCAACAACATCGGAAGGCCCGCATCATCTCCACAGTCTTCAATCAACCAATTCACGGCATGAAGAATAGCCTATCCTCCTCCATATGCAGATAACCATCCAAAGAATGGCCAATCGTAGCAGCACTAACCTTGGAAACTAAACACCTCCAAATGGTCCTCACAACAATAAAATGGATACCACCTCCCGGCTTGACCAGCGGTATGAGAGGAGCACTCATAATATATTCACCCAACGCCCTAGGGAATTTACCATCAAGAAAAAGATTCATCACTTAGGTGATAGAAGAGACTAACTTATTAGAAACAGTCACTGCAACACCACTTAAATGATCCAAAAGGTGTTGGGCACACAAACCATCCCGACCACAAGATGTACCATGCGGGAAACTCTTAATCGTATCAGGAACCACAACAGGAGAGACAACAAGGTGATGATGATCAATAGGTAAATGCGGCAAAGAAGGAGCATGTTTAAATCGGTGTTTAGCCTTTAAATCCTCAAGAGTAGCATCATTATAATTAGCAACACCAGAAGAAGAAAGAACTCTAACAGCCGCAATAGAGAGTTCGGATAAAACCTCTCACAAGTTACGAACCACCACCAGGCATACCCCAAGAACTAATGACATTAGCAATATACTTTTCCTGGCATTGACACTTAATATCATACCTACACTCGAGATTACTCCTTGGACAAAAGCTTTTAAGGAGACAAAGATGCAAGACTAACAAACTAACCCAACAAGAAATGTCATCTGGCATGCAAATCACCTTTTCAAGAGCCCCTTTCAAAACCAAAGAGAATCCTAAGCGACACTTGGGAAGGATGGATTTGACAGTACGCAACCCTTTAGAAAGTAAAGTGTCAAGGAGAGGTAAATCGAAACCACCATGTTCGCCAAAACCAAATCTTCAACTTGGGCAAGTTGAACAGAAGAAGGAACTTGTGGTTTAGTGAGATCATCCAACACGAACCTAGCCACAGCATCACCACAATCAGGGGGAGACACAAAATTTGAACCATTGCCATGTCGGCACTTAGAACGAAGAGTATGCGTCTTAAAACAAATACGCATAACCAATGACCTATACGTTTAAGTGTAACTTCAACTACCTCGAAAACAACAAGATTAGTAGCGAGAGAATGTTTAGTGATAGCTAGCGCGTCTCCTTTAAAGTGAAGATCCCAAAGGTGAGTGATCAACGAGATTTTGGTAAGCTTGTTTTCACTACCATTATGACAACCACTAAGACCCACGAAAGGGCAATGAAACCAAACAATCGCCATACAACAATTCAATAACAAACACAAACAAAATAACAGACACGACCAAACCAACATGAAATAAAGCATAAGAACCACTTACGATTGTTACAACAATAAGAGTCACCCAACTGTTATAGAGAAGCAAAAAAACAGCATCAACACAGGTTAAGAACCAAATAAACGAACTCGAAAATTGTACGCACAAATAAACTGCTCGAAACACGAAATTGCTCGAACAACAAAACCCATTTAGAAGAGGCTAACTGCTCGTAAACCCAAGACCAAACCTAGTGTTTGCTGAAGTGAACATGTTAAAAATCTCAAACCTAGTGTCGTAGAAGCAAACCGCCCAAAACATGAAACTGCTTGAACCACAAAACCCGTTTAGAATAAGCTAACTTCTCATAATCCTAAGACCAAAACTAGTGTTTGAAGAAGCGAACGTGATATAAATCCCAAACCTAGTGTCGAATAACCAAACCGCTCAGGCAAACGAACCCACAAAGCGCTCGAAAGTTAAAGTGTACAATCAAACGAAGCACCATTGTTTCGAAAAAAAAAAACAAACACCTATAGACGAAGACAAAACCTAAAAAATGTATAGAAGATGCCAGTGAACCCCTACAACTATTTTAGTGAAGCAAAACCATAACAGCAAACACGAACCGAATCGTGTTTCGATATGAAATTAAGCCAACACCAGGTTAAATATATATATATATATATATAAACCCTACATATATATCTCCAAACCTAAAGCCATAACCGGATCTTGAAAGGTGGCGTGTGACCTGATGTGAGGATGGTCGGAAGTGCGTATGGTTGTGTTAGCATTAAAGAAATGTATTAAGAAGTGATAGTCATTCTCGTATTAATAACTTTGTGACGTGTCGTAGTTTATGTAATTGAATAGTTAATGAGCTCGTGGATTAGGCTAAGCTAATAGGTTAGAAGTTATGTTAAGCTAATCTATGTAATTATGTTGAAATCCAACCCAATCCACGAGGCCCATAGAAATCCCATGGACAAGCCCATGAGGCATATGCTAGATACTATATAAGCCTCCACACACCTCATTTGGGTGTGTGTGCTTGAAGGTGTATGTGTGTGTATTTTCATAAGATAATAAAAGTTCTCTTCATCTCTTCCTCTCCACTATACCATACGACATCCATCAAGTCACCATATGAACTGTAGATTTAGTGTGATAGAGTTTATATATCTTAGGTCCTACAGGTTGGAAGCCATAACCAGATCTTGATAAAGATGGATTAACAACCAAAAAAACTACATCACCAAACCCCCATCGTTGCCACCACAACCCAACCACCACGAAAACCCTATGTCTACTAGGTAGGTGGTTTTGGGTTTCGGTTTTTCAAAGATCAATGATGGGTTTTTTATGATCTTTATAGATATGACCATGAATTAACAAAATCCAATATCCTTTTTTATTTTTATTCAAAGCTTGTTTCTTGTATTCTTTTTTGTTTATGAAATAATCTTGAATCTATGATTGGTTTCTTGTTGATGAGATCTATAATGGACTTTTTCGCCGGATTTCTTGAATCTTTTGAAAGAATCTTGAATATTGTATTTTTTTAATGGGTTTGTTTTGTGGATATCAGTTGGGGCATATTTGTTGTAGTTGGGACAGATGAGCTGGGATAGATTTCTTGTAGTATGGAAAAGAGTTGGGACATATTTGTTTGTGTGTGTATGTTTTCGTAGTAAAAGTATGTGAAAAAAGATAGTTGGAAGAAAAAGGAAAAAAGAAAAATAGATAGGGAAAAAGAAAGAGTGTGAGTCCCATTGGTTTCTAATATAACATAATAAAAAGACAAAAATACACTCCAAACTAACGGTTAAACGTAGTCAAACTGACGCTGTTAGTAAAATTGGACCGAAATTGAAATGGGTGTTTCACTTCTGACTGAACCCGAAACTTTTTAAAAATTTAAACTGAAAGTGAAATACTCGATAAACCATAAGGACCAAAAATGTAGTTAACTCTATTTATTACAAAAATATAAAGAGATGGTTGGGTTTTGGCTAAAATAACAAATATACCCTCATTACCAACACAAAAACAAATAAATAACTCCGCCATCTTTATTTTCATTCTTTCTATTTCCCTCACGAATCACTGTACTCAGCCTCCAGAACCCTCGCCATTATCTTGAAAAGTATGACAATTGCCTAGAAAAGTATGATATGTTGCGGAGTTTGCCTCGATATTTATGCTAGTTTCATGGTGAGGACCTTCTTTTGGGTAAAGGGTTTACTTGGTAAATATTATTACATTAAAAAATAATTAAGTACAATGAATGATTGAAATGTATATAGAGAGAAATGAGTATATGGTAGCAATGATATAAAACTCGGGTCGACCCAACCGGTTGAACCTGAAACCGGTTAGGAGATATAAAAATGAAAGACTAAAACCCAATAGTGTCATCTCATTGTTTTCGGTTCAACTGAATGTAAGATCGAAATTTGACATATAAGTATTATCAAATATGTTATACGTATAAAACCGGTTTGACTTGACGGCTGAACCGATTGAATCAGTGATCTGTTAAACCGACAACTCGATTGGATCCATTAAAAACAAGTTTTAAGACATTGTACGGTAGGGTAAAAAAAGTTTTAGGGCAACTTCAACATTTGATAATAAGACAAGAGTAGGTCTATCAAAATTCTCTTCCTAGCACATGTACATTCCGGACATTTCTAGCAGTCATGACTAAAATGAAAAGAGACGTTGGGACCAAATTAACCATATATGTCATGATCGTCAGTTCCTCTTATATTCATTCAACACCTTAAAAATAAGCAGCTTTTTTGTGGACTATAAGGGACCAAATTAACCATATCTTGATCTATGATCGAACATACACTTTGTATTCATGCAACACCTTGAAAATAAGCAGCCCCTTTCTTAATTAATCACCCGATCACCTCTCTTCTTCATAAGGGTAGTAGGTGTATTTATTTTACGAGTATAAAATATGATCTATGATCCCACTTCTCAACCCACCTACCCACCTACTTATTAAACTATTTGTACAATTATTTTATGTAGAATAGAAAATAGATATTACGTAGTATTATATACTTGAATACTTGATGGATCTATTTGTATTTTCAAGGTGAATTGTTCCCAAGGTATTGTGTGTTATTATATGCTTTTCTCATGTTTTGTACATATCTTTCACCACGCAAATCACGCTCAACTCACATCCTATTGAATATAGGAAAAGATATGTTTACATTTTTGCTACACATGGAAAGTTCAAATATATGGCTAAAACGTAACCCTAAAATGTCCAAATATATCATATCATACGGTACAAATAATTCATCCTTTACATTCATATTTGAGGAATAGATATATGGCTCACACAAAATTCATTATTCTTTCTATACTTATTTAAATAATGCAACCACTGCACACATAGCTCACTCAATATTCATAATTTACTAAGGACCTATAACTTTGCTTTTACATGAAGAACTGGAATACTTTGTTCATTCCTAAAAAAATTATCGGGATCGACCTTTGTTTTCACCTTCACCAATCTATGAAAATTCGATTTAAAATACTTCTCACCGTATACCTTACCAGAGTTGTAGCTACTCTCGCCGTTTCCCACCATTGTTCCAATATCTAAATCTCTATAGCACAAAAACGAACACCTAGGATTCTTCGACACAAACCTAGTCATAAATGCGTACAAGGCCCTCGTTTGAGTCATATAAATCCCTTCAAGTTTCGGATCATCATCAACCCAATTCGTCGAATACTGAATCTTAAACAAGTTACCGCCTCGATGAGGAAATGGGACCGCGTCCTCAGCGATTTCATACATTTTCCCTCCATAAGGATTTAAATATAAACCAACTTGGCCTAATTCCATCATCTTTTCGAAAATAGCTCCCCACCCAGATTTCGTTATCGGGGTTTGCACGTAATCAGACTTACGTATTAAGTAATTAACTGTATCCGAGTGTCGGTCTAGGAGGATTTCTGTAGGCACCGTATGATCAAGATTAGCCCAATATAATACGGAGCGTGCCCAACTCAACTCGAGACAATCTTCTTTTTTCACACCCAATTCGGGAAACTTTTCGCTCAATACACTTAGCAATCGACCCGAATCACCTAAAAAATGTGCTACAAATGTAGCTTGGTGCGTTTTTCGGTTATTAACAGTAACAGGCATTATCATAACTCGTATAAACAGATTCACATCGATTATGGGCGCAACCAACTGCCATTTATAAACTAAATCTATCGCGTTTTCTTCTATTTGTTTAGTTATCTTAAACACAGTGCTAATCTCGGGTATCCGAACTATTTTCACCGTGTACGATAATACAACACCAAAACTCGCACCACCCCCGCCTCGAATAGCCCAAAACAAATCCTCACCCATAGATTTTCTGTCCAAAACCCGACCATGAACATCGACAATCTGAGCATCGATAACTTGATCTACCGATGTCCCAAATTTTCGAAGCATGGTTCCATAACCTCCCCCACTTAAGTGTCCCCCGACCCCTACGGTCGGACACACACCAGCGGGGAACCCGTGGAATTTACTCTTTTTCGAAATATGATAATATAGTGCTCCTAGCTGAGCTCCAGCTTCAACAAATGCGGTTTCTGTGTCGATATCAACATGCACCTTATTTAGCTTTTGCATGTCGAGTACTATGTAGCTTTTTTCGTTTGATACGTAGGATAATCCATCATAGTCGTGGCCCCCGCTACGTATTTTGAGCTGAAGTCCGAGCTTTTTAGTGCTTAGGACCGCAGCTTGTACGTGGGAGTATTTAGTCGGGGTGACTATTATCGCGGGTTTTGGTGTGGATGTGGTGTTGAAACGACGGTTTCTAATGGACGATTTTAGGACTGCTGTGTAGGATGTTAGGTCGATTGCGGGGCTGTATACGATATCGGGTAGTGTCGGGTCGGGTTCGGGTGCGTGTTCCCGAAAACATTGGAGAAATGTTTCGTACATTAGTATTGTTAAGGACCTTAAATGGACACTATAGGAGAAAGAAGAATGTGAGCGAGGATAGTATTCTTGAAGCTATGTTTTTATAGTATGATACAAATGTTTGTGGTAGTTAAATGGTTTATATATGTTTAAAAATCTTGAAAATAATTATGTCACCTAACTCGATTCAATTATTAAGGAGACATGGTGTAGATCTTGTCTTAGAGTGGGATTAAAAACAGTAAAAAGATATGGTACCTACTTCGTTTTGCTTTTAAAAAATTATTATTTGACATTAGTGAAGCCATCACCAAATTTAAAATATACAGTGCACATGCTACGAACGTGTATATGCTGAATATATATATATATTTAAAAAACTTTTGAATTTCATCAATTTTTTAAACGGTTTTACACCGGTAAAATATACGTAGTATTAATCAATAATATTAGGTTCATGCAATACGGCAAAACACCATATTAACTTTTGCAAACAAACATACCATTTATACTTCAAACCGCTTCTTTGCAATGTTAAGTAACGAGATGACAGTAAGGTCCTAAGATGATGTAACATGCGACATTCCAGTTTTCGACTTGAAAATCAACCAAACTATGGATTAAAATGTACACTTGAAGAATAGGTGGTTGTGGGAATCCGGAACTAGCTCACAAAGGGGACATCGAGACAGGTTTTAGTCGGTTGAAGGACTAACATCCCATTGCCTCAATAGGTCGTTGAGTCTTCAATTTCCGTTGTATTACCAGCCATAGATGCAATGAGCAAACCAAACAATATCAGTCCAAGTAATGTCATTACCTCTTGGTCTAGTGTCATCCTACGCAATCCCTACCGAAAACACATTATCTACACCAAATCTATTTCTCCATACTAAATGATCAACTTGGTTTTCGATTAGAGGAGGAACTGTGAGTGATGGTGGTTAAACCGTCTTGTTTTAAATTTACAGTATACCGAATCCTTTAGGCGTTCACCAACACTCATGGGCACTGTACCCATTCGTATAGTATAGTGAGTCGGCAAGACCGGATCAGTCGCAGGGAGAAAAGAGATCCTAGTGTCTAACAGTAGTTTTAATTTATCACATGCGTTTTAAATCCGCCGCTTATGTTTTTAAGCTAATTAACTACTAAATACAAGAAAAGAAAATAAAAGAAAAGTAAATATGATACGATAAATCTGTGAAGAGAAGATCAAGAGAAAAAAAGGCATTCTTACTTAATCCTTTAATTTCATTAATGACATTGTGGAAAACTAAAATGCGGGTTAAATAGTTTTACCGATTTTTCGTTAATTATATAAGTTTACTTTGTGAAAAACTTATATTCAATCCTTTGTGAAATCAACGAACAACAATATGAATACTAAACTACACTATTAAGTATAAATAATAAAAGTAAAGAGTAAGAGATGGAAAGATCAAACCGAGACAAAGAGATTTATAGTGGTTCGGTAACGAAGCTCTTTTTCGCACTACTCCACTCCCCTAGTACCCAACTCGAGAGTTCTAAGCACTATGCCAACAAACTCCCTTCAGGCGGAGAAAACCATACAACGTCGCTTATCACTATTTCCGGCACTAAGCTAAATGTCGAGTACTAATCAAGCTAGTACCAATCTCACGATCTACACGATCCTTACTAATCACAAGATCTACTCTTGATCCACTTGATCAACACACTATCACACAAGCTACAAGAGATCTCCAAGACCTCAACACGATGACAATGATCCACACTATATAACTAGACAAGATGAATGAAACTTGATGTATGTCAAGATACAACAAGTATGTAACAAGTGTTACAAGTGCACTACACTAATACTAAAACACCTTGTATCTTCTTGATAATTTGTGTTCTTCTCTTGCACTAGTAGAGGAATGAATGTGATCACTTGATTGGATAAAATGATCATTCTTAAACAAAAGAAAACTAACTAAATGATAAAAAAAAAAAAAAAAAAAAAAAAAAAAAAAAAAAAAAAAAGGTCTATGTGATAGAGGATTTTAACTCAGAAAGTTTTGTGTGAAAAAGGATGTCCAAAACTGTGAAATGGACTGGTATTTATAGGCAGTAAATTTTTGCCCATTATAAGTGGACGGTACCACTAAATTTAGTGGTACTATGCCAGACACAAAACACTCTTGTTTTTGTTTTTTGTGGTGAAAGTTTATGAGGAAGTTTGAGGCTGATTTTAGGGGGAGGGGTGGGAAATAGCTGTTAGAAATTTTAAACTTATTTTTTAAATTAAAAAATTTCTTTTTAATCCAAAAATAATTTGTAAAATGTATTTTTGAAAAAATGTTTTGTCACATTAAAAATATGAAGTTTGGAACACAAATTCACTTTTTTGATCATTCGTTAAGTTGTAAATATGTTTGTTCATATCTAGAGTGATTTACATAGAAACGGGATATTTCGACTAAAAACTTGTTTACGTTAATTTTGACATAACGTGTTTTTATATTTTGTTATCATCAAAACTTAGATATGTCGAAAAATACAAATAACGTTTTTAAACATTATTTGTATCAACAAACATCATTCTAGTGCAATGCTTATTTCGTGTACTTTGGTGAATCAAAGGTATAGGAAGTCACTTGGTTATCGATTTTCCTCCTAACCTTTTCCTAAAAGTCGAGTAGGCATGGTCAGGTCATCAACCCTAACTAGTTATCCAAGCATTAAGTATCATCAACTGATCTGTGTAATCTACGTTTTTTTGTGGGTTCCAAACCACATAGTTTTCTTTGACAAAGGAGAAAGCGCTCGGTCAGGTCCAGTAATTAACGCCGGTGTCACTACTAAATCTTAAACCATATTGTCTACCACTTTGAACCAGGTGTGCGGCTTTGGTTATCAGAATATCGCGTACATCATTAAGTATACTTGCCAAGGTAAGCTAACGATTCATATAGGTATCTTTCACTTGGTTATTGTTTATTAAAAAACTACAATCAATAGGTAGCCATGGTCTACGCTAAGGCATAAGTCTATAACACTACATAAATCATCTGAAACACACATAGAATAAAGTAAAGAAGAAATTTCATTAAATTAAAGAGTTTCATAACAAGCCAAGCGCCAAAGGCTTAGCCTTTCATAAAAAAATGATAAACAAAGATTATTTAAAGTAGACAATATAATTGAAATCATAAAGAAAAACTGATACTTTGTAACAAATGGTTTATAATGTGTAAAACCTTCACTCTTGGTATCTTCCTTCCTTTTGTAGCCTCCCTAAATGAACTAGTGTTTTCCTCCAAACTTCATGACTCCATAACTCTTCAAAACTTCTCAAAAAGGGCTTGTGCCCATCCATTGATACGGCGTATGCACCTGGATGGTCATACACCTTATGCCTCTAAAATAGCATATTCGAATATTCTAGAATCATGTCCATACAACCTATGGCTGGATGGATCATACGACATATGGTTTTCAACACTTGGGAAATAAATCATGATGAAAACTCATACGCCATATGCAATAGGAGTGGCATACGACGTATGCATATTCAACTTGGATAAATTTTTGACAAGACGACATCCGCCGTATTCATAAGGGAACATACGACGTATGTAAATAACTAGAAATGTAATTTGTCCTTCTTTGGTTGTTAGGCTTATTTTTCGGTCTTTTTCGCGAGAATTCTCCTTTTGCTCAAGATAAACACTAAAACACAAATTTACAGCAATTAAGTATGATATCTTATCAAAATAAGGCAAAAATAAGTAATTATCGTGGTAATTTAGTAAAAATATATACAAATTAGGAGCTATCAAATATCCCTCCACTTGACTTCTACTTGTCATCAAATAGACTCTTGAATTAAACTTTAAAAAATATCTCATAGTATAACAAGAAGATATGAATTTAAATTTAACCTACTTCTAGTTTATTTTTAAATCGAGCACCTCACGAAAGAAAAATATCACCCAATTACTCTCACTAATCTATGTGTTATATTATAATCACTCAAGGGATCAGACATGGTGAAGAAAGTATCATAAGCTTGACAAATTTCAAGTCTCTGCACCTTAATTTAATATATACTTATAATAATATTGTTAAATAATAATAGGTGGTATAAAGTCTAAGTGGTATTTATTGAATGAGTAATGCTGCATCATAAATTTTACCATACGAAAAAAAAAAAAAAAAAAAAAAATCCACACAATGATTTGTATGTTAATTTGCGAATGACGTGAAAGGAAAGAGAAAGTATATAGTACAATGTGATTGGCGCAACTCATATGCTACATGTGCAAGTGAAAGTTATTTTGTAAAATATGTATAGATCTAGCATTCCTTTGATTAAATTAATAAAGTTATAAGTTGTAAACAAATAGTTATACTTAATTTTATATAATTTATTTAAAATTTAACAACTAAAATTTTATTAATTGCCCTCTCATTTTTAGCTTTTCTTTTATTACAATATCGACATATGAGTTTTTATAAATATTTATTTTGTTGGGTAAAATTTAGATAAAATTGACTCAATTGAAGCCAATTTTGTCTTTATATTGACCAATATGAATACTCAATTTTGCCATGTAGGCAAAATGATACACTCCGATCAGTCAAATCGTATTTTTCAATCATTTTTTTTTCTTATTATATAAAAGATTGTATAGCTCTCACTACAAAAACTAGTTAAATTTTTCATATTTTAAAGGTCAAATGTTCACAGTTAAAGATCTATAAAATTATTGAGTTCACACTTACTCATGTGTGTAAAAATGGGCGTGACAAATTTTCCTTCACAATAAGTGTGGATATATTATTCAAATATCTATGGTTAAAAGTATGGAAATATTTTTGAATGTTCACAACTAGAAGTGTGGCAAAATTGCAAAAAATGTTTATAATTGAAAGTGTGAAAACATTTGTGACACCTATAAGTAGGGGTGTTAATTCGGGTTGGGTTCGGGTTGGCGGGTTCGGGTTGACTGGTTGGCGGGTACCTGACCTATTTAAATAATCATGTCAGCTATGTCAACCCTAAAATATTTACCATAACCCGAATCTGACCCATTTATATAATTAGGTTGGTGGGTTAAATAGGTTAGATGGGTTAAGTTAAACGGGTTTAGGGTTAACCCAATATAACCCGTTTATATCCTAAAATTGGCATATTAAACGGGTTAAATAGGTTAAATGGGTTTGTGCATCAATCCGTTTTAACCCATTTAACGTGTGTAATAAAATATAAAGAATTTTTAATTTAAGAAAAAAGATTAAACGGGTTAACGGGTCGACCCGCTTAATTTATTCCCAAACCGAACCTGACCTGTTTAATAAATGGTTTAGATGAGTCGACCCAAACTCGACCCGAAATCTATTTAGACTCAACCCGAACCTATTAATTTTCGTGTCGGTTTCATGCCAGCTTTTGTGCCACGTCAAAAATTGCCACCCCTACCTATAAGTGTATGTTTGTTGTAATTGTACACACTTATATATGTGAATTATTTTTAAAATATTTGTGACACCTATAAATGTAGCAAAATTATGATGCATATAAGAAAAGTCCACAATTTAACATACCGTAGATAAACAGGGGCGGAGCCACTATTAGAGTAGTGGGGGGAATTGCCCCCAACGACGCTCTCGGAGAGACAAAAAAAATATATAGAAAAAAAACTCGAAATGGTAGGAAGGAAGCTCGTTGCCCTCACCAAAATATTGAGAGTGCCCTCATCATTTTTGATTGCCAAGAAGTAAAGTATTATGTGTTGGCTAGAAAATCTTATTCGATGGTTTACGTCGGAAAAAATGGTGATATTACTATCTTGGGAAGTGAAAAGTTGCTAAATGGAAAAGTAGAAGTGAAAAGAAAAGTCAAAGAAGTGGGTAACAACAACTTTTCATTTAATTTATTAAAAGTTAATAGTATGCACCTAAAGTTATAAAGTATCTTGCAACATTTTCTTTTAACCTTTTATGTTGTATATTTAGTTTGTGAAAACCAATTACGTAGTAATATATCTATAAAAAAAAATAAAACTAGATCAATACGCAATGCATATATGAAGAGACTGTGTGATTTTGTTGTCAACAATATAGGTACATAGGTATATAACTTTAATTACAATTTGTTTCTTCCATTATTTTAAAGGTTTTGCTACAATTCACGTTACTTTTAATAAAATTAATCGCATTTTAAAACGATGCAAATTACTTTCAATTTGTTCTTTTATTCTGCTTAATTGTGATGCATTTTTTTTGCAATTTGCCCTATATAATATACATCCTAGGTTGGTTTATTTCCATTTAATGGTTAAAATTACTAATCTCTTTTCATTTTATATATAGGCACCAATACCTCTAATAGTCTTAATCATCAAAGTTGATTTTTGTTTACCTTTTAATCAAACGCGACCCGATTTCAAGTTAAAAAGTAACAGTTTTCGACATGTTTTGTTACTCAATGCCCCCCGTGATTACATATCCTGGCTCCGCCACTGTAGATAAATAAGTGCGAAGAATTCAACTATATATATATATATATATATATATATATATATATATATATATATATATATATATATATATATATATTAAGTGCGGGAACTGCGAGAACTCCAATTTTGCATTAGAAAACATGCATATTCATATAAAACATGTATGTTTTCTTACATACACCTTAATACACATGCCTGCGTATTAAGGGGTATGTAAGAAAACATACATGTTTTATATGAACATGAATGTTTTCTAATGCATAATTGGAGTTCTCGCATTTAACAAGGTTCTAATGCATATGAACATGCATGTTTTATATGAATATGCTTGTTTGAATCTTTTTACTCTTGTAAAAACTATTTGGGCTCACTGTAGTTTTACTTTAGTAGTGCATATGATTGTTTACATATCAGCTTGTCTCTTTTATACGATTGTTTACATATCAACTTGCAAGATTTATAATAGGACAGATATGTTTAAAATAAAACGTTAAGCTTCTGTCCTTTTCAGTCAACAAGTATATACTTTTTTGGGAACTTTTAGTTCAAGAGCTGTACATAAATAATACCTAAAATCGTAAAGCTGTATAAACGCATATTATAAGACCATCCGTACTGTAATAGATGGTCATCAACTCGGTCCTCAAGTCGGTCATTTCACCCGGAGATGCGTTCTTCCCACTATGGCCGTCCAAATGGACATGTGGTATATCAAAAAAAAAAAGAAGTCGGTCTAAATTAAGACCGAGTCTTGTGACTTTGTGAGTATGTTTATGTGTGGTGTTTTATTTAATTGATTTTGTAGGTATGTTTATGTTTAAGTGACGTATTTTTTTATTTATTTTTTGATGACCACGATCGGTTTATTATATTAAATTAGTTATAAAATTTGTTTTAGAAAAAGAAAACTGAGTTAACACTAATATGCCAATAAAAAACGCGGTCACAACTCACCATTACACCTGCCTAGTCTACAACCTTTAATAATTGGATATTGATTTTTGTCAGCAAAATAACACTTTCTTCTAACTTTTGTAATTAATCCCATAAGGCTATCCACAACTCTCACACTACTTCACCTACCACCCAGCGTCACATCAACTTTATCTCTTTTTCTCGCCCTCTTATTTTTCACTCTCAACCACTATTTCACTTTTTAACACATTTATTTAGTTATTAAAATAATCACTTTTATACCCCAAACACACTTATAAACAGAATAAACAAATAACACTAACAGGCTCACCAAGCACGATTTCTTATAAGGTGAAACATTCACCTTTCGTTCTTTGTTTCTTGCCTTTGCATCCGTGACACACACACCTCTCAACCATGTTTGCTGCGTGAGTGTGTGCTTGCCGGAGCTTCACCTCTAGCCTTGCGTGAGTGAGTGTTTGCTGCGTGAGGGTGGTCTAAGGGTGGGGGGAGTGCATCACTCACTCCTCTCCCCTTCGCTCACTCACAACCAATCCCCTTGCGCCACATCATCTCCCACTTTTTCCTTCACTCACCCTTCACTCACTTCATTTTTGGAGGCGGCACCTTCACTCACCCTTCACTCATTAATTTCTATTAAAATTTCACTCACCCAACGTCTCTTTTCCTCCTCCCCGCATGCGTGAAGATTCCCCGATTTTTACCTCCCCGTGCGGGGTTCCCCGCGAGGCGGCGGTGTTCCCGTGCGGGGGTTCACCTTCCCCGCGTTCTTCCCGCATGCACTCCCTCTCCTCTAATAATTTGATCCTGATGCATGGCAAAATGAATCAAAATGTACCAAGAACCTGTGCTGCAACTTGATTGGAAGTCATCATTGTGTTCCACGTGCAGGGGTCCCCTAAACAATTACTCCGTATTATAAAAGATAAAGTTGACGCGACGCACTAACAATCTTTACTCCCCCACTTATTTTAATAGAGCATTGATATTCCCACCACAATATTTGATGCTCACACCACAATGTTACACCACTAATAAATAGGTTACAACATGGTACATGCATAATTGTGGCGGATTTAATAAGTATCAAGCCCCATTTTACAAACCACAAAATTTATACAGTAGCAGAAATGTACATCCACAAATTAACACACATGCATGTGCTTAAATCGCATTGGGACCAAAGAAATAAACAAGTTTAATACTCTATATGGATTTTTCTATATAAAGAAATGTTTGTATCGCATTGGGACCAAAGTAATAAACAAAGTTTAAATATTACTCTATATGGATTTTTCTATATATAGAAATGTTTGTATCACATTGGGACCAAAATTTACGAACGTTCATTCACAAAGAAACAAGCTTATGCAAAAGCATCGCATTGGGACCAAAATAACATATTGTTGATTGATAGTGTAATATGGAGTAATTGTACTTTATGTCAATTACATATATACCAACTAAAACTTGTATATTTATGAGAAAAGTTCATTTAGGGACTAGTTTTTTGTTACATAGGGACAAATCCCCACCATCCATTTAGTTTGATCTAATGGTGGAGATTAACCTAAGATTAAACATGGAAACCTAAGTCCATGTATTTTTTTTTTCCTTTTTCTTGGTCTTTTTTATTATTCACTTTCTTTATTTTATTTTTATTTTATTTTTTTTTTCAATTAACCTTATATATTTTTTCCCTTTTTTTTTCCTTCTCATTTACGTTTATTATTATTATTATTATTATTATTATTATTATTATTATTATTATTATTATTATTATTATTATTATTATTATTATTATTATTATTATTATTATTATTATTATTATTATTATTATTATTATTATTATTTTTTAAATAAGTCAAGCTTTTCTTTTTTAAATAAATTCACGGTTTATTCTTACTTTATTACGTTTTCGTCAGTTTTTGTCTGTTTTCACATGATTATATACGTTTTCAGACGTTTTTTACCGTTTTTATACGTTTTCATCCGTTTTTTACGTTTTCGTCTGTTTCAGATGTTTTTGTTCGTTATTATACGTTTTCGTCCGTTTTTTTACGTTTTCGTCTGTTTTTATCCGTTTTTATATGTTTTCAGACATTTTTGTCCATTTTCATACGTTTTTATACGTTTTTGTCAGTTTTCAGACGTTTTCGTCCGTTTTTATACGTTTTTGTCCGTTTATATACGTTTTCGTCCGTTTTCATACGTTTTCATCCGTTTTTTACACGATTTCATCCGTTTTTATACGTTTTCGTCCGGTTTCATATGTTTACATTTGTTTCCGTCTGAATTCATATATTTTCTTCCCATTTTTATGTTTTCGTCCGTTTTTAGATGTTTTCGTCCTTTTTCCTACATATTCGTCCGTTTTCTTATATTTTCATTCATTTTCATAGGTTTTCGTCCGTTTTTAAATTCTTTTGGTCAATTTTAGACGTTTTCATACGTTTCTGAATATCACAAGTGATATTCGGTGATACTCAGACGTTTTTGTCTATTTTCGTCCATTTTTGTATATTTTTTTTCTGTTTTCAAACGTTTTCGTCTATTTTCATACGTTTCGGCAGTATTTATACGTTTTCAGACGTTTTTATCAGCTTTCAAATGTTTTCATCAATTTTTTACATTATCGTCTGTTTTCAGACGTTTTCGTCTGTTTTTATATGCTTTCATCCATTTTTATCTGTTTTCATACGTTTATAAGCATTTTCGTCCGTTTTTATGTATTTTTGTCTGTTTTCAGACGCTTTCGTCTGTTTTCATACTTTTCAGCGGTTTTTATACGTTTTCGTCCGTTTTCATCAATTTTTTATATGTTTTTGTCCCTTTCCAGGTGTGTTTTTACACTTTCATACGTATTAGTTCGTTTTCATATGTTTTCGTCCATTTTCATATGTTTTTGAATATCAAAATTGATATTCTTAATATCACAAGTGATTTTCTTTGATATTCAAAATATCACTTGTGATATTAATAATATCAATTGTGATATTCAGAAACGTATGAAAACGAAAGAAAACGTATGGAAACGAACAAAAATAGAAGAAAACGTAAGAAAGTGAAAAAAAACATGAATTAAAAAAATGTGAAAATCACTTATAATATTCTGAATAACACTTGTAATTTTCTGAATATCAATGGTGATTTTCATGTTACAAAACCTTAGTTGAACATCACTTGTGATATTCGGAATATCACTTGTGATATTCAGAATATCACTTGTTATTTTCTGAATATCACTTGTGATTTTCTGAATATCACTCGTGATTTTCTGAATATCACAAGTGATTTTCAACTAATGTTTTGTAACATGAAAATCACAAGTGATAATCTGAATATCACAAGTGATATTCAGAAAATTACAAGTGATATTCATGTTACAAAACGTTAGTTGAAAATCACGTGTGATATTTAGAATATCACTTGTGATTTTCATGTTACAAAATATTAGTTGAAAATCACTTGTGATATTCGGAATATCACTTGTGATTTTCTGAATATCACTTGTGAATTTCATGTTACAGAACAATTGTTGAAAATAACTTGTGATATTCAGAATATCACTTGTGATATTCAGAATGATATTCAAAATATCACTTTTGAAAAAACGTGAATTAAAAAAAGCATGAAATCACTTGTAATATTCTGAATATCACTTGTGATTTATATTCAGAATATCACTTTTGATATTCAGAATATCACTTGCGATATTCTAAATATCACTTGCGATTTTAATGTCACAGAACATTTGTTGAAAATCACTTGTGATATTCAGAATATCACTTGCGATATTCAGATATCACTTGCAATATTTTGAATATCACTTGCGATATTCTGAATATCACTTGTGATTTTCATGTTACAGAATGTTAAAAATCACTTGTGATATTCAGAATATCGCGAGTGATATTCAATATCACTCACGATATTCTGAATATCACAAGTGATAACAGCATATCACTTGTGATATTCAGAAATGTATGAAAACGTCTGAAAATATTTAAAAACGAACGAAAATGAATGAAAACGGATGAAAACGTATGAAAACGGACGAAAATGTATGAAAACGAACGAAAACGTAAGAAAACGGACAAAAATGAATGAAAACAGATGAAACCATATGAAAACGTATAAAAATGGACGAAATAGTATAAAAACGGACGAAAACGTATGAAAACGGACGAAAACGTATGAAAACGGACGAAAACATATGAAAATTGACAAAAACGTAAGAAAACGGACGAATATATATATGAAAACGGACGAAAACGTATGAAAACGGGCGAAAACGTATGAAAAAAATTCAAAAACAGATGAAAACGTAAGAAAACGGACGAATATATAAAACGGACGAAAATGTATGAAAACGGGCGAAAACGTAAGAAAACAGACGAAAACGTATGAAAAAAATTCGAAAACAGATGAAAACGGACGAAAACGTATAAAAACAGACGAAAACGTATTAAAATGGACGGAATGTATGAAAACGGGTGAAAACGTAACAAAACAGACGAAAACGTATGAAAACGAGCGAAAACGTAAGGAAACAGACGAAAACGTATGAAAACGGACGAAAATGTATGAAAATGAACGAAAACGTAAGAAAACTGACGAAAATGTAAAAAACCGACGAATATGTATGAAATACGAAAAAAACGTAAAAAAAAATAATAAAAAAATAATAATAATAAAATTTGAATTAAAGGAAAAAAACGTGAAGTTAAAAAAAAGAAAAGAAAAAAAAAAAGAAAGAAAAGAAAAAATGAAAAAAAATGAATAAATAAGATAGACAAAAAAGACAAGAAAAAAACATGAACTTAGGTTGTCTTATTAAATCTTAGGTTAATCCCCACCATTAGATCAAACTAGATGAATGGTGGGGATTTATCCCTCAGTTTGTAACAAAAACTTAGTTTATAAAATAACTCACCTCGTATATTTACATATTTTTTCAATTACTCCATATTTTTTCAATTACAGTGACGAATTCGGTAATTTTTTGTCTTAAAAAAATGTGATGCAGCCGTGTAGGTGTTCCAGAAACAATTAATGCTATTATAAAAGCAAAAGTTGACGTGACGCACTACTAACATATTACGGAGTACAAGATAACACCACGCTTTAGCGATTATTACTGCAGTACCCCTGCAGAGGGGGGTTGTGTCCCATTCTACCCCAACTTTTAGCCGAAATCAAAAATACCCCAACATTCCCCATAATTTCATATGCGACATGCTTGACTTACAGGTGTCATGTTTCTAAGCTCGGGACAAAAAAAATATTAAATATACATGTCGCGTATATATATATATATATATATATATATATATATATATATATATATATATATATATATATATATATATATATATATATATATATATATATACGCGACATGCATTAAGTTTGCATGGGGAAGGAACGAGTTTTACTTTTACTGAAAAAGGTAACAATTGATTGACGGATCAAGAATATGTCATGCAATATAGAAGCATGTCGTGTATGGAATTTCACATAACCTAGAAAACTTTTTCCATCTCATTGTGTTTTGGCGTTGTGGTAGTGGTGGTGGCGTTTGGTTGTTACCGGTGGAGTATTGTTGGTGGTGTGGAGTTCTGTTTGTGGTGCAGTGGTGGTGTGGCGTTCTGGTGGTGGTGCAGTGGTGGTGTGGTCTGTGGTGGTGCAGTGGTTATGTGGAGGTCTGGTGGTGTTTTGTTGGTGGTGTGGAGGTCTGGTGGTGGTGCGGTGGTGGTGTGGTTGTTGCTGGTGCAGTTGTGTCGTTGTGGTGGTGGTTTTGTGGTAGTGGCTGTGGTAGTGAGTAGTGTGTCATAATGGCGGAAAATCGGGTAATATTGAAATATAATTTTTTTTGTCAATATAATTATTGTTTATTTGTTACGTATATGTCTTGTAAATATATATTTATTATGTGTTTTGGTTATTTTAGGATTATCCTGCGCAAGTTACATGTAGGATTAGGTTGTCTTTAATTGGGGACATTAGAAAATTGATATTGAACACCCCTAAGGAAAAAATGTTTAGAGAAACATGTTTTGGTTAGATGTTAGACATTCCGGATATGCAAGAGAGTGGGGTGTTAATACACTATTTTTTATGCCACCAAGTTGCTTGCCAAGAGGGAGACTCAAACACAGTTCCATTAAGATATCTTGTACGTACTCTTGATCGTTTAGGTGAGGTTGAAATTCAGTTTGGGAGGGAGGAATTTTGTCTAGTTACGGGTTTAAGGTTTGGGGTTGATTTTAGGGAGTCGTATATGGATGGACCTAACTTATTTAGGAGACGAGTGTTCCCTTCTTCTACCGATTCCCGTAATATACACGTTGGTACGTTGTTAAGAATGATAAAAAACAAAGCCGACTTTAATAAGTTGAGCGACATAGATGGGGCTCGACTTTGTTTGTTAGGTGTTTTGATGTTGGTGTTGAAAGGTACTGAGCATGGGAATGTAGTGGACGGATTTTTGCTTAGGCTTGTCGAGGATTTAGATAATTGGAATGTGTTTCCGTGGGGGTCGTATGTATGGCCAACTTTGTACAATCATCTCCGGGATGCAGCATTTCAGCGTAGGGATAAGCACTTTGCCAATGAGAGGGACCCTACTAAACCTCCTAAGTACACGTTGAATGGATTTGTATGGGCTTTTAAGGTATGTCATTAATCTATTTCTACAGTTCATGTATACGTATACTTGTGGTCATTTTAACGAATTTACTTTTTTATGTATTTTTTTTAGATTTGGATATTGGAGATGTTCTCGAGAGGTGCTAGCCCTTATTTTTTCCGTCATCATCGAGTGTTGCATCCCCGGTCCGTTGCATGGAGTTTTAACAAATTGGTCGTTAGAGAACGTATTGACAAGTTTTTGGACGACCAATTGAGGGTGAGTTTGAGATATCCAAGTTTTTTAACTATTATGAATTTAATATTGTTTAAGTTTTTTTAATGTCATATGTATTTTCTATGTTTTATTAAAGGTAAGACCACCGTTGCCTAGGCTTACACCGGATGAGTACGTGGAATTGACCGAGTGGTGGCGTGACAGTAGAGCGTATTTCGAAGGGGATCCGGTCGCACCTCCGGTTATACAGCCACAAGCATACCATTCCATGGATGATGACATACATCCGGCTGTTTTACAGAAGTTTAAATCATATGATGTGATGTTGAAAGAATATGAACTGAAGATAAAAGAGATTGAACTGAAGGTAAATAGTTTTACATCAATTTCTTTCGAGTTTATGTATAAATATCATTGAAAGCTTGTTAATTGTTTCATTAACATTTTTACTGCAGCAAAACCAACTTCGCAATAAACAACGAGTACATAGAGAATCAAGCTTTGTTGCTGATGAAAATGTTGGTTTTAGTGACTATAGTGTGATTCAAAACACACAGGTATTTGTTTTTCTTGTGTTTTTATGTTTAGTAATTTTTAATGACGAAATGGTTATATACTAACATTACGTTATAATTTAATATCTAGGGATTCCCTCAATCCCGCCGTCCATTTAGTGGGCCACCAGATGACTCTTTCTTTGATGGACTTCCTATTCCTACACCGCCCGTTGTGTCTAAGTATCCATCCCTGTTTCCATCAACCGGGCATACTGCTAACCGTACACCAATGGGGTTCGCCTCGTTTGCTACTCCTATTGATCACCAGGCTAGTCCATCTTCCCACCCTAACGATGCTGCTGACATCCAGGTAACCTATTATTTTTCGATTATTTTTTTAAAATTTTGTCATTATTTGTAATTGATTACTGATTGTTTTTAAAAAAAAATTTTGGTTAATCTTTTTTAAGGATCCGATCGACCGACCAAGGAGGGATTGCCGTCCAGGTAAATATCAACAATTTCCTTGGACCCAACAGGGACCCACTACAATCCTCCCTAAGAAACGTGGAGCTAAGGCTAAACTAAAAAAGAGTACGACGAACATTCCACGATTTAACCTAGAAGAATTACCGGTTGATGATGATGATGTTATGGTTATTGGTACATCTGCTAGCTCACCTTTGATAGTTGATAATGTTGATCCTACAAAGGTACTACTAAAAATGTTTTTAATTTATTAGCATTTACTTTATATAATTAACGAACTTGTAACGATATTGTATTTTTTTTAAGTAAGGCGCAATAACTATGAAAGTTTTGAGGAATTCCTCTTGGACCCATATGGGATATACCTTGACTGCCATCTAAAGGGTTGGGTGATAGATACTACGTTCTTTCAACATCTACTTCCGAATTTATACAGGATGGGTAATGATCCGGGTCCAGCGGATAAACGTGGTTGGTTGTCTGACGATGTAAGTGTATTCTTTTAAATTGTTTGAGATTTAGATTATTTAAGTTTCAAGAACATTAAATGATTTAGTTTAATCTTTTGAATTAGCATATGAATTGTTGGATAGAGCTATTAATGAGAAAATGGGAAGACAACCAACTACGGACAGTGGCTAGATCATGGACGACATCTGTTTCCCCGACCGAGAATGGTAACGTGTCCATGCTTTCGATAAATCTGTCGCTTAGGGGAACATTGGATGGTAGCACACGTCCGTACCCGTCATGGGATGTAGTACGTTGGGTAAATAAAGATCTTTCAATGTATATTTGTTTTGTATAAATTACTCTTTACTAGACTATGTAATTGTGTATACATAAATAAACTTTATATGTAGGTGTTGATGCCGATGAACTCGACAGGGAATCACTGGGTCACAGCAATTATAGATTTACATGATTCCAAGTTATTGGTTCTCGACTCTATGCATAGCATGGACCGTTGTGATCAAATAAGAAATTTTGTATTGGATTGGACCGAATTTGTGAACACGTGTTTAGAAGAGCTAGGACATTTCAGCAGGACAGGACGTGGACACTACAATTTCGAATTCCATTACAACGACGTACCATATCCTATCCCACAACAAGGAAATTCAAGCGATTGTGGGGTAATCACATGTTGGCTAATGATTTCGGGGTAAAGACCGTAACATTACGAAGTACCAAAACAACTCCGAATTTGAGGTATTTTTTGTAATCCAGCTCTTCTGCAAGGACTTTGTGATGAATTGTACCAGCCATAGTCCCTGTCGGATCTTTTAGTGTACAGTTGAGGTCACCCAGTATGTTAGGAGTACAAGACTTGATAACAGCTACAACAAGTTCAAGTTTCCCTTTTACGCAATGCTTCTTTATATCCCCAAAACAGCCAGTTACGATGACACCTTGAGAATTAAACACCTTATGAATCGCGCTCAACCATGGCCCACTAGTAAAATGTTCATCCTCAGTGACATCCTCTTTTACTTTCGCTATATAATCTTGTGTTGGCACAACACAATATTCGGGGCCACCCTCTCTGATGTCTGCATTTTTGCGAAGAATGGCTTGTTGAAGAATACCAGCCAGACCAGGTATTATCCAATCCTGGTCGCTCATAGATGTTGAAGAACCCGCAACATTATGTGTAGGGGCGTATGTTGCGTAATTTTTTTGTTTGGGTGGAATGAATTGGGAATTTGTGTATCCGGTTTTCTTTTGTTGAGACATTGTGTGAATTTTTATCTTTTTTTTAGAGAGTAGAAATGTGAATAAAGAAATGGAACTACACAATAGTATTTATAGGAGAAATTTAATGGAGATGTCTAATATATGTCATGCAATTGTCAAATCAATGTCATATCATTGTCATATTTCGCGTAATAAATTACACGTACCCGTATGTGCCATGCACTTGTCAAATCAATGGCATATCATACTTCCAATAACTAGTAATAACGATGACAAATTTATTTTTGTACACATACATAAAAACGTAGTACATTAAACATAAAGAAGTAACGTTACAAGTCATGAACTAAACAACGAGTACATTTGTAGAAACGTTGAAGACATACATTGCTAAGGTTAAAGACCCAACTATAGCATATAGGTATTATTTGGTTGATCAAGCAGAATTAGTGATTCTTTGTATGGGCCAATGAAGAATGAACCACCATTTGCTTCAATACCCATGTTTTGAAACATTTGGGACGTACGCTCATACACTTGTAGTTGCTTCGTTACCATTTGGTTTGTCTTAGATTCAACAATTGGTTCCGCATCTTTGGTAAATCCAACTAATTTCGCCATATTCTCAATTGGAAATAGGATAGTGAATAGCACTGTACACGATGATACAATACCACCAGCAAATTGCAACTCCCATGCGCACATAATCTTATACTCATCTGAAAGGAAATTTCCCGACAATACAAGAGAGTTTCGCAATTGTGATATATAGAATGGAGGCGGAATCATTGATGTTATATCTTGAGGTATGTCTAGTACTTGAAAGTGGTGAGTAACCAAATCAAACGAAACAATCATGTATCGTTTGTAGTAATTACCATCGTTGTAAAAAAAAATTCAGAACCCACCCAGAAAATTTTACCACCCACACATGCTTGACCAGACCGTTTTATTCTAATTGTTTCCCATGGCAAATGGTCGTTTTCAAGGTTATTCCAATGTCTTGAACTCAATTTATACACTGACACATACCATGGTCCTTCTCCGTAATAAGGGTAATTAATCTTTATAAGGGTTGGGTCTAAAGTATCAGGACGGACACCAAAATCAATGACCATTTTTGGCGAATCAGGTTGATTCAAGAAACTAGGGACGAATATTCCTACAGATCTTTTTATTGATGGGTTCCAAAGAACAACCATCATGTTTGAACTGTATGAAAAGCACCATACACCTTCAGAAGTAGCAACTGGCTTAAGAGTTGCAAGGTTTAATGGTGTATCTAGATGCGTGAAAGCTAAACTTTCATTAACAGAAAACATGAAACCTACATCACCTTGCATATACGGCAAATTAAAACAACAAATATCTGACTCACGAAAACCGTATCTACGGATGAAGTTGGAAAAGTCTATGGAAGACCTCCAGCTCTGTGACACACTACGAAACTGTAGTAAAGACTTTACTGGAAGTTTATTCATGATATCAACTTGAAGTTCGAAAGGTATGTTGTCCGACATACTTTGAATATGGAAAAGAACAAAGCTAATGAATGATATTTAGTAATCAATTTAGCAAACAATTGAGTTTAGTTTGCATCACGAACTTAGTGTTAAATAGGCAAATACCGTGTCAACTCAATGTCATATTTCGCTTAATCAATTACACGTACACGCAACTGTCATTGTGTTGTCACGTCATTGTCATAGAATTGTCTAGTATGTGTCATATTTCGCTTAATCAATTACACGTACACGCAACTATCATTGTGTTGTCACGTCATTGTCATAGGATTTTCTAGTCTGTGTCATATTTCGCTTAATCAATTACACGTACACGCAACTGTCATGGTGTTGTCACGTCATTGCCATAGAATTGTCTAGTCAGTGTCATATTTTGTTAAAAAAAAACTACACATACACCCAAATGAAAAGTAGTATTGTTGCAGCACTGTCCGTATATATTTAGTGTTTAGGGTTTATTCTTGAATATCAAACACCTTCATCCATATCAAACCCAAAAAATGAGTTCAGATTTTCAAAAATTCAAATGTGTTTTACATTATGATAATACCGAACGAGGTATGATTATGTATACTAATATCACTTACTCATGGTTAGATGAAACTGTACGTTCTAAGTTCAAGTTGGATCCCAGTGTTCGGCTTAATTTCAAATTTTCACACCCCTCATTTGATGTTCGAATGGATATCACTGACGATGATGAGGTAACTTTCTTTGTTGAATACGCTGCCGCGAATCAAGAAATGCCGCATCTTTATGTTGCTAAAGCGAAAGCATGTGAAGAAATGGCATCTTTTAGGTCAAACCAAGAAATCCTGACATTTTTTAACTTTTTTGAAACAAACACTAACAAAGAAATCGGGTATTCTGGTTACGAAGACAACTCAGGTTGTTTCAGTAATAAAAACCATAGCAACTATTTTTTAAATGAGGGGCCATCAAAAATTTTTGAATCAAATGATAATGAGATTTTTGAGTCCGGTTTTAAAGATGAGCCAAATTTCACAAAACCGAATTCATCATTTGCTTTTGGGTCGGATGACGATGCGAATGATGATGCAGATGATGAAGATGATGGTTTTGTTGGGAAAAACGAGAACCCAAAACCAATCCATCATAAATGGAAAAATATTTTTTCACTCATGCCTGACGTTCCAGAAACACCACTTTACCAGTCCAAACAACTAATTTCAAACGAAAATAATATTGATACAAATTTTTTCAAGGGAAGGTTTTTTTACACAAGAGATGAATTAGACAGAGTAATTAGTATGAAATGTTTAGAAGAAGGTTACCAGTTTTTAGTAGAAAGGTCAGAACCTATAAGATATTATGCTAAGTGCTATCATTTTAACGAATGCAAGTGGAGAATTAACTCTAGACGCGTGGGAGGTACACCGGTGTTTGAAGTTACAAGTTTGAATGATAATCACACGTGTGATAAAACCTTAACATATCCTAACCATCGAAATGCAAATAAAAAAGTTATTGGTCACATTTTTAGTGAAAAGTTGAAAGTTGCTAGAAGAGATTTAAAACCAAAAGATATGCAAAGAGATATGTTAGCGCAATATAAAGCTAGTATATCTTACCAACAAGCATGGAGAGGAAAGGATTATGGGTTACAAATGATTAGGGGTTCACCTACAGAATCATTTGAAATGTTTTCGTATTATTGTCACAACCTAGTAAAAAAAAACCCAGGCACTATCACAGGTATCAAGACAAATGAAGAAGGCATTTTCGAGATGTTATTCGTTGCCATTGGTGTTTCGGTAAGTGTTATTAATTTTCATGATTGGTTTCATTCTTATACTTTAGGGTAGATTTACAAGTTTAATGTGTATTCAATTTTGTTATTCAGATTCGAACTTTCTTACAACATCTTCGACCACTGCTTATAGTTGACGGGTGTCACTGATGAGGCGAAAAATGATCCGTTTTTAGGGGGTCATTTAAGCCGGAATTCGAATTTATTTGATCAAATATTGCCCTAAATCGTTCCTTTTGAGATTTTAGGTACTTTGGGAGTGAAATCTGGAAAAGGAAGCAATTCGGACGTTTTTGGAGCATAAAAGTGAAGAAAACGCCAAAGTCTTAATTTTCCATGCTGGGAACAGTAGGTGACGGCGTCAAGAGTAATTCCCTGACGGCGTCAAGAGCAAAATTCCATGACGACCCAGTACAGATTTGACGGCGTCACGAGGGTAGGGCGCCAAGAGTAAAAGTCATGACGGCCTGGAAATGATTTAGTCTTGACGGCGTCAAATGTAGATCAAGGCAGTCCGAGATTAGTTTTGGCGGCGAGGTGACGGCATCACAAGCTTTGTCTTGACGCCGTCAGACCTCTTTTCCTATATATAGTTTTATAATTTTTCACATTGAAGAGAGAAGTTTTGGGGAGAAACCCTAAGTACGATTTTGGTGTAACTTTACAGGTTTTTCAAGGGTTCCAAACCCTTGATACCTTGCATGTGTAATCAAGATAAGTGTTCCTTTAATTCAATCAATATGTCTATGTGTTGGTTGTCTATATCTTGTTCTTGTCTTAATTCCATCATGCTAGGCTAGATCTATCTTGTGTTTGCTTAGATCTAATGAAACCTAGATGTTAATTATGTGTTGATTACTTGTTTATACTTGTTTTGGATGAATGATTTATATGTTAGGCTTAAGAAAACTGGCAGATCTCCAATTGGTAACATGCTTGAACGTCTTAAGAAACATGAACCGACGCGCACTAGGTCTTTATTGGTTGTATTTAATGCATGAGCCACTGTTTACAATCCCTATAGTTGTGCTGGGCATGGTGTAGGAGGAGATAAGAGCTCATAGAATTGGGGAGTTAAGTGTGCCACCCCATGAATGGTATTAAGGAATACGATCCGTCATCCATGCAATTATAACAAGTAATTAACGTGTAAAAGATGTCTAGGGAGTAGTGAAATCTAAGTAAACACATTTTCTCCAATTACTGCTCACAAATTTAGTATAATTTAGTTTATTTTCATTTCCAGTATTTTATTTTGATTGCATCTTAGTATTGGGTTAGTTGATTAGCAACTAATTCCGCCTAAATCCTTCAAACCCGAGATTTTTAATTGCTTTCTAAAAAATATAAAAACACAAAAATAATCATCCCTCATCTTTAGAACTAGTATTTAGGCTTTCTAATCCTAGCGACACTATTCCTAAGCTGAACGATCAATCCCCCGGTACTTGTCACTATACTATACTACAACGATCAGGTACACTGCCTGGTGGGGGTTGTAAGCTTCTCAAGATCCCTTGAGAGGTAAAGCCTGTTGCGATTCCCACGCATCAAGTTTTTGGCGCCGCAGCCTGGGGAATAGTTATTGTCTAGGTTAGAATTTCTTTTTATTAGGTCTACTTGCTAGATTCCTTTCTAGTAAGATTTTATTTTTATTTTTAGTTTTCTTAAGTCTATCTCATTTCTTTGTGTCTTTGTTCGTAACCACCCAACATCATGGACAACGGGAACAACTTTGAACCCGTCATCCCACCACAACAAAACCCACCATTAGAACCCCTTAGGCCCCGAACCTTAGGAGAGTATTCCCGACCTAGCCACCAAGGCTACCGAAACACCATTGAGCTCACCGGAGCCAATGTGACCCCCTTGCGATCCGACACCATCCTGTTGGTGCAAAGCGGATGTGCATTCCATGGACTTCGTTCCGAAGATCCAAACCAACATCTTAAGGACTTCCTCAAAATCGTAGATTCCATAGACCTAGGTGTTGAAACTAGAGAGACTACCCGTTTACGCCTATTCCAATTCTCTCTATGGGATCAAGCTAGTCAATGGCTTGAGCGTTTACCCGCGGGATCTATCACCACATGGGATGATCTCACTACTCGTTTCCTTGCTCAATTTTTCCCACCGGGGAGAACTACTAAGCTTAGAAATGACATCTTGATGTTCCAACAACGTCAAAATGAATCTCTTTATGAAGCATGGACTCGTTTCAAGGACTTACTCCGAAAAGTCCCTCATCATGGCATAGATCTTTGGCTCCAAGTCCAAATCTTTTATGACCATATCGACATCTCCACGAGGCGAGCCATTGACCAATCGGCCGGTGGTAAGCTATGTGATCTTAGTGCGGAACAATCATGGGAACTCATAGAAGATCTTGCTCTCTATGACAACGAAAGTTGGAATGATCCCCGTGATTTGAACAAAATGGTCAAGGCAATATCTTTGCCTTTGAACAACTCTAGCACTCCCGACCGTAGGACCATGGAACTTGAGGACCAAGTCAAGTTTCTCATGAAATCTTACTTAGTTCCTAAGCCTTCAAGCCAAGTGAACAAAATCACTTCTTCATGCGAATTATGTAGTGGTTGATGAGACGAAAAATGATCCGTTTTTAGGGGGTCATTTAAGCCCGAATCCGAATTTATTTGATCAAATATTGCCCTAAATCGTTCCTTTTGTGATTTTAGGTACTTGGAGGGTGAATTCTGGAAAAGAAGCCATTTTGGACGTTTTTGGAGCATAAAAGTGAAGAAAACGGCAAAGTCTCAATTTTCCATGCTGGGAACAGTAGGTGACGGCGTCAAGAGTACCACCCTGACGGCGTCAAACCTCAAGAATAAAAATCCGTAGTTCATGAAGGCGTCAAGAGTCATCCTGACGGCGTCAAAACCCCAAGAATAAAAATCCGTAGTTGGTGACGGCGTCACACACAGGGCGTCAAGAGTAAATTGTGTGACGGCCTAGGCTTGACGGCGTCAGAAGTAGATCAAGGGCGTCCGAGGAAGTATTTGGCGGTGAGGTGACGGCGTCACAATGTTTGTCTTGACGCCGTCACCCCTATTTTCCTATATATAGTTTTCTAGTTTTTCACTTTAAAAAGAGAAGTTTTGGAGAAACCCTAAAGACGAATTTGGTGCAACTTTTACAGGTTTTTCAAGGGTTCCAAACCCTTGATACCTTGCATTGTAATTGAGATAAGTGTTCTTCTAATTCAATCAATATGTCTATGTGTTGGTTGTCTATATCTTGTTCTTGTCTCAATTCCATTATGCTAGGCTAGATCTCCTTTGTGTTTGCTTAGATCTAATGAAACCTAGATATTGATTATGTGTTGATTACTTGTTTATTCTTGTTCTTGGATGAATGATTTATATGTTAGGCTTAAGAAAACTGGCAGATCTCCAAATGGTAACATGCTTGAACGTCTTAAGAAACATGAACCGAGGCGTACTAGGTCTTTATTGGTTGTATTTAATGCATGAGCCACTGTTTACAATCCCTATAGTTGTGCTGGGCATGGTGTAGGAGGAGATAAGAGCTCATAGAATTGGGGAGTTATGTATGCCACCCCATGAATGGTATTAAGGAATACGATCCGTCATCCATGCAATTATAACAAGTGATTAACGTGTAAAAGATATCTAGGGAGTAGTGAAATCTAAGTAAACACATTTTCTCCAATTACTGCTCACAACCTTAGTATAATTAGTTTAATTTCATTTTTAGTATTTTATTTTGTTTGCATCTTAGTTTTGGGTTAGTTGAATAGCAACTAATTCCGCCCACTCTTCCAAAACCCGAGATTTTAATTGCTTTCATAAAAATATAAAAACACAAAAATAATCATCCCTCACCTTTAGAACTAGTATTTAGGCTTTCTAATCCTAGCGACACTATTCCTAAGCTGAACGATCAATCCCCCGGTACTTGTCACTATACTATACTACAACGATCAGGTACACTGCCTGGTGGGGGTTGTAAGCTTCTCGAGATCCCTCGAGAGGTAAAGCCTGTTGCGATTCCCACGCATCAAGTTTTTGGCGCCGCAGCCTGGGGAATAGTTTTTGTCTAGGTTAGGATTTCTTTTTATTAGGTCTACTTGCTAGATTCCTTTCTAGTAAGATTTTATTTTTTATTTTTAGGTCTTCTTTAGTCTATCTTATTTCTTCGTGCCTTTGTTCGTAACTCTTTACCATCCGACATCATGGAAGGTGGTAACATCTTTGAACCCGTCATCCCACCACAACAAAACCCACCACTAGAACCCCTTAGGCCCCGAACCTTAGGAGAGTATTCCTGGCCTAGCCACCAAGGCTACCGAAACACCATTGAGCTCACCGGAGCCAATGTGACCCCCTTGCGATCCGACACTATCCGGTTGGTGCAAAGCGGATGTGCATTCCATGGACTTTGTTCCGAAGATCCAAACCAACATCTTAAGGACTTTCTCAAAATCGTAGATTCCATAGACCTAGGTGTTGAAACTAGAGAGACTACCCGTTTACACCTATTCCAATTCTCTCTACGGGATCAAGCTAGTCAATGGCTTAAGCGTTTACCCGCGGGATCCATCACCACATGGGATGATCTCACCACTCGTTTCCTTGCTCAATTTTTCCCACCGGGGAGAACTACTAAGCTTAGGAATGACATCTTGATGTTCCAACAACATCAAAATGAATCTCTTTATGAAGCATGGACTCGTTTCAAGGACTTAGTCCAAAAAGTCCCTCATCATGGCATAGATCTTTGGCTCCAAGTCCAAATTTTTTATGACCATATCGACATCTCCACGAGGCGAACCATTGACCAATCGGCCGGTGGTAAGCTACGTGATCTTAGTGCGGAACAATCATGGGAACTCATAGAAGATCTTTCTCTTTATGACAACGAAAGTTGGAATGATCCCCATGACTTGAACAAAACGGTCAAGGCAATATCTTTGCCTTCGAACAACTCTAGCACTCCCGACTGTAGGATCATGGAACTTGAGGACCAAGTCAAGTTTCTCATGAAATCTTACGAAACTCCGAAGCCTTCAAGCCAAGTGAACAAAATCACTTCTTCATGCGAATTATGTAGTGGTCCCCATGACACTCGTGATTGTGTGGAACTCCCCGGAACAGCTTTTGCGGACTACGCATCCACGCGTACCGACGAAGCGGGAGATAAGTGGTACACTTTCAAGCCCGAGCCAAACACTTACGGTGATTCATACAACCTCTCTTGGAAAAATCACCCAAACCTTAGGTGGAAACAAAATCAACCCAATTCATCCAACCCACCTAATCGTTACCAACCAAACGGTCCACCATCCAACCGTACTTTCAACAACAATCCTTCTAACAACTATGGTAGTACCAACAATCTTGAAGGATTGATGTCAAAGTTCATGGCATCTCAAGAAGCTCGCATATCTAAGTTTGAAGCCGATTTCAAACAAAAGCAAAGCGAGATGACCACTAGAATTGATGCATTGTTGAAAGTTCTCAATGACCGAGAAATGGGAGCACTCCCGAGCGACACGGTCAAGAATCCGAAACTAACCGTTAATTCCATATCCTCAGTTTCGTCACCCACTTCGTGTCCACAATACTACTCGGTTAAATCAACGAGCACGTGTTTCAAACAAAACCAAGTTCCCCAAAAGGACCAATCAAATAAAACACCCACTATAGAGCCGGTCAAAAGCATTTTTGAAACACCTCTTACGCAAGACCTTGACGATGAATTCAAAGAGCTTCACCTTGAATGCCCCGTCATTGATGTCTTAGCGCGTGCTCCTTACTATAGTGCCCTCCTAGAAAAATATGAGAAGTATAAGCTAGGTAAAAATGGGACCGCCTTCGTTCAAAACAAGTTGCCTAAAAAGCTTTATGAATAGGGTATATTTGTTTTGCCTTGTAAGATAGGAAGATCCGAAGCTTTCGACACACTAGCCGATTTAGGGTCAAGCCTCAACTTGATTCCCTTATCCTTATTCACCGCTCTTAAGCTAGGAAAGTTAGAGGAAATGGAGGTATTGATAGGGCTAGCGGATGGGAGTATTGCCCACCCGGTTGGAATGATTAAGGATGTAGTTGTTCACGTAGGAAGGTTAAGTATATTAGCGGATTTTCACGTCCTAGACATGGTTAGTGACACTACATGCCCAATATTGGTTGGAAGAGGATTTTTAGCAACCGCTAGAGCCATGATAGATTGCAAGGAATCCAAGATAGCGGTAGGTGAAGGCGATACTTGGTCGGTGTACGATGTAAAGAAACATAGTTATGATTGTGATGATGAACCGACACCGCATTGGGTAGAGATGAATAGGAGACCATCTAGATATGGACCTTGGATAAAAGGAACTTCATAGGACCTCAATGCCCATTCTATCTAGAAAAAGACTTTGTTGAAAAGACACATTCGGTAGAACAACTCATAGCTAGAGATGAAGAGCTAGACCCCTTTGAGGACCCGTTAGTCTTTAGGAAAATGATTGAGTTATTAAGCGTAATGCCCATCAACATAGAGAGGAATAAATGGAAAAGAGAGGGAGATAAGTGTAAATGGAGGTGGGACAAGCCACCTAAAGAAGGTGACGGGTCATGGCATATTAGAATGACCTTGTATGATCCGGATGGAGAAAAGTTTGAAAGGTCATACCATACTAAGGAAACCGATAGAAAGTTGAAACCTAAGTTTGATCCCAAAGATGTCCTCAATGAGGAACTCACCCGAATCACGTAGTAACCCATGACCTTGAGTCTAGCTACAAGACTCGTAAATAAAGAAAAGCGCTTCTTGGGAGGCAACCCATGTTTTGTGTGATTTTATTTGTTTGATTGTTATTTGCTTCCGTATGCATGTTTTATTTTTATTGTTAGTTGATCATGTTTCTCAATTAAAATGTGGGAATACTTTATTTTGTTGTTTTGGCTTAGTCTTAACTCCACCTAGAAGTATTTTTGCAAAAGATAAGTGTAAGGGGAAACCCCAAATATGTTTTTAAGAAACAAACCGATCATGATTCTCCACGATATTAAATGAACATGTATATTCGTATTTGTTAGAGTCAAATGCTTGTATTGAGTCATAATGAAGTTTTGCAGGATTTTCCAGGAAGTAGGACCAAGTTTTTCCAGAAATTTTCTGGAAACTTAACACAAGAATTTCTGCAGGTCCATTCTGACGGCGTCAGAGTTTTACTCTTGACGGCGTCAGGAGTTAAAAATCTGGAAATTTTACTGATTTTGTTTTTCTAACGGAGTCTTATGGTTTTTGTGAATTATTAAGTTTTATAATCTCCAGGAGATCTGCAAACTTCATTCCACAAGCATTATATCTTATCTTGTTTTCTAGGATTTAGTAACTTATATAGGATGCCGCCGATTTTACGCGAGGTTGTCTTGTCTATTTTGTCAGGATTTACAGGTTATGATCGGCAAGGAGATGATTTATATTCTGGAAGGGAAGCTTTGATTGTTCATTTTCTTGGAGGAAGATCTAATCTGGCCAACCTATAATCCATACCGAGCGAATCAGGGGAGTATTTGATTTCATTCTCTTTACTTTTTCACTTTTACATTCTTTACCTGAACATTGGGGACAATGTTCATCTTAAGTGTAAGGGGAGGGTAAAAAGATGATACCTTACATATGCACTTTCGCTTGAGTTTGTTTTGTTTAATAGTAGATGTGTAATAAAACTATGAGAAATACTTGTTAGTGCAATTTTAGCGCCAAATTTAAAATTTTTTTACAACATTTAGGAGTGAAACTTTAGCCATAGCAAGCGTCTCAAGGATAGGAGATTGTATGACTAGCACATAACCGTATATTCAGAAAAATTTTCCACCCAAAAATGTGAGGTTCGCCTTTAGATTTGATAGGAAAAGCATTTACTATTAGTGCTTATGAGTGTACCGGTAGCATTTAGATTCTAGAACTTGCGTTAGTGATGCATCCCGAGACCGCTAGTGAGACTACATTCGTGTAGTAGGATTTACTACATGATAAGAGGCATTAGGATCACCCTTGTGTTAGACCCGAATTATAATTACTTGACCATTTAAGTCATATTACTTGGCTAGTTAAGTCAACTAATTTTTCCCACACCTTTAGCGTTGTACTCATTTTTAGTACACGAAACCCCTAGTACACCCCTCCGAGCCTATCTTTTCGTTTCTAACTTTAAGCATTTTACTTAAAGGAAGAATTTGTTACACCCCACTTAAATGTACAACCAAATCGCCTTAGCCTTCCGTGTATGCGCTCATTTTTAGTGCATTATTGTTATTTGTTAAACCCTAAGTTAACTTTCTAATTGATTACATGGTTGCTAAGTCGAGTCATATCTTGTACATATTGTTTTGGGACTCATGGGACTCATGGGTAAGTACTTATTTTATGGAGTAATGGGGAAGAACATCACTTATTACCCCCATATGTACGTTAATCTTAAAAGTGCTCCAAGTGTTTTGATTTTCTTAATTCAAGTAATTAGATTAGTTTAATGTAAAGTATGTAAAGATTCAAGTGTAAGGGGAATGCTCAACCCCTATGATGTATTATTTTGGATGGTAGGGTAAGAGTGTATGCAAAAAAAAAAAAAAAAAAAAAAGAAAAAAAATTGAAAAATCAAGAAAAAGAAAAAAAAAAATAGAAAAAGAAAAAGAAAGAAAAAACATACGGAGTACCATCCCGTTTCATTCTATGTTCATTTTATGTTTTTGTTATTTTTCATTTATTAGCATAAGTCGAGTCTAGTCTTGGCTTAGCAACGCCATATTGTACATGTAATTAACCAAGATTGTTAACTCGCCACCAGTAAAACTTCCTTTATCCAACAAAACCGTGTAATTCATATCCCTATACCTAACGTTACAACCCTTTAAAAGACCTCTTTGATAGTTTATCTTAGGTGCTTACGCCATGTGGTGGAGGTTTGATCCTTTCCCAAGCCTATGGTAATCTATTTTGCTATGACAGGTAGTGAGAGATATCTTCCGTTTCCATATTGTAATTTATACTTTATTACACCCGAGAGATGTGAGTACCTAAACACTATTTGTGAGGTGCTAGCGTATGACCTCCGTGCTTGTCTTTGGTCTTTAGTGGAACGATTATTTGTTGTAATTACTTTTATATTAGTGTTAAATGACCCCTAACTTGTCTTTTGAGTAGAATAAAAGCGCATTTGCTTGAGGACAAGCAAATCTCAAGTGTAAGGGTATATGATGAGGCGAAAAATGATCCGTTTTTAGGGGGTCATTTAAGCCCGAATCCGAATTTATTTGATCAAATATTGCCCTAAATCGTTACTTTTGTGATTTTAGGTACTTGGAGATTGAATTCTGGAAAAGAAGCCATTTTGGACGTTTTTGGAGCATAAAAGTGAAGAAAACGGCAAAGTCTCAATTTTCCATGCTGGGAACAGTAGGTGACGGCGTCAAGAGTACCACCCTGACGGCGTCAAACCTCAAGAATAAAAATCCGTAGTTCATGAAGGCGTCAAGAGTCATCCTGACGGCGTCAAAACCCCAAGAATAAAAATCCGTAGTTGGTGACGGCGTCACACACAGGGCGTCAAGAGTAAATTGTGTGACGGCCTAGGCTTGACGGAGTCAGAAGTAGATCAAGGGCGTCCGAGGAAGTATTTGGCGGCGAGGTGACGGCGTCACAATGTTTGTCTTGACGCCGTCACCCCTATTTTCCTATATATAGTTTTCTAGTTTTTCACTTTAAAAAGAGAAGTTTTGGAGAAACCCTAAAGACGAATTTGGTGCAACTTTTACAGGTTTTTCAAGGGTTCCAAACCCTTGATACCTTGCATTGTAATTGAGATAAGTGTTTTTCTAATTCAATCAATATGTCTATGTGTTGGTTGTCTATATCTTGTTCTTGTCTCAATTCCATTATGCTAGGCTAGATCTCCTTTGTGTTTGCTTAGATCTAATGAAACCTAGATATTGATTATGTGTTGATTACTTGTTTATTCTTGTTCTTGGATGAATGATTTATATGTTAGGCTTAAGAAAACTGGCAGATCTCCAAATGGTAACATGCTTGAACGTCTTAAGAAACATGAACCGAGGCGTACTAGGTCTTTATTGGTTGTATTTAATGCATGAGCCACTGTTTACAATCCCTATAGTTGTGCTGGGCATGGTGTAGGAGGAGATAAGAGCTCATAGAATTGGGGAGTTATGTATGCCACCCCATGAATGGTATTAAGGAATACGATCCGTCATCCATGCAATTATAACAAGTGATTAACGTGTAAAAGATATCTAGGGAGTAGTGAAATCTAAGTAAACACATTTTCTCCAATTACTGCTCACAACCTTAGTATAATTAGTTTAATTTCATTTTTAGTATTTTATTTTGTTTGCATCTTAGTTTTGGGTTAGTTGAATAGCAACTAATTCCGCCCACTCTTCCAAAACCCGAGATTTTAATTGCTTTCATAAAAATATAAAAACACAAAAATAATCATCCCTCACCTTTAGAACTAGTATTTAGGCTTTCTAATTCTAGCGACACTATTCCTAAGCTGAACGATCAATCCCCCGGTACTTGTCACTATACTATACTACAACGATCAGGTACACTGCCTGGTGGGGGTTGTAAGCTTCACGAGATCCCTCGAGAGGTAAAGCCTGTTGCGATTCCCACGCATCAGTGGTCCCCACGACACTTGTGATTGTGTGGAACTCCCCGGAACAGCTTTTGCGGAGTACGCATCGACGAAGCGGGAGATAAGTGGTACACATTCAAGCCCGAGCCAAATACTTACGGTGATTCATACAACCCGTCTTGGAAAAATCACCCAAACCTTAGGTGGAAACAAAATCAACCCAATTCTTCCAACCCACCTAATCGTTACCAAACAACCGGTCCACTCTCCAACCGTACTTTCAACAACAATCCTTCTAACAATTATGGTAGTACCAACAATCTTGAAAGGTTGATGTCTAAGTTCATGGCATCTCAAGAAGCTCGCATATCTAAGTTTGAAGCCGATTTCAAACAAAAGCAAAGCGAGATGACCACTAGAATTGACGCATTGTTGAAAGTTCTCAATGACCGAGAAATGGGAGCACTCCCAAGCGACACAATCAAGAATCCGAAACAAAACGTTAATTCCATATCTTCAGTTTCGTCACCCACTTCGTGTCCAAAATACTACTCGGTTAAATCAACAAGCACGTGTTTCAAACAAAACCAAATTCTTCAAAAGGACCAATCAAATAAGGCACCCAATATAGAGCCGGTCAAAAGTATAGTTGAAACACCTCCTATGCAAGACCTTGACGATGAATTCAAAGAACTTCACCTTGAACGCCCCGTCATTGATGTCTTAGCGCGTGCTCCTTACTATAGTGCCCTCCTAGAAAAATATGAGAAGTGTAAGCTAGGTAAAAATGGGACCGCCTTCGTTCAAAACAAGTTGCCTAAAAAGCTTGATGATCCGGGTATATTTGTTTTGCCTTGTAAGATAGGAAGATCCGAAGCTTTCGACACACTAGCCAATTTAGGGTCAAGCCTAAACTTGATTCCCTTATCCTTATTCACCGCTCTTAAGCTAGGAAAGTTAGAGGAAACGTAGGTATTGATAGGGCTAGCGGATGGGAGTATTGCCCACCCGGTTGGAATGATTAAGGATGTAGTTGTTCACGTAGGAAAGTTAACTATATTAGCGGATTTTCACGTCCTAGACATGGTTAGTGACACTACATGCCCATTATTGGTAGGAAGAGGATTTTTAGCAACCGCTAGCGCCATGATAGATTGTAAGGAGTCTAAGATAGCCGTAGGTGAAGGCGATACTTGGTCGGTGTACAATGTAAAGAAGCATAGTTATGATTGTGATGATGAACCGACACCGCATTGGGTAGAGATGAATAGGAGACCGTCTAGATATGGACCTTGGATAGAAAGGAACTTTATAGGACCTCAATGCCCATTTTATCTAGAGAAAGATTTCGTTGAAAAGACACATTTGGTAGAACAACTCATAGCTAGAGATGAAGAGCTAGACCCTTTTGAGGACCCCTTGGTCTTTAGGAAGATGATTGAGTTCTTAAGCGTAATGCCTATTAACATAGAGATGAATAAGTGGAAAAGAGAGGGAGATAAGTGTAAATGGAGGTGGGACAAGCCACCTAAAGAAGGTGACAGATCATGGCATATGAGAATGACTTTGTATGATCCGGATGGAGAAAAGTTTGAAAGGTCATACCATACTAAGGAAACCGATAGAAAGTTGAAACTTAAGTTTGATCCCAAAGATGTCCTCAATGAGGAACTCACCCGTGTCACGTAGTAACCCATGACCTTGAGTCTAGCTACAAGACTCGTAAATAAAGAAAAACGCTTCTTGGGAGGCAACCCATGTTTTGTTTGATTATTATTTGCTTCCGTATGCATGCTTTATTTTTATTGTTGGTAGATCATGTTTCTAAACTAAATAGTGGAAATACTTTACTTTGTTGTTTTGGCCTAGTCTTAACTCCACCTAAAGGTATTTTTGCAAAAGATAAGTGTAAGGGGAAACCCCAAATATGTTTTTAAGAAACAAACCGATCATGATTCTCCACAATAATAAATGAACATGTATATTCGTATTTGTCAGAGTCAAATGCTTGTATTGAGTCATAATGAAGTTTTGTAGGATTTTCCAGGAAGTAGGACCAAGTTTTTCCAGAAATTTTCCGGAAACTTAACAAAAGAATTTCTGCAGGTCAATTCTGACGGCGTCAGGAGTTTACTCTTGACGGCGTCAGGTGTAAAAATCTGGAAATTTTACCGGTTTTGTTTTTCAAACGGAGTCTTATGGTTTTTGTGAATTATTAAGTTTTATAATCTCCAGGAGATCTGCAAACTTCATTCCACAAGCATTATATCTTATCTTGTTTTCTAGGATTTAATAACTTATATAGGATGCCGCCGATTTTACGCGAGGTTGCCTTGTCTATTTTGTCAGGTTTTACAGGTTATGTATGACAAGAAGATGATTTATATTCTGGAAGGGAAGTTTTGATTGTTCATTTTCTTGGAGGAAGATTTAACCTTGCCACCTTATTATCCATACCGAGCGAATCAGGGGAGTATTTGATTTCATTCTCTTTACGTTTTCACTTTTACATTCTTTACTTGAACATTGGGGACAATGTTCATCTTAAGTGTAAGGGGAGGGTAAAAAGATGATACCTTACATATGCACTTTCGCTTGAGTTTGTTTTGTTTAATAGTAGATGTGTAATAAAACTATGAGAAATACTTGTTAGTGCAATTTTAGCGCCAAATTTAAAAATTTTTACAACATTTAGGAGTGAAACTTTAGCCATAGCAAGCGTCTCATGGATAGGAGATTGTATGACTAGCACATAACCGTATATTCAGAAAAATTTTCCACCCAAATATGTGAGGTTCGCCTTTAGATTTGATAGGAAAAGCATTTACTATTAGTGCTTATGAGTGTACCGGTAGCATTTAGATTCTAGAACTTGCGTTAGTGATGCATCCCGAGACCGCTAGTGAGACTACATTCGTGTGGTAGGATTTACTACATGATAAGAGGCATTAGGATCACCCTTGTGTTAAACCCGTATTATGATTACTTGACCATTTAAGTCATATTACTTGGCTAGTTAAGTCAACTAATATTTTCCCACACCCTTAGCGTTGTCCTCATTTTTAGTACACGAAACCCCTGGTACACCCCTCCGAGCCTATCTTTTCGTTTCTAACTTTAAGCATCTTACTTAAAGGAAGAATTTGTTACACCCCACTTAAATGTACAACCAAATCGCCTTAGCCTTTCGTGTATGCGCTCATTTTTAGTGCATTATTGTTATTTGTTAAACCCTAAGTTAACTTTCTAATTGATTACATGGTTGCTAAGTCGAGTCATATCCTTGTTCATATTGTTTTGGGACGATTGGGACTCATGGGTAAGTACTTGTTTTATGAAGTAATGGGGAAGAACATCACTTATTACCCCCATATGTACGTTAATTTTAAAAGTGCTCCAAGTGTTTTGATTTTCTTAATTCGAGTCATTAGATTAGTTTATTGTAAAGTATGTAAAGATTCAAGTGTAAGGGGAATGTTCATTCCTTATGATGTATTATTTTGGATGGTAGGGTAAGAGTGTATGCAAAAAAAAAAAAAAAAAAAAAAAGAAAAAAAAAATCGAAAAATCAAGAAAAAGAAAAGAAAAAAAATAGAAAAAGGAAAAAGATAAAAAACATACGGACTACCATCCCTTTTCATTCTATGTTCATTTTATGTTTTTGTTATTTTTCATTTATTAGCATAAGTCGAGTCTAGTATTGGCTTAGCAACGCCATATTGTACATGTAATTAACCAAGAGTGTTAACTCGCCACCAGTAAAAACTTCCTTTATCCAACAAAACCGTGTATTTCATATCCCTACACCTAACGTTAGAACCCTTTAAAAGACCTCTTTGATAGTTTATCCTAGCTGCTTACGCCATGTGGTGGAAGTTTGATCCTTTCTCAAGCCTATGGTAATCTATTTTGCTATGACAGGTAGTGAGAGATATCTTCCGTTTCCATATTGTAATTTACACTTTATTACACCCGAGAGATGTGAGTATCTAAACACTATTTGTGAGGTGCTTGTGTATAACCTCCGTGCTTGTCTATTGGTCTTTAGTGGAATGATTATTTGTTGTAATTACTTTTATATTAGTGTTAAATGACCCCTAACTTGTATTTTGAGTAGAATAAAAGCGCATTTGCTTGAGGACAAGCAAATCTCAAGTGTAAGGGTATATGATGAGGCGAAAAATGATCCGTTTTTAGGGGGTCATTTAAGCCGGAATTCGAATTTATTTGATCAAATATTGCCCTAAATCGCTCCTTTTGTGATTTTAGGTACTTTGGGAGTGAAATCTGGAAAAGGAAGCAATTCGGAAGTTTTTGGAGCATAAAAGTGAAGAAAACGCCAAAGTCTTAATTTTCCATGCTAGGAACAGTAGGTGACGGCGTCAAGAGTAATTCCCTGACGGCGTCAAGAGCAAAATTCCATGACGACCCAGTACAGATTTGACGGCGTCACGAGGGTATGGCGTCAAGAGTAAAAGTAATGACGGCCTGGAAATGATTTAGTCTTGACGGCGTCAAATGTAGATCAAGGCAGTCCGAGATTAGTTTTGGCGGCGAGGTGACGGCGTCACAAGCTTTGTCTTGACGCCGTCAGACCTCTTTTCCTATATATAGTTTTCTAATTTTTCACATTGAAGAGAGAAGTTTTGGGGAGCAACCCTAAGTACGATTTTGGTGTAACTTTACAGGTTTTTCAAGGGTTCCAAACCCTTGATACCTTGCATGTGTAATCAAGATAAGTGTTCCTTTAATTCAATCAATATGTCTATGTGTTGGTTGTCTATATCTTGTTCTTGTCTTAATTCCATCATGCTAGGCTAGATCTATCTTGTGTTTGCTTAGATCTAATGAAACCTAGATGTTAATTATGTGTTGATTACTTGTTTATACTTGTTTTGGATGAATGATTTATATGTTAGGCTTAAGAAAACTGGCAGATCTCCAATTGGTAACATGCTTGAACGTCTTAAGAAACATGAACCGACGCGCACTAGGTCTTTATTGGTTGTATTTAATGCATGAGCCACTGTTTACAATCCCTATAGTTGTGCTGGGCATGGTGTAGGAGGAGATAAGAGCTCATAGAATTGGAGAGTTAAGTGTGCCACCCCATGAATGGTATTAAGGAATACGATCCGTCATCCATGCAATTATAACAAGTAATTAACGTGTAAAAGATGTCTAGGGAGTAGTGAAATCTAAGTAAACACATTTTCTCCAATTACTGCTCACAACTTTAGTATAATTTAGTTTATTTTCATTTCCAGTATTTTATTTTGATTGCATCTTAGTATTGGGTTAGTTGATTAGCAACTAATTCCGCCCAAATCCTTTAAACCCGAGATTTTTAATTGCTTTCTAAAAAATATAAAAACACAAAAATAATCATCCCTCATCTTTAGAACTAGTATTTAGGCTTTCTAATCCTAGCGACACTATTCCTAAGCTGAACGATCAATCCCCCGGTACTTGTCACTATACTATACTACAACGATCAGGTACACTGCCTGGTGGGGGTTGTAAGCTTCTCAAGATCCCTTGAGAGGTAAAGCCTGTTGCGATTCCCACGCATCAGTCACACCCCCAAAATACCTGAATGGTAGCAGAATGGAATACCGGGGGGTGACTGCCATAGCATCACAGTTACAGTTACATTGAACGACCTAAAGTGTCGTTTGGAAAATACATCGTTTGATCATTAAAACATTCAGAGTTTACAAAACATAGGTCCCAAAAGGTGTTGCCAATTTAGGTAAAATAAGTTCAAACATGATCAAACGTTTCATAAGTGCAGAAATATAAGGTGAGACGCGTCGACTCCGCGACTCCATGAAGGTCCAAATGTATGCAACATGAGCTACCTTAATAACCTGAAAATACATTGCTAAAACGGTTAACATAAAGTTGGTGAGAAATCATAGGTTTATAAGTTAAATCGGATGTACAATAGCCATAAGTAAAAAGTAAAGTAATAAGATTTTAGTCATAAAATTTACATTGGCTCTTAAGCTCATGACCCCGAAGCTAGACATAGTTACTTGGCCCCAAATGAGTGTTTACCAGACACGCTAATATATTAGACATGAAATGCATCCGTAATTCCGTTGGAGCAACCCAAACACGGATGGAGGAGTCACCCTCAATAGATCTATTCACTCACTCTCGCTCGTACTTTAGTTAACGGTCCATGATAATAAAGGGGACTTGTCAAGACGTGGTAATAAGGCAACTTAAGCAATGTAGGGAATTTATACTTTGGCATGTACAAAAATAAGTGATGCAATGTATTCTCCCCCGTGGAATTTGGAATCAAAGTATTGAATTGAAAACGGGGCTATGAAAACTCACCTGAAGTGATGATACTATGAGATGATATGATAGGGACAACAAGGAACGAAATCAACCGCAACCTATGATGAATGATGATGATCTAATTTAGATCATGCAATGGTGTAATGAATGTACATGCACATGATACCTATACCACTCATAACTTGAAAATACTAGTTATAGTCATAGTAAAATATATTCCATACTTAAGAAAAATAAGTCTTAACTAGACTTGTAAAAACTAGTCGTAGTATATCGTATATAGAATGTTAGTGTTATAATCTTCGCCTTGAAAACCTTGAAGTAACGTCTAATAGTCGTAAAAATAAACTTGTAATCACTAGTACTTCATTAGTTATGAATTTGGCACTTTGGTAGTATTTCTAGAAAATCTAGGATTTAGTACGTAGAAGTAGTATTATTATTATTTCTAGTTAAAAAGCTGTAAAAATATATATAGTTTTGCCGATATTGAAACGTGAATATCTTTGTCGTTATAAGTTCATTTTCCTCGTTCTCTATATCCACGGATTTGTCTTAGTATGTACTAATATATTTTTGATAACTCGGCTTCTCTAGGTTACGTCTAACGCCTCGGTTTGTCCACCAAAAATCGTCCAACAGCATATAATTTTCAGAAAAATAGTTTTCGTCATTAAACTTGCAAAAATCATATCTCCTTCGTTATAAACCCGTTTTAATCCGTTCTTTCGCCTAAAGTTTCGTTTTTGAAAGTATTTTCTAAATCTTTGGTTAAAAATCTCCCCTAAGTTCCTGAGTTTTCCAGATTTTACATTTTGGGACAGTAGGTTCATAAACATGTTCTAAACTCATTTCCAATGTTCCAAACTAGTTTCTAATCTACCCAAATCACTTCCAATCACCACAAATCTAGTCTATTCCTACCATACACCTTCTTAAGGTGTCATGGGTTCTTAAACAACATCAATCTAGTAGATCTAACAAGGAAATCCAAAATAAACATTTCTTGGGTTTATAATTTAAAAGTTAATAAAATGAAGTGGTATAAGCTAGCATATGCATGAAATCATGTATAGAAATCACATGATCATAATAAATACTTGAAGACATGATGAAAATGAATTTTGTAAACTTACTTTGAATGATTATGGATCTTGGATGATGAAAACCTAAGGATCCTTGAGTTTATATTGCAAAACCCTAACAAGGATCACTAAAAGAACTAGGAAATAACTTGATCTTGGAAAAATGGTGGTTTTGTTCTTGATTTTAATTTGGGTCGTGGGTTATGATGAGAGAAAAGAGAGGAAATGTTGATATTTTGATCTAAAATTTTTGGATGAGAATGTGTTAAAGGTTTTTAGATATTTAGTTAGTTTAGGGCAAAGTTGTAATTAAATGGTCAATGTGAAGACTTGGAAAAGGGGGGGGGGGGGGCACATGCTAATTTAGGAAGAGTATTGGGGAAGCTTGGTAGTATTAGTTGTTTTGTGTATCCGTTAGGTGTTATCGGGTATCGAGTTAACTAAAAATAAATCGTGATGACTCAAAATAAAATATGATGAAGTTAATCGGGACATAATAAGGTCATAAAAGTTGTGAAAATATATTGGGTACAAGTATTGGGTGTTTGGATGATTATTATTTAGTTTCAACGAAAACCGACGTAATTATATTAAACTTACGATATAAATTAAATAAATTTCCAAAATACCGGGTAAATGAATTTTATAATCCTTGTAATGTTGTAAGGGGTTTAAAAATATATCGGGACCATTGTGGAAATTTTTAGATATGTTAGTTATATTTAGTAATCGTATATTAACGTTTATTTAAAAATAATTATACGTAAAACGTTAAATATATCAAAAATATTAATATGAATATTTTATGAGTGTTATAATATGCAAATGTTATTATGATGAAATGTGGACTATTTCTAGTCCGTATGAAATGTCCCTATTAATGATTCTCGAATTCGCAGCTTAACCTGACTGGTTACGCGAATGTAAATACTCGTAAACTAAATTTACGATTAAATGAATAAAGTACATGAATAGTGTTTTCTCTTCCGAAATGAATAGTGTCATGTGAATAGTAAATTTTCTGAATGCTTCTCGGAATCTCAAACTGACTCCAAAAACGATGAATAGTGATTGGTGAATAGTAAATGATGAATAGTAACTGGTGAGTAGTAACTTTTCCGAGATGAATAATGGAATTTCGTTGTCTGAAAAAGGTCCTGAAATTACGAGTTGTGACAACGGGGCACATCTGAAGGGTGGGTACAAAGGTACAAATTTGTTAGCAGTAGGTATGGATGGAAACAACCAAATTGTGCCTATTGCTTACGGTATATGCAAAGGGGAAACTGGTGAATGTTGGTCATGGTGGTTTTCATGCCTTAAAGAATGCATAGGCGATAGACAGGATTTGGTTATCATATCTGATAGGCATCCTTCTATCAGATTAGCTGTAAAAAATGAATACCCATTGGCGTTTCATTGTATATGCTGTCGTCATCTAATGATGAATCTTTCTTTAAAAAAGGACACAACAAAGGCGCTATTTTGGAGGATATGCAAAGCGTATACACCTGACGAATTTGATAGGAAGATGCAAATATTGCTGTCTATTCAGCCTGAGGCGTTCCACAAGCTAATAGAAGCGGGTGTTCACAGATGGTCGAGAGCATATTGCCCACTAACTCGCTACAATTACTGTACATCTATCAGCGTCGATTCTGTTAATGCTTGTACCGTAAAATCAAGGAAGCTGCCTATAACAATGCTGGCCGAGCAATATCGAAATATGGTGCAAGCCTGGTATTTTAAACGGCGACAAGTGGCTGGTATTTATTGTCAAACAGAATATATTTATATTTTTAATAATTATCTTTAATATAAAGTCACTTCTTAGAGCCTATTTGTTTATGCAGCAAAAATGAAGCATGAAATAACTGATTGGACATCCCATAAAGTGGAAAAGAGAAAAATCAAAAGCGCAACCTGGAATGTATACGGGGTTAACCAAGATCGGTTCCAGGTTTTTGATGGGAGATATAATCGGGAAGTGAACTTAGCGTCTAGGACATGTGATTGCCGCAAATGGCAGCTTTCTGGTATACCTTGTGGTCATGTTATTGCTGTGAGTAGATTTTTGGGTCAAACCACTTGTGTCCAGTACGTTCAGGATTGGTTCAAAAAAGCTAAATACCAAGCAACATATGCAGAGGCAGTGAATTTTGTTGGAGACTTTCACGAATGGGAGTATCCAACAAATATACAACCAATCAAACCTCCACGAATGGACAACCCACAACCCGGCCGGCCTAAAAACACTGACCGTATACTATCCCAGGGTGAGGAACCAAGGTTAAGACATTGTGGTATGTGCGGTGAAGCTGGATACACACGTGGGCAATGCAAGCAACCATTCGTCCCTGAGGAAATGTTAACCAAAAGAAAACAGTATCCCAGAAAGAAAAAATCCGTTAACGATCAACAACAAACTCCTCCTTTATTCGACTCATACCCAAGTCAAACAGATCATCACACCGTTCCTACTTATGATACATACCCATCTCATGTGTTTGGACATAACACATTCCTAACACAACCATATAATCAAAAATTTTACACAACAGGCCAATATGACCAAGGGCAAACAAGTCATGAACAACATGGTCATCATAACTCGACACATGGCTATGAACAGTATAACTCCCAACCATACCCCTACCAACCATACCCCTCACAACATTTAAATTATCTAAACACTCAACAGTCTAATAATAGTTGGTTTAATTTCTTTGGTTAGTAACCAGTTTGCACTTGTTACTTATGTATTTTAATGTAATTGTAGTAATTTTGTAACATTTGTTACAAAGCTTGTAATAAATTTCTTTTTTAATTATAGCATGTATTTCCAGAAAACCCTAATAAAATAATAGAAATGACAACTAAGAATAAAGATGCACCACGTCAGTTCCACTATTAATTTTTCATCGTTGACATGATAGCAGAAACAGTGTCCTTTATGGAAGTATTAAATACGAGTTTGAAGGTGGTTTAATTGCTTGCGCAAATCCAGTCGGTTCTATATAAGCTACAATGTCACACTTGAAGTTCAATACAACATTTCATTCCTTTTTCAAATATTAGTAAACTTGAATACATGATATTCAAAGTTCTACTTCATCATTACGGGAGGTTCACTTCCCCTCCAGGAAGAAAGTTTGAAGGTGGTTTAATTGCTTGCGTAGATCCGGTCGAGTTTGAAACTTTCTCGGCCGATCAACTGAAACAAATTTTAACAAATTGTTTAGGTTACGATGAAAACTCCCCAACCTTTTTTTATATACAAAAACCAAATTGTAGTCTTGATTTAGGGCTAGTACCATTGGCTGCTGCAATTGAAGACCGCGAAAGTCTGTTAGCGTACACAGAACTTCAACAAAACAAAATGCATGTGTACGTTTCAAGAGTTGAGTTACTCAAACTCGTAGTGGCCAACCCATGCAACGTTAATCAAACCAAGAAGAGTACACATGATAAACCTTCATGTTCAAAAAAGTTATTTGACTAATTTGTAGTTATGGGTGTTATGTTGCCTTTATTGTAGTGTTATGCTTTTCATTGTCCATGTCCAAGTCACAATCAGACTAATTTGTAATTCTAGGTATGTTCTAATAGTAATGTCCTATTATGCATTCGATTTTCTATTATCCAATTCTCGATGATATCATTTTCTTTATATGTTTTCAGCTTTAATGTAAAAAATAATATTAAATTGATTACTCGTAAACCACTTCTAACAGAGAAATGACTACTCACCTTTTGTGGTATCTAAATTTATATATATATATATATATATATATATATATATATATATATATATATATATATATATATATATATATATATATATATATATATATACTTGGGGTATGTGGTTTCAAGTTATCAATACCAATTGTGTCTTCTTTCATTCACCAAATGTTAACATCTAATAACCATACATTCGAATTCACTATCAACTACAATGGAAAATTTATACTTAACCCACTAACATATGAAGGTGGTTCACACATGAATATTGTTGTTCCACAGTTTGATTTTCAAGATATGGTTACATATCTGAAGAGAAAATTACCATCAATGGTCCAAAATCTATATTGCGTGTTGCCACAAAACAACACATTAAATGGTATGAAAGCAACTAAAGGCGATTATGATATTGATGTTATGTATGACTTCGCAAAAGTTGCAGGGAAGATCCAAATTTTTGTTTCCGAAAATCGCGAAGATCTAACCACAATATTGATTCCAGATGATGGTTGTTTGGAAGAATCATTTGCATGTGTAATTTCAGAAGAAACAAAATTAAAACGTGAAGAGCATGTCCGGTATTTACGTCAAATGGTAGAGAAAAAAAACAAACGTGAAGAGCGTGTCCGGTTTAACATTGAACGAAAGAAAAAAAAACCTACGTCGCCGTATTCCCAAACCATTTTCAATTTTATTGTTCACAATAATGGTCAACTGGTTTGCAATGAAGGAAATATAGTGTATGTAAATGGTTGGAAGATGACCATCAATATTCCAAAATGAAGCTCGATGAGCTGAAACAATACTTGTCTAACATTGTCGATATGAAGATTCATGCTCTTTATTATGAAGTTCCGCACACTGGGTATTCAATCACCGTCAAGCTAAGAAACAACTATGATATGCATGTGATGTTTGATATTTCAGCATCACGAGGCGGCCAGTTGGAAGTTTATATTGACCATTGCGGTGTCAGTTTTATTATTGAAAAGTATGTATGCCCAAATGCTACTTTGGCAAAAATGATGGATCATGTGATAACAGACTACACAAATGAAAACGAAGATGGAAAAAAATCATAGGACAATCGGATTACACTTTAGATCAAATGGTTGAATGGGCGGAACAAGAACACTTTGAGAATGAGGAAGCTAAAGCAGATGAACGTCATAAAGCCCTATAGAAGAATCGTTTCAATTATTAAGAATATCAATCAATAATTGTGTTGTATGCTTTAAGAATGTCATATTTATATGATTTTTGTTATCAGTGTTTCAATAAACATTAGCATAAGTATCCAAATTAAAATTTTATTCAAATAAGAGTACAAACGTTCATTAATAAAATACAAACCAGTTAACATAAAACTAGATAAGCTCAATCGTCTTATTTGTTGGGTTGAACAACATACAATTGTGCCACCCCAGCAGTAGCAGCACAAGCACATTCAACAAAAAACATTACCTCATCATCCTCAGTAATGTCAATACGATAGTTAAACGAAGCCAACTTACAGGACAAATTAATCGGAATATTTGGATCTAAATTTAATTTCTTCAACACCAACCCAACTAACCCTGAGTACGTCAAATCATTATACATAATGACACCTCGATGCTGATCATCATAATGTAACACACATTTAAACTTCTTAATGTTAGAATCCATGGATACTGTAAAGAGAAGTAGCAAATCTGTGTATATATCAAATCATAGCTAGCTTATAAAGCAATTGAGGTCAGACAATTTTTTAAAGGTTATGAACAATGAAATGATAACTCAATGACAATGTCGTGTGATCTTAAAATTTTACACGAAATATGACACTTTGAATTGACAAGTCACTGACAATGTCGTGTACGCTTAAAATTTTACACGAAATATGACACTCTTAAATGACAACTCCCTGACAATGTCTTGTACGATTAAAATAACTGATTTTACAACACAATGACACATATAAACTTTATGAGTAAGCTTTTGCATTTGCTTCCAAAGTATTTTTCATGTATTTCGCATTGATACGACTATAAATTAAACACAAACATTCCACACATAAACCAAACAGGTTTCTCTAAAAATTAAAACGAAACAATGTCACACAACAATTCACCAGGTAACAAGGGGGATGATAAAAATCGCGTGGTGCATCAGCAAAACTTGGTGGGGCAGCAAAATAACATTGTAGAGCCGCAGCATAACCTGGTTCAGCAGCAGCATAACTTTGTGGAGCAGTAGGAAAACATGTCGGAGGAGCAGCGAAAAAGCTTTTTGGACTATGAACATGTCGGAGGAACGAGTCTCCAAGCCTATAAAGCCGCATGAATTGTTGAATTTCGTAAGTAGGATTAGGGGTCTTAAAATTTACTATGAACAATTGAAAGAAACGAAGGATGAGACGAAAAGGGATGCAAGCAGGGAAGAGAGCTCTCTAGTTCAAGCCGGTTGGGGTGAAAGTTTAATGATTATGGTGTTTGTAATATTTTAGTATGTTGTAACATGATTTTTATCTAATGTATGGTATGGTAGCTACTTTTTACTCCTTGATTGTAACAGTACCTTCTTTAATTCTACCAGTTCTTTCTTTATGTAATGTGTAATTGTAGTCAATGCAAGTATATTAACCATAACATTTATATTACTTGAACTAACGACTACAACAATAACATACGATACGATAACTAAGAAACAAAAATTCAAACAACTAAAAAACGATACGATAAATAAACGTAAAACTATGATTCAGCTCGTCTGTTCTTCCGATCCTGTTTCCTTTTGAGGTACGCCTCACGCTTCCTTTCCTGACGGGCTTGCTCAGCTTCATACTCCAAAACCACTTCCATATCCAGTTGATACTCTTCTTCCTCAGTCAACTGACGAATGATGGGTTGGTTTTCAGATGGAAAGTTTGGTGGTTGATTGTTTGGTGGCTCATTGTTTGATGGCGGATTGTTTCGTGGCGGATTGTTTTCTTGTGGAAACATTACTTCTGGTGAAGTGGTAGGTGGTGGGTTGTCATGCACTTGGAAGAACGGAAACAGATCTTGTGGAGTGCCAGGTGGTGTGTAAACCGATTCATTTTCAGGTGATGCATTGTTTGACATTGTGTTTGAAGAAGAAAACTGAATTATTAGATAATTTGTGTGTGTATTCAGCATCCAACAATAGGTATTTATAGACCCACTACTCTGATAACACACACAAAAAAAACCCTAATAATAATTTGCTCTTACCTACCCAAAAGAAACCCTAATATTTTACTCTTACCTACTATACCTACCAAAAGAAACCCTAATAATTTTTTTTATAAACTTTGTCATACACTTTTCAGTGCAGCGCTCCTTCCCCATGCAAACTTAATGCATGTCGCGCATATATATATATATATATATATATATATATATATATATATATATATATATATGTCGCGTATATATATACGCGACATGTATATTTAATATTTTTTTTGTCCCGAGCTTAGAAACATGACACCTGTAAATCAAGCATGTCGCGTATGAAATTATGAGGAATGTTGGGGTATTTTTGATTTCGGCTAAAAGTTGGGGTAGAATGGGACACACCTCTCCATGCAGGGGTACTGCAGTAATAATCGCCCACGCTCTAACATATAAATAGTGTTAAACTCGTAAAAATATTGTATACCTATTTCTTACTAATAGACCAATAGCGTTAGAAGTGTATGTACATATCATTTGTTATAGTAAGTACGACGTGTGCCCACAACTGATTTACCACAGATGATGAAGTTGTGATAAGTTAGTTTCTTTATAAATTTGCTTGTGGACGAAAATGAGAAACTTTACAAATTATCGTACACATAAAAGACAATCTTTGCTCCACCACTTCTTTTCACTCTTATTTTACACCCCACAAAATTTATAGCTGATATGTACATCCACAGATTAACACCACATGTCCACATGTGCTTACATCGTACCTAGATCGCAATGGGACCAAAGAATAAAACGTTTACAAATGTATATCTAGAAATAAACAAAATTTATTACTTATATAAATGCAGTGGTGAAACTAAGATTTCAATTAAGCGAGCTGAGGCCAGACTTAATGTAAAAATTATAGTGAAAATTCTTAATGACCTTTCTATGATTTTTATTTTATTTTATTTGTTTATTTATTTATTTATTTTTTCAAACCATGATTTAACGAGCATAGGTTGACTAGCACGTTCATTTTAGCGTTGTATTTGATTGTTTAAGTTGTTAGTTTTTAACTTTAATAACGATAGCTATATGATTAAGTCATTAAGGAGAGCTGATTGCAAAAGTTAGCAAGAAACTAACTATTAAACCGAATAACTAATGTATAAAATGGGATGATTAGGGGTGGTTCAGCAACCACTAGTCACCCTACTAGCTCCGCCCCTCTATAAATGTTTGTATCATGTTGAGACCAAAATTTACAAACGTTCGTCTATAAAGAAACAAGCTTATACAAACGTCTGTATCGCATTGGGACCAAAATAATTGTTTTTTTTGAACGGCGGTTGTTTATTAAAAGACTAGCAAGAAGTTAGGAACTTACAAGATAACAAGATGGGGGTTTTTAAACCAATCTATCTAACTAAATAATGCTTTACATCTATATCTACACCAATGAAAGAAACGAGACACAATTTCTTCAAAGAGAGATGCCTTCGATGGAAGAGTTGAACCAAAGATGCTCTTATTAGGACCAAAAATAGTTGGTTGACAGTGTAATATTTGTATTTTATACCAATGCTTTAAAAACCTGTTTGACCCGGCCGATTGAACCGCTCGGAGACCGAACCCGATGTGTTTGAGAACCAAATTGTACCGTCGGTTTTTGGTTAACCTTGGTTGGCCCGGCTTGATAAACCCAGCCGGGTCATGACTTTTTATCAAAAAATCTAACAAAATATTTTTTCTCCATGAAATTTTCTATGTTTAATCGACAAGTTGAAGTTATGTATTATTAAAGTTATTTACTATTGTAGGATCGTAGTATTGATTGATTATTGTGATACGGGAGGTCGGGGAAGATGAAAGTAAAGGTTAGCCATTGTAGTGAGAGAAAGTAGAGAGAGAAGGGAAACTCGTGTTTTATTAAGAAGAAAGATGAAAGGAAATTGCACACAAAGTCTCACCCTCCTAGTGAAGTCTAGGAGGGCTTATATAGCCTAACACAAACATACTATTGCAATATTACATAACAAGTCCTTGTGTTTTGGCTAAATGGGATAACTAATGTAATCCTGATAATGTTGTCACATTTAACTATTAGGAGTGATCCCAACAATCTTCCCCCAATGTGGCAACATAAGGGATTACTTACAACATTTCCTACAAGTACAAGTAAAATAAAGAAAGGTCTTCATAAGCTCTTCAAATGCTTAGGATGACTACAGTTGACGCTCTTTGTCTTCATCTTGTACCTCGGCTTGAGAACTTTATCTTCACTTGTAGGCAAATGATGTAATATGCATGAAATGGATTAACTTCCCCCCAATTCATGCTGCATGTCTTTAGCAGCTTCTCCGTCCACTTTTTTTGGCGAAGTTTCTGAATCAGCTTCCCCCCAAACTGACAACCGTCTTCAGCAGATTCGAAACTTTGATATAGTCAACATGTCTTCTAACTTTTGAAGTTTTAAGTACGCAACGGAATTTGTAGATAACATCGTAGACCACACCAAGCAAATCTGAGTAGTTACTTAATCACAGTTATACTCTACGTGAAAGCTCCGTTCGGGGGTAACATGCAAGAAATCAGCAAGATCTTCTCACATATGCAGGCTACTTCACACTTCACAATCCGCGAGAGTTGAAACGATTACACAAAAATCACAAAACTGAACCACTGATCATCTCTGCGGATGTCTCTCCGGTAGTAATAAAATTGTAAGCTCGATCACGTGAGTCTATTATGCGTCCTTGATGTGCACATTTCTTCCCCTAATTGCAGATCCTCGTGAAAAATGAGTGTTTTCACAATGAAATCAAGAAAATTCAAAGAAGCACAAAGAACACCCACTCTCTCTTCCCCGATGATGTCTTCGCGGAATCGGAAGTATACACACTATGTTTACAATGGAAAACGGAGGCAGCGTAACCCCATATGTCCAATTAACCGATTATGTATGAAGTATCATAAATAGCCCGTGAGAATCAACAGTTGATAAACATCTCTACTCTTTTATACTCCTCTCAGCTAACTCTTTACTGACCCCATTATCATTCTGACAACTTTTTGTAGTGACTAATGATGGAGAAAACCCAATATGACAAACTTGAGACTGAAGTAAAATAACCCGAACTTGTGACTTAAACTTGCACTATTGTCTGACTGAGAGCCAATACTGAGAATTTCAATAATGGTAGGAAATCATATACCCATCCAGCCATCCTTTATTGTATATGAACGTCTCTTGAATTATCCACATCTTTTGGTGACACTTGAGCACTACAACGTAACTCCTTTAAAGTGATAGCTATACTCTGTGAGTACAACAACGTAACTCCTTACATCAGGTATAACTAGACAACTCAAGTCTTAGTCATTTATACGGATAAAAGCTCGAACAAGGATCTCGAAGAATCATGCATCCAACCAACCCCGATATCTTCAGATACTAAGTACACGCACCCGTGAAATTTCACTTCAACCTTAAATAATAATAAAGAGTAAACGCCGTAGTCACATCTTGCGGTTAAAATACCCAAATCTAGCCTTTTTGACGGATTATTGAATTTTGATAATGGTATTTCCTGATCTTGTCAAAAACGTATCCCATGAAAAATTTGTAACACCAAAATACCACTCCTTTTTGCCAAATATTATACCAAACTTAAGTTCATGTATTTAAAATACATTAGGTATAAATTCATTTTAGTCCAACTTAGTTTTGATATAAATTTTGGAACAATAACCATTGCAAGCTCAATTCGCATTTTGTGATATAATCATTTAATGTAATCTTCCGTAATTTTTCCCTATGAATAGTAAAATTTAATCAAAGACTAATATATCATTACGTTAATTAATAACGTTTTTACCAATAACAAAATTTTTGTTTATCAAATATGCTATGTTACTCGAAATCACTACGATGTTTATAATCCCTTTTTCCTCGGAACGATGCTCACACATGTACCCTATAGTCTAAAAGTCGCGAGAATATTAAACTTTTACCACATACGAACTTACGTAACGTATTTTAACAAAACGCGTTCGACAACTTCCGGACTCACATAAACGTCTCACTAAATATTTACTAAACCTTTCACTAATCACAAACTAATTATTTTTACTAATCCTAATTACACCTAACCGGACCCTTAATTAAGTTACTAAGCCCAATATTATTTTCGGTCTGTTACTATTCACAGCCCACACGAAATTGAGCCCAAACCTCTTATAATTATTTTGTAAAATGCGACTAGACCAAGCCAAAAACGCACATCGTACTCCATAATCTTACACACGACACACACATATTTTTACACATTCTCATTTCTCACCTAGCCAACTTTGAGTATGTCGATTCTCAGCTTCCCATATCGAGTCTAACAACATTTTTACTAGGCAAAACGTTTTGTCCAAAAACGGTTTCATACAATTTCAACTAATCCAAAAACTAAACCGTTTTGAACCCCGTTTGCTTCTATCAAGTTCTAAAACCATTTCTAAACTCAAACTCACGTTTAAATATTACATTTGATCCCTCATCACCAATTCTAGCCGAACATGCAAATCGTTTACAAAATAAATAAGTAGTCGACATGTATTTTTTTAACAAAAGAGTACTCCCTCTTTTCATGCACACACACATGCATATTTTATGATCATAGGCAAAGTACTACATGATTTTTAAAACAAATTCACAAGTACGATCCATTTTTATAATGATCACCACACGTTTCTTTTGAACAAAGAGTATGTCGATAGCTAGAAAGAAAAGAGGAAAACATGTTGCGTCTTACACTCTCAAGACTTTTGGTAAACACGTAAACATCCCATCTCATTAATTTTGGTCACTAGGATACTCAAAAGTCCATATTTATACGCCATGCATGCATGCACTCGTTTACCACCTTCATGCAAATCAAAATTTACAAAAAACTAAGTCCTAGTGTTAGTTCCTACTCCAAAACGCTTTGGCTAGAGCACAAGTATTCCAATTGGGTCTAGGAGGAACGAAGCATTGTTTGTGAACCTTGGTCGAGTCAACACTCATGCTACACTCTCGTACTACCCTCCCCTCGACTCTACGTATCATTTTACCCCACCATTTTGGTGTATTAAGTCTCATACGACCTTTTTCAATCTTTATCTAAACGTACATTTTGATTATTTTCGTATATAACACAAACACTTGCACTTTATTACTCGTAATCTATTAAAACGACACATACGTATTTTTCATCCATCTATATATTTAATACGCTATTTATCAAGACGCATAAAGTTTTGAACCTAAGACTCACGTATAGACAATTTTTGAGACACATTTCTAAGTAACATCGAACCATGCATTGCATGCAAAACTCTTAAAAATTTTCTAAGTCTTTTTACTTAAAAACTCGTTCCATGCAAGCCTAGAAACGAACACATATCTTTAAATCCAACGTAACGAGCCTACCATTTTATTTCATAATCTATTAGACCACGTAACAAACTAATGATTTCGTGTAGAGCACTTGTAAAAATACTCGCGTCTCGAACCCCAAAATGATACCAAGTATATCGACTTGAAACTATTTTCGAAACAAATAAATACCGATTGGGCCTTAAGGCCCAATCAGTCGAAAATAAGCCAAACGTATAAGCTATCTTAATAAGCTGTTTAGGAATGTTTTTAGTATCCTAAGATAAGCCCAAAAACAAGCCCAAAACTTTCGTAAGCCCATTGGATTTAATTTACTTAACGGGCCTAGTCTTTTTCGTTAAAAAGCCCATTAAGCCACGAATAAGCTTTTTTGACAAATAAGCAGTTTTGAAAAGTTCAATAAGCTATTTTTAACTTAATTAAGAAATAAAAACACTAAGTTTCGAATTTGGTGAATTTTGGACTAAATTTGCAAATTTTATAAATTTCGGGTTAAAAGTGTCAAGTTTATAAAGTTGAGGTAAAAACTGTCATTTTACAAACTTGAGGATGAAAAACTGATTTTATAAACTTTTGGATGAAAAGTGTAAAAATTATAAAGTTTTGGACGTAAAACGTAAATATATTTAACTTTGGACTAACGGTGTAACGCTAACGCCGTTAGATTAAAAAGTGTAAAAACTTGGAAAAGACAAGGGCCATATACTTTAATTAACATTTTTATTTTGACTTTTCATTTTACGATTGCACATCACGACGTTACATTTTATTTCAAACTATTATTATTATTATTATTATTATTATTATTATTAAACTTTACGTTATATATATATATATATATATATATATATATATATATATATATATATATATATATATATATATATATATATATATATATATATATATATAAAACTTAACTAAACTTACGATATTTTATCAAACCACAAGTTTTGCTATCGTTAAATCAACAACTCACGTATTCAAAAACTACTCGCGATTAAACTATTAAGACTATCAAACACTAAACTTGCCATATATTATCTATGTTGTGTGTGGAGCCGTTCCCTTATTACAAACTGAGTATCAATATTTTTACCACTATACCACTAAGGTGAGTTCATAGCCCACTTTTATATAACTGTTTTCGTGAGGAGATACATGCTATAAAAACTGAACACAAGTATTTTTTTTCTTGGTATGCTATGACTAATATTGTTATTGCTTAAGTACCTTATTGCCAAAAGTCCCTCATATCATGAACCTTAGTCACTTGTAGGGTGAACGTAAATAATTTTGGATAGATCTATTAGGGATTGACAATCCCCGTTTGGTCGCTAGAGGAAAGCTACCAAACGAACTTTATTTGAAATCTAATAGGTGACTGGCAAGAACCTATCCAGAGGGCCATTGTTACTATTATCCATCATATTTGATGAGATCTGTTAATCGGATGAGTGTCATGAGCTTAATGCAATAATAACTGATTTTAACTTATAATTGTAATTCGATGCAATTATCACTTATAGCTTGTGTTCAACTACTAAACTTAAACCTATGAATATCACTCAACTTTTGTTGATTTTTAGCATGTTTATCTCAGAAAACTAATGCGAAGGAGCTCAAGGCACGGAGTTGGCACTAAACCCTAACATGGGTGTTAAATAAAATGTTTTGTCATTCGCTTTCAATAATTCATATCTTCTATGATATGTTAAAACTAATGGAACAACTTTGTACTTGAATACTTGTTTTTAATGAATGATAAACATAATTTTAAAAATGTCTCTTTTGAGTCGTTTTCTATGATATTGACTTCGATCCTCTAAGTAATACCCCACAAAGTCTTCCGCTGCTTTAGTTGAAATTTAGGGGGTGTTACAGATTGGCATCAGAGCCAAGGTTATAGAGAACCAGGTGTATTTTAAAAACACTGGACTATAACTACGCTTTTAAAACGGACCATTTTTACAAAAGTCACGTTACGCCCTCCGTGCCTTCGCATCTCCAACAACGGTTAGAAAATGTTGTTTACCATACGAACTCTTATTAATGTTAACGTAGTTTATGATTATATTAATGACTTGCATTTACTATTCGGGATTAATACAGTACCATGTCGTCATCTTCCCATTCTATCACCTTTTCATCTGACTCGGACTCGGAGACTTCTCTCCCAATACCACCACCTCCATCACCTGCTCAGATTCTCCGGCATAAGCATGTGCGTCAACTTCAGATTTATGAGCCAGAACCCTTTGGTCAACCTTTCTGACGTTACGGAGAAGGTCCTGTCTGTAAGCACACTCCCCGGAAACGGGTGCATGCAACACCTACTCCACCTATACCACCACCATCTCCACCCCTACCTACTCCATTTGTACCACCGGCACCAGTGATATTTCCCACATCACCCATGACTGGAATTAGGCCATCACCGTCCTCATCCCTTGAACACCCTAGGACAATACGGCTATCCCCAGTTCCACCAACCACTGTCTTTTATCGACAGACCACCACTGTACCTTTATCAGCACCTGGTTCACCAACCATTACCTCACTATCAGCTCCACCTCGTAGGAGGCCTCGTATTGTGGTTTCATCTCTATCTGACCCTGGTGAGAAAATCGTAACCGAGGCTACTTCCCGTCCTAGGACCCGCAGGAGGGTCGATGCTCGAAGATGGTCTTTCTTACTTCCACTCCTTCAATACTGGAGATCTCAGGAAGGTGCTCCTAGTGCTAGGGAACTAGGAGAGAGTTCATTCTCAGCTGCTTCTAGGATTCTTCCAGTTACCGGAGAACCTATCCACCACACCATACCTTTACTAGCCGCTAGATTAGCCCGCCATGAGGATCGTCTTGATGACATTGTGAGAGTTATCGATGATTTCCCACTAGAGCAGGTAGAGGCTATAGGAGAAGATGTAGGAAACCTTGAGATTGGTCAGTTGGCAATGGAGGAGAGTTTCAAACTGATGAGCACTCGTCTGCAAGAGGCTATTGAGACGATACGTACCTTGGGAGGTATTGCTATCATGATGCAAGGAGAGATCGAGTCATAGGATGACGAGATCGACAGGATCAGCATTCAGGTCCTAAACCTGAGGAGTATGATTAGAGACACCAATGCTAGAGAGAGAGCCAGAGACTTGACAATAGAGACCATGATGACTATGATTGAAGACCTTCAGCACAGACTAGAGGATACACCAGGGAATCCATAGATCAGGGATATGTCATTATAGCTAAGAACTATCTTAGCCTGCCAATGTGGCACTAATAAAGGAATCTTGTATTATTATGTTTTCTTTGTAAAACGGATGAACGAGAAATTATTAATATTATGTTGTCAGTTACGTTGTAATATATTGATGTTGATCTATGTTTCTATGGTTGTTTCCTTATGCGTTGTTGTATTCTCATATATATATATATATATATATATATATATATATATATATATATATATATATATATATATATATATATATATATATATATATATATATATATATATATATTGTCACAGGGAATATCGGTCCATACAAACCAAACCAATCATTTATACTTCTATTGGGTGTTGTGATTTATTCAAGCATGTCGTGATAATTATTTATAATGTTATAAATTTTACGCGATAATTTTCCCAACATAACATGGTTATATATGATATTGATAGAATCATGGCTAAGATAAGGAAAGCCCTGCAACTACAACACCTGAGACCGCAACACCTGTAACTGAAACATCCACACCAACTATGACTCCGGCTGATATCGAGAAAGCAATTGCTGACGGTGTCGCTGCAGTTTTGGAAAGACAAAACGAAGTGAATGCACGCAATAGCGGCACTAGCATACCACCAGGAGGAAGTGGAACCTCTGTACCCCGCAAATGTACCTATAAAGATTTTATAGGTTGTCAACCAACTTTCTAGAAGGGTACAGAAGGAGTAACTGGACTTGCTCAGTGGTTCGAGCGAACCGAAACAGTCTTTCAAAGGAGTGGTTGTGCGGAAGATTGCAAGGTTACCTTTGCTATTGGAACACTTTTGCAAGATGCCCTGTCATGGTGGAATTCTATCACCCAAACTATGGGGATGACTGAAGCATTTCAACTCACCTGGGCCGAGTTCAAAGCAAAGATGCTGAGGAAGTACTGCCCTCGTGCTGAACTGAGAGAGTTAGAAGATGAATTTCACGAGCTAATAGTGAAAGGGATTGATCTTAGGACATACAACAGGAGATTCCAAGAACTATCGGCACTATGCCCCACTATGGTGCCAGATTTCGAAAGGACATTGGAAAAGTATGTCGAAGGACTCCCTCGGAGCATCGAAGGAGATGTTACCTCATCAAACCCACCAACTCTAGAAGTGGCAATGACCCTCGCTCAGAAACTGTTGGACCGAGAGGTCAAGTGTAACAAAGAACTCAAGCGAAAGCTTGATGACAAAAGGATCACTCACACCAAAAGTGGCAACCACTACAACAACAACTCCAACAATAACCACAGGAACAACAATCAAAACCGCCATAACTATAACAACCGCAACAATCAACAGAACCATAGGCAAGAAACTGGAGACGGGGGATATGCGGGTCCGAAACCTTAATTCCACAAGTGCAAGTTACACCACTATGGGCAGTGCACCATTAAGTGTACGAAGTGTCAAAAAGTGGGCCATCAAACCAAGGATTGCAAGATCCCCGCTATCGGGAGCAATTTGCAACCCGTGACACCAACATGCTACACCTGTGGAGAAGTTGGCATTTCAGGAGCCAATGCACCAAAGGAAATGGTTAGACGAGCAACGCTCGTGGGAGAGCATATGTGATGGGAGAAGGAAATGCACCACAAAACCCAGACGTAGTCACGGGTACGTTCTTACTTAATCATCATAGTGCTAAAGTATTATTTAACTCCGGAGCCGATAAGAGTTTTGTGTCTACTTCCTTTGCCCCCTTACTTAACATTGCCCCTCTAAGTTAGATACTGCCTATGATATCGAAATGGCCAATGGAGATTTAATTGGCATTGACACCTATCAGAATTGTACTATAACCTTACAAAACGAACCTTTTCCCATCAACCTCCTGCCTACTCAGCTAGGTAGTTTTGATGTAGTCGTCGGAATGGATTGGTTATCCAAACACCATGCTAGGCTCATCTGTGATGAAAAAGCCGTCCATGTTCCATTTAACGGTGAAACTCTCGTTATCCAAGGCGATAAGAGTAAACCACAACACAGTATCATCTCGTACATTAGAAAGGTGAAGTACATGAATCAAGGTTGTCAAGTATTCATGGTTCGAGTAACGGAAGATAAATCGAAGGAAAAACGACTTGAAGACGTTCCCGTCGTCAAGGAGTTTCCAGAAGTTTTTCCTGACGATTTACCCGGCCTTCCACCTACCCGCCAAGTAGAATTCCAGATAGATCTAGTGCCTGGGGCAGGACCGGTGGCAAGAGCACCTTATAGGTTAGCCCCGTCCGAAATGAAGGAATTGGCTGAACAACTAGAAGAATTGTCAGATAAGGGTTTCATCCAACCAAGTTCGTCACCTTGGGGAGCTCCAGTCCTATTCGTTAAGAAGAAAGACGGAACTTTCCGAATGTGCATTGACTACCGAGAATTAAACAAATTAACGGTGAAGAATCGATATCCACTACCCAGGATCGATGATTTGTTTGATCAACTACAAGGATCGAGTGTTTACTCGAAGATCGACTTAAGGTCAGGGTACCATCAACTAAGAGTTAAAGAGGAAGATATTCCCAAAACAGCTTTTAGGACTCGATACGGACACTTCAAATTTCAATTGATGCCATTTGGTTTAACCAATGCGCCCGCAGTGTTTATGGATTTGATGAATCAAGTATGCAAACCATACTTGGATAAATTTGTGATAGTATTCATAGATGACATCCTAATCTATTCTCGCAACGAGAAAGAACATGCGGAACACTTGAGGATCATCTTAGAGTTGCTCAAGAAGGAAGAGCTGTATGCCAAGTTCTCTAAGTGTGATTTCTGGATTAGAGCTGTACAATTTCTAGGTCACGTTATCGATAGTCAAGGCATCCATGTGGATCCGGCAAAAATCGAGGCCGTTAAAGATTGGGCATCTCCTACCAACCCCACGGAAATACGCCAATTCTTAGGTCTTGCCTGTTACTACAGGAGATTCATTGAAGATTTTTCAAAAATCGCCAAGCCTTTGACCGAGTTAACACAAAAGAACAAGAAGTACAGTTGGGAGGAGAAGCAGGAATCGGCTTTCAAGTTGTTAAAACAAAAACTTTGTGAAGCACCAATTTTAGCACTACCCGAAGGAAGTGAGGACTTCGTGGTATACTGCGACGCGTCATACCATGGTTTGGGTGCGGTACTGATGCAAAGGGATGAAGTAATAGCTTATGCTTCACGATAACTCAAGACGCATGAAGTGAATTATACAACTCATGATTTGGAATTAGGAGCAGTAGTATTTGCTCTTAAGATATGGAGACATTATCTATACAACACCAAGTGCACGGTATACACAGATCACAAAAGTCTTCAACATATCCTAGATCAGAAGGAGTTGAATATGAGGCAACGCCGATGGTTAGAATTGCTTTGTGATTACGATTGTGAGATTTGCTACCATCCTGGAAAGGCAAACGTTGTGGTAGATGCCTTAAGCAGGAAAGAACGAATAAAACCTCTCAGGGTCCGATCCTTGGGAATGACGATTTGTTCGCCTCTTCCATCGCAAATACTTCAAGCACAATCCGAAGCTCTTCGAGAAGAGAACAGACCAAATGAAAGAATATACGGCATGCCAGAGAACCCAAATGGTTTTGTGAAAAGATCGAACGGAATGCTCTGTTTTAAGGAAAGAAGTTGGGTTCCTCTCTATGGAGGTATACGTGGACTCATCATACATGAGTCGCACAAATCAAAGTACTCCATCCACCCAGGTTCTGACAAGATGTACCAGGATCTCAAGAAACTCTATTGGTGGCCAAATATGAAAGCCGACATAGCAGAGTATGTCGGAAAATGTTTAACTTGTGCAAGAGTAAAAGCAGAATATCAGAAACCATCAGGATTGTTGGTACAACCAGAACTTCCTATGTGGAAATGGGAATGGATTACGATGGACTTCATCCCAAAACGTCAACAGGATATGATACCATATAGGTCATCGTTGATCGTCTCACCAAATCCGCTCACTTTCTACCTATCAAAGAAACCGACGAAATGAATACACTCTCACAGTTGTATTTAAAAGATATTGTTACCCGACATGGAGTGCCTATCTCCATAATTTCTGATCGAGATAATCGATTCATGTCTCACTTCTGGAAATCGTTACAGAAAGCTCTGGGTACTAAATTAGACATGAGCACAGCAAACCATCCTCAGACCGATGGGCAAAGTGAAAGAACCATCCAAACCTTAGAAGACATGCTCCGAGCATGTGTGATCGACTTCAGAAAAGGTTGGGACAAACACTTGCCGTTGGTAGGATTCTCTTATAACAACAGTTATCACGCTAGTATTAAGGCGGCACCATTTGAAGCACTGTATGGAAGAAAGTGCAGATCACCCGTTTGTTGGGCCAAAGTTGGTGACATACAACTCACCGTGCCCGAACTCATTCATGAGACAACGGAGAAAATAGTTAAGATCAAACAACTACTGCAAGCTGCAAGAGACAGGCAGAAGAGCTATGCCGACATAAGACGAAAACCTATGGAATTCCAGGTTGGAGATAGAGTAATGTTGAAAGTGTCTCCTTGGAAAGGAATGATACGCTTTGGAAAGCGTGGAAAGTTAAACCCTAGATACATCGGACCATTTAGCATCCTAGAACGGATTGGACCAGTGGCATATAAGCTAGAGCTGCCAGAAGAACTTAGCCGAGTACACCCTACCTTCCACGTGTCTAACCTTAAGAAGTGTTTATCCGATGAATCTCTCGTCATCCCACTCAAAGAGATTCAACTCGACGATAAACTTGTCTTTACAGAAGAACCAGTAGAAATCATGGATCGGGAAGTCAAACAATTAAAACAAAACCGTATTCCCATAATCAAAGTTCGATGGAACTCTAAGCGAGGACCGGAATACACTTGGGAGCGCGAGGACCAGATTCGCGCCAGGTACCCTCATCTATTTCTCTAGACACCCCTGACAACCATCTTAGACTAGAATTCCGCGACGGAATTCAGAATAAGGGGTAGGTACTGTAATCTCCCGTAATTTTTCCCTATGAATAGTAAAATTTAATCAAAGACTAATATATCATTACGTTAATTAATAACGTTTTTACCAATAACAAAATTTTTGTTTATCAAATATGCTATGTTACTCGAAATCACTACGATATTTATAATCCCTTTTTCCTCAGAACGATGCTCACACATGTACCACTATAGTCTAAAAATCGCGAGAATATTAAACTTTTACCACATACGAACTTACGTAACGTATTTTAACAAAACGCGTTCGACAACTTCCGGACTCACATAAACGTCTCACTAAATATTTACTAAACCTTTCACTAATCACAAACTAATTATTTTTATTAATCCTAATTACACCTAACCGGACCCTTAATTAAGTTACTAAGCCCAATATTATTTTCGGCCTGTTACTATTCACAGCCCACACGAAATTGAGCCCAAACCTCTTATAATTATTTTGTAAAATGCGACTAGACCAAGCCAAAAACGCACGTCGTACTCCAAAATCTTACACACGACACACACATATTTTTACACATTCTCATTTCTCACCTAGCCAACTTTGAGTATGTCGATTCTCAGCTTCCCATATCGAGTCTAACAACATTTTTACTAGGCAAAATGTTTTGTCCAAAAATGGTTTCATACAATTTCAACTAATCCAAAAACTAAACCGTTTTGAACCCCGTTTGCTTCTATCAAGTTCTAAAACCATTTCTAAACTCAAACTCACGTTTAAATATTACATTTGATCCCTCATCACCAATTCTAGCCGAACATGCAAATCGTTTACAAAATAAATAAGTAGTCGACATGTATTTTTTTAACAAAAGAGTACTCCCTCTTTTCATGTACACACACATGCATATTTTATGATCCTAGGCAAAGTACTACATGATTTTTAAAACAAATTCACAAGTCCGATCCATTTTTATAATGATCACCCACACGTTTCTTTTGAACAAAGAGTATGTCGATAGCTAGAAACAAAAGAGGAAAACATGTTGCGTCTTACACTCTCAAGACTTTTGGTAAACATGTAAACATCCCATCTCATTAATTTTGGTCACTAGGATACTCAAAAGTCCATATTTATACGCCATGCATGCATGCACTCATTTACCACCTTCATGCAAATCAAAATTTACAAAAAACTAAGTCCTAGTGTTAGTTCCTACTCCAAAACGCTTTGGCTAGAGCACAAGTATTCCAATCGGGTCTAGGAGGAACGAAGCATTGTTTGTGAACCTTGGTCGAGTCAACACTCACGCTACACTCTCGTACTACCCTCCCCTCGACTCTACGTATCATTTTACCCCACCATTTTGGTGTAGTATGTCTCATACGACCTTTTTCAATCTTTATCTAAACGTACATTTTGATTATTTTCGTATATAACACTAACTCTTGCACTTTATTACTCGTAATCTATTAAAACGACACATACGTATTTTTCATCCATCTATATATTTAATACGCTATTTATCAAGACACATAAAGTTTTGAACCTAAGACTCACGTATAGACAATTTTTGAGACACATTTCTAAGTAACATCGAACCATGCATTGCATGCAAAACTCTTAAAAATTTTCTAAGTCTTTTTACTTAAAAACTCGTTCCATGCAAGCCTAGAAACGAACGCATATCTTTAAATCCAACGTAACGAGCCTACCATTTTATTTCATAATCTATTAGACCACCTAACAAACTATCGATTTCGTGTAGAGCACTTGTAAAAATACTCGCGTCTCGAACCCCAAAATGATACCAAGTATATCGACTTGAAACTATTTTCGAAAACTAATAAATACCGATTGGGCCTTAAGGCCCAATCAGTCGAAAATAAGCCAAACGTATAAGTTGTCTTAATAAGATGTTTAGTAATGTTTTTAGTATCCTAAGATAAGCCCAAAACCAAGCCCAAAACTTTCGTAAGCCCATTGGATTTAATTTACTTAACGGGCCTAGTCTTTTTCGTTAAAAAGCCCATTAAGCCACGAATAAGCTTTTTCGACAAATAAGCAGTTTTGAAAAGTTCAATAAGCTATTTTAGCCTTAATTAAGAAATAAAAACACTAAGTTTCGAATTTGGTGAATTTTGGACTAAGTTTGCAAATTTTATAAATTTCGGGTTAAAAGTGTCAAGTTTATAAAGTTGAGGTAAAAACTGTCATTTTACAAACTTGAGGATGAAAAACTGATTTTATAAACTTTTGGATGAAAAGTGTAAAAATTATAAAGTTTTGGACGTAAAACGTAAATATATTTAACTTTGGACTAACGGTGTAACGCTAACGCCGTTAGGGTAAAAAGTGTAAAAACTTGGAAAAGACAAGGGCCATATACTATAATTAACATTTTTATTTTTACTTTTCACTTTACGATTGCACATCACGACGTTACATTTTATTTCAAACTATTATTATTATTATTATTAAACTTTACGTTATATATATATATATATATATATATATATATATATATATATATATATATATATATATATATATATATATATATAACTTAACTAACTTACGATATTTGATCAAACCACAAGTTTTGCTATCGTTAAATCAACAACACACGTATTCAAAAACTACTCGCGATTAAACCATTAAGACTATCAAACACTAAAACTTGCCATATATTATCTAGGTCGTGTGTGGAGCCGTTCCTTTATTGCAAACTAAGTATCGATATTTTTACCACTATACCACTAAGGTGAGTTCATATCCCACTTTTATATAATTGTTTTCGTGGGGAGATACATGCTATAAAAACTGAACACAAGTATTTTTTTTCTTGGTATGCTATGCCTAATATTGTTATTGCTTAAGTACCTTATTGCCAAAAGTCCCTCATATCATGAACCTTAGTCACTTGTAGGGTGAACGTAAATAATTGTGGATAGATCTATTAGGGATTGACAATCCCCGTTTGGTCGCTAGAGGAAAGCTACCAAACGCACTTTATATATTTGAAATCTAATAGTTGACTGGCAAGAACCTATCCAGAGGGCCATTGTTACTATTATCCATCATATTTGATGAGATCTGTTAATCAGATGAGTGTCATGAGCTTAATGCAATAATAACTGATTTTAACTTATAATTGTAATTCAATGCAATTATCACTTATAGCTTGTGTTCAACTACTAAACTTAAACCTATGAATATCACTCAACTTTTGTTGATTTTTAGCATGTTTATCTCAGAAAACTAATGCGATGGAGCTCAAGGCACAGAGTGGGCACTAAACCCTAACATGGGTGTTAAATAATATGTTTTGTCATTGGCTTTCAATAATTCATATCTTCTATGATATGTTAAAACTAATGGAACAACTTTGTACTTGAATACTTGTTTTTAATGAATGATAAACATAATTTTAAAAACGTCTCTTTTGAGTCATTTTCTATGATATTGACTTCGATCCTCTAAGTAATACCCCACAAAGTCTTCCGCTGCTTTAGTTGAAATTTAGGGGGTGTTACATTTAAGTTCATTTTCAACCTAAACATTATGTATATTGGATCCTACACACCAGCCCATACCACGTTTTAAATGATAAATCCTTTAAGTAAATATTCAATCCAGTCTAAAACAAACATATGAAATATAAGGCCCGTGAGTAGATCAAGCAAATTCAGTCCAAAACAATACCAGGTATACCCATATATGTTATAATCCTCATTTTGACCTAATATTTCTCATTCATAGTAAAATCTACCTCTCTCTTTTCTCCCATCTAGAAACTCTCCTAATTTCATCTTCATCTTATCAAAACTCATCTCAGATCCATCACCAAACATCAACAACCGAACATGAAAACTTCATAATCGATTATCACAAACACAAACACTCAACCTTACCGTGACCTTTACATCTATTCAGCTCATGTCGAATCAAGATAGCGTTTATATGGAGGCTTCAAGATCCTTTGGAGGGTACTCAGGTAGGGTCGACTTGCTATTTCGTGTTTCATTTGAACCAACCAAGAGAAGATAGTAACATAATTGTTATTAATCTAATCTTTTTAGTTCGGATAATTAACTGAAGCGTTAGCTTCAAATATGGATCAGTGATGATGTAGTTTCGTGTGTAAGCTGATATAGAGATCGATTTGATGAGGTATGAAGATGGGTTATAGTTAACTGATGTTGTCGATGAGGTTAGGATAGACATGGATTTGGTTGTTGGAATTTGGACAGGTTTTGGTTAAGGTTGTGACAATGTATAATCAATAGTCTTGTATTAATTTTCATATTTGTTTTGGCAAACTGAAGTCAATATAGAGTAGTAGTATTTGGATTTCGTCAACTGTCTTCTCACCTTCTTCATTTTGTTTCTTCTTAATCTTACGCGTAAACCATCATCTTATGCGTAAAGCTTAGCCGTAAACACCCTTATGCATAAAAACTGTCTTGTGCGTAAAAACCTTTGCGTAAGCATGACTTATGCGTAAACATGATATTTTGCGTAGACCATGTCTTATGCGTAAGTATTACGCGTAAACTTAGAGTTTTATGCCTAAGATGTACCTTACGCATAACTTTCCAAGCTATGCATAACAGATTTGAAAAGTTGCGCATAAACCTAGGGTTTTTTGCTTAAACTTGAACAGCTTATGCGTAAAACGATGGTTTTTACCCTTTGATCGTTTTTCGGTGAGATTCCGACCAGATTCCGACCATCTTTTCCGGCTACTTTTACAGACCACGTTTTGACCAGTTATTTCAGACCTCTAGATAACCTTTTTGCCTTCATTTGACCACAAATATTCCATGGGATTTGGTACAACATAAAAGTCACAGAATATGATATAATAAAAAACTGATAACTTGTGACAGAAAGACACAATAAATGACTGTTTGACCAATTTATTAGATATAACAATCTGTATTAAACTGTAACACATACAAATATTATAGACGAGTTGAAAGTTGTAATAAAACAGCTTAGAAATAGATTCGAACCAGAAAATATACGATTTTGACAAGATGAAATCCATAAAAATCAACCAAAACTAATAACCAAGGCTCTAATGGCACTTGTAGGATCGTAGTATTGATTGATTATTGTGATTCGGGAGGTCGGGGAAGATGAAAGTAAAGGTTAGCCATTGTAGTGAGAGAAAGTAGAGAGAGAACGGAAACTAATGTTTTATTAATAAGAAAGATGAAAGGAAATTGCACACAAAGTCTCACCCTCCTAGTGAAGTCTAGGAGGGCTTATATAGCCTAACATAAATATACTATTGCAATATTACATAACAAGTCCTTGTGTTTTGGCTAAATGGGATAACTAATGTAATCCCGATAATGTTGTCACATTTAACTGTTAGGAGTGATCCCAACAACTATTCTTAGAAACACCAAAATATTATAGTTTTGATATAGACCATTATAACTTATAATCATAAGTTGATTGTTGTTGCAAATCTTTGCCATATTTGTTAGACGATTAGTATTATTTTTAGGCCCGTTATGTATTTGGCCCATATTATATCTTATATATTATCTCATGTACCGAACATATTATGATTTTAATATATGATTTCCTAATATTCTTCATAGTATCACAGCCTAAATTCGATCCACATCAAACCTAACCCTAAATTTTTTTAGTCGCTTTGCAGTTTTTCTTTTTGCTTCGTTTCAAGGTTATTGTTTGTCAACCATGTGTGTAGTCGACCGTGTGTGTTGTCGACCGTGTGTGTTTATTTGTCGACCTCTGTGTTGTCGACCACGTTTCCAGTTTTTTCTCGATTGTTTTGTTTTTCACCTGCAAACCCTAAAACTCTCACAATAAACCCTAATCCTACCCACGACTCTACTACAATATGTATTACTACAACCATACATCTACATAAAACCCTCCCACTAGCTTCAATACTATACCATCTAATGTTTTGACACTGACTGATATACAAACCGTGCAAAGTCTCATGGTTAAACTTGGGATGCAGGGGAATACTTGTGTTACTTTAAATATTGGGACTCCTTCTGTGGCAAATACGTCTACTTCAAGTACACCTCTTGCTTTACATACTGGCCATTGTCCAACCCCAGGTTATGTTTTAACGCATAGTCCACCTAGTTATCCACTTATGGCCCATTCCACTTTAAATAATCCAGGTCATGTATTTTTTCCAGCAAGTATACCAAATCAATTTGGACCCCCAGGTATGCCAAGTCAGTTTCAACCCCCAGGTATGACAGGTCAATTTGGACCCCCAGGTAAGACAGGTCAGAATAGTCCTATGCTTAAGCAGGTTCACTATCGTGCGACATGTTCACAAGGTAGGGGTCACAACAGTCCAACGGTTTAGCAGGGGTTTATGGCAGGTTCATTTGGCTTCCCGGGTCAGAATGTTCAATCTGGGCAGCAAGTGGTTGCGGGTCAACTTGGTCAAACTGGTCAACCAAGTAGCATGGGTCTCGCGGGTCAAGAAACTTTTTTACCACATGCTTTTACTGCCGGCACTCTACCGGTTCCTACTTTCGGTAATTGGATATGGACATAGCTGTGTCCTCACATCTTAATGATAATGTCAATAATCTTAGTGATGTTTTTAATTGGTGTATTTATTCATATGTTGATGTTGGTGACAAACATTCTATTCCCGTTACTAACTCTCGACATAATATTTTGCCTACACCTTTTCGCCTTCTTCATTTAAATAATGTTTAAATTACTCCTAATATAGTAAAAAATTTGATTTCCGTTCGTCAATTTATTTGTGACAATTATTGTACTGTTGAATTCGATCCTTTTGGTTTTTCTGTTAAAGACTTTCAAACTTGTCGGGTGCTACTCCGCTGTGATAGGACTAGAGATCTATACCCTGTCACGTAGCCCTCTCCCATTCCTCAAGCTTGTCTCACTAGTCAGTATACGTGGCATCAACGACTTGGCCATCCAGGAAGTGAAGTGCTACGCCGTGTTATTTCCAATAATTCTATTTCGTGTAGTAAGGAGAAGTCTCCCGTGCTTTGTCATGCGTGCCAGCTTGGCAAACACGTGAAACTTCCGTTTGTTAGTTCTTCTACTTTCGTTCAGTCTTCTTTTGACATTGTTCACTCGGATTTGTGGACTTCCCCAATTCCAAGTCTGTCTGGTTTTCGGTACTATGTTTTATTTTTCGATCATTATTCACAGTTTGTTTGGGTTTATCCTTTAGTTAATAAATCTGTTGTTTTTCGAAATTTATGTTGTTTCGTAATTTTGTTAAAACTCAATTTAAGAGTGACATTAAGTCGTTTCTGTGTGATCATGGTGGTGAATTTGATAACCCCTCCTTTCATAAATTATTTGCCGACAATGGGATTCCATTTAGATTTTCTTGTCCACGCACTTCCAAATAAAATGGAAAATCTGAAAGGATGATTTGCACCATTAATAATCTAATTCGAACCTTACTGTTTCAAGCTCATCTCCCTCCTAACTATTGGGTTGAATCCCTCAACATGTTCGTTTACCTATTGAATATATTACCATCACGTGCCATTGATAATGAAGTCCCATACACTAACTTATAGTCTTTTACGTGTTTTTGGGTGTGTTTGTTACCCTCATCTTGATGCCGACCACAAACTTGGAGCCCGTGCTACACCTTCCATCTTTTTGTGCCACGCTACTAATCATCGTGGCTACCGTTGTCTGAACCTCAACATCAATAAAATTATCATTTCATGACATGTTATTTTTGATGAAACAGTTTTTCCGTTTGGTTCCACGACACACAATGTCAGTCCCTCGTATGATTTTTTGGAAGACACCTCAAATTTAATTTCCAATATAATCAAACACTCACCTACGTCTACAACTGCTTCACCTCAACCTCAACCTAACATGCCTGCTCCTACTATCCACACTGATGAGCATAATTCTCCTACACACGGTCCACCTTCCATAACTGCGCCTCATATTACCACCCCACTTCCCACACATGTCCCTAACCCATCTAACCAAACATCACAGTCAGCTTCTCCTTCCATTTCCCCTGCTCCACCAACTCCACCTGTTAACCCTAACCCAATTTTGATTCACCCCATGGTCGCACATTCTCGTGTCGGGACTACTCGGCCTAATCCTAAGTATGTTGGTCTTGTGTCTACTGTTTCTCCTTCAGCTAAGTCATATAAGGATACTTTTAATGATTCAAATTGGCGAAATGCTGTGTATGATGAGTATAATGCACTTATTAAGAATAAAACTTGGAAACGTGTACCTCGACTTGAGGGTGTCATTGTTGTTAGTTGTATGTCGTTATTTCGCCATAAGTATTTGGCTGATGGCACTCTTAGTCGATACAAGGCACGTCTTGTTGCCAAAGGTAGCACACAGATTGAAGGAGTCGATGTTGATGAGAGTTTTAGTCCGGTTGTTAAGCCGGGCACAATTCGGACTGTTCTTAGCTTAGCTATTTCTCGACATTGGCCTGTTCACCAGCTGGATGTCAAGAATGCGTTTTTACATAGTGATTTGGCTGAAACTATTTATATGCATCAACCTCCCAGTTTTTGGGATTTATAGCATCCGGATTATGTTTGTTTATTACAGTGGTCTCTTTATGGTCTTAAGCAGGCACCTCGGGCATGGTTTCAGCGGTTTGCTACTTACATTACTAAGGTTGGCTTTACTCCTAGCCGGTGTGACTCATCTTTATTCATTTATAGACATGGTGATGATACTCCATTCTTGTTACTTTATGTGGATGATATTGTGCTCACCGCTTCCTCTGATAGTTTATTACTGTAATACCTAAGATTTTAAAAACATGTAAAAAGACCAAAATGCCCTCATAACTTAAAATCATAAATAAATAAGTATAAAATACCAAATAAGCTCTATTAATTTTACAATAAATTATGTATGACCATAAAAATTCAAGGAAGTTTATAAAATGTAATTTTATGTTTTAGGAGCATATATTATCCGATTTAGAATACAAGAAGATCCGAAAATAACTTGTACATAGTATTTAACATGATATGGGCTTAATATTTATGGTTTTGGGCTAAACTAAATATGATAATGGATCCCTTGACCCATATGACTCTCTAAACCGACCTTAACCCCTCCCTATCAATGAAACTCGGTCTATCATACCCATACACTACTTTTACGCTTTCCACAATTCTAAACCCTAAAACAAAGTTTCAGTTCTCCTTCTTGGTTGTAAGTCGACACAATTCACAAGGTTCTAAGAGTGTTGCATATTCCATTCGAGCACATAAGAGCTAGGTAAATCTCCACAATCTTTTCTTAGTAATTATGTTATGTATGCATGAACTTAAAACAACAATTACAAGCTGTTTTAACATAAGTATGTAACAAACAAGTGAATGTGATTTTGTATGTGTCGAGTGTATACATAGGATTAACAGGCTGTGGTGCTATCTTTTTCATGTTTGTTGAGTGAGTTGAACCTGCTAGTGTCGAGTTGCTTAAACCTAGGTTATAGTAGGTCACTTGGCTAATTCGAATGAAAAGAAAACAACTAAGGTTTGTGTTAGGTTTTCATGCATGTCGAATTAAAAGTAGTGGTTGCATTGGGTTGCTGATCACGACAGAAACAAAAGAAAAGGAACAAGGGTTTGCGTTTGTTTTGTGTTGCGACAGGAAAAAGAAAAACAAAGAGTGTCTTGTTGTGTTGCTTGTGTCTCGGCCAAGGGTGGAAAACGAGGGTGTTTGGGTGTGTGGTGTGTGTCGCAGGAAAAAGAAAACATCATGGGTTTGCTTGGTTGTGTCGAGAACAAGGAAAACAAAAAGGAAGAAAACTAGGGTAAGGGTTTGGATTAATTATGGATGTTAATGATTAAGTAATGAATAGAAGGTAATGAAGAGTAATTAATAACTAGGTTTAGGGTTTTGATAAAATAAAAAGGGTTCGAATGGTTCTATAGAAAATATAAAGGTGAGTTTGTAATTATTGAAATGTGAAGGTTTGTTGTAAACTCTATATAACTAAAGGGTTAATTATATAAATTAAGTCTAAGGGTGTAATGAATAATATTTGATAATTTGAGGAGTTATTTGGATAAAATATAAACAAGGGGGATGAATTGCAAATTATATAACTTAAAGGGTGTAAATTGTAAATTACTAAAACATAAGGATTCATTCGTAACATATTAAAGTTAAAGGACTAATTTGGATAATAAGTAAACTACTAAAAGGGAACGTTACTAAAGTGGAAGAAGATTTAACATGTAATATAAATAAGTAAATAATTGAACAAGTTATTAATGAATAACACATCGTGTGTAGATTTCTGAAGAAGAAGTACTATTTCGTTATTTGAATCTTTCTACTTCTGTCAACTTTGCTTCTGTTCGAGGTACGGATATTATGACCTTATCCTTAAGGTTTCCTTTGTGATAGGAACTTCGATATGAACCCTTGCTATGAACTCTCTATTATGAACCTTTGACATGAATACTTTGTTATCTAAACCTTTTGATATGACAACTATGTTTTTAACCTTTATTATTAACTTTATGTTACCTGAGCTTCACTAGGCATGGGGGTTCCATGTCCATGTCATAGATGCACCTATGGCATGACTCTAGGGCAGTAGAGTGATGTTCTGCCACGTCCCCTCCGTTATATATGAATGTGCACTAATTTTCAGGGGCGTGTGGATGCATCCTAGATCTGTTTTCTGTTATGATATGATATGATTCTGTTTAGTGACTGGTTGTATGTGCAATGTATTCCTTTCACTTCCGGTACATTGGAGCTAGCTACTCCTTGTACAATTTATGATTTGACGGTGATATGATAATGATATGTTTCTGAGCTCATGGTATATTCTGATTCTGTTTAAACAGGTGACTGTATAGATTCCTTATTTAACCAATACATTATATTTCCGTATTATCTGTTATACCTAAATATGTTTCCCCAAATTATACATCTGTTCTTCATCATTTATTTCACTTCACTTTTGTTATATCCGTTCACTAAGCTTTCGTAGCTCAGCCGCATTTCTTTTCTCCACGGCAGGTATTCAAGATAGATTTTGGGATAGTTTTCTGGGCTTGAGTGTAGAACTGAGTGAAGAATTTGACCATAGTTATTTGAAGTAAGTTATTTATGTAAGTTTTCTGCTTTTGATCTATCTGTTTGTTTTGTTGTAACACCATAATTTGTGACATTTTTTACCCTTATCAGGTTGGGGTGTTACAATTATGGTATCAGAGACAGGTTGATCGGCTGATTCATTAACCGTAGAGCTTAGGCTATGACCTGTGAGGATTGGGTAGACATTAGGTCTCCTTCTGCGTACTTTCTTTTCCGAACTCTGTCCTTATTTTGTTTTGGAAATCGTTTTAATGATCGTTCAGATGGAGCATTGATGCGTGGAATTGCGCCCTCGCAAAAGGTTTTACCTCTCAAGGGATCTTGATAAGCTTGCAATCCCCACCAGGCAGTGTTCTTGATCGTTGTAGTATAGTATAGTGACAAGTACCGGGGGATTGATCGTTCAACTCAAAGAATAGTGTTCGTTAGGATTGAAATTAATCTAACTAGGTCTAAAGATGAAGGATGATTCTTTTTGTGTTTTTATATTTTATGAAAAGCAGGTGAAAATCTCGGGTTTTGGAAGAAGGGGCGGAATTAGTTACTAATCAACTAACCCAAAAGCTACTAATTAAACTAATATGCAAGAAAATTAAATTAAGATTCTACAAGGGAAGTGAAGCGTATCTACCTATGATGTATTACTCCTTGCTAGCTATCCAATTCTACCTATTGAATTGTCACACCTTGTTTTAATTGATGGGTTGTATTCCTTAATACCATTTGTAGGGCCGTGTACGATATTCCCTAACTCTATAGGCTTCTACTTCATTCGAGGTCCACCCGACTACTAGCTCCTAATGTAGTATCACTAGCAGTTGCCTACGCATTAAATACAACCAATAAATCATAGTACACCTCCGATCATCTTTCTTAAGACGTTCAAGCGAGTTACCAAATGGAAGTCTACCAGTTTTCTTAAGCCTAACATCGATATCAATCAATCAAACAAGAGACAATAGGAAACAAGAATTATAAGCTAAATTAACTAGACCTATTGAAGTTGTCACACCTTAATTGATGAAGATAGACACAAACATCAACAAAGACATCAATAAGATCTAATCAATTATATACAAGTTTCACACAATCAGAAGTAGACACAAGGAGAATTAGCCAAGCATAATTAATGAAGAACAAGCAACAATAATGATAATTGAAGACATGAATTAAGATAGAATCAACAAACCATTATAAGATGTTTATGGAGTGATTGAAACCCTCTAAGTTGCTGGAAAAATACTTACCTAAACCCTGGAATTGGCCTTAGGGTTTAGGGCTTACAAAAAGTGAAGTTATGATGTTATATTTATAGGCTAATTTCTGTCCGGCCCATCTTCATAGGGTATTTTCTGCCCGGCCCATCTTGATGGCGTCAGCCCAAGCCTTGACGGCATCAAGACCAACTTTTCTTCACCAAATTTTATATCTCTTCGTCCTCTTCGCGTGGGCTTTTGAATCACCTAAATCCGAGTTGGTATGCAAAAGTTATGACCAAAACAATATCAGCTACTCCGCGAGCAAGTTGTGATTGCCTTGATCATCTTGTGACGATTTCACTAAGGTTTCTTCTTGTGTAAGCCTTCTTCCTGATGTCGTCATTCTATAACATCTGACGTCATCAGGTTAAATCCTGACGCCGTCTTCTGTAATTTAACTCTGGGCTGTCACATGTATTCTGACCCTGACGGCCTTGGTGACGCCTTTCAGGCCAAATTGCCTTGAAATAGTTCTGGGCCGTCATGTGTATTTTCCATATCCACCTCTTTTGCCAAGCTTGACGCCGTCACTAGTAAACCCATTACGCCGTCAAGTACTGTTTCCAGCAAGGATTTTGAAACTTTGTCGATTTCTTCACTAAATTGCTCCAAAATCGTACAAAATGCTTCCTTTTCCAGAGTTCTTCTCAAAAGTACCTAAAATGACAAAAGGAACGATTTACGGAAATAATTGATCAAATAATTACGAATTCGGGCTTAAATGACCCCCTAAAAACCGTACACTTTTCGCCTTATCAAATACCCTTACACTTGAGATTTGGTTATCCTCAAGCAAATGCGCTTTTATTCTAATCAAAATACAAGTTAAGGGTCATTTAACACTAATATAAAAGTAATTACAACAAATAATCATTCCACTTAAAACCAAAAACAAGCACGGAGGTTATACACTATTACCTCATAAATAGCGTTTAGATACTAACATCTCTCGGGTGTAATAAAGTATATATCACAATAAGGAAATGGAAAACATCTCTTACTACCTGTCATAGCAAATAGATTACCATAGGCTTGGGAAAGGATCAAACCTCCACCACTTGGCGTAAGCACATAGGATAAACTATCAAAGAGGTCTTTTAAAGGGTTATAATGTGAGGTGTAGGGATATGATAAACACGGTTTTGTTGGATAAAGGCAATATTTACTGGTGGCGAGTTAATCATCCTGGTTAATTACATGTATAGCATGGCGTTGCTAAGCCAAGACTTGAATCGACTTAAACTAATAAATCAAAAATAACAAAAACATAAAACAAACATAAAATGAAACGGGATGGTAGTCCGTATGTTTTTCTCTTTTTTTTTTTTTCTATTTTTTTTCTTTTTCTTTATTTTTTTTCATACACTTTTACCCTACCATCCAAAATAATACATCATAGGGGATTTGCATTCCCCTTACACTTGAACTTTTACATACTTTACAATCAACTATTCTAATGACTCGAATTAAGATAATCAAAACACTTGGAGTACTTTTTAAGATTAATGCACATATGGGGGTAATATATGACGTTATTCCCCATTACTCGATAACACAAGTACTTTACCCATGAGTCCCAATCGTCCCAAAACAATATGTACAAGATATGACTCGACTTAGCAACCATGTAATCAATTAGACAATTAACTAAGGGTTTAAACAAATAACAATAATGCACTAAAGATGAGTGCATACACGGAAGGCTAAGGTGATTTGGTTGCACATTTGGGGTGGATTGTTAACAAATTCTTCCTTTAAGTAAAATGTTTAAAGTTAGAAACGAAAAGATAGGCTCGGAGGGGTGTATTAGGGGTATCGTGTACTAAAAATGAGTACAACGCAAAGATGTGGGAGAATCAATTGACTTTGTTAGTCAAGGTAATTGACTTAAATGGTCAAGTAATTATGATACGGGTTTAGCACAAGGGTGATCCTAATGCCTCTTATCATGTAGTAAATCCTACTACACGAACGTAGTCTCACTAGCGGTCTCGGGATGCATCACTAACGCAAATTCTGGAATCTAAATACCACCTGTACACTCATAAGCACTAATAATGAATGCTTTTCCTAACAAATCTAAAGGCGAACCTTACATATTTGGGTGGAAAATTTTTCTAAATTGTACGGTTTTTTGGTACTAGTCATACAATTCCTATCCATGAGACGCTCATTAATGTTGTAAAAAAATTTAAATTTGGCGCTAAAATTGCCCTAACAAGTATTTCTCTTAGTTTTATTACACACCTACTATTGAATAAACAAACTCAAGCATAATTGTATTCTCTAAAGTATCATCATTTACCCTCCCCTTACATTTAGGCTGAACATTGTCCCCAATGTTCAATAAAAAGATGTAAAACTAATGAAGGTAAAAGAAGGAAAACAAATACTCCCCTGATTCGTTCGGTGTGGATAAATGGATAACATGGTTAGATCCTCCTCCAAGAAAATGAACGTTGAAAGCTTCCCTTCCGAAATATAAATCATCTTCTTGTCCAATATAACCTGTTAAACCTGAAAAAAAAACAAACACAAAAACCCAAAGCATCAAACCGAACAAAGAAAACTCACAACTAGATGTAATTCCAGACTTAGAAATAAAAATGAAACAATTAAAGATATAATGCTTTTGGAATGAATATTTGCAAATTTCCTGGAGTTTATAAAACTAAAGATTTAACAAAAACTTTTACGACTCCGGCAGAAAAACAAAACTTGCAAAATTTCCAGAATTTTACACATGACGTCGTCAGGTGTTAATCCTGACGCCGTCATAAGTGACATGCAGAAATTCTTTGGTTAGTTTCCAGAAAATTTATGGAAAAACTTATGTCTTAACTCCTGGAAATCCTGCAAAATAATCATTATGACTCGATACAAGCATTTGACTCTAACAAATTCTAATATACACGTTCATTTAATATTGTTGTGGTTCATGTTCAATTTCTTTCTTAGAAAACAAATTTAGATTTCCCTTACACATACCTTTTGAAAAATACCTTTATATGTAGTTAAGACGAAGTTAAAAACAAAATAAAGCATTTTCACAATTTACTTTGAAATATGAGCCACAAACAATAAAAATAAAACATGCATATGGAAACAAACAATCAAACAAATAAAAAAGGGCTTGGGTTGCCTCCCAAGAAGCGCTTGTTTTTGTTCGAGTCACGATCCTGACTCTACCCTTATTTAACGGAAATAGGGGAGGTTTTCCCTACACTTTGGATTAAATGCGGGTGGAAGTAGCGATACACACCCTTAGGGTGGAAATATGCCACGTGAGGTGAAGGGGGTGAGTGAATGGCTTCCTTCATCCTAAAACTACCCGGATAATATTAGTTGATGCATGGGTCGGTTCTCTTTTGTCTCCTAGAAATATATCTAAGGATGGAAAGGTATGTAAAGATTGAGGTTCCGGTTCATCAACAGTAGGAAATTCCTTAGAACTAGGAGTAAGGTTATCACTACAAGTATTCAAACCTATATCCTCAAGTGGTGCTTGGTCCAAGGGTTCTACCTCCATCGGAATTCCTAAAGTTTCTTCTACTTCTTCGGGGTAAGTCACGGGCGGTGTGTGTACCTCAAATGATGGTTGAGTATTTTGTGGGCTTATGTTATTGACCTCATCATTCCACGTGTCAAGATCACCTATATCCTCATCATGTGTTTTGGTAGAATCTATCCTAAGCATTCTCCTAAGTATCTCATGTGCTTCTCTAGGCATCTCAACTTCAATGTCCGAATCATAAGGATCTTCCTCAATAATCTTATGTTCAATTTGCCTAAAGGATTCATCATGTGTTCCTTAAGATTCAAAGTCATTGGTCATAAAACCTAGGTCTTTTTGATCAATGTGATCATGCTCGGCGAAATCCTCCTCAATTGTTTTCTTAGGTAGTGATAACAGCAAACCTAGTGCTTCATCCAACTTATGGTTTGTTGCAATGGCTCTCTCCATAATTCCTTGGCAAACTAGGTCGCATTTCCTATTGGCCTCACTAAAACGAGATCTTAAACATGGAGGTTGTTCATAATAATCTATCCTAGGTGAAGGCTCATATGATTCATAGGTGTCTCTAAATGAGGTATTTTGAACTTCTTGGTGTTCTAGCCACTCAACCTTATCTTGCAATCTTAGATGTCTAAGTGAAAAGTCCATTTGAAGCAAATTACAAACAAAGTCACAAAGAAAAGATAGACTACGAGAAAGCTGCAAAATAAAAAGAAAATAAAAATCTCACTTGATAGGAATCTAATGAGTAAACCTAATCAAAATAAATTTCAACCTAAACAATAACTATTCCCCGGCAACGGTGCCAAAAACTTGATGCGTGGAATTGCGCCCTCGCAAAAGGTTTTACCCCTCAAGGGATCTTGAGAAGCTTGCAATCCCCACCAGGCAGTGTACCTGATCGTTGTAGTATAGTATAGTGACAAGTACCGGGGGATTGATCGTTCAACTCAAAGAATAGTGTTCGTTAGGATTGTAATTAATCTAACTAGGTCTAAAGATGAAGGATGATTCTTTTTGTGTTTTTATATTTTATGAAAAGCAGGTGAAAATCTCGGGTTTTGGAAGAAGGGGCGGAATTAGTTGCTAATCAACTAACCCAAAAGCTACTAATTAAACTAATATGCAAGAAAAGTAAATTAAGATTCTACAAGGGAAGTGAAGCGTATCTACCTATGATGTATTACTCCTTGCTAGCTATCCAATTCTACCTATTGAATTGTCACACCTTGTTTTAATTGACGGTTTGTATTCCTTAATACCATTTGTAGGGCCGTGTACGATATTCCCTAACTCTATAGGCTTCTACTTCATTCTAGGTCGACCCGACTACTAGCTCCTAACGTAGTATCACTAGCAGTTGCCTACGCATTAAATACAACCAATAAATCATAGTACACCTCCTATCATGTTTCTTAAGATGTTCAAGCAAGTTACCAAATGGAAGTCTGCCAGTTTTCTTAAGCCTAACATCGATATCAATCAATCAAACAAGAGACAATAGGAAACAAGAATTATAAGCTAAATTAACTCGACCTATTGAAGTTGTCACACCTTAATTGATGAAGATAGACACAAACATAAACAAAGACATCAATAAGATCTAATCAATTATATACAAGTTTCACACAATCATAAGTAGACACAAGGTGAATTAGCCAAGCATTATTAATGAAGAACAAGCAATAATAATGATAATTGAAGACATGAATTAAGATAGAATCAAAAAACCATTATGGAGTGATTGAAACCCTCTAAGGTGCTGGAAAAACACCTACCTAAACCCTGGAATCGGTCTTAGGGTTTAGGCCTTACAAAAAGTGAAGTTATGATGTTATATTTATAGGCTATTTTCTGCCCGGCCCACCTTCATAGGCTATTTTTGGCCCAACCCATCTTGACGGCATCAGCCTAAGCCTTGACGGCGTCAAGACCAACTTTTCTTCATCAAATTGTAGATCTCTTCGTCCTCTTCGCATGGGCTTTTGAATCACCTAAATTCGAGTTCGTATGCAAAAGTTATGACCAAAACAATATCACCTACTCCGCGCGCAAGTTGTGAGTGTCTTGATCATCTTGTGACGGTTTCATTAAGGTTTCTTCTTGTGTAAGCCTTCTTCCTGATGTCTTCACTCTATAACATCTGACGTCGTCAGGTTAAATCCTGACGCCGTCATGTGTAATTTAACTCTGGGCAGTCACATGATTCTGACCCTGACGGCCTTGGTGACGCCGTCAGGCCAAATTGCCTTGAAATAGTTCTGGGCCGTCATATGTATTTGCCATATCCACCTCTTTTGCCAAGCTTGACGCCGTCACTAGTAAACCCTTGACGCCGTCAAGTAATGTTTCCAGCAAGGATTTTGAGACTTTGTCATTTTCTTCACTAAATTGCTCCAAAAATGTCCAAAATGCTTCCCTTTCCAGAGTTCTTCTCAAAAGTACCTAAAATGATAAAAGAAACAATTTAGGGCAATAATTGATCAAATAATTACGAATTCGGGCTTAAATGACCCCCTAAAAGCAGTACACTTTTCGCCTTATCAGATACTCTTACACTTGAGATTTGCTTGTCCTCAAGCAAATGCGCTTTTATTCTAATAAAAATACAAGTTAGGGGTCACTTAACACTAATATAAAAGTAATTACAACAAATAATCGTTCCACTTAAAACCAAAAACAAGCACGGAGGTTATACACTAGCACCTCATAAATAGTGTTTAGATACTAACATCTCTCGGGTGTAATAAAGTATATATCACAATAAGGAAATGGAAAACATCTCTCACTACCTGTCATAGCAAATAGATTACTATAGGCTTGGGATAGGATCAAACCTCCACCACTTGGCGTAAGCACCTAGGATAAACTATCAAAGATGTCTTTTAAAGGGTTATAACGTGAGGTGTATGGATATGATAAACACGGTTTTGTTGGATAAAGGCAATATTTAGTGGTGGCGAGTTAATCATCTTGGTTAATTACATGTATAGCATGGCGTTTCTAAGCCAAGACTTGACTCGACTTAAACTAATAAATCAAAAATAACAAAAACATAAAACAAACATAAAATGAAACGGGATGGTAGTCCGTATGTTTTTCTCTTTTTCTTTTTTCTTTTCTATTTTTTTTTTCTTTTTCTTTATTTTTTTTCATACACTTTTACCCTACCATCCAAAATAATAAATCATTGGGGATTTGCATTCCCCTTACACTTGAACTTTTACATACTTTACAATCAACTATTCTAATGACTCGAATTAAGATAATCAAAACACTTGGAGTACTTTTTAAGATTAACGCACATATGGGGGTAATATATGATGTTCTTCCCCATTACTCCATAACACAAGTACTTTACCCATGAGTCCCAATCGTCCTAAAACAATATGTACAAGATATGACTCGACTTAGCAACCATGTAATCAATTAGACAATTTACTAAGGTTTTAAACAAATAACAATAATGCACTAAAGATGAGTGCATACACGGAAGGCTAAGCCAATTTGGTTGCACATTTGGGGTGGATTGTTAACAAATTCGTCCTTTTTGTAAAATGTTTAAAGTTAGAAACGAAAAGATAGGCTCGGAGGGGTGTACGGTATCGTGTACTAAAAATGAGTACAACGCAAAGGTGTGGGAGAATCAATTGACTTTGTTAGTCAAGGTAATTGACTTAAATGGTCAAGTAATTATGATACGGGTTTAACACAAGGGTGATCCTAACGCCTCTTATCATGTAGTAAATCCTACTACACGAATGTAGTCTCACTAGCGGTCTCGGGATGCATCACTAACGCAAATTCTGGAATCTCAATACCACCGGTACACTTATAAGCATTAATAATGAATGCTTTTCCTAACAAATCTAAAGGCGAACCTCACATATTTGGGTGGAAAATTTTTCTGAGTGGTACGGCTTTTTGGTGCTAGTCATACAACTCCTATCCATGAGACGCTCATTATGGCTAAAGCTTCACTCCTAAATGTTGTAAAAAATTTTAAATTTGGCGCTAAAATTGCCCTAACAAGTATTTCTCTTATTTTTATTACACAACTACTATTGAATAAACAAACACAAATGATTACTTTTCGTGTGGCTCGGTGGATCATAAGATTAGGGATTGTCCCAAGTATCAGGCTAATGATTACAATAAGAAGGCAAGGGAAGATAAGGAGATTCAACCACGGGATCGTGCACGCAACTAGTTTCTTTTGTTTCTTTCATTTTGATGTTAGACTTTGACTTCAATTTCTTTTTTCGGATTTCACTGATGTGATCGAATCTTTTGACTATTAAGTTTTTCCTTTGGAAGTTTCGTTTTATGACAATTCTGCGTATGATTGTTAAGTTATGATAAATTAGTTAAATTTTGGAATTATTGGTGCGATTGTTCATCATGATAGATCTGTTAGATCTCTGTTGCTTTCTGATAAGTTCGTTTTCTGTTCGACTCCATTGATGATGATTGTTTTGGATAAGAGAAGTATTATTATTCTGCTATTAGGTTGCTTATTCACGACTTGAGATAAAGTATGGTCATCATGATGGTATACTCATGTGATGCTGGTATTATGACGCCTGATCAACGTGATAATACTTACATCATATGACGTACCCTCATTGTGAGCATAAGATATTTCGGGAAGTGTTTGAGAAGCATCAGATTTCTGTTAGTTAGATTATCCGCGATTAGTGATACTTTTAGGATTTATTCGACCTATATGTAGGTTCTGCCTTCATCGTTAGATATCTGGATATGTTCAAATTCTCGTTGTATGTTTGTTGATTGTTTATCATTCGTTAAGAATTTCAGAACTCATTATAGAGTCTTCTATCGTTTGAAGTTCCGTACTCCATCTGTTTGCTGCTAGTACTTATGAGAAGTACTTTAGTTATTTGCTAAGAATGTAATCGTTGAATCGATTTCCGAACTATTCTGAATAAGATATGAAGTTATGAAAGTCCGATAAGAAAGATATGTCTGTTTGGTTGACATCTGTTGGAAAGATTTTTTGAATTGAGATTATTACTATAATCGAAAAATTCTGTGTTCATTCTGTTCTGGCAATTTCTGTAATCCGATTCGTTTCCGTTTAACCTGCTCATTCAATTTTTGCGAATGAAAATTTCTTTTTAGAGGGGAAGAAGTTGTAATACCTAAGATTTTAAAAACATGTAAAAAGACCAAAATGCCTTCATAACTAAAAATCATAAATAAATAAGTATAAAATACCAAACAAGCTCTAATAATTTTACAATAAATTATGTATGACCATAAAAATTCAAGGAAGTTTATAAAATCTAATTTTATATTTTAGGAGCATATATTATCCACTTTAGAATACAAGAAGATCCGAAAATAACTTGTACAAAGTATTTAACATGACATGGGCTTAATATTTATGGTTTTGGGTTAAACTAAATATGATAATGGATCCCTTGACCCATATGACTCTCTAAACCGACCTTAACCCCTCCCTATCGATAAAACTCGGTCTATCCTACCCATACACCACTTTTACACTTTCCACAATTCTAAACCCTAAAACAAAGCTTCGGTTCTCCTTCTTGGTTGTAAGTCGACACAATTCACAAGGTTCTAAGACTGTTGCATATTCCATTCGAGCACATAAGAGCTAGGTAAATCTCTACAATCTTTTCTTGGTAATTATGTTATGTATGCATGAACTTAAAACAACAATTACAAACTGTTTTAACTTAAGTATGTAACAAATAAGTGATCGTGATTTTGTATGTGTCGAGTGTGTACATAGGATTAACAGGCTGTGGTGCTATCTTTTTCATGTTTGTTGAGTGACTTGAACCTGCTAGTGTCGAGTTGTTTAAACCTAGGTTAGAGTAGCTCACTTGGCTAATTCGAATGAAAAGAAAACAAGTAAGGTTTGTGTTAGGTTTTCATGGATGTCGAATTAAAAGTAGTGGTTGCATTGGGCTGCTGGTCACGACAGAAACAAAAGAAAATGAACAAGGGTTTGCGTTGGTTTTGTGTTGCGACAGGAAAAAGGAAAACAAATAGTGTCTTGTTGTGTTGCTTGTGTCTCGGCCAAGGGTGGAAAACGAGGGTGTTTGGGTGTGTGGTGTGTGTCAAAGGAAAAAGAAAACCTGATGGGTTTGTTTGGTTGTGTCGAGAACAAGGAATACAAAAAGGGAAAAAACTAGGGTTAGGGTTTGGATTAATTATGGATGGTAATGATTAAGTAATGAATAGAAGATAAGGGTTTTGATAAAATAAAAAGGGTTCGAATGGTTCTATAGAAAAGATAAGGGTGAGTTTGTAATTATTGAAACGTGAAGGTTTGTTGTAAACTCTATATAACTAAAGGGTTAATTATATAAATTAAGTCTAAAGGTGTAATGAATAATATTTGATAATTTAAGGAGCTATTTGGATAAAATATAAACAAGGGGATTGAATTGTAAATTATATAACTTAAAGGGTGTAAATTGTAAATTACTAAATCATAAGGATTCATTCGTAACATATTAAAGGTAAAGGAATAATTTGGATAATAAGTAAACTATTAAAAGGGAACGTTACTAAAGTGGAAGAAGATTTAACGTGTAATATAAATAAATAAATAATTGAACAAGTTATTAATGAATAACACATCGTGTGTAGATTTCGGAAGAAGAAGTACTATTCCGTTATTTAAATCTTTCTACTTTTTCCAGCTTTGCTTCTGTTCGAGGTACGGATATTCTGACCTTATCCTTAAGGTTTTCTTTGTGATATGAACTTCGATATGAACCCTTGCTATGAACTCTCTATTATGAACCTTTGACATGAATACTTTGTTATCTAAACCTTTTGATATGACAACTATGTTTTGAACTTTTATTATGAATCTTTTGTTACCTGAGCTTCCTAGGCATGGGGGTTCCATGTCCGTGTCATAGATGCACCTATGGCATGACTCTAGGGCATTGGAGTGACGTTCTGCCACATCCCTTCTATTATATATGAATTTGCACTAATTTTCAGGGGCGTATGGATGCATCCTAGATCTGTTTTCTGTTATGATATGATATGATTCTATTTAGTGACTGGTTGTACGTGCAATGTATTCTTTTCACTTCCGGTACATTGGAGCTAGCTACTCCTTGTACAATTTATGATTTGACGGTGATATGATAATGATATGTTTCTGAGCTCATGGTATATTTTGATTCTGTTTATATAGGTGACTGTATAGATTCCTTATTTAACCTATACATTATATTTCCGTATTATCTGTTATACCTTAATATGTTTCCCCAAATTATATATCTGTTCTTCAGCATTTATTTCGCTTTACTTTTGTTATATCCGTTCACAGAGCTTTCGTAGCTCAGCCACATTTCTTTTCTCCGCGGCAGGTATTCAAGATAGCTTTTGGGATAGTTTTCTGGGCTTGAGTGTAGAACTGAGTGAAGAATTTGACCATAGTTATTTGAAGTAAGTTATTTATGTAAGTTTTCTGCTTTTGATATATCTGTTTGTTCTGATGTAACACCATAATTTGTGACATTTTTTACAATGGATTATTGCTTCTTTACATAAGGAGTTCTCTATGACTAATTTGGGTGCTCTTAACTATTTTTTGGGTATGCTAGTTACGCGTGACTCTACTGAGATGTTTTTGTCACAGCGTAAGTATGCTATGGAGATTTTGAAGCGTACACATATGGTTGGTTCTAACCCTTTTCGGACTCCTGTTGACACTGAGTTTAAATTGGGTGATGATGGTGATCCGGTTTCTGATCCTAAGTTATATCGGAGTCTTGCAGGTTCTCTTTAGTATCTCACATTCACTAGACCTGATATTACCTATACTGTGCACCAGGTTTACCTATATATGCATGATCCTAGAGAGCCTCATTTCTCTGCTCTCAAGCGGATTTTACGGTATATTCAGGGGACTCTGGCCTATGGTTTACTGTTATTTTCTTCCACTACTGAGTCCTTGGTTGCTTATTCGGTTGCTGATTGGGCTGGTTGCCCTACTAATCGCCGGTCTACATCTGGTTATTGTGTTTTTCTTGGCAACAACTTACTATCTTGGTCATCTAAGCGTCAGCCAACGCTTTCTCGTTCCAGTGCTGAGGCTGTGTATCATAGTGTTGCCAATGCTGTTGATGAGACATGTTTGCTTCGGAATCTACTTCGTGAGCTTCATACATCTTTGTCCTCAGCTACTATTGTTTATTGTGATAATGTGAGTGCAGTGTACTTGTCCTCTAATCCTGTTCAGCATCAGCGGACAAAGCACATTGAGATTGATATTCATTTTGTTCGTGAATTGGTTGCTACTGGTCAGGTTCGAGTTCTACATGTTCCTTCTCGGTTTCAGTATGCTGATATTTTTACCAAGGGGTTACCGTCCGCCTTGTTTGCTGAGTTTATTGACAGCTTAAGTGTTCGGTCTACTCTCGCTCAAACTGCGGGGGAGTGTTAGACGATTAGTATTATGTTTAGGCCCATATTGTATCTTATATATTATCTCATGTACCAAACATATTATGATTTTAATATACGATTTCCTAATATTCTTCAATTTTATGATAGATATATAACTTATAAACAATGTATTATTTGTAGAGTCTCAAACTTTTTCGTCTGTTCAATCAAAAGTAAGAATAAAGTAGGATAAATCAAGTGATTATTAAACACTACATATTAATTATATAAAAAGTATATATAAGTGTAGAACCGGTTTGACCTGGCGATTCAACCGGCCGAAGCGGTGACCCGATAAACTGGCGATTAAACCGGGTTTCAAAAATTGTTTTCTACAGTGTATCTACTTGTAGTAGGCTATGAGGCTAGCTGATGAAGAATAACAGAAAAATAGGTTCACTATCGTATCGTTTTGTTTACGTTTATTGGTTTAGTGGTTTTAAGGTTTTGCTTCGCATTTTACACACTATTGCACAAAGACATCTCTTTTTGCTTTTCTCTCAACAGTGTTTTGTGATTAACATATTAAAACGTGCTCCCTTTCAATAGAAATGCAGTTGAATATACACCATTAAATTTACTTCTGATATTGCATATACAAGAATTAGACAACATAAGACACAAGAATAGACGATAGAAGCTCGTGGTATATAATAGCTTCTCTAGTACATTGAACTTTTTAGAGTTTAATACACTGGCACATCAACGTGCCTTTGTCCGCATAAACTTTCACATTGATGACAAAGAGATAAGAGAAGTTTATGATCGGGAATTGTGACTGGGAAAAAAATTAAAGACCAACCAGGAGATACAGATCGGAAACACGTGGAAACAAACAATGGATATCTAGGACATGCTAAACATGCCAACTCCCGTTTCCAAGAAGTCTTGCAATAAATTATAGCATATCCGATCAGATAAAAAGAAACTTGAATTAATGATCAAGCTAGAGCCCTTGGTACACCGCGGTGTTATAGTCTCGTGTTATAGCGCTAGTTCTTTTCTTTATAATTTAAAACCTATGACAATAACCTAAAAACACTCTCACTAATCTCTCAGGTACACCTTTGCCCCCGCAGTCCAACTTTTTTTTTTTTTTTTTTTTTTTTTTTTTTTTTTTTTTTTTTTTAGATTTTTTTCATTTATCTAATAAAGCAACATATAAAAACTAAACACTACATTCTTAGAAGGGTTAATTATGTGAAAGCGTACTATACTTGCCAAGAAAATTACTTTTGCGTAGCGAACTAAAAAAAATCTTCTTTTGTACACTTATGTTGACACTTTTGTCTTCATGTGAGTAACAAAGACAAAAAATAAATTTGTGATGACCATTTTACACTAGAATTTTTGAAAATTGCATCCATCATCCCTATGCTAAATTACATAATTGGTCCCTGTTGTTACATTTCACGAAAATAATTTTTTTTTCAAAAAATATATTTTTTTGAAATATTTTTTTTGTCCAAATATTTTTGAAAATATCACGAAATTTTTTATTTTCGAAAATTCTTCTTTTTTTTTCGAAAATAATTTTTTTCCGAATATTTTTTAAAATGTCACGAAAATATTTTTTTGAAATTAATTTTTTTACAAATTTTTTTGAAAATGTAACGAAAACATTTTTTTTCGAAAATATTTTTTTCCGAAATAATTTTTTTTTCCGAAATTTTTTTAAAAAATTTTATTTCAAAAAAATTTCAAAATAAAAGGTATTTCGAAAAAATAAAATTTGAAAAGGAAATTTCGAAGAAAAAAAATAGGGATGGTGGACGCAATTTTCTCCTAACGACAGGGACCATTTATGTAATTTAGTCTAGGGACAGTGGATGCAATTTTCGTAAACTGCCAAGGACCATTTATGTAATTTGGAAGGGTAAAAGTGTCATAATACCTAAATAAAGACAAAAGTGTCAACATTAGTGTACAAAAGAAGATTTTTTTTAGTTCGCTACGCAGAAGTGATTTTTTTGACAAGTATAGTGCGTTTTCACATAATTAACCCGAAGTTGTTGAATAAATTATAGTATATCCAATCATAGCAATAGATAAAAAGAAAATTGACTTTAATGATCAAGTTGCTATTGGTTTAAACTTAAACCATTTTCTACACATTCTGAGCTAAAACCATTTACGAACACTTCCACACATCTTGAACGTGCTTTAAAAGCCCTAATCAGCATTGTTCTAAACTAGACTGGTCAACATATAAACGAGTTTCGATCATAGGACCCAATGAGAAACATATTACACGTAATACCCAGCCGAATAACGTTAAAATTCGACCGAAAGAACCAGGCAACATACCTTAATGCGTCATACATGCAATTTCTTCAAGGAAGCATACAAGTTAAAAAGGGGCGAATCTTATAACAATAAATAGAAACCAAGGATGAACAACCTTAACCAGTTTACCCGAGGTAAGATTAACAAGTAATTAAGTTCTGTTACATCAAAATATTGTACAAGAATGCAGTTGTTGTGATGACCTCACAATGGCTGGAAAAGGCGAGCTATCTTGGCTTCACGATATATTCTCATTCAACAAAATGTCAAAACTCTTTGAATCACCGTGTAACTGTCATACTTGTGAAAGATTGAGAAGGTATTGTTGCCCATGAGTAATGTGGATGCATATTTTTAGACGTTGAGTACACGTGAGATGGATGCAAGACTAGACTTTAGAATACATTAATCTCACATGGACACAACGCCTAAAGATATTGATTAACATATATTCCTCATGGACCATAACACCGGTGCAATTCGTCTGCACAAATCATACAAATCTCTTCATGATTGGTGTTGTTGATGTATATTATAAGACGTTGAATTCACGTTGCACAAGTACAAAAGAGAAGTTTAGCATGCTCTTGTCTCATATGGATTCAACGTCTCAAGGTATGCACCAACATTACTCGTAGATTAAATTAAGTGGTAACTAGCAGAATCCTTAAGTACGCAAATTTTGCACCGTGATATAAAAAGTTCAAACGTCATATTGGATAAGAATAAAAAAGCCAACAATCCTTCAATCCCATGAGTAACATTAATGCATATTTTAAGGCGCTGAATCCACGTGAGATGGATGCAAGACTAGACTTTAGAACACACTAATCTCACATGGACACAGCGCCTGAAAATATTCATTAACGTTGCTCGTGGACCATCAACACAAAATTACACACATACCTAAATCATGAGTGGTGTTGATGTGTAGAAAAGGTGAATTCGAAGGATTCTTATATTGATAATAACCAAATGATTACAACCCAAACTGATCTCAATCAGGAGGTACACAACTTGATCTCAATCAAGGATATCAAAATAAAGGTACAAAGATATGAAAAGGATTATATTGTGTATGTTATGCAAATGAGAGGAGAGCAATATATATAAACCATCAGCAGAAAAGATTCCCAAGAAGAGGACAACAAAACGGTAATATTGATTCCCGTTGTGAGAGAGAGAGCGAGCAGAATATGTAGCCCAGCTCAAAGGCTTTTGCACACAAGACAACTTCAGCCCTTGATCTTTTATTAGTGACAAACAGGCCCCTTTATATTTTTAACACTCCCCCTCAAGTTGAATGGCTGGATTTCCAACGTTCAACTTGAATTGAATTCTTCCTTCTTGCGGGCTGAAAATGAAGTACCCGTCTTTCCTTCATGCGGAGAAAAAACAATGATGAGAGCAGATCATTGGACCTCCCAAAATACTTCTGAATCCATGAGAGACCCTGAAACCAATCAGAATCCCTCAATCCATCACAATACACTAGAAGACCAATGATCTCAAACTTCATAATAGCCAATATATCACAGCCCATGATGACCATCAGAGATAACAGAAACATTTTCAAGGATAGGGCTTAAACAGGCAGGAACAAAGGAGACAACATCTTTGGTAAAAAGGAATCACCCATCAACTCCAAGCCAAGGGGTGATGGGTCAAATGAATAAGCTTCTGAGCCAGCGAAATCTTTAAGATCCAGAGAATGAGAGCTTGTCACTTAAGCCCCTGCACAAACACAAACAACAAATAGAGAAACAAGGTTAAAGTGTTAGAGTTGGGAACGTTTCTGTTGTAACAGAAACAGTCCCTGGAAGTTTGGATGTTATTTTTAACACCCTCCCTCAAACAGACACACCAGACATGTCCAACGGACCCAGCAGAACAGCAGTATAGAACTGCTTTGATATGGTACACAACAACATCCGGTGTAACAACAATCTGCTCTTAAGCAGGTTAAAGGTACCAACCCAAGAACAACACTGATCTAAATCAGCAGCAGTGTAACCATAGAAACATCTTAAACCTGATCTCAAGCAGGTAAGAAAAGAAGATAGCTTCAACCTGATCTCAAGCAGGTAAGCAAGAAACAAGATGTATTAGTATCCAAGGGACAAACCCATAATGCAACACTGATCTTAATCAGTAGCAACCAAGAACATCTTTAATTATTAACGAACATATCCAGGTAACAGCACTAATCTCAATCAGTCAACAACAATCACAGCTGCAATCTGATCTCAATCAGATCAACAGCAAAGAACAAAGTACCACCTGATCTCAAGCAGGTGTACAACCAACATCACAATCTGAATAAGATCAGACATGGTCACAACCAGAAACACACTTGATCCACCCAGGTATAATCAACATCAATATCTATAACAGGCCACACAAGACCTTATCAGAACCAGAGGGGCAGTCATAAAAGACTGAGAAAGCCCATAATATATAGAGAAGCTGCCATAAAAGCAAAGAATGCCCATAAAGATTGGTCCTTCCACAAACAGAAGACCAACCACCTTCAATAATGAGAGTGGTGATAGAAAGCAGCTCACACAAGAGACTGCAAAAGATTGAACTCCAGAGTCAATCAATACAAGATACAACCAGGTTCCACAACTGGATGTTTAACAACAATATACCATCACCATAAAAGAACACTAGCCAACTCTTTTAAGAGTGAGGCATCAATAACTTGTACACAAGAAACTGATCAATTTCAGTTTATACAATAACCAGTCCAACAAAGAACTAGACAAAGGATCCAACAACATGAAACAATATCCATGTTGACAACTGAGTAGAAATATACTCAGAAATATAGCTTTGGATCAGTCAAGACAAGATTGAACTCCAACTTGAGTCAATCAATACAAAGGTAAGCACAATCCTGAGCACTCAGGGTGTTACCAATAATACACCAAGCTGATGCTATGATCAGACTTGGAAGAACCATCCAAGAACACAAGCCATCTCTTTTAAGAAGCAGGCTGTGAGAAAATAGTGTGGGTTAATACCAACCACACATAAAGACTAGATCCACAAGGATCAGTCAAAACATAAACCATATCAGACACAACCCAAACTCTTATGAGAGCTGGGTTGGTTTAACAAGATGGTAACAATAGAGAAGTTAAGTTCTCTGAGAGTGAGTGACATCATTCTTCAAAGGTTTTTTGAGTCACCACACAACATAACTGTTGCAACGATCAACACTCCAGCCTCAGAAATATCAGAGGATTGAAAAACATCACCAGGTATAAACCACCTGAAAGAATCATTAACTGATTCAAGATCAGGTTCTTCAAGAGAGAACCCAACAACATTCCAAGAGAACTTCAACAAATGAAGTTCATTTTCCAAAGCCATGCCAAGACAACACAGCAAACAACGTAGGCAAGGGGTCATCAATCCCCAAGACCCACAAGGTCAGCAGTAGAAACCTGCTTAGATAAGGAGCACAACAACAACCAACACTAAAAACATAGTGTTAACAACCATCAAGAGAGAGACCATTGTAAAAAACACAATGTCAAAGACAACATGACAATCAAAGTTAAGAAATAAGAGAAACCAAAAAATTTAATCAGAAAAAAGAGTCAAACAACCAGGAGTTTTAAACTTTTATAAAAGAAGAAAACAAAGATAGGTTCAATAATAGACGCAGCCTTTCAACCACAAAAGGTTTTACAGAAAAAAAGAGAAGAATCCTGGTTTAGATTTTGAACGACAAGAAATATTAAGACCCATGAAAAAACAGATTTAGAGACACACGATCCACCAAGATCAGACAAACCATAAGACAGAAAGAACTCAAACCGACTTTAATAACCGTGGGAGAATAAACAAAAAAAAAACGAAGAGCTCCATGTTAACAGCTGAGGGTACCATTCCTCAGTTTAATAGATTTCCATGTTAAGATCTGAGTAGCAATGTACTCAGAAAACAATTGACTTTCATGTAACAACTGAGGAGATGAATCCTCAGAGACTAGTAGACTTCCATTACCAAAAGTTTTTGAGTTAACACACATCTTACGGCATTTGCAGCCAAAACATTTCTGATTCATCAATTTGAACTGTTTCCATGGAATCAACTGTTTCAACAGTCTGCCCTTTTTAAAAGAGTCAAGCAGACTTAGATATTTGCCCATAAAATTATCTTGTATGTTTCCATGACTAAAGGTTTTTCCAGGTTTAAGAATTTTGATCTTAGACTTTTCATGAGACTCAAAATTAGCAGCAAAGCAGTTAGCATCCTTGTTATCACAACACACCTCAACAAGCAACAATTTAGTGGTACTGGAACTATGCAACAACATGCTCAACCATATGATATCACAATTAGCAGAAGACTTACTTCTGAACTTAGGTTTATTAGAGCATTTAGACAAAGTGACCTGTTTTTTATTTTTCCATGAGAAAAGAGACTTTTTTTCATAGCATAAGACTTTCTTTTGACAAAAACTCTTAGGATTAGCTTTAGAGTTTAACACATGTTTATTCAACTTAATAACCTTAGCATCCATTTTGGTTTTAAGTTTAACATTGGAATTTAACACAGGCTGGATCAACTTATCAGCACGATATTTTTTAAACTGAACAACTTTATCAACAAGACTGGCCTTAAGATTAACATTTAACGCATACATGTTTAACTTACCAGAAAGCATAGGCTGACCATCAGAATTTAATACAGGAGTCTGCCCTTCATCAGTTTTATCATGAGACGAGGTTGGCACAGAGATCTTTCCATATAATTTGCCCTCAGACGAGTTGTGATCATCAAAAATGGTTGTTGTATACCTTCCATCCTGATTCATATCAAGTGAAGTGTCACTTGAAACAACAGCTGAATCAGGAGGTTGCATACAACCATCCACCACTGATGAATCTTTCCCTTCGTCATTGGGGCTTTGAGGCTCAAAAAAATCCAAGTGATCAACTTCCTTTGTAACTGTTGAATCACAGGTTTTCATTATAAAAGGAGAGATGTTTTCATGAAACTTAACATCTTTTGAATAAAACACATTTCTAGACTTTAAGCTCAGAAGCTTGTAAGCCCTTTTTATAGTTGAAAAACCAACCAGAATGCACTTTTCGAATTCAAAAAACATCCTGTCACAATTGTTTAAATTAGTGGAAACACATAAGCAACCAAAACACCTCAAAGGAGAAAGATTAGATTTCTTTTTATAAAGCAACTTGAAAGGAGAATTGCCACTTAACACAGATGAAGGCAGCCTGTTTATAGGATACACACCAGTAAGAACATACTCAGACCAGAACGAGAGAGGAATCCCCCCTTGAAACATAAGGCACCTTGTTACATTAAACAAGTGCCTATGTTTCCTTTGAGTGATACTGTTAGGCTGAGGATGAGCACAGAAGGACTGGTGTATAATTCCTAGGTCAGAAAACAAAGTGTGCAATCTTTTGTCCACAACCTCTGTACCATTGTTAGACCTAAAAAATTTAACTTTGACATCAATAGGATCATGAATCAATTTAATGTAGGACACACATCTCTCATCCATTTTAAAATTAAGATTAACAGATTCAGATTTAAACAACTTCTTAAACCCGTGGGGAAGACCGACTAAATCATAGCATCTTTTAATAGTAAGGCCAATTCTACCATACTGTTTACAGTTAAGGTTAGGATTAGGTCCCCTATACATCCTATTGGTGATCAAGTCATGGTGGTCAATACTAACACCAGCAGCAGACAAAGCAAAAAAAATTAAAGCACACATAATCTGATAAGCTGATAAAGACATAATTAGCAGGCAGATTTAAAGAACAAAAAAAGGAAGGGTGTGCGAGGTGTTACAGAGTATGCAAGAAGAATTGCAGCGGAATAGCAACCCTACTATACTCTAGATTCACTTAGTCTAGAGATATAGCAGAGCAAAACAGCACGAGCCCAGGACAGAGTCTCCAAAGATCACCAAACCCTAATTTGAAAATTAAGGCAAACCCAAATTGCCACCTCCAATCGAAAGATCAATACCAGATATGTGGACAAACACCACTTAATAAACCTCAGAAGCTTCCAAATGACAAAAGCCCCAAAGATTAACAAACCCTAAAAACCTTCGATCAATATTCAGAGCAAGTTTAGGAAACCTGTCTCTGATACCATGTAGAAAAGGTGAATTCGAAGGATTCTTATATTGATAATAACCAAATGATTACAACCCAAACTGATCTCAATCAGGAGGTACACAACTTGATCTCAATCAAGGATATCAAAATAAAGGTACAAAGATATGAAAAGGATTATATTGTGTATGTTATGCAAATGAGAGGAGAGCAATATATATAAACCATCAGCAGAAAAGATTCCCAAGAAGAGGACAACAAAACGGTAATATTGATTCCCGTTGTGAGAGAGAGAGCGAGCAGAATATGTAGCCCAGCTCAAAGGCTTTTGCACACAAGACAACTTCAGCCCTTGATCTTTTATTAGTGACAAACAGGCCCCTTTATATTTTTAACATGATGCATATTTTGAGACTGTTGAATTCACGTGACACAGTTACAAAACTGAACTTTAGTATGCTCGAGTCTCACATGGATTCAACGCATCAAAATATGCTTCATCACTTCTCACAGATTAAAGTACTAGCATAATCCTTCAATACACAACTTTTGCACCTTAATATAAAATTTTTGAACACGTCCTGCTGGATAAGAAGTAAAAGAGCCGACATGTACAAGCCTGATCGTCGTTGAACTCCACAGAGACTAACAGGCAACTTTGCCAGCAATATACTCACATCTCCATCACAATATCAATACTATGGTTTAAGATGACATATCCGCTGTCCCTTTTTCTGTACATAGAAAAAGAAAAAAAGTCAACTACCTCATATTCTTAGCTAATTTTACAAATAAGCAATTTTGAGTGTTTAATTAGATAAGGTAAAGTGCTGAACTCGTATTTCAAGCATATGTCTTCTGTTGGATTCAAAATTATAGAATCAAAATATTAAATAGTTAGGCATAATCGATCTAGCAACATCTATAGTTCAGATCAATCACTATATAGATCTACTAAAATATACAAAATGAACATACATAACATCAAACTAAGATACTACCAAATCTAACAATTTACAGTGTCCGCGATAAGCTACCTCTAATATGATCTATATAATCTAGGATAAAAACACAAAACACGATTGTGGAACTGAGAACTTACCAGATATCACTTCTGGGACATTGTTCGCGTTCTAGACCTGTGATCTAGGACTTAATATCGTAAATCTGATCACATATTTGTTTGTTTTGATAGGGTCGGACATATTTAGGTTCTTATAGAAAAAATTTGATCTCTATTAGTAAGTCTCTAACAACTTATTTCCACTTTGAACCTTGCTTTATAGTTTTATGGCAATCATGATCCATTTGTCTTTATATTAATGAAAAATATTCACGCATGCACACATGACTCACTGAAAGTAAGATCTAATCACAGACATAACATTGACTGAGATCCACAATTTAAGCCGGCGTACGTGCATCAAGGAATCTACAATATAAAAAATATGGTAACAGTTTGTATAATAATTAAGTTAGTAACTCATTTTGCATCATGTTCCAACGAACAGGTGAACTTAAGACAATTACGTTGTGAAACTTTGGAGTGTAAACAAAATAGTGAGATGTAGGTTTTTACTTGACATGAGCCCGTTTTTCATTTATCTTTTCTTTGATTTGAATGGATCGGTTATGGTAAGATATTTTCTCTCGCTAGGTCCACATTACCATTTACCAGTTTTTATCTATTTTCGCTCAACCTTTAAACATGTTCCACAAACACAAATATAACCACTCACAAGTCACAATACAGATAAATTTAAACGAAACGTGAACTCATTAAGCTATAGTCTTTGAGACGGTGACTGAAGCTAAATTTCTTCCTTGAACGACGACTAAATTAGTTTCTGAGATATCCGTTTCTGGACTAGACTAGATTGAAGCATACTGCATACAATGAAAGAACCTGTGTCTTCTTTTCTATCCTGGATCAAAAGTGTATATTTTCTTTACTAAGATAAGCTGAGGACGTACTTGACATTGTATTACACTGTTGTTTTTCTCGCCAGTCTAGACAATAGCCCAACTAGAAGTAGACCATAAACTGAGCCCACATCATTTTTTTTTTTTTTTTTTTTTTTTTTATAACAAACTTTTGTGCTAGTTATATCAAATCTGGACAATAATGCAAAGGTTGGACATTGGCAATAAGACATGAGGTTTGATGATGAACGTGCTAGATGTGAAAAAGAAAGTATTTCGACAGTAACAGGTGGATGAAACATTTGAGATTTGAATATTAATTCCAAGCAGCTATCCTTTAAACTCCTAAGACAAACTGGGCTTGAACATATTTCTTTTCTCCTGGCACAACCAACAAACTCATGGTAAAACAAGGCTTCTGGGAGAATATCAAGTCCTGCATAAAACATAACGTGTTTTTTATCAGTCTCACAAGCAGCATCACATAGAGATCATAAAATTGAAACAAGGTAATTAAATGCCTTTATAGTTAAGATTGACACTCGGTGAAAAATGTCAACTTTTATAAATTAGAGGTCATGTTGAAAAAATGACATGTTAACGAATAACGACCTTGGTCAAAAGATGGGCCTATAAATTAATGTCATGTTGAAAAATGTCATGTTAACCTTGGGCCTTGGGTTCTTTGGCTCAAATTGAAAAAATCTGGATTTATTTTTTAATAACTAACATTAGGTTTCTTTTTTGACGTATCATTAAGATTTGGAACGTTTCTTTTTTGACAGTTACAAGAATACCATGGTATTGTTGAAGAGTCACAATGGTTCGTTGGCAACCTTTAAAATGTATATATATAAGGAGGTGATTTGCACACTCCCATAAATGATTGACACACTTTAAATTAAAGTGTATTGCCATTTATACCCTCAGTGATATGAAGGTATAAATGACAATACACTCTAATTTAGAGTGTCCTAATCATTTATTGAAGTGTGCAAATCACCTCCTTATGTATGGCGTTCTTAGTCTCCGGAAGAACATACAGAAAACACACAAAACCTCATCAATCTCCATCATGAAAATATATCAGATTCACTAGATTCAAGTTTCATATATGGATTGATTGTTTATCCTCTAAACAGTCGTACTAGGTAGGACGATTTTTCGCTTAAGGACATTGCATTCGCAGGCCTCAATCACGCTGTTGGATTATTTGATATTGTTGTATTATTATTTCTAACAAGTTTTCCCTGTCAGCATCTATATATGTTAAGCTTATGGCTTGGATTTTGCATCAATTAAAAGTTTACTGTTTATGTACGATTCGTAAAGCAAGGATTAGTGAAGGTTAATGATGTAAGATGAGGCTAATTGTATGTTCAGTTAACCCTAAGATAAAGGTGGGGTAATATTCAGATACAATTAGGGTTTAATATGTGTAAAAGTGGAGGAGATGAAACTTGGTAACTGACGCAGGATGTGAAAGTGAATTTTGATACCCTAATCCAAAGGTTGATATTGAGGATAAAACCTCATAGAATAAAACCCTAACAAGAGTAAATACTCTAAACTCAATCTATAGGTGTATGGTCAAAGTAAAATGTTAAATTGTTGAAAATTAGTCAAAAGTAAGAGAAATGTATAGTGTACTTAATACTCTTATTAAAACACTCCATTAATTAAAAGTACAATTATTTATTCATATTTTACGACCAACTAAAAGTATATCTACCAAATTAAATACAAACAATTAAAACACCCCATACTAAAAGTACATTAAAATTTTCACAATATACAATTTAAACAAGCTACAACATAATCCAGAATATAAAATAATTAAACACACTAATTCATGTTATTTTTAAAACACTATAAAATGAAAAGTACATGTTATTATACACATTATACAAATTAATAAAATGCACAAAGTTTCATACAAGCTAACAAGTTGATAGTACATATAGTTGAAAATCGGACCGGACCAACAGGTTCAACCGGGAAACGGTGTCGCCACCGGTTCGGCTAAACAATAAAAGCCATCCGAAAATGAATCAAAGAGGACCCGTTGAAATCGATACATACTGATAAATCAGGCCTCATCGAGATCTATTTCTCTGGTTAATCGTCACAGGGTACCCGCGTATAGTATATATAAAGGAAAAAACAAAAAGTGAGAAGTAAGTCCACGATTAGCTTTTAAGTCCACGACATCACAATACACCACATCATGACACGAAATTCAAATAGCAATTGGAAATTTCCAAACCTAATTTACCTTCACCTTCAGACCTTTCTTTATCCAGCCTAACTTATACGTATAATGTTGTTGTTCGGTTGGTAACTTCAGGGCCTTCACTAATTCTTTGGATACTAAAACTGTTGTTCGGTTGGTAACTTCAGGGCCTTCACTAATTCTTTAGATACTAAAATTTCACAACTTCCTCCATCAATGACCAATGAACAAACATTTTCTTCAGCCCAACACATAGTGTCATAAATTTTGTTCCTTTGCGAAGAATCTTACAACTTTGTTGAACACAAAGTACGCTGCACCATTAAATTCACAACCTCATCTTCAAGTTGAGCAGACACATCAATATGTTATGAGTCGTCACCAAAATCAATTTTTGTTTTTCCTTCATTTTTCCCCCAACATAAGGCATTCAATTTACTGTTAGGACATTCACTCGATATATGACACGGTGACTATACCTAAAATACTTAGGTGGCATAGGTTTGACATAAGGATTGGAATGCATCTACTTAGTAACAGCCGACTTTATCACAACACTACAAATAACCATAACTGGAGAAGTTAAACTTGAAGAAGTATTAGTTCCAACAATAAATTGAGTTTGATTGAGTTTACCTGAATAGAATTCAAAATATGATTCTCTTCCAATGATCCTCCAAAATTCAAAGCTTGTTTGGATACTGACCTTTCTACTTTCATAGCTAAATTTTGAGCTTGATAAAAAGTATTAATTGACAACAACTTAACTTCTCGTGGATTGATTGGACTCAAAAGAACCAAGCTTATAAAAGTTCAAAACAATCCAAGCTTAAACAAGCTTGAGCTCGAACTCGAGCCTTGTTTGAGGCTCATTGAACAAATGATTTCAAGCTCGGGCTTCATACTCAAAGCTATATTAGGCTTGGGTTCCTAATTAAGCCTGAGAAATAAATGCGTTTATATATGTAAACATGTTCATATGTGTATAAATGTATATGCCCATATTTTTATTTATATACACACGGGCATATTAAACGAGCTTAAGCAAATGTATTTAACAAACCAAGATCAAGTCATGTTTTGTTTCATTTGTAATATATGTTAGGCGTTGTACTTGAGCTAAAAGCTTAAGGCTTGATACGAGCTTGAGCTCGAGACTTATGATTATAGATGAGTTAAGCTTGAGTTTTGGCAAGCTCAGGCTCGACTTGAGTTGTTTCTACCCTTACTTGATATTTATACAATGAATATTTTTTATTTTGAGGAGAACCTCTATTAAATACTTAAAGGGATTAACTATTAACACTGGTACAAAAAATTGTATTGGTCACGCCAAAAATGTGTGACGATATGCATATAGTGACACACGTTTTTTTGTTGTGTGTCACCATAGGTCCCGTCACCGTAGGTGGCATATGGTCACATTGTTGAGTTCGTGGCCTTTTCTATTGAAAAAGAGTGACCAAAACCCCGAATATGTGTGACAAATTAGGCACAAGTTTTGTTGGATTAGTCATTATCAGTGACCGTAAACACTTTATAGTCACGCGAATGTTTTTTAAGAGTAAATATTTTTCAACCTTTGGCCACATAAATATATAATATATGTGACACTTGAGATGATTCTTTCTAGTAAATGTGTATTTTGTGTGACTATTTCCCGTCCTGTGGCCACATGAATATAAAATAAATGTGACGTTTGTGATGATTTAGTCACACAATGGGTGTTGCTTTTTTAGAGTTAGTCACATACAATTTAAAACAAAGTGGCCAAAAGTGTTAATAAGTGTGACCATATGCTCTTTAAAGTGAACAAATATGTATTTTGTGTGACTATTATTCATCCCACGGTCACATGAATTTTTAGTTTGTATGGCTTTTTGTAATATGTAGTCACACAAAACATCTATGTTTTGGGTATTTAGTCACATACAATTAAGCATCAAGTGGCCAAAAGTGTTAATAAGTGTGACCATATGCTCTTTAAAGTGAAGAAATGTGTATTTTGTATGACTATTGATCATCCAATGGCCACATTAATTTTATGTTTGTGTGGCCTTTCGTAATATTTAGTCACACAAAGCATCTTTATTTTGGGTATTTAGTCACATATAATTAAGCATCAAGTGGCCAAAAGTGTTAATAAGTGTGACCATATGCTGTTTAAAAGGAAGAAATGTGTATTTTGTGTGACTATTGATTATCCAATGGCCACATTAATTTTATGTTTGTGTGGCCTTTTGTAATATTTAGTCACACAAAGCATCTTTGTTTTGTGTATTTAGTCACGTACAATTAAGCAAACAGTGGCCAAAAGTGTTAATAAGTGTGACCATATGATATTTAAAGTGCAGACATGTGTGTTTTGTGTGACTAATGTTCATCCAATGGTCACATGAATTTTTTAGTTTGTGTGGCATTTTGTAATATTTAGTCACACATCGAATTAAACAAAGAGTGACTAATAATGTTAGTACTGCTAGTACTACGTTAGTACTGCTAGTACTACGTTCTTACTGTTGGAGCAGAGTTACAACTGCTAGTATATATATAAAACAGAATGTATACAAATGAAGCAAATATATGCACAATTGTATTTCAAATTGAATAAAAGTCGAATGTATATAAATGAACCAAATATATATACAATTGCATCATTGCCATCATCAACATTCAAGGTTCCTTACTTGATCTTTTCATCAGCTTCTTTCTGCAAAAAAAATATTGGAAATGTTGGTATTAAAAGTTAGTACGGCTAGTACACAGTCAATACTGCAGGTATATAAGCATGATAATAGAATTTGAAGTAAAATTTACAAGTTTATCTGCCAATGAACTAATCTCAGCATCTGGAGATTCCCCGTCTCTGTTTTCCCTTCCTTTGATCCACAATACACTACGCTATTAGTTTTACATGTGAATAATAATCGTCCATTTCTTAGTCTATCTGCTGAAAAGAAAGTCATCCTATAAACAGATGCTATGAACTGTAAGAAACCAAGGCACTAATAATGCTGCATAATATAATATAAGATCTACCAACCATGAAACCGTAAAAATAAACTACATGGGTTGGCTTTTGGTGACTGAGATGGAGCATACCTACGCCTCAATTTAATTCCAGTCCCCCGAAAATGAAGTGTGCCAGAAAATCCAGATGAGGGAATTTTTAGCCATGCATCCCATGTATCATCCTCACCGGTGAAAACAGGATGTAGCCCCTGCAAGAAACAAGTAACGTGCTTAATGCTAACATAAAAGATGACAAAATTAGATGTCCCAAATATAAGTTTAGCATCAAAAACCAACATACCGGGGTAGACCCTTGCATATCAACTCGGGCAACAAATAATCCAGATGGTTGAAGTGTTCTTCCGTGCCAAATTACCTGGAACGAATAAATGTCAAACACATTACCAAGCAAGCAAATCACTCACATCTGGTACAAATGAAACAGTTTGACAAAAAGCAACCATATTTGAGTTAATTTCCTATATAACAGATGTTATGTTAATCTTTTGATAGATCACTTACGCGACTGCGATAAGCAAACTCCAACTGTTCAGCAACTTCCTCCCGGAGTGGAAACCAATCAAGACTCCCTTTACGAGCAAAACAGTGGCCTCTTAGAACACGTTGATTGTCTCCATTCCAATAAATAGGAAAACTATTTCGTCTTAATAAGTCTACCTGCAACGATTACCACCACACGAATTTATAATCAAAAACATGTTTTAGGCTAGTTTTAATCCACAAAAATCAATATAAATCATTTTATATTCGATTACACATTTAAGAAAATATAAATTAAATATGTGTTTGAGCATACCCATGAACAGAGTAGGATAGGTGAGATGAGGGTGATGGTGGCTCGACTGTGATGGTGGTGGATGTGGTGGTTATCTTGAACCAAACAAACTCTCCCATACAGTTACCTTGTCTTGATGATGGTGATGGCGTGGAGGAGCGATGGTTGGTGGAACCACGGCGAGATAAGGCGGTGAAGTGTGGCTGTGGTGTGAGTTGGTTCTAGAGAGAAGGAGAAGAGATGAATAGAGAGAAAAAAGATCTGACTAAGCTAGTAGTGTTAATGTTTTGATTTTGGGTGAAAAAGGGGCGCTATATGAGCGGAGCGAGAGATTGAAATTTTGGGGAAAATTAAGGGGCGGGATCTTGAGCGCTATATTAAAAAGGGATAAATTCATAAATGCTTAACTTACTTACAATTTTGACTCATTATACATATTGTACTATTTTTATTGTCAAAATGCTTATTTAAGTATGAGTTTCTTTTCATTACGCATAACATTTTCAATTTATCCCATTTTATCTGACGTGGTATTTAATTTTGCTTTTTTTATTTCCAACGTGGACTGAACTGACCTGTTTACAAGTTTGATCCATAAATGGGTATTATAACCCTAATACTTAAACTCAGTTCTTATACAAAAAACCCTAGTTGTAATTTCTTAGCCTAGAAACCAAATCACACAATCAAATCACCACAATGTCTACATCCGCTACAAGTATTCGCAGGAGAAGGGTGTTACCCACTCATTGTAATTGCAACAAGCCTTTAATTAGGCGTGTATCTTGGACTATTAATAACCCAGGTAGAAGATTCCTCAACTGTCGAAATTCAAACGTACGTAATTATAGTGTATTTTAACTCAATTTTAATTTTCCCCAAACTTTTTGAAATTAGGGTTTTGTGTAAAAAAATTAATTATATTTATTTTTCAGCTTTCTGGTACCACATTTTGCAATTCCTTTTACTGGATTGATCCTGAGTTGACAAATGAATGGTACAAGTCTCAGCTGTTTCAAATGTATCTAACCATGAATCCTGAGGAAAGGCAGTTGTACTATGCTGAAGTCTCTGCTCAAAATCAATTAGAGATCTTGGAAAATGAGTTTGATGTTTATCAGCATGAGATGCACTTGCAAACTGAAGAAATGTAGTTGGAAATTATCAAAAGCAAGAAGAAAGCTAGCCTTTTGGTCAAGTGTTTGTTGATTATGGTTGTGTTGTATCTGTTTCTTATGATGCATTAGACTAGGTTCATGTGGTTCTTTAGCAGTCTTTTGTTGGTTTATTTTGTGTTGTAAAAGACTAGTAAGTTGTCTTAGTATGATGTGGTAGGATATTTTCTGTGAACCTGTGTATTTTGATGATAACAATGAAATGAAATGGTATGTTTGGTGAAATGCTATGTTTGGTTAATTTAAGTCAAAACACAAAACACAGTTGCTATAAGCAGCTAGACAGACAACACAAAGCACAAAAAAATACATGTGGTCTCCACAGGTAATAAAGTAAGCCAATAATGTGTTGGACAACACAAACCACATAAGATAAAGATAAGATTCTGCATTCCCATTCATAAAGTTTTAACAACCACATTCATGGCACAACCATCCACAAAATACATGTTCAAAAGACATAAGTTCATTGCAGAATCAAAACAACCTAAATCTAAAAACATTAGTCTACATTGAAAGCTTTGTCTGGTGTAGATCCAGTGCCATGTTTGTCAAACACAAATGGCTTCTTCTGGTTTGCAATTCTCTCAGATCTACCTCTGTTCTTGTAATAGATTCTACCAAAAGAAGGCACTGCAGCTGTTGTTTTCTTTGACCTACCTCTAGGTTTCTTTGGCATCTCTTGAGTTGCAATTTCTTTGCCTTTTTCTTTACCTTTGACTTCACTTGCAGGCTGAACATGACTTTTTTGTGTTGGTAGATCTTCACTTGCAGGCTGAACATGACTTTTTTGTGTTGGTAGATCTTCACTTGCAGGCTGAACATGACTTTGTTGTGTTGGTAGATCTTCATTTGAAGGTTGAACAGAAGCTGAAAAGAATGAGATTTCTTCTCTAGCAGAAACAGATATACCAATTTGATCTTCTAATTGCTCATTGCTGCCCAGAAAAGCCTCTTGTACTGAAGTCCACTCCATTTCTTCTTAAAATTTGCATAGATATGTCTGGTACATTGTCTATGCTCTGCATCAGGTAACCAAGTACCAACTGCTTCAATTAAGCCCTGTATAAAAGTTGAGAGTTGTCAGTGTATTAGTTAGTAAGCATAAATCACATATTTTTAAAGTTTAAGTAGTACTGACCTTATGTGCATCAGATATTATTGAGATACCACTTCCATTATCCAAGTCCAAATCAGAATGCAATAATGAGAGAAACCAGCACCAGTTGTTTTTATTTTCTACAGCAACAACTGCCCACGCTATTGGAAACATTTGGTTGTTGGCATCTCTGTCCATTGCTGTAAGTAATTGGCCTTTACAAGTATGTGTTAGGAAACACCCATCCAAACCAATCACTTTCCTACACCCATCCTTCCATCCAGCTTTAAGACCAAAGAAACAAATATACATCCTTTTGAAGTACATCAGCCCATCATCTTTCTCTTCTATATCCAACTGACATGTGGACCCTGGGTTAGAATCTAGTAATGCTTGTCTATATTCCCACAACCTACTATAATGATCCACTAGACCTCCTTCATGATCAAACAATGCACACTGTTTAGCCCTTTTACATTGCCCTAAACTGACATCAATTTTGAACTTCTCCCTAATAGAATTTTGGATATACCTATTGTCTATAATTTCCCTTGCATAATGATGTGCTATCCATTTGTAAGTCACCAATGAACCTAAGTTATAATTCCTAGTACACTTATGATCTGCATACAAAGACTTGATTTGGAAAGACCTTTCTGTACTCATCCAACTAGCCCAAAGTCTGAATTTACAATCCTGTTGGTTTGCAACATTTTTCTTTTCTTCCTCTTTCTTTTTTGCCCACCTCTCTTTTGTTGCCTTACTTATTTTACTAGGTTCACCTTTACACACTTTACTACCCTGACCCTTAGTACTATCATTGGCATTTTCCTTGTCTTTTTTCCCTCTTTTACCAGCACATCTACCTTTACTTACATCCCTACCATAAAACACTAGCAATTTATGGATGTCATTCTGCATGAACCAAAGTTGGTAACCATTTGTAACTCCATAATTAGCTAAACATTGTTTAAGTTGTGCTGGTGACTCAAACCTCATGCCTAAGAGTGGTTTACATTTATCCCATGGGGTTTCAGGATCAAAAGCAGGGTATTGAACTCCTTTTTTCACCTTATACTGACTATCTATATCATCCTCTTCAGGGTCATCAATCTCTACCATAAACCTACCATTTAAAGGAGGGATTGGATCATCCATATGCCCTATGAATTTACCCAATCCAACCAGTTTATTCAACCAAGGATCATCAGTAGAAATTTTTGGAATGACAACATTTGACTCATCCTCTGTTTGAAAATCAACTAAATCCTTAACATCATCTAGAGTATCTTGGTTTTCATTATCAGAGAAGTCTTGGTCATCTTCTTTATTAACCAAATTATCATTCTTAAGCATTTCTAAAACATTATAACCACTATGCTTACAATAAATGTCCATTTTTAACTCATTTTTAGAAGCAGCTTGCACTAAAGCTTCTAAATCTTCATCTGTTTTTAAAGGTTTCAATCCTATATTCAATTGGACACCAGTTTTAATATAGAAATAGCTAACTGGTGCAATAACAACAAGCTTACGAAGGATATGACATAACTCTGAGTAAATAACACCTTCCAAGTTTATGTTATTCACCACACGAAGGTCGCCTTCCACATACTAAAGAGGGTTGCCCACGAAAAATCCATTATGATAGAGGTTAATGGTGAATTTAACCATCTTTCAACGATTCTGCAAAATAAGGGTTTATTATAGAATTAGGGCTTTTATCAATCAATCAATTAGAATACAATTACTAACAAAAACAACATTATATTTACATACCTGAGACCAATCGACGCCAATTTTGCTAGATTATGATGTTAAGAAAATTAGGGTTTGTGGAAAATGTGTTTTAGTAGCGGGAAAAAAAGGGGGAAGTGATTAAGTAAGTAGGGTGAGTGTGTATTTTCCACCTCACATTTTCCAAATAAGCCATTTTTTTCCAACGTGTAATTTTATTATCGAAAATAACCGGGTAACCGGCTATAACAGGTTGCATTCCATAATAAATTGAAAATGTTATGCGTAATGAAAAGAAACTCATACTTAAATAAGCATTTTGACAATAAAAATAGTACAATATGTATAATGAGTCAAAATTGTAAGTACGTTAAGCATTTATGAATTTATCCCTATTAAAAATTTGGAGATTGAAAGCCTATCAAATGAGCTCAAAATGTTTAATGAGTTGATCTCAACCTTATATAAGTTTGACTCGAGTTATTGTTGAGTTCTCGAGCTTGTAAGTGATATAAAATATGTGCTTTTTTTAATATGTAAGTGTACTAAGTGTAAATACTTATTTATGAATGTATCAAGCTTTTCGAGCTGAAGTCGAACCAAATTCAATTCTTAGGTTATATTTCAAATTTAATTTTTGTAATAAAACACATCTTTAAAGATAAATCGAGCTTTTCGAGTCAAGCTCAATCCGAGTTCAAACTTTCTCGATCCTGGATAACATATGATCGGGAGGTCCCTGGATACTTGCTTCTTAGTGTCTGTGACAAATGATATACACCTACCAAGCCGGTGCAACCCATGCATGACCAGTGATAATGGCTAACTCACATGGGTCATGGGTCATGTGCATTAGGTTATCACTGGTCACATTAATTAATTAATGGGTATTTGACATCGATCATATGGGTCATATCCATTGGGTGGATAGTTGCTTAGAGTGTCATGTTACGACACATCCATGACTGTTGACAATTGATAATTAACATGCATGGGTCATGGGTCATGTGCATTGGGTTATAGTGGCTTTTAGTGTAATGGAAACGATGCATGACCGGTGATAATGGCTAATTCACATGGGTCATGGGTCATGTGCATTAGGTTATCATTGGTCACATTCATTAATTAATGGGAATTTGACATCGATCATATGGGTCATATGCATTGGGTGGATAGTTGCTTAGAGTGTCATGTTACGACACATCCATGACTGTTGACAATTGGTAATTAACATGCATGGGTCATGGGTCATGTGCATTGGGTTATAGTGGCTTTTAGTGTAATGGAAACGATGCATGACCGGTGATAATGGCTCATTCACATGGGGTCATGGGTCATGTGCATTAGGTTATCACTGGTTACATTTATTAATTAATGGGTATTTGACATAAATCATATGGGTCATATGCATTGGGTGGATAGTTGCTTAGAGTGTCATGTTACGACACATCCATGACTGTTGACAATTGGTAATTAACATAGGTCATGGGTCATGTGCATTGGGTTATAGTGGCTTTTAGTGTAATGGAAACCATGCATGACCGGTGATAATGGCTAATTCACATGGGTCATGTGCATTAGGTTATCACTGGTCACATTCATTAATTAATGGGTATTTGACTGATGAGGCGAAAAATGATCCATTTTTAGGGGGCCATTTAAGCCCGAATCTGACTTTATTTGATCAAATATTGCCCTAAATCGTTCCTTTTGTGATTTTAGGTACTTGGAGAGTGAATTCTGGAAAAGAAGCCATTTTGGACGTTTTTGGAGCATAAAAGTGAAGAAAACGGCAAAGTCTCAAATTTCTATGCTGGGAACAGTGCATGAAGGCGTCAAGAGTTGCTCTTGACGGCGTCAAAGTCCCAAGAATAAAATACTGTGGTTGATGACGGCGTCACATAGGCCGTCATAAGTAGATCAAGGCTGTCCGAGGAAGTATTTGGCGGCGAGATGACGGCGTCACACCCTTGCTCTTGACGCCGTCACCTTGATTTTCCTATATATAGTTTTCTAGTTTTTTACATTAAAAAAAAGAGAGAAGTTTTGGAGAAACCCTAAAGACGAATTTGGTGCAACTTTTACAGGTTTTTCAAGGGTTCCAAACCCTTGATACCTTGCATTGTAATTGAGATAAGTGTTCTTCTAATTCAATCAATATGTCTATGTGTTGGTTGTCTATATCTTGTTCTTGTCTCAATTCCATTATGCTAGGCTAGATCTCCTTTGTGTTTGCTTAGATCTAATGAAACCTAGATATTGATTATGTGTTGATTACTTGTTTATTCTTGTTCTTGGATGAATGATTTATATGTTAGGCTTAAGAAAAATGGCAGATCTCCAAATGGTAACATGCTTGAACGTCTTAAGAAACATGAACCGAGGCGTACTAGGTCTTTATTGGTTGTATTTAATGTATGAGCCACTGTTTACAATCCCTATAGTTGTGTTGGGCATGGTGTAGGAGGAGATAAGAGCTCATAGAATTGGGGAGTTATGTATGCCACCCCATGAATGGTATTAAGGAATACGATCCGTCATCCATGCAATTATAACAAGTAATTAACGTGTAAAAGATATCTAGGGAGTAGTGAAGTCTACGTAAACACATTTTCTCCAATTACTGCTCACAACCTTAGTATAAATTAGTTTAATTTCATTTTCAGTATTTTATTTTGATTGCATCTTAGTTTTGGGTTAGTTGAATAGCAACTAATTCCGCCCACTCTTTCAAAACCCGAGATTTTACTTGCTTTCTAAAAAATATAAAAACACAAAAATAATAATCCCTCACCTTTAGAACTAGTAATTAGGCTTTCTAATCCTAGCGACACTATTCCTAAGCTGAACGATCAATCCCCCGGTACTTGTCACTATACTATACTACAACGATCAGGTACACTGCCTGGTGGGGGTTGTAAGCTTCTCGAGATCCCTCGAGAGGTAAAGCCTGTTGCGATTCCCACGCATCAAGTTTTTGGCGCCGCAGCCCGGGGAATAGTTATTGTCTAGGTTAGGATTTCTTTTTATTAGGTCTACTTGCTAGATTCCTTTCTAGTAAGATTTTATTTTTATTTTTAGGTCTTCTTTAGTCTATCTTATTTCTTCGTGCCTTTGTTCGTAACTCTTTACCATCCGACATCATGGAAGGTGGTAACATCTTTGAACCCGTCATCCCACCACAACAAAACCCACCACTAGAACCCCTTAGGCCCCGAACCTTAGGAGAGTATTCCCGACCTAGCCATCAAGGCTACCGAAACACCATTGACCTCACCGGAGCCAATGTGACCCCCTTGCGATCCGACACCATCCGGTTGGTGCAAAGAGGATGTGCATTCCATGGAATTCGTTCTGAAGATCCAAACCAACATCTTAAGGACTTTCTCAAAATCGTAGATTCCATAGACCTAGGTGTTGAAACCAGAGAGACTACCCGTTTACGCCTATTCCAATTCTCTCTACGGGATCAAGCTAGTCAATGGCTTGAGCGTTTACCCGCGGGATCCATCACTACATGGGATGATCTCACCACTCGTTTCCTTGCTCAATTTTTCCCACCGGGGAGAACTACTAAGCTTAGGAATGACATCTTGATGTTCCAACAACGTCAAAATGAATCTCTTTATGAAGCATGGACTCGTTTCAAGGACTTACTCCAAAAAGTCCCTCATCATGGCATAGATCTTTGGCTCCAAGTCCAAATTTTTTATGACCATATCGACATCCCCACGAGGCGAACCATTGACCAATCGGCCGGTGGTAAGCTACGTGATCTTAGTGCGGAACAATCATGGGAACGCATAGAAGATCTTGCTCTCTATGACAACGAAAGTTGGAATGATCCCCGTGACTTGAACAAAATGGTCAAGGCAATATCTTTGCCTTCGAACAATTCTAGCACTCCCGACCGTAGGATCATGGAACTTGAGGACCAAGTCAAGTTTCTCATGAAATCTTACGAAGCTCCGAAGCCTTCAAGCCAAGTGAACAAAATCACTTCTTCATGCGAATTATGTAGTGGTCCCCATGACACTCGTGATTGTGTGGAACTCCCCGAAACAGCTTTTGCGGACTACGCATCCACGCGTACCGACGAAGTGGGAGATAAGTGGTACACTTTCAAGCCCGAGCCAAACACTTACGGTGATTCATACAACCCCTCATGGAAAAATCACCCAAACCTTAGGTGGAAACAAAATCAACCCAATTCATCCAACCCACCTAATCGTTACCAACCAAACGGTCCACCATCCAACCGTACTTTCAACAACAATCCTTCTAACAACTATGGTAGTACCAACAATCTTGAAGGATTGATGTCAAAGTTCATGGCATCTCAAGAAGCTCGCATATCCAAGTTTGAAGCCGATTTCAAGCAAAAGCAAAGCGAGATGACCACTAGAATTGATGCATTGTTGAAAGTTCTCAATGACCGAGAAATGGGAGCACTCCCAAGCGACACAGTCAAGAATCCGAAACTAACCGTTAATTCCATATCCTCAGTTTCGTCACCCACTTCGTGTCCACAATACTACTCGGTTAAATCAACGAGCACGTGTTTCAAACAAAACCAAGTTCCCAAAAAGGACCAATCAAATAAAACACCCACTATAGAGCCGGTCAAAAGCATAGTTGAAACACCTCTTACGCAAGACCTTGACGATGAATTCAAAGAACTTCACCTTGAACGCCCCGTCATTGATGTCTTAGCGCCTGCTCCTTACTATAGTGCCCTCCTAGAAAAATATGAGAAGTATAAGCTAGGTAAAAATGGGACCGCCTTCGTTCAAAACAAGTTGCCTAAAAAGCTTGATGATCCGGGTATATTTGTTTTGCCTTGTAAGATAGGAAGATCTGAAGCTTTCGACACACTAGCCGATTTAGGGTCAAGCCTCAACTTGATTCCCTTATCCTTATTCACCACTCTTAAGCTAGGAAAGTTAGAGGAAACGGAGGTATTGATAGGGCTAGCGGATGGGAGTATTGCCCACCCGGTTGGAATAATTAAGGATGTAGTTGTTCACGTAGGAAGGTTAACTATATTAGCGGATTTTCACATCCTAGACATGGTTAGTGACACTACATGCCCATTATTGGTAGGAAGAGGATTTTTAGCAACCGCTAGTGCCATGATAGATTGCAAGGAATCCAAGATAGCGGTAGGAGAAGGCGATACTTGGTCGGTGTATGATGTTAAGAAGCATAGTTATGATTGTGATGATGAACCAACACCGCATTGGGTAGAGATGAATAGGAGACCATCTAGATATGGAATTTGGATAGAAAGGAACTTTATAGGACCTCAATGCCCATTCTATCTAGAAAAAGACTTTGTTGAAAAGACACATTCGGTAGAATAACTCATAGCTAGAGATGAAGAGCTAGATCCCTTTGAAGACCCCTTAGTCTTTAGGAAGATGATTGAGTTATTAAGCGTAATGCCCATTAACATAGAAAGGAATAAATGGAAAAGAGAGGGGGATAAGTGTAAATAGAGGTGGGACAAGCCACCTAAAGAAGGTGACGGGTCATGGCATATTAGAATGACCTTGTATGATCCGGATGGAGAAAAGTTTGAAAGGTCATACCATACTAAGGAAACCGATAGAAAGTTGAAACCTAAGTTTGATCCCAAAGATGTCCTCAACGAGGAACTCACCCGAATCACGTAGTAACCCATGACTTTGAGTCTAGCTACAAGACTCGTAAATAAAGAAAAGCGCTTCTTGGAAGGCAACCCATGTTTTGTGTGATCTTATTTGTTTGATTGTTATTTGCTTCCGTATGCATGCTTTGTTTTTATTGTTGGTTGATCATGTTTCTAAACTAAAATGTGGAAATACTTTACTATGTTGTTTGGCCTAGTCTTAACTCCAACCTAAAAGTATTTGCAAAAGATAAGTGTAAGGGGAAACCCCAAATATGTTTTTAAGAAACAAACCGATCATGATTCTCCACAATATTAAATGAGCATGTATATTCGTATCTGTTAGAGTCAAATGCTTGTATTGAGTCATAATGAAGTTTTGCAGGATTTTCCAGGAAGTAGGACCAAGTTTTTCCAGAAATTTTCCGGAAACTTAACATAAGAATTTCTGCAGGTCCATTCTGACGGCGTCATGAGTTTACTCTTGACGGCGTCAGGAGTTAAAATCTGGAAATTTTACCGGTTTTGTTTTTCTAACGGAGTCTTATAGTTTTTGTGAATTATTAAGTTTTATAATCTCCAGGAGATCTTCAAACTTCATTCCATAAGCATTATATCTTACTTTGTTTTCTAGGATTTAGTAACTTATATAGGATGCCGCCGATTTTACGCGAGGTTGTCTTGTCTATTTTGTCAGGATTTACAGGTTATGATCGACAAGGAGATGATTTATATTCTGGAAGGGAAGCTTTGATTGTTCGTTTTCTTGGAAGAAGATCTAACCTGGCCATCCTATAATCCATACCGAGCGAATCAGGGGAGTATTTGATTTCATTCTCTTTACTTTTTCACTTTTACATTCTTTACTTGAACATTGGGGACAATGTTCATCTTAAGTGTAAGGGGAGGGTAAAAAGATGATACCTTACATATGCACTTTCGCTTGAGTTTGTTTTGTTTGATAGTAGATGTGTAATAAAACTATGAGAAATACTTGTTAGTGTAATTTTAGCGCCAAATTTAAAATTTTTTACAACATTTAGGAGTGAAACTTTAGCCATAGCAAGCGTCTCATGGATAGGAGATTGTATGACTAGCACATAACCGTATATTCAGAAAAATTTTCCACCCAAAAATGTGAGGTTCGCCTTTAGATTTGATAGGAAAAGCATTCATTATTAGTGCTTATGAGTGTACCGGTAGCATTTAGATTCTAGAACTTGCGTTAGTGATGCATCCCGAGACCGCTAGTAAGACTACATTCGTGTGGTAGGATTTACTACATGATAAGAGGCATTAGGATCACCCTTGTGTTAAACCCGTATTATAATTACTTGACCATTTAAGTCATATTACTTGGCTAGTTAAGTCAACTAATTTTTCCCACACCCTTAGCGTTGTACTCATTTTTAGTACACGATACCCCTAGTACACCCCTCCGAGCCTATCTTTTCGTTTCTAACTTTAAGCATTTTACTTAAAGGAAGAATTTGTTACACCCCACTTAAATGTACACCCAAATCGCCTTAGCCTTCCGTGTATGCGCTCATTTTTAGTGCATTATTGTTATTTGTTAAACCCTAAGTTAACATTCTAATTGATTACATGGTTGCTAAGTCGAGTCATATCCTTGAACATATTGTTTTGGGACGATTGGGACTCATGGGTAAGTACTTATTTTGTGGAGTAATGGGGAAGAACATCACTTATTACCCTTATATGTGCGTTAATCTTAAAAGTGCTCCAAGTGTTTTGATTTTCTTAATTCGAGTCATTAGATTAGTTGAATGTAAAGTATGTAAAGATTCAAGTGTAAGGGGAATTCTCATCCCCTATGATGTATTATTTTGGATGGTAGGGTAAGAGTGTATGCAAAAAAAAAAAAAAAAAAAAAAAAAAAAAAAAGGAAAAAAAAGATAAAACCATACGGACTACCATCCCGTTTTTATTCTATGTTCATTTTATGTTTTTTGTTATTTTTCATTTATTAGCTTACGTCGAGTCTAGTCTTGGCTTAGCAACACCATATTGTACATGTAATTAACCGAGATTGTTAACTCGCCACCAGTAAAACTTCCTTTATCCAACAAAACCGTGTAATTCATATCCCTATACCTAATGTTACAACCCTTTAAAAGACCTCTTTGATAGTTTATCCTAGGTGCTTACGCCATGAGGTGGAGGTTTGATCTTTTCCCAAGCCTATGGTAATCTATTTTGCTATGACAGGTAGTGAGAGATATCTTCCATTTCCATAATGTTATATTACTTTATTACACCCGAGAGATGTGAGTATCTAAACACTATTTGTGAGGTGCTAGTGTATGACCTCCGTGCTTGTCTATTGGTCTTTAGTGGAACGATTATTTGTTGTAATTACTTTTATATTAGTGTTAAATGACCCCTAACTTGTCTTTTGAGTAGAATAAAAGCGAATTTGCTTGAGGACAAGCAAATCTCAAGTGTAAGGGTATATGATGAGGCGAAAAATGATCCGTTTTTAGGGGGTCATTTAAGCCCGAATCCGACTTTATTTGATCAAATATTGCCCTAAATCGTTCCTTTTGTGATTTTAGGTACTTGGAGAGTGAATTCTGGAAAAGAAGCCATTTTGGACGTTTTTGGAGCATAAAAGTGAAGAAAACGGCAAAGTCTCAAATTTCTATGCTGGGAACAGTGCATGAAGGCGTCAAGAGTTGCTCTTGACGGCGTCAAAGTCCCAAGAATAAAATACCGTGGTTGATGACTGCGTCACATAGGCCGTCATAAGTAGATCAAGGCCGTCCGAGGAAGTATTTGGCGGCGAGATGACGGCGTCACACCCTTGCTCTTGACGCCGTCACCTCAATTTTCCTATATATAGTTTTCTAGTTTTTTACATTAAAAAAAAGAGAGAAGTTTTGGAGAAACCCTAAAGACGAATTTGGTGCAACTTTTACAGGTTTTTCAAGGGTTCCAAACCCTTGATACCTTGCATTGTAATTGAGATAAGTGTTCTTCTAATTCAATCAATATGTCTATGTGTTGGTTGTCTATATCTTGTTCTTGTCTCAATTCCATTATGCTAGGTTAGATCTCCTTTGTGTTTGCTTAGATCTAATGAAACCTAGATATTGATTATGTGTTGATTACTTGTTTATTCTTGTTCTTGGATGAATGATTTATATGTTAGGCTTAAGAAAACTGGCAGATCTCCAAATGGTAACATGCTTGAACGTCTTAAGAAACATGAACCGAGGCGTACTAGGTCTTTATTGCTTGTATTTAATGCATGAGCCACTGTTTACAATCCCTATAGTTGTGCTGGGCATGGTGTAGGAGGAGATAAGAGCTCATAGAATTGGGGAGTTATGTATGCCACCCCATGAATGGTATTAAGGAATACGATCCGTCATCCATGCAATTATAACAAGTAATTAACGTGTAAAAGATATCTAGGGAGTAGTGAAGTCTAAGTAAACACATTTTCTCCAATTACTGCTCACAACCTTAGTATAAATTAGTTTAATTTCATTTTCAGTATTTTATTTTGATTGCATCTTAGTTTTGGGTTAGTTGAATAGCAACTAATTCCGCCCACTATTTCAAAACCCGAGATTTTACTTGCTTTCTAAAAAATATAAAAACACAAAAATAATCATCCCTCACCTTTAGAACTAGTAATTAGGCTTTCTAATCCTAGCGACACTATTCCTAAGCTGAACGATCAATCCCCCGGTACTTGTCACTATACTATACTACAACGATCAGGTACACTGCCTGGTGGGGGTTGTAAGCTTCTCGAGATCCCTCGAGAGGTAAAGCCTGTTGCGATTCCCACGCATCATTGACATCGATCATATGGGTCATATGCATTGGGTGGATAGTTGCTTAGAGTGTCATGTTACGACACATCCATGACTGTTGACAATTGGTAATTAACATGGGTAATGGGTCATGTGTTTTGTGTTGTAGTGGCTTATAGTGTCATGTTATCAACCAATACATTCCTGGTGATCGACAATATAATGGGTAATTAACATGGGTCATGGGTCATGTGCATTGGGTTGTAGTCGCTTATAGTTTAATGGAAACCATGCATGACCGGTGATAATGGCTAATTCACATGGGCGACTTTTTAAATACAAAATACACTAAAGGCCGGGTGCGCTTGGTTCAAACTTGGGAAAGGGAAAGGGAAAGTGTAAGCTAATGGTCGGGAAAGGGAAATGTAAAGAAGATCAATCCCCTAATTTATTGGGTAATGACCCATTACCCACTATTGGGTAATGGGTTATTGCATTATGCTTTTCCAAGCATATTTTCTCACTATCTTTCCCATTCTTCACCCCCTATAACCCCCTACCAAGCATTAGGGGTGTTCAAAAAACCCGAGAAACTAACAAACCAAGCATTTGGTTTCGGTTTTACTTTTAGATATCCATGGTTAACCGAACCGAAAAGTATATAATATAAATAAATTACCCGCCCCGCGATGGATAGTTAAAATCTTCCAACTAACCGAATCGAACTGCCCCGTGAACACCCCTACCAAGAGTATCAAACACACTTCATTTAAACTTCTACAGTAATATATATATATATATATATATATATATATATATATATATATATATATATATATATATATATATATATATATACAAACTTATCAAACACACTTCACACATTTCCATAATCCTCTCTTTCTCTCTCAAACTCACAGCTACAACTCACTCGGATCTAGGTTTTGATCCCAAATCTCAAAAAGCTGATAAGATCACAAATGAATATAATCCAAATACCCCCTTAGAGCTATTTATTCTTAGGCTTAGGTTGATTATCTGTTATAAGAATTGCGTTGCATTTGTATTGATAGAATAAGGAAGAACATGTTGTGTTGTTTTTGCGAATAATTAGAGCAAAAGATATATTAAGGTTTGCTTGGATTAGCTTATTTTATCTTAGGGTTAGGTTGACTATCTGTTATAAGAATTATGTTGCATTTGTATTGAGAGAATAAGGAAGAAAAGTGGCGGATGTGTGTGCGAATATTTAGGCTAAAACATCCAAGTATCAAAGATGGAAGAAGTATCAATGATGGCTGGACAGACACCACTTTCAAGTATGAACATAAACTTGTTCTGGTGTTGTCCATCCATTATTGATTCATCTTTGCTCTTTGTCAAAATACAGAAATAATTATTAAGTATAATTTGTATTGATAGAATAAGGAAGAACATGTTGTGTTGTTTTTGCGAATAATTAGAGAAAAAGAGATATTAAGGTTTGCTTGGATTAGCTTATTTTATCTTAGGATTAGGTTGAAGTACAATAAAAATATCAAGAACTTAAAGAGTTTTTTCATGTATTTAGTTACAATGAAAATATTTTCATTGCATTGTTGATATAAATTTAATATGATTTCATTGATTCATGATTAGCTCTCTAATGTCGTAGGACCTACATAACTAATATGTATGTTCGTCACATTTAAGTGAGCAATATTAATGATATTAAGAATTTGGTTGATAAGAACTTAAAGCTCAATTATCAGGGCAGATCTATCTAACGATGTAGATGGGTTCAATCGATTTAATTGGACCCCATTTTCTAACAATGTTTAATGCTTCTTTCAATAATCAAGATTAAACATCGTTAGAAAACGGGGTCCAATTAAAGCGATGGAACCCATCTACATCGTTAGATAGATCTGGCCTGATCATTGAGACGTCTTCAATGCAATAATGATATAGTGTGTATTGTTCATAACAGGCCACACTCCTTCATTATCGCATTCAAGATGAGTGATGTTACTTAGACTCTATTCTTTACTCAACATTTGTAGGTTGTTCTTATCACTCTGTTTGCTTTATATATATATATATATATATATATATATATATATATATATATATATATATATATATATATATATATATATATATATATATATATATATATGTATGATGTATTTTTGATATAAGAATTATGTTGCATTTGTATTTTTGATAAAAGCCACCACTTTCAAGTATGAACATAAACTTGTTCTGGTGTTTCATCCATTACTGATTCATCTTTGCTCTTTGCCAAAATACAGAAACAATTATCAAGTATATGTTTAACTTGTCATTCATGCACGATTAACTCTCTAATGTCGTAGAATCTACATAATTAATATGTATGTTCGTCACATCTAAGGGAGCAATATAAATGATAGTAAGAATCTGTTTTCTAATAACTTAAAGCTCAATTATAAGGCAAGATCTATCTAACGTTGTAGATTGGTTCCCTTGCTTAATTTGGAAAACGTCTACTACCTTTTGTGTGGTTGATCTTGAACACCAGTTTTGGCTCTTTCAATAAGATACATTGTTGAAAGTGCCAAAGCGTGATCAAACTCAAGCACACTACCGTTATTAGACGGTGTCCAAAAAACAAAGCAATGGAACCTTTTTGGAACGTTAGATGGATCTGGCCTGATAATTGAGACGTCTTCAATGCGATAATGATAAAGTGTGTATTGTTCATGACAAGCCACACTATTTCATTATCGCATTCAAGATGAGTGATGTTACTTAGACTCTATTCTTTACTCAACATTTGTAGATAGTTTGTATTACTTTGAGTCTAGAATTTCAACATACCTTTCCATTCTAAGTTCCCATACTGTTTGCTTTGTTTTTTCAACAGTCTATCAATGTGGCTGGTGCAGTCCTTTGTTCAAAGGGAGTTGAAACGACAAAGCGAGCAGTAGCGGGAACTTAGAAGGGTTACGTATGTTGGTTTATTGCATTTCATTCTTTTTTATGATCTAAAACCAACCATCCACCAAGTAACGTGGCCATTGGAGTTCCAAGAATAAAGGTTGTTTCAAACACACCCTGAATTGCAACATTATCTTTTATTTCATTTACACTATATTTTTTAAAATTTTAATATATTTTTTAATTTTTTTGCAGCAAATCCATGGTCAGACTACTTTCTAAAGGGATATTTGGATCAGGTCAATCATGAAATTTTGCAGATTTCTTCACGTCAATCATGTTCCATTGTGGCTAGTCTTTGTTGGCGACTAATATGTATATAGTTCTGTCAAGAGTTATAAGCATTGATCCCTGGCAAACGCTCGTCCCAATGGATCATGATTGGCCTGAAGATGTTGAAAAGGTTCAAGCCACCTGTGGGAAACATCAATCCTTTCCTGCATTAAACATAGGTATTTTGGTTTTCCCATATCCCCTTTTTATACTCGTTTCCATGTGTATCTCAAATCACAAATCCTAGTTTATCAAATCTCTAAAAAAAAACCTGCAGGAAGTATTCATAAACAATGTCTGCAAACAACAAGAGATCAGCACAATGGGTTGAAGGAGAAGGTTCAAGCAGGTGTGCTTCAAAAAAGAAAGCGGCAAAAAGTGTAAAAAAATTTAAATTGGATGGAAATGCGTGGTAGAATTGGTGGGCTGCTGAAAGAAAGAAAGCAGGAAAAACAGAATCTATCAAACAACATGCTGAGGATGAAAAGGAGTACAAAGCAACAAAAAAACCATCTCTCAAACAACATCCCAAGGCGTACAAGACATTGGATGATGATGATTTGTCTGATGTTGAGTTTGATGGGTTGGATTACGAAGATGCACATGTAGCATTTGACCCGGAGAAATCTCCAAAATTAGATTAGTAGATTTTTTGAATGTGTAACTTTTATTTCCAGTATTTTGTAATTTTTCATTTCAAGTTTTAATGGAAAATGTTTAATCTTAATTTAGTACTTTTGTCATTGCTAAATGTTCTCATTACTTGTTGATATTAATATAATGATTCACCCTTTGCAGTATAAAAAGATTATGCTGCTAAGAAAACGTTACTGCAGCTGGTTTTGTACATTATTTTGTAATTTTTCATTTCAATTTTAATGAAAAATGTTTAATCTTAATTCCCGTACTTTTGTCATTGCTCAATTTTCTCATTACTTGTTGATATTAATATAATGATTCACCCTTTGCACTAAAAAAAAAAAAAAAAAAAAATTCTGCTGCTAAGAAAACGTTATTTCAGCTGGGTTTGTGCTGCTAAAACTGAGAGTGCAGGGGTGGATTGGTAACATTTACACTTAACGGTTTAAATCCCCAATCAAATTGAAAATTCAGTTTCACGCACATATAATTTCTCTATAATCACAAACACTAACATCTTTTATCAATCATTTTCAAAATCCCCAAATCACAAAACCCTAATTCAAGATGGTGTTGCCAATTGAATCAAAACGCACATTTGTTGACAGACACAACATGGTCTCTTTTTTGAAGAAACCAGATGGTTCTGAAGGATTCACACAGATAATCGATTTCTTGAATGCTACCCCTATTAGGTATGCATTAACTATGAATCCTCCTATATGCATTTCTTTTATTAAGCAGTTTTGGGCTACTGCTAAGGTCATAAATTTTAATGAAGGAAAACAGATTGAGGCTAAGGTAGATGGCCAAGATATACTCATAACTGAGTCATCTATTAGGGAATCTCTTAACCTACCAGATAATGAAGTGATTATGTGTCTTGAAAATGCCGCCATTTTCAAAGGTTTGAAAAAAATGGGGTATGAGAAGAAGAATAATAGATTAAAATTTTACAAAGGTCTCCTCTCATCTCAGTGGAAATTCTTGATTCATACTCTCTTACATTGTTTGAGTCCTAAAACAACAGGTTGGAATGAGTTTGGTACTACCATGACATCAGCTGTGATATGCCTTAGTAAAGGAAAACCTTTTAATTTTTCAAAAATGATTTTGGATAGTATGATCAAGACCTTGGATGATGATGGTAACTCTATATTATATCCAAGGTTTTTGCAGCTTATTATTCTAAATCAATTGACTACTATTAAGACACATATAGCAACTTTTTATGCTACCTCACTACAAAAGAAAGTATTTTCAAATCTGAAAAATAATGGCAAGGATTTTTCAGAAAGGGTTACACCACTTTTTCCATATATGGTGAACCTTTAACAAAAAAAGGGTGAGGATGTCATGGAAGGGGCTGCCACTTCTGCTGCTAGCTTAGAAGCAGAGCAGGCCAGTGGTAACATACATGAGACTGAGTATACAATCGTTGATTCACCTCTCAGTGAAGGTAACACATCCCGAAGTGATGAGGGTAGATCTGAAACACATGAATTGATGGATACTGATGTACAAAATGTCAATTCCAATGATCCATCTCTCGGGCTAGGTAACACAAGCCAAAGTCGTGAGGCTAGAATGAAACTTATACAGGATTTGAAGGACAATTGTACCCAGTTAGAAAAGGATGTTCTTGGCCTCCAAAAGCCCACAACAAAACAAGGTGAAAAGATCAAAAAGTTGAAAAAGAGACTTCGATATTTGGAAAGTCAACAGAGCTCAAGAAAAACTCAGTTTAGACGTTTGAAGAAGGTGGGCACAACACACAGGATGAGTTCTTCTAAGGCTGCTAGTTTGGAGGATCCTCCCAAACAGGGGAGGAATGAAAGCAGAGTCTCAGGGGAGGAAACAACAAATGCTGAAGGTGCTTGTGCTGATATGCATGTGGATATGGATATTGGGATTGATAGTGGTGATAATATGGATGATGACTATGTAGTTACTGACAATGAGGGTAATGAGGCGGTTTTGGGAGATGTAAATAAAAAGCAGGTAGTGGAATTTCCTGGTGAAAATATTGTACAAGATGTTTCTGCTGCTACAACAAATCAAGTTTCTACTACTGAAGTTTCTACTGCTGAAGAGGTTGCAAAGAGAGTTGATGAAGCTGAAATAGCTAACTTTATGGATGAGAAAAGGAGATCTAAAGTGTCAAAATTTGAAACAGAAGAGCAAGTAGCATTCATTCTTCAAGAAAAGGAGGAAAAAAGAGCTCATGCAGAAAAATGCAAGCTTTTATTGATGAGGATAAAGTTCTACAGGCTAGAATTGCAGAACTTTACAAAGATAAGACTTTAATTGATGATAACAGAGTACAAAGACTTGCTGATTTGGTAAATGAAAGAGGTATAGAATTAGCTTTGAGTCAGCTAAGTAAGTCAATGAAGCAAGGTCAAAGTCAGAAGAGGAAAATAAATACCACAAAGTCTCCTTTCATGAGTGTAATGAAAACATACTTAAAGAACCAAGGTTTTTATAAACCTCATCAACTCAGGGGAAAGTCATATGACAAAATTGCATATCTATACTACCACTGCAAGAGATATATTGAAGAAAAGTTTATCCCCATGGGTACAGAAGAAACAACATTAAAGAAACAAAAGATCATTGAATACAAGCATGCTGAGAAGAAGAATGATTCACAAAGAAATGAAGACAGCTCTTCTCTTGATCAGATGATGGTGATTGTTCCTGAAACATTATATGCTAATCCTATTCAATCTAGACATCCAATCATAGACTGGGAGATTTACAAAGATAAATTTGGAAAGGCTTGGAAGATAATTAGGCTTGGTGGAGGATTAGCAGTGTGCAAAAGTTTTCAGGAATTGATAAGAAGAAGTGACAGAGAAGACTTAGACAGATTATGGGAGTTGGTTAAAAAAAACTCAAAACAATCAAGAAGCCAGATGTGAAAGAGCAAGAGCTGTGGGTTGAGTTACACACGTTATATGAACCTGATCCAGCTGCTATTGGAACTTCCCAATTCATGATCTCTCAACTTCATGGAAGTTTTATGATAGCTGCAATGTACATCAGTTATCAACACAAGGTGGAGTTGATGTTTTTATGCTTGCAGAAAAAGAGTATCCTTTGAGTGCTAATTTACTTGCTGTAATGATATCTAAAAAGATCATATGTGAAGAAAGTACAAAGGTAGTTTAAGATCTCATTGAAAGAATTCGTGCTCAGTATGAGAGACAAATGCAAGAACGGAATAAAAGAAAATAAGGTGTTTGGAGGTAGCAGGGGTGTAGCTTCTCTGTTTTCATTAAACAGAGAATTGTAGCTTCTCTGTTGTTTGTACAAAAGTTACTAATGCTATTATTAAGTTACTACTGCTATTACAATAGTTGTTTGTGTAATTTAGCCTATTATAATGGATTTAGACTCCAAAAAGTCAAGCTTTTCTATGGCAATGAAAAAATTTGCAATTTTCAGTAGTATATCTACTTGCAGGCAAGCTTTATTCTATTTGCATTTTCCATTTATCATGTATATGCAGTTGTAGGCAATTTAGTAATATGTTACTTCATTAAAGTTGAAAATTGACTTTAGAAAGCAAGTAACACTGTTCCTATACGGGTTACAAAGTACATAAGTTATCAGAAATGTGTGACCATATGTATCAATTTGTGACTACACTTAAATAATGTGTGAGAAAATATGACTCTATGATTTAGACACCTAAATAAATACTTCATGTGACCATATATATAGCATATTTAATTTAGTCACACAAAAACTCAATGTGACTAATATCAAGGTTAATGATAAATGACTTCACATTTTGCTATAAGTAATAGTCACATGAATATTTCACAATGTGACTATTTTGAATGTATTGGTCACATATAATACCCTTATGATGTGGCCATAAACATCATTTAGAAACACGTGTGTGATATGGTGTGACTATTGTAAAGCCTATAGTCACATGATCGTGCTTCAATTAAGTGTGGCTATGCACATTAGGATTTGGTAAACAAACACACACTAAACTTTAGACACACGTATTAACTTACGTGACCATATGTATCGAATTTTAGTTACACTTAATCATGTTTCTATGGTTTAGTGTGACCATATATGACATTTGGTCACACTCTTCAAATGTGTGACTTATATTTGTCACTCTTAAATGCATTTCTTGACTAATGCTTCAAACTGAGTTTTTAGTTGTCACACATTTCAAATTCATATGTGGCTAACTATTCAGCAAAGAATAGCAGTCACGTTTATATAATGTGTGACAAACTTGACTATATAATTTAGCCACATACGCAAGTACTTCATGTGACCATATAACTTTTTGGTCACGCTGTTCAATTGTGTGACATATATTTGTCGAAAACAGAGAACGTATGTCATGTTTGTGGTGGTCTTAGATTCTTGCCGTGCATTAGTTGCAATGGAAGTAAGGAAAAGGTGGTGGTTTTGCCGGATGACCTCGATGGGCAAATAATTGTGAAATGTATGAGAATGGACCTCTTCCTTGCATAGATTGTAGTTGATCCGAATTTGATAACTCGTTTGTATTTCCATTTAAGGATAACCGGCTATAAATAATTACCCTTCTAATTATCATCGTTTCCTGCCACATATTTTTAGGATACGTTTGGTAGAGAAAATTTCATAGATTAAAAATGAAGCAGAGAATAGAAATGAAGAGAAACGAAATTGAATGAGAAATTTATTAAATTTCATTGCTTGGTAGCGCCAGATAATTGAAATAAAAAATAACCACGATATTTTTTTTCCTTTGAAAAAACATCTAAATAAAAAATGATTATACTATGATAGTGTCACCAACTAGGTTATATATATATATATATATATATATATATATATATATATATATATATATATATATATATATATATATAGAGGTGGGATCATGAAAAAAGTCCACTTTGGTAGAAAAGTGAGAAAAGTGTACAAATCAACCCCTCCTTTTTTTCACACCAAACTACAGGGACCTAATTGTATTTTCTTCATTCTTTAAGGAGTTTTTGTAAATTTGCACCCTACCCCCAACCCCCACCCCCACCCCCCCCCCACCCCACCCCGCCGAAAAAAAAAAAAAATTTCCCGCCAAAAAAAATTTTTTTTTGGGGCCAAAAAAAAAATTTTTTTTTTTGGGCCAAAAATTTTCCCGCCAAAATTTTATAACACAGATGCACCTTTTTTTAGTGCATCTAGGTTATAAAAATTGGTGCATCTCAGTTAACTGAGATGCACCAATTTTTATAACCCAGATGCACCTTTTATTTTTAGTGCATCTCAGTTATAAAAATTGGTGCATCTCAGTTATAACTATGATGCACCAATTTTTATAACCCAGATGCACTAAAAAAAAAAGGTGCATCTGGGTTATAAATTTTTGGCGGGAAAATTTTTGGCCAAAAAAAAAAAATTTTTTTTTTGGCTCCAAAAAAAAAATTTTTTTGGCGGGAAAAAAATTTTTTTTTTTCGGGGGGGGGGGGGTGGGGGTGGGGGCATGTTTGCAGACATACCCCTGAAGTTTGAGATATTTCAAATTAAACCCTATAACCTTTTTTTCTCACTTTTCTACCAAAGTGGACTTTTCTCTAGAACCTTACCCTATATATATATATATATATATATATATATATATATATATATATATATATAGTGTTGTATTCTATGCAGTATCAATATTAGATGCAGTACTTTACAGTACCAATCTTGTCCAATCAGAATTTAATGAATTACTTTTCATTTATTTAAATCATATTATTCTTGAAGGGTATTTATGGTATTTCAGTATATCAATAATATCCTATAATAAATAAAATAACAGTATATATCCTAAAAAAGTGCTACTCTCTAGATCTAAATATTCTACCCTAATAACTGCCGCACTCTCTCCCCATTCTCTTCTCCTTTGCATCTGGAAATCTTCATCCACCTTCATATCCTAGATCTATAAAACCGACACACAAACCACCATTTTTCAATTGGTAGTGGTTGTGTTAAATTCTAGATCCAGGGACGGTATTCGGATCAAGAATTAAAGAAGGTACGAATTTTAATTTTTATGAGTTTAAGGATGACTGGCACATGATTTAGTTTAAATTTCAATGTTACTGATTGTTTGAGGTGCCACGTTAGTCAAATTAAACAATGCATCTAACCTTTGTTTTTTTAAATACTATTTTAATTTTTATGAGGTTAAGGATCACTCGCATCTATGTGATCTTCAATATGGTATTTCAATTTTATTTTTTCTAGTTTATTTACTTTGAATCAACCATGTGATGTTTCTTTTTTGTTGTTGCTTAATTGCTGGTTTTGTCCTTTTGTTTTATGTTAGTTGTAAAGAAAAGGTGCATATGTGTTTTGTTTCTACTTGGGACATGTAAGTGTGCCATGAACGAAATATGGTTTCAATAGTATTTTTAAACGATTTAACTATTTTGAAATCGAGTTAATCTTTATGCGATTTGTGATGTGCAAGTTTTAAGAACATTACTTTTTAGATGTTATAATAATCATGTATGTTCTTTTCAATGTGCAGATCCGGTGCTCACAAAAAATTGTGCTCATATGTTTTTTGAAGACGGGCACAAAGTTTTTGAAGATTGCACACATGTTTTTGATTGACGTGCACATATGTTCTTGGAGGAGTGCACATATGTTCTTGGCAAAGTGCACGGATGTTTTTGATTGACGCACATCTATATTTAACAAGATATATTTGTATTTGAATTGTATTTCATTTTATATCAAATTTTGTGTATACTATTTATGTTTTGGTTTGTTATAAATTTAGAGGCTTACATGTATATATTTATGTTTTTTTGTTATAAATTTAATTATGTTTGATCTTGTTGACCACTGAATGAAAGTAAATAAAAGTATATTGCTTAGTGATGAAAAATTAAAATTTAATTAAAGTTACAAAACGTTTTTTAATGAAAAATCAAAAAGAAAATATATATGATTTTTTACTATAATACCCTTACAAATACATTCCAGCCAAAAGAAAAAATAAATTATTTACAAAAATGCCATCATGGATTATTAACCATTGATAAAATGATCCAAAGGTCTAGATTCGTTTAAAATGGTACTGTAAAGTACTGTATTTAACATTGGTACTGCATAGAACGCACCCCTATATATATATATATATATATATATATATATATATATATATATATATATATATATATATATATATATATATATATATATATTGAAGTGTTCAAATGAGAAGCTTAAATTTGGTAATAACGCGAGAAGCAATCCAAACCATTCATTTTATCGTTATTTAACTTTAATCTAACTGCTAATATAAGTTAATCAACTTTTTAAAAATTTCTAAAAAAAATTTTAAAAATTTTTAAAAAAATTTTGAAAATTATTGAAATATTTTCAAAAATTTTCAAAAAAAATTTCGAAATTTTTTTTCGAAAATGATTTTTCGAGTTTTTTTTTTTCGAATTTTTTTTCCCAAATTTTTTTTCCGAAATTTTTTTTACGTAATTTTTTTTTTCAAAAAAAAAGTTTTCGGAAAATCTTTTTTCTGAAATTTTTTTCCCGATTTTTTACGAATTTTTTTTTCGTCACATGCGAAAAAAATTTGAAAATTTCATGAATTTTTTTGTCACGTGTGAAAAAAAATTCGTCACATGTGAAAAAAATTTCGTCGCATGTGAATTTTTTTTTCTTTGTCACATGTGAAAAAAAAATTCCGTCACATGTGCAAAAAAATTTTTCTGTCACATGTGAAAAAAAATTCGTCACTTGTCAAAAATAAATTTCGCAAAAAAAAAATCGAAATAATTTTGAAAATTTTTTTAAAAAAAATTCGAAAAATTTATGAAAATTTTTCAAAAAAAATTTCGAAAATTTTTTGAAAATTTTTCAAAAAAATTTTCGAAAACTTTTTGAAAATTTTTCAAAAAAAATTTCGAAATTTTTTTGAATTTTTTTTGAAAACTTTTGGAAAATTTTTTGAAATTTTTTGAATTTTCAAAAAAATTAGTTAACTAATATTAGCAATTAGATCAAAGTTAAAGGAGGATAAAATGAGTGGATATGATTAGTTCTCGCGTTCTCACAAAAATTATATTTCTCACATGAATGACCCCCTATATGTGTGTATATATATATATATATATATATATATATATATATATATATATATATATATATATATATATATATATATATATATATATATATATATATAGGTGGGTTCATGAAAAAAACCCACTTTAGTAGAAAAGTGAGAAAAGTGTACAAATCACCCCTCTCTTTCACATCCTTTTTTTCCTGCGAACTATAGGGGTCACTTTGTCAATTTCTTAATTTTTCAAAGGTCTTTTTGTAAATACAACCTCTTTCTTCCATATCATATATAATTTTTTTTTTTTTTTTTTTCCTCATCTCTTTCTTCTTTTCTCTTGTATCAACTTCACATACACCGACTTTCACAACCGTTCCCCGTCGCTCAGCATCATTCCCCATCGTCCACCACCATTCCCTACCATTCACCATCATCCACAACCATTCCCTACTGTTCACCATCGTTAACCACCGTTCCCCACCATTTCGTACCCAAAATGTAATCAGATTCATCATTAAAGTTTGAAAGTAATGTTTTTTTACTGTTACCGTCAATTAAGATGATCATATAAATCTTCGTTTGCATATATATTAACTTTATTGATCGTATTTTGAATAATTCATTCATTCTCTTTTTGTTATTGTTTGTCTATATATGTTACATTTTGGAGTTTACTTCTGAATCTGAAAAAAAGTTGAGGAAAAATAGATACAAATCATGTTTAAGAAGGCAGCACACAAAGTGTTTGATAAAATGTCTAAACGAAATTTTATAACTGTGATGCACTAATTTTACATTGTATGCATCAGTTGGTTAATTTGATATCTAGTTTTGGTCTTAATTTATAAAATGTCCGGCTTATTGTCACAACTGATTACAATTATCTAGTTTCCAATACATGGTTTCAGCAGTAGTTTTGGTGTTGAAATAGCATTTATAAATGCTAGGTTTCCAGTTAGGATTAGGATGATTGAAATGGTATCGAATGTTGTTTCCACATTGGAGGTACGATGCCTGTTATGGTTTTGTAGATATTTCTTTTGATATTTACACATCCATTTACATCTAAGTTGATTGGAACATATTTATATGATAAAGGCTTCAATAGCTTATGTTATTTACATTACGTTTGAAAATCACTTTGATATTAGTATTTCTTTTCCTCGTCATAAATGGAACATGCTGGCCTTTCCATGGCACTTGTAGCATTTTGCTGGTTTTGCTACTTGCAGAAACTGAATTTTCATTGCAAGTTGAATCATATATGGTCCATATCGTGGCCTTTTATTGGGTCTCTTCTTTATGATGGTATGCCTTATTAACTAGGTTTTCTTAAGCTAGCTTCTTGAAATTTAGCAACTAGAAGAAAATTTACTTTCAGATACCAAAAATAAAAGACCTTTATTATGACTTTGGGCAATCTTTGATGTCACCGATTGTTTTTCAGGTTGGAATGTCAATCGATCCAAAACTTCTTGGTTCAAACTTTCCTGTTATTATGGGCTCGTTAGGACTATTGTTTGGAAGACCATACTTGTTTCTGGAGTTGGTAGGCTTTTTGGTGTATCATTGATACCTGCAATAAGAGTTGTGAATCAAAGTCACTATATTTGTAACTTTGAATTTAAGTTGTTTTCAGGGACTATTGTTTGGAAGACCATACTTGTTCCCAGTTGTCTTCTTTTGTTGTTTCTAGTACTGGTCATATTAATGGCCATCACATCATGGTTAGCTGCTGGAGGCCAGTTAATAGCATATCGCTTTGAGTAAGAAGATGTTCATAGTTTATTACGTTTAGAGACTGAGGTAATATAGCACTTATCTCTATTAAGATTTATTTATTTTTGTTTCCAAACGAGGTCTTATTTTTTTGCATGTGTAGATTAACCATTAATGCTCTTGTGACGTGATCTTGACACCTATATGGATCAAGTCATTTTCACATGGCTTATAGCTTGTACTTTGTTGTGGCCTATTTTCAAATAGATGATTTGTAGGATCATATCATTATATATTAGAATGTGTTGATGGTTCCCTTCACCAAGTTAGATAACTATATGATGCACTAATCGTTAACTAACTGATGCCCTTACATAACTATGTGATGCACTAATTGGTAACTAACCGATGCCCTGAAATGAATAGTGTGATGCCTTATTTTATACAATGTAGATAACTATGTGATGCTCTAATTCTTAACTAACTGATGCCCTGAATTAAGTAGTGTGATGCCTTAATTTATACAAAGTGATGCACTTATATTTACCCTTTGTGAGGCACTTAGTACTATTACCGATTTTGTTTGCTAACTGTATCTTTTGATGTAATTATGATGTGTGCAAGATGATTCATTGCCAAAAGACATGGTACATGGAGGTGACAATGATCAAGATAAACCAAGAGTCCAAGAAACGTCTACATCTAATATGGCTAATGATAAACATGAACCATTCAGACATGGTACATGGAGGTGACACACACATATATATATGTATATATATATATGTGTATATATAAATATATAGATAGATATATATATATATATATATGTATACATATACATATATGTATATGTATACATATATATATATATATATATATATATATATATATATATATATACATATATATATCTATCTATATATATATATATACATATATATATATTCCTATGATATACATATATATATATATATATATATATTCCATCTATATATATATATATATATACATATATATATATATATATATATATATATATATATATATATATATATATATATATATATATATATATATATATATATATATATATATATATATATATATATATATATATATATACATATATATATATATATATTCCTATGATTAATACATCATTACAACATAAATTAACCATTTTTACCGATAACAATTTTTTTTATATATATATATACTTTGTCAATTACAACGTTATTCACTCTTACCTTGAAACGACATTTACACCTGAACCTTAATAACCTAGATACCGTACATAACTTAAAACGTTGATTTTTAATAATTATACGTTTCAATAATTACCAAATACAATTTATATAAATCCCGAGCCTACAAAATTCCCATGCGTACTCACTAATAATAACGGACTCTTTATTCTTGGCCCCTTTCCTTTGGACCTAATTCATTAACGAACTCACCAAGCTTCACGACCTAAGCACACCTCTAACTATTATTTTTACAAGTCACAAGTACATGTTTGCTTTGGCTCAGTTGATCATAACTTTTACACACGACGTATCTCTTTTATTTCGCAACTCTTGTTTCCATGCTTCTAAGAACCATGACCGACAATTGTTATAACCTTTCAAATATAATTACTATACTAGAATATTGATCAAGTTAAGGCACCTTACATGTTTCATCTCAATTTGACACAAATAATAACTTTGTTCCAATGCTACTTCGTATAAATTCTAATGAACCACTAACTTTCTGCAATGAATTTAAATCCCAATTTTAAGGCCCTTCTGCTCCGAACCAGGAAAAGTGTAAAGCACGAAAGTTGTCCGAAATAATGTTTTACGTCTAGACTCGCGAGATTTTGAACCAAAAATGTAATTCGTTGCTGTTATCTGTGGAATACGACCTGGACTCAAACTTGAAGACTCACCTCCCTCAAATGTAACCTATAACTCATACACCACCTCCCTCAAATGTAACCTATAACTCTTACACCACCTCCCTCAAATGTAACCTAAGTAACCCATGTTACTTCCTTACACATTATATGACACACACGTTATAATATTCCTTGGCTATTTGTATGTCTCGAAAGCAAACTAGCACAGATTCTTGCACATGCATTTTGGCACGTATCAAATGAGAAGATCACTTGTGACAATTGTAAGCAATTGAGGTACACCTCTCATGGTTTCCCTGCCATTTTTGCCAATTGTCATACTCAGTTTGAGTATATATAGAGCCTTGCATATTGACATTTCTAACTCACTACAACTCACATCACATAAAATCACGCATACTCTCTTATAACTTTCTGTCGAGCCATGGTACAAGTGAAAGCAAGGTTGTGGGAACTAGTAACTGATCGTGGTTCATAGTTGAACACTTAACCGGGCTGTACACCATCACCTTACCACATCTCAACTATCACTAAACCAAACGTAAACATAAAAGGATACTCTTGCTGTTCCTGTCGAGAAGAAGAAGGCGAAACCATGTTCTCATATTTTGTTGGGTCATGATGCAAGGTTGGGTTATCACCTCACAAGATCCTATATCCATCTCTGGTCGCGAGCCCTTATCACATTTTCTCCACCCTAGTTGGTGTTGTAAGTAATATTCAGACTTATTTCCATACATACTCTATACTATTCTCGTTATGATAAACATCCACATATTACGTACCACTTAACTTCCCTATTATTTCATGAACTCTCGTAATAGTTTTGGATATGGCTAAGGTGGTGTTTAACTTGTCTGGCAAATCTTTAAACTCGTTAACACTTATGAAAATCTCAAAGTATAAACTAGTACTTATTTATTCCTAATCGACATGCACATATATATACCAGATTATTTAAAGTTTCCAAACTCAAAATGGTAAAGAAAACATGAAAAGAAACTAATCAAAACATATACGAGTCAAACTAACAAGTTTTAGTTATGTTTTAAATGGGTTGAGTACCAAGTTCTTGCGTTTCGTTGAGTGGCGAGGAAACACTAAACAAGTGAAACTTAACGAGAGAAAAACTACTTGAAACATGAATAATCACAAGCTCAGTTTTGGTTTAAGAATAAGAAACACAAACGATTTTACAAGCATGCAAAACCCACAACTATATATACATGCTGCGTAGAATAACACAAGATCAATACTAGCTCAGTTGGTTGTGCCGTGGAGATGTAAACTAGAGGTCTTGAGTTCGAGCCTACACTAATGCAGCTTTGCCATTTTTACTATTTTTGCAACTTTCACATTTTGACAACTTCAGACCCTCAAATTCATATAACTTACCACTTTCCTTAAAAACTTTTATAAGCTTTATAACTTATATGAATAAATTACATTTTTTCACCCAACACTTTTTGTAAACATGTTTATTTTGGACTAAATATGTAATTACTTAACTATTTAGGATAAAAGAGTCACCTTGGTATAACTTAAGGGTTTACGTAGAAACTTAAGTACGCATGACAAGTTGATGACTATATCGTAGTAACATATAAACGAGACCTACATTTTTTTTGACAATAACGAAGTAATAATTATATTTCAGAATATATATATAACGTAAATTATATAACTTGACGTTATTATCGGTTAACTTGAATACACATTAAGTAATGATTATTCCTATAATAAAACTCATCGGTCCACTTAACATGACGTAAACTTGCAATTACTATAATTTATCATTTATCAACTTTTGATACATATCATTGATTCATGACGAGAAATATAAATAATAAACGATACTTATACATAAAGACAAGTTATATTGTATATAACTTGCTCTTAAACTATTAAGCGTTTTGCCACGCAAGCCACCTCTGCCACAAATCATTCTGTCATCGAACACTATTCAAATCACGATTCTCGATAAGTCAAACTTATCTCGGACTTCCATATCATTCAGGTTATCTCTTGAAGTCAATTCCATCTTCACTTCTGACATTACTTATACTCTGTCTACCGTATTACTAAGGTGAGTCATAGCCCCTACTCTTATTTTATAACTGTTTTGTAAACTCTTTGGGGGAGATACATGCTTAACTACTGTTTTTACTTTTACAAGTATTCATTAATTAAATACAGGACTATATTTCATATAAACTTTACTAGTTTACACATTTTTATATCTCATAAGGAGATACCTGCTATAGACATGATTACAAGTGATTTTTCAACGATATGCTATATTTGATCTCTATTGCCTAAGTTACCTATTACCAAAAGTCCCTCGATCATGCGCCTTAATCACTTGCAGGGTGAACGTAAATAATTGTGAATAGATATATTAGGGATTGACAATCCCCATTTGGTCGCTAGAGGAAAGCCACCAAATGCACTTTATTTGATTTCATAGGTTACTAGTAAATGCCTATCTTGAGGGCCACTGTTTTACATCATTATTATGGATAATTTTGATGCTTGTTAATCGTTGAGTGTCATGAGCTTAGGGCAATAGAACGGTAATAATGTAGCACTACAATGACTGATGTTTGGGGCGTACAACGCTGTAGCCCACTGTTTTATTAAACTATGAGATTGTGCTCACTATATAGCAGGAAAAACTATTAATAATTGGCAAACGAACTACTATTTTGGTGTTGACCCGGTTATGTCAAGCAAACTATTATTTTGGTGTTGGCCCGGTGAAGGGCAAACCAATGGACTATTTTTGAATTAATAAGGAAATCACTTATTTTCTGATTTTGATAAATCAACGATTTAAACTATGAATATTATGGATTTACTCACATTTTAATTTGATAATCAACTGTTATTATAACTTCTAAGGAATCATAAACTCTTTGATTTTGGAAATCGATATTCGAAACTATAAACTCTATGAACTCACCAACCTTTGTGTTGACACTTTTAGCATGTGTTTATCTCAGGTAACTAAACAAGAAGGAACTTGAAGGCACGGAGTGGGCTTGTAACCCGGCATGGGCTTAAATAAACATTTTGAGACATTTCAAATAAACTTGTTGTTTAAACTATGAAACATCTTGATGTCTCGAATATTTGGTATTTTGAATGAATTAAACTTTAAAGCGTCACTTTTGTGTCGTTTTCTATGATTGTGACAAAGATCCTCGAAGTAACACCCAAAAAGTCTTCCGCTGAAATTTTTAAGTCTTCCGCTGACGTGATGATTTTGGGAGTGTTACAGATTGGCATCAGAGCTACAGTTATAGAGAACCAAGTGTTTTGAACATTGGACTATAACTACACTTTTAAAACGGACCACTTTTACAAAATACCACCTTATGCCCTCCGTGCCTACGCTTTTCAACATCTGGTAAAGACGTTACTTTTACTTGATTTCTTATATATGCTAACATGTTATAATTATGCTAATGACTTATATTTACTAATCGGGATTATTACAAATACCGTGTCTTCATATTTCCATCCGCCAGACGATTATGTGACTTTTAGATAGTTTATACTACAACTAGTATATTAATATATATATATATATATATATATATATATATATATATATATATATATATATATATATATATATATATATATATATGCTCACCAACTATTTTGAATACTATACCAATCCTCCTTAATTATCTCACTCTCATCAGTATAGATGCGTATGACATACTTTTTTCGTACTCTCGGAAAATCCACGCATAAATTATTTTGTTGATTAGTATGGATGTTGAGTCAGAAATTCTTAAGTAGGATGATTTATAATGTCTTTATTTGAATGGATTGGGACGCCTTTCTATTGAAATAAAGAAATTGTAAACCATCGAACCATAAGTTTATACTTCGTTATTTACATCGTTTGGGACGCTTCTCTATGTAAATAACGAATTATAAATAAGTGGGCTTAATTGTATCTGAAATGGCATGCGTATGAAATCAAGGATTACTAAAGTTCATAAAACACTAAAACTTCAGCCAAAGACTCACAATTTTCTTCTGCGTATGCCTAATTCTAAGGCATTACGGCACAACCACATTTCTTCAATCATGTACTCACTTTTACATTCTGGCGATTTATGAAACCTTTTCACGACATTGTATGTGATTACAATGGTCTCTCTTACTTCTCCGGCACTATGAGTGATATAGTGATCTCCGAATCTTTCACAACATTACCTAAAATCCATCAAAATCTATAAATTCCTCTAATAGAAATACAAGATATGGAATTGCTAAGGAACAAACAGATTCATCATCTACAAAAGCTTGGAACCAAATACCGTGTTGTCACTTAAAACTATATTTAACAAGTTTCTCTTTACAAAAGCTGAAGTTCAACAACTTTCTCGTCATTCAACAAGTTTCCACTTGAAAACTCTTATTATTAAAAATCTGTTAACAACCAACTAGTTTAACGGGTAGGTTACCCGTGAAGATCTTGATGTTCACAAAACAAGATATTGTGAACCATGTTTATCTTCAAAACATGTTAAAATAAAAATCTTCATTCAAAATGGAATTGTTTCTTAAATCAAGATTAATCAAAAGGAATTGAACATAAGACAACGTAAGTAGTTAGAACTACTCAACAATTATGACTATGAGAACTACTATCATCAAGGAAAAAGCTAATGTAGTAGTAGATACGTTAAGCTGGAAAAAAAATTAAAAGAAGAAGCTAATGTAGTAGTAGATACGTTAAGCTCGAAAGAAAAATTAAAACCGCTCAGGGATTAGATCGTTAGGAATGACTATTTGTTCACCCTTTCCACTCACCTTTACAGCTACCTTATCTTGGAATCCTGGGACGGGATTCAGTTTAACGGGTAGGTAATATAACATCCCGTAAATTTTCCTACGATTAATACATCATTACAACATAAATTAACCATTTTTACCGATAACAATTTTTTTTTTATTTTTTTTTATTTATTTTTTTTATATATATATACTTTGTCAATTACAACGTTATTCACTCTTACCTTGAAATGACATTTACACCTGAACCTTAATAACCTAGATACCATACATAACTTAAAACGTTGATATTTAATAATTATACGTTTCAATAATTACCAAATACAATTTATATAAATCCCGAGCCTACAAAATTCCCATGCGTACTCACTAATAATAACGGACTCTTTATTCTTGGCCCCTTTCCTTTGGACCTAATTCATTAACGAACTCACCAAGCTTCACAACCTAAGCACACCTCTAACTATTATTTTTACAAGTCACAAGTACATATTTGCTTTGGCTCAGTTGATCATAACTTTTACACACGACGTATCTCTTTTATTTCGCAACTCTAGTTTCCATGCTTCTAAGAACCATGACCGACAATTGTTATCAACTTTCAAATATATTTACTATACTAGAATATTGATCAAGTTAAGGCACCTTACATGTTTCATCTCAATTTGACACAAATAATAACTTTGTTCCAATGCCACTTCGTATAAATTCTAATGAACCACTAACTTTCTGTAACGAATTTAAATCCCAATTTTAAGGCCCTTCTGCTCCGAACCAGGAAAAGTGTAAAGCACGAAAGTTGTCCGAAATAATGTTTTACGTCTAGACTCGCGAGATTTTGAACCAAAAATGTAATTCGTGGCTGTTATCTGTGGAATACGACCTGGACTCAAACTTGAAGACTCACCTCCCTCAAATGTAACCTATAACTCATACACCACCTCCCTCAAATGTAACCTATAACTCTTACACCAGCTCCCTCAAATGTAACCTAAGTAACCCATGTTACTTCCTTACACATTATATGACACACACGTTATAATATTCCTTGGCTATTTGTATGTCTCGAAAGCAAACTAGCACAGATTCTTGCACATGCATTTTGGCACATATCAAATGAGAAGATCACTTGTGACAATTGTAAGCAATTGAGGTACACCTCTCATGGTTTCCCTGCCATTTTTGCCAATTGTCATACTCAGTTTGAGTATATATAGAGCCTTGCATATCGACATTTCTAACTCACTACAACTCACATCACATAAAATCACGCATACTCTCTTATAACTTTCTGTCGAGCCATGGTACAAGTGAAAGCAAGGTTGTGGGAACTAGTAACTGATCGTGGTTCATAGTTGAACACTTAACCGGGCTGTACACCATCACCTTACCACATCTCAACTATCACTAAACCAAACGTAAACATAAAAGGATACTCTTGCTGTTCCTGTCGAGAAGAAGAAGGCGAAACCATGTTCACATATTTTGTTGGGTCGTGATGCAAGGTTAGGTTATCACCTCACAAGATCCTATATCCATCTCTGGTCGCGATCCCTTATCACGTTTTCTCCACCCTAGTTGGTGTTGTAAGTAATATTCAGACTTATTTCCATACATACTCTATACTATTCTCGTTATGATAAACATCCACATATTACGTACCACTTAACTTCCCTATTATTTCATGAACTCTCGTAATAGTTTTGGATATGGCTAAGGTGGTGTTTAACTTGTTTGGCAAATCTATAAACTCGTTAACACTTATGAAAATCTCAAAGTATAAACTAGTACTTATTTATTCCTAATCGACATGCACATATATATACCAGATTATTTAAAGTTTCCAAACTCAAAATGGCTAAAGAAAACATGAAAAGAAACTAATCAAAACATATACGAGTCAAACTAACAAGTTTTAGTTATGTTTTAAATGGGTTGAGTACCAAGTTCTTGCGTTTCGTTGAGTGGCGAGGAAACACTAAACAAGTGAAACTTAACGAGAGAAAAACTACTTGAAACATGAATAATCACAAGCTCAGTTTTGGTTTAAGAATAAGAAACACAAACGATTTTACAAGCATGCAAAACCCACGACTATATATACATGCTGCGTAGAATAACACAAGATCAATACTAGCTCAGTTGGTTGTGCCGTGGAGATGTAAACTAGAGGTCTTGAGTTCGAGCCTACACTAATGCAGCTTTGCCATTTTTACTATTTTTGCAACTTTCACATTTTGACAACTTCAGACCCTCAAATTCATATAACTTACCACTTTCCTTAAAAACTTTTATAAGCTTTATAACTTATATGAATAAATTACATTTTTTCACCCAACACTTTTTGTAAACATGTTTATTTTGGACTAAATATGTAATTACTTAACTATTTATGATAAAAGAGTCACCTTGGTATAACTTAAGGGTTTACGTAGAAACTTAAGTACGCATGACAAGTTGATGACTATATCGTAGTAACATATAAACGAGACCTACATTTTTTTTGACAATAACGAAGTAATAATTATATTTCAGAATATATATATAACGTAAATTATATAACTTGACGTTATTATCGGTTAACTTGAATACACATTAAGTAATGATTATTCCTATAATAAAACTCATCGGTCCACTTAACATGACGTAAACTTGCAATTACTATAATTTATCATTTATCAACTTTGGATACATATCATTGATTCATGACGAGAAATATAAATAATAAACGATACTTATACATAAAGACAAGTTATATTGTATATAACTTGCTCTTGAACTATTAAGTGTTTTGCCACGCAAGCCACCTCTGCCACAAATCATTCTGTCATCGAACACTATTCAAATCACGATTCTCGATAAGTCAAACTTATCTCGGACTTCCATATCATTCAGGTTATCTCTTGAAGTCAATTCCATCTTCACTTCTGACATTACTTATACTCTGTCTACCGTATTACTAAGGTGAGTCATAGCCCCTACTCTTATTTTATAACTGTTTTGTAAACTCTTTGGGGGAGATACATGCTTAACTACTGTTTTTACTTTTACAAGTATTCATTAATTAAATACAGGACTATATTTCATATAAACTTTACTAGTTTACACATTTTTATATCTCATAAGGAGATACCTGCTATAGACATGATTACAAGTGATTTTTCAACGATATGCTATATTTGATCTCTATTGCCTAAGTTACCTATTACCAAAAGTCCCTCGATCATGCGCCTTAATCACTTGCAGGGTGAACGTAAATAATTGTGAATAGATCTATTAGGGATTGACAATCCCCATTTGGTCGCTAGAGGAAAGACACCAAATGCACTTTATTTGATTTCATAGGTTACTGGTAAATACCTATCTTGAGGGCCACTGTTTTACATCATTATTATGGATAATTTTGATGCCTGTTAATCATTGAGTGTCATGAGCTTAGGGCAATAGAACGGTAATAATGTAGCACTACAATGACTGATGTTTGGGGCGTACAACGCTGTAGCCCACTGTTTTATTAAACTATGAGATTGTGCTCACTATATAGCAGGAAAAACTATTAATAATTGGCTAACGAACTACTATTTTGGTGTTGACCCAGTTAGGTCAAGCAAACTATTATTTTGGTGTTGGCCCGGTGAAGGGCAAACCAACGGACTATTTTTGAATTAATAAGGAAATCACTTATTTTCTGATTTTGATAAATCAACGATTTAAACTATGAATATTATGGATTTACTCACACTTTAATTTGATAATCAACTGTTATTATAACTTCTATGGAATCATAAACTCTTTGATTTTGGAAATCGATATTCGAAACTATAAACTCTATGAACTCACCAACCTTTGTGTTGACACTTTTAGCATGTGTTTATCTCAGGTAACTAAACAAGAAGGAACTTGAAGGCACGGAGTGGGCTTGTAACCCGACATGGGCTTAAATAAACGTTTTGACACATTTCAAATAAACTTGTTGTTTAAACTATGAAACATCTTGATGTCTCGAATATTTGGTATTTTGAATGAATTAAACTTTAAAGCGTCACTTTTGTGTCGTTTTCTATGATTGTGACAAAGATCCTCGAAGTAACACCCAAAAAGTCTTTCGCTGACATTTTTAAGTCTTCCGCTGACGTGATGATTTTGGGGGTGTTACATATGATAAGAACACAAACTTGTGAAACTCAACTACAACATCAAATAAATGATAATCAACCTTCTTCGTAATCAATTAATCCAATAAGAACGAATACGAGCCCTTTTAAAACCTTTAAGAACTTTTAAACAAATTCCAAACTCCTTGTGTGTGTGAATCAATAACCTTCTGTGTGTGTAAACAAATATCTCTCAATCAAAATAGAGAACCAAAAATATATACTGTCCAATATCGCGCAAAACTAGCAGTAGAAAAATTTCTTTGAGCAGCAGTAGAATACTAGTGTAGCAGTAGTATGATATCGATAGCAGCAGCACAAACAATGCATAGCAGTAGTATTAATCGTCCAATCAATAATATTGAACATGACGACAGAACCATGTTATCCAAACGCAGCAGCAACATCCAATCATCAATTGCTATCCACCGTCCCACGTTAAATATTAATACCAAATCGGCGAATGAGAATTAAAACCAATCCATTGATTAAACCAACCTCACAATCCAATAATACTATGTGAGTACCACAAACGAATCTTGATAATGATCACCATTTAATAATAACCAATGACAGATCGTAGAAACTTTGTACAACTTTCGACAAATCACTATCAACCACTCAGCAGTATTTAAAACCGAAAGTAGTATTAACTTTGAAGTACAATCAGATGGAACCATCACGTGACAATTAACCTATCAATACCTCTAACCCATGAATCATTAATAATACTCCATATTGAGAATGCAAGTGAACCATGATAACCATCTACCACATGCGACAAATCAATTTAACCCGTGATTAATAAATTATTCTCCATAGACGACAAACGTATTCAATCACAGTCCATGAATCTAATAAATAAGTACGAGGTAACTTTTAATTCATCTATCACTGTCAACAATAATTTTTCACCAAGCCACCAATTAATTCCCTAACCGACCCATTATCCAAAGTAGTTTCACTTTGTCTTGACGCATAGCAGCATAAACAAGAAACGACATCATCAATCTAGTAACGAATTGTATAGGTCCACTAGCCCCTTACAATACACCTTGCAAAATAATATTAAATCTCAGCAACTTAAGCGTGAAGATATCTTGTATCATTGGACCAAAAAACAATATGAAGAAAAATCATTTAATATGACCGATCTACCAATTGATTAAAGAATGATGACAATGACCCACTACCAAATAAGTACGAGGTTATTATGAATTAATCAATCAGATAAAGATGATCAATTAATAAATAAATAGCCAGCAGTCAATTATGGGTGAATCATTCAATGACCATCGACATATGAGTTTTAATTGATACAAGGTTATTCAATCATTATGCACCAGACGACAAACGGATTAAATATAACTGACCCACGATAAATCCTTCAATTAATTGTACAAGGTCTGCTCCATATGAGTTTTGTCGTCGAACAGAAAACCTTAAAAGTCGATATAAAAATAAAATCAGTTGTACCTTCTCCAGCTGCTTACTTCGACTATAATAAAACCTTGAATTCCATAGATAATGAGCTAACCGTGCTCTGATGCCACTTGTAGGATCGTTGTAGCTCGAGGTTGTTTAGACCTCATAGTATCTAGGAACACAATAACAATAACTATACATGCAACGGAATTAAACAAATTAATAGTTATTGACACAAGGTTTTTCCAATCACCTCCAATTATTATTTGATCAGAATAATAACATGTTACCTAACTGTAACAGGGATCTAAGACACCTCAGACCTTGAAGGATACGAACAACTCTAATCCTAGACGTTTATAACCTACGTCTAGGTTACATACACACCTTTAATGACTACATAATGGAAGACTTAATCAAAAACCTATTCCCTGTATTCTGTTTATATAATACAGAATTAGGGTTACAAGAATACTACGAAGGACTAAAATATAAATCTTCTTTTGCAAGCAAGTCCTTCTCCATCTTTTGTAGAATTCCTTCTTGTCATATTATTGTTTCATTCTTTCTTGTTTTGTATCATCAAATCTAATAGACCCAACAATAACACAATACTAGGGAGCTTCATGTGAGGGGTATCATGTGGATATTTTGTTTTGACGAGTTTGCTGGGTTTACGAATTAAAGTGCCCTGGCTCCTCAAACGATTATTGCATGACCTCTAAATTATGATGGCCCGAACGGTGTTATGCTATAACTAAAACTTAATAACAACATAACTCAATAATAGGGAGCTTCATGTGAGGAGTATTAACTTCAGAATTATGATGGCCCGAACGGTATTATGTTGATAACATAATACAATAGTAGGGAGCTTCATGTGAGGAGTCATATACTTCTGAATTATGATGGCCCGAACGGTGTTATGTTATATCTAGAAACTTTAAGAGTAATTGCTTAAAAACCTAGACTAAGACTTGACATACACACACACCTACACTACCACAGGATACGTGAGTAAGCTGTCTAACTCCCTACACTACTTACCTTAGGCCCAGGTGAGTTCATAGCCTCACACTCTTTAAATTCCATGAGTTTTCATTGCCTCACACCTTTTAACTTTACACTTTAAATGCTTTACAAGCCCTGTGAGGGGGATACGTGCTTTAAATCGAATACAAGTCTTTTTCTTTAGTTGTTGCACGAGTAAACTACCTGCCATCCCTACATAACCAAATTCATGAATCTAATTGCTTGTGATATTTTACACAAGTGAACGCGAATATAATTGATAGATCTATTGGAGTTTGACAACTCCCGTTGGTACTACCTCTCATTGGAGGGTACCAATAAGTATTATATTTGAACCCTCTGAAGGATTAACTTTGGTAAGTTATCCTTCCCGTCTCCTCATGGTTTGGTCTGCAGACCCCATGACCCGGACTGTTAACGTGTGGTTCATGAGCTTAGTTGAATAGACCCGCTATCTCTAAACTTTTCCACACATAGGGTTTCTGCAGAACTCTGTGGAACTTGTATTCACTATTCATCTACTTAAACATATGACTCTCACTCAACACCTAGTGTTGACTCTTTTAAGCATGTTATCCTAGGTATGTGAGCACTTTATGAACCCTGGCACGGAGTGGCACTGGACATGAGGACGTCCAGTATAGTTATCATTCATCATTTGCTTTCAAAACGTATCTTAGGGACCTCTCTTTTAGTAAAAGTATATCTTTTACAATAAAAACTCTGATGAATAAATGAATGATAACACCTTTTTCAAAAACGTCTCTTTTCGAGTCGTTTTCTATTATCTTGTCTTTGTTTCCATGAAGTAATACAGCAAACACTTAATCCGCTGCGATCACTAAAAAAAGGGGGGGGGGGGGGGGTGTTACACTTACCCCATTATTTCGTTGTCGTTTTCACCACAACGTGTATTAATCAAGTCAATGAAGTAATAATTCACATTAACAACATTGTCTTTAGAAACACCCACTTTTCATTGATGGTCAAACACTACAATGCATTTTTTTTCCTTCTTAAAAAAAGTGTATCGACTGACCAAAATAATAATTGCGATAAAACGACATTTTTTTCTTCTTCAAATCAAGTTTAGCTTCTTAGCTACATACTTGAAGAAAATTGAGCTCAAACTCATTCATTCACTATGCAACATATGCATTTTATTTTTAGTTTTCATGACTGCACAACTATGACAACAAGTATAATAGAAGTCCAAATAAAACCAAAAATTCGCATCTCGCGACCATGTGTTTTATCCCAATATCCGGTTATGAAACCACTACTAAAAATTTCAGCCAACATGCTTTAAATTCTCTATTTCAATAATGTGAAATATGCATACAGACTACTAAAGTTTCAAAAACAAGAAACAAACATCATTATTTCTCCTCGTGAGCAGTGGTAAATGGGGTATGATACTAGCTAGAGATTAGATACGCAACTCATATTCTATATTTCTTTTCTTTCGCATAAATTCATATCAACTCAGTAAATCAATCATTTGTTGCCATGTATAATTTCTTTTACGATACAACTATATTAAAATCAATTGCAACAAAAACCATGCTAACATAACAAATTCCGCCGCCTAGTTGAGATTCCCACAAAATATTTCTTATAATTGCCAACATAAAGCAATGTCACAAATAAAAACCCATGGAAAAACAATATATCACATTAAACTCATGTATCCCACAAATTTGATTTATTTATATAAATAGCCAGTCTTGTCTGAAATTCGTGAACTTAGCCGATACAAAGCTATATGATAGCACCCTATTTTAACATTAGCCGGTCCAATCTATTATTTCTCGTTCATGGACGTAGATACTTGCAACTTTTAAGAATTCGTATATCAGTTATATGCCAAACCTTTCATCAAGAAATCATTTACATGTAATATATTAGATAATGAACATGATATATATCAATACCCAAACTTATAATCTAACTAAAAGGACGTTAACCCACACATTAAGAATAATCCCGCCAATAATCCCCACCATTAAAATTCAACAAAAAGCTTAATATATCTCTCATTTCTTAACGAATTTCAAATCCGATTTGATCATTAGAATCGTCTTATCATTGCGCACATGATGATTAGAATAATTTAGGTTTTCGTTGAGTTTTGAGTAATCCCCCAATCAGTTGACTTTTGATTATTGTACCTAATCCGCATCATAACCATTCTATCCACTCATACACACTCCGATACTGTTTGTTAGTTTTGGATTTTTAGTAATGGCGGTTTGGATAGTTACTCTTTTTAGCTCCTGGTAGTACTTTTGCCTAAGTATGTAGCCTAAGTGTTTGTGATAATGTCTAATAGTAATAAGAAAAGAAGATCCTCTAAAGGCCAAATTAGAAAACCAGCAAAGTATGATGATACTATATGTGATTTAGGAAAAAGTAAAGGAGCTAATAGTGTCAATAATAGTGTTAAAGCTAGTAGTGAATGTGGACATAAGGAGAGTGGGGATATTGGTATGGATAATGGACAGATGGATATGGTGAGTGTTAAGAGGGATGATAGTGCAATTAGGAATGAAAATTTGGAGTGTAATGAGGAATGTGGAGTAAAGGATAAAGAACCTATGTGCCAAAATAATAAAGGGATGAATAGAGCTGAAGTCAATAGTGGTCTCGAGCAAAGCACTAATTGCAATGTAAGTCATTCAACATTACATGTGAATGTATAGTCTGATGCTGATAAACTAGTCGTGTTGAATGTACTACACAGAATGAAACTAGTTATGCTAATATGACTATGAAGAATGTGAAACAAGTGGACAATATATTGAGTCACATTCCTACTAGTTTAGATGAGAATGGGACTGAGGTAATGATATTTGATGAGGAAATTGTGATGGAAGGAAGCAAAAAGTGGAATTGTCAGCATGTGGGTATTTTGTGGGCTATAAAATGTATGAACAAGAATTAAAATACCATCTCTTTAGAATATGGGGAAGATATGGGTTGACAAGCATTCACAATATTGGAAATGGAATATTTGTATTCAAATTCAATAATGAAGAAGGGCTGACAACCGTAGTGGAAAATGGTATTTGGATTGTTAATAACAAATCTATGGTGGTCCAAAGATGGGATATTAGTATTGATATTAGCAAAAAAGAGCCTGATGTTCTGCAAATTTGGGTAAAAATGGTCAATATACCTCTTGAAGCTTGGTGTTAAAGGCCTAAGTGCTCTAGCAAGTAGATTAGGCAAACCAATTATAATGGATGTCATGACTACTAGAATGTGCAACAAAGGAGTGGGTGGATTGTGGTATGCTAGGGTCCTGATAAAGATTAATGCAAAGAAGGGACTACATGATACCATTACAATACAGTACTGTGACAAGGAAAAAAAGAAATTTGCTGTCAAGACTATGAATGTGGAGTATGATTGGAAGCCACCTCTTTGTGACAAATGTAAAGTGTTTGTACATAGTACTGGGAATTGTGGATCAAAAAGTGAAAATGAGGGCAAGATAGTGGAGAATATAGATAAGGAGGGATTTGTGAATGCAAACAAATAGGGTTGAAACAACACAGAAAACTATGGAGAAAACACTGGATTCTCCTAAGAAAGCTTGGAATATACAACAATCTGTGTTAACTGAGATCAAAACTACTGAAAACAAATATGCAGTCCTGCATGAAACTGATGAAACAGTTGTGACAGATGGTACAAGTAGTATAAGAGAAGAATATAATGTTGAATTCCCTCTCATTCCTACTTTACAAAACCAATATGTTGCATTGATTGAAGAGTATAAAAGAAGTCCTAATGTATGTCTACTTTTGGAGAAGGAGCAAACTTATGTTGCTATGCTTATTAACAATAAAAAGATACCTACTATTGAGGAAACAAAGATATGGCCCCTCAGAATGTTTCAGATCTACAAGAAAGGATGGAAAGCTAAGTGGAAAACTGAGTGCCCTTTTATAGGGAAATTTCAAGAATGAATGTTGAAGTGAAGTTGTGAATTGGTCACTCTTGTATGTTGTATTTGCTGATTGAATGTTGGTTGTTGAGTAGCATGTTGTATGATTGGTTTAGCTCCAATTTCAGTTGCTGTGGTATGTCACTAGCAAAATGATTTGGAAGCTTATCATGTATGTTTTTTTTTGAGTATATATTTTCACCGTTGCACCAAAAAAAAATATTAGATAATGATCATCAGCATATATCATCAACAATTATCAATACAAATAAATATTTATAATATGAAATATGCATATATGGATAACGGCACCTTATTGTATTCCTTATTTCTTGCCTCTAGCATTTATTTATTTGTTTTTCAAATAAACTGATCACACAAGTTTGATTCATATGTAAACTTGAACATTCATAGCCAATTATAAAATCTAGGCAAATGACACAAAAAGGTACTCAACTTAGGGTCTATTTTCAATCAAGGTACTCTATTTTTTTTCTTGCATAAAAAGGCGTCCAACTTTTTTTTTTTTTTGCGGATTGGGTTTTTTACTAACCTCCGTTAACCCACTTCGTTAGAAAATTTCATGTTTGGTCCTTGAGTATATATAATCATTTCATGCACAGCCCATCACAAAAAAAAAAAAAAAAAAAAAAAAAAAAAAAAAAAAAAAAAAAAATAGTTCGCAAAAAAAAGTTCGCAAAAAAAAAAACTTGAGAAATTAAAAAAAAAAATAAATCAGAAAATAAAAAAAAATTAAAAATATTTGAAAATCGAAAAAAAATTCAAAATTAATTTTTTTTTAATTCGAAAATAAAAATTTCCAAAAAATTAGAAAAAAAAAAAAAAAAAAAAAAATTTCTTCGAAAATATTTTTTTGATTTTTTTTCTTATTTTCTAATTTTTTTGGAAATTTTTATTTTCGAATTAAAAAAAATAATTTTAATTTGAATTTTTCGAATATTTAAAAAAATCTATAATTATTTTTTTTAAAAAATCAAAAATTTTCTTTGATTTTTTATTATTATTTTTTTATTTTCTATTTTTTTTGGAAATTATTATTTACGAATTTAAAAAAAAAATAATTTTTTTTTTAAATTGATTTTTTTTCGATTTTCTAATACATTTTTTTTATTTTCTAATTTTTTTAAAAAAAAAATTCTCAAGGCTTTTTTGCAAACATATATATATATATATATATATATATATATATATATATATATATATATGTATATATATGTATGTATACATACATATATATACATACATATATATATATATATATATATATATATATATATATATATATATATATATATTTTTGTGATAGACTGTGCATGATATGAATATATATATACTCAAGGACTGTTAGGAATACTAATATTCCTGTAAAAGTCTCGGTCACCTGATTATTGTAATAGCATTAAGTTAGCTCGTAGTTAATTTATACATTAGTTAGTTAGTATTAGTTTAAGTAACACCGTGGAAGAAGGACGAGTCTTCTCCCACTGGATGCCTGATCCACAGCCCGGGTGTGGGCGTTTATGTTGTAAGTATAGATACCCCTCTCCACATGTGGAGAGGGTTGGACCTTCATTCACCTAAATCTAATCGTTCTATTTCTCTCTCAAGGTTCCACTCTCCCTCTCTCTCTAGTAATTCCAACGCCACACAAACCACAAAGGAAATCATGTTTCCAACTTAATTAGTATTCTACAATTGGTATCAAGAGCCAAGGTTTCATCTTAGGGCCTTGTAGAATCGGATTTGATGTGGTTTTGTGTAGTTTTGTGAGTTTGAAGTCACTTTCTTGTAAAACATCTTGGTTTGATCTTTCTAGTGTTATTAAACATGTTAGTGATGTACTTTTATGATCATTGGTGTTAGTAGAACATTGTGTTTTAGTTGGTTATACCATATCTTTAATCTATTTGAAGTTTGGATTAGGTTTTGGGCGTATTTCTAAGTTGCGGTTAAGTCTACTGTTTCATTGCTTGTCTGCGTTTAGTTTCTGATATCTATTGTTAGTTTGACTGCGATTACTGATGAGTGTGTAAATACTCATCATTTTTATCGTATCTGAACTGCCAAAACATTCAAAAACACTCAAATACACATCAAAATACTAGAAATATTCCAGGAGTGTGTTTTATATGTTTATGATGCAAAATTTTTAAAAACAAATGAAAAACGAACAAAGTTTGCATAATTGGCAGTTTCAGTCCCTCAAGTTTCAAAAAATTGACAAAACTAGTCCCTGAAGATTTAAAACGAAAGAAAAGTCAACCCAAGGTTTCTAAAGTCAAAAATTATCAAATCAAGTCCTTGGGTGAAAGGTTTGAGAAAATTACACGTTTGGTCCCTGTACTTTCAAAAATGGCAAAACTAGTCCTCGGGAATTTAAAAATTGGAACTTATCAAATATTTCCCTTGTACTATTCATAGGTTGCAATTTTAGTCATTTTTGATAACTTTGGTAAAATTTCACTTTTAACCCCTCAACTTTGAATTTTGGCAAGTTTAGTCCTCGGGCTTTTCAAAAGTGGAAAAATACATTTATGGTCCTTATATTGTTTACATTTGGCAAGAGTGGTCCTTTGAATTAATTTGGATCAATGCAAATTTACCCCTTCCACTTTGCTTAAATTACACAATTGGTCCTTGTGTTTTACAAATTACAAACCAAACGTACCCTATTTGTATTACTCCCTTTAATCCAATACTAAGCCTGATCCACCACCCCAACCCAAACTCCCAAGGCCACTCCACTCAAATCCTAGCCCAATTAAAACCTCATCCCACCCCTTTCCTTTTAATACTACAACCGGTCAAACACCACCCCCCAACCTTTGACCCGTCCTCAAAACCACTTCCCTCCCAAACCACCCTTCTGCAATACCACCCTCACCCTCATCATCACCCCTATACTTCACCCTCTGCTACACTCAAACTCCCACCCCCCTCCTACACTCCAAACCAAACACTAACATCCAAGGAATCCCTTCTGGCTTCAATTATCAAAAAAAGATGCCAAAACCAATTTGGCGCCAAAATCCAAAGCAACGGCTAGGATCTCTTGCAGTCATCCATTGGTCTTAAATTGAAGTGGGATAATGCCAAGGGACCTGGTGGGAGCTTATAAATAAAGAAAGGAAGCAAGAAGTTGGGGTTAGCTAGCAGAGTAGTATAATGTAGTTTTTAGCTTATTTTTCATGTTCTGTCTAAATTATTGTAATTTTATTCTCAGCAAAACCTTAGCTGTAACCTATTTTTCTCTTGAATAAATCTCAGTTTGAATGTTCAAGTTTTAGTGCAACTTTCATTTTCATCAAAAGTAACAAATAAATATAGTAAAGAAAAATATCAAAAAGATTATAATAATAAATCCAGAAGAAGCAAAAGGAGGATAGATAGTGTGGTTTAGAACTCCATGGAGAGTCTTAGGGTTGTGAAATTGGGTCCTTGTTCATCTCAGTCCTGAGCTTGTACCTTTTGTAAGTTACCAATTCAAATTTGCAGGCTCCTTTGCACCTCTTTTGCTCATGTGCTTATTCTGAGTATTTGTTTGCTTATTCCTCATCTAAATCTGCTTACCTTAGTTATTACTTGCCTTTTGTTGTTTAGTCTCAGTAACAATCTTATTTGCATCTAGTATTGTAGTAAAACTCAATAAGGATAATTTAGCATAATCACTTTTTAGCTTAGCACTGTGCTTGTTGGTCAGTCATTGCACCTTTAATATAGTTTATATAGCTTAAGTAATTAGTTCGGTTTTTAATCTCAGTTCATATCAGTAGAAAATTAAGAGAATGCAAAAACAGTCACCCATAAGGTAGTGTTCGGCTCTGAGGTGTTACCTGAGTTCAAGTTGTTGTTGTTGGTTCACATAAGTTTCAATAGGTTAAATTTTACCATTGAATCCCCCATAACAGTTCATTGTTATGGATTTTGGGGGCATAATCACTCAAGTCAGTTTAAAATTAGTTAACCTAGCTTAAGTTAGTCTTATTTTGGCCTATTACCACTTAATAAATCAGTTAGGAGTTGTAATAATTCACCAAAGTCAACCAAGTTCATAATCTTAAAAAGTCAAATGTCAAGTTCTTGCTGAAATCCAAAATTTGGGTGAATTTTCTTGATTTTTCTGTTTAGGGTCAGGCCTTGAAATTTGTACAACTTAGAATATGATAGCTTAACTTTCATAATCCATTCGTAGCTTAATTTTAGGATTTTTTCTGGGTGGCTTAATCATGGCTTGAAGTTGACCCATTGGCCATCTGTTGCCCTGCACCAGGTTTATTGCCTGATTTTCATAAGCTCTTCAAATGCTTCTCTGTGAGGCTTAAGCTGAGTTCTTGGGATTTTTAGATAGCTCAACCACCAGCCTCAATGGTTCAAGGCTTATAAACCATCTCCAAGCTTATTAAATAAGCCTGCAAATGGTTTATTTCTTGGGTCATGTCAGCCAAGGTATTGAATGCTCAGTCTATGGAGCTACTTTCATAAGCTCATTATGAGCTTTTAAATGGTCCCCACAAGCTGCTACTTAGCTCATTTGAGAGCTTGCCTCCCCAGCTTTCTAGATCAAGATCTAGTTTGGCCTCCCAATCTCCCCTGTGGGCCCCACAAGCCTATTAGGAACCCTATTTTTGTAACAATTCGCAATTTCAGGTTAATTTCTATTTCCGGAAAATTTTACTATTCATGTTACTATTCATTTCTTTCTGAAATTTTCCCGAAAGTTGATTTTTATTTCATATTCTCGAGTGATAAATCATTTCCATGGCTAATTAAATGTTTGACACTCGTCAGATCATTTTCGTGAAAGTTATTAAGGAATTACACAGAATTACACGTTTTAGGGTAAAACGGCAATCAGAAATTCTACGCACAACGAAATTTGACCCCGTCAGGTGACCCCACATCAGAAAAATGTTTAACACACTCATGATTTATTTGAGAATAAATCATGACTGAGAAAAATCATGGCCAAAATAAACTTCGGCCGTGAAAAACTGGAATTTTCAGTTTTAAGCGTTTTTACTCAGCCGTAACCCTAGCCTTTACCTGCACCGCGTTTCTAAGATGATTTGAGCTTTCAACTTATTAAAATAAGTCAACATATTATTCCCTCCTCCATTGACCAAAAATCATCCTTTGATGTTATAAGTCATTTCGTGATTTTTAGGCTTACGGTTTGATGTCTAAAAGACATTTAATACCAACCGACACTAGACTGAGCCCAGTCTAGACATTATAAATTATTTTAAATCATTTTTATCATATTAGAAAAGTAACATTTTACTTTTCTCAATTTTACGCAATATTCGTACATTTTACGTATTACGCGTTTTAGACCTGTGTTTCCAGTTTTTAGCAGGGTTTACCACCCAAATGGAACTTATCACTCATTTTATATTTTATTATGGGACATATGGACATGTCTAACAATACTTTAAAGTTTCATAATTTTTCGACACCCGGTTTTACGTTTTGAGGCCTAATCATTTACGGTTGGCATTTCCCGGAGTCAAAATGCATCTAATATCTTAGGATATTATCAAGACCAAGCCAACTCACCCCTTACCCTTGGTGAACCGCCAAAGGGGGGGGGGGAGTCACACCCTTGGGTGGCTTGATCTTGTGGCTTGTTATCTAGGATGCATACATGTGTAGTTTTTGGCAAAATATCCCATGAAATGTAACCTCCTCATAAGAGTATAAATACCCCCCTCCCCTCTCTTCCTTGGCCGGCCATCACAACACACCACAACACTCCATACTTAGTTTTATTTCCTCTAAATTCAAGCAAAGTTCAAGTGAAGTTCAAGATAGAAACCCTAGTTAGCTTTTATTTACCAAAAATCTTCCAAACCCTAACATACTTGGTGATTGCTCTTGAGTTTAAATCCACTCAATTCACCTCAACTTTCATTACATCTTTCAAGAATACCAAGGGTAGAAAGGTTGCATGAAGTGAAAAGGGTTGAAGCAAGTCTATCAAAGTCCATTTCCTTACTTGTTACTCCTTTCTTTAATTAGAAAGCCAAAAGTTGTAAGCCTAAACCTAACATGCTTCTTGTTAATTTCTCATGTTCATATCATTTACAAGTTATTCTTGCTATATTATGTCTTGTATAAATGTCCATGATGTATACAAATGAGTAAAAGATGTTGTTATAATGGATTATTGAAACAAGTTACTAAAACAAGCAAACTAGTGAATTTCTTGGTAAGACCTGATCAAAATGGTAAAAATATGATGTTGGATTATTACATATTACAGTAGAGGACTTAACAAGCAAACCGTAGCAATTTGAACCACCTAAAAAGAGTATACGAGTCAAAAGTTATGGCGATTTGAAGTTACCAAAGATTTCCGGCAAAACTGCCTAAAAGTTTCTGTGACAGAACCTAAAACCCGCAAAAAGAGGCCTTTCTGGTCCGATTCATGAAAAAGTTAAAACACGAAAGTTGTCCGGAATCACGTTTTCCTTCAGGAACAAAGAGGCTCGAGCCTTGAAAACGCCTTCTGAGTGAGATATTTCTCAGTTTCTTAACAGCTATTTACATATTTTAAGTCACTATACTATTGTTATACTTTCAAAGGAACAAGAGTTATTATGACCTATAAACAAGACCACCACCATGGCTAGAGCTAAGGTTGGGTCTCATGACCTTGGAACAAGGACCAAAGGTCATGGCTAGGCCATGACGAAATGACCATAACAACTTACATAGGCGTAAACATGAAACAATGAATTAGGCGATAACATAAACAAGCAATTTGGATCTACTCCACTTGAAAGGAAACCATGAGATTTTACCAAGACAAATGGTCATACAAAACTTATGAATCATACCCTAATAACAATCTTCATGTACTATAAACTTTCCTAAGTTTATCCAAATATCGGACATGTAACTTTTTCGGATCAAAACTTATATTTATATACTTTATCAACTACTACAATAGTAGGGAGCTTCATGTGAGGAGTTCATTATGTAAGCCGTCGAGATGAGTTGTGGATTTACGAGTTAAAGTGTCCTGGCTCCTTGAACGCTTACTAACATGACTTCTGAAATATGTTAGCCCGAACGGTAGTAAACGATATACCAAAACATACATGTTCATAAATCTTTCTTTCAAAGACTTACAAATATACATCATACCACATCATGGACTATAAATGCAAGATATATATATAGGCACTCCGTTATATTCTTTACACAAATCCTAAGTCGCAACATTCTATTATAGGTTGCTCGTAGAAACCTACACGATCAAACCATCACCTTCATTACTTGGTATCGTACTTAAGGTGAGTTCATAGCCTCACTTTACATTATTTCAATGTTTTACAAACCCTTAGGGGGAATACCTGCTACTTTTAAACCGAACACAATGCTTTGAAACTGTATGCTGCCTGATTGTTTTATTATTACTAAGTACCTACCTTGCCAATCGTAGGCCCCATCATGAACCATTTAATCACTAGTATTAGTGAGCGCGAGTATTGTGAATAGGCCTATTGGGATTGACGAATCCCATTTGTTTGAGCAGATTAGTTCAACAAATGCATTATATTTGAAACATTAAGTATGACGGCAAAGTACTTACCGGGGCAACATAACCGCCGATTGATATTGGTACCCGTTAACGTATTGGTGGCATGAGCTTAGTACATAATAATAACTGTTTTGTTTTCTAACATGAGTATGAGTCTAATTAACTCATTACTACCAACATATTGTGTTCAACCTTAAACAAACTCTATGAATATCACTCAACCTTTGTGTTGACCTCTTAAGCATGTATTTCAGGTCCATGAAAATCAAGAATGGAGCGGGAAGGGCACGTACCGAAGGAAGAAGGCTATAAACTATTATGTCATTCAATAAAAACATCATAGACTTTATATTGATGTGTTTTGAAACAATGGATCATTTTGGGACCTTACTATGTAAACTTTGATATATTTGAATAATATGAATGACAACTCTTTTTATTACGACTCGGTTAGAGATCGTTTTCTATTATTATGACTGTTGTGCCGTCGAGTAACACCCAAGTTGAATTCCGCTGCATCATGAATTGGGGGTGTTACAGATTGGTACCAGAGCCATGGTTATAGAGAAACGGGTCTAAGTGAGACCTAAACTATAACTACAATAACAAGCAAAAACATTTTTATAGCCTTCCGCTCTTCGTGCCTTCCATCCTCCAGAAGATTATGGACTTATTACACATGTTATTCTACATGAACATATTTGTATATTGTCATATGCACATTTCCTTAGTTGAGCATTTTCCATAAGCATTTGATTATTTTAACATTGAAATACAAATTGTAGACATCATGTCCGCACCTCCATCTCCCGATCATCTTCCTGCTATGCCTGAATATTTACCAATTCTTCCCGGACCCGGTGATCCTTACTTTGAAGCAATTGATTATGACGATGAGGAAATACCTTATGAGGATCTAGACAATGAAATAGATTCGGACGAAGATCCTGAAATGGATATGGACATAAACATCGATGAGTACGAAGAGGATCCTGAAATGGATGTTGACATCGAAGGCATCGATGAGGAAGCGGAGGAACTATTAGTGGTGCCACATCTATCACCATTAACATCTCCACCTCCGGTTTCACCAATTTCATCCGAATCTAACCATACCACTCCAGCTCAAGTTCCGAATTCTACTCACCAAACCGGCGGAACATCTACATCTACACATATGTTCGCGAACTCAGCTCAATACGAAATCTACTCTTTGAAACAAGCTCTCAACCTAACCCAACTCAAAGTTCAAAGTATGGCAAGTCAAATGCACGACTGTATGTCCAAGGTAAATTCTGCTAGAATGGACGCCATGAATGCTCGAGACGACCTATATTGGTTTAAGCTTGACATGAGCTACGTGAAGAGTGACTCGACTCATGTTGGGGAAGTAGTCTTAAATCCTTTGACGGGCTTGGATAATGTCAAGGATAGACTCACTTTGGTTGAGAGGGCCCAAGAACAGGATGCGGTTCAAATTCACAAACTACTTAACCGCCTAAATACCGCCGAAATCCGGTTAGATGTTGCAAACTTTGACAGGTATCAACTTAAGAATGATTTGTGTTGGATGCAAACTCAAATGAGTTCCATACAACAAAGGCTATACCGAAAGGATGTCAAAGAATACCGTCCAAACGAAAGTGTAGATGTGTTAGCAAAACGCGGAAATAATAATCCGACCGGACAACAACAACCTCCCAACCGACATTAGACTAGTGTTATAGTACTAGTTATCTTTAGTACAACGTTGTAATTACTAACTGAAAGTATCAGTTAGTAAGTTTTGAATGAACTTGTAATAAGTTCGATTTTGTAATCAACGTTATATTAATAAAACTCTTGTTTTATATACGATCATGTGTTATGCTTTTAAGTTTCAAACATTATCATCCTATCATTCTTATCAAACATTGTGCTCATCTTACAACTCTCTAATTACAATGTATCTTTTGAACAATAGAATCATGGCGCCAAAGAAAAAGACCCCACCAACAATGACACAAGCCGCCATCCGCAAACTGGTAAAGGATAGTGTCAATGCAGCACTTATCACGGAACGAGCAGCCGTAGCTGCAGCAGCTGCAGCAGCTGCCGATGCCACCACAGCTGCTGGTGCTGCAGCCGCTGCTGATGCTGCAGCAGCCGCAGAAGCCGCCACTGCTGCGGAAGCTGCGATAGCTGCAGAGGCTGCCAGAATTGCCAGTCTTAACCTTGGAGGACCTACCCCTCCGGTGACCAATGTTACTACAGTACCAAAGGGTTGCTCGTTCATTTCCTACCTGAAATGTGAACCCATCAAATTCAAAGGTACTGAAGGGGCTGTAGGTTTGACCCGTTGGTTCGAAAAGGCGGAGTCGGTGTTCTTGGTTAGTAAATGTATCGAGGGGGATAAAGTTCAGTATGCCACAAGTACTCTGTTGAATGAGGCGTTGTCCTGGTGGAACTCAATTGCTCAACCCATGGGCATTGAGAATGCTTACAAAATTACTTGGGCTAATTTGAAACAAATGATGATCAAGGAATATTGTCCACGCAGTGAGATGCAAAAGTTGGAAGTTGAATTCTGGGATCACGCGGTTAGGGGAAATGATATCATAACCTATAACCGTAGATTCCAGGAACTGAGGATACTTTGTCCAACAATGGTTTCCACAAAGGAAAAATTGTTGGAAAGGTATATTTGGGGACTTCCCTCAAGCATACAGGGGAATGTGACTTCGGCAAATCCCAAAGAACTTGATGAGGCTATGAGAATGTCCCGTAGTCTCATGGATCAAGTGGTACGTATGTCGGAAACCCGCAAGCAAAACAACCTCAACACCAACAACAACTCCAACAACAGCAATGCCAACAATCCCAACAATTCCAACTACCGTAACAACAACAACAACAAGAACAACAACAACAAACGACCATATGATGGTAACCGTGGGAATAACAACAACAACAACAACAACAACAACAACAACAACAACAACAACAACAACAACAAACAAACCCGAAACAACAACCATCACAATCAACAGAACAAGAGGCAGGAAGCCGCAACGGCTTATGTTGCTGCACCAGCTGGTGGTAGGTACGTGGGTAATCAACCACAATGTACCAAGTGCAATTACCATCACGAAGGTCCTTGCCCGGCCAAATGCCACAAGTGCCAAAAGCCCGGACATCTTGCCAAGGATTGTAGGGGCAAGGGTATAGCTACTGGGGCTAACACACAACCCATAGTTACATGTTTCGGGTGTGGTGAAAGGGGACACTACAAAAACAACTGTCATCAAAACCAAGGACCCCAAGGCGGAGGTGCTCGTGGTAGAGCCTATGTCATGGGAAAAGAAGAACCACACCAGGACCCGAACGTGGTTACCGGTACGTTCTTACTCAATAATATTCCTGTTAAAGTATTATTCGTTTCTGGTGCTGATATGAGCTTTATATCTACTAGAATTGCGCCTTTACTTGATATTCCATCAATCACTTTAACCACTAGTTATAATATTGAGCTAGCTACTGGTGACTTAGTAAATACCAATACCGTAATCCCAAACTGTACCCTTAATCTCTTAGACCACCCCTTTGACATCAATCTTATGCCAATTGAACTCGGAAGTTTTGATGTAGTTATTGGCATGGATTGGTTGTCTAAACATCAAGCTAACATTATTTGTGGTGAAAGAGTTGTGCACATTCCATGTGACAATGAAACTTTGATCATTCGTGGTGATCAAAGTGGAACTCGAATAAACATCATCTCATGTATCAAAACCATGAAATACATTGAGAAAGGATGTTATGCTTTCTTAGCCCACGTAACAGAAAAGAAAACCGATGAAAAACGTCTCGAAGATGTTCCTATTGCCCGTGAGTTTCCTGAAGTCTTTCCAGAAGACTTACCCGGACTACCACCAAATTGTCAAATAGAGTTCAGAATTGATTTAATACCAGGAGCGGCGCCAGTTGCCCGCGCACCATACCGGCTAGCACCTTCAGAGATGCAAGAGCTATCAAATCAATTACAAGAACTTGCGGACAAGGGATTTATTCGACCTAGTTCCTCACCTTGGGGAGCTCCAGTTTTGTTCGTGAAAAAGAAAGATGGGTCATTACGAATGTGTATTGACTATCGTGAGCTAAACAAATTAACCATAAAGAACCGATACCCACTACCAAGAATTGATGACTTATTCGATCAATTACAAGGTTCAACCTACTACTCAAAAATTGACCTACGTTCAGGTTACCACCAAGTCTGAGTTCGTGATGAAGACATTCCAAAAACAGCCTTTAGGACACGATATGGTCACCATGAGTTCCAAGTGATGCCCTTTGGGTTAACTAATGCACCGGCAGTATTCATGGATCTCATGAATCGTGTGTGTAAACCATATTTGGATAAATTCGTGATCGTATTCATAGACGACATTCTCATATATTCCAAAAACGAAGAGGAACACAAAGAACACCTGAGAACAATTTTAGGACTACTCAAGGAAGAGAAATTGTATGCAAAGTTTTCCAAATGCGAATTTTGGATTCAATCCGTACAATTCCTTGGGCATGTGATTGACAAAACTGGTTTACATGTCGATCCCGCTAAAATTGAAGCAATCAAAAACTGGCCAACACCTACCACACCTACAGAAATTCGTCAATTTCTGGGTCTAGCCGGGTATTACCGACGGTTTATTGAAGGATTTTCTTCAATAGCAAAATCTTTGACCAAGCTAACTCAGAAAAACAAGAAATACGTGTGGGATGAAGACGAAGAAAATGCTTTCCAAACCCTTAAACAAAAACTTTGTAGTGCTCCTATCCTAGCATTGCCAGATGGGATCGAAGATTTTGTAGTCTATTGTGATGCATCGTACCAAGGTTTAGGTGCCGTGTTGATGCAACGTGATAAGGTCATGGCTTATGCTTCACGACAACTCAAGGTTCATGAAGAAAATTACACCACTCATGACTTAGAGTTAGGAGCTGTGGTCTTTGCACTAAAAATCTGGAGGCATTATCTATACGGTACTAGATGTACTGTGTACACCGATCATAAAAGCCTACAACACATTTTGAACCAAAAAGAACTAAACATGCGACAACGTCGTTGGTTGGAATTACTAAGTGATTATGACTGCGACATTCTTTACCACCCAGGAAAGGCAAACGTAGTAGCTGACGCCCTGAGCCGAAAGGAACGGGTTAAACCACTACGAGTCCGAGCCCTAGTTTTAACCATAAATTCCAACTTTCCTACTCAAATCCTTCACGCTCAAGCTGAGGCGGTGAAACAAGAAGATATCCAAAAGGAAAAGTTGGATGGCATGATACAGAAGAAATTCGAAACCCGTTCAGATGAAACTCTATGCTTCCAAGGTCGAAGTTGGTTACCACTTTATGGTGGCCTACGAGACTTGATCATGCATGAATCACACAAATCTAAATACTCCATACATCCAGGATCTGATAAAATGTATCATGATCTTAAGTTACTTTATTGGTGGCCGAACATGAAAGCCGACATTGCAACATATGTTAGCAAATGTCTTACCTGCTCCAAAGTAAAAGCCGAACACCAAAAACCATCCGGTCCATTGCAATAACCAGAAATTCCAACTTGGAAATGGGAAAGAATTACTATGGACTTCATTACCAAGCTCCCAAAGACATCAAGCGGTTATGACTCCATCTGGGTCATAGTTGATCGTCTCACAAAATCCGCACACTTTATACCAATCAAAGAGAATTACAAAATGGAACAACTAACCCGACTGTACGTCAAAGAAATAGTCTCAAGACATGGTGCACCGATATCCATCATATCCGACAGAGATGGTAGATTTACTTCCAATTTCTGGCAGTCACTCCAAGACGCCTTTGGAACAAATCTAGACATGAGTACAGCATATCACCCTCAGACCGATGGTCAGAGTGAACGAACCATCCAAACACTTGAAGACATGCTTCGAGCTTGTATAATAGACTTTGGAAAAGGATGGGATACTCATTTACCATTAGTCGAATTTTCCTACAACAACAGCTATCATACAAGTATTAAAGCAGCTCCATTTGAAGCACTTTACGGTCGAAAGTGTCGTTCACCTGCTTGTTGGGCTGAAGTGGGAGAAGTTCAACTCACTGGACCAGAACTCATCCGTGAAACAACGGATAAGATTGTACAAATCAGAAGTCGATTACAAGCCGCAAGAGATCGACAGAAAAGTTATGCCGACACACGACGCAGACCCCTAGAATTCCAAGTCGGAGATAGGGTTATGCTAAAAGTATCGCCTTGGAAAGGCTTGATACGATTCGGTAAACGAGGAAAACTAAACCCAAGATACATCGGACCATTCAAAATCCTAGCCAGGGTTGGCCCTGTGGCGTACAGACTTGAGCTTCCATCAGAACTCAGTAGTGTACACCCCACTTTCCATGTATCTAACCTGAAGAAATGCTTATCGGATGAATCACTTGTGATTCCACTCGATGAAATTCAACTCAATGACGATCTTCAATTTGTTGAGGAACCCGTAGAAATCATGGACCGAGAGGTCAAACAACTCAAGCAAAGCCGTATTCCAATTGTTAAAGTTCGTTGGAACTCACGACGTGGTCCTGAATACACATGGGAACGAGAGGACCAAATACGTAAGAAATACCCACATCTTTTTACCAACGAAGCTTCTACTCCCAACGCAAATTGATCTCCGGGATGGAGCTCTCATATGGGGTGGAGACTGTAACAATTTGCAATTTCAGGTTAATTTCTATTTCCGGAAAATTTTACTATTCATGTTACTATTCATTTTTACTATTCATTTCTTTCTGAAATTTTCCCGAAAGTTGATTTTTATTTCATATTCTCGAGTGATAAATCATTTCCATGGCAAATTAAATGTTTGACACTCGTCAGATCATTTTCGTGAAAGTTATTAAGGAATTACACAGAATTACACGTTTTAGGGTAAAACGGCAATCAGAAATTCTACGCACAACGAAATTTGACCCCGTCAGGTGACCCCACATCAGAAAAATGTTTAACACACTCATGATTTATTTGAGAATAAATCATGACTGAGAAAAATCATGGCCAAAATAAACTTCGGCCGTGAAAAACTGGAATTTTCAGTTTTAAGCGTTTTTACTCAGCCGTAACCCTAGCCTTTACCTGCACCGCGTTTCTAAGATGATTTGAGCTTTCAACTTATTAAAATAAGTCAACATATTATTCCCTCCTCCATTGACCAAAAATCATCCTTTGATGTTATAAGTCATTTCGTGATTTTTAGGCTTACGGTTTGATGTCTAAAAGACATTTAATACCAACCGACACTAGACTGAGCCCAGTCTAGACATTAAAAATCATTTTTATCATATTAGAAAAGTAACATTTTACTTTTCTCAATTTTACGCAATATTCGTACATTTTACGTATTACGCGTTTTAGACCTGTGTTTCCAGTTTTTAGCAGGGTTTACCACCCCAATGGAACTTATCACTCATTTTATATTTTATTATGGGACATATGGACATGTCTAACAATACTTTAAAGTTTCATAATTTTTCGACACCCGGTTTTACGTTTTGAGGCCTAATCATTTACGGTTGGCATTTCCCGGAGTCAAAATGCATCTAATATCTTAGGATATTATCAAGACCAAGCCAACTCACCCCTTATCCTTGGTGAACCGCCAAAGGGGGGGGGGGGAGTCACACCCTTGGGTGGCTTGATCTTGTGGCTTGTTATCTAGGATGCATACATGTGTAGTTTTTGGCAAAATATCCCATGAAATGTAACCTCCTCATAAGAGTATAAATACCCCCCTCCCCTCTCTTCCTTGGCCGGCCATCACAACACACCACAACACTCCATACTTAGTTTTATTTCCTCTAAATTCAAGCAAAGTTCAAGTGAAGTTCAAGATAGAAACCCTAGTTAGCTTTTATTTACCAAAAATCTTCCAAACCCTAACATACTTGGTGATTGCTCTTGAGTTTAAATCCACTCAATTCACCTCAACTTTCATTACATCTTTCAAGAATACCAAGGGTAGAAAGGTTGCATGAAGTGAAAAGGGTTGAAGCAAGTCTATCAAAGTCCATTTCCTTACTTGTTACTCCTTTCTTTAATTAGAAAGCCAAAAGTTGTAAGCCTAAACCTAACATGCTTCTTGTTAATTTCTCATGTTCATATCATTTACAAGTTATTCTTGCTATATTATGTCTTGTATAAATGTCCATGATGTATACAAATGAGTAAAAGATGTTGTTATAATGGATTATTGAAACAAGTTACTAAAACAAGCAAACTAGTGAATTTCTTGGTAAGACCTGATCAAAATGGTAAAAATATGATGTTGGATTATTACATATTACAGTAGAGGACTTAACAAGCAAACCGTAGCAATTTGAACCACCTAAAAAGAGTATACGAGTCAAAAGTTATGGCGATTTGAAGTTACCAAAGATTTCCGGCAAAACTGCCTAAAAGTTTCTGTGACAGAACCTAAAACCCGCAAAAAGAGGCCTTTCTGGTCCGATTCATGAAAAAGTTAAAACACGAAAGTTGTCCGGAATCACGTTTTCCTTCCGGAACAAAGAGGCTCGAGCCTTGAAAACTCCTTCTGAGTGAGATATTTCTCAGTTTCTTAACAGCTATTTACATATTTTAAGTCACTATACTATTGTTATACTTTCAAAGGAACAAGAGTTATTATGACCTATAAACAAGACCACCACCATGGCTAGAGCTAAGGTTGGGTCTCATGACCTTGGAACAAGGACCAAAGGTCATGGCTAGGCCATGACGAAATGACCATAACAACTTACATAGGCGTAAACATGAAACAATGAATTAGGCGATAACATAAACAAGCAATTTGGATCTACTTCACTTGAAAGGAAACCATGAGATTTTACCAAGACAAATGGTCATACAAAACTTATGAATCATACCTTAATAACAATCTTCATGTACTATAAACTTTCCTAAGTTTATCCAAATATCGGACATGTAACTTTTTCGGATCAAAACTTATATTTATATACTTTATAAACTACTACAATATTAGGGAGCTTCATGTGAGGAGTTCATTATGTAAGCCGTCGAGATGAGTTGTGGATTTACGAGTTAAAGTGTCCTGGCTCCTCGAACGCTTACTAACATGACTTCTGAAATATGTTAGCCCGAACGGTAGTAAACGATATACCAAAACATACATGTTCATAAATCTTTCTTTCAAAGACTTACAAATATACATCATACCACATCATGGACTATAAATGCAAGATATATATATATAGGCACTCCGTTATATTCTTTACACAAATCCTAAGTCGCAACATTCTATTATAGGTTGTTCGTAGAAACCTACACGATCAAACCATCACCTTCATTACTTGGTATCGTACTTAAGGTGAGTTCATAGCCTCACTTTACATTATTTCAATGTTTTACAAACCCTTAGGGGGAATACCTGCTACTTTTAAACCGAACACAATGCTTTGAAACTGTATGCTGCCTGATTGTTTTATTATTACTAAGTACCTACCTTGCCAATCGTAGGCCCCATCATGAACCATTTAATCACTAGTATTAGTGAGCGCGAGTATTGTGAATAGGCCTATTGGGATTGACGAATCCCATTTGTTTGAGCAGATTAGTTCAACAAATGCATTATATTTGAAACATTAAGTATGACGGCAAAGTACTTACCGGGGCAACATAACCGCCGATTGATATTGGTACCCGTTAACGTATTGGTGGCATGAGCTTAGTACATAATAATAACTGTTTTGTTTTCTAACATGAGTATGAGTCTAATTAACTCATTACTACCAACATATTGTGTTCAACCTTAAACAAACTCTATGAATATCACTCAACCTTTGTGTTGACCTCTTAAGCATGTATTTCAGGTCCATGAAAATCAAGAATGGAGCGGGAAGGGCACGTACCGAAGGAAGAAGGCTATAAACTATTATGTCATTCAATAAAAACATCATAGACTTTATATTGATGTGTTTTGAAACAATGGATCATTTTGGGACCTTACTATGTAAACTTTGATATATTTGAATAATATGAATGACAACTCTTTTTATTACGACTCGGTTAGAGATCGTTTTCTATTATTATGACTGTTGTGCCGTCGAGTAACACCCAAGTTGAATTCCGCTGCATCATGAATTGGGGGTGTTACAATTTTGGCCTGATGAGACCTGCTAAACAGGTTGGAATTGGATCTGCTTATTAATTTGTGATAAAAAGCTTATCCAGTACTCTTTCCTTGTTATTTTTAGCTTATTCTAGTCTTACTCAATTGTCCATAGCTTATTTCACTTTGGTTTGTAGAATGTAGCTTATTTATAGCTTATTTGTTGTTTAAAAAAAATCAAAATTTGGCTTATAAGCCTTCTGTTAAGCTATTCTGCTTGTTCAGAGCTTATTTGTGAATTTGAGAGAAGTTGTCTTTATTAAAATTTCTTATTTTTACTTGTCTTAAAGTTTTGTAAAATAAAAATTAAAAAAAAAATGATTGGCAAAAAAGGGAGAGGCAGGGGTCGAACCTGAGACCTCTCCCCTTTAAGGGTGATAAGGAGTACCTGGATACCATGCGCCCTTGGGACTTTTTTCATTCATATCTTACAAAATCAGGTACTTAATGTAGTTTTAGTCCATGTGCTTATTTTTCCTTATTTGCTTATTCTCAGCTTATTAATAAGCTTTTAGGTGTTTTAATAAGTTTCCTAACTTTCTGTTAGCATAAAGTAGTTACCTAAAAATTTTCATAATTTCATAAATTAGTTTTGTATTTATAATAATTAAAATAGTTTAAATAGCTTTTAATATATAATAAGTAATTAATTTCTCAATTAGCATAAATATAATTTTTAGAAAGTTTTTATATTTTTTATAGATTCCTGTAATGGTTAAGTAGTTTTATAATTTTTTTTTATAATTTTAACTTTCCATTTAGTATTTGTTATAATTAAATTAGTTTAATTAAGTTTAATTAGTAATTAATTAATAATAAATAATTAAAAAGTCAAAAAAATAATTTTCTTTTTTCTAAAATTTTCTTTTATCGTTAGGATCGTAAAAATATAATTTTCATGTCCATAGGGTTTACGTAGCATAAATTTCACTTTTTTATTTCGCGCATTCGCGTTTTATTTAATAAACTTTTACGTTTTTAAAGATTTAGGTTAAGTAAAAGTAGTTTGTAAAATAAGGAAAACCAAAAACATAAATAAAGTGATAGCTTCTATTTAAGCCGTTTGGCTTATTTTTCTGCTTATCTTTAAGCAAACTTTAATTTTAAACTTTTAGATTACGTTTTAGGTTAATCAGGTTTCGCGTTATTGTTAATATAGTGTGTTTAAATCGTTCTCACTTTTATTTCCGTAGCGTAATCATTAAAATCACTCAAACCCTATTCCTGTCCAATTTCACCCGATCACAAACCCGTTTTTAATACCATCCACACCTCGTCGGGACATAACGACCCGGGGAAACACTGTACTTCCGCAGAGATTGATTCTAGGCAGTTTGACCTTGTTGACCATCCCTGGTCAAGTTAGGTTGACTGTTTCGCATCAATCAAATTTTGGCGCCGCTGCCGGGGAGGTTGTGCGCGTATTCTAAACGGTTTTGCGTATTAGTGAACCTGGATATACATCCATTGTATATTTACCATCCTTGTGTATATTTTCATAAAAACTGTTCCCGAAAACTTTTTTAAAAAGTAGTTTTCAACGAACACAAAAACACAAAAAGATTTTCTTTCTTATAAAATGTTTATCAAAAATCCCAAAAATATTCATCTTTACCCTCCTACCTTTTTTATTCTTCATCCCTTTACCCTCTATCCTTTTGATTCTACCTTCTTCCACTTGTCCCATGATTGATTCTAATGGCATCTCTCGATGACGATTTCTTTGAACAAAGGGCCTTTAAAAGCAAAGTTGAAAAACTTATGGCCTTGTCAAAAATGTCGAGATGTCGTGTTGATTATGATAGACCTTCAATTCCTATTCCCTCTCCGGTGAGGGAAAGAGATCATGAAACCGAGGTGACAAAGGGCCCTGTACTTTCCTCTAACCATGAAAGTGCTAAATACGTCCAACCTACGGTTGTCCAAAAACCTAAGCTCACAATTGCTCCTAAACCTTCAAGAATTGATCCTAACCTTTCACGGTTTACGGTTAAAAGTTTGTCAAGCAAACGTACAGAGCTTAGGGCAGTGACTGAAAAGAACGACTTACCCAATCTTCACGATTATCAAAAACAAAAACCCGAGACCATAACGGAAGTGGTGGAAATTCCTAGCTCTAAGAGCACACCACTTGTCCCACCTCCGAATTTTATCCCTTGTGTTGGTTGTGGTGAGCCACTTTTTGGTTTGCCATGTCGTTGGTGTACATGTGTACAATGTGGTAACGATATTCGAGATGGGAGTTGTTTGTATTGTGGTTCGAGGAATTCATTTGCTTATGATCCTAACCAGAACTCTTTCAACGACTCTTCAAATTTTTCCAATTACCCATCACATTCATACGAGCAAGAATCATATTATCCAAACCACAATGATTGTTCGTATCAAAATACACCAAAATTTTTGTGTGAATACTGTGGAGGTCCTCACCAAGGTTTTGATTGTCAAAATAGTCAAAATTTTGGTTATGACCAATATCCATACAATTCAGCAAACCAGACTCAACAGTTTAACTGTTGTGAGTACTGTGGTGGCCCACATTACAGTTCTGATTGTCAATCGGGCAATACGCTTGTCTATGATCAGTTCCCTGATAACAATTATGACTCTAGCACATACGACTCACAGCCACATCAGTTTTACTGTTGTGAATACTGTGGAGGTCCTCACTTTAGCTCGGATTGTCAAAAAAGGAATCTATTTCCTTGTAACAATTATGACTATTCATGTCAAGACCAACCTCCATAGTACCAAATGATCCAAGCAACTCCTCATGATACCGAGCAAGACCTTTTACTAGAGGCTCGTGAAATTTTGCAAAAACTTAAGGAGGAGTTGGCTACTACATCGTTTCAAGAATCTCGTGAAAATTCAATGGCAGAATTACTTGCTGAAAAACGAGATGCTAGAAACGAAATGAGCATGGAAGAATTACTTGCTGAGCAAAGAGCGGCTAAAATACGTGCCAATCTTCACTATGCTGCTCTTTATGATGACGATGATGACAGTGATGATGATGAAGATAACATTGTCATTATTAAAAAAGATTCATCAGTTGTAATTCCTTCCATTGAAAATCAGGGAGAAAATAATGTGACGAAGTCACTAGCCGTTGATCAAATGGAACTTGAAGATTCCATAACTGCTATTACTTCTAAACTCCCTCAGTCTATTGATATCACACCCGAAGTTCACACTCACTCTTTGAATATGGGGGATGAGCATCTTAGCACTGTTCCTCAAAAGGAATCGGACGAATTCATAAAGTCTAGTGTTGAGATCCTTGTCCCAATCCCAGGAGAGTCACAGGGAACTTTTGATCATGTGTGTGATCTACCTTCTCACCCTGAAAATCCAAAAGATCATTTTGAGACTTTCTCCGATTTTAATGATGATTATACATCTTATGGAGAAGTTGAGTATGAGGAGGCACCATTGCCTCATTCGGATGTTGACCGTCTTATTGAGGAGTTCACAAATGAACTTACTCACATCAATCCACTTCCATTGGGAAGTGATGATGGTCTCCTTGATCTTGAAGCCGATATGGGAGAAACTGAAAATCTTTTAAACTCTAATCCCAACATCGAGCTTAGTACTTCACATGCTGATGAAAATTCTTTATCTTCTGGAGACATCAGTCATGTGGAAGGATTACCTACTGAGCTAGTTAGCTTAGAAGAAGAAAATGATGAGATTGACACTGAAATCAAAGATGAAGCACTTCGTGCAACATTATTGAATGTCAATCTCCTAATTTCTAAAATCGAGGCTTTGAAAGAGAAACCTATTTCATCTCCTATCCCCATTAAGGATAGTGACAATTTCTCCGATGATCCTATTCCGGAGTTTGAAGCCTTTACTTTTGATCATATGGGAGAGAAGATTAGTGGCAGTACCACTTCTCATTCTCAAATTTCTTTCCCCGAATATGATTCATTCACCTTTGAGGAGTTCTTCGGTGAACTCACTCATATCATGACTCCTCCGGAGTATGATAGCCCGGGGGGAGATACACTCAATCATGATAATTTACAAATTCCCACCCTCCCGCCCGGGATGTTTTCAAACCAAACGAGCTTAACCCTTGAAATCCAAACTCAGGCTACGGAGCCTGATCTCGAGGAAGAAAATCCTATAACGATTTTCATCATGGTTTTCTTCCTGTTCTTCACCTACCGGGTGACTTCTCCTGTTCTTCACTCCTTCGGGAATGAAGACATTATCTTTGACCCCGGCATCATCGCTTATAGTTTATACTATCTTAAGCCGGGTACTTATCTCATCGGTGTGGAACTTTCACGTGCTTCAAATGTTTGTCCAAACATCTTGAATGAAAGTCCGATGGAGATTGTCTCTTCCACATCATGCTTCCCCAAGGACAATCGAATTCGGGGTCGAGTCAAGCTAGCGACTCGGTAAACAAAAATAGTAGCATGCTTATAGGGTTTTCACCCTAAGTGTGGGGGAATTACCCCTACTGTGGTTACAAATAAAGTGAAAAACAAATTGTGTTTCCACATTTAGCTTGTAATGTTGCCCTTTTAACATTCAAAGAGTCGGCATAATAGCCGGGACTTTGAGGACAATATTCATTCTAAGTGTGTGTGTGGGGGGGGGGGGGGTATTTTGCTATTCTAGCGAATTTTATCACATTTTACTATCTAGTACCCCCGTTTTTGACCAAAATTTTTCAAAATTTTTTCACTAAAGTTCAAAATTTTTTGTGGTAATCAGTCCGCCAAGTCTAAATGACAAATGGATTGGCTAGTCCAGGAGCAAACGACTCTTGGTAAAGACATCTCAAATCCGTTGATGGCTTGCAATTTGCCAAAAATTGTATGGTAAATCAACTCGCCATATCCCATAAAGCGAATGAGTTGGCTAGCCCGCAAGATTATGGCTTGTGGTAAAGGCAGTGGAAAATCCATAATTGGTAATCAGCTCACCAAGATGTTGACTATTCCATCAAGAGCTGGCTAGTCCAGAAGCAAACGGCTTTTGGTAAAGAATAATCAAATCCGTTGACAGCTGGTGGTTTGCTCAAAATCACACGGTTATCAGCTGGACCACAGTTCTTGCATCTGGCTACTCCAGAAGTGATGGCTGTTGGTAAAGAGTTTCAAATCCATTATGTTTTCTCAAAAGATTGCTAGGGACTAGCAATAGTTTAGTGTGGGGGATTGATGAGTGTGTAAATACTCATCATTTTTATCGTAACTGAACTGCCAAAACATCCAAAAACACTCAAATACACATCAAAATACTGAAAATATTCCAGGAGTGTGTTTTATATGTTTCTGATGCAAAATGTTTAAAAACAAATGAAAAATGAACAAATTTTGCATAATTGGCAGTTTCAGTCCCTCAAGTTTCAAAAAATTGACAAAACTAGTCCCTGAAGGTTTTAAACGAAAGAAAAGTCAACCCAAGGTTTCTAAAGTCAAAAATTATCAAATCAAGTCCTTGGGTGAAAGGTTTGAGAAAATTACACGTTTGGTCCCTGTACTTTCAAAAATGGCAAAACTAGTCATCGGGAATTTAAAAATTGGAACTTATCAAATATTTCCATTGTACTATTCATAGGTTGCAATTTTAGTCATTTTTGATAACTTTGGTAAAATTTCACTTTTAACCCCTCAACTTTGAATTTTGGCAAGTTTAGTCCTCGGGATTTTAAAAAGTGGAAAAATACATTTATGGTCCTTATATTGTTTACATTTGGCAAGAGTGGTCCTTTGAATTAATTTGGATCAATGCAAATTTACCCCTTCCACTTTGCTTAAATTACACAATTGCTCCTTGTGTTTTACAAATTACAAACCAAACGTACCCTATTTGTATTACTCCCTTTAATCCAATACTAAGCCTGATCCACCACCCCAACCCAAACTCCCAAGGCCCACTCCACTCAAATCCTAGCCCAATTAAAACCTCAGCCCACCCCTTTCCTTTTAATACTACAACCGGTCAAACACCACCCCCAACCTTTGACCCGTCCTCAAAACCACTTCCCTCCCAAACCACCCTTCTGCAATACCACCCTCACCCTCATCATCACCCCTATACTTCACCCTCTGCTACACTCAAACTCCCACCCCCTCCTACACTCCAAACCAAACACTAACATCCAAGGAATCCCTTCTGGCTTCAATTATCAAAAGAAGATGCCAAAACCAATTTGGCGCCAAAATCCAAAGCAACGGCTAGGATCTCTTGCAGTCATCCATTGGTCTTAAATTGAAGTGGGATAATGCCAAGGGACCTGGTGGGAGCTTATAAATAAAGAAAGGAAGCAAGAAGTTGGGGTTAGCAAGCAGAGTAGTATAATGTAGTTTTTAGCTTATTTTTCATGTTCTGTCTAAATTATTGTAATTTTATTCTCAGCAAAACCTTAGTTGTAACCTGTTTTTCTCTTGAATAAATCTCAGTTTGAATGTTCAAGTTTTAGTGCAATTTTCATTTTCATCAAAAGTAACAAATAAATATAGTAAAGAAAAATATCAAAAAGATTATAATAATAAATCCAGAAGAAGCAAAAGGAGGATGGATAGTGTGGTTTAGAACTCCATGGGGAGTCTTAGGGTTGTGAAATTGGGTCCTTGTTCATCTCAGTTCTGAGCTTGTACCTTTCGTAAGTTACCAATTCAAATTTGCAGGCTCCTTTGCACCTCTTTTGCTCATGTGCTTATTCTGAGTATTTGTTTGCTTATTCCTCATCTAAATCTGCTTACCTTAGTTATTACTTGCCTTTTGTTGTTTAGTCTCAGCAACAATCTTATTTGCATCTAGTATTGTAGTAAAACTCAATAAGGGTAATTTAGCATAATCACTTTTTAGCTTAGCACTGTGCTTGTTGGTCAGTCATTGCACCCTTAATATAGTTTATATAGCTTAAGTAATTAGTTTGGTTTTTAATCTCAGTTCATATCAGTAGAAAATTAAGAGAATGCAAAAACAGTCACCCATAAGGTAGTGTTTGGCTCTGAGGTGTTACCTAAGTTCAAGATGGTTCAAGTTGTTGTTGTTGGTTCACATAAGTTTCAATAGGTTAAAGTGACTTAGTAAAACAATAAAAACCAGAGGTCTTCTTTAAAAAGTCAATTTTACCATTGAATCCCCCATAACAGTTCACTGTTATGGATTTTGGGGGCATAATCACTCAAGTCAGTTTAAAATTAGTTAACCTAGCTTAAGTTAGTCTTATTTTGGCCTATTACCACTTAATAAATTAGTTAGGAGTTGTAATAATTCACCAAAGTCAACCAAGTTCATAATCTTAAAAAGTCAAATGTCAAGTTCTTGCTGAAATCCAAAATTTGGGTGAATTTTCTTGATTTTTCTGTTTAGGGTCAGGCCTTGAAATTTGTACAACTTAGAATAGGATAGCTTAACTTTCATAATCCATTAGTAGCTTAATTTTAGGATTTTTTCTGGGTGGCTTAATCATGGCTTGAAGTTGACCCATTGGCCATCTGTTGCCCTGCACCAGGTTTATTGCCTGATTTTCATAAGCTCTTCAAGTGCTTCTCTGTGAGGCTTAAGCTGAGTTCTTGGGATTTTTAGATAGCTCAACCACCAGCCTCAATGGTTCAAGGCTCATAAACCATCTCCAAGCTTATTAAATAAGCTTGCAAATGGCTTATTTCTTGGGACATGTCAGCCAAGGTATTGAATGCTCAGTCTATGGAGCTACTTTCATAAGCTCATTATGAGCTTTTAAATGGTCCCCACAAGCTGCTACTTAGCTCATTTGAGAGCTTGCCTCCCCAACTTTCTAGATCAAGATCTAGTTTGGCCTCCCAATCTCCCCTTTGGGCCCCACAAGCCTATTAGGAACCCTATTTTAGCCTGATGAGACCTGCTAAACAGGTTGGAATTGGATCTGCTTATTTGTGATAAAAAGCTTATCCAGTGCTCTTTCCTTGTTCTTTTTAGCTTATTCTAGTCTTACTCAATTGTCCCTAGCTTATTTCACTTTGGTTTGTAGAATGTAGCTTATTTACAGCTTATTTGGTGTTTAAAAAATCAAAATTTGGGTTATAAGCCTTCTGTTAAGCTATTCTGCTTGTTCAGAGCTTATTTGTGAATTTGAGAGAAGTTGTCTTTATTAAAATTTCTTATTTTTACTTGTCTTAAAGTTTTGTAAAATAAAAATTAAAAAAAAATGATTGGCAAAAAAGGGAGAGGCAGGGGTCGAACCTGAGACCTCTCCCCTTTAAGGGTGATAAGGAGTACCTGGATACCATGCGCCCTTGGGACTTTTTTCATTCATATCTTACAAAATCAGGTACTTAATGTAGTTTTAGTCCATGTGCTTATTTTTCCTTAATTGCTTATTCTCAGCTTATTAATAAGCTTTTAGGTGTTTTAATAATTTTCCTAACTTTCTGTTAGCATAAAGTAGTTACCTAAAAATTTACATAATTTCATAAATTAGTTTAGTATTTATAATAATTAAAATAGTTTAAATAGCTTTTAATATATAATAAGTAATTAATTTCTCAATTAGCTTAAATATAATTTTTAGAAAGTTTTTATATTTTTTTATAGATTCCTGTAATGGTTAAGTAGTTTTATAATTTTTTTTTTATAATTTTAACTTTCCATTTAGTATTTGTTATAATTAAATTAGTTTAATTAGTTTAATTAAGTTTAATTAGTAATTAATTAATAATAAATAATTAAAAAGTCAAAAAAAAAATTTCTTTTTTCTAAAATTTTCTTTTATCGTTAAGATCGTAAAAATATAATTTTCATGTCCATAGGGTTTACGTAGCATAAATTTCACATTTTTATTTCGCGCACTCGCGTTTTATTTAATAAACTTTTACGTTTTCAAAGATTTAGGTTACGTAAGTAAAAGTAGTTTGTAAAATAAGAAAAACCAAAAACATAAATAAAGTGATAGCTTCTATTTAAACCGTTTGGCTTATTTTTCTGCTTATCTTTAAGCAAACTTTAATTTTAAAATTTTAGATTACGTTTTAGGTTAATCAGGTTTCGCGTTATTGTTAATATAGTGTGTTTAAATCGTTCTCACTTATATTTCCGTAGCGTAATCATTAAAATCACTCAAAACCTATTCCTGTCCAATTTCACCCGATCACAAACCCGTTTTTAATACCATCCACACCTCGTCGGGACATAACGACACGGGGAAACACTGTACTTCCGCGGAGATTGATTTTAGGCAGTTTGACCTTGTTGACCATCCCTGGTCAAGTTAGGTTGACTATTTCGCATCAATCAATTACTATTTTGGGAATACAAACAAATCGCAAGGAAAGTGACAGATTTGGATTTTTGTATACTGCGATTAGCTCTTGCGGTTAAGTTGTCTGCGGTTAGCTTATTGTGGATTAGCTCATTGTGGTTAGCTTTCTGCGATTAAGTATTCTGCGGTTAGCTCTTTGTGGTTAGCCTATCTTGTGGTTTGGGTATTCTACGGTTGGCTCCCCTCTGCGGTTATCTCCTAACTTGTGATTTGCTCCTAGATTGTGACTAACTCACCTGAGTTTAGTTTGGTTCTCATATTTGGTAATCTCAGTCCTGCGATTACTCACATTTTGCTACTTGTTTGGGTTTAGTGACTATATCCTGTGTGTTGGCATTTCATCTAGTGGTATGCTTCATTTACAAATGAAAGGACCTGTGTCGTATGTTGACTTAAGTGTACAATCATGCTCGGACCCTAATGAGAATGCGACTCCTCAGTCAAGCAAATTGCTTGAATTGGCAAGAGAATGTCACATTGAATATTCAAACACTTCAGTCACATCTTTCTGTGCTGTTAGAGGGCAATGGATTCATAATGGGATTTGAACGTGCATTCATAACTCTTTTCGGTCAAGATGTTCAAACATTCACAGACATCATGATCTTAAATTTGGATCAATTACGTCAACAATTGGACAGAAAAGAAACAACTAATGAGGGATCCTCAGCTGCCCTATGTGTGCTCAGCAAACAACTGTAGCTTCTTTAACTCAGAATCCTCGATGATCTATTATTACGACAGTCAGATGACTATGAAGTACTTTGCTGACCATACAAATATAGATGTTGACACCTACAGAGATAAGCTACGTCAAAACTTGGATAAGGTTAAAGAGTACATCGAGAGACAACCAAAACATGAACCAGTGTATGATGACAAGGCTGAGACACATGGTGGACAATCAAGTGATTGTTTGGGGTTGGGTCTAACAGAGGTTGCTAAGTTTGTCAACACTGAACGCATGGATTCAGAAGATGATATGATTGTCACTTCTGACAAGTTGGTGACCCAGAATATGGAGAACATACTCACACCGGACTCGAGCAATGAGGTATCGTCAATTGATCAACACAATACACCATCTAATGTATGTCACTATACAGATCAAATTAATCTTTGTTATAACACAAATCTGTTGAAAAAGACTGACAGTTTGTTACTTTCCTCTAATTCAACAAATGTGTGTTATAAAGGGGGAGAAAATGATCTGTATGATGTCTTCAAAAATGATCTGTTTGATGAAAGTCCTTGCCTCAAAGTTGAGTTTTCTAAGACAATGGACCTGGTTGAAAAAGAGACATTTAGTCAACTTCAAAAAGGGTTCTCACAATTACAAAAACATTGCATTGAACTTGAAATTGAAATACAATATAAAGAAGAATGTCTTCAAAACTGCAAACCGTGTTTAAATCCGGAATTGCCTGATCTTAATGAATACTTTATGATAAACAATCTGAAAACTCAGCTGCAAGACAAGGACTCCACTATCAATACCCTTAAAAATCAGATCAAGATGTATGAGCAACGTAATGATGCCAAATGGAAACACGATACTTATGAAACTAAATGCAAAATGGCTAAATTATGTATGGAAAATGAGACTCTGAAAGTAAAATGTAAAGAACTGTGTGAGTCAATCAAAGAAACAAATGCTAAGAACATCAAGCTGACTACTCCACAGTTTACTAAACACACTGATCTCACTGCTCAAAGTCTGACTTTATGTCCTAAAATTCCTGGTGTGCACATCGTGCCAAGTTATGTTTCAAAGAGTCAAATGAGCCTTAATCTTTCAAAACCATCTATCTTGGGAAAACCAGTCTTGAAAACTGTTGGTAATCAAACTACCATTAGACAACCAGATGCTTTTATTTCTGAAAGACTTAAATTCTCAAAAACTCAATGCGTCTCTCAAGTAGATAAAAAACGTGCTTTGAGTAAGATTGTGAGCTCAAAACCTAAAATTCATAAATCAAATGGTCATAAACATGTAATACCTTTGAGGCATAGACCAAGGAAATCTGACCATCTAACCACTCACCACAAGAATGTCACTATACATGAAATACCATAGAGGCTTAGATCTTCTTGGATATGGGTACCAACTGGAAGGACATTCGTGATGAATGGTCACATGTGGGTATCATAGACACTGGTTCTTCAAAGGGATTACACAATTGGTCCAAGAAAACCTGTGTGTGGCAACCAAAGACAAAGACATCTCCCACGTCTGGAGACATGTCTACTCACATGTGAGATGACATCATGTGGTCTCCTGACTAATTCTTTTTCAGGACTCATTTTTCACTTTTCACCTACTAATTTATTCCCTGTGTATGCTTTATGTCAGTAGTTTGTGTACAAATATGTTTTGTTTTATTTTACATTCATTCTCTTTTCATGCCATCTTTCTGTGTATATTTACTTACCGCACATTGTGTATATATTCTTGCTCTTCATGCTATGTGCTACTTTAAGTTGTCTGTTTTTTCTCATACCTGACCTCATGGCTATATATGTGCATCCTGTAGATTTTCTCATCACTTATGTATCATTCATGACTTCAGGGACTAATCTTGTGCGCATGTATCATTGTCTAACTTGTGGTAGTGAAGTACAAGGACTGTTTGTGTCATTATAGTTAAGTGTATCCCATCACATATATATGAGGTTATTTTTGCGATTAAAAGTTAACCTCAACAACTCTTGCTATTCACTTACATAACTCTCGATCACTGCACATTTCTTTTGCAATTGGTCTTGATTGCTTCCCTCGTTGTTTATTTCTTGGTGGGAATACGCGTTGCTTGTAATCTCGTGTAATTGCATTTTGACAATAGGTTAGATCATGCTTGCTCCTTAATGCGTTTATCTGTTCGATAACTGCTTATGTGTGATATTCATTGATGAGAGTGTGAGATTTTGGTTTGTTAGCATTGCGCTTAGAGTGGAAATACCTTTTGTAGTACCTTATGTGTCGGGTATGGACTTGGATTGTTGTTTTTATAATGGTTGTACTTAGATAGATTGATCCTGTAGTTATCCATGGTATTTATCGTAAGATCAGATGGTATATGACGGAGTGTGTGGTGTATTCTTATTTGCGGTTAGCGTAAGTTCTTGATTGCGGTTAGCGTAGACTCTTGACTGCGGTTAGCCTGAGTTCCTGATTGCGGTTAGCGTAGACTCTTGACTGCGGTTAGTGTGAGTTCTTGATTGCGGTTATCGTTTTACCCTGATTGCGAGTTTCTCTTTAATTGTGACTGAGATTAGCTAAACTTGCATTTAACTTGCTGTGCGTTTTCCATGTCTTGCGATTAAATGGGTTGCGTTTAACTTAATCTGAGGTTATCTCATTTTGGGATTCAATTGGTTGCGTTTAATTATGACTGTGACTGCGGTTAATTTGTTTTACGGTTACCTGCGCTTGCGTTTAATGTGATGTGCGACTCAATTGGTTGCGTTTAATTTGACTTGTTGCGGTTAACTTACTTTGCGGTTATGTAACCTAGTGGATTACGCACTTTGTGATTAAATCGAGTTTGCGGTTAACTTGTTTTGTGGGCTTCTTATCTTGCGTGTATCCTGCCCTGAGGTTAAATGGTTCTGCGTTTAGCTCTTGCTGTGTGTTCTTTTGACTCACTTTGTCGGGCATTGAGTTTCTGTCTTACGACAATTATGTCACTCTATGTTCTCTCTAACTAGTTGTGCACTGCTTGTATGTTAGTGAATGGGTGTCTAATTATCTCTGCATTGCTTGGTATGACCTTATGGCACTCATTCTTGTCTGTCTTAATTGTTATTCTATGTGATGTATGATATCCCTCATGAGTGCTTATCATTGTTCTCGCATGGTTCTTGGCCCTGTTAATATCTCCTTTCCATGAGGTGCTAGGGTTTCACTAGTTACTAACACTCACTGTCACATGTGTTTGCTTTCTCGGTGATTTGTGTCAAATGCAGCTATTATGGCAGAACCTATTATCGAAGGACCATTGGCTCCACCTGTTCGTTCTGACAACGACATTCTGCCATTCAACAAGTGCGTAGCTATTGGAAAGAGCAACTGCTATGTTAAGACAGATAGACCTCAGAATCATCCCATATTCAGAATGACCTTGGACATACTGAAAAACACCACTTTATATAATGCATGCACCGCATCCTCCTCGATCCCATCCATCTACATTCAGCAGTTCTGGAACACTATCTGCCATGATAGAGCTACCAACACATACAAGTGTCAGTTGGATGAACATTGGGTGAACATCACAATGGAAACTCTTGGTAGCGCATTGCAGATATTGCCAACGGGAGACAATGTTGAATACACTCCCCCACCTACTCCAGCTGCCCTGATTGACTTTGTCAATGAACTTGGGTACCCCACTCAGGTATCTACTCTTTCCACGGTTATCACTCATGACCTCTATCAACTATGGAGAGCCATTGCCAGCCTTATCAACTTATGTCTGACGGGCAAAACATCTGGGTATGAAAGACTTAGAGCTCCATCTCTGCAAATTCTCTGGGGCATTGTTAATGGGAAGAACATCAACTTTGCTGAACGGATCTGGGAGGAGTTTAGTCAGTCCATTCATTTGTTTTTGGTCGATAAAGCAAATCTTGAAGCAAACAAAGATGGTAAGAAAAGATCAGCCAAGCTCCTGATTCCAAGCATTCGCTTCACTAAGTTGATCATACTAAGTCTTCAACGATCTCTCAAATTCCACCCCAGAGATGAATCTCCTCTTCATCAACCCACAGATGAACATCCAGTTGGGTTCCTCAAGTATGATGCAAAGAGTACAAGTGAGATAATATTCGGCATGGACATTCCCACTGCTCTACTCACTCATGAAATACTGACTGCATCTTATTATGAGGACTATCTCAAACTTCTTAAGTCAAGTCGGGATGCATCTCCTAATGAGCCCTCCCTATCCACTAAGTCTGAAAGAACCGCATCCAAGAAACGCAAGGGTGTAACAACCTCTGCTGCTTCATCTGAAGGAACTAAACGGGTGAAGCGGACCACAGGAGGTAAAAGAACCAGCACCAAGAATAAACCACCAAGTGTTGATGATCCTAAAGTTGCACCTAGCACCACATAGTTGCCTCTCACTAAAGAAGAAATGGTTAGAATGGCGACAGCTAAAAGTTTGAAGGATGTGTACATGCCACCAGTGCCTCCAGTCAGTGGTGTCAGTATCAGAGAACCTGTGGCAGACAAAACCTCACAACCTCAGCATGTGGTAGGAAAAGGCAAGGATGTTGCCAAGGAGGAACTGGCTGCTCACACTCTGCTGAAAATATCATCTCCTACCTCCAAATCGACCAGATCAAAGTATATTCTCAAAAGACGATCACTAACATCATCATCTGCCAAAATGTCCCCTGACAAAGCACCTTCACCAAGTCTTGGGCAACCCGCCAACACAAGCGGATCAGAGACTGATACCAGCTCAGCTCTCAAGGGTGATGACTCCAACTTAGCTACTCAAGATGTCACCAGTAACCGACCTGTGCAGGATAAAGCTGTTGAATCTGTAACGCCAATTGTCCCACTTGATGACGAATTTGTATCCACTGCTTATCCCGATTTACAAGGCAACTTCAAACTCAAGACAGATGATCCTAAACTTGCCATGGAACCTGACAGCTCTACAGGAACCCTGGCATCGTATAAGAATCTTGATACTTTTGTAGATCAATTCCTCGTGGATAAGCCGGAGGATGCTGAATGTGACAAGTCTGGATATGAGCGAGAATAAGTTGTTTCGATGGTTGATGTGCCTATTGAGCAAGACAATTCCACCATTCCTACCAGGTCTGCACCAATTCCTACTGCAGGTCCTGACAACACTGACACTCCACAAGCTGCTGCAACCCAAGAGAAACTGACTGAATCTGCCACTCCTGCTACCACTGAGAAGAAACTGGATCTGAATACATTAGCTGGCATGACAGCTGATATTGTTCAAGGTAACCTCACCATTCATGAGAAGTTGGATAAGCATGCCTTCGTAATTCAAAAATTAGTGAATCTTGATCTGCCAAAAATGATTACTAATCATGGGAGCAGATTGTACAAGTTGGACCATCTTAACCTTGAACAACAAGTATCTCAGGCAATCAACGATCAGGTAGCTGAAGCAGTCAGCATTGCTCTTGAAGCTCCTCTCAGATCCAGATTCAAAGACCTACCCATCAATGATATAAAAGTAATCTTGCAGCACAACATGTACGAGAAAGGTCAACATACAGGTCATGATGTACATGTCAAATTGTATGCAGCATTAGAAGCCTCCATCAGACAAGATGACGCTGAGGAACATGCCAGAGACATGGAAATTGAAAGAAAAAGAAAACAGAGGCGTCAGGGTCATCCCAGGCCACTATCTGGATCACCTCCTCAACCTTCTCCACCTCCTCCACCTGCTGGGGCATCTGGTCCATCAGGCACTCCTTCCCTACCAGGTGGGTCTCATGCTCCTTCTGGGCCATCGCAACCCTCCTCATCACCATCACATAAACAACAAACTGACAAGACATCCAAGTCAGCACCTTCCAAACAGGCCAAACAACTTAAGTATGCTGCGTGGACCACCATTGACGTTGGTGCTACCTCTATTGCATCTCATGTCAATGATGATCTTGTTTTCAATGAAGCATCTGTCATTCCTCAGCATACTGATTCTTCCGATGACGATGAAGATGATGCCTCTACAATGCATATCCCGGGAAGACAGTGGTGGAAATCATTCACCAAGACTAACTCTAATGACCCACCACCTGTTCTCTTAACTAAAGCTGACAAAGAGACATGATGGAAACCCGATGAAGCGAATCACAATCACCTGAACCTGACTGGACAATTCCGTCTTCTAATCAGGCAACCAATGACAATAACTGTATCAATGCTATCACCACCAGCTTCGTTCCTCCTTCTGAAGACTCTCTGCTTTCACAAACGGGTGATATGGGGACGTTCATCACATGGTTTTGCAAGAAGCGTGGTTTATCAAGGCTTACTCAGAAAGACCTGGAAGGACCGGCATTCAACATTGTCAAAGCATTTCATCAGGATGTAAATCATCTGCAATACCAAATGGAAGAGTGTCACAAGATGTTCAACGACATTGTGGATGAAGGGATTATGAAGTATAACTACAACAATCCACTTCCTTTGGGTGGAAATCCTGGAAATGTCACTATACAAGCAGAATTCTTCTTCAACAAAGACCTCGAATATCTTAAGCTTGGTAGTAGACAATTCAAGTCGGCCATGTCCATTACCAAGATGAAAGCTGCCCAATATTCAGATGTCGGGTTAGAACAACTTGTCCCTGATAGCATGTGGATTGATCAAGAATGTGACTATGATATCTCCGCATCTCTGGGTATTTCTCACTGGTGGCTAAAGAAGCAGGAATTTTACATTGATCGATTTAAAGCTCAAAGTGATCGAAAGTCTGTTCGATCACCACTTCAGATCATCAGTGTGGTTAAGATACAGATTCATCCTATCCACGGATATGATTACCTTAAGTGTGTAACACTCCGTCGAGCTGACTTTAAAGACTACATCATATCCGAAGGTGACTTCAAACATCTTCGCCCTAATGATTTCGAAGATCTGTATTTGCTCCATCTTCAAGGAAAGCTGCATCACCTACCATCTCGTGAACAGAAATCTCTTGTGTTCGTTGTACTTCATTGGATCAGTGGTATCGTCATTAGAAAATGGGTCGAAGATTTCCATCTTGGCATCGAAACCTACCAATCTTAGCTCAATCTCACGCGACCTCTAAGGAATGTCAATAGTCTGGAACAAGTTGCTGATTTTACAATCATAGAATCTCCTCTGGCTGTAGTATTACGTGACAAATACAACGTTCCTATGGTTCTGCGTTTCAATGAAATACACAAGTTCAGCGATGGTACGTTACGAATGGTTGAAGATGCTTTGGACTTCAGAGTGAAAGAATACCATGTGTATGACTATGGATCTAGACGATATACCAACCACCGGACTGCCCAGGACGTGACACGGAACAAGAAATTTTTGGCTGGTATCCGCAAGAGATTGAAATTGAGAAGAATCTTCCGTAGTTTGGAGTGCTACGTGGGTGGCAGAGTTCGCGCTGGTGACTACCGCCTTCTACAACGCACTGAGTGATGTGTTCGGTGGTGGAGCTCTGTGTTATATGTGTATTTTGGATGATGTGATTGTTTTGTAACTTGTACTGTATAATGTTTGTGGCCTACTTCTTGTATCCTTATAAAAATCATATAAAATACAAAAATATTCTTCTCACGACATGTCTCTTGTGTAATCAATATTATGTACGTTTCTAGAAATGTCATTCAATAATGACACGTAATCATACATATGCTTGAGCAAGAGTTTTTCGGTTTCAAATAAAGTTTTTCTAAAACATGTCGTTTCTCTAAACATTCTTAAAATTATGGCTTGCAGTCATTTCAGGCTGTAACCCGGACTTCAAAATTTTGGCTTGCTATTACTTCAGATAGCAACCCGTGCTTCAAAATGGGGAAAACACGTCTCCAAAAAGACGGTTGTTCCTTTTAACCGGGTGAAGTTCACTTGGGCATGGATTACTTTATATCCATGTTTCCTCGATCTAATGTACGTTTCAGTGCATTATTTCTTGTTTAAGAAGAGAAGTCTTCTTTTATCAAAACAAATATTTTTCCATCTATGATTCTTCAGAAAAATATTTTGTATATAAAATGGTGGTTTAAAACAATATTTGAAAATCAATTGGATTTAAGTTTCTCATAAAATTTGCCACTCAATCTATGACAAAAAGGTTTAATTTTTCACAAAATTTTAAATGTACAAATGGTCATAGATTGAGGGGGAGAGTGATTTCAAATATTATATTAGATCATCAAATGTTTTTCTTTGTACATCATAAGCAGTGAATAAACATTTGTTGTTATATGTCAATGCATGAACTTTTCATGAGTTTCTCATTGAACTCAAAATCATTTATAAACTCATCAGTTTTGACACATAACCGTCCCCTTCATAAATTAAAGGGAAGCTCAAAAAATGTTCTTATTATCAGACAAAGTTTAACCTGCCACATTTTCTCCCAAAAACGTTTTCTAACTTATTTAAATCAATTGAGATCCAAAATCTAGAAAGGTTTGATATTTTTGATCGGGGGAGAGAATGTGATTTAAATCTGAAATCTGATAAAATGTGATCTTTTGGACTCAATAATAGGCTCCCTCATATGTGCTAAACTCTTTCATAATACCGATGCACATATTAAGGGGGAGCAAAGGGCGTTTGTGGAAAAATACCAAAGACCGGCCATTTACTTTAATGCACGAAGTTATAAGGATGGTTAAGGTTAGTTATGAGTTCCCATGATCCACCAGAACCAGAAGGATCTTCCCAGGGACAATCCACTAGATAAATTAGAAGTCCTTAGGAATGATTGAAAAAAGGAGAAAAGTGAGAAAGGGAAGAGTGCCGACTGAGATAGAGCTAGAACTGGAACAAACCCAACAAGATTCTAGTTATAAAGTCTTGGTAAGCACTGAAGGGGTTGAAGAATGAAAAAGAAATGAAATGAGAAAGGGTGAAAAGAAATAGCCCTCCATATATTCAACCTTAGGGCAGAAACCGGGTTCAATTCATAAGCTACTGGCGGTTACTAAGGTAACACCGGTATTGAAGACAAGACTTCATGGACCCAGTGACGCACTGCACTAAACTTCCCAACAACTCAACTTCTCTTAAAAGAGATTGTTTCATTCTCATGGGGAACCCTGTGCAATGTATCGACCGCTCATTGCGAGCTATGTTGATACCTAAACAGGAGACACCTCTCCAGTCTCCAGGAGCGGATCAAAACGCACTATTGAGTCTAGAGTCACAGAGATCATCCATAAATCTCACTAGGACACACTTCCAATATGCTTATTGTTCCACACTATGTGGAAAGTAAGATAAAATATTTAGAGTCCTACGCATTATCCTTGTAGTATTGCCAGAACATCCGAGTGATATGTAAATATTCACAATGAGGATGTAAATCCTTCTAGAGCGAACATCACTCAAGCTCTTGGTAGGTGACATGTGAGATCCACCTTGGATCAATGATCAAGTGACAACTGGAAAGCAATAATGGTGCGATTCATAATTGAATCAAACTTGTTCCAGGAAATGGATTGACGGATACTCACTACTACACAAAAGGCTATAAACACCCCCAAATAGAGACTGGTTATATAAAACCATATTCCTATGATAAAAAACTAGCATGAATGGAAGGAACTGAGATTGGTTTTTTTGAAAAAAACCAGTTTTCATAATATAAAATGCATAAAAACTGGGTTTGCTGGTTAAAACCGGTCTTTTTACATGATCAAAGACACTAGTGTTTGTATAGACATCGTTTTTGAAAAAACAACCGGGCTCTATTACTCTATTACTTTGAGCGGCTTAATTTTTTTTTTAAACTAAAGGCGGTTTAATTTAACTTTTTAATTGAGTTGGATTAATTCAAGTTTTTCTATTCCTCTTTCATTTTTATTATCTTTTAACTTTTCACTCTTTTATTTCCATTTAGCTTCTTATCTTTTTCCCTCTCTCCCATTCACAAACCCTAACCTACACAGCCGCTATCCAAAGATGATGTACACCTTCACACAATCGGTCGCTACTTCACACAAAGAAGGTATAAGTTTTAATTATTTCCAGTCCACATCTTGAGTTCCAATATCTTCAAGAACTCGGTATGCAATCTTACTCTAACACCTATTTAATCATAAATTCGAGTTGTTGATGGGGGGTTATTGGTCTGATTTTTAACACCTTCGCCTTGTTCATATGACCTCATACTAGCAATTATGGGTATAATATATGTATTTTTGTTCAATTTTTTTTTTATCTTTTTTGAATTAGGGTTCTTTATTTGTACGGAATTAAAGTTTAATTGAATTTTTCGTATTTAAGTTTGTATGCAGTTAGGGATCTGTTTGAATTTTTGGGCTAAATTTTAGATTTTAGTTATAAGTTATGGTGTATGTATGAGTTTAAGTTTAGATCTCCTAGCCATGTAAATTATAGTATTGTAGGCATATCATCTCTAAATACTTGTTTGCCATTTTTTTTAATAGATATTAAAGAATGAGGCATGGAGTTAAGTTGATCACAAAGAACATTATCTATGCTTTTGGGATCTGGTAAGTACACTTTCACAACATTGTGTATTTTGCTTCGGCTTATATCATATACGCTTTAATGTGCTGATTACATGGCTATTATGAACTTAGTTTTGGTCAATTGATCATTTGGCTGATTGGGCCATAAAGTAAACATCATTAGCACTTAATCTTTGACGGGGTTTGTTTGGGTATTAGAGTAACTCATTGTAAGCTAAAACAATGTTTTGGTGCTATATTAATTACTTGTTATTAAGGGTGGAAACGAGCCGAGCCAAGTCCGAGCCTACCAGAGCTCGATCTTGGCTCGTTGATATTTTAGAAAGCTCGAGCTCTCGGTTCGAGCCTTAAAATTTGAGCTCGAGCTCGAGCTCGTGATATGATATATAAAGCTCGAGCTCGGCTCATTTGTGATGAAAAATAAAGGTCGGCCTGTTGAGCTTACTTATTCAAGCTTGTTTATCGTTTTGAGCTCGTTAACGAGCTCGTTCGTTATTTTAGATACTAAGTATGCATAAGAGGAAAAACAATCAATTATTTTAGATACTATGTTCAAACAACCTGTAAACCAATGCAACAATATAAAATTTTTCAAACAAGAAAAATGTTACTTGTGCAATGATTTATTTTACGACGGCAATCGGAAAGAATAATGGAGTGAGTCGTTGATGAACAGATGGATATCAAAAGGTCTCATACCATTTTGGTTTAACTAAACTTATTTTAATAGATAATTAAAATAAAGATTAAAATAAAGATGCGATTCTAGGAAATTAGGAAAAGAAGAATAGGAAACGGCTTTAATTTGAAGAATAGATTATGAAGTTAATTTTTTCTCTCAACCTAACACATATTAAATATGTCTACATACTAATAGGGCTCCTTTAGGCTCGCGAGCCTAGTCGAGCGTTGTACATAAAGCTCTGTCTCGAGCTCGATTATTTAATGAGCTCCAATTTAGGCTTGAGCTCGGGCTCGTGCTCGTTTAGACTTGGCTCATTCGAGTTTTTTACCGATCCGATCTCGTGCTTTTCACGAGTGGCTTGGCTCATTTCCACCCTACTAGTTATTCATTTGTTTGATTAAAAATGGGCTGTAAAAGTTAACGTGAACAATGATGAGGCATATAGCATGAAATCAAGGTACTTAAATTAATATTTTATGGAAGCATAAACTGATATGGATATTTGGGATTGCTTGTTGAATCTGCTTAGCTTTTATAGGGGTTGTTTCGGATTCCTTCTTGAAATTGCTTTTTTTTTTTATCTACCATTGATATAAAATCAACCTTTTTAACCCTTCAACAGACGCACTACGACCACGCACCTGCTTAAGAAATGGCGCCAAAAAAACCAGAACCTGCAAAAAAAATGTAGCCATGCTTTCCCCTCTTCTCATACCGCACGCATTCCACGTGTCATCAATTCATTAATTTTGGTACTTTTTTAACAGGTTATTGATTAACTTTGAATGATCGACCATATTCCTTTTTTTAGTTTGCTTTGTAGGTACTTTTGAATTGTTGTTAGATTACAGTATGGATTTTTGGGAAAGTTAGTTAATTTGTTAATAGAATTAAGCTTGAACCTATATATGTAATAATATGCAATGGCGGAAATGGATTGAGAGACTATGTCGATACAATGCAGATTCTTTAATTGGTTTACTATGCAGTTTTTGAGTCATGTTTTGCATTGTTTTTAGATTAGCCAATGGATGGATATGGTTTATTGCACAGTCATTAGCCTTCCTAGTATTATATATATAGGGACTGTTAGGGATCCATCATAGACTATCGTTTGAGGCGTTGAGGTAGTTTGTCTTAAGTAATGGTCCCAAAGATTATAGCTTTTGCCTAATCTGTCTCATTTTTTGGGGTACAGATTTAACATCAGCAATGACACATGTTAAGAGCAACACAAATTTACTGGAAGAAGCTTATCTTGAACCAAAGTTGCAGCCTGAGAGGTGAAAATTAGAGTTGGAGAGAACACTTTAGACATTGTTGAAATACAGGTAACTATAGTTGTATGTTTGGATTGACACGTTTTTAAGAGGGAAAAATATATGTCTTAGAGCTATGTTACTATCCAAAATGATTTTAAAAAGTTAAATAAGTTTCACTCCTTTGTAAAGCTGTAAAAAAAACAATACTTGCAGCAAGTTAAAAAAAAGACTTCATGTATGTGTCATGACTTTTAGTCAAATTAAGTTTTATTAAAAGAAAATAGGGTTCTTAAAATGTACATATAAGAGATGTTGAGACTTGAGAATTGAGATAACATAGAAAACTTCACTTTGGATTTTAAAACTAGATACACTAAATAGTATATTCGAAGTTACTCCACTTAGCCTTGTTTTATGCAAGGTTACTAAACATGATAATGTGATTGCTTAAGTTTTATGCATATGCTATTTACTGCAGAAAGAAACTTCAAGTTTTTTTCTCTATCTTTGATTAATATAATTATCTAATGAATCAAAAGTACTCCAAACATTCTCTTTACTTCAGGTATAACAGAAAGCATCTAAAGGACTTTCAATTATTTGTTAACTAGCTGATACCTATTTCAGGTATACTTGGTAAAAATTGCTTGAGGTTGATTGTTCTTCGTTACTAGTTCGATAATCATTTGCCTTATGCAATTTAACTTGCTATATGCAGGATTTAGCTAAACTACTTCTGCTTCAAGACAACTATCAATAATATTTGATGGGCCTGCAAGAAGGGAAGGTTTGAGAGGTCAAGAGCTGAACAAGTCGCGTATTTGGCTCTTTTCTCTTATCAAAGTTTGACACCACGGCTGGAAATATAGCACTTTATATATATTTGACACCACGGCTGGAAATATAGAACATTGTATATATATATATATATATATATATATATATATATATATATATATATATATATATATATATATATATATATATATATATATATATATATATATATTTAATTTGGATTTTGTCTACGATTTATGTTTAGTTGAATTGACATAATATCTTAATTTACTTTGTTGATTTTGACATTTATGGTTTATTTAATCACTTTATATATATTTGATGCATTTATATATATCTCTCTTTATTAATAAAATCATTTCTAAAATTTTCCAATTTATTGGAAAATTATAGAAATGATTTTTTTTAATAAAATAAATTTACCAAAAAGACAGGTTTTGAGTTAGAAACCTATCTTTTTACTCTATATAAAGATAGGTCGGATGCATTTATAAAGACAGGTTGTAAGAAAACCGGTGTCAGTGTCCAATAAAAGTATGCTTATTTACTCTATAATAGAGACCGATTGTTAAGACAAAACTGGTGTCGATGCTTCTAATAGAGACAGGTTGCCAAACCGGTTTCTATATGTTCCGATCATGGAGATACCCCCCTTCAGAGACTGGTTCCAAAACCACTCTTTATAGGCCATTTTGACCGGTTTCTGTGAGATTTTTTGTAGTAGTGACTTTTGCTAAAGCCTTTCAATGTGCTCACAAACTAATTTTTCGAGCACATTGATTGTGTATAATCTTTCAAACAAAAGTATTTTTGATGGAAATGTGATTCTGAGTATAAAACACTCGTCGTGTCTCAAAAATTGTTTATTATATGACACGCGAGTGATTTCTATAAATTAATTTCTCATCAATCCGTGAATACCAATTCACTGATTCACTCTATCGTGATGTCTGCTTTGAGACGTTCCGGTATGAGAACATGCTAAGTATGAAGATTCCAAAGTGGATTCTTTGGAAGATTCATTACTACAAGCTGGAAATTCCTGTCAAGGAGAGTCTTCTTTAAAAGAGAGTTTACCTGATCACAGGTCGGTTTTCACAAAACCGGAGGGTAGTTTGTCCTCGAAGAACGAATGACAAAGCCATGTTCGTTCTCTATCTTTATTGCTAACTGTTGTATTTCAGGGATACATATAAAGATGGCATTGATGGCTCCAGTTTCCAGCTGAATCGGGTCAATCCATACCTCATGCTCACACATCCTCCACACTATCAATGAAGATGAGAGACTTGCTACAACAAATGTTGAGAGACTACCAACAACGTTTCCGCAACTCTGATGAAAAAGTCTCCTGATCCACAACTTTAATGTAAAGTCTCCTGATCCAGAAGGGTGTGAGCATGATGGTCCTAAAGTCACTACATCACATGAAGGCGATACTACTTAGGATGAGCTTGGAGATTTACTATGGCTGATGATCTCAAAGAAGCTCAAAGATCACACAACTCAAAGGAATCCAAATCACAAGTTCGTTTGCTTGAAGTACAAAGTGTGCAGAAAAGTGAAGAATCAGATCCAACGAGCTACAGAGACGAAAGAATGCTTAAAGACCAAAGAGCTTAATCTCAAAGGTGACCTCACTTAGGGGGAGATTGTTAGGAATACTAATATTCCTGTAAAAGTCTCGGTCACCTAATTATTGTAATAGCCTTAAGTTAGCTCGTAGTTAGTTTATACATTAGTTAGTTAGTATTAGTTTAAGTAACACCGTGGAAGAAGGACGGGTCTTCACCCACTGTATGCCTGATCCACAACCCGGGTGTGGGCGTTTATGTTGTAAGTATAAATACCCCTCTCCACATGTGGAGAGGGTTGGACCTTCATTCACCTAAATCTAATCATTCTATTTCTCTCTCAAGGTTCCACTTTCCCTCTCTCTCTAGTAATTCCAACGCCACACAAACCACAAAGGAAATCATGTTTCCAACTTAATTACTATTCTACAAGGACCAAACATGTAATTTTCTAATGAAGTAGGTTAACAGAGGTTAGTAAAAAACCCAAATCCAAAAAAAAAAAAAAAAAAAGTTGGACGCCTTTTTATGCAAGAAAAAAAATAGAGTACATTGATTAGAAATAGACCCTAAGTTGGGTACCTTTTTTGTGGCATTTGCCCTAAAATCTGCGTGTTATACATGAACATTAAGTCCAACCTTCCTACTTAGCAGATGTACTTCATTTTTCAAAGGGTGAAGTCTGAATATACCTAACAAATTTTTTGAAATTAAACGATATACATAACATACTTATTTTATTCCAAAGATACGTAATATACTTTTAAATAATTACCAATGTACGTAATATTGACGATTACCATTTTAAAAAGTTACAGTTTTGGTCCCTGTCGTTTGCGTTGACTTTCACCGTTAGTCCTTTGACATTTTTTTACTTAGAAAAGTTACAGTAATGGTCCCTTGACATTTTGCTGCATTGTTAGTCCTTTGACATTTTAATAATCTTTCGTTCATTTTTCTTACGTTTTTATCCATTTTGTGCATTTTTATCCGTTTTTATATGCTTTCGTCCGTCTTTCTTACGTTTTATCCGTTTCTGTCCATTTTTAAACGTTTTCATCCATTTTTGTATGCTTTCGTCCATTTTTCTTACTTTTTCAAACGTTTTTATCCATTTTTATACGCTTTCGTCTGTTTTTCTTATGTTTTCATACGATTTTATCCGTTTTATACAATTTTATCCGTTTTTATATGCTTTTATCCATTTTTAACGCTTTCGTCCATTTTTCTTACGTCTTCATATATTTTTATCCATTTTTATAAGAAAAAAACGTAAGAAAAATGGACGAAAACATATAAAAATGAATGAATACAAACAAACACAGTTTAAAACATAAGAAAAACAGACAAACGCTATAAAAATGGATGAAGACGGATAAAAACATATAAAACCATAAGAAAAATGAACGAAAGCATATAATAATGGATGAAAATGATTAAAAAAAAGATAAAAAATGTGCGAAAAACGAACGAAAGCATATAAAAACAGATGAAAACGGATAAAAACGTAAAAAAATGGACGAAAGCGTATAAAAATGGATGAAAATTTATAAAGTCAGATAAAAACAGATAAAAACGTATAAAAACGGATAAAAATGAAAGAAAACTGGACGAAAGCATATAAAAGCGGATGAGAATGGACAAAAACGGATAAAAATGTAAGAAAAACGGACGATAGCGTATAAAAATGTATAAAACCGGACAAAAACGTATAAAACGGATAAAAATGTAACAAAACGTAAGAAAAATGGCGAAAGCGTATAAAAATGGAGGATATATATATATATATATATATATATATATATATATATATATATATATATATATATATATATATATATATATATATATATATATATATATATATATATATAGGCTTAGGACTGATAAAAACGTAAAGAAAAACAGACGAAAGATTATTAAAATGTCAAAGGACTAACAATGGAAGTCAACAAAATGTCAAGGGACCGTTACTGTAACTTTTCTAAGTAAAAATTGTCAAAGGACTAACGGTGAAAGTCAACACAAATAATAGGGACCAAAATTGTAACTTTTTAAAATGGTAATCGTCAATGTTATGTACATTGGTAAGTATTTAAAAGTATATTACGTATCTTTGGAATAAAATAAGTATGTTACGTATATCGGTTAATTTCAAAAAGTTTGTTACGTATATTGAGACTTCACCCTTTTTCAAACCTACTTAAGAGGAAAAGAAAACAAATTTGGTTTTTCAATTCAAGATCGTAAATACAACCTTGTAACCAAAATTAACGATCTATGAAATATAATTTGTTATTTCCTTTGCTCATGTCAACAACCCATATTTTGAGACATAAACCAACCGTATAACATACTAATGAAACCAAACAGTATAATATATTTTTCTCACTATTTCAGCCACTAATAGCAAAAGAAATCAGTCTTAAGATTGTTGTATAAATTAGTATATATATTATGTGTATTGCTATTAGAGATAAATAAGACATAACAAGAAAACATAAAAGTGTAGAAAATGATACCGTAAATCTTTTGATCGTGAAGACTCAAAACACAAATGTTGAGGCTTGTGATGCTAAGACATATTCGTCATCTCCACGGTGCTTGAGAATCGTGAACGTCTATCTCCCAGGATACAACAACAACGGATAACCCAGTTAGCATAAACGGGTTATCAAGGCGAACCAAAACCGTGTCTTCCCTCTATTACAAACCGGATACACATAATGTAAAATGAATGATAAACAAAAGGAGATGAGTAGTGTATTTCTTGGTGTCATGTATGAGAGAAGAACTCTCAATAAATAGTCAAGGGGAATGAAAGAAAAACGGTCCAATAATAAATTATACTAATGGCTCATGAACACACAATTAATTCGATCGTTACATTTAACCAAACATTCAATTTTGTGTTAACAACCATTAGTGTATTTGATGACAATCAATTATCATTCAAACCCAGTATATGACCTATTTTCCAACAATAAGCACATAGTTTACTAGTTCATTAGATTGCTAACATAAAACAACATATAAGTTTAAACTTGATTTTTAAGGATTTGTACATCATGTGATCAATATACTCGACATATATAGCATAGATTAAATATGTAAATGGTATTGATCAAGAGTGTGTTAGGTTTTCTTACAACTTTTGGCTTTCAAAAGAAATGACAAATAACAAGGACTAGGACTAGCTAGGACTAGAGCACTTCTCCACTTCTTGGAAGCTTTCTACACTTCTTGTAGGACTTGTGCTAGTATTTAGTTACTTAAGTAGCTTTAAACTTAAGAAAATCACCAAAGGTTGCAAAAGACTTGATATGGATTACTTAGTATCTTCAATCTTGTTGTTATTCTTGAAGTAAAAAATCAAGGTATAGAAAGTGTTATTGTGGTTTATGGTTGCCTTCTAAATGGAAGCCAAGAGGAGGGGGGTTTATATTCTCATGAGGAGGTTAGGAAAGCAAGAGTCACTTTACTTACTAGTTAAGTGTTTACAAGTGTCACAAAATTAAGCTTAACTTAGACATGAAGTTAGCATATGTGTAAGGATCTTTGAAAGATTGATTTTAACGAAGACAAGTGCCCCTATGAGTCATGAAAAATGCCACATAGGGCTAGAAAATAGGAGGTTAAGAGTTTTAGATACTTATCTTACCTTTACGGAGTATACTACTCTAGTCGCTCGCTGTAATAGCTTGCTTCTCGGGTGGCTCACACCCCGGGTGGTGCGGTTGGGGACATTGATCTGAAGCTCGAGTACGTTACTCTTAAACCTAAATGCCTAAATGACAAGTTTTACTATTATACTGTTGATTATAATTGATTAGATCATTTATGATTAACTTAATATTTTAAATAATGTTTAATTTGTAATGTTTATCCTTTTTTGGTTGTAACTCGTGAACTTTTTATTGCAATAACTACAAATTGAACTCGTAAATTTTGCATCAAAAGTATAATTATTTGTCAAAATAAATCGTCGTTTTACGCGAATATTCTTATACTAAAATACATAAGGGGGGTGGCAACCTTGCCTCAAATTGTCTCAACCTTTTGCAAAAACAATCAATAATATTATACCAACTCATTTTTTGCCTAACCATACATCAACATCAATTTTTAGTGACAATCTTGCCTAAGGTCATGCATTAATTTTTTTTTTTTTTTTGAATACAAAACCCACGCTCCCCCAATAAATTGTGTAACGTTCGATTTTTTCATTGGAAAACGGTATGTTCTACCGATTGCAGCACCGAATTTTGCTTGCCGCATGGCTGGCAATCACATTTACCGATCGGCAACCATTGCCGAATGCAATTTACCGTAGGGTTGCCACCCCCTAATAATTGCACATTTTGATGTGTCTTAATAAATAAATAATAACTTGATTTGTCGCAATAAATAAATGATGGGTGCGCATGAATTTTGCATCAAAGGTAAAACTAAAATTATGATATCACACGATGACTGCACATCTTGATTGCGTCTCAATAAATAAATAATAACTTGATTGCGTCTCAGTAAATAAATGATGGCCGCACATCAATTTTCTTTCTTTAATGCAAGCTGGCATTGGTTGGGCCATTGTGTTTTAATTTTTTTAGATAATCTATTTTTTAATGTAAACATTATTATATTTTTGATCCATTCGCTGTCTCAAAGTGACAACAAGAGCGAGTTTCATTACCGACTATTTACTATATCTAAATCTACCGGTGGCTCTTTCAAACTTCATTCAAGCTATTCACTTATAAGTTGTAACTGGTTCCATCTTTTTAACATTTTTTTTTTTTTTTACATTTACAATGGCTTTCATGAAAGATTATGATCACCTTAAAATTCAAATGAAAGATATTATTTCTGCCACCAACAACTTTGATCCCACCAAGGTAATCGGGGGTGGCGGGTTCGGACAGGTGTACAAAGGAGAGCTTTCTCTCCCAGAGGGACAAACCACAGTCGCTTTTAAGCAATTAGATCGTAGACTTGGACAAGGCAACATTGAGTTTTGGAAGGAGATTATGATGCTTTCCAAATACAAACATGAGAATTTGATCTCCCTCAAGCACTTTTGTATTGAGGGTAAAGAGATGACACTCGTGTACGAGTATGCTTCTAGTGGAAGCCTTGATTGCTATCTAAGTGATGCTAGTCTTACATGGACCCAACGTTTGAAGATTTGTGTTGGGGCTGCACGTGGGCTAAATTTCCTACACGATCCTTTGGACACACAACAAAGACTTATCCATCGAGATATCAAAAGTGCAAATATCCTTCTGGATGAGAAATGGATGGCTAAAGTTGCGGATTTTGGCCTATCAAAAGCTGGTCCTGCTAACCAAGCACAAACATATATGGTCTCTAATGCTGTTGGTACACCTGGATATTGTGATCCATTGTACTTGGAAATGGGTTTCTTATCAAAAGAGTCCGATGTGTACTCTTTTGGAGTGATGTTGTTTGAAATTTTGTCTGGGAGATTATGTTGTGAGTATCGTAATGGTCAGCTAACTAACATCTTAGTGCCTAACTGGAAACGCTGCTTTGATGAAAAGAGGTTAGATGAGATTATTCTTGCTGGTCTGAAAGAGCAAATAGAACCAGGTTCTTTAGATTCATTCGCAACCATTTCCTACCGTTGTTTGAATAGAGCTCGAGAAGAACAACCAACAATGGTTGAGGTCTTGAAAGAACTTGAGTTCGCACTTCAACAACAAGTAAGTTTCTTTTATATTTAAAGCTTTTACGTGACAAAGTTTAATGTATTCTTAATGCATGTAATAAAAAACACAAAATGAATATATGTTTTACAGGAAGTTTTTGAAGATATTGGAAAGAAAGTGAATTTTGAAAAATTGATCAAGATTGCAGATAGTGCAGTACCTCCTCTATCTTATGTAACGCAAAGTCACCTTTTCGTACTTTTCTTGAAAGGGGTCCTTGTTGATTATGGCAAAACGGTAACTAGTACTTCTATTTTATGTTTCTATTTTTAGAACTTGCAATTATTGTTTGTGGTTAAACAAAACTAACTTAAATCCTAGGTTGACCTATATAGTTTTAATTAAGGGAACCTCCGATGTGTATTGAGGTTTGGCAATAACTTTGCATAGGTTGAATAGCATTGTATGTTTAGGTTGAATATTGAATATAGAATTGTACATTTAGTTTTGATGGAGCATGTAAATATGTGTGCGATGCCTCATGTGAATATTTCGATATGATAGAAGGTGTGTTTAATGAGATTTTCCATGTTCATCTCTAACTTAGAAGTATATGTTTATCTTTTGGGACAGTGGATATCAACAAATATGAGAGAAGAAATTAGTGAAATAGTATCTGCAATAAAATGTGTAACCGAAGACCAATTTCAGCAAGAAGTCGTAGAATATTCAAGGTTAGTGAATTACTTTAAGTGAATACAGTATTAATTTCCTTATCTTTCTCAATCCGATGAAATAAGAAATGTCCAAATAGTTCAACGAGCTATGTTGTAATTCATCTGGTTGCGACATGATTGTTTGATGTGCAGGTTTCCATATGTCTTAACGAGTAAAATGATCAATAATTTCAAAGTAGACATGACGACTCAATATTTGTCACCAAATGTCACATATACAATAAATATCGTGTTCAAACATCAGGGCGATTATAATGTACACTTCAAATATAAATTGGAGGAGGAAACACAATATTGGGCTTCAAACAAGGCACATGAAAGTGAAGATGGTTGGCTTAAAATTCAGTTATATCAGTTTACTAGTTTCCAAGCTGAGCATAATTTTAAGATCGAATTTATAAGAAGAACAGACAAACATGATTATGTCAACGACACTTATTACATTGATGGCGTTGAATTTCTGCCCGTGGAGCAAGTAAGTTAACAAATATAATTTGAATACTTGGGTTAATGGGTCATTTTGTAATCATATGAATAAATGAAATACGTTATTTGTACGACATTTTAGGAAAAATATGGAACTCACGCGGACAATAATAAGGTGGACATAAAAGCCCCATCAGACTCAGGCACTGATTGGGAACAAAAGTTGCCGAGTGTTTATCAGGATATAACAAAATTATCTAAAGATGTTCTACCATTCTCAACTAAGAAGGAACTTTACTTTCTTCTTCGCAAAGGATTTCTGATCGACAATGATAAAATGGTATGTTCATGGCCCTTCTCCAATTCCTCATTAAATAGCACTTAATGATTCCTAACGGTACAAATCATTTACCAATGAGCAGTGGTTTTCCATTAGCAAATATATCCAGAAACGTTTTATGATACCAGCGACATCATTTTTGCCAGGGAAAGAATGGAAATGGAAACGGACATTAGAATCAAGGTTATGACTCTCTCTCTCTCTCTCATCAATTCCATTGCTTGTATGTTTAATTTTATAAATAACTAGCCTAAGGCCCGGCCGTTGGCCGGCTAGATTAAAGTTTTATTTTCAGAGCATTGATAATTAAGCCTACTAAATAGACCTACAAATAGGCATACTCCATTCACATTTTGACAAGTATTAAAAACACTTTTTCTCTCTCTTCATATTCACCAATCAATTTTGAATTACACCAATCATATTTGTAGGTCTATTCTTAGGTTCATTACATAGGCCTACAAATCATTTTTCTTATTTTTAAACATAAAAAAGTAGTACAAACATGATGTAAAATTTAATACGCTATAATGTATAATGCTGAAAGATAAATAATATAACATAAATAACCTTGAATGTATTATTTAAAAGATAAAATTAAAAAAATGGAAAAATTAAAGTCGATGAAGGACTTCTTTGTACACGATGTTAGTTGTGTGATTGCAATGCTTGCAAAAGGAATGTTACATCAGCAACGGCTGCAACTAATCCAACGTCTTTCAACTTCCTGTTATTTAGTAGTTTCATAACCATTAGTTAACGTCTGCCATATAAAACTGTTAATCCCACAAAATATAGGCAACTCAATGTTTGAAACTAACCTGAAAGTCCAAGCTCCCCTTGAAGTTCTCTTAATCACAATCTCACTGGTTCAAAATCTTTGCAGGTTAGGTTGGTCCCTCTTTTGTTGTAAATAAAAATTTCATCAACCACAAAAACATGCATGCTTGTCACATAAAAGAACAAACAACCTGATAAAGCATCCATTGTAGGAAGGATAGGAACACTGAGTTCTTCCTATGCAGGTATAAGTACCTAAAAAAACCATATATTGATACTCTTCTAAGTTTAGTGGCACAATTTTAACAACTTATTTAGATAAAAAAAAAAAAAAAAAAAAAAAAATAAAAATAAAAAAATAAAATAAAATAAAATATTGATACTCTTCTAATTTCAAATGTCTTCACAAATCACAACAAATACTAAGCTACTAAATAAAAAAATTTATAGTATGGCCTACCTACATGATCTTGTTGCAAAATGACCCCCGTCTCCACTGTCTACAGTAGTAGACCATTTGATGTGGATGAAATCAGTTAGACTAAGTATGTTGCAGGCAAGACTAAAGTGGATAAAAGAGAGATCAATGCAGACATCATAGCAACGTGTTTCATCATTCCCATTGTAATTCCTGCAACTGTAACCTTCAAAAATAGAAAGTTACAAACCTGAATACGACAGTCTTCTTCGATAGCATATGCCCATGGAAAGTCAAAAAATTTACTTCAAGAATCTGAAACATAGAAAATTAGGCTAATTTTATTTCCCACACTTTTTTACCCCAACCAAGCATGACCCAAGTGCCTAAAATGTGTCATTGTTAACCTGATTCAGAAACATTGTCTGAATTAGGTAGATACGTGTTACATATTATTTGGCGGGTCAAACGGTTATACCATTGAACCGATATTGTGTAAGCCGTCTGTCAAACCATTAGGTTCAACATTTACAACATTCACTTTTGATTATGCTAAAACATTGTTAAGTACATGTTTAAGGGGGTGTTTGGCATTAACTTTTTATTATGCTAAAACTCATAGTTTAACAATGAATATTAAAAGGTCGAAATTCCTCTTACGAAGAGAAGCAAGAAACTGAAGCCGATTATCAATGTGGGTTATTTTATCGTTTAAACTCCAAAAATTGGTAGTTCATCGAATACGCTTGCATAAAATATTTGACGGGGATAAATAATATGTGATCTAAAAATATATACACATCTAATATAGATTTAACAGGGATACATACCTTTGTTAAGGGGATCGGTAAAGTTTTTGTATCTGGTGTTTTTGGTATAATGCTAGCTGAGTTTCAACCTGGAATCCAACATTTACCTGTTGTTCATCTTGTTCATCTTGTGTGAGATTGTCATAAATACAATGGTGAGTATTTACCTGTCGTAAATACAAAAGCAATTTTAGTTGGTGAACTTAGTAAACACAATGAAACTACATACACTAAACTTATTCAAGCCATTCAAGCAATGGCTGATTATGAGAATCATGTGGAACAATCTTAATACTGATCGAGTCAAGTGTTTCGTAAATTTCAGTCAAGTTGTATAATATAAGAGCTCATTTAATCAATAGGACTCATCAAAGTCAGATTGTTCAAGTGATGTGATGTGTTTCAAGTCAAGTTTTTAAGCCAAAGGTTTTCAAGTGAGGTGCTCAAGTCAAGATGTTTAAATTAAGTGTTTTATTTTCATAGAGTGACTGGAAGTTTATATGGGCCAGTTGTTACACTGAATCGCACATGTATAACACCACTGAGGAATTTCTTGAACTAATTCAAATGATAAATTATTTGTGTAAAATAATTAAAAAATGTGCGTTGTTTAACCAAAAAGTCGGAAGAACAAACTTAATTTGAAAAACAGGGAGATCAAAAATGTAAAAATAACAAACCTGTTTATAGCAATTGTCCATTTGATGTCAGTAATGTCCGTTAACCAAAGCAAAGTTATTTGGCCAGGCAAAAGCTTATCGATACTATTCTGTCCTTGTAGACATTTTTGTCCCAGTAAGTCCCACTCCAGCAGCTGCATTAACTTAAATGTTAGCCATCAGGAGCAATACTCAATTAAAGGTTGTGAATTTTTATAGATAAACTAAATGGACGTGATTTTCTTCACCTCCAAATGAGACAGCGTGAGCAACATAACCTGCAACACTTCGTGAAGCGGTTGGAACTGCAGCAAATCCATATAATATGCGGTTAGAAGAAATAGCTGAAAGAGTACTTACTATGAGATCATGATAACGTCATATAGATGAATGGTACCTTACATCTTCTTTTTTATTTCCAATATCATGCAACATATGACTGTTTCTCTCATCAGTGGACATCAACACTTTCATATGCGATTAAATTATGTTTTTGTTCCTTCCAGCCAAGAACCTACCATATCATTTGCACATAACTCAGTTAACACAAATCATGAATAAGAACAAAATAATAGTAGCAAGAAACATATAATCAAAATGCACAACATAATTTGCAAGCTTACCAATATTTCAAAAAGATATATACCTGGTGACCTTGCCAATGACCCACCATCTTGTTGCGGACTACAGCCTTGACCCATCAGTGGATTACCATGTTCACCTTGCTGATACACACACGTTTGTGATTCCCATATCTAGAACCCTGCGGGTTTTGCAACACTAATTCCTTCCAAAAGATTACCAATCCCAAATTATTGTTACAGTGATGGATATAAATTCGAAATACATGTACTGATCAATTACAACAATGCAGTAATCAATTATTCTTAATTATGATAAGAGAATATGTCTCCATTTGTCTTAGCTCCAAGATTATCTACGCCAAAAAATAGGTTTTCTTCACAAATTGGACTATCTATCGAACTACTACTGCTCATTCTTTGTACGATAAACAACATGTACTGATCAATTATAATAACGCAGTGATCAATTATTCTTAATTATTATAAGAGAATATGTCTCCATTTGTCTTAGCTCCAAGACTCATCTATGCCAAAAAATAGGTGTTCTTCACAACCTGCACTATCTATCAAACTACTACTGCTCATTCTTTGTACCATAAACAATAGTAAAAAAAAAAAAATCTTCATTTGTTTTAGATCAAAGAAAACAACGGTATAATAGTGACTTAAGCATTCAATCAATAAAAACATAAGAAATAAGAACGCAATTGCTTAGTCTTTTACCACTATAAAAACTTTAAAGCTATATTATTTCGGAGATTGAGATCAACAAATTCGTAAGTATTACAATAGATTTACCTATAAAACTAAGCAAATAGATCTTTATCACTAATGTATGCAAGAAGCTTCACTACTTGTAAACTTATTTTAAATATAACATCCTTGATTACCACAAAAATTTTAAAATAATGCTAATATTTAGAATGGCATTTATGCACACATCAGAAACTAATATGACAAATAGAGGTGCTAATTACAAACCTAGAAGAACATGGGTCGATGTAGGTTCTTTTTATATCGAACAAATCAAAAACATAATTTTCAAAAACCACATTAATGTACTAAAACCCGTTGATTAGTTGGAACAGGATCAAGAGAAGAGTTGTGCATCTGTTTGTCAGCTTTACGAAGCTAAACCATACTTCTTTAGGTGAATTAGAATATGTCATACAAATGAGTAATTCGATATATAGACGGCTTGCCATCACTTTTATTATATTTCCATTATTGATTAATAGATATTTATTTAAATACATACAGACCGTTGGTAATCTTGAAAAGATTGCCTTCTGTCATATTGCAAGATTTGGCTCACAACATAAGATGGCGATTTGAAAACTTTTAGAGATAACCAAGCGAACATGGCTACATTTTTTCAGCATGTTTTTTGTTCTCAGATTGTTCACTGGTATATGGTTTGCTTGCAAACTATATAGTGCAGTTGAAGATAGGAAAATATTTGAGGGCTTACCTAAAAGCTTTATATGTTGGCAATGATGACCCTACTCTTTGAGAAACCTCTTGTAGACGGTTCTTGTACACCCCTGCTTCAACCTGCCCTTTCGAAAAATATTTATGTCAGTAAAAGTAAATCCTTTTGCGATGTTATTTCTTCGTCTAACCTCATTCACATTAGTTGTTACTGAATGACAATGAAAACTTGGGTTATTCCCGTACATAGGCCACTTAAATGACTATGAAGTTATTACCTGAATGATGTTTAGGGCGGCAACCACTTGAAATAGGGGAAATCTTGTTACTGGATTCAGTTTCTTTAGTTATCTTTAACACCTTCTTTAGGAGCATGCTTTTTCTGAATTAGTCAGTCTTCATACCTCCTTGATAGTCTCTTGATTGATGACTATTGTCAGTCCTGTTTCGTGCATCCAATTAGTGTCAAAGTATGTTATCTAAAGCACATAAGAATGAAAAGTAAATCTACATGTCAAGTACATGAAGCCTCATGTTTTGACGTGGAAAGGTATCAACACTTGCAAAGTTGAATTTCATTATTCCCACAACACATATTTAGTTATATAAATATAAGCACCAAAATATTCTAATTCATCCGTGCATACTTTACTATATGTCTCATGTTGCATCGATCTTTAACCAATATAGGTGATGCTTTATGCATTCATTGACATTATATGAAGCCTTGTCTAAATATTTGATTGAAAAATATGTACCTCCAAACTATGCTTTCCAAACCATGTCCATATAACGCATTCCATCTTGATCTGGCGGTCTCCTAAAAAATAGAAGATAAGAATTGTATCTAAAGATTTAAAACTGCTTATCTAATAAAAGATTAGACATATAAACATTTGAATAAACCAATCTGAAACACCTTTTAAAAAAAATAATCATATAATCACAGTCAAATGCCAAAGTCAAACACCTTTTGTAAATGACTAAAAGATATTACCTTTTGATGGCTCTTAATCATAATCATGAAGCTTAAGATCGCCATTATTCATCCAAGAAACATGAACCCTTAAACTTGAATATCCTTTTCTCTTAGGCAATTCATCAAACACCTGTGATTAAAACACGATTACTCATAATAAACATAATCAATGTAAATATATAATTTAGTGTCATGCTTGATATCAAAACATACATTATGGGTTCTCGATTTTTTATACCTCTGAAACAATTTAGGGATAATTAATTTTATCATACCTGGCAAACGGTCGAAGGATTTAGGCGAGAGATCTTGATTTCTTTTAATGTATAATGAAACAATCCTTGATCGTTTGGTTGATTCTTGATTTTTTTTGGCTTATATCTTCAGTATTTTGTTTTTTAATTAATTCATCATCGTCTTCAATCATTTTTATTCGGGTATGAATTGTTTAGGGTAAACTGATTTTCGGTTATGAATTGACTTGAATAAATTGATTTGTTGTAAACTGATTTAGGGTTAATTGTTTCGGTTATGAATTGCTTTTGGTATAATTGATTTGGGGAAAACAGTTTTGGGGTTAATGGGGGAGGGAGCAATTTTGTTGGAGGTAAATGAATTGTGGACCGCTAGATGAAAATAAATGCCAGGTGTCAAGTTTTAAAGATTTTTGAGAGGCAACTTGCCAAAACCCAACCTTGTTTTATATAGGTGGGAGATTGTGTTCTATCTTGAGATTATCAAATAACCGTATTTCGTGACCAACTTGTTATCAAAGAGCTAGGTGAAGCATTGAACCGATATCTATTATTAGTGTGCCACTTGAGTTACATCTCAACATCTTTTTATTAACACCTCAATAACTAGTATAACCAATAACTTTTTTAAGTGCATATGTAGTTCCGTTTTCTTTATTTTTTATTTTTTTTAATTTTTTTATATTTTTTTGTTATTTTTTAACCAGGGTTTTATAAATAGCGGGAGGCGTAGCATGACAGCATAATCATTAATCAAGCCTCACGTCTTATATGTATGGCGAAGCCATAACGTTTTCTAAGGCGTGATCTTCAAGTGGCACAAAATATTAAATTTTTTATCGATTAATATGTTATATCATATTTTATAAATATCGAGTTTATAAAAAGCGTTATACATAAGAAATTAAGTTAAAAAACTATCCTTGTATGCAATTTTTTCCATTTCTTTCAAAAAAAAAACTTTTTCATCGGAGTTAAATTAAAAAAAGGCGCTACGCCTCACGCCTTTTCACGCCTCATCTAACGCCACACCTAGAGCCAATGCCTTGATCTATTGCGTAATGTGGGGGTCACACCGCTCGCCTTAGCACCGCCATGACACGCCTTTTAGAACCCTGATTAAAACTAACACATTTTATTAAACTAAAAATAAAATTACAATATATAAAATACAATACGACATTTTGATAAAAATAAAAGTACAATACATAAACAAACTACATTTCCTCTTGTTATCGCGTTCTAGCTGTCGTTGCCAAAGATGATCCACAAGATCATTTCGAAGGTTGGTATGCACCTCCTTGTCACGTAGTGCCTTTTGGTTACTTCTGTGTGTGTCGCATTTTTCAATCCATGTACGTTGCATATTTGCTATGGGACTAACATAATCTCGTTAAATTCACTTATTTGGAATTTTTTAATCATTAAGTATGTTGTTATGCAATATGGTGCAATAATACATAATCTTACGTATTTTGCTCACGTGGTAAGCATATGCGAGTTGTGCAATAATCCCCCAACGACCCTAAAGGACACCAAAAGCTTGTTCCACATCTTTTCTTACACTTTCTTAAGCCCTCTAAAAATTTAAATCAAGTTTTGTTCGGGCGATCGTATATGATTTGACAAAAGTATACCAAGTGGGATAAATACCATCTGCTAGGTAATATCCTTTATTATATATTTTACCATTCACCGTAAACGGGGTCTAGGGAGCGACATCATCAACGAGGTCGTCAAAAAAATTCGAACGATATAGAACATTTAGTTCGTTAATAGAACCCGTTATATCAAAAAAATGTATGTCAAATCAACAAATTTTGGGATGCAACTGCTGCAAGCATTATTGTCGGATATTTATGATCACTCCATTTAAATTGCGCTTTGTAAGCATTCGGATAATTCCTCCATTACCAGTGCATACAATCATTACTACCAAGTATACCCGGGAACCCATGATAGTTTTTATGTTTTTTTATATATCCTCATAATATCATTGGGTGAAGGTTTTCTTAAATACTCCTCCGAGTATAAATATAATATACATTTAGTAAAATTGTCTAAACTATCACGACTACAATGTTCACCACTTTGTAAATATTCATCAAAAGCATTGGGCGTTGTCTCGTACGCCAATTGGCATATAGGGTGGATACTCATTCTATCAATGAAATTTGGTCGTAACCTAAAAAATTTAAAGAGCTTGGGAATAGGTTTAACTTTTTAGTGAGTTATACATTCGATTATTTGTAATAATAGTTTCTGACTTATTCGGAACCTTCGCCTAAAATTCCTTTCAGTATATTTTGGGTTGTTTTTTCGCCAAAGACGCTTTTCGGTGACTTCGTAGTCTTGGGTATGTTCATCCGAGTGTGTGAACTAGTGGCTCCATCGTCATCAAAGGCTAGATAATTCTTCAGTATATTTGTATAAACGTAATAATTTTTCGGCTCGAGATCCATCGTAAAAAAATCTATAAAAGTTATAAGGGTATGGAATATGAAAGAGGGGATTGAAATGTACGTGAAAGTATACATTAATTGTGATTTGGTTGGAATGTATGAAAAATATAAGTTAAACGTGGGTATATATAGGTGAAAAAAATGGGTTTTTTATCCATTGCATATACGCTTTATTTAAAGTTCGAATTTAAAAACTGAAAATACTAATAAAAAAGAAAAAACCAATGGCGACCTGGGGTTCCACAAATGGAAGGACGAACAACGGACCAACGATGAAGGTGCCGGTCCAAAACGGCTGCGCCATTGGTATAGTTTTTGGCGAATGGCGTGCCAACCGCTCCTATTCAATATTTATATTCCAGTTAATAATAGTTTAGACGTACTTAATTTTCAAACTCGTGTACGCATGGGTTAATATAAAAAGGAATAACATGAGTTCTTACTAAACACAAACAAGAATTTTTTTTTTTTTCCGGATATACTTATTTGAACTCATGAAGAGGAATAATATGAATTGTTCGTGTACGTACAACGTCATGTATTTTGTTACATACACAATAACTCATGCTTTCATTTTAATATTTATAATCCCGTGCATGTACATGATATATTTTTAAAATAGTGTATATGTTATATTTTTAAAAATATAAAATCTAGAGAGTATAATTTCTAAGGGGTGTTTGTTTATTTTTAAAAATTGTTAAAAAATATGAAAACTTATAAGTTTACACTTAATTTCAGTAATTTATTTAAAGTTTAACCACTAAAATTTTATTACTTACATCATCTTCTTTTTAAAGTTTTTGTTTGACAAATATATTTTAATGGTTTTTTTGTGTTCATCAAATTTATCAAAGTTTGACTAATTTTTTTAATTAACTTTCAATTGGCTAATAAGAATTCTGATTTTATCACGTCTTAAAATAGATCAACTTAACTAGCCCAATTTTTTTCTTGTTTTAACAAAATACTTACTCTGTTCATTTGTACAAACGAGCCAGCCCAGGAGGTTGGCCAAGTCTCGCAAAGGGCTCGAAAAGTAGCACATGAGCGATTAACTATATCTGATACAAGAAGATGTTGTCTTTTGTTTTATACTAATATAAACATCATTTTATATTACACACATTGTTTCGTATGGAGATACACAACAGCGACATTGGGCAACATTTATTTTGCCTGCCACATCACCTTTCTCTCTCCGGCGACCTTCAAAATGACTTTCATAGCAGCGACCTTGAGTGACCTTGCAACATACAAATATAAGAGCTCGGGGAGTGGTAACGCCTCCCCAGCGTTATTCCTATGCGGCACATTTTTAACTTGGTAACGCAAGTTATAACCATTTCGTGAGTTCTCACGTTACTCCCACGTTAGAACTCAAGTTGGTATATCAACTCAAGTTATAACTTGAGTTATACCAAGTTACTATGGTTTGCGTTATTTTTTTTTAAAGTGAGTCCCAAAAGGTAGGTGTTATTATGTGTTATGATTTTTTGGTGTTTTTTTGTGTTGAGATAATGTGGTGCTAAATTATTTCATAACTCAAGTTATGATTCCTCATACTCCAAACATAATATAATAAGAAAATAATAATAAAATAATTAGCAAGTTAAAGGTGCAATTAACCCAAATAGAATCTGATTAAAAAACAAATCAAAAGTAGCAAATCCAATGATTCGTATCCTATGCGATGATCTCCCCCTAACTGTTACTATTTGACACTCATATTCACACAAACACTTACAGTAAAAACATCATATTCATATACGTATAGATATATTGAATACAGTGTGTGTTATGTGTGCGTTTTTTCTTGCATACCAACACACACATCTTGTCATTTTCTTGATCTCATTTTTTTGAAAATCTATACACAAAACAAGCTCAACTATTCGGACGAAAAATCGACCGAGGAATGCATTTTTGGGGTTGGCGACCGACGGCGACCTTATCTCCACAACAGTCTGACCGACGGTCGACCTTCATTAATTTGGTCGAATGACCGATTGTTGTGCATAGCCTAACGTATTTTACACCAACTCTTTTGCAGATTTAATTTGGTGGCTGAGGTAACTACACACGAGGGATTTAGTATCGATTATGAAAACAAATCCCAATTGTTCTCATATCATGCAGCATATTCATGTCACCTTATATACAAAAAACCTGAAAATGAATTTTGGCATGCCGGTCTCATGTTAAGTGGTAACAGGATCCCAGGATCAAAATTCATAAATTTATTCACTTTTCGCCATACTCCATTCATTGGACCTAAGGATGATCAGAAGACCCAAAGATCAATTGATAGACACAAATTAAAAGGTCATCCAAAGCAAAGGAAGGATGGTTGGATGGAATTTCAATTTGCTGAAGTTTCAGCTGGGGCCAACGGAACTATTAAACTGCATTATGGATTTTCATTTCACCCAAACATGGATTACTTTGACCTTGTTGTCGAAGGCATTGAATTTAGGCCCTTGTAAACTTACTATTGATTAATTATTTACCTTTTTCAAGCTGTATTACCAACGATATTTGATATGATATTCATTATAACTATCGTGGAAGTATATTTCTTGGCATAACAGTGTCGTCTAACAACATATGCTATGATATTGGAAGTTAATTACAAATTGTTTTCGATTTCGATTATCACATGCCTGTCCTTGATGGTTGCGCTAGGACTATTACCCTTTGTGGCTCAAATTTCTTTTTAATAGTAGTACCAGTTTATGTGACCAAAAATATTAATGTATATCGTTAAAAGATTAATGAAGTGTTAAGTAAAATTGTAACTAAGACATGATTCTTAAAATTTACTCCCAAAATAATTTTGGGAAACCTTCGAGTTATTCATGAGTGAGGTGCATGTGATTTGATCCGTGGTTGTCTTTTTTTGGCGTTAAATTAGGTCAAGTTGACCAATTTAACTGTGTGTTAATTTTATCAACATTTTTTTTCTTCCAAAATGGCATTATGAGAAAACTGTTATTTTGGTTTTTGATATCATTTCTTTGAATAAACAATATTTTTTTTATACGTATTAATTTCCCTAAATAGTATGTTTGGTCGTCACCATGATTCAATATAGGATTTTTGACAATGCCATGCGTTTGCGGATCCTACAAGTCCAAAAACAAGGTGAGAAATGTTAGTAGGGTCAACTTGTAACAAGTGTGACTGCGTCGTGACATGAATATTGTTTGGGTCACGAAGTAGGAAATTAGGTTGGTTCGATAACAAGAAAATATATTCGTATGATAAGGGATTTGGTGGCGCTGGACTTATAATGAGTAATTCCTTGGCAAAAATGGTGCAGAAAAACACAGAAGGTTGTTTCACAAGGTACCCATATCCAAATATTTTGGGTAAAAGGTCAACGACCCGGTAAATATATTACTCCAAAAAACGTTTAAGTATAACGGATATGGGTGAACAGTGGCGAAGCTTGGATTTTGTAAGTGGGGGGTCGGGATCTAAATTTTTTTTTTCCTAAGGCTATATTTCAGGTATACCGAAATTTTTGGGGGGTCGAAACCGAATATACCGAAATTTTTCTACACGAAAACTATATACCCCCTACATCGCAAAAAAAATTTCGGGGGGTCGGGCGCCCCCCCCCCCCCCCCCCGGCCCCTATGAAGCTTCGCCCCTGTGGGTGAATCCCATATCTCAACCCGTTACATAGGCGAAAAACTTACATAACAAGATACTTCCTATTTTCAAAACAAGAAAACAAACCATTACTCACATGATAGTAGTGACTCTGACAAAAGATAAACTACTTCCTACGACCTTGGATATTAAAACCATAAATGGCATTAAGAGCATCCAATTCCCCTGGAAGATCATAAATTTGCTTCGAATAATCATCATAGTCATACTCATCTTCACGCTCATGACCACCACCAAAAAGATTTGCTGATTCATCGAACGTGTTAAGAAACTCCTCCTCTTCACTATCCGAAACCACAACCTCACCCACCTTTGAAAATGAGTTAGCCCTCTTAGTGACAGAGGTAGACGGAATAGGATAACCAGCATCATCCACAACCCATATCCAAATAGTGCCGGTAAAATTTTGATAACTTGTGTCATTGATTTTGGAGTTTCGTTAATTAACATCTAATCAAGGTTGATCATCACGTATAATTTATCAAACATTTTTTTCGACCCACAAATACAGATGTATATATATGTTACACATTTTACTCATTAGCTCTTAATCCCTCTTATAAACACATTATAAGATAATTTTTTTCTTATTCTCTTTGAAATTGTGATGATGGTTAAAAGGCTAGACTGAATTAGGGTTGTCCACTTGTTTAAAAAAATATCGTTTTCGCATTGTCTATCTGATTCACTGCTGTCTCAGGTGGTTCGCTGATTATTTATTCTGGTGGTTCATTGTTGCACCTGGATGATGCGTCATTGCAGTTTAAGTTGACTGTTTATCGTTTTTGTATAGTTGTGAAGAAAATGCGGATCACTATGGGACGTCATATTATTTAAGTGGTTCCTCTATTTGCAATGGGTAGGGTGATGGTTGGTTTAATCAATTGCATAGCGTGGATTACATGACTACACAGCCCAATTTTGCTTCCATTATTTGCTTCAATAATTCAAATCCCTGATAAAAAAGGAAGTGTAACATTATTAAAGGTGGGAGTGAGCTTTTTATTTTATTTTATTTTTATTTATTTAATATCCACTTGTTTCAATTGCCACAACATAGTCAACTAAGATGATAAACATTAAGGAATTTCTACTCATTAAATCATTTTTTGAAGTCACCCATTCAGAGGTAAGTTATGAGCATGATTTTGGTTCATACATTATGGACAAGGGGATGTTATTTGGACCAAATATGGAAGGGTTTTCAATCATTGCACGCATCGCCGGTTTGTACGGTGTGAATTGCGAGTTGTACGGTTTGATCAAACCCCTCTTGATGTGACAATATAGGGAGGGTTTGTATAAATCAATCCTATGAACAATTAGGACAACATATATAGAGTTGACTTTTCTTTGTGACTTACTCCCTATTTGACTGTTCACTTAAGCTTTACTAAAAGTTACTATGCAAAAATTACTACAGTATTAACAATAATTACTACAGTATTAACAATATATATATTTGTACGTGTCAATGAACATACACACTTGTGATAAAAAATAGAGTAAATTACAAAGATGGTCCATGTGGTTTGCGATGACTCACACTCTTGGCCTTTTGACATTTTTTTCCCTTCTTCTTCTTCTTCTTCTTCTTCTTGCACAGAGAGTCCCTAACTCCTAAACCCTTGTAACACCCCCAAAATTTGGTACAGCGGAAGACTCAACAAGCTTTCGGAGTGTTACGGGGATTGTTATCCAACACAAGACATAAAAGAACGAGATAAAGTAAACATAAGAAAAACACAACCAAAACGGGGTTTTAAAGTTTATATTTATCCCAACATTCATTCAGAGTCAGGCCCAAAAGAAATAAACGTAGGTCCACAATTAAATATCAGAGTTTTAGAAAAATAGATCCATAAACCAGGTGCCGTAGCCAAGCCTTCCAATCCATGCATCCAAATCATCACTTAATTACCTGAGAAAACGTGCTAAAAGTCAGCTTTCGCTGGTGAGATCATAGGTTTAAATTCATAATTCAATATAGTGGACATATACGCAAAACACTTGCTAGCTAGACTAGGGATTCACTAAAAACCTGCGGATACCCTCCGCTCCAACATAATACACGGATACCCTCCGTAACAAACCTGCGGATACCCTCCGCTACAACATAGATATTCGGGTACCCCCCGCAATATCATAAATACTCGGATAACCTTCGAAGTATTAATAACCTATAGGTGCACACTATAGTATCTAAATAAGCCAACCATGAATAGTACACACGAAACTATGTGACTAAAGTTGACAATACATTAGTATCTAACTAAGCCAACCTTGAATAGTACACACGAAACTATGTGACTAAAGTTGACAATACATACTAGTCCATACGCATAGCAAGTTTTAGAAGGAATATAAAAGCGATAATAGTCCACATAAAATAATTTGCATGTTTCTCACCCCAAGTATTGAAAACATAGTTCAAGAGTAAAAAGTGGGGCTATGACTCACCTCAAGTCCAGAAATCAGCAATAAGAAATCGGTAGAAGTAAGATGTATAGTACCTCGAAAGACGGAAACTACGGACTCGGCACGACCTAACAATATCAACTCGTTCAGAAATCATTTCCTCAAAATCAAATATTCCCAAACCCGAACGTATTCCATTTTACTTCCGAAAATCCATTTCTCGTATAAATCTCATATTAGTTTGGAGTTTGGCGTTTGGTATCCATATGGGTGGTGGGTCGACACAACTCAAACCAAGAAGTCACAACAAAAGGATAATAAAATAATCTATAGGTCCAATATTAGTCCAATTTATTATTTAAATAAATCATCGAAGTTTATCAAATCCGTCGATTTGGTAATCCCCCACATTTATTTACTTAATATACCATTCTAAGATTATACCCAAATCCTAGGTCACACATTGCACATAAAGTACTATATGGTATATATCAAAGTCTAATAAATTCACTAACTATACCGTTAAGCTTACCAAATTCGTCAATTTGGCAACCTCACGAGATACTTAGTAATTTATTATTCTCGTACACATACCACAACCTATGGGCGTCGTAGGATACGATGCCAATTAATATACTCAATTTAAATAACTAAATAGCTCTTATTTAACCCGTCGATTAAATAAGTTACGTAGTTATCGAAAGTGAGTGTATTAATTGTCATATATCGGTGACAACACAAACATCACAAATAATAAACCACTTGGACTCAAGTGACCACGACCCCGTATAACTCGATAGTTTTCCTCGTTTATTAAAAGATATTATTTTATTTAATATTTATTCAACGTTAAAGATTTCGTCGTTATTTATAGTCGTTTAATTATAATATAATATTTATCGTCCCGTTATTATTATAAAATTATTACACTACTTTCATAGTATAATATTTATCGTCCCGTTATTATTATAAAATTACTCGTGATCGTTTTATTTTTAATATACGCATTTATATATCTATATATACGTTATTCACGTCTATATATTTATATAATCGTTTATATTACCAATAATATTATTACAAGTTTTATTATTAGCATTTGATTATAAATATTTATCGAGTCATATGAGATGGTCACATGTCCGAGTCATCACTCTCGGCTCATTGTCCAAGTCCAAAATAGAAATAATAATCAAGTCAAATCAAGTAATCAATCTCCATCCAACAATTCCCAAAACACGTGCTACAACAATAGGGTCTGACTACGGCACCCGACTAACCTATCTCCGTCATTCTAAGTGACCGTCTCACAATCGGTCCCCAATACCACTTTTCGTCAACAACTCCACAAAATATTATATTCATCACCTTCGCGGCTCCAAAGTAATGACAACAATCTCAACATATTAATAACAATAACAAAATACCACAACATCAACAATTATAGCAACAAAAAGAATAACAACTAAAATATTCATCAAGAATACCCATAAAACGGGTCGACTTACCAAGTCAAATCCCGAGTCGAGAGACCCGTTTGGGTCTCGGCTACACCACAAGCCACGAGAACCCAACCCCAAAGACCATTTAGGCCTCGGCTAGGCTCAACCGAGCCATAACAAATCAACCAAACGGACCCCTTTGGGTCGCGGTACCACAAACAAACAACCAGGTCCAAGTATAACCAATAATCACCAAAACTCAAAAGTATACCAAGCTGTGAGCATAGGCTCACGGTCTCACTTCGACATCACACCCAAAAATCATAAAACCCCGATACCAAACTCATTTTTATAAATAAAACATCATTTCCCATCAATTTATTTCGAAACCCATCAAAGTAACCCCTGTATACACGGATTGAAACTCACGTCGTGGCACTCCCGGTACCGAATCGTCATTACTTACCTTTTTACAACTTCAAACTCGTAAATCTTTTAAAAACCAAGAAATATTAGAGATGGTGAGGGTGTGTACGGCGGCGTAGCTTAAATCAACGAGGTGACTTGGGTGTTTTGGGCGCGCGTGATGTACACTAATAGAAAGAGGATGAAGAGAGGGTTAAGATGGTGGTGGTGGTGTGAGCGTGGGAGTGGCGGCGGTGTGGCAGTGAAGGCGGCGGCTAGGGTTTTTGGGTTGGAGAGGATGAAGATGCATGTGTGAGAGAGAGAGTAATGTGTGTTGGTGTGGGTGTGTTGTGATAACCAGGAGTACAAGGACGATTTTTGTAGTTACTCTCTAAAAAAATGTATTAATTATAATAATAACAATAATAATTGTATTATTAATATTAAGGGTAAGGTGGCTAGGTGAAATTTTACACGAACCAAAACCCGAAACTCGTTTCAAATCATTTAATATCTCACGAGACGTTCCATAAATAAATATATATATAGTCGAATCCATAAACTCAAGACATAAAATTTTAGTTAGGCTATCTAGTGCCGGAGTCAACGTAGCGCCAAATGGGAATTTCAAAATAAATCACCACATGTATTTCCATATCGAATCATTAAAGAAAATCTCAAATTTCATAAAGATTTTAAAATATAATCAACCATAATATAGGTTTTACAAGTTCGTTACGAATAAAATTTCAAATATAAATTTATAAACGAACTTTTACGTCATGCGGGTTTTCAAAATGGCTCCCTAATTTGCCAGTTGTCACATCCTCCCAGCCTCAGAAGAAACCCGTCCCGGGTTTCTCTTTCGGAACTCGTCCTCACGTTCCCACGTAAATTCCAGTCCATGTCGGGAATTCCAACGAACCTTGATGAGTGGAATGCGATTTCGCTTGAGTCGCTTAATCTCACGATCCAATATCCCGATCGGCTCTTCCACAAAGTTCAATTTCTCATCAACACGAATATCTTTCATCGGTATAACCGGCGTCTCATCAGAAAGTCACTTCTTCAAATTACTAACATGAAACACATCGTGAACTTTACTCAGTTCATGTGGTAATTCCAACCGATAAGCCACGGGCCCAATTCTTTCAAAAATAAGAAATGGTCCAATGTAGCGGGGGTTGAGTTTCCCACGTTTCCCGAAACGTATCACACCTTTCCAAGGTGAGAATTTCAGCATCACTTTGTCTCCAACCTGGAACTCTAGGGGTTTACGTTTCTGATCGGCGTAACTCTTCTGTCTATCTCTAGCTGCTTGTAGTCGATCACGAATTTGAGTCACTTTCTCAGTAGTCTCCAAAATAAGTTCGGGGCCTGTGAGTTGGCTATCTCCAACTTCAGCCCAACCAATAGGCGAACGGAATTTATGACTATATAAAGCTTCAAATGGTGCAGCTTTAAGACTTGTGTGGTAGCTATTATTGTAAGAAAACTCCGCAAGGGGTAGATACTTCTCCCAGCCTTTACCAAAGTCTATTATACATGCACGAATCATATCCTCTAAAGTCTGAATAGTCCTCTCACTTTGACAGTCGGTTTGGGGGTGATATGCGGTACTCATATCAAGTTTCGTCCCCAAAGCGGTTAGAAGTGATCGCCACAAAGCTGACGTGAAGCGGCCATCGCGATCAGAAATAATCGATATCGGAACTCCATGACGAGAAATAATTTCCTTCACATACAACCTCGCAAGTTTGTCGATACTATCATCTTCACTAATCCCCAGGACATGAGCAGACTTAGTCAATCGATCCACAATTACCCATATAGCGTCACAACCGCTAGCTGTCTTTGGTAATTTTGTAATAAAGCCTATTGTAATCCGCTCCCATTTCCAAATTGGGAGTTCTGGCTGCGTCAATAATCCTGACGGTCTTTGATGTTCGGCCTTAACCTTAGAACATGTCAAGCACTTACTAAAATACAACGCTATATCTGCTTTCATGTTTGGCCACCAATATAACTTTTTCAAATCATGGTACATCTTGTCAGACCCAGGATGAATAGAGTACCTTGACTTATGCGACTCATGCATAATCAACTCTCGAATTCCTCCACACAATGGTACCCAAATCCGATCTCCAAAACATAATACTCCATCAAAATGCTTAACAAATCCTTTCTCATTTTCAGCCATCCCAAATATGTTCTCAGCAGGTCGGTTTTCTGCTTTCAACGCTTCTGTTTGAGCTTCAAATATTTGAGATGGTAATGGCGATACGATAGTCATTTCCAATGACCTAACTCGTAACGGTGGTATCCTCTACTTTCGACTAAGAGCATCAGCAACAACGTTTGCTTTACCAGGATGATAGCGAATTTCGCAATCATAATCGCTTAGCAACTCGATCCAACATCGTTGTCTCATGTTGAGCTCTTTTTGATTCAAGATGTGCTGTAGACTTTTGTGGTCAGTAAACACAACACACTTGGTTCCGCACAAGTAATGTCTCAATATCCTTAAGGCAAAAACCACAACACCTAACTCCAAATCATGAGTGGTGTAGTTCTTCTCATGCTTCTTGAGCTGTCAGGAAGCATAAGCTATCACTTTCTCTTGTTGCATTAACACGACTCCCAAACCTTTATGAGAAGCGTCACAATAGACGACAAAGTCCTCACTACCTTCAGGTAACGCTAAGATAGGAGCACTACACAACATCTTCTTGAGTAATTGAAATGCTTCCTCTTCCTTATCTCCCCATTCATATTTAACATTCTTTTGAGTCAATTTGGTCAACGGTTTTGCTATCTTCGAAAATCCCTCAATGAATCTTCGGTAATAACCGGCTAATCCCAAAAATTGATGAACTTCTGTTGGGGTGGTTGGTGCAGCCCAATCTTTAATAGCCTCAATTTTAGCAGGATCTACATGAACTCCTTGTCTATCAATCACATGACCCAAAAATTATACCGTCGGAATCCAAAATTCACATTTGGAGAACTTGGCATACAGTTTCTCCCTCCTGAGCAACTCTAAAATAAGCCTTAGATGCTCCTCATGCTCTTTCTCGCTCTTCGAGTAGATTAGAATATCGTCAACGAACACGATCACAAACTTATCTAAATAAGGCTTACACACCCAATTCATGAGATCCATGAATACCGCCGGTGCGTTAGTCAACCCAAACGGCATCACCTGAAACTCGTAATGCCCGTAACGGGTTCTGAAAGCCGTTTTCGGAATATATTCCTCGCAAACTCGAAGCTGATGATATCCCGATCTCAGATCGATCTTCGAATACACACTCAATCCTTGAAGCTGATCGAACAAGTCGTCGATTGTAACACCCCCAAATTTGGGATACGCAGCGGAATTAAAGCTGGGTGTTACTCGACGGCACAACAATTATAATAATAGGACAACAATCTCTAATTGAGTTGTTTTAGAAATTTTATTATTCAAATATCAGAGTTTACAAAATGAGGTCCTAGTAGATTTACAACTTGTTAAATACTTTATCAAAGAATAACAAAATTTTAGCCTTCCTTCCGTATCCATGCTCCTCCATGCCATCCTTGTTTGTTATGGACATGAGATAAACATGCTAAAAGCATCAACACAAAGGTTGAGTGAATTCATAGCGTTTGTAAATAAGTAATAGTTGAACACAAGTCATATAGTTATAAAACAACGTATTGCAGCATAGCATATTGCACTAAGTCTCATGACACGCAAACCTTAACAACGTGTGGACATTATAGTAATGAGCTATAATGTAAAGTTACCGACATTATAATAATAATGTAGGTAATAATGCCCTCGAGCAGGAGCTTGCCAAGCATCCCGGTTGTATTTCAAATATAGCGCATTTGGTTACCTATCCGGCTAACACAAATGGGGACGTCAATTCCAATAGATCTATTCACTATATTCGCGTTCACTCGCAAGTGATTAATGGCTCATGATATGAGGGTCTTTTAGTGGCAACACAGCTAACTTAGGCAATACCAGATCAGGATAGCATACAGAAAAATAATTGTGTTCGGTTTGTAGCATGTATCTCCCCACAAGTTTGAAAAACGTTATAAAAGTGGGACTGTGAACTCACCTGGGTAATAAAGTAGTCTGAATGGAAAACAACTTAAATAAAGTTGATAAACGTCTCCAATACAAAACCTGAGTTGATTATGTCAAGTTTTCAGTATTCGTATTTACGTATAAGTGAGTTTAATATTTGTTAACGTAAATGTTTTGTTAGTGATTATTCTTTTAGTTATGATAACATGAAGTCTCTTCAAAAGTTATTGGCATTTTTATCATTTTTCCTATTTTCATATTTATATGTTTATTGGTCCATTAACGATATACTACCTAGGTATTTATCTATTTATATAAGTTTTTATAAAAATTCGTTCTTGACGTATATGTTTTAAAAATAATCCAAGCCGTTTAATGTGTTAAAAACATATTCCCGAATCATTATATAACGAAAATATATTATCGAAACTTATATGAAAATATTACACTTTTTACCCTTGTAGTTTCAAAAATGATACTTTATACCCACAACTATTGTTTGTTGACAAAAACAGCCCTTGTACTAATTAATTTATAAAAATTACATTTTTGTCCCAAGAAAACTCCATCTTTTATTTATTACAAAATATACCCCTTTAGTTTTTCAAAAATAATTATAAAAGTATTATTTGTGTGTATTTCGAGGCAAAAACGAGCTAAGTTTTAGACACATCCGTACAATGGTTTTACAACGTTCTTGATCTTTTCAAAAGTTTGACAGGTGGCTAATCCAACGGTTCAGACTAGAGGTCCTAAGCTTTTGTGATTTGGTCGAACCAATTCACCAAAGTTGCCTAGTTGGGCTGTTTTAAATAAAAGGATTTTCAGTGGCCAATTGACCAAAAGTAAGAGCGAACAAAAACGAGACAATCCAATGTTTTTGAAAAACGTTTGTTCCTATGTAATCTATGCTGGAAAGGCTTTCTTTTGCCCCCTAGTTTAGGTTTTTATAGGCTCGTTTGCTAGGTGAAACAATTGCTTGAAATTGGTCACCTGAAGCATAACTCGACCCAAAACAGAAAACTAAAACAGTTTATTTCTTGATTTCTACGCTCATGAACTGAAGTTTTAAGCATCCTAACATGTTATAAAACATATGTAGATTATCCCTGAAGAGTCCTAGCGTTTCTTGTTTAGAAAAACATGTCGAAAGAGTAATTAGGGGCGTTTGTTGTTATAGTTTGTGACCAGAAAAAGATCTAAATAAAAACGTGGTATATGCATCTTATGGCCAGGTCTTGGGGGAAAAGTTAAGTGTGCTAGGTGGTTGTTAAAAATAGCTTATCAGTTTGGTTTATAAATACTAGCTTATGGTAGAAAAATGGGGCATAAGTAGGGCGTTTGGAACAGTTTTTGCGTAAAACCAGAAAAAGAAAAGTAGTTTGTGAAACTTAATAAAATTACATGGTTCCTCAATATAGCTTGTTTACTTAGTATTTACCTTATTTAAATATATTGATAATGATCTAATAGGTTAAAACAAAGTAAAGTATATAAGGGCTGTTTGTTTGGTCGTTATTTACAGAAAACAATCAGAAACATTGCTTAAGCTTTTAGACTTTAGATTCTTGTCCTTTGTGGCTTCTTAACATGTATACTAATTTATTAAAAAGTGTTTCCAAGATTGTTCCATAGTTCATGGTTTGAAAAGTGACAAAAATATTAAAAATGGGATGTTTGGGTTTGCTCGTTAAAACAGAAAAAGAAAGAAAAAAAAAACATGCTTTTTAACCTAGGGTGTCTATTGGGGCTTGTACTAGAGTAAGTCTAGGTTCATTGGAAGTGTATAAATGAGATATAAAAGAGAGAGAGGGCACTTACTTTTGATAAAACTCGATTATAGAGATGTCTAGCAAGGTGACTTGGAACTTTGTAACACTACTTTATCTTCTACCTTGGGCTGCTACAGACTGCTTCTTTAACTTCTCTTAGACCCTAATATCAGTAACTTGCTATGTATCTATATTTGTATATGTATCGAGCAGAATATGAGTGAAAGGGAAATGCTAGGGCTTGCTATTTATAGGACTAGTATCATGGTCCTTCTAGAGAGGTGCTAGGTCATCAAAATAGGACTTCTTGATGTTGTTATTACCTGGTTCGTCACTTGGGTGGAGTGGAAGTGATGTTGTGTTGTGTATTTTCCCTGGCCATTAGTTTTACTTAACACTTTGACTTTGAGGTAAGGCTTCTAGAGACTAAGTGATGTGGGAGTTTTTGACACCAAATGAGCTTGTTAGGGCTAGAAGATTTACAAGTAATCATGTAGTACTAGTTTAGTTAGGTTCTAGTTAGTTTCGAACCAGAAATCTGGTCTAGGGTCGTTCATGCTTAAATGGTTAGTACATAGAGCTTAGGGAATGGTACCTAGGACTTAGCTAGTGTAAGTAACTTAGTCTAGGTCTTAGGTTAACTTACATCTAGGTAGAAATGTATTTTAGGGTTTGTTAGGTTTAGTTTTAGGTCGAAATATATAAATATTAAAGGTTTAGGTCGAATTATGCATATGTGAGTGGTACTCTAGGCTTAGGAGGGTGGTACTAGGGTTTTAGGCAAGGTTATAAAAATCGCTAGGCGCTAGTGAGGCGGTCGGGTAGGGCCTAGCGATTAATCGGTTAGGCGGAGATTAATCGGGGATTAATCGGATTGGAATTTTTATGCACAAAATTGTAATTTTAGATATTATATTATATTATATGTATGAGATAAGCATAATGCATCAAAGTTCAAATATTTTAAGTGCCCAAATATAAAGATAATACATAAATCTTCAAAGTTTAAAGTCAAACATAGATATTACTCGGATTGTTGACTATTTTTAAGCGATCTTTGACTGATTTTGTCTGAATAATCGGTTTGTTAACTGATTTTTAAGCAATTTTGACTGATTTTTAAGTGATTTTGTTGATCGATTTTTAAGCGATTTTGTCTGATTAATCCAAATAGACCGATTTTGTCTGATTAATCGATTTGTTGACCGATTTTTAAGCGATCTTTGACCAAAGCGATTAATAGGCCGATTATGATAAATCAAAGCGCTTGGTGAGCAATCAGCGATTATGCGGGGATTAATCGGCCGCCTGGACCGATTTTTACAACAGAGGTTTTAGGTTTATAGAAAAATATATTTTTAGTATTTAGTTAAGTTAGGGTAAATATATACTAGGTTATGTAGGATTTAAAACTAATAATGTCTAGTCTTTATATTTTAGGCATTAGGCACTTGTACACTAGGCTTAGGAACTTGTACATTAAGTTTATTATTTATGAAATTACTAGAGATAGGGTTTGTATAAAATATGCTTGTATTTTGTGTTTAAGGATAAGTACATTGAGGATTATAATGAATTTATAATAATATTATGATGACTTGTACCTTAGCTTGGATGACCTATACTTTTATATTTTATAGAAATCTTGTACACACTAATTAGGGTTTGTGATTTTATCACATAAAATCATAGTTTTGGAAAATTAGGGTTTTAATCGGGATATAACGTTAGGTCAAGGTTTTATGCTTTAGAAACTTATACATTAGATTTAGAGTATCGTACTTTAGAGTTTATGATTTATTTAAAATCATAGTTATAATAACTTAGGGTTTCGGGAAAATTCTTATAGATAGAAAACGTTTAAGTTGAACGTTTAATTATCGTATATTAACGTATTAATATAAAGTAGTAGGTATAATGTCATAGGGTTTTATACTTGACATATCTAAATATTTATTCAAAACGAACTTAAGTGAACACGTTTATGTAGAAGGTGAGTTACATCATATTAGTTAGTTGTTGTGATTAATTAAACTAATAATGTTTAAAAAAAAATTAGACGGGGAAAAATGGATAAGTATTAGTTTAATTTAAGTGAAAATTTACCGGTGGTTACATCGATCCTCGGTAACGGGTATCTATTCTTCACCGTTAACTTGTTCAGCTCTCGGTAATCAATACACATACGAAACGATCCATCCTACTTCTTCACAAATAAGACCGGGGCTCCCCAAGGCGAAGAACTTGGTCTTATAAATCCCTTTTCGGCTAACTCCGCTAATTGTTTCGACAACTCTTCCAGTTCAGTAGGTGCAAGACGATAAGGTGCTCGTGCCACGGGAGCAGCACCAGGTATCAACTCAATTTGGAACTCTACTTGTCTAGTAGGCGGAATTCCCGGCAAATCATCAGGAAAAACATCCGAAAAATCACGAACTATAGGCACATCTCCAATGCACCTTTCCTTCTTCTCCTTCCCTCCTTTCTCAGAAATTTGAGCTAAGAAAAGGCAACATCCTTTTTCCATTAGCTTCGGCAATTTAGTGCAAGATATGTCCGCTAATCTAGATGGGCCTCTCAATTCCTTTCGATCTCCTGGTATGTTTAGAATCTCCTTGCCGTAAGGTACACGCACGATCTTCTCATCGCAAAGTACATGAGCACGATACTTCGACAACCAATCCATACCAATAATGAAATCAAAACTTCCTAACGTGACGGGTAGAAGATCTATGTTGAAAGGACAATTCAGAAAGTTTAACGTGCAACCGCGAATGATAGTCCTAATCCTTTCTATGTCTCCATTAGCTAACTCTACATCATAACCAATTCCTAAGGCCATCGGGGGTTTCTCTAGTAAGGGTGCAAACTTAGTGGACACAAAACTCTTATCGGCACCAGTATCAAATAGTATGAAAGCATAACGATTATTGAATAGAACGTACCAGTAACTATGTTCGGATCTTCTCCTCTCTCGTTCCCAAGTGCATACACTCTCCCATGAGCAGTTCCAGCTTCCACACGTTGGTTCCCATTATCTTGTCGTCCACAGTTTCCTCCAGCTCCACGGTTTCCATGATTGTACCCATTACCACCCGATCCTTGATTTCCTCGGTTCCACAATTCCCTACACTCATTCCTATAATGTCCTTTCTTTCCACATCCATAACAAGTAACATTTGCCTTACTCATAGTTTCAGGAGTAGCTTGAACCATAGCAAGAGGTCGAGCCCTACAATCCTTAGATGTGTGTCCCTTCTTTGAGCAGTTCTGACATATTACACTACACCATCCAGAATGATTCTAGTGGCAACGACCACACTTGGGTGCATCACCGTTTTGGTTCCTTTTCTCTCCATTACCAATAGCATAAGCCTTAGCTTGTCGCTTGTTTCGGTGACCATTACCCTTAGAGTGATGGTCTTTCTTTCTCTTTCCATTCTTCTCCTTATCAGCTCCTTCCAACTCCAACGAATCCATTAATTGTTGAGCAATTTTGATTGCTTCATGGATATTTGCAGGTCTAGCAGCAATCACATCATTCCTTGTAGCCACAGGAAACCCATCGGTATACCGCTCAATCTTTTGAGTCTCAGTTCTAACCATATCTGGGCAAAGCAATGCCAACTCCAGGTAACGACGATTGTAAGTCGACATGTCAGTACCCTTCACTTTGTGATTTCAAAACTCAATCTCCATCTTCTTAACGTCATTTCTTGGGCAGTAAGTCTGAATCAGCAAGACTTAAATTGCTCCCAAGTCATAGCATAAGCCACGTCACTCCCAACCGAATTTCGGTAATTGTTCCACCAAGTAAAAGCTTCATCCTTGAAAGTAAAATAAGCAAACTTTACCTTAGCATTCTCCGCAAAATTGCTGACATTGAACACTGACTCAGTTTTCTCTATCCACCTGACCAAGTAGACCACTCCTTCAGTTCCTCCAAACTTAATGGGTCCACAAGTTCGAAATTCCTTGTAGTTACATCCATTAGCACGAACAGGTGGAAAAGTGTAACCTCTCGTAAATTTCCCTTACGATTAGTAAATGCATACGAATAAATAAAACGATTTTACAATAAATTAACACCATTTTACGGGTAACAAATTTTTTTATGATATGGCCTGATATTGAACCACTACGATAACTATGATTGACCGTTTACCCAGAAACGATGCTTACACACAACCTAGATTGCCTATAATTATTGCGAACGATAAATAATTATATAACGCGTTTATATTTAATAATACGTTTCATCTAAATAACGTATACTATTTATATATTCCCCGAACCTACGAAACTTCCCGAGAATGCTCACTAATATTTTTGGATTTCGACACGATAATCGAGACACACTAGGTGGGCCCCCAACACCCTTTGGGCCACGGTTACACACTACACAACCAAACGGACTCCTTTTTAATTTCTTTTCTTTCTTTCTGTTGGGCCGACACCAAACGCAAGCCCAAAAGGGCTTTAAGCCCAAAACGCACCCTTTGTTATTTTTGTTTTGTTTTCTGCTAGCCACGACACTTCAAACGCACCCTAGTATTTTACGATTCCTACACACGACATACCCATTTCATTACACATCTTGGTTTATCTACTACCAAGGAATCACACGAGACCAAAGTATTACCTACATACTATCGTTTACTACTCTAAAAACGTACAAAGCAAGTGCATGATACCATCCATGGAGATAATGCCAAAACGTGGCATAAGGCTTCTTCCATGCCTCCCCTCTTCCCCTATGATAAGTAAATGAACAGGATTAATGTCAGGAATGTATCACAAGGATACTTGGTTTGTACGCACGCCATTGGACAAAGAATGAGGCACTACTATTTTCTTAACATGGAACACAATCGTTCATGTGATCTTGCGTATCTATACATATCTTAAAACTCACTGCATAACGTCTACATGCAAGCACAAACCTAAACTACACTTATACGTACCATAGCACTAAAAATATTAATGAGAGAGAAGTGATGGATGGACGAACGGATTGCTAGGAGAACCACATCTCAAAACGAACCTAGGAAGCAAGGATTGGAGCTATTTGAACCTTGGAGGAACGTGAAATGAACCACGAGGCATTGAACCATATACACGAACCAATTTCATCGTTTTACTCCACCTTTTGAGGTGAGGTGAGACTTCAAATCGTTATTTTCACTATATACATATACGTATTTCTTGTTTTTGCATGAACACTTTACCTAAATAAAATGAGAAACTAAAACGTAACATGCTTATATTATATGTCGTATTATATGTTTACTAAGTCATTAACGAGTACCTATAATAACATTGAACCTATATTAACAAGTACGTACTAAAAATCACACGTTCCTAATGTTATTTGAACCTATACGATATGCACTAAAACACTTAGTTTATTTTCCAGTTTTATAAAGTTATACGCTGGAGTTTTGGCCTACACTTTGGCCTCGACATTTCTGATTTCAACACACAACCTACATATATTTTTACGTATACTAATAGCTCTACTAGTAGAGAAACAGGATTGATAAACGTTTGGAGTTAGAAACATCGTTTGATCACCTAACGAGGCCTAAAGCAAATCGGATTGAAAACTGTTTTCAGAAAACTTGAAAACCTTAAGTGGGCCGTAAAGCCCAAAAAGCTCATTTTAGCTTATTACGATAAGCTGATCGTATAAGCTCTTTTGAAATGAATTTGTAACTTAAAAATATGGATTTCGACAAACCCAATGTACCCCAAAACCCCTTGGGTCATAAAACCTTAACGGGCCCTTAATTTGGATCGTTAAGCCCAATTTTAAGAATAAGCTAATAATAAGCTAATAAGCTGTGAAAATAAGCTCTTCTGCACCCTATGAGCTTATTGAAATAATAAAAATGCTAAGTTTTAAATTTGGTAATGTTTGGACTATTTTTGCAAATATTCGAGAGTTAGGGACTAAAAATGTAAAGTTTGTAAACTTTGGGTGAAAAGTATAAAACTGTTTTTCTAAAGGGTATAAACTGTAAATATTGAAACTTAGGGATAATGAATGTAAATATTTGATGTTTGGACTAAAAATGTAAATATATATAATTTTTGGACTAATGACGTAAATGTTTTCCGTTAAGGGTGAAAAGTGTAAAATTGAGAAACATGAAGGATTGAATAGTAATATTGATTTTAATAATAATTTTATAAATTATACTTATTTATACTTATATATATATTTGAATATATAGTAAAACGATAAATAATAAACGTAACTTATTATATATATATATATATATATATATATATATATATATATATATATATATATATATATATATATATATATATATATATATAAAACGAGACTTAAGAACTGAAACGTGCCATATCTTATAGGTTGTGTGTGAAGCCGTTGCCTTGCATCGTTGAGATTACGTTTGTTCTACTATCCTACTAAGGTGAGTTTATAGCCTACATTTAACTTATTTTTGTGGGGGGGATACATGCTCAAAAACCGAACACAAGTCTTTTCCTGATCTTATTATTGCTTAAGTAGCTATTGCCAAAAGTCCCTCGATCATGAACCTTAATCACTTGAAGGGTGAACGTAATCTATTAGGGATTGACAATCCCCATTTGGTTGCTAGAAGAAAGTCACCAAATGCACGTTATTTGAATATAATAGGTTACTGGCAAATACCTATCTTGGGGGCTATATACTTTACATCATTATTACGGAAAATATTGATGTCTGTTGAATCGTTGAGTGTCATGAGCTTAATGCAATAATGAATGTGATTTCTAACTTGTTTATTTGTATCGGTATTACAATAAACATCTATCTCTTGTGTTCAAACTCTTAATTATAAACCTATGAATTTTACTCAACTTTTGTTGACTTTTAGTATGTTTATCTCAGGTAACTAAATGGAATGAATGGCAAAGGCACGAAGTGGGCAAATAAAGAAACGTTTATTTCTCTTTAAATAAAAATTGTTGTTGAATAACGAATTCTCTTGGAATTATGAATATTTTTTATTTTAAATAAAACTTAAAACGATCACTTGAATCGTTTTCTATAATTGTGACAAAGATCCACGATATAATACCCCAAAAGTCTTCCGCTGTATTGATCGATTTTGAGGGTGTTATAGATTGGCATCAGAGCTACGGTTATAGTGAACCAAGTGTTTTTGGAACATTGGACTATAACTACACTTTAAACGGGACAAAATTTTCATAAAATACCATCCTACGCCCTTTGTGCCTATGCATCCCAGTAATTGGTAAAAAGTATTATTTACCTTATAGCATTTTAAATTGGTTATAATTATGCTTACATTTACTAATCGGGAAATTTATTACAGTGTCATGTCTTCGAACACCCACCCTATCAGCTTGTCCTCAAACTCAGGAACTGAAGATGTTACTTCAGCCTATGCTACCTCACCTATGCCTATGTCTCCTGCTACCTACAGATACATGCAAAGCCAGCATTTTCTGCCAGCATCTGACACAGAGGCTTCTCCTCTGGCAACATCTGGTCCGATTCGCCGATCTAGGCAAATTAGACAACTTCAGTCGTATGAAGCAAGTACTGTTGTACCAGCACCAGCTCTTGTCATACCACCTTAATCAGTTGTGCCATCACCACCTGCACCACCAGTGATACCACCACTACCAACTATCTTCTACAGCCAAACTACTATTGTGCTACTAACACCATCACCCATAGCATCACCTCAACTAGCATCACCACCTGCACCTTACCGAAGTGTCCCACTATCACCTCACCAAAGGACTTACCTAATTCGCCCAACCACTTCAGAATCTTGTGTTCAACGCAGACGCCGAAGGACCCACAAGCGAGTAGATGCTCGTAAATGGTTTTTCTTGTTGCCCATTATGCGATATTGGAGATCTCAAGAAGGAACACCAACAACAAGGGAACTTGGGGAAAGTTCTTACTCTACCTCCCGAATTCTGCCAGTCACTAGGGAACCCATACACCATACCATACCATTATTAGCTGCAAGAATGGTTTGCCACGAAGACCGACTTGATTCCATCGCCAGTATACTCAACAAGATTCCACATGAACTTCTAGAAACCTTTGAAGATGATATGAACAGTCTCATAATTGGTCATCTTGCAATAGAAGATAAGGTTGAAAAGTTGGATTCTTTATTTTGGGAAACAATGGAATTCATAGGAGCACTATGTGGGGCTAACACTTCGACCGAAATAGCATTGGGAACTTTAGACCTATAAATTGAGAGGATCAACACTGAAAACCTACGCCTTAGGCAAGCCCTGCTAGAAGCTCGAGAAAGGGAAAGGACTCGAGATCAAACCATGGAAACCATGTCCACTGCCATTCAAGAACTCCAAAACCGCCTAGACAAGGCCTTAGGAAAACCATGAGACCATCACATTGTTAAGAAAAATCAATGTCCTACAAATAAGAATATCTTGTCATGTTTTGTAAACATTTGCACAAGTATCAATAAGTGTTGTAACACCTTGACATTGATTTATGGAAGTTTATTTTATCTTTATTTACGTTGCATTATATCGTAATATATTGGTTCATACAGGTCAAACTTATTCGTAATGTGTGTCATCCCAACATACGATAATTTACGATTTAAACCTTTTCAATGATTGAATCATTGTAACTACGACCTATATTTAACTATTCATTACTCGATATGTATTTTCAACGTGATAAGGTTATTATAAATGTTCTAATAATATACCTTCTTTTATAGCAATATGGCTAGAACTAGGAGAACAACCACGAACGCCGCACCAGCAAACCCCGAAGATATGACCCCGGCAGCAATCCAGCAAGCAATCGCTGATGGCGTTAATGCCGTTTTAGCTGGACAAGCCCGTAATAGAGATGGAAATGCACCTGCACCCCGCTACTGCACATACAAAGACTTCATAGCATGTCAACCAACGTATTTCAAAGGAACTGAAGGAGTGTCGGAATTAGCTCAATGGTTTGAAAGAAGTGAAACTGTTTTCCAAAGAAGTGGATGCTCGGAAAACAACAAGGTAAGCTTCGCAACGGGAACACTAATGCAAGACGCTCTATCCTGGTGGAACTCTACCGTTCAAACACTAGGAGCAGAAGCAGCACATTAGCTTACTTGGATTGAATTCAAGGCTAAAATACTAAAGAAGTATTGTCCCCGTTCCGAACTGCGAAAACTCGAGGATGAGTTCCATGCCTTAATAGTGAAAGGAATTGATTTGAGAAGTTACAACCGGAGATTCCAAGAACTTAGGATACTATGCCCTACCATGGTACCCGATCATGAGAAGACATTAGAGAAATATGTCGAATGACTCCCTAGGAGTATTGAAGGAAATGTCACCTCAGCAAACCCGCCAACCTTGGAAGCAGCAATGGAATTTGCTCAGAAACTTTTAGATCGAGAAGTGAAATGCAATGAACTCAAAAGGAAATTGGACGATAAAAGAACCACCCACCATCACAACAACAACCAACAAAACTACAACAGTCATCACCGCAACAACAACCAACGCAACAATAATCGGAACCACCAACCATATCACAACACTCGAAGCACTCAACAACAGAATCAAAGACAAGAAAAACCCCGAGTCTACACCGCCACGGAAGGTGTAGGGTACAACGGGCAGAAACCCCTATGCCAGCGATGCAAACTTCATCACGAGGGTCGTTGTACCGTCCGATGTGACAAATGTCATAAGATCGGTCATCAAACCAGAAACTGTAGGATTCCGGCTACAGGAAGCAACACACAGGTTGTATCACCCACTTGTTACGGATGTGGAGAAGTAGGACACATTCGGAGGAACTGCCCAAAAGGAAATGAACCAATCAACGCTCCAGCTAGAGTATACCTTCTCGGAGATGGAAACGGACCCGATGTAGTCACCGGTACGTTTCTACTAAACCATCATAATGCTAGAGTATTATTTGATTCGGGCGCCGATAAGAGTTTTATATCAGATACGTTTGTCCCTTTACTTAATGTTACCCCCTCTAAGCTAAACACCACCTACGAAGTCGAAATGGCTGACGGGAATTTAATAGATACAAATACTATCATGAAAGATTGCACCCTAACCTTATCCGAAAAACCTTTTGCCATTGATCTTATGCCGGTTCAACTTGGTAGTTTCGACGCTATCGTCGGCATGGATTGGCTATCCTACCATCGTGCTAGGATTCACTGTGACGAAAAGGCCGTCCATGTACCACTCAAGGATGAAACACTCATTGTCCAGGGCGACAAAAGCAAACCTCGATATGGAATTATCTCATGTATGCGAGTAATAAAATACATGAATAAAGGATGTCAAGTATACATGGCCCAAGTTACGGAAAATAAGACATCCGAGAAGAAGCTCGATGACGTTCCTATCGTTAGCGATTTTCCTGAAGTATTCCCTGAAGAATTACCTGGCATTCCACCCGTACATCAAGTAGAATTTCATATTGAACTAGTGCCTGGAGCGGCACCAGTGGCTAAAGCACCTTATAGGCTAGCACCATCTGAAATGGAAGAGTTGTCAGAACAACTAAAAGAATTGTCGGACAAAGGATTTATTCAACCAAGCTCATCACCTTGGGGAGCTCCAGTTTTATTTGTTAAGAAAAAGGATGGATCCTTTCGAATGTGCATCGATTACCGGGAGTTGAATAAACTTACGGTAAAGAATCGATACCCATTGCCTCGAATTGATGATCTGTTTGATCAATTGCAAGGATCAAGTGTGTACTCAAAAATTGATCTGAGATCAGGATATCATCAGCTAAGAGTTCGAGAAGAGGATATTCCGAAAACTGCATTTAGAACGCGCTATGGTCACTAGGAATTTCAAGTAATGCCGTTCGGTCTGACCAATGCACCAGCAGTTTTCATGGATTTAATGAATCGAGTATGCAAACCTTACTTGGATAAGTTTGTAATAGTATTCATCGACGATATTTTGATCTACTCTCGCAATGAAGAAGAACACGCAGAACATTTACGAATCATTCTAGAACTGGTCAAGAAAGAAGAATTGTACGCTAAGTTCTCCAAATGCGACTTTTGGATTCGCACCGTACAGTTTTTAGGACACATCATCGATAGTCAAGGCATTCACGTACACCCTGCAAAGATTGAGGCTGTTAAAGGTTGATCATCTCCTACAAACCCCACGGAGATACGTCAATTTTTAGGTCTCGCAGGTTACTACCGAAGATTTATAGAAGGATTCTCCAAGATTGAAAAACCTTTGACTAAACTAACCCAAAAGAATGAGAAGTACATCTGGGAAGAAAAGGAAGAAGCAGCCTTCCAGTTGTTAAAACAAAAGCTTTGTGAAGTCCCAATATTAGCCCTCCCAGAAGGAAATGATGACTTTATAATGTATTGCGACGCATCTTATCATGGACTAGGAGCAATTTTGATGCAACGAAGCAAAGTGATAGCTTATGCATCCCGGCAACTGAAGAAACATGAGGAAAACTACACGACTCATGACTTGGAATTAGGAGCGGTAGTGTTTGCACTCAAGTTATGGAGACACTACTTATATGGCACCAAATGTATCGTGTACACCAACCACAAGAGTCTTCAACATATTTTGGATCAGAAGGATTTGAATATGAGGCAACGTCGCTGGCTAGAGTTGCTCAGCGATTATGATTGTGAGATCCGTTACCACCCAGGAAAGGCTAATGTAGTAGCAGATGCGTTAAGCCGAAAGGAACGATTGAAACCCCTTCGAGTTAGATCACTAGGGATGACTATCCACTCACCCCTTCCATCCCAAATCCTTACCACGCAGAACGAAGCACTTAAAGAAGAAAACCGACCCAAGGAAAACATTTACGGTATGCCCGAGAATAAGAATGGTTTCGTGAAGAAATCCGATGGAACACTGTGTTTCAAGGACAGAAGTTGGATCCCTATGATTGGAGGTATTCATGAGCTCATCATGTACGAGTCCCACAAGTCAAAATACTCCATTCATCTAGGTTCCGACAAGATGTATCAGGATTTAAAGAGACTATATTGGTGGCCAAACATGACAGCTGACATCGCAGAATATGTCGGTAAATGTTTGACATGTTCAAGAGTAAAGGCAGAACATCAGAAACCTTCAGGCTTACTTGTACAACCAGAACTTCCTATGTGGAAATGGGAACGAATCACTATGGACTTCATCACCAAACTCCCAAGAACCTCATCCGGGTATGACACAATATGGGTTATTCTGGATCGTCTCACAAAATCCGCTCATTTTCTACCCATCAAAGAAACCGATGAGATGAATACACTAGCTTAACTGTATGTGAAGGAAATTGTCACTCGACATGGAGTACCAATTTCGATTATCTCGGATCGAGATAGTCATTTCACCTCTCACTTCTGGAAATCGTTGCAGAAAGCCTTAGGAACTAAACTAGATATGAGCACATCATACCACCCTCAAACTGATGGTCAAAGTGAAAGAACTATCCAAACCTTGGAAGATATGCTCCGAGCATGCGTTATTGATTTTGGAAAAGGTTGGGATAAGCACTTACCATTAGCAGAGTTTTCATACAACAATAGTTACCACGCCAGCATAAAAGCAGCACCATTCGAAGCACTGTATGGTAGGAAGTGCAGATCGCCCGTTTGTTGGGCAGAAGTCGGAGAAAGACAACTTATAGGACCTGACCTTGTTCGGGAAACAACCGAGAAAATCATTAAGATTAAGCAACGCTTACAAGCAGCCTGAGACCGATAGAAAAGCTAGGCAGACCTAAAAAGGAAACCCATGGAATTTCAAATAGGAGACAGAGTCTTATTGAAAGTATCTCCCTGGAAGGGAATGGTACGATTTGGAAAGCATGGAAAGTTGAACCCCAGATGCATCGGTCCATTCAAAATCCTGGAAAGGATAGGACCCGTGGCTTATAAACTAGAACTACCCAAAGAACTTAGTCGGATCCACAACACCTTTCATGTGTCAAACCTTAAGAAATGTTTATCCGATGAATCTCTCGTGATTCCATTAAAAGAGATTCGACTAGATGATAACCTTGTCTTTACCGAGGAACCCATTGAAATCATGGATAAAGAAGTCAAACAACTCAAACAAAACCGTATCCCTATTGTCAAAGTTCATTGGGACTTGATGCGTGGGAATCGCACCTTGCTTTACCTCTCGAGGGATCTCGCGAGGCTTACAACCCCCACCAGGCAGTGTACCTGATCGTTGTAGTATAGTATAGTGACAAGTACCGGGGGATTGATCGTTCAGCTAGGAATAGTGTCGTTAGGATTGAAATTAATCTAACTAGGTCTAAAGGTGAAGGATGATTCTTTTTATGTTTTTATATTTTATGAAAAGCAAGTAAAAATCTCGGGTATTGGGAGTGTGGGCGGAATTAGTTGCTAATCAACTAACCCAAAAGCTACTAATTAAACTAATTAACAAGAAAACTAAACTAAGGTTCTACAAGATAAGTGAAGCATGTCAACCCATGATATGTTACTCCTTGCTAGCTATCCAATCCTACCTATTGGTTTGTAACCTTGTTTTAATTGACGGGTTATATTCCTTAATACCATTCGTGGGGTGGCATACATAACTCCCCAACTCTATGAGCTCTTATCTCCTCCTACACCATGCCCAGCACAACTATAGGGATTGTAAACAGTGGCTCATGCATTAAATACAACCAATAAAGACCTAGTACGCCTCGGTTCATGTTTCTTAAGACGTTCAAGCATGTTACCATTTGGAGATCTGCCAGTTTTCTTAAGCCTAACATATAAATCATTCAATCAAAACAAGAATCAATAGGAAACAAGGATTATAAACTAAACCAACTAGATCTATTGAAGTTGTCACACCTTAATTGATGGAGATAGACACAACATCAACAAGAAATCAATGAGATCTAATCAATTATATACAAGTTTCACATAATCATAAGTAGACACAAGGTGAATTAGCAAATCATCATCAAAGAAGAGCAAACAACAATGATAATGGAAAACATAATTAAGATAGAATCATCAAACCAATACATGATGTTTATGGAGTGATTGAAACCCTCTAAGTTGCTGGAAAAACACCCACCTAAACCCAAGAATCGACCTTAGGGTTTAGGGCTTACAAAAAGTGAAGTTATGAAGTTATATTTATAGGCTTGTTTTATGTCGGCCCTTCGTGACGGCGTCAGCCCATACTCTTGACGCCGTCAAGAAGCCTTTTTCACCAAGTTGTAGATCTTTTCGTCCTCTTCGTTTCCTTTTTTGAATCGCCTCAATCCGAGTTCGTATGCAAAAGTTATGGCCAAAACGGTGTCAGCTACTCCGCGCGCAAGTTTTGACAAATTTACACGTGACGGCCTTGGTGACGGCCTTGGTGACGCCGTCACCACCTACGGTATTTTATTCTTGATGTCTTGACGCCGTCAAGAGTAATTCTTGACGCCTTCATGCACTGTTCACATCATAGAATTTTGAGACTTTGCCGTTTTCTTCACTTTTATGCTCCAAAAACGTCCAAAATGGCTTCTTTTCCAGGATTCACTCTCCAAACACCTAAAATCACAAAAGGAACGATTTAGGGCAATATTTGATCAAATAAAGTCGGATTTGGGCTTAAATGACCCCCTAAAAACGGATCATTTTTCGCCTCATCATATACCCTTACACTTGAGATTTGCTTGTCCTCAAGCAAATGAGCTTTTATTCTACTCAAAAGACAAGTTAGGGGTCATTTAACACTAATATAAAAGTAATTACAACAAATAATCGTTCCACTAAAGACCAATAGACAAGCACGGAGGTCATACACAAGCACCTCACAAATAGTGTTTAGATACTCACATCTCTCGGGTGTAATAAAGTAATATAACATTATGGAAATGGAAGATATCTCTCACTACCTGTCATAGCAAAATAGATTACCATAGGCTTGGGAAAGGATCAAACCTCCACCACATGGCGTAAGCACCTAGGATAAACTATCAAAGAGGTCTTTTAAGAGGGTTATAACGTTAGGTGTAGGGATATGAATTACACGGTTTTGTTGGATAAGGGAAGTTTTACTGGTGGCGAGTTAACAATCTTGGTTAATTACATGTACAAGATGGCGTTGCTAACCCAAGACTAGACTCGACTTAAGCTAATAAATAAAAAAATAACAAAAACATAAAATAAACAAATAATAAAAAGGGATGGTAGTCCGTATGTTTTTCTCTTTCTTTTTCTATTTTTTTTTTTCTTTTCTTGAATTTTTTTTTTTTCGATTTTTTTTTTTTTTTTTTTTTTTTTTTTTTGCATACACTCTTGCCCTACCATCCAAAATAATACATCAAAGGGAATGGGAATTCCCCTTACACTTGAATCTTTACATACTTTACAATAAACTAATCTAATGACTCGAATTAAGAAAATCAAAACACTTGGAGCACTTTTAAAATTAACGTACATATGGGGGTAATAAGTGATGTTCTTCCCCATTACTCCATAAATTAAGTACTTACCCATGAGTCCCAATCGTCTCAAAACGATATGTACAATGATATGACTCGACTTAGCAACCATGTAATCAATTAGAAAGTTAACTTAGGGTTTAACAAATAACAATAATGCACTAAAAATGAGCGCATATACGGAAGGCTAAGGCGATTTGGTTGTACATTTAAGTGGGGTGTAACAAATTCTTCCTTTAAGTAAAATGCTTAAAGTTAGAAACGAAAGGATAGGCTCGGAGGGGTGTACTAGGGGTATCGTGTACTAAAAATGAGTACAACGCAAAGGGTGTGGGAAAAATTAGTTGACTTAACTAGCCAAGTAATATGACTTAAATGGTCAAGTAATTATAATACGGGTTTAACACAAGGGTGATCCTAATGCCTCTTATCATGTAGTAAATCCTACCACACGAATGTAGTCTCACTAGCGGTCTCGGGATGCATCACTAACGCAAGTTCTAGAATCTAAATGCTACCGGTACACTCATAAGCACTAATAATGAATGCTTTCCCTATCAAATCTAAAGGCGAACCTCACATTTTTGGGTGGAAAATTTTTCTGAATATACGGTTATGTGCTAGTCATACAACCTCCTATCCATGAGACGCTTGCTATGGCTAAAGTTTCACTCCTAAATGTTGTAAAAAATTTTAAATTTGGCGCTAAAATTACACTAACAAGTATTTCTCATAGTTTTATTACTCATCTACTATCAAACAAAACAAACTCAAACGAAAGTGCATATGTAAGGTATCATCTTTTTACCCTCCCCTTACACTTAAGATGAACATTGTCCCCAATGTTCAAGTAAAGAATGTAAAAGTTAAAGAGTAAAGAGAATGAAATCAAATACTCCCCTGATTCGCTCGGTATGGATTTTAGTTGGCCAGGTTAAATCTTCCTCCAAGAAAACGAACAATCAAAGCTTCCCTTCCAGAATATAAATCATCTCCTTGTCGAACATAACCTGTAAATCCTGACAAAACAACTACAAAAATCCAAAGCATCAAGCCGAACAAAGATAACTCACAACTAGATGTAATTCCAGACTTAGGAATAAAAACAAAACAATTAAAGATATAATGCTTGTGGAATGAATGTTTGCAGATTTCCTGGAGATTATAAAACTTAATAATTCACAAAAACCATAAGACTCCGTTAGAAAAACAAAACTGGTAAAATTTCCAGATTTTTACACGTGACGCCGTCAAGAGTAAACTCGTGACGCCGTCAGAAGTGACCTGCAGAAATTCTTATGTTAAGTTTCCGGAAAATTTTTGGAAAAACTTCGTCCTACTTCCTGGAAAATCCTGCAAAACATCATTACGACTCGATACAAGCATTTGACTCTAACAAGTACTAATACACATGTCCATTTAATATTGTTGTGGTTCATGCTCAATTTCGTTCTTATAAACAAATTTGGATCTCCCTTACACTTATCTTTTGCAAAATACCTTTATATGCAATTAAGACGAAGTTAAAAACAAAATAAAGCATTTTCACAATTTAATTTGAAACATGAGCCACAAACAATAAAAATAAAACATGCATACGGAAACAAATAAAATCAAACAAACAAACAAACAAACAAATAAAAACACACAAAACATGGGTTGCCTCCCAAGAAGCGCTTGTTTTTGTTCGAGTCACGAGCCTGACTCTACCCTTATTTAATGGAAATAGGGGAGGTTCTCCCTACACTTAGGATTAAGTGTGGGTGAAAGTAGCGATACATACCCTTAGGGTGTGAATATGCCACGTGAGGTGAAGGGGGTGAGTGAATGGCTTCCTTCATCCTAAAACTACCCGGATAATATTGGTTGATGGGTGGGTCGGTTCCTCTTTTGTCTCCTAGAAATAAATCTAAGGATGGGAAGTTGTGTAAAGGTTGAGGTTCCGGTTCATCAACACTAGGAAATTCCCTAGAACTAGGAGTAAGGTTATCACTACAGGTGTTCAAACCTATATCCTCAAGTGGTGCCTGGTCCAAGGGTTCTACCTACATAGGAATTCCTAAAGTTTCTTCTACTTCTTCCGGGTAAGTCACGGGCGGTGTATGTGCCTCAAATGATGGTTGAGTATTTTGTGGGCTTATGTTGTTCACCTCATCATTCCATGTGTCAGGATCTAGCCCTAACATTCTCCCAAGTATCTCACGTGCTTCTCTAGGCATCTCAACTTCTATGTCTGAATCATAAGGATCATCTTCAATATTCTGACTACTATATACAAATTGCCCAAGAGATTCATCATCTGTTTCTTGAGATTCATCATCATCGATCATAGGACCTAGGTCTTTTTGATCAATGTGATCATGCTCGGCTAAATCCTCCTCAATTGTTTTCTTAGGAAGTGATAATAGCAAACCTAGTGCTTCATCCAACTTATGATTTGTTGCAATGGCTCTCTCCATAATTCCATGGCAAACTAGGTCGCATTTCCAATTGGCCTCACTAAAACTAGATCTTAAACATGGAGATTGTTCATAAGAATCTATCCTAGGTGAAGGCTCATATGATTCATAGGTGTCTCTAAATGAGGTATTTTGAACTCTTTGGTATGTTAGCCGCTCAACCCTATCTTGCAATCTTAGAAGCCTAAGTGCAAGGTCCATTTGAAGCAAGTTACAAACAAAATCACAAAGAAAAGATAGACTACGAGAAAGCTACAAAATAAAAAGAAAAAAATCTCACTTGATAGGAATCTAATGAGTAGACCTAATAAAAATCAAATTCAACCTAAACAATAACTATTCCCCGGGCTGCGGCGCCAAAAACTTGATGCGTGGGAATCGCACCTTGCTTTACCTCTCGAGGGATCTCGCGAGGCTTACAACCCCCACCAGGCAGTGTACCTGATCGTTGTAGTATAGTATAGTGACAAGTACCGGGGGATTGATCATTCAGCTAGGAATAGTGTCGTTAGGATTGAAATTAATCTAACTAGGTCTAAAGGTGAAGGATGATTCTTTTTATGTTTTTATATTTTATGAAAAGCAAGTAAAAATCTCGGGTATTGGGAGTGTGGGCGGAATTAGTTGCTAATCAACTAACCCAAAAGCTACTAATTAAACTAATTAACAAGAAAACTAAACTAAGGTTCTACAAGATAAGTGAAGCATGTCAACCCATGATATGTTACTCCTTGCTAGCTATCCAATCCTACCTATTGGTTTGTAACCTTGTTTTAATTGACGGGTTGTATTCCTTAATACCATTCGTGGGGTGGCATACATAACTCCCCAACTCTATGAGCTCTTATCTCCTCCTACACCATGCCCAGCACAACTATAGGGATTGTAAACAGTGGCTCATGCATTAAATACAACCAATAAAGACCTAGTACGCCTCGGTTCATGTTTCTTAAGACGTTCAAGCATGTTACCATTTGGAGATCTGCCAGTTTTCTTAAGCCTAACATATAAATCATTCAATCAAAACAAGAATCAATAGGAAACAAGGATTATAAACTAAACCAACTAGATCTATTGAAGTTGTCACACCTTAATTGATGGAGATAGACACAACATCAACAAGAAATCAATGAGATCTAATCAATTATATACAAGTTTCACATAATCATAAGTAGACACAAGGTGAATTAGCAAATCATCATCAAAGAAGAGCAAACAACAATGATAATGGAAAACATAATTAAGATAGAATCATCAAACCAATACATGATGTTTATGGAGTGATTGAAACCCTCTAAGTTGCTGGAAAAACACCCACCTAAACCCAGGAATCGACCTTAGGGTTTAGGGCTTACAAAAAGTGAAGTTATGAAGTTATATTTATAGGCTTGTTTTATGTCGGCCCTTCGTGACGGCGTCAGCCCATACTCTTGACGCCGTCAAGAAGCCTTTTTCACCAAGTTGTAGATCTTTTCGTCCTCTTCGTTTCCTTTTTTGAATCGCCTCAATCCGAGTTCGTATGCAAAAGTTATGGCCAAAACGGTGTCAGCTACTCCGCGCGCAAGTTTTGACAAATTTACACGTGACGGCCTTGGTGACGGCCTTGGTGACGCCGTCACCACCTACGGTATTTTATTCTTGATGTCTTGACGCCGTCAAGAGTAATTCTTGACGCCTTCATGCACTGTTCACATCATAGAATTTTGAGACTTTGCCGTTTTCTTCACTTTTATGCTCCAAAAACGTCCAAAATGGCTTCTTTTCCAGGATTCACTCTCCAAACACCTAAAATCACAAAAGGAACGATTTAGGGCAATATTTGATCAAATAAAGTCGGATTTGGGCTTAAATGACCCCCTAAAAACGGATCATTTTTCGCCTCATCAGGACTCCAAGCGAGGACCGAAATATACTTGGGAGCACGAGGATCAGATTCGCTCCAAGTACCCACATCTCTTCACCTAAGACACCCTTGACAACTATCTTAGACTATAATTCCGGGACGGAATTCCTTGTAAGAGGTAGGTAATGTAACCTCTCGTAAATTTCCCTTACGATTAGTAATGCATACGAATAAATAAAACGATGTTACAATAAATTAACACCATTTTACGGGTAACAAATTTTTTTTATGATATGGCTTGATATTGAACCACTACGATAATTGTGATTGACCGTTTACCCAGGAACGATGCTTACACACAACCTAGATTGCCTATAATTATTGCGAACGATAAATAATTATATAACGCGTTTATATTTAAGAATACGTTTCGTCTAAATAACGTTTACTATTTATATATTCCCCGAACCTACGAAACTTCCCGAGAATGCTCAATAATATTTTTGGATTTCGACACGATAATCGAGACACACTAGGTGGGCCCCCAACACCCTTTGGGCCACGGTTACACACAACACAACCAAACGGACTCCTTTTTAATTTCTTTTCTTTCTTTCTACTGGGCCGAGACCAAACGCAAGCCCAAAAGGGCTTTAAGCCCAAAACGCACCCTTTGTTATTTTTGTTTTATTTTCTGCTAGCTGCGACATTTAAACGCACCCTAGTATTTTATGATTCCTACACACGACATACCCATTTCATTACACATCTTGGTTTATCTACTACCAAGGAATCACACGAGACCAAAGTATTACCTACATACTATCGTTTACTACTCTAAAAACGTACAAAGCAAGTGCATGATACCATCCATGGAGATAATGCCAAAACGTGGCACAAGGCTTCTTCCATGCCTCCCCTCTTCCCCTATGACAAGTAAATGAATAGGATTAATGTCAGGAATGTATCACAAGGATACTTGGTTTGTACGCACGCCATTGGACAAAGAATGAGGCACTACTATTTGCTTAACATGGAACACAATCGTTCATGTGATCTTGCGTATCTATACATATCTTAAAACTCACTATATAACGTCTACATGCAAGCACAAACCTAAACTACACTTATACGTACCATAGCACTAAAAATATTAACGAGAGAGAAGTGATGGAGGGACGAACGGATTGCTAGGAGAACCACATCTCAAAACGAACCTAGGAAGCAAGGATTGGAGCTATTTGAACCTTGGAGGAACGTAAAGTGAACAACGAGGCGTTGAACCATATACACGAACCAATTTCATCGTTTTACTCCACCTTTTGAGGTGAGGTGAGACTTCAAATCGTTATTTTCACTATATACATATACGTATTTCTTGTTTTTGCACGAATACTTTACCTAAATAAAATGAGAAACTAAAACGTAACATGCTTATATTATATTTCGTATTATATGTTTACTAAGTCATTAACGAGTACCTATAATAACATTGAACCTATATTAACAAGTACGTACTAAAAATCACACGTTCCTAATGTTGTTTGAACCTATACGATATGCACTAAAACACTTAGTTTATTTTCCAATTTTATAAAGTTATACGCTTGAGTTTTGGCCTACACTTTGGCCTCGACATTTCTGATTTCAACACACAACCTACATATATTTTTATGTATACTAATAGCTCTACTAGTAGAGAAACATGATTGATAAACGTTTGGAGTTAGAAACATCGTTTGCTCACCTAACGAGGCCTAAAGCAAATCGGATTGAAAACTGTTTTCACAAAACTTAAAAACCTTAAGTGGGCCGTAAAGCCCAAAAAGCTCATTTCAGTTTATTACGATAAGCTGAGCGTATAAGCTCTTTTGAAATGAATTTGTAACTTAAAAATATGGATTTCGACAAACCCAATGTACCTCAAAACCCCTTGGATCATAAAACCTTAACGGGCCCTTAATTTGGATCGTTAAGCCCAATTTTAAGAATAAGCAAATAATAAGCTAATAAGCTGTGAAAATAAGCTCTTCTACACCCTATGAGCTTATTGAAATAATAAAAATGCTAAGTTTTAAATTTGGCAATGTTTGGACTATTTTTGCAAATATTCGAGAGTTAGGGACTAAAATTGTAAAGTTTGTAAACTTTGGGTGAAAAGTATAAAACTGTTTTTCTAAAGGGTATAAACTGTAAATATTGAAACTTGGGGATAATGAATGTAAATATTTGATGTTTGGACTAAAAACGTAAATATATATAATTTTTGGACTAACGACGTAAATGTTTTCCGTTAAGGGTGAAAAGTGTAAAATTGAAAAACATGAAGGATTGAATAGTAATATTGATTTTAATAATAATTTTATAAATTATATATATTTATACTTATATATATATATATTTGAATATAGATTAAAACGATAAATAATAAACGTAACTTATTTTATATATATATATATATATATATATATATATATATATATATATATATATATATATATATATATATAATACTGATAAAACCTATATAACGATAACTAAATTTAGACGAATAAAACAATACGTAACAATTATCTATTTTTATACGACGTAACACATCACGTATGCACTTTATCGATTACTCATAATTAATAATAAACGTTCGCAATAAAACGAGACTTAAGAACTGAAACGTGCCATATCTTATAGGTTGTGTGTGAAGCCGTTGCCTTGCATCGTTGAGATTACGTTTGTTCTACTATCCTACTAAGGTTAGTTCATAGCCCACATTTAACTTATTTTTGTGGGGGGGATACATGCTCAAAAACCGAACACAAGTCTTTTCCTGATCTTATTATTGCTTAAGTAGCTATTGCCAAAAGTCCCTCGATCATGAACCTTAATCACTTGAAGGGTGAACGTAAATGATTGTGAATAGATCTATTAGGGATTGACAATCCCCATTTCGTTGCTAGAGGAAAGTCACCAAATGCACGTTATTTGAATATAATAGGTTACTGGCAAATACCTATCTTGGGGGCTATATACTTTACATCATTATTACGGAAAATATTGATGTCTGTTGAATCGTTGAGTGTCATGAGCTTAATGCAGTAATGAATGTGATTTCTAACTTGTTTATTTTTATCGATATTACAATAAACATCTATCTCTTGTGTTCAAACTCTTAATTATAAACCTATGAATTTCACTCAACTTTTGTTGACTTTTAGCATGTTTATCTCAGGTAACTAAATGGAATGAATGGCAAAGATACGAAGTGGGCAAATAAAGAAACGTTTATTTCTCTTTAAATAAAACTTGTTGAATAACGAATTCTCTTGTAATTATGAATATTTGGTATTTTAAATAAAACTTAAAACGATCACTTGAATCGTTTTCTATAATTGTGACAAAGATCCAAGATATAATACCCTAAAAGTCTTCCGCTGACATTTTAAGTCTTCCGCTGTATTGATCGCTTTTGGGGGTGTTATAAAAAGTTCCAGCAGAGTTGTTGGAATGATTTGACTCAGCTAGTAGCTCAGCAACTCGTTGCTCCGCAAGTTGATTGATCATTGCTTGATCCACAGTAGGTGCATTAGGTAGAACATGATCATTGTCTCCCTGAACATCAACATTTTGATTCCTGTTGTTGCGGTTAGTAGTGTCCAGGTTATCCGGAGTAGGGGTTTCAACATTTCGAGTAGGACGGCGTCCTCGGCGACCAGGGGTAGTCACTGCAGGACCAGTTCTGGTAGCTCTAATCGGGTTTTGTCATGGGGCCATTGATCAACATAATACCAACACGATATCAACCACGTAATTTGAAACACAATTCTCCATGTACGCCAAAAACAATAGAATATCATACGAAATCACCATCATCCATACAAGTAGCGATCAGTACATCGTTCCATACTACCAAAAGACATAATAGATACTAATCGTTCCATACGAGACGAATGTACAATTCGAATATCACGATATAAGAGATATAATATCTAGCTCTCCTAACCAAGTATTCCCTGGCTTAGGTAGCAACACAACAACACAAATCCAAATCGATCTAGCCACGATGCTGGCGTAGACTCCTCAACTCTGATCTCAAACCATCCAAATTTCTCCATAATAATCCCAGCTCAACACTTTGTGTATCTCTATCTCTTTTGAGGTCTGCTACCTCCTTCTCTAACTCCGTGTTCCTCTGCCACAACTTGCGATCTGCCTCGCGAGCCGTGAGGAAACCTCTTTGCAGACTCTCTATCTATTCATGTATCTCAATCAAACCTCTCCTAATCGCTGTCGTCCTGCCCACGATAGTAGTCAAATCAACTCTTAACTCAGCAATAACCATATCAAGTCGATCAGCCATCTACGAGATCCTCTTGCCCTGCGTAGTAAGCCGAGTCCAAATCCTACCAGTCTCACCCAAATCTGCAAGCTCAGCAGATATCTCAGACGGTGCGTCAGACACTACGGGACTACCAGGTGGTGAATCAAACAAACGGGTGATCAGGTGAAACCGGCTCTAACGGATGCATCGGAGAATCGGGCTCCTTAGCATGAGCTGGACGTGTTGGCAAACCATCATTAGTAGGCATCTCCTCCTCCTGATGGTCATCCTCCTCCTCATCCTGAGGGTCATCATTCTCCTGCTCACTCTCGTACTCCTCATCGGAGGGGTACTCCATCAATCGTCGTCTCCGAACAGGTGAACCACGAGGCGATAAAGTCGGTGACTTAGGGCAACAATGGGAAGATGAAGTAGTAGTAGCTAAATGCATGACCATCTCGTGTATGGGTCATCAGGGGCCATAGTGATCTGTGCTGGGCGACGCGTGCTAGCATAAACATCCTCAATAACGTCGTACGAATAGGAGGTCATGGTTTGTGACAACGGCGTAGGGTAAGTCTAAGTGTTTCAAAACAACTAAAGCGCGAACTCAAAAATCTCAATATAATTTCAATCATAAAATCTCAATAAAGAATTTGAAATACCGCATTACTATAACATTTATAAAACAATTAAGCCATATAATTCCTCAAAACGCCATCATATCACTTAACCAGTATATCCCATATTCTCAAATCATCTCAAAAATCTCATAATACCTCAATATAATCGAAGATGCTTCGGCATGGCGGGCTGGCGGGCATTGGTCGAGGATCGTTTTTCTATAAAAATCGGTTATAGTTTAGGTGTTTATTTACCTAGTTCTCTATAACCTTGGCTCTGATACCCATCTGTAACACCCCCAAAATTTGGTACAGCGGAAGACTCAACAAGCTTTCGGGGTGTTACGGGGATTGGTATCCAACACAAGACATAAAAGAATGAGATAAAGTAAACATAAGAAAAACACAACCAAAACAGGGTTTTAAAGTTTACATTTATCCCAACATTCATTCAGAGTCAGGCCCAAAAGAAATAAACGTAGGTACCCAATTAAATATCAGAGTTTTAGAAAAATAGATCCATAAACCAGGTGCCGTAGCCAAGCCTTCCAATCCATGCATCCAAATCATCACTTAATTACTTGAGAAAACGTGCTAAAAGTCAGCTTTCGCTGGTGAGATCATAGGTTTAAATTCATAATTCAATATAGTGGACATATACGCAAAACGCTTGCTAGCTAGACTAGGGATTCACTAAAAACCTGCGGATACCCTCCGCTCCAACATAATACACGGATACCTCCGTAACAAACCTGCGGATACCCTCCGCTACAACATAGATATTCGGGTACCCCCCGCAATATCATAAATACTCGGATAACCTCCGAAGTATTAATAACCTATAAGTGCACACTATAGTATCTAAATAAGCCAACCTTGAATAGTACACACGAAACTATGTGACTAAAGTTGACAATACATCAGTATCTAACTAAGCCAACCTTGAATAGTACACACGAAACTATGTGACTAAAATTGACAATACATCCTAGTCCATAAGCATAGCAAGTTTTAGAAGGAATATAAAAGCGATAATAGTCCACATAAAATAATTTGCACGTTTCTCACCCCAAGTATTGAAAACATAGTTCAAGAGTAAAAAGTGGGGCTATGACTCACCTCAAGTCCAGAAATCAGCAATAAGAAATCGGTAGAAGTAAGATGTATAGTAACTCGAAAGATGGCAACTACGGAATCGGCACGACCTAACAATATCAACTCGTTCAGAAATCATTTCCTCAAAATCAAATATTCCCAAACCCGAACGTATTCCATTTTACTTCCGAAAATCCATTTCTCGTATAAATCTCGTATTAGTTTGGAGTTTGGCGTTTGGTATCCATATGGGTGGTGGGTCGACACAACTCAAACTAAGAAGTCACAACAAAAGGATAATAAAATAATCTATAGGTCCAATATTAGTCCAATATATTATTTAAATAAATCATCGAAGTTTATCAAATCCGTCGATTTGGTAATCCCCCACATTTATTTACTTAATATACCATTCTAAGATTATACCCAAATCCTAGGTCACACGTTGCACATAAAGTACTATATGGTATATATCAAAGTCTAATAAATTCACTAACTATACCGTTAAGCTTAACAAATTCGTCAATTTGGCAACCTCACGAGATACTTAATAATTTATTATTCTCGTACACATACATCCTATGGGCGTCGTAGGATACGATGCCCATTAATATATTCAATTTAAATAACTAATTAGCTCTTATTTAACCCGTCGATTAAATAAGTTACGTAGTTATCGAAAGTGAGTGTATTAATTATCATATATCCGTGACAACACAAACGTCACAAATAATAAACCACTTGGACTCAAGTGACCACGACCCCGTATAACTCGATAGTTTTCCTCGTTTATTAAAAGATATTATTTTATTTAATATTTATTAAACGTTAAAGATTTCGTCGTTATTTATAATCGTTTAATTATAATAACGCTCCCGACATTTATTACACTACTTTCATAGTCTAATATTTATCATCCCGTTATTATTATAATATTACTTGAGATCGTTTTATTTTTAATATACGCATTATATATCTATATATACGTTATTCACGTCTATATATTTATATAAACATTTATATTACCAATAATATTATTACGCGTTTTATTATTAGCGTTTGATTATAAATATTTATCGAGTCATATGAGATGGTCACATGTATGAGTCATCACTCTCGGCTCATTGTCCAAGTCCAAAATAGAAATAATAATCAAGTCAAATCAAGTAATCAATCTCCGTCCAACAATTCCCAAAACACGTGCTACAATAGTAGGGTCCGACTATGGCACCCAACTAACCTATCTCCGTCATTCTAAGTGACCGTCTCTCAATCGGTCCCCAATACCACTTTTCGTCAACAAATCCACAAAATATTATATTCATCACCTTCGCGGATCCAAAGTAATGACAACAATCTCAACATATTAATAACAATAACAAAATACCACAACATCAACAATTATAACAACAAAAAGAATAACAACTAAAATATTCATCAAGAATACCCATAAAACGGGTCGACTTACCAAGTCAAACCCCGAGTCGAGAGACTCGTTTGGGTCTCGGCTACATGATGAGGCGAAAAATGATCCGTTTTTAGGGGGTCATTTAAGCCCGAATCCGACTTTATTTGATCAAATATTGCCCTAAATCGTTCCTTTTGTGATTTTAGGTACTTAGAGAGTGAATTCTGGAAAAGAAGCCATTTTGGACGTTTTTGGAGCATAAAAGTGAAGAAAACGGCAAAGTATCAATTTTCCATGCTGGAAACACTAGGTGACGGCGTCAAGAGTTATACCCTGACGGCGTCAGACATCATGAATAAAATAACGTAGTTGATGACGGCGTCAAAAGTCATCCTGACGGCGTCAAAAGGCCAAGAATAAAATACCGTGGTTGGTGACGGCGTCACACAGGCCGTCATAAGTAGATCAAGGCCGTCCGAGGAAGTATTTGGCGGCGAGGTGACGGCGTCACATGGTTGTCTTGACGCCGTCAGCCCAGTTTTCCTATATATAGTTTTCTAGTTTTTACATTAAAAAGAGAGAAGTTTTGGAGAAACCCTAAAGACGAATTTGGTGCAACTTTTACAGGTTTTTCAAGGGTTCCAAACTCTTGATACCTTGCATTGTAATTGAGATAAGTGTTCTTCTAATTCAATCAATATGTCTATGTGTTGGTTGTCTATATCTTGTTCTTGTCTCAATTCCATTATGCTAGTCTAGATCTCTTTTGTGTTTGCTTAGATCTAATGAAACCTAGATGTTGATTATGTGTTGATTACTTGTTTATTCTTGTCTTGGACGAATGATTTTATATGTTAGGCTTAAGAAAACTGGCAGATCTCCAAATGGTAACATGCTTGAACGTCTTAAGAAACATGAACCGAGGCGTACTAGGTCTTTATTGGTTTTATTTAATGCATGAGCCACTATTTACAATCCCTATAGTTGTGCTGGGTCATGGTGTAGGAGGAGAGAAGAGCTCATAGAATTGGGGAGTTATGTATGCCACCCTATGAATGGTATTAAGGAATACGATCCGTCATCCATGCAATTATAACAAGTAATTAACGTGTAAAAGATATCTAGGGAGTAGTGAAGTCTAAGTAAACACAATTTCTCCAATTACTGCTCACAACCTTTGTAATAATTAGTTTATTTTCATTTTTAGTATTTTATTTTGATTATATCTTAGTTTTGGGTTAGTTGAATAGCAACTAATTCCGCCCACTCTTCCAAAACCCGAGATTTTACTTGCTTTCATAAAAACATAAAAATACAAAAATAATCATCCCTCACCTCTAGAACTAGTAATTAGGTTTTCTAATCCTAGCGACACTATTCCTAAGCTGAACGATCAATCCCCCGGTACTTGTCACTATACTATACTACAACGATCAGGTACACTGCCTGGTGGGGGTTGTAAGCTTCTCGAGATCCCTCGAGAGGTAAAGCCTGTTGCGATTCCCACGCATCAAGTTTTTGGCGCCGCAGCCCGGGGAATAGTTATTGTCTAGGTTAGGATTTCTTTTTATTAGGTCTACTTGCTAGATTCCTTTCTAATAAGATTTTATTTTTATTTTTAGGTCTTCTTTAGTCTATCTCATTTCTTTGTGTCTTTGTTCGTAAACTATTTCGATGGATAACAGTAACGTTGATCGCTCGATTCCTATTATTCGTGTTTTTCGTCGTAGGATTTTCCAAATGCCCGCCCCACTTCCTTTAGCAGAAAATGAGAACTCACCTAACCTCTCACCCAACCACCACTTTGACAATAATTCTGAGTTAGAAGAGTCTGATCATGATGATGACCATAGGGCTAGTCCTTTTTACTATTCAGACTCCGATGAGGATCTTGATGATGGTGACGTGATTAATGTGGATAGTATGGAAGAGGAAATAAACCCTCTTAGGTATGTTGACCCTAGAACTAGGATTGAGTGTGATAGTTCATTTAACATGCAATTTCCTTGTAAGATTGGATTTAAGAGCTTTAACGTCTATCTCAACTCATCTCTTCCAATGAACATAATCTCACGTAATGAATACAATAAAATCATGGTAGATGAGTTAGAATACAAAGGAGAAAACATTGTGGCTAGGGCAATACCATTGCATGTGTTTGTAGGAAGTTTGGTTTATCTTGTTGAGTTCATGGTTATGGAGAATCTAGGAGAATTTATTAATGATAAATTGACCCAAGTTGTGTTTGGAAGACCTTTCAAACGGTTGACCAACCTCGATGAAAAACTCATAGAAGGGTTAATTACATTCTCGGGTGGGGATGAAGAATTTGTCTATCAAATGCCCCGCACACACCCTAGGTTCAAGGATTTCTCCATGGAAAAGTGTAGTAGGTATCCGCCTATGGAAATGCTAAGTGAGAATGATAAGAGAAAAGGACTTAAGTACACGCATGAAAAGAATAAAAGATACTATCGCGGGTGCTTAGAGTTAGGAGACGAGTATAAGAAAGATGAGGCGACTATTAGATGGCTCACACTTGGTTACGTGAGCATAAGCGATACACGTTAACCCATGACTTTGAGTCTAGCTACAAGACTCGTAAATAAAGAAAAGCGCTTCTTGGGAGGCAACCCATGTTTGTGTGATTTTATTTGTTTGATTGTTATTTGCTTCCGTATGCATGTTTTATTTTTATTGTTGGTTAATCATGTTTCTCAAATAAAATGTGGAAATACTTTACTATGTTGTTTGGCCTAGTCTTAACTCCAACCTAAAAGTATTTTTGCAAAAGATAAGTGTAAGGGGAAACCCCAAATATGTTTTTAAGAAACAAACCGATCATGATTCTCCACAATAATAAATGAGCATGTATATTCATATTTGTTAGAGCCAAATGCTTGTATTGAGTCACAATGAAGTTTTTCAGGATTTTCCAGGAAGTAGGACCAAGTTTTTCCAGAAATTTTCCGGAAACTTAACATAAGAATTTCTGCAGGTCCATTCTGACGGCGTCAGGAGTTTACTCTTGACGGCGTCAGGAGTTAAAAATCTGGAAATTTTACCGGTTTTGTTTTTCTAACGGAGTCTTATGGTTTTTGTGAATTATTAAGTTTTATAATCTCCAGGAAATCTGCAAACTTCATTCCACAAGCATTATATCTTACTTTGTTTTCTAGGATTTAAGAACTTATATAGGATGCCGCCGATTTTACGCGAGGTTGTCGTGTCTATTTTGTCAGGTTTCACAGGTTATGTTCGACAAGGAGATGATTTATATTCTGGAAGGGAAGCTTTGATTGTTCGTTTTCTTGGAAGAAGATTTAACCTGGCCACCTATAATCCATACCGAGCGAATCAGGGGAGTATTTGATTTCATTCTCTTTACTTTTTCACTTTTACATTCTTTACTTGAACATTGGGGACAATGTTCATCTTAAGTGTAAGAGGAGGGTAAAAAGATGATACCTTACATATGCACTTTCGCTTAAGTTTGTTTTGTTTGATAGTAGATGTGTAATAAAACTACGAGAAATACTTGTTAGTGTAATTTTAGCGCCAAATTTAATATTTTTTACAATATTTAGGAGTGAAACTTTAGCCATAGCAAGCGTCTCATGGATAGGAGATTGTATGACTAGCACATAACCGTATATTCAGAAAAATTTTCCACCCAAAAATGTGAGGTTCGCCTTTAGATTTGATAGGAAAAGCATTCATTATTAGTGCTTATGAGTGTACCGGTAGCATTTAGATTCTAGAACTTGCGTTAGTGATGCATCCCGAGACCGCTAGTGAGACTACATTCGTGTGGTAGGATTTACTACATGATAAGAGGCATTAGGATCACCCTTGTGTTAAACCCGTATCATAATTACTTGACCATTTAAGTCATATTACTTGGCTGGTTAAGTCAACTAATTTTTCCCACACCCTTAGCGTTGTACTCATTTTTAGTACACGAAACCCCTAGTACACCCCTCCGAGCCTATCTTTTCGTTTCTAACTTTAAGCATTTTACTTAAAGGAAGAATTTGTTACACCCCACTTAAATGTACAACCAAATCGCCTTAGCCTTCCGTGTATGCGCTCATTTTTAGTGCATTATTGCTATTTGTTAAACCTTAAGTTAACTTTCTAATTGATTACATGGTTGCTAAGTCGAGTCATATCCTTGTACATATTGTTTTGGGACGATTGGGACTCATGGGTAAGTCCTTATTTATGGAGTAATGGGGAAGAACATCACTTATTACCCCCATATGTACGTTAATCTTAAAAGTACTCCAAGTGTTTTGATTTTCTTAATTCGAGTCATTAGATTAGTTAATTGTAAAGTATGTAAAAATTCAAGTGTAAGGGAAATGTTCATTCCCTATGATTTTGGATGGTAGGGTAAGAGTGTATGCAAAAAAAAAAAAAAAAAAAAAAAAAAAAAAAAATAGAAAAAGAAAAAGAGAAAAAACATACGGACTACCATCCCGTTTCATTCTATGTTCATTTTATGTTTTTGTTATTTTTCATTTATTAGCTTAAGTCGAGTCTAGTCTTGGCTTAGCAACGCCATCTTGTACATGTAATTAACCAAGATTGTTAACTCGCCACCAGTAAAACTTCCTTTATCCAACAAAACTGTGTAATTCATATCCCTATACCTAACGTTACAACCCTTTAAAAGACCTCTTTGATAGTTTATCCTAGGTGCTTACGCCATGTGGTGGAGGTTTGATCCTTTCCCAAGCCTATGGTAATCTATTTTGCTATGACAGGTAGTGAGAGATATCTTCCATTTCCATAATGTTATATTACTTTATTACACCCGATAGATGTGAGTATCTAAACACTATTTGTGAGGTGCTTGTGTATGATCTCCGTGCTTGTCTATTGGTCTTTAGTGGAACGATTATTTGTTGTAATTACTTTTATATTAGTGTTAAATGACCCCTAACTTGTCTTTTGAGTAGAATAAAAGCGCATTTGCTTGAGGACAAGCAAATCTCAAGTGTAAGGGTATATGATGAGGCGAAAAATGATCCGTTTTTAGGGGGTCATTTAAGCCCGAATCCGATTTTATTTGATCAAATATTGCCCTAAATCGTTCCTTTTGTGATTTTAGGTACTTGGAGAGTGAATTCTGGAAAAGAAACCATTTTGGACGTTTTTGGAGCATAAAAGTGAAGAAAACGGCAAAGTATCAATTTTCCATGCTGGAAACACTAGGTGACGGCGTCAAAGTTATACCCTGACGGCGTCAGACATCATGAATAAAATACCGTAGTTGATGACGGCGTCAAAAGTCATCCTGACGACGTCAAAAGGCCAAGAATAAAATACCGTGGTTGGTGACGGCGTCACACAGGCCGTCATAAGTAGATCAAGGCCGTCCGAGGAAGTATTTGGCGGCGAGGTGACGGCGTCACATGGTTGTCTTGACGCCGTTAGCCCAGTTTTCCTATATATAATTTTCTAGTTTTTACATTAAAAAGAGAGAAGTTTTGGAGAAACCCTAAAGACGAATTTGGTGCAACTTTTACAGGTTTTTCAAGGGTTCCAAACCCTTGATACCTTGCATTGTAATTGAGATAAGTGTTCTTCTAATTCAATCAATATGTCTATGTGTTGGTTGTCTATATCTTGTTCTTGTCTCAATCCCATTATGCTAGGCTAGATCTCTTTTGTGTTTGCTTAGATCTAATGAAACCTAGATGTTGATTATGTGTTGATTACTTGTTTATTCTTGTCTTGGATGAATGATTTAATATGTTAAGCTTAAGAAAACTGGCAGATCTCCAAATGGTAACATGCTTGAACGTCTTAAGAAACATGAACCGAGGCGTACTAGGTCTTTATTGGTTGTATTTAATGCATGAGCCACTGTTTACAATCCCTATAGTTGTGTTGGGTCATGGTGTAGGAGGAGATAAGAGCTCATAGAATTGGGGAGTTATGTATGCCACCCCATGAATGGTATTAACGAATACAATCCGTCATCCATGCAATTATAACAAGTAATTAATGTGTAAAAGATATCTAGGGAGTAGTGAAGTCTAAGTAAACACAATTTCTCCAATTACTGCTCACAACCTTTGTAATAATTAGTTTATTTTCATTTTTAGTATTTTATTTTGATTATATCTTAGTTTTGGGTTAGTTGAATAGCAACTAATTCCGCCCACTCTTCCAAAACCCGAGATTTTACTTGCTTTCATAAAAACATAAAAATACAAAAATAATCATCCCTCACCTCCAGAACTAGTAATTAGGTTTTCTAATCCTAGCGACAATATTCCTAAGCTGAACGATCAATCCCCCGGTACTTGTCACTATACTATACTACAACGATCAGGTACACTGCATGGTGGGGGTTGTAAGCTTCTCGAGATCCCTCGAGAGGTAAAGCCTGTTGCGATTCCCAGGCATCACTACACCACAAGCCACGAGAACCCAACCCCAAAGACCATTTAGGCCTCGGCTAGGCTCAACCGAGCCATAACAAATCAACCAAACGGACCCCTTTGGGTCGCGGTACCACAAACAAACAACCAGGTCCAAGTATAACCAATAATCACCAAAACTCAAAAGTATACCAAGCCGTGAGCATAGGCTCACGGTTTCACTTCGACATCACACCCAAAAATCATAAAACCCCGATACCAAACTCATTTTTATAAATAAAACAGCATTTCCCATCAATTTATTTCGAAACCCATCAAAGTAACCCGTGTATACACGGATTGAAACTCACGTCGTGGCACTCCCGGTACCAAATCGTCGTTACTTACCTTTTTACAACTTCAAACTCGTAAATCTTTTAAAAACTAAGAAATATTAGAGATGGTGAGGGTGTGTACGGCGGCGTAGCTTAAATCAACGAGGTGATTTGGATGTTTTGGGCGCGCGTGATGTACACTAATAGAAAGAGAATGAAGAGAGGGTTAAGATGGTGGTGGTGGTGGGAGCGTGGAAGTGGCGGTGGTGTGGCAGTGAAGGCGGTGGCTAGGGTTTTTGGGTTGGAGAAGATGAAGATGAATGTGAGAAAGAAAGAGTAATGTGTGTTGGTGTGGGTGTGTTGTGATAACCAGGAGCACAAGGACGATTTTTGTAGTTACTCTCTAAAAAAAATGTATTAATTATAATAATAATAATAATAATAATAATAATAATAATAATAATAATAATAATAATAATAATAATAATAATAATTGTATTATTAATATTAAGAGTAAGGTGGCTAGGTGAAATTTTACACGAACCAAAACCCGAAACTCGTTTCAAATCATTTAATATCTCACGAGACGTTCCATAAATAAATATATATATAGTCGAATCCGTAAACTCAAGACATAAAATTTTAGTTAGTCTATCTAGTGCCGGAGTCAACGTAGCGCCAAATGGGAATTTCAAAATAAATCACCACATGTATTCCATATCGAATCATAAAAGAAAATCTCAAATTTCATAAAGATTTTAAAATATAATCAACCATAATATAGGTTTTACAAGTTCGTTACGAATAAAATTTCAAATATAAATTTATAAACGAACTTTTACGTAATGTGGGTTTTCAAAATGGCTCCCTAATTTGCCAGTTGTCACAACCCTTAACACTCATGAACCTTTCACCAAATGGCGTAAGCTTAGACCATTAAACACCACTCATGTGACTTGCACTTGAGGGTATAATTGCCATTCTATCACCGTTAAACACCACTCATGTGACTTGCACATGAGGGTATAATTGTCATTCTATCATCTCTTTCATTATACCCTTTTAATATCACATACATATCTCTCCTCCATCATTTACAACTACAATAACTAGAACCATTATCTACAACTTTCACAATAAACAAGATCTGATTTAAAAAAAAAAAAAAGAAAAAAAAAAAGACCCTTAACTTGATCTTTAAATCGAAACCCATAATTATACCTTGTCAAAGATCTTTGACAAGTGTCTTCATCTTCAAAGGTTTGCTTGTTCGATTTTTTTGTAACAAAAACGAGTTGTGATTGAGGTATTTTGTGTTCTTGATGGTCGGTCCAAGGGTTAGATATAATGATTGTGTTGTGTTTGTGCTTCGAATATACAAAGGATAGAAATGGTTGTTTGTGGATCGAAATCAAAGAAGAAAGAAAAAGGACGATTGTGTAAATGGTTTCTTTATAGGTTCGGGGTACTGGATCCGACAACTGATGATAAAAAAACGCCACTCCACAGCAACCAACAGATCTGGGTAGGGATGGAGGTTTAGTGGTGGACTGATGATGGAGATGGTGGTGATGATGGAGATGGACTGATGTTGTGGGGTGGGTGTTTAGTGGCGGACTGATGGTGGTGGTTATTTGGGTTTGGTGGGTGACTGATGGTGGTGGGGATGTTTTACGGGGACACATTTATAACAACTAGAACGGTACCCGTGTAATGCGGCGGCGGTTTCATGTGACTATATTTTGCGTTATTCGGTTACACATTTAGTTGTCTTTATGATTTATAAGTAAAGATGGTAGAGATGGTTAAGCCAAATAATTTTATTTTGAACAACCAATATGCTTCCTAACAAACTGCTTAACTAACTTCTTAACCAACCTCATAACCAACCTGCTTTCTAACCAATTAATTTTGAAATCCTTCCATAATAAGCAAGTAAAAGTCTGAATTTTAAGTTTTTTTAATTATATAATAGTCTCAAATGCATTATATAGTAGTATAGATAATAAAATATATCATAATCTTAGTACCAGTGTAGTAAAAAATAAAGAGTAAAGATTGAATCGGAGGTCTTAAAAGCGTGAATCGAAGGTCATGCGTGTTTCTTCATGTAGAGTGATTGAAATATTATTTTATGTTGATTGTTGCTTTTAATGATTTTTGTATTTGTTCATGAAGAGTGAATCGCAGGTTCGGAATAAAAAGCAATATTTATTCGATCTCATTTGTAATTGGTACAGTTGGTTCGAAAAGTAATATAAATTGGTTGAAACATTGATGAATTAAAATTGTGTTTTATGATGAAGTGGGATCTTCTTTTTAAAGAAAGTGCGCTTTAATTTATACTCTTAAATAATTATGTAGATTATGATAATAGTTATTTGGGTGTTTTATTTTCATAAATAATTTTGTGTTATGTAGAAAACATCTAAACTTAATTTTGATTTTAAGTTTTGATTTGGATTTTTTATTTTTGTTTAAAAAAACTTGTTTGTATATTTTAAGAATGTTAGCGAATGTTCAAATACTTCTGGTGTTTGGTGACCGTGATGATAGATTATGGAGATGAAGGCGGCGGTGGCCGAATATATAGTGGTAGGTGGTGTTGGTTTGGTTTTGAAGATTGTGGTAACAAGCCATGGTGGATGGAGAAAAAGTTGTGGAGTAAAAAAAGAAGAAAAAAAAAGAAACAAAAAAAGAAGAAGAAGAAAGAAAAATAATAAAAGGACAATTATACCCTCATGTGCAAGTCACATGAGGGGTGTTTAATAGTCAAACGTAAAGTTATTTGGTAAAAGAACTATTAGTGTTAAGGGTTTCGAAGTTAGGGACTCAAGTGCAAAAAAAAAGTCAAAGGACCAAGAGTGAAAGTCAACACAAACCACAAGGACCATCTTTGTAATTTACTCTAAAAAATATTTCATGACTCATTTAAGAAAAAATCAAATGGCCATATATATTGTTATCATATGAAGGTAAGTAGTACTATCGTAACGAGGCATGCAGAACCCGTGCTACGCACAGGCTTCAAATCTAATTGTTAATCGCGTATTCTTTCTGTGTATTGGCGAGTGTATGCTTAATTATTGTTTAGTATGTCGTAGGAAACGTTTTGACTTTCTTGTATAAAAATTTAAAAATGTTTGATCTCGTTTTCCGTTTTGTGGTGTTGTATTTTATAAATAGTCTTTTGGTTATTAAGTTGTGATGGCTTTGTTTCTTTTGGTCTATTACTTATTTGCATGATAAAAAAATGGCTTTGTTTCTTTTGGTCTATTACTTATCCCTACAATACTTGTCCATTAGATGGTTTTGCATGGTAATATGAAGTACACGGGGTCTATCTAATTGGTCATAGTTTAATGTGCGTTAAATATTTTCTTTATTAAGTTTGTAAGTTAAAGTTTGTGTAATAATGTATATATAATAATGCCACATAAACTATATAAAAATCGTTACAAACCTTTTTAGCTTCATCTCATTTTATTGTACAACTAATTTTATTGAAAATTAACATTGAAGTCTAACTAATATTAATAAATTTTATCAATAAACTCAATTCTAAATTGCTCAGCAAATGAATATTAATTAACAAACTATTAATAATTCCTAAAACCTTTGGACTCCACTATTAAGTATTAAACTTAATTTTTCTAGTTTACAAATGGGTTTGAGCAAAAATTATGTACTTTTTCTTTTATATTCATTATTCAAGTTGCATGCTTAAATAAACTAATCAAGCTAAAAGAATCATTTAACCATTTAAATGTTGCTTTATTTACAAGATCGTGCACATTTACTTGAAACAATTCGCACATATGAGCTACATCAATAGAAAACACACATAAATTACTTATATATGAAAATGCATTAACATAAAACATATATCTATATATATTGCATTAGGTTAAATCATCAATTATTCTTACAACCTTTTCAACTTCATCTCAATCCATAACTGACTTTTAATTATATACTAATTACTAAATATCATATGATCAATTCTAGCAAGCCTTGCACTTCCATCTCGAAGTTGTATATACTTCACATTAAACGCATCGGTTTTGTTTTTCGATAAAAGTTTGAACTTTGGCTTATGTTTAAAACTCAACTTTTTTATTTGATATTATAATTTACAAACGGCTTTAAGTCAAAATTATGTATTTTTTTACTTTCAATTCATTACTCAATGTGATATTTTTAATATGTCGTATTTTGCAATTATGGCAAACTCATTTAATGGGCGTAAATATTGGTTTCTCAGTAATGATTGTACATATAGAAAAAGAAAACACTTTGTGATGCGCGAACCTTCTTCTTTTCAATAATAATTCAATTTCATACGATAAAGTCATTCTAATACTTCTCAAAGAGCATTCGAAAGCAACTACTTATATAAACTAATCACGCTAAAAAGTATCATTTAACCATTTAAATGTTGTTTTACATACATGCTCATGCACATTTCCTTGAATCAATTCGGACATGTGAGCTACATCAATAGAAAACGCACATAAATTACTTGTATATGAAAGGTGCATTAACATAATACACACATATATATATATATATATATATATATATATATATATATATATATATATATATATATATATATATATATATATATATATATATATATATATATATGCTTATCTATAACAATCACCTAAATATGTAAGAAACAAAGAAAATAGTTGGTATCCCAATCTTTGCTTCCATTTATCTGAGCATGCATGATCTTGTGTGATTTTCATGGTACCTGCGTATGATAATTAAAATAAGAAAAAAAGAAGACCAAGTTAATTACAAACATCTAAAAGATGTGCGAATCATCTCCAAAATGTTGCAAAATAGAATTTACATACCGCTACCAACAATCAAAGATCTAAAAGATGTGTGAATCATCTTCAAATGTACATACTAAATGTGATTGTGTCAAGTTTATATAGGTATGAATTAGGTTAAATCATTAATTATTCTAGCAACCTTTCGCAACACTAGCACTTCATCTAACCGACTTTTAATTCTATACTAAATGTCATGTGATCAGTTCGGGCAACCCTTGCACTTCATCTCCTTTCATGATTGTATAGTTATTATGATGCTACATTGATTTTCGAGCATTAGCTATCTTGTACTCTATGCAATCTTGATGCCTACACAATAAATTATACGACTGAATCTTATAGTATTATAGATTGGTAAGTTGTAAGATTGTTTGTGACTGAGGCGTGGGCATGTGAATTGATCCGCGTACAAGGAAGAATCATTGCCAATAAGCTTTGAAATATGGTTGACTTTTTTTTGGCACTAAATTAAGACAAGCTGACCATTTCATATAATTGTGTGCTAGTTTTATCAAGGGTTTTACTAAACACAAATAGCATTATGACGAATGGTTATTTCCGGTCTTGATATCTTTCCTTATAAAAGCTATATATCACAAATCGATATGGACAACCGCCTATAGGAGTGGTCAAGTTGGTGAAAACTTGTGAATATCACTAATATTTTTTTTATCGAGGTAGATGTCTAAGAGGTTATTATTCTTTGTACTAGCTAAAAGACCCGTGAAATTCACTTTCATTTTTAAATAACGTCAAAAAAGTAGTACATGGCATTGTCTATTATCAATTTAAAAGTTGGAAAGAATAAACAAACGTAAAATATACACTTGTAATAATCAAACAAACACTGTATGAAACATAATAGTAAAAAAAATTCAAAAAAGAAATTGTAAAACCGTAGAGGGGTGAATACGGTCTTTTCGGTTTTTTAAATGTTTAAAAACTTTTAAACTTAATTTTTAGTTGTCACACATTTGAAATTCATATGTGACTAAATATTTAGCAAACAATAGCAGTCACTTTTAAATAATGTGTGACAAACATGACTATATGATTTAGCCACATACACAATTACTTCATGTGACCATATATGGATTTTGGTCACACTGTTAAATTGTGTGACATATATTTGTCACATATGTATATATATATATATATATATATATATATATATATATATATATATATATATATATATATATACAGTAGAAACTCTATAATATAATACACTTGGGACCACCAAAATTTATTAATTAAAAGAGTTATTAATTTATAGTAGAATACTTAGTTTACAAACACCTTTCAAGTTTCCACTTAATTATTGTATACAATGCATGTATATCACATTGAACAATTTCTTGTTGAGCTATGAGAAAACAACACCAGAAGTTCTTACCATGCTAAGGAAAATTAGAGACGAGATTCAAGGGGAAATTGATTTCAACAAAAAACAAAAGACAATTGAGTCATTTTTCAAGAAACCTTCATAAATCATTCATGTAATATGATATATATATAAGGAATTATTAATTTATATTTTATATCGGGTCTAAAGAAATTATCAAAAATGTATTATCTTATAATTTTAGCGAATTATTAATTTAGCACTCTATCCCCGAGTCGGGACTGACAAAAAATATTATCTTTAAGAGTTTATTAAATAATCGAGTATTAATTTATCGAGTATATATATATATATATATATATATATATATATATATATATATATATATATATATATATATATATATATATATATATATAGGTATGGGTTAAAATAAAAAGACCCATATAATAAAAAGTGTAGGAAGGATTGTGAGGGCGACATGTGTCACCCCCCCCCCCCGGCAAAAAAATTTTTTTTTCCCGCAAAAAAAAAAAAAAAAAAATTGGGAAAAAAAATGTTTTCCCGCCAAAATTTTTTAGTGCATCACAGTTATAAAGTTACTGCATCACAATTATAAAAGTTACTGCATCACAGTTTTAAATTTTAGTGCATTAAGGTTATAAGTTACTGCAACATAGTTGATGCACTAAACTATTAACTATGATGCAGTAACTTATAATAAAGATGCACCAAAACTTAAAAAAGAATCGTATTTTAATTGTGATGCAGTTACATACACACATGATGCAGAAAACTTATGATAATTCAGTTTCTTTATAACCATGACGCAATAACTTTATAACCATGATGCAGTAATATTAAAACCATGAATGCAGTAACCGTGATGCAGTAAAATCATAATTGTGATGCAGTAACTTTATAACCGTGATGCAGTAAATTTATAACAGTGATGCAATAAAATTTTGTGATGGGAATTTTTTTTTTGCCCCAAAAAAATTTTTTTTTTTGGCGGGAAATTTTTTTTTCGGCGGGGGGGGGGGGGGGGGGGGGGGGGGGGGGGGGGGTTGACACGTGTCATATGATGTGGCATGGGGGTGACATATGTCACTCCCACAATCCTTCTTACACTTTTAATTATAAGACCCTTTTTAGAATAACTCCACCATATATATATATATATATATATATATATATATATATATATATATATATATATATATATATATATATATATATATATATATATATATATATATATATATATATATATATAGAGTGAGGATCACGGGCGGATGTTTTGTTTTAGTGCGAACGTGCAGATAGATCTAGGCCGTCCAATCCAGATCTGATCTTGACTTTTTGTAAAACAATCAAGATCTACGCAGCTATCACGGTACCAAATCACCATTCAAACGATTTTTTTTTAATTTTTTTCCTTTTAAGCGATCCTTAATATTGTTATCTTCTTTCATTTTTTTATTTTTTCAGATTTTTCTGAGAACTTTTTGTTTTTTTGATTATGAGTGCTACCGTGATATTAACCATATTATGAGTTCTACCGTGATATTAACAACATTATGAGCCTGATCTTGACTTTTTTTTTATTACGATAGTAAAAAATTTTATGTGATATCAGAATCTGATTTTGACTTTTTTTTATTACGATAATAAAAAAGTTTATGTTATATGAGAATCTGATCCTGATCTTGACTTTTTTTTATTACGATAGTAAAAAAGTTTATGTGATATCAGAATCTGATTTTGACTTTTTTTATTACGATAGTAAAAAAGTTTATGTGATATCAGAATCTGATCCTGATCTTGACTTTTTTTATTACGATAGTAAAAAAGTTTATGTGATATCAGAATCTGATTGTGACTTTTTTTATTACGATAGTAAAAAAGTTTATGTGATATCAGAATCTGATCCTGATCTTGACTTTTTTTAATTATGATAGTAAAAAAGTTTTTGTGATATCAAAATCATACGCTAATATCACAATATCTTTAACGATGAAAACGATTTTTTTTTTGAAAATTTTTTCAGCGATTCTTAATTATTTGTTGTCCTCTTTATTTTTTTAATTTTTTCAGATTTTTTTGAATTTTTTTCAGAAAAAAGGCTAATACGATAGTAACGATTCTGAAAAAAGACGGGATATTTACGATATTGCCACTACGCCTTTTTCAGATGATTGACTAGATGGAGGGCTGAGATTCGTCCGTACCATCCGCACTAAAAGACAAAAACATACCTGATCCTCACTATATATATATATATATATATATATATATATATATATATATATATATATATATATAGTGTAACTAATGTTTTAAACTGTTTTGTATCTATCACACGTCTCAAATTATCAGTTATTAAATAATCCAATTTTTTTTTCTAGAACTAAGCATATTAAAATAGATTGTCACTTTGTAAGAGATAAAATCAGAAGTGGTCAAATCAAGCCTATATTTGTTCCTTCCCATTCACAGATAGCTGACATATTGACTAAAGTCAAGTAAGTATCTACACTACAGATGTCTATCCAAGTTGAGCACTTGTGATCCATACACAGTGCCAACTTGTTGGGGGGGGGGGGGGGGGGGATAAAATAAAGAAGCCATAGCTCCTCAACAAGTTCATCTACATAAGCTACCAATGCAGTAGTGTTCAGCACAAGAAGACAAAGCCTCCACAAGATACATATTACACTCAGAACGAGCTTAGTTAATTGTGATCAATGTAACAGTAGTTTTGTTATGTATAGTATAGTGTAGTATTAGTTATTAGCCTGTTTGACTTTCTCATGTAACAAGTATATAAGCTGTAATCATCACTTAATTTCATTAATGAGAATAACCTTTCATTCACTTTCCTCTAAATCTAATAGTAAGAAAATGATAGTATCTTAAATACGTTTTGTGTATCAAATTTTATTCAAACAGCTTAAATTTTGTTTACGTATCCAAATATGTGTGTGTTTATAGATTTATATATCAGTTCTCTAAAATGATGATGAATTACGACAATATGAAAAACAATACTCCCTCCATCCCATATTAAATGTCCATGTTTAACTTTTCAAGTCTTTATTTATCAACTTTAACCTTAAATATGTTTACTTGTGTTATATAGTATTTGATAAAAATTACACGAGATGAAAATACATTTAAAACTTAACGCATTCATATATTTTGTATCAAGTATTATATTACACAAACAAAAATAATTAAAGTCGGTTATGGAATTATATAAGTCGGTTATGATTTATGATATATAGATCGATCTCTTGTATTCTAATCGCCTCATGTTGCTTATAGATTATTATTTGAGGCTTGTTTTCTGGGATCTATTTTGAACGATCATAAACCCTTTAGGGTTTTACATTCTATCATTTTTTTTGGTGTTGCATGTTGGAACGAAACCCTAACTTTCTAGGGTTTTGTTTATTATTCTGTTGGACGTATACCCATGCTAGGGTATTGATCTTCTTGAATGTAACCATTATGGTTTTTGTTCCTGAAAGTCGACTATGGGTCGTGGTGATGCTGCTTTGGTATTAGAACGTGGGTTTTAGAGAGAGTGAAATTCAATGTGATTTGAGTGCATTGGTTGCTGCTGATCAATCTTGTAAGTTAAGTTTTGTTAGAGTTCTAATTCAAAAACTCTTTGGATCTATTGGAATTGACTGGATCTTCAACGTGCTCCTGTTTGTTGCACATTCGAGCTACTGTTTAGGGTTTATTGACCCTAGTTTTGTTGCATGGTGACCCTATTCATGGTGACATTGACGTTACTTGGCAGTTTTGAAAGGGGATCATGACATGTAGTTTGCAGGAATGTTGCATGGTTGTTTGGGTCTCCCATGGTCTGTGAAGCTTTGAGTCTCGATTAGCTCCATGAATTTCACTCGGATTGGTTTGGAGAATGGGTCAAGGCTTCTTTGGTAGGTTATGCAAGTTCAGGTTCTATGTGGATGGGATCACATGGAAGATTGATGGAAGTTCTACGATGGCTATGTTCTTGGTGCTACCTTAGTGAATCATGTGTTAATTCCTATTTTTATTCACTTGTATAGTCATTTTAGGTGGTAAGTGATGTGCTAATTAGCAACCATGATTTAAATTTATAGAAACAAGAATTACCGGTTAACTAGGAACACATTCGGGCAAGTATACCCTAGTCAATTGTAGTATAGGAGTGGTAAATCAAGGTCGTCCCAAGAGACTTGGTTGCACTCAAGTGTCGTTTGTTTGTTTAAGTAAGTAACAAGTTGGTGGTTATGATTGTCATGGATCAAACCACAAGAAAAATAATAAGAGAACAAGCACACAAAGAACATTCATCACAAGAATCACATCAATATCCAAACAAGTATTCAAAACAAAACCAAATTGTATTCAACCAAACCTAAGTCTTTAACAAACATAGTAATCATAAGCATCATGAAATATAAAAGTAACAAGGTTTACCCAAAGTATGAATTACAAATAGGTAAAGGTGAAAGGTTATAGCTACCTTCAAGCCCCATCAACGTAACAAAGTTTCCAATCAACTACAACTTCTAACCAAACTAGAGAATCGCTCCAATATTTGGTGATACGTCCTCCATGAATGGCAGAAGTTTGGGGCAAGGTGGTGACAATCCTTCCTTTAGGATGTAGGCTAGGAGTGCACCTTTGTTTTGGTGACAATCCTTCCTTTAGGAATGCACACCAGTTTTGGTGACAATCCTTTCTCTAGGATGCACACGGTAAGGTGGTGACAAATCTTCCTTTAGGGTGGAGGCTAGAAATGCACCTGGTGAAAATTCGTCCTTTAGGGTGGAGGCTTGAAATTCACCATGGTAAGGTGGTAACAATTCTTCCTTTAAGGTGGAGGCTGGAATTGCACCTTTATTTTGGTGGAAATTTGTCCTTGAGGGTGGAGGCTCAAATTGCACACCTAGAACTAAGCCTAAGCACTCATCTTTGTAGTAGAAATCAACCTTAGCCTCCAAGCAAGTTTCTTGGGCACTAAGTTGTCATAAAATGCCAGGTTTAGGAGTTATTATGGAGACATGATCGGACTTGGGGCTTAATGACACTTAATTATGCATTAAAAATGACTTGGGGAGGTCAGCAAGCATCCAACCGATCGGTTGGATTCCATTCGATCCGGATGGATGAAAAGGTCAGTTTCCAACCGAATCGGTTGCGGGCTCCTACCAATTGGATGGATGAATTTGGCAGAAAATGATAAACATGAAAGTTGTAGATCTTTCTCTTAGCTTTCCGTGGCCGCGAACCGGGGGTCAAACGGAGTCTGTATGCTCAAGTTATGGCCAAAATGGTGAAGGTGTGTCGGGAACAACGAGTCTTCCATTATTTCTTCGTTTTAGCTTCTTTCCTTCATTTCACTTCTCGTTTTCCCTCTTGTACATTATTCTTAAGTCCTTGGAGTGACAAATTCATGAATTTTATCTTCTCGAACATACTCCAAGAGACTTTCATTTGTCGGGAATTCCTCCGTATATATTCATAAATCTTCGTTTTTGATCATTTTTACGTCTTTTCCTTCATTTTCCTTCCATGAACCTAAAATAGAGAATATACTTCATTAAGTACCATAAGTTCATAAAAGTGACCAAAATATATGCATAAAATCCACAATAACGCTACTAAAAACATGTTAATTTTGAGCGTTATCAAATCCCCCACACTTAAACTTTGCTTGCCCTCAAGCAAATCTAGAATTAAAGAAAATAAATCCACATGGTGCACAAGAATGATTAGAAAAATACGATGCAAATCTATCAAGTACAAGTACAAGATAAGATTCATCGTTTTAAGCTTTACTGGTGAAAAATCGAGATGTTTGACAATACCCAATGATTTTCTTGCTTGATTAACATTTCTAAACACCTCACGAAAAAGGAACGAAGTATAATTCACTCAACACTCATTTATTTAGGTAGTGGAGTATATGTAAGAGAAATCACACTCATTGCTCAGTCATGATTTGTTTATTACCATAGGCTTGTACAAGAAACAAAACTTCACCGACGAGGTGTAAGCACCAAGTGTAAATATCTAAAGAGGTCTTTTATTCGGGTTGTAATGTTAGGCTAAAGGGTTTTACCAGGCTTATGTTCAAACATCTCATACAAAAACATAATAGTTTGTTGGCGCGAATTCTTGATTACTCAAAAATCGGATGGTCACTACAATATTGATGCACTTGATATTCTGACAAAGCCATTACAATATCCGTAGAGATAAAGTAATTTGGTAAGGGTAGGGATAAGGCATGAGAATATTTATGAAATTGGTTTTAAAAGAAAAATAAAGTCAAGTCTAATACCCATTGTTGCTAGTCACCAAACAATCCATGAACCCAAAAATGATTATAGTTACTATCTTCTCTTCAAATATCGATACATCGATTCGCCATAACAATATTTTTCATACATAGCACATTGGCTAACAACATATCACCTAACTTTCTTTCTTCATAATAATATAGCACATTTGCTATAACTTTTTTTTTTTTTTTTTTTTTTTTTTTTTTTTTTTTTTTTTTTTGAACATAACATCTGCCCCACACTTCGCGTAAGCATCACCACAAAAATACAAATAAGAAGTTGCGCACCTTCATCTTTGTCAGAATGGCACACACGAATGGCAAAGTGTGGCTAACTATTAATCATCAAAAACAATATAACAACCAAGCAACTAGAACCCACCATTTAGACTATGACAAAGAGATAGGCTAAGGTTTAAAGTGTAAAATATTTTTGTATTTTCTGGATGTGACAAAAGAAATGGGATGGCTCAGAGGGTGAAACTAGGGTATCTAGCGCTAAAGATAAACGCTAACAAATGGGTTCCAAATACGAGGATAACTAACCAATGTGGTCAGCAAAAATTATTTTGTAAACGGATGGCCATTTGGTTTTATTCCTAAGGTTGCCTCTTTATCACACGAATACACTTATATCACACGAATGCGATCTTACTGCGGTCTGGTAATGATTTACAAGTACAAGTTCTAGAATAAATAAAATCACCAGCACACTCATAGTAAAAGGTTCAAGCATAAAAGATGTATGCTATATATGAAATAGGCTCAAATCCTTACATTTTAGTGGAAAGGGCTATAATATGCGCTAGCAAATGTTATCGATCCCAGAATAGATTGCAATATTAATCGGGACACATCTCAAATTTTTCAAAATTACAGATTTCACCAATGGAATTATCCAGTTATTCTAATATATATCATATAAGCGTGAAAACAACTAGATCATAAGGGCAAACAAGTATACAATTTTAAATTGTTGACCCAAAATATTAAAAATCAGTTTCGTTTTTCACTATTTTACTTTTCCCCACACTTAAGTTAAGCATTGTCTTTAATGTGAAAAATAAACTTCAAAGCATGTGAAATAGGGAAAAATAAATAAATAGATAGTCCAAGAGTAACGAAACTTCCCGGGCCGTAGAAATCGCGATCGAACTCCAAATGATAAGTTGCTAAGCAAACGCTAGCATAAGCTTGTGAGATCAACCAATTTCTTATTCAACAAAACATCTCCACACCAAGTATAATATCACCAATAATCCAATCTTCAAGTGCTTATTAAATCTGCAAAAACAAACTAAACTACAAAAACGCGTAAAATCCTAAAACTCACTTTCGTAGGCATCACGGTTGCATTTAGCATATGCAACAAGCCTTTTAAACCCCTCGATGGCCCGAGTGGACAAGTGAAGTCTCGTGAGGGTTTCCAGTGAACATACCCACAAAGTTTAAAACTTTTTTATTTTAAAAACAAGTACTTATTTATTTACAACGTACTAAAATTAAAAATAGCAAAACCGAGTTTAAGTAGAATAAAATACATGATACTCTTGCGAAAACCAAAAGACATTTAAAAACAAACACAAAAGAACACAATACGAAAAATGATATATATATATATATATATATATATATATATATATATATATATATATATATATATATATATATATATATATATATATATATATATATATTTTACCGATCGGTTGAAAATTGACACAATTTCAATATTTTTACCGAGAGCTCCAACCGATTCGGTTGGACAAAAATTATTTATTTTTTTTTTATTATTTTTTTTTTTTATAAACATCAATTTTTACTAAAAACTTTTTATTGACAAAATAAAACAAGAACACAAAAATTAACGAACACGAAAATAAACACAAGTAAAACACATAAACACATATATAGAAACATCAAGAACATAATACGACACTAAACAAAAGCAAACATAAACAAATAAGAGCACGATCATAAAAAAAATGACAAGCACAAAAACGCAAGCAAATATAATTAGTCACGTAACACAAGTCAAAACAAAACAATCTAAAACAAGATAGTCTTATTCAAAATTAATACGAAACTAATCAACACAAAAATATCACAAACAAAAGGAAACACAAAAACATGCAAGAGATCACATAACATATAAAACATAAACTCATAAAACAAGAAAAACACAAACTAAAAAAATGGGAAAGAAGCCTCCAACCGAATTAGTTACGGGTAGTGACCAATCGGTTGAAATGATTTGGGTGGTTTTGGTGGTGGTTTTTTTTTTTTCAACACTGTCGAGCATATTTAGAGAACAAACTTTTAATTAGCATTTTAAGAAAACATGAAACACAAGCATTCAAGCAAACATCAAAAAACAAAAACCAAAACTCCAACAACGGCGCCAATAATTTGTTGCGGTGATGCCGGAATAATGATTAAGCAAGGAATCAATATAATAAGCAAACGAGCAATTTATCAAACAAGAAGACAATTAAACAAACACAAGAATACAAACGCAAGTCCCCGGCAACGGCGCCAAAAACTTGATGTGCTAATCAGCAACCATGTTTTAAATTTATAGAAACAAGAATTACCGGTTAACTAGAAACACATTCGGGCAAGTATACCCTAGTCAATTGTAGTATAGGAGTGGTAAATCAAGGTCGTCCCAAGAGACTTGGTTGCACTCAAGTGTCGTTTGTTTGTTTAAGTAAGTAACATGTTGGTGGTTATGATTGTCACGGATCAAACCACAAGAAAAATAATAAGAGAACAAGCACACAAAGAACATTCATCACAAGAATCACATCAATATCCAAACAAGTATTCAAAACAAAACCAAATTGTATTCAACCAAACGTAAGTTTTTAACAAACATAGTAATCATAAGCATCATGAAATATAAAAGTAACAAGGTTTACCCAAAGTATGAATTACAAATAGGTAAAGGTGAAAGGTTATAGCTACCTTCAAGCCCCATCAACGTAACAAAGTTTCCAATCAACTACAACTTCTAACCAAACTAGAGAATCGCTCCAATATTTGGTGATACGTCCTCCATGAATGGCAGAAGTTTGGGGTAAGGTGGTGACAATCCTTCCTTTAGGATGTAGGCTAGGAGTGCACCTTTGTTTTGGTGACAATCATTCCTTTAGGAATGCACACCGGTTTTGGTGACAATCCTTTCTCTAGGATGCACACGGTAAGGTGGTGACAAATCTTCCTTTAGGGTGGAGGCTAGAAATGCACCTGGTGAAAATTCGTCCTTTAGGGTGGAGGCTTGAAATTCACCATGGTAAGGCGGTAACAATTCTTCCTTTAAGGTGGAGGCTGGAATTGCACCTTTATTTTGGTAGAAATTTGTCCTTGAGGGTGGAGGCTCAAATTGCACACCTAAAACTAAGCCTAAGCACTCATCTTTGTAGTAGAAATCAACCTTAGCCTCCAAGCAAGTTTCTTGGGCGCTAAGTTGTCATAAAATGCCAGGTTTAGGAGTTATTATGGAGACATGATCGGACATGGGGCTTAATGACACTTAATTATGCATTAAAAATGACTTGGGGAGGTCAGCAAGCATCCAACCGATCGGTTGGATTCCATCCGATCCGGATGGATGAAAAGGTCAGTTTCCAACCGAATCGGTTGCGGGCTCCTACCGATCAGATGGATGAATTTGGCAGAAAATGATAAACATGAAAGTTGTATATATTTCTCTTAGCTTTCCGTGACCGCGAACCGGGGGTCAAACGGAGTCCGTATGCTCAAGTTATGGCCAAAATGGTGAAGGTGTGTCGGGAACAACGAGTCTTCCATTATTTCTTCGTTTTAGCTTCTTTCCTTCATTTCACTTCTCGTTTTCCCTCTTGTACATTATTCTTAAGTCCTTGGAGTGACAACTTCATGACTTTTATCTTCTCGAACATACTCCAAGAGACTTTCATTTGTCGGGAATTCCTCCGTATATTCATAAATCTTCGTTTTTGATCATTTTTACGTCTTTTCCTTCATTTTCTTTCCATGAACCTAAAATAGAGAATATACTTCATTAAGTAACATAAGTTCATAAAAGTGACCAAAATATATGCATAAAATCCACAATAACGCTCCTAAAATTATGTTAATTTTGAGCGTTATCAGTAAGTTGTAATATGTATAAGAATGGCGTGTCATTCTTATATGAGAGTCTGTAAGTGTCTTAAGGGACTGAGATGAGGGGAAGTCACCCTCATCCTTTGTACTTCAATGTTTTTGGTGAAATATATTTTACTGGGGTGAATTAACCCTTTTACCAAAAAAAATAATAATTAAAGTCAAAATTGAGAAAGAAAAACCTTAAAAATTCAATCAGGACGTTTAATATGGGACGGAGGGAGTATAATTCATCATTACAATTATCAAGTTATATTCTTGCGTGAAGTCAGGTATACAAGATAATATATCAAATTACAAATCTTGCATAGGTGACTATGGTATAAAAAATTAGTAGCAACGTGATACGCTAAATTATTTAAAGTATTTGTTGCCTTATTAGTCTACCTTAATTAAAACCTTTGGACGTTAAGTTGAAATGTTGAATTATCAACCATCTGTATTTGTTCTTTAGTTAGTAATAATGGCTTCTATTCTCAAATCCTCAATTACAATTACTAAAACACTTTTTGTTGCTGCATCATCTATAATCACCTTGTTCATTGTTTTCTCGTTTTCAAACAAGTCTCATTTCCTCCAAAGTGACACAAACACAATTCATGTCGCGACACAGTCACACTCGTTACAAGTTGATTCTACTAACATTTCTCACATCATTTTTGGACTTGTAGGAACGACAAAGGCATGGCACTATCGGAAACCCTATATCGAATCATGGTGGCGACCAAACATAACTCGTGGCTACCTATACCTTGACACAGCCCCTACTAACGATCTCCTCCCATGGTCGCTAAACTCTCCACCTTATCGTATTTCAGATGATAATACAGAGTTATTGGACAAAACGAAGCATGTTGCACCAATTATGGTTCGGATGGTTCATGCCGTGATCGAGGTCTTTAGAGAAGAGAGGGAAGGGGTAAGATGGTACGTCATGGGAGACGACGACTCAATCTTTTTTGTTGACAATATGATTGATGTTTTGGCTGAATATGATCATACTAAATACATATATATTGGTGGTCATTCTGAGTGTATATACTCGAATCAAATATATTCGTATGATATGGGATTTGGAGGAGCAGGACTTATAATGAGTTATCCCTTAGCAAAAATGGTACAGAAAAACATTGAAGATTGCTTTGCAAGGTACCCATACTTAAACAGTGCCGATAAAATTTTAATGACTTGTGTCAATGATTTTGGTGTATCATTAACTTCTCATCAAGGTCTTCATCAGGTACTATTCATCAAACTTTTGTTCTGGAACTACAAATACAGATATACATTTGTTACGCATTTGACTCATTAGCTCTTCTACGCATAATTGGTTGATGGATCGTAAGGGTTAACTTTCATAATGCTAGAACTAGCTAGTTATGACACTTCAGTATCAAACATTCAGTCTTAAGGTGAAAACGGCGATACTATATATTCAAAATACACTTTTTACACATTGACCTATTTTTGAAGAAAAATGGACTTTTTTTTTTGCTGTATAATTTTTTTTTTTTTGGCATTGTATACGTAAACTCTCACGATATTAATTCAATTTGCATGTATTCGCAATCATCACAATCTAGCTATTTTTTCTATAAAAATATGATGTGGACGTGCGAAAACATGTGAAAATCTAATGTAAATTTTCCAGATCGATTTGCATGGAGATATATCTGGATATCTTGCTTCACATCCAAAAGCACCATTGCTTTCCCTCCATCATCCAGACCAAGTTGATCCACTATTTCGTTCAATGGACCGTGCTGGATCTATAAAACGCCTCATGAAAGCTGCAAATGTGGACCAATCTCGTATGTTACAACAAACTATTTGCTATCAAAGAAAATCAAATTGGTCTTTTTCAATCTCATGGGGCTATTCGGTTCACATTTATGAAAATATCATCCCTCGAAGCATCTTAAAAATCCCACTTGAGACATTCAAGCCATGGAATTCAAAATCTCAACCACCTTTCTACATCTTCAACACGAGACCAGTTTTAGACGATCCATGTGTAGCTCCTCATGTGTTCTCATTTGAATCAGTAAAGATCAATAAAAAAGAGATTCTAACTAACTATCAACGTGTTGCTCCACGTGGGTTGCCAGCTTGTGGATTAGCAGGCACTCATTCTGCTGATTTGGTCACCAGGATCATAGTTGTGTCACCAGTGAGAAAACCCAATCTAGTAAGTTGACAACGTAGATCATTTTTAGCTTTATTCCCAAGGCTGTTTGATCACATTACTAATAGTTTTAATTTTTCATTTGTTATAGAATGGAAAAACAGAATGTTGCGACGTGATTAATACGAATGATGCAAGGGTGGCAAAGCTAATATTGAGAGACTGTTTGGATGACGAGTTAATTGCTTGAGATATGGAGTACATGTTCGTTAGATCGATCGAGCCATGACGTTTACAAGTCGATAATTTTAATTTACTTTGTTAAAAATTGGTGTAATTTGAGGATACATGTGTACAATCGATCATGTGATTAATGTTAATGTCAACTGTTTATCACCCTTATCAAAGTCAAATATCCAAACACTCTTTTTCTCTTCATCTCCTCCATCAAACTCACACCAACCCACCAACTCCAACACCAACAAACATCTCACTTTCTTTCTCACTTCACTCCACATCATTTTTCATAGGCTACCTCATTTTTCCATGAAACTTACACCAACCCATTTTAGACACCCCAAACAAACACCCATTTTTTTCACATACGAATTCCTGCCTCTTGCTTCAAGGTCTTCTCCTTAGCTTTTAATTTCTCTTATACACATAATAAGAGAATTGTTTTCGTATTCTCTGTAGGGGCTAACAGTAACGAACACAACCGGATATGTTTGAATCTCTGAAAGGCGTGTGAACACTTTCAGATCGAATCAATTCGGTGATTCTCCCGAATTATTCAATCGGATACAATTTAAAGATTGAGAACGTTTTGTATGGTTTTTGTTTGAAATTTTATGAACCAGAGAAAATTGAATGACCAAGAAAACGTATATCTATCAAAAACGGGATTAGGGCTATAATAACCGCCATTTGGGTAGTTTTCCAAGTTGTCAAATTTAGTCCCTCAATTTCCGAAAATTCGACCACAGCCAGGGGCGCTGCCCCTTGGACCCTGCCAGGGGCTGCCGCCCCTTGGACCCTGCTCCTAGGGGCTGCCGCCCCTTGGACCCTACTCCCAGGGGCTGCCGCCCTTGGAACCCCGCTCCCAGGGGTGCTGCCCCCGGACCCCTAACCCTTAGGAGCTTCGCCCCTAAGATCATAATAAATTCAAATAGGTGTGCACTCCGCACCTCCAAACCTAAATGATGTCTTATTATGATGAAATTGGTCAAACAAGTTAATCCAATTATACTAAAATATCCAACATTCTCTTTGAAATTGTGGCTGTGGTTAAAAGGCTAGACTGAATGAGGGTTGTCCATTAGTTTAAAAAAAAAAAAATAAATAAAATAAAAAAAAAAAAATAAATAATTGTTTTTGCATTTTCTGTCAGGTTCACTGCTGTCTCGAGTGGTTCGCTGATTATTTATTCTGGTGGTTCATTGTTGCACCTGGATGCATGATGCATAATTGCAGTTTTAGTCGACTGTTAATCGTTTTTATATAGATGTGAGGATAATGCGGATCACTATGTGACGTCTTTTTATTCAAATGGTTCCTCTATTTGCACTAGGTACGTAGGTGATGGTTGGTTTTATGTAATCAATTGTATATGTTCCCAAAGTTTTTTGTCTTGCTTAAAAACGACATACTCGTACTAAGTAACGGGTATAACATTAGTTAAATTAGGATTGAGATCCGTTCGTGTTGGTCATGTTGTGAGAGGAGACAATATAGTTGACCTTAACGAAATTTTCCATAGCATATGAGATCAAAAGGAACAAAAGATATTACATCAGTTAACTAGCATAGCGTGGATTACAGGACTACACAGTTAACTAGCATAGCGTGGATATATAATTGTGTTGGTCATGTTAAAAATTTACGTAATTGTGTTGGTCATGTTGTGCTAGCATCAAAAGGAACAAAAGATATTACATCAGTTAACTAGCATAGCGTGGATTACAGGACTACACAGCCCAATTTTGCTTCCATTATTTGCTTCAATTCAAATTCCAGATAAAAAATAAAGTGTAACATTATTAAAGGTAGGAGTGAGCCTTTTTTTTTTTTTTTTTTTTTTTTTTTTTTTTTTTTTAAATGTCTACTTCTTTCAATTGCAACAACATAGTCAACTAAGAAGATAAACATGAACGAATACCAATTCATCAAATCATTTTCAGAAGTTACTCATTCAGGGGTGAGCTGTGAGCATGATTTTGATCCATAAATTCTGGACAACATATATAGAGTTGACTTTTTTTAGTTACTTATTTGACTGTTCACTTAGGCTTTACTAAAAGTTACTATAATATATATATATATATATATATATATATATATATATATATATATATATATATATATATATATATATATATATATATATATATATATATATATATATATATACTACGGGAGTGTTTAACAATATACCATTGTGTCAATGATTACATACATACACATGTAATAAAAAAATTACACGACTCATTCACGAAAAAATCAAAGCTTTTAATGTAGTTGACTTTTTTTGGGAACTTAATTAAAACAAGTTGATCATTCAATATAATTGTGTGCTAGTTTTATCCGGGTAAAAGTTCAAAAGACTCGGTACATATATTATTCCAAAAAACGTTTAAATACAAAAGATATAGGTGAATCTCATATCTCAGCCTGTTATATATATAGACGGAAAAACTTACATAACAAAATACTTCCAATTCGCTAAAAAAAAAAAAAACAAAAAAAAAAAAAAAAAAAAACAAAAAAAACTACTCAAAAGATATCATTAAACTCTTATGAAAACAAAATTACTTTCTACCAAGACCTTGGAGCTTGATACCATACATGTCATATAAAGCATCCAAATATCCTGGAAGATCGTAGACCTGATCCGCATAGTCATCATAATCATCTTCACGATGATGACCACCACCAAATAGGTTTATGGACTCATGAAAAGTATTCACAACCTCCTTTTCATCACTGTCTGAAAGAATAATCTCTCCCACCTTAGAGAATGAGTTAACCCTCTTAGTAGAAGAAGTAGACCCCAAATAATCAACTTTTTTAATTGGATGACCATCATCATCCACAAGAGTAGCTTTCCCCATCAATAAGCAGATTTTCAAGCTCCCCAATTTTCTCAGCTATAGGAGTAGAACCAACCTCCTTTGTACCAATTGAATCACTCACAAGTGGTTCTTGTGATGCATTACGAATCTCCAAAGACCCGTCCTCCTTAGCTTCATTTGGAATACCATAATTCACTTCCTTAGTCACTTCATTCGTAGGAATACCAATATCATCAGTATCATCCATATTAAGGGCATCAAACCGGTTTGATGTAGCAATCTTCATACCACTCGTACTAGCCACATCAGCGACCTTATTCTTTGTAGTATCCACCTTCTTGGGTTTAAGAGGAGGCGCTTTAGGTTGATACCTAAACTTAGGACCCATAACAGGTTTAGTAAAACCTCCTTTTCCCGGAGCACTGTGACCACCATTCTTACCCTTATTCTTGTTATTGACCGTTTGAAAACCATCATTAACAGTGTGTTTAGGCTGAGTAGGAGGTGGAACAGATATAGGACAATCAAGCAGCGTATGAACAAAAAGCTTACACGTACCACACCGAGGCGGTTTCCACTCGTATTCAACCTGAATTTTTTCAATAGTAGAACCCATCCCATCAAGTAATTGTATCTCCACAGTGAGGCTCTCCCTAAGTACATGATCCGCCTTGACTTCAATCAAGCACCTAGCAAAACTACTTCAACCAAGCACATTTGACTAGTATAATGATGCGTGGAAATTTGCACCAGGCTTTACCTCTCAAGGGATCTTGAGAAGCTTACAACCCCCACCAGGCAGTGTACCTGATCGTTGTAGTATAGTATAGTGACAAGTACCGGGGGATTGATCGTTCAGCTAGGAATAGTGTCGCTAGGATTAGAAAACCTAAATACTAGTTCTAGAGATGAAGGATGATTATTTTTGTATTTTTATATTTTTTAGAAAGCAAGTAAATATCTCAGGTTTTAAGGATTTGGGCGGAATTAGTTGCTAGTCAACTAACCCAATACTAAAGATGCAATCAATAAAATACTAGAAATGAAAACAAAACTAAATTAACTAAGGTTGTGAGCAATAAGTGGAGAAATGTGTTTACTTAGATTTCACTACTCCCTAGATATCTTTTACACGTTAATTACTTGTTATAGTTGCGTGGATGACGGATTGTATTCCTTAATACCATTCATGGGGTGGCGCACTTAATTCCTCAATCCTATGAGTGCCTACTTCACTCCTATGTCGAGCCGGCTAAGAAGCTCCTAACATGGGATCATTAGAATTTACTCATCCATTAAATACAACCAATAAAACCTAGTGCACATCAGTTCATGTTTCCTAAGACGTTCAAGCATGTTACCATCTGGAGATCTGCCAGTTTTCTTAAGCCTAACATCGAAATCATTCATCCAATACAACCATAAACAAGTAATCAACACATAATCAACATCTAGGTTTCATTAGATCTAAGCAAACACAAGATAGATCTAGCCTAGCATGGTGGAATTAAGACAAGCACAAGATATAGACAACCAACACATAGACATATTGATTGAATTAGAAGAACACTTATCTCAATTACACATGTAAGGGTTCAAGGGCTGAAAACCCTTGAAAAACCTGTAAAATTCGTAATAGGTTCGGCCTTAGGGTTTCTCCAAACTTGTTTCTCCTAATGAATGAAAATTAGAAAACTATATATAGAAAACTGAGGCTGACGGCATCAAGACCAAATAGGTGACACCGTCATCTCGCCGCCAAAAGAATTCTCGGACTGCCTTTATCTACATCTGACGCCGTCATGTATTAGCTTTTTCCAGACCGTCACGTCTTTTACTCTTGACGCTCTTCCTTGTGACGCCTTCATTTCTGTACTGGGTCGTCATGAAAATTATTCTTTACGCCGTCACCTACTGTTCCCAGCTTGGAAAATTAAGACTTTGTCGTTTTTTTCACTTTTATGCTCCAAAAATGTCCAAAATGCCTTCTTTTCCAGAATTCACTCCCAAAGTACCTAAAATCACAAAATGAACGATTTAGGGTAATATTTGATCAAATAAATTCAATTACGGGCTTAAATGACCCCCTAAAAGTGGTTCATTTTTCGCCTCATCATATACCCTTACACTTGAGATTTGCTTGTCCTCAAGCAAATGCGCTTTTATTCTAGTCAAAATACAAGTTAGGGGTCATTTAACACTAATATAAAAGTAATTACAACAAATAATCGTTCCACTAAAGACCAAAGACAAGCATGGAGGTCATACACTAGCACCTCACAAATAGTGTTTAGATAGTCACATCTCTCGGGTGTAATAAAGTATAAATTACAATATGGAAACGGAAGATGTCTCTCACTACCTGTCATAGCAAAATAGATTACCATAGGCTTGGGAAAGGATCAAACCTCCACCACATGGCGTAAGCACCTAGGATAAACTATCAAAGAGGTCTTTTAAAGGGTTGTAACGTTAGGTGTAGGGATATGAAATACACGGTTTTGTTGGATATAGGCAGTCTTTACTGGTGGCGAGTTAACAATCTTGGTTAATTACATGTACAATATGGCGTTGCTAAGCCAAGACTAGACTCGACTTAAGCTAATAAATGAAAAATAACAAAAACATAAAATAAACATAGAATGAAAAGGGATGGTAGTCCGTACGGTTTTTTTTTCTCTTTTTCTTTTTCTATTTTTTTTTTCTTTTTCTTAATTTTTCGATTTTTTTTTTTTTTTTTTTTTTTTTTTTTTTTGCATACTCTCTTACCCTACCATCCAAAATAATACATCATAGGGGATGAACATTCCCCTTACACTTGAATCTTTACATACTTTACAATAAACTAATCTAATGACTCGAATTAAGAAAATAAAAACACTTGGAGCACTTTTAAGATTAACGTACGTATGGGGGTAATAAATGATGTTCTTCCCCATTACTCCATAAAACAAGTACTTTACCCATGAGTCCCAATCGTCCCAAAACAATATGTACAAGGATATGACTCGACTTAGCAACCATGTAATCAATTAGATAGTTAACTTAGGGTTTAACAAATAACAATAATGCACTAAAAATGAGCGCATACACGGAAGGCTTAGGCGATTTGGGTGTACATTTAAGTGGGGTGTAACAAATTCTTCCTTTAAGTAAAATGCTTAAAGTTAGAAACGAAAAGATAGGCTCAGAGGGGTGTACTAGGGGTTTCGTGTACTAAAAATGAGTACAACACTAAGGTGTGGGAAAAATTAATTGACTTAAATAGCCAAGTAATATGACTAAAATGGTCAAGTAATTATAATACGGGTTTAACACAAGGGTGATCCTAATGCCTCTTATCATGTAGTAAATCCTACCACACGAATGTAGTCTCACTAGCGGTCTCGGGATGTATCGCTAACGCAAGTTCTATAATCTAAATGCTACCGGTATACTCATAAGCACTAATAGTAAATGCTTTTCCTATCAAATCTAAAGGCGAACCTCACATATTTGGGTGGAAAATTTTTCTAAATGATACGGTTATGTGCTAGTCATACAATCTCCTATCCATGAGACACTTGCTATGGCTAAAGTTTCACTCCTAAATGTTGTAAAAAAATTTAAATTTGGCGCTAAAATTGCACTAACAAGTGTTTCTCATAGTTTTATTACACATCTACCATTAAACAAAACAAACTCAAGCGAAAGTGTATCTGTAAGCTATCATCATTTTACCCTCCCCTTACACTTAAGATGAACATTGTCCCCAATGTTCAAGTAAAGAATGTAAAAGTTAAATAAGTAAAAAGAATGAAATCAAATACTCCCCTGATTCGCTCGGTATGGATAATAAGGTGGCCAGGTTAAATCTTCCTCCAAGAAAATGAACAATGAAAGCTTCCCTTCCAGAAAAATAAATCATCTTCTTGTCATACATAACCTGTAAATCCTGAGAAAACAAACAAAGCAACCTCTCATAAAATCGGCGGCAATCTATATAAGTTACTAAATCCTAGAAAACAAAATAAGATATAATGCTTGTGGATTGAAGTTTACAGATTTCCTGGAGATTATAAAACTTAATAATTCAACAAAAACTTTAAAACTCCGTTAGAAAAACAAAACTGGTAAAATTTCTAGGTTTTTACACGTGACGCCGTCAAGAGTAATCTCGTGACGCCGTCAGAAGTGACCTGCAGAAATTCTTATGTTAAGTTTCCGGAAAATTTCTGGAAAAACTTATGTCCTACTTCCTGGAAAATCCTGCAAAACTTCATTATGACTCAATACAAGCATTTGACTCTAACAAATACGAATATACATGTTCACTTAATATTGTGGAGAATCATGATCGGGTTGTTTCTTAAAAACATATTTGGGGTTTCCCCTTACACTTATCTTTTGCAAAAATACTTTTAGGTGGAGTTAAGACTAGGCCAAAACAACAAAGTAAAGTATTTCCACTTTTTAGTTTGAAACATGATCTACCAACAATAAAAATAAAGCATGCATACGGAAGCAAATAACAAACAAACAAACAAAATAAAATCACACAAAGCATGAGTTGCCTCCCAAGAATTTTCTTTATTTACGAGTCTTGTAGCTAGACTCAAGGTCATGGGTTACGTTTTCCTTTCCCACTTTTGTGCCAACTCGAAACATCTAACCCAATTCTCATCACGCTTGTATTCCGGGCCTAGATTCATGCAACCCGAATAGTATGTTCGCCTCCTCTCATAATAGGCGTCATCAGTAATTCCATCTTCCTTAACCTCATAGGGTCGAATTTCATCAATTTGTAGATTCTTGATGCCCTTTAATTCTTCCTTCATGTGAGGCATCATGAAAGTGACCTTCTCTATCCCATCAGTAAACTGAGCTATCCCCTTCTCATGGTCGTGATACATCTTAGTCTCTTCAACAAAAGGTTGTCCTAAAACTACTTCTCCTAGGTGTGGATCTATAATGCCTCTAACATCTTCTAGGATTACAAAGTCGCATTGATAAGTAAAATTTCCTATAAAGATGTGTACCCCTTTAACTCTCCTGACGAAGTTACATAGCCTATTAGAATTGTAAGGGTCTTTTCTAGGGTTTAACCTTTCGTTCATTATCCAATTGTAATAGAGCCTAGACATGATATTCATGGGTGCTTTTAAGTCAATGTATGTATGCTCTCTAGACATGTACCCAATCATGCAAGGAATTTTTATGTTCTTGAAGTTATGCCTCCTAATCCATGGTGTCTTTCTATATTTTGAGGAGCAAGGATGTTGTAAAAGGAACCTGTGGTAACTCAATTCATCCGAGGTAGGAGCGAAGTCCGTAAACTCACTTTTCATTTGGAGAGGCTTAATGAATTCCTTAAATGTGTTAACTTCTTTCTTTCTTCTTTTATGTGCTATAAGCTTCTTGCTAACTTCTAATGGCGACTCTCTAAATCCATGAAGACCAAACTAGTACAAACAAAAACACGAAGAAATAAGATAGACTAAAGAAAACCTAAAAATAAAAATAAAATCTTACTAGAAAGGAATCTAGCAAGTAGACATAATAAAAAGAGATTCTAACCTAGACAATAACTATTCCTCGGGCTGCGGCGCCAAAAACTTGATGCGTGGGAATTTGCACCAGGCTTTACCTCTCAAGGGATCTTGAGAAGTTTACAACCCCCACCAGGCAGTGTACCTGATCGTTGTAGTATAGTATAGTGACAAGTACCGGGGGATTGATCGTTCAGCTAGGAATAGTGTTGCTAGGATTAGAAAACCTAAATACTAGTTCTAGAGATGAAGGATAATTATTTTTGTATTTTTATATTTTTTAGAAAGCAAGTAAATATCTCGGGTTTTAAGGATTTGGGCGGAATTAGTTGCTAGTCAACTAACCCAATACTAAAGATGCAATCAAAATAAAATACTAATAGAAATGAAAACAAAACTAAATTAACTAAGGTTGTGAGCAATAAGTGGAGAAATGTGTTTACTTAGATTTCACTACTCCCTAGATATCTTTTACACGTTAATTACTTGCTATAGTTGCGTGGATGACGGATTGTATTCCTTAATACCATTCATGGGGTGGCGCACTTAATTCCGCAATCCTATGAATGCCTACTTCACTCCTATGTCGAGCCGGCTAAGAAGCTCCTAACATGGGATCATTAGAATTTACTCATGCATTAAATACAACCAATAAAACCTAGTGCACATCAGTTCATGTTTCCTAAGACGTTCAAGCATGTTACCATTTGGAGATCTGCCAGTTTTCTTAAGCCTAACATCGAAATCATTCATCCAATACAACCATAAACAAGTAATCAACACATAATCAACATCTAGGTTTCATTAGATCTAAGTAAACACAAGATAGATCTAGCCTAGCATGGTGGAATTAAGACAAGCACAAGATATATACAACCAACACATAGACATATTGATTGAATTAGAAGAACACTTATCTCAATTACACATGTAAGGGTTCAAGGGCTGAAAACCCTTGAAAAACCTATAAAATTAGTAATAGGTTCGGCCTTAGGGTTTCTCCAAACTTGTTTCTCCTGATGAATAAAAATTAGAAAACTATATATATAAAACTGAGGCTGACGACGTCAAGACCAAATAGGTGACGCCGTCATCTCGCCGCCAAAAGAATTCTCGGACTGCCTTGATCTACATCTGACGCCGTCATGTATTAGCTTTTTCCAGGCCGTCACTGCTTTTACTCTTGACGCTCTTCCTTGTGATGCCTTCATTTTTGTACTGGGTCGTCATGAAAATTACTCTTGACGCCGTCAGGGAATTGTTCTTGACGCCGTCACCTACTGTTCCCAGCTTGAAAAATTAAGACTTTGCCGTTTTCTTCACTTTTATGCTCCAAAAACGTCCAAAATGCATTCTTTTCCAGAATTTACTCCCAAAGTACCTAAAATCACAAAAGAAACTATTTAGGGTAATATTTGATCAAATAAATTCAATTCCGGGCTTAAATGACCCCCTAAAAGTGGTTCATTTTTCGCCTCATCATATAAGCATCTAACATTTTTGGCGTACCAATCAATGTGGCTAGGAGACTAAGACCATCATCAGAGAATAGAGCAAGAGGAACATCATGGAATTTAACCCACACCGGAATGTTGATCAAATCCTCTTTGAGGATATCAGTGTTTAAAGTCCAATTATTAAGGATTATCACATTCCTAATCATCCACGGGCCGTTCTCAAGTACATCTTCAACACCTTTCTGAGAGGTAAACTTAAAGAAGCCCTTCATATCTTCAACACCTTTCTGTGTGCTAGTTTTATCAATAATCATTTATTCTTCCGAAAGCTTTTGGGTTATGATATCTTTCCTTTGATATGATATGCATTTTAAGCTTGATATACCATTAGTAAAATATGATATGTTGTAAGTTTCAATCCTCTTTGGTGCAAACCACTTTAAAATTACATGCAACCTTTTGTAAGAAAACGGCTTGATTGACCTGGTATAAAATGTGTAGCAACATAATAGATTAGTCGGCCAAAGAGAATAAAAGAGAAGAATGTGGATATATCTTATATATGCAATTTTACATCTTTGAATATATATATATATATATATATATATATATATATATATATATATATATATATATATATATATATATATATATATATATATATATGCAAATCCCCCAGTATTGAGGTAGATATCTTGAAGGTTATTTCATGTATTTTTGGCAGGTAGCTTTTAAAAGTGTTTTGGATCGTATAACATTTAATATTAATGATATTTATAACTGAGATTTAGTATGGCAATGAGCGTCCAATGTTTTGTTTTTATAGACGTTAAATGTTTAGCGCTATAGAGTTCAGTTCACATCTTTTATATTTTATAATCACAAATACAAATATGTTATCAAACACTTCTATATAATAATCATCTACTGTTGTTAACCGTTAATTTCGTCAAACATATCCAACACAACATAAAAAAATATGTTTATGCATATAAGAAAACCGAAGTATCTCGCATACGATTCGTGCATCAACTTTTATTGAAACAGTTGAAATTTTTTTTTGCCATCCAAATATGTATATGTGTTTATCCACAAAAGGTTTAGATTGGCGGGGGCATCCTGATCTCGGGTGTCTTTTTAGTACCAGCCATTGTCTACCCCATAAGGAATAGCTCCGGACAACTCTCCTGGACTAGTGGGGCACCAACTGGAGTGAGCCGAGACTCTCGGACTCCTGAAGTCTTATCCACAAAATCTCTTCAGTGAGCCAATAGGTTTTGCGGAGGTGGACACCTATCTGAAAGCAAAGTGCTAGGGATGAGATTCAAACCCGAGTCTATTGACTAAAGAATGAAAGTCCTACCCACTGGATCAATGCCCCAGTAGTATGTGTATGTGTTTATATATCAGTTTCCGAAAGTGATATGATGAATTACGACAATAATATGGAAAACATTACTCCCTCCATCATATAAAAATTGTTCACCTTACCAATTATGTTTGTCACAAAATAAATGTTCAGTTTTTATATATGTACAATAATTATAACCGGTAATTACTAGTTTTCCTAGTTTACCCTTATAATCAAAACTTTCATTAATTACTCATTTCTAATTTATATATTGACCATAAAGATAACATGATTTTTTATCAATCAAAACTAGTATTAAGTACACATATAATAATTTGTACATTTGTGTACACTATTTTTGTGACATAGGGATTATTATATATATCCTCGAAATTATCAAAGTGTAGCGAAAAGCCAGGTATAACAAGATGATATATCAAATTACAAATCATGCATAGGTGACTATGGCAGTATAAAATTAGTAGCAACGTGATTTACTAATTTATTTAAAGTTTTTATTGCCTTATTAGTCTACTTTAAAACCTTTGGACATTGAGTTGAAACATCAACCATATATGTGTATTTGTTCTTCCATTAGTAATGGCTTCTATTCTCAAATCCTCAATTACAGTTACCAAAATACTCTTTGTTGTTGCGTCATCTATAATTACCTTGTTCACTTTTTTCTCGTTTTCAAACCGGTCTTATTTCCTCCAAAGTGACAGAAACACAATTCATGTCACGACACAGTCACGCTCGTTACAAGTTGACCCTACTAACATTTCTCACGTCGTTTTTGGACTTGTAGGAACGACAAAGGCATGGCACTATCGGAAACCATATATTGAATCATGGTGGAGACCAAACATAACTCGTGGCTACCTATACCTTGACACAGCCCCTACTAACGATCTCCTTCCATGGTCGCTAAACTCTCCACCTTATCGTATTTCAGATGATAATACAAAGTTATTGGATAAAACAAAGCATGTTGCACCAGTTATGGTTCGGATGGTTCATGCCGTGATCGAGGTTTTTAGAGAAGAAAGGGAAGGGGTAAGATGGTACGTCATGGGAGATGACGACTCGATCTTTTTTGTTGACAATATGGTTGATGTTTTGGCAGAATATGATCATACTAAATACATATATATTGGTGGTCATTCTGAGTGTATATCCTCGAATCAAATATATTCGTATGATATGGGATTTGGAGGAGCAGGACTTATAATGAGTTATCCCTTGGCAAAAATGGTACAGAAAAACATTGAAGATTGTTTTGCAAGGTACCCATATTTAAACAGTGCCGATAAAATTTTAATGACTTGTGTCAATGATTTTGGAGTATCATTAACTTCTCATCAAGGTCTTCATCAGGTACACTATTCATGAAACCTTTTTTCTGGAACTTAAAATACAGATATACATTTGTTACGCATCTGACTCATTAGCTCTTATATACGCATAATTGGCTGATGGATCGCAAGAGTTAACTTTGATAACGCTAGAACTAGTTATGACACTTCAGTATCAAACACTACTCGGTCTTAAGGTTAAAACGGCAAGACTATTCAAAACACTTTTTACACATTGACCTATTTTTGAAGTAAAAGGGACTTTTTTTTTTTTGCTGTATAAATTTTAAAAGGCATTGTATACATAAACTCATACGATATTTAAGTTGCAAGTATTTGCAATCGTCACTATGTAACTGCTTTTAATATAAAAATGTGATGTGGATGTGCGAAAACAAGTTGTGAAAATCTAATGGAAATTTTACAGATCGATTTGCATGGAGATATATCTGGATTTCTGGCTTCACATCCAAAAGCGCCATTGCTTTCCCTCCATCATCCACAACAAGTTGATCCACTATTTCGTTCAATGGACCGTGCTGGATCTATAAAACACCTCATGAAAGCTGCAAATGTGGATCAATCTCGTATGTTACAACAAACTATTTGCTATCAAAGAAAATCAAATTGGTCTTTTTCTATCTCATGGGGTTATTCTGTTCACATTTATGAAAATATCATCCCTCGAAGCATCTTAAAAATCCCACTTGAGACATTCAAACCATGGTATTTAAATTCTCATCATCCTTTCTACATCTTCAACACGAGACCAGTTTTAGACGATCCATGTGTAGCTCCTCATGTGTTCTCATTTGAATCAGTAAAGATCAATAAAAAAGAGATTCTAACTTACTATCAACGTGTTGATCCACGTGGGTTGCCAGCTTGTGGATTAGTAGGCAATCATTCTGCAAATTTGGTCACCAGGATCATAGTTTTTTCACCAGTGAGAAAACCCAATCTAGTATGTTGACAACGTAGATCATTTTTAGCTTTATTCCCAATGCTGTTTGATCGCATTACTAATATTTTTAAGTTTTCATTTGTTATAGAACGGAAAAACAGAATGTTGCGACGTGATTAATACAAATGATGTGAGGGTGGCAAAGCTAATACTGAGAGACTGTTTGGACGACGAGTTAATTGCTTGACATATGGAAGCACCTGTTGGTTAGATTTAGATCTAACCATGACATTTTCAAGTTGATGATTTTAATTTACTTATGTTAAAAATAGGTGTAATTTGAGGATACATGTGTACAATCGATCATGTGATTAATGTTAATGTCAACCGTTTATAATTATAATTACTTTTAGAACTCGTGTACAGGGTTTGAGCAAATAGTATAACGGGTATGGGAGTTGATACTCCCATCACATTTTTTGATGGAAATACCCCAATTCTGCACTGCAGCGTTGTACGGTACAATACTGTAATGCACAAGTTGTGGTGCAAGCATAAAAAAATGTGGTGAGAGTATCAACTCTCTATTTCAATAGCTTTGTTTTTAAGTTAAATATTGTGACAAGAGTTAAATGCATTTTTGGTCCTTGTGGTATGGCCAAATTACAAATTTGGTCCCTAAAACTTTGAAAGCCACCAGACGTCCCCATTATCAAGTTCCATGTCATTTTTGATCCCTGAGCCCACACACCGTTACTGCTGCTCCGTTAGTCACCCCATGTGCGTTGCACACGAGTTTTTTTTTTTTTTTTTTTTCACTCACTAAAATACACTGACCCCTAAATCTAATTTTTATATAAATAATCACCCCACCGTGTTAAATATTTCCTCCAAATCAATCCCAATACCTAATTTAAAAATAAACTCTAACCCTAATTAGTTCCTTCACAAAAATGGTCTATTGTCACTGTGGTCTGCGTGTAAGAATTCGAACATCAGAGACTCCATTGAACCCTGCAAGAATTCAAATACCCCAAGTTTTCAATTGATTGATTTTTTTCATCTCTTTTAATAGTGATTGATTAAAACAATGATTAAATCGGGGGTTAGTGTATTTTAGTGAGTGAAAGGATAAAAATACCCTCGTGTGCCACACATGGGGTGACTAACGGAGCAGCAGTAATGGCATGCGGGCCCAGGAACCAAAAATGCAACCGAAACTTGAAAATGGGGACGTATAATGCACTTTCAAAGTTTTAGGGACCAAATCTGCAGTTAGGCCATACCATAGGGACCAAAAATGCAATTAACTCTTGTGACAATTTATAAATCCATAGTTTTGTAATAATTAAGGTTAGTCTTTTAAAATTATATTAAATTTCTAATACTTATACAGTTATAATAGCATGAGTTTTTGCATAATTTTTTCATTATTTGTTAATATCGATTGATATTTTTGTTGCATGCATGATTTGACTTATTTAACTAGCATGATTTTTAGGTTAATCTTGTTTAAATTTAGAGTAAACTGCATAAATGGTCACTGTTGTTTGTTGAGTATTACAGATTCAGCCCATTTTTTGTTTTCGTATCATATTTGTAGCTTTAACACGTCTCGGATTCAATTCTGTTTACCTAATTATGTTAAATTCAGCCATTAAATCAAGTGAATACCTAAAATAGCCCCACAATGATCCCATATTTTTATTATTATACTTGTAACTCAAAATAAATACAAACACCCCTATTTATCTTTTATCACACTTTTTTTTGAATGACTTTTATCACGCTTAGAGCACTAGATATGGGCTCATTGCCCTTCGCCATAGTGACCTGGCAATCACGCCGAGCCTCGCCACGATACCGGTCAATCTCGCGAAGCCTCACCATTGACCAGCTCGTCGTGCAGACGACGAACCCAAATAATGACATTCTTACCGTTTGTGGGGCCCAAGTTTGATACTCAAATGGTAATATAACCGTATCTTAAAAAAAAAAAAAAAAAAAAAAAAAAAAAAAAAAAAAAAAAAACGCTATTTAAATACTATAAATAGCTTATCATTACACACTATTTTTCTCACACAATTCTAAACCAAAAAATGTCATTACTTTCTATATCTCAACATAAAAAAATGTCTCAAAGTCCAAACGAGGGCGTGTATTTTATGAATCTTCTCACCTCAAACCAACAACAATACGGGAGTTCTTCAAACCTGTCTAGCCCATCTCATAAAATGCTAACTCCTCCTCCTACAAATTTCTACATATGGTACGCAATTGACACCCGAGGCAATTTACCAAAATCAACAATATGCGTTTCAAGGATTCGCAAATTTCCACCTACAACGATTTTCGGCACCACAGCTTTTTAACCTACAAGGATCACAACCACCATCACAGTTTCAATCTCAACCATTAAATTCACAATGCAAAGTACCACAACCTTGTGAACCGTCCAAATCTCGAGGGAAAAAATGGCAAAAAAAAAAACAAAAAAAAAGTCGTGAATTTGGACGCAGACGATGATGGTGACATAGAGGAACTGACATATTTGAATACTCGTTGGACTTAAGGATGAAGAAAAGTTGCTAGTGGAAATTTGGGTAGAAGTTTCCCAAGAAAAAGATATCGGAAATGACCGTTCAGATGAGTTCTTTTGGAACCAGATTTTGGAGATGTTCAACAGTCAGTCTGACTGTGACAATCGTAGCAAAAATATGCTCACGGGTAAATGGACAAGGATTAACGATGATCGTCAAAAATTGAACTATGTTTACAAACATTTGCAGCTTATAAGCGGAGAAAATGACATTGATCATCTCAAGAATACAAAGATCAATTTGGAGCAAGTCGACGTTTGGAAGGTTTTGAGAAAGTACCCCAAATTGGATGCCGAGAACCCGATTGATATTTCATGTATTGAGGATATATTCGGCCTTGACAAACGACCTCGTCTCGACAGCGCCAAAAATTGTCGAGCTTCAAAGAAAGCCAAGTCGACGGATACGTCGAGCGCCAGGGGGAGCTCCGAAGGGATTCAATCGAGTTCTTTTTGGGACATTTATCATATACTTATTCGCGCAAAGCCAAAGTTTAAACGTCAGCGTATGAGGCAAGGAGGAAGAAACAAATGGGGTACTTGGAGATGGAAGAGTTGAAGTTTCTCATGCTTGATCCCGATCAGACCACACCGGCAAAAGCCGCTTTCATTCACATGAAACAAGATGAAATCATGAAGAAACATCAGCGCGATGAGTAAAATTCTTAAGTTTCATATTAGTAATATTTGTTGTATTTTTTTTTCCGTATCGTTATTTTAAGTTGCGTCTACTTTTAAGATGTTGTAATGTATTTTTAATTTTAATGAAATGTAGTTTATTTGGAAAATTGAATAAAAAAATAAAATAGAAAGTGGTAGGACCTAAATGAGTAAGTTGTGCTTAGTTGCGAAGGAGGGTGGTGAAGAAGGGGGTTAGTTATGGTGATGTGACACCCTGTGGGACCCAAATGAGTAACTTTACCTGCTCGCTACACCTAGAGCTCTTACAAAGTCAAATATCCAGACACTCTTTTTCTATTCACCTTCTCCAACAAATTCAAACCAACCCACCAACTCCTACGACCTACGCCAACAAATATCTCACTTCTTTCCACATCATTTTTCATAACGACCTTATTTTATCCATCAAACTTACATTAACCCATCTTAGCCACCCCAAACAAACACCCATTTTTTTCACATGCAAATTTCTGCCTCTTACCACAACCCGATAAACACACAACACACACCAATAAAAAAAAACCCCATATAAAAATGTTTCCATACTATAAAACCCTCATTCTTATCATCAAATCTTAAACAACACTTTAGAATCTTATAACCCAAATCTTTTATGTAATATGACATTTTCAACCCAATTCATCTTCTCCACGAACAAAATAAACACTCGCTCATGTGGTAGTCTAATCTTGGTGTGTATGGGTGAGAGGTTATGGTGGTGGGGTTGTGCTGATGGTGAATGTGATGGTATGGTTGTGGGCTACAAATGGTGATAGTGTAGTGGAGGATGTAGCCGGTGGTTGTGGCAGGCGGCGGTGGTGGTGGCCAACAGATGTTTTTGGGAGAGAGTGTGAATTTAGAGAGGGAAATTATGAGTGTGAGAAAAAATAAGTTTGAGTAGAGATATTTTTGGTTATGTTATACGTACCCCTCTGGTCCACCTGAAAAGGGGTTAAAAGTACAAAGATTGTTTATGTCCATTCAGTTTATAGTCCAACACCAGTTTTTACCAGTTTCTATTTCATACTTTTTGCCAGTTTAATATTTTTGACTGGTTAAACTTTATATTTTTTATTCCATACTTTTAGGTTTATAGTTTTATAATATAAATAAAATTAAAAAAATAATAATAAAAAAATAAAAACCAAAAAAAGTAGGGGTACCATTTTTATTTTTTGGAGGTCCTTATAACCACTCCCTTTTTGTTTATGTGTTGGTGGTGTATTGTGTACCTACATGTTGTATTTTGTAAGAAAAGTGAAAGACAAAAATACCCCTACATTAAATGGTCACATTAGGGCAAACTAACAGAATAATGGAAATTGGTCAGGATCCAAGACAGGTTAAGGCCATAGTGACCGGATCCAATATAATGAAGAATGGATTGAATTTGTAATACATGACAAAACCACAAGGACCATTTATGTAGAATACTCTTAAATTTAATCATTGATATCATATGCTGGATATTATATGTGTTTAAGAACACATAATCATCCTTAAAAAAATTTATGCCAATTATATGTAGAATCTCATTTATTTATTTACATCTCACAGTGATGTGTGAGTTTGTGTCTTCATTTCGATATTTATACTTCTATTAATAATAATTTAAACTGATTTTTAAACCCATGCGTGAGTTAAACTTATTAAGAGCAATAAAAGAGTCGTCCGTATATGTATAATCTCAGGTATTTATTTACATGTCATATTAACTCATGATTTCTTTTTATATTTATAATTCTGTGCAAATACATTAGATTAATATATATTGATAATAATATTTACAAATAACAACATATTTGTGAAAAACTAGAAGGGGGTTGAATAGTTTTACGTTGATTTAGATTATAAAAACTTTTGTTTTCAAAAACTTCGGTTCTAGTTTATGTGAAATTCAACACTTGCACTATATGAACAATTTAATCTTAACAAACTAAGCAAATATAATGTAAATATGAAAGTAATGAAAAGATAGAGTTAGAAAGATCAAACCACAATACAAGGATTTATAGTGGTTCGGCTACGAAGCTCCTCTTCGCCCTACTTCACTCCCCGAGTCTCTTACTTGAGAGTTTTCTTCACTATGTCAACAAACTCTCTTGTGGCAGAGAAACCTTACACAACTTTTGCTTACACCAATTTACGACACTAAGCTAAATGTCGAGTTCTAATAGTAGCTAGAACCAATCTCACAACTTCTTCACAACTTGGCACGCCTTCTTCACAACTTGTACACACCACTACTACTTCACAACTTCTCACTACTTCACTACTTCTTCTTCACACCACTACTTTTACTATACCTAATTACACACCCACCTAAATCTATTTATTATAAGCACTACACAACTTTACAATTAATTTACACAAGCTACACAACCAATCTTTAAACTTCTTGATTTGAAATGGAAGAAGTATTCTTCTCTTGCACTTTTGAATGATGAGGGATTTGATCACTTGAAACAAGAAATTATAATCTTATGATCAAAGGATTTAGGAAGATGATTTGAGAGGATTTGGACAAAAAAATTTCGTGCGAAAGGTGAGAAAAAATGCAGGAATGAACCTGTATTTATAGGCAAAGAACCTTGGTCACAGGAGCGTACCGACCCTCTTAAATGGTGGCCGGCCCCCTTAAAATTAAGGGGGCCGCCCTCTTGTAACGGCCAGTTTCTTTGTCTTTTTCTAGGGAAAGTTTATTTAGTGAAAATCTAACTGATTTTGGTTAAAAATTTGAATTCATATATTTATTATTAATTAAACATTTTCCTTTAATTACCAAAAGTGTTTTTCTAAATATATAAAATGTTTATATCATTTTATAAACTTTGTAATAATTAAATAAACCTTCCTTTGATCATAAAATGTATTAGGTAATTCTTTATTCATACCTTAAGTGATTTAGTTGGATGAAATAATATTTTGTAACAAAATACACGTTTACGTAATAATTTTAAGTTTAATGATTTAACATTTTGTGATCGTCAAAACGTAGGGATATCAAGAAATATTAATAACATTTTTATGAATTATTTATATCAACAATCTCCCCGTTTTTGATGATTCTAAAATCAAAACTCATTAAATCAAAAATTAATATGTACACAAGTATTTAGTGAGTTTATATCATTTTCCCCCCTTTTTGTTAATATCAAAAAGGTTATCCCGGCGATGTTAGAGCTCCCCCTCGATGTGTACTCCCCCTCGTTTTAAGGTTATAAGACAATTCGAGATATGAAATGCTTACAAAAATATTTAGAATACACAATATATTTGATGCATGCAACAAATATATAAGTATCACAAGCAATTAGAGCATGAAAAGATCATTTCTACTAAATGATAATATGGTTACAAGCAAAATGCATCCAAGATGCATAAACAAGTTATCCAATAAACTAATGACCTAAGGGCTTACAAGCATACATAATAACACAAACAAGCAACCAAAGCTCCAAAAAAAATGTTTTTCCTAGAGCTTGCCATCAAAATGGTTGACACAATTTTATTTTCCAAACATGAAGCATGCTTAGTTTGAGGGAAGCAATGTTGTAGGTAGAGATCATGGTGTTGATGGAGGTATGTTTGATGTTGGTGGAGGTGGAGGTGGAGGTGTGGTTGATGTTGGTGGTGGTGGTGGTGGAGATGTGGATGTTGTTGGTGGAGGTTAAGGGAATAAGCTTTCAATATATGAAAACATATAGTGAATTTCATCTCTTAGCCCAAAGATTATGGTGCGGTTATGGATGCAACAAAGGCAAGTATCTCCATGAGCTTCAAGTAGGCTCCATGGGATGGGATTGAAGTTTGGTGGGTTGATTGGTGATGGTGAAAATTGTGTATCAAAAGGTGTGATGGGTGATAATGAAATGGTGATGTCTAAAGATGCATTTTCAATAGGTGGTGGTGGTGGAACTCTTGGTGGAGGTGACAAGTGGGTGTTGATATAGTCCTTGATTGATGATGATGATGATGGTATTGAGGAGGTAGAGGTTCCATGAGTTGATGGTGTTTTTGAAGGTGCATTTGGAGCACTTGGAGATGAACATTGAGGTGGTAGTGATGAAGTGGTGTTATATTCATTAGTAAGGTCAATGAAGAGTTGTTTTGGTGGTATGACGGCAAGTTTTTGTTTCTGGGCTTTGTTGGAGATGGTGGTTTTTGGTGATGACCTGGTGATTTGCTTAAGTTTCTTGAATGTGATGATTATGGATTGTAAATGAAAGGTGTATGGGGGTTTTATAGCATGAAAACATGTTTAGAAAAGGAATTAACTTGAAAATACATGGTTAGATTCTAAATTCAGTTTAGCTTTTAAGGGAAATGGTTGCTGGGACTGGCAAAAGGAGTCACAAGGTGCGAAAGAAAACAGTATAAAAACTGTTCCAGATGGCCAGTCCCCTTAATTCTTGGCCGGCCCCTTTAAAATTAAAGGGGCCGCCCTTTATAATTAAGGGGGCCGCCCATCTGGTGAATTATCAGGCAACCAAATTACATTTTTTTCTTCTAAAAATGGTTTATTTTTGTTTTGTGTTTGCAGCAAGCTCTATTGGAACACTTCATATTAGTCTTGGTCTATTACAAAAGCAAGTAATTCATATATAATCATATATTAATCATGCAAACATATAACAGATTCAAAGAGACATACATGCATATAAGTAGAACAACTAGTAATAATAAGTCATCAAAGTTATAGTTTTAAAGTACCATAATCCATAGCAAGACATAAACATTTTCAAATACACATCGGAAATATAGCACATAAGTGTCAATTATTCAAATAACACAAAATACTAATTGTTCAAAAAACATAAGCATCCAAAGCTAATACAACGCTCCTCATTACTTCTTCTTCTTTCGGAACAATCCTCCAAGCGTCTTGGCAATAGACTTGAAGCCTCCTCGCATCTCTTCATGCATCGTTTGCGTTTGGTTGAGTAACTTGGTTTGTCTCTCAAATAGTACTTGGTTGGTTTGAGAGGAAGGAGAGGGTACTTGGTAATCGGTATAGTCAAGATCCTCCAAGTCATCAACAAACGTATTGGGAGAGAGGGCACGATGAATGTATTCATCCTCTTCATTATCCGCTTGACGAGATGATGAGCCATGGAAACTATGACGACGAGATTTACCCTTATCACTACGAGGTTTACGGGCTTGTTTTAGAACGAGAGGACGTAAAGTTGGATAGATGGGTTGATAGATACTACCATCAAGATCAAGATAGTTTTGGATGACATGATGATAGAGACGAGTGAGGAACATACCATACGGAAGATTAGCCTTAGGAGTAGCTCTTGCACATTCAATACGCTTGATAAAGAAATAAGCCAAATTGTAAGGTTGTTTGGCAACCACACAATACAACATGTGAGCGAGGCAAGCCGGGAGATGGTCACAGTGGCCTCCGGTACCGAACGCATTCTCGCGAATGAGTTCTTCCCAACGCTTCATGTCGGGGCTTAATTCTTTGAGTAGAATTTGGTTTTCAAAAATATTGACATTTTTGGACTTGATTTTGCGAGTGGTAGTTTCACGAGCTAGCCCAAGCATTTGACGAATTTCTCTGAGAGAAGGAATTTCGGAGAAATAAGGACCAAAGGTTGGACGAAAACGTTGAAGAACACCAAGATCCAGTTCATTGGTGAATACGGATTGACCGGTAAAAGGAATTTGAAGAATTTGACCGAATTGTGCAAGATCAAGAGTTATAAATTCATTTTGGATCATGAATGAGATGAGAATGGAACCAAATTCATCGGTTTGGACCGTGACTTGACTATAGAAGTCGAGAATGAAACGAGGGATGATGGGTTCATTGATTTGGTAAAGACATTCGAATCGAACATTTGAAAATAAACGTTCAATGAAATCGGATTGATAGTAAGCTTGATCTACGACACGATCTTCATGAATGTTTCTATCCTCAATTTGACGATAGATACGTGCAATGGAAGGAGAGGTGGTGGGAAGTTGAGAGACTTTGGGAATATAGTTTTTGGTTTGGCAAATATCTTCGGTAATGACTTTGGGCATTTTTACCTAAACACAATAACAATAAGATAAAATTAAAATAAAGTTAATGTTAAAATGTGATGCATATGTTGTCATGACATATGTGGAACGTAAACATACTTCGACTCTAAGACCATAAACCTAAGAAGTAGTTTACTGTGTCCCTTATTTTTATTTTTAACTCGTTATAGATATATTTTACGACGTTTAGAAAGTAGTTATGGAATAACCCAAACGCCCCTTTAAGCATCTTAATATATCTTGAAACTTTGCTACATATACATTAGATTGTATAACTAGCTATTTCTTACGAGTTTCTTATGCAAGTGATTTGTTTTGAAAAAGATAATTTAGATTTTGACTAAAAAATGTAGTTTTCTAAGTTAAACCAAACGCTCCCTTATTAAAAAAATTTGCTACTAAAATGTCTATATATATATATATATATATATATATATATATATATATATATATATATATATATATATATATATATATATATATATATATATATATGTATGAATTATATATCTTGATAACTCTAAATTACTAGTTTTATGTTTATAATCTTGACATTATGTTATAAAAATTATATCGACTTAATTTTGATAACTTTTGGACATAATCCAAACACCCTCTTATCGTATATAGAATTATTTTCAATGTTTTGAAACTTATATTTTCATGATTAATAAGTTGTAAAAACACAATGTGATTAGTTTTAACAAGTTTTTATAGCATTATTCAACAATGTGTTTAAGAAAAATTTTGAAAAGGAGTGTATGAACTTTTTGAAAAATTTTAGTAAGAGGGCTTGTGATTTTTGGGTTTTAGGTCATGTTTGGCAACAAGCGGTAAGGAAGCATTTAGGAGCGACAAGCGGTAAGCGGTAAGCATTTAGATGAAAAGCTTGTTTGGCCACATCTCTAATAGCGGTTGAAACTATCCTAACCGCTCCAAAATGAAATGCTTCTTGAATCAGCTTTCCAGAATTGATTCAAGCGTTTAGATACTGAAATTACATATATACCCCCATTTGTTTAATCATTTATTTTATTTTAATGTGTATATGACCTTTTTCGTAATTTTACACATTATAATTACTGCTACAGCTACGTTACCAAACATGTTTTTTAAATAAACTACTACTTACTGCTTACAGCTTACTGCTACTGCTACTGCTACTGCTACATGTCGCTAAACATAGCCTTAGTGTTAATTAAGCATTCTAATCCTACGGGGAGCATTTAATTATGCAAATCATATACTCAATTGAAAGAAAAAAATGAAATTGAAGAAATTAAAATAAAATGCCTAATTGTGATTATGACCAAAATTTGATGAAATTAGATGAAATGTGTTATGAAAAACTTACAATACTTGTTGCTAATCGTGTTATAATTATTTGCCCCTTGCGAATCGAGCTAAATTGGGTGATTTGGAAGTGGATTTTTGATGGTTTTGGGTTTTGGTTTCGTTCACAGCAGCAAGAATGAGAAGGAGATGTAAAAAATGGAGTGTTTGGTATGGAGTTAAAGTTAGAAAAATCTGGAGAGAGGATCAGTTGGCCGGCCCCCTTAAACATTAAGGGGGCCGCCCTTTATTTGGCTGCCGGTCCCCTTAAATATAAGGGGGCCGCCCGCCCAAAACTTGAATTTTTTTTCGCAGCGTTGTTTCTGGAAAAGAATTATATATATATATATATATATATATATATATATATATATATATATATATATATATATATATATATATATATATATATATATATATATATATATATATATATAATATATATATAGATTTATATTTAATCAAAAATACGTTGGAAAGTATTCGCACAAAAGGAATTACTTGACATTTTGTTAACTAAAATTTTCTTGATAATTTTGGATAAAATTAATCAAGCTGTCAAGTCGACGAGGAAATTTTGGAAGGTATATATGTAAGTGTGTGTGTGTGTGTATATATATATATATATATATATATATATATATATATAATATGTGTTTATAAGACGAGAATATGAGAAGGAGACGAGCGCAAAAGACGACGGGAGTTTGTTTTATCTATAGATTGATCAACTTATTTCTCTACATCAACATGAGTATCTTTGAACGTTAAAGTTCAAGAAGGCCAAAAGAGGGGGGGGGGGGGGGGGGGGGAAATGTTCGTAAACGAATAATTTCTAGTTCTAGAAAATCAACTAATAAGTTTTCTAGGTTATATATACGTATAGTATGTTTAACATTAATATATATATATATATATATATATATATATATATATATATATATATATATATATATATATATATATATATATATATATATATATATATATATATATATATATATATATATTTATTGATGGATCTAAACACCTTGATCTGTGTTAGAATGATACTTTGAGATATACCACTATATATGCGGAATCTACTTAGTAATACTTAGAAGGTTTGTATGTGAATGAAACAGTTATATGTGAATGAGAAGAATGTATAAATCAAACTGTTATCTCCAATATTAATAATAATAATAATACGAGTGATCTTTGTATCACTAGGGTTACAACTTTAACCTAGGATCCCCTTTAAGAAAAACGTAAGCTATAAGAAAAACGTATATCTAACTTTAACCTAGGATCTCCTTTTATAGCACAAGGAGTCATCTTCTACAAGATACGTATAAAGATAATAGAATAAGATATTCACTAAATCTATTATATACTTATCAATACAAGTTTCCTAACAGCAGTGGTAATAATATGTACTAGCAGTGGTAATGAGTTTCCACTGCTAGTGCATTCTTCAGCAGTTGTAATCTTCATACTAGTCATGGTAACTGTTAATGTAATTCCCAACAATCCTCCCCTAAACTTATGATTATCATGTAAATCAATAAGTTTCTTCAAGTAGTCAGCATATATATGTGTGGATATGGGAATTCTTCCAAACACTTATCTTCTTTTTCTCAATTCCTTGTCAGCCTTCACACTTTGATCATAAATCCTCTGTAGCAAATCTTCTATGATTTCACTTCTTTCCCAACATCTGAGCTTAACTGACATCATAACAGTGAGAACACCTGCTCTCAATGGATATTCTTTTTCAGCTAACATAAACACATCAACTCCATCTTGAGTAGAAACATGATGTACAGCACTTGAATCATAGAATTTCCACAGAGTATTCATATTATTAGCTTCAAATCTCCAATACCTGTCACTAGGGTCAGGTTCATATAATCTTCTGAAGTGAACCCACAACTCTTGAGCTTTGACATCAACAAGTTTATCTTTCTTGAACTGATCTTGTATTATCCTCCACAAAGTATCCAAATCTTCTCTATCACAAGATCTAACAACATCTTAAAAATCTCTGCAAATACTTGTGACATTGCCAGTTCTGATAATCTTCCATGCAACACCAAAATCATCAGAATAAATTTCTCAACCAACTACTGGATATCTTTCCTGTAAAGGCTCTACATTCAGCACATCAGTTTCAATAAACACCATATTTGTAACTTGTTCTTCAGTTAACTTGATGACACCTTCCATTGCTTGAGATAACTTCTGAGTCTTCAATTTCTTAGCATCTTTGGATTCAAGACTCACACCTAACCTTTTTGACTTCATAGCTTCAGGTTCTTTATACATAGGAATGAAATTACTATCCTGCCTTTTAACCCTGTAATAAATTCCTTCAACCTGATCATGTGACATTCCTTTAAAATGTGCCGTATTCCAATTGCCAACATGACAGCAATAGGTCTTCATCTCAGCAATAATCTGTGCCTCCATGAAACTTGCAATCTCTTCCTCCTCTTGCTTTTTCTTCTTTGCAACTTCAACTACTTCTAATTCTAGTGCCAAGTTTGCATCATAATCTATCTGAGCTTGTTCTTTCTTTGAAATCTTCTTTGACTGTTGCTCAGATGATTCATCAACAATGTGAACTTTTCCTTTTTTCCATTCTCTTTCTTTGAAATTCTGCATAAGCAACATCCACTACATCTTTATTTGTTTCCACTGTGTCTTTATGAGTTTCAACTGCTTCAGCAAAAACGTCCTTAGATCCCACTGCTTCATCTTCCTTCTCTTGAACATTATCAAAATCATCAAGCTCAGCAAATTCTTGTTCAAAATTAAGTCTCCTCCCCTTAAACTCTGCATCAGTTTTAATCCTCCCCTGTTTGGAAGAATCTTCCAAATCTTCACTGAAGTAAGGTGAGTCGTGATCATGGGGTGAAGAAGAAGATGATAGCACGAGGTTGGCAGATCTGTGCTTCTTTAGACTCTCAACTTCTTCCTGTAAACTCTTGATCTCTGCTTTCATCTGGGTAAGCTCTGTGGCATGTTCTTGCTTAGTCTTTGCCAGGTCTTTCTCCAGAGCTTTAACTTGCTTGACTAAATTGGTACAAAGTTCCATCAATTCATTTGGTTGCACACTTCCCTCAACACTTCCAACTGTGTTACCTATTGGGAGAGGTGAATCATAGGGCATTGATTCAGGCTCTTCTCTAGTTGGACTAGAATGAAGCCTTGAACCACCACTGCTTGTTCCTAAACCAAAAGGCTCAGCAACATGCAATGTTGTAATGGGAGGAGGTGTCTGTTTGTGCCTCCTCTCATATGTGTAAGTAACAGCAGGGGTGTGTTGAATAGGTGGAACAACAATAGAGGGTGTGTGATGGGATACAACTGGGATGGTTGCATCTTCACCCTGTACCTGTGAAATCTTTTATAGCATTTCAGGAAAAAGTGGTTTAACCTCCCCATTCCAAAGTTATGAAGCCTGACACATATTTTGAAAAACTTTTGGCTTAAGGCAGGGGGTTGGATAAACTCTTTTGTGTGTTTGCAGTTGAAATTCATTTAGCACTACTTGCACAAACCTTGGATAAATCAAAAATTTATATGAACTCTTTACATTGCCCTTCATATTATTGAAAATAAACTTTGAAAAATTGAAGGTCCTATTAGTTGCCAAACAAACCAAAGGGTAAGCCATGGTTGATGCAAATTGCTCATAAGAAGTTTTCATAGGACTTAGACAATGTAAAAGAGTATGTATGAAAAATCTCCAATGGGGACAAAAACATCCTTTTCTGCAAGTAACTTTTTGATCAGATGTATCATACCCCATGGAAGCAATATATTTGAAAAATATCTGAATTGGGTAATGTGGTGATACCATTGAGATCATTCAATTGGAGAATTCTCCTTAAGGATGACTCAGTAACATCAATAGTTACCCCATCCACTGTGGCTCTAAGAGCTTCCACAGATTCTTGTGTGTCTCTCTGTTCAATAGTTATGGACTCCACAGTGTTCCAGAACTGTTTGATATGAGAAACATAGATTGTATGATTGACAGTTAAGGCATACCTTATATGGGTAGTATTGAGAAAATCCACAATCTGAGGGAAAACAGGGCTACTCTTTTCGTTTGACTTTTGTAAATAGGCCACTTGGTTGTGCTCCTCAGCAAAGTTTAGAATCGCCATAATTTTGTGAGAGAGAGATAAAAGTGTTAGTAATCGTGAATAAGAATTAATCCGTATGAGGAAGAATATATACTAATAGGGTTTTGAGAATAATGCGGAATTTGAATTATCTTTAGAATGAATTTATCTTTGGGAAAAGAATAAATTAAAATTGGTAACTGGATAATTCACAAAAAGTTACCCTATTAATAAGGAAACACGGTTATTTACAATGGCTAGTTAAAAATAAGATTACTGACACAATAGTTGTAACGGCTAGTTCACCAGTGGTAAAAATTACTCTTGCAGTGGTAACTGTGAATTAGCAGTGGTAAATTTTCACAAAATTTCAAAGAGCAGTGGTAAGTAAAACAAGTAAAAACAGCTGCTCTAATCATAGTTTTTAGCAAACTATCAGCTATAAACGGATCTGATATAACATGAGCCGTTTGCTATGGACTAGCCGACTCTTCATCACATGGAATATGGTGAGTTGATGACCATATAGTTTTTGGTAAACTATCAACCATAAATGGATTTGAAAAGTCTTTACCAGTAGCCGTTTGCTCTGGACTAGTTGATTCTTATGTTGATTAGACATGGTGAATCAATAACCATTTGTTGTGTGTCTGTGATACACACCTTATAACTTCAATCACTCAATCAATATTGGTTTGTACTCTGCATAAGTAGGAAACACCAAACTTAACCAATATAATTTAACCCAAAGTAACTTTTTGACCAAGTTACTATTCACAAAAATATCTCTTCAAAGTCAACCCGATAATATTCAAATTTACTCCTCCAACCTACCAAAACAGATAAGAGTAAATAACTCATTAATTAACCCTAGGCCTTGACTTTATTTATAAAAGGGGGCTCAAAACACATAAGTTTTTATCAAAAGCAATCTTCAATATCACAAATCCTAAACATCAGCATGAGTTGGTTTCCATTGATCTACATCTCATCCGATGACACATCTGATGAGGAAATCAGCTATTGTTCTGATTCAGAAGAACTCTCAGCTGGATGGAGTGGATATTTTCCTCCAAGTGCTGCAACAACTACATCTTCCAACATGAAGCCTAATAAGAAGAATTCAGCTACTCCTGTTCCATCTCTAGAATTCTATTCAAGCTCTTCTTCTGATGATGATGATCCTACCTAGACCATGTCCAAGGAGCTTCCAAAAGCCTTCACTACAGCTCTGGAGTCAGCCATAGTCAACATGAAGTGGCCTGCAATTGAAAAGCCTTCAAGACTTCCAAAGCCACCCAAGCAAGTATTGGGCCTTGCTTGTCCAAGAAAATAACTTTCTTTTGATGACAAGGGAAGGAAAGCTTCTAAGGACAAGCATGACTATGAGGGTAAAGGAAAGAAGCCCATGGAGTAGCTTGTCTGAAGATTTAGGTGTTAGGTTGTTAAGCTTTGAGTTTTGTGATATGATGTTTGTGTTTGTCTCTCTGAATGGTTGTACTCTGTCTCCTTTTGATTTATGAATGAAAGTAATTTAATCTTTTTCTCTTATCACTGAGAGAACAAATCTTTCCACAGTATGTACCATGGTTTCCATTGTGCTTACATTCCTCTGCATACAAGTTAGTAGAAAAACCATACAAACATATACAAACAATATTAGTACCTAAAAACTATCCTGCAACACTGAAAATCATTAGACATTAAATATTTATGGGTTTAACATTCCAATACCTGTTACCAAGTACTGAAACCTACCCACATCAAGCCCTTTTGTTAACAAATCAGCATAGTTTTCATCAGTATGAATTTTGACAACTTGAATAAGCTTTTTCTCAAAATAATCTCTAATAAAATGATGTCTAATTTCAATATGTTTAGTTTTAGTGTGTTGCACATAATTTTTAATAATGCATATGGTACTACTATTCTCTATATATATAATGGTGTTCATGAAATTATACCATAATCCAACAATTGATTCTAAAGCCACAAGATCTGAGCACAACAGCTAGCAGCAGCTACATATTCTGCTTGAGTGGTTGAAGTAGCCACCATTATCTGTTTCCTCACTGCCATGACACCAATCTACATCCAAGAAATTGACATCCTCCTGTAGTTGACCTTCTATCCAAACTTGCACCAGCATAATCACTATCTAAGTATGTGATCAATTCCATAGGGGATTCTCTTGGACACCACAATCCTAAATTAGGATATGTCTTCAAATACCTGAAAATCTTCTCTACTGCTGTCATATGTGATGTCTTTGGAGTAACTTGAAATCTTGCACAAGCACATACAACAAACATAATGTCTGGTCTTGATAAAGTAAGATACATCAGAGAACCAATCATAGATCTGTAAGTGTGCACATCAACATCTGCTCCACTAGCATTCTTCAACAATAGATGAGTAGTTTTATCAGCAGGGGTATTTGAAGGTTTTACATCAGTAAAGTTAAACTTCCTTATAATCTCAGTTACTTATTTGTCTTGACTGATAAAGATGCCATCTTTTATTTGTTGTACTTGCAGCCCCAAAAAGAAAGTAAGTTCTCCCATAGAACTCATTTGGAATTAATCTTTCATCAACTTTTCAAACTCTTTGCACATCTCTTGTCTAGTAGATCCAAAGATGATATCATCAACATATACTTGAACAAGTAGAATATCACCCTTGTCTTTCTTGATGAACAAAGTTTGATCAATCTTTCCTCTATGAAACCCATTATTCATCAGATAATTGGCTAAGGTTTCATACCACTTCCTTAGAGTTTGATGTAAGCCATAAAGAGCCTTAACTACTTTATACACTTTATTAGGGTGTTGAGGATCTTCAAAGCCTGGAGGTTGAGAGACATAGACCTCCTCATCAATCTTTCCATACAGCAAGGCACTCTTAATATCTATTTGATAGACAGTAAAGCCCATAAAGGATGCATAGGCTAAAAAAAATCTAATAGCCTCAATCCTTGCAATAGGAGCAAAAACTTCTTCATAGTCAATACCCTCCTCTTGAGTGTATCCCTGAGCAACCAATCTAGCTTTGTTCTTGATAACAATACCTCTTTCATCTTTCTTGTTTCTGAAAACCTACTTAGTACCAATCACCTTCATTCCATCAGCCAAATCACAAAGAACCCAAACCTTTTGAAGTTTGAATTGCAACAGCTCCTCTTGCATTGCTTCGACCCAACTTGATTCTTCTAAAGCCTTATAAACATTTTTAGGCTCCACTTGTGATAGAAAACAAAAAAACAAACATTCATTCTTGTTCTTGTGCTTCTTGGACTCATAAACTTCACTAATGAACCCATGAGCATCATTTTTCTTTGTCTGCCTTCTTATCTTCACACCTGATTGTAACTCACCAATTACATTTTCAAGTGGATGCACTTTGTGAATTGAAGTATGTGATGTGCTAGGAATATCATATGTTGTAGGCATGTTAGTGATCTCAACATCATCACTGGGTGATTCCTGAGTTGAACTTTCCACATTTGGACCATCAGTGGAAACTTCTGTTGTAGCAGTGGGAATTGAGTTACCACTGCTAGCAGGAATTTCTTTATTCAAAACATCAAAATTCACAACATTTGCATCACTTTCCTTTTCAGAATTCTTTGAAGGTTGTGAGTCTTCATTATTGGCAACAAAGTCCCAAAGTGGCATAACAATTTGATCTTTATCATCTTCATCATCTTTGCAAGATTCATCTTCATCAATGAATTCTTCTGACTCATCAAGATTATTCTCTCCTGTACCTGAGGTAATAGGTACATAATTCATTGTATTTGATAAAGTTTCAAGATCAAATAACCATTTTGGTCCTGAACCTGCTATGTTAGTTTTATTTTCAAGAAACTCAACATGCAAATTCTTTTCAATCTTCTTTGTTCTTAAGTTATAGACTCTAAAAGCCTTGCTAACCATAGAATATCCAATAAAGAAACCTTCATCTGACTTTTATTCAAACTTTCCCAGATGATCAATGGTATTGAGGATTGTGACATGACATCCAAATGGCCTCATAAAATCCAAAATTGGGAGTCTTCCTCTGAATAGCTCATAAGGTGTCTTATTCTTTGTCTTCACCACTAAAACCCTGTTCTGAATATAACAAGAAGTGTTAACTGCTTCAGCCCAAAAAGTTACTGGTAGCTTGGAATCAGCTAACATGGTTCTAGCAGCCTCAATTAGTGTTCTGTTTCTTCTTTCAGCAACTCCATTTTGTTGAGGAGTTCTTGCAACACTAAATTCTCTCTTAATACCTTTGTCTCTGAAGAAATCATCCATAACTTTGTTCTTGAACTCTGTACCATTGTCACACCTGATGATCTTGACCTTCTTATCAACTTGGTTTTCAACTTCAGTGATGAAAGTCTTAAGGATGCCAGCAGTTTCATCCTTGGTTCTTAAAAATAAAACCCATGTAAATCTACTAAAATCATCAGACACAACAAGACAATACTTCTTCAAATTTATGCTGCTCACAGATGTAGGACCAAACAAGTCCATATGCAACATATAAAGTGGATGATCAATAGAATTGTATGCCTTGGTCTTGCATGAAGCTCTGTGTTGCTTGCCTTTAAGACAGGCAACACATGTTTGGTCATTTTCAAATCTCTTCTCTGGTAAACCTCTGACTAGACCATCTTTCACAATCTTGTTAATGGTCTTGAAATTAACATGACCAAGCCTTCTGTGACAAAGCATGGATTCATCCAAAGTGGCTTTTGCAAGCAAGCAAGTAACATCATCTTTAGCCACTATGTTCTTCATGTCTATGCTATATAGATTGCCTTTTCTAGGAATTTTAAGCAAAATATCACTTTCATCAGGTAGCTTATACTCCTTAGATAAAATATAGCATTCATCTTCTGTGAATAGAACTCTATGTTTCTTGTCACACATCCGTGACACACTGAAGAGATTGTACTTGAGTTCTTTCACATAATACATATTCTCAAAGTCCAAGTTTCCAGCCTTGATAGTTCCTTTGCCAGAAACCTTTCCACCAATACCACCTCCAAAGCTGACAAATTGTCCATCATAAGGTTTGAAATCTAAAAGATAGGACTTATTGCCAGTCATGTGCCTGGAACATCCACTGTCTCAATATCCTTGATATTCCTTAGGTTTTGAATGTTCCTGCAAATAAAATAAAGGAATTAGTTCCTTTTGGGGACCCAAGCCACAAATGACTTGGATCTGCCTCGTGTATCAATATAATTATATCTGTCAAAGGTCATTGATACACCATTGGGATTGTTTGAGGTGATAGTTCCTTTTGGTTTCCATTCCCAACGTGCTGAGGGCTTAACAGCATTTCCCACATTTACCCTTTTGTTGTTCACAGAACCACCAATGGAAACATTTGGCCTTGCAGTGGTAACTGCTGGTTTTGAAATTTTAGGTGTCCACTTATGGTTATTGTAACCTTTCTTTTCAAAATAGGTCTTTTTCCCTGTTTGTGCAGATTTAACAAAAGTTTTAATGGGTCTTGCACTCTTAACAGGGGACTTAGGGTAAACTCTGTTTATATTTCTGGCAGTGGCAACTGATGGTTTAGCAGTGAAAAGAGATTTGATGCCAGAGTTTAACAAAACATACCTGGGAATCATCTTGCTTAGTAGATTTGGGTGAGTAAAATTATTAGCATTGTTTCTGTTCACCCTGGTATTCCCAAAAACTTCCCTTCTACACATGTGATAGTTACATTTATAATAAAGATGTTCAAAACTACCACATATATAACAAGGTTTGTTGTTGAACACAAAGTCACTACCAAATTGTCTAGATTTAACATGATTCCAACTCCTTTTGTTCCCTCTAGGAGTTTTTGACCTACTTATGTACATCTCAGCATATCTAGTAGTGGGTCTAGTATAATTAGCTTGTGTTCTAGGCTTCTCTTTGACAACTTCAGGAATACTCTTTTTAACTTCCACTTGAACACTCACATGAACACTAGTTTTAGACTCAACATTCAAACTTTGATCTTTAAGAGATGAGTCACTAGCACTATCAAATGTATCAACCTCAACCTGAACCCTCTCACTAGCAACTTCTTTAACAAATTGTAGGCCATAGGTCATGGTTGGTTCCTGGAACTCTTCTAACCCTGTGTGTGCTAAGTCAATACCAGGAGGTGATGGAACACCTCTTAGGGGTGGTGGAACTGATTTATATCCTACTCCTGATTTGGCTTTATTTACAACTTGGGCCTCCCAAATTTTGTCAATACACTTAGATTGATGATCTAGTGTATTACAAGTTATCTGAATGTTTTCATTGGCCTTTTTAACCTTCTCTAACTCTTCCCTAAGAGCCTCATTCACAGCTATCTTATAATCTAAGTCTCTTTTTAAAACAACAATATCCTCATTTAACTTAGATTCCTTGGCTCTATAATGCTCTAACTGTGCTTCTAAAACAGCAAGACCTCTTTTATGATTTGCTAAGTTATAATTAGTTTGATTTAACTCTAGCAATTGTTCATCATATTGTTCTTTAAGTTTCTCATAATCTTTTAAAGCCTTACAAGTTTTAGAACAAGCATTATTAATTTGTACCTCAGAGTCAGAAAAAGCCGTAAGTGCAAGCTCAATAGCAATCATTGCAGACTCTTAACCATCTTCTTCATCCTCAGCCATATAGCTCCAATCATAGCTCACTCCATCAATGGCCAAGAGCACCTTTGGTTCTTCAGTTGTAGGCTATTTCTTTTTGTCCTGCTTATACCAAGTTGACCTGTTAGCAGGCTTCTTTGGTTTCCTGCATTCTCTAGAAAACGACCCCTTCTTATGACAGTTGTAGCACTCCACCTTCTTCTTATCAAAACCTACAGTTTCATTGCCATTAGTGGTGATCTTCCTACCAGTCTTCTTCCAGAACTTCTTTGCCTTTAAGCTTAGCAATGCAACTTGCCATTTAATGTCCATCTCTTCCATGTCCCCTCATCAATTTGATCTAAGTCTGACTTGAAAGAAAGGCATAAAAAGTAGAATCACTAAGACCAGCAACCTGCCTTTTTGAACTAGCAGTGGAAACTCCACCACTGCCATTGGAAACAACAATGTTAGCATCATCATCATCACTATCACTCTCTTCATGTGAACTATCATCAACAGATGATGATATAAGTGCTAAGTTCCCTGATCTTGAACTTAGTTTGCCAGCCTTCTTCAACCTCTATTCAATAACTTTAAAGTTATTGTACAAATCATTAAGCTTCATATTCTCCATTTCTGGCTTGTCTTCCCACACAGCAACATTTGTACCAAACTTAGAGGGTAAACTTCTTAAGAACTTTAAATTGAGGTCTTCCCTTTCCACCTCAATTCCAAACAATGTGAGTTGAGTAACAATCTTTTGAAGCCTTGTGAAGATGCTGTCAATTGATTCATTACTTGTTGAACCAAAGTTTTCATAAGTCTATTTCAACAAGGTCTTCTGTGTCTTCTTGGTGGAATCATTACAACCAAAAACATTCCAGATCTCCTCAAATAAGGTCTGTGTAGTCTTGTACTTGCTAAATGCTAGAATTTGATCTTTGGGAAGGGTCATCAATAGCAAGCCTCTGGCTTTCAGATCATTCTTCATCTGAAGTCTTTCATCATTTGTGACTGGTCCAGTGTTAATCTTTTATACTACCTTGCCATCAATAGTTTCTGAGGTAGTACTAGGTTTAAAGGAATTGCCAAACATAATGATCTCCCAAAGTGCATAGTCTTGCACCATAAAGAATTGTTCGATCATTAGCCTCCACATCTCATAGTCATTCAACTTAAGCTTAGGAAGCTTAGCAGCAATGTTAGACTGGATGGTCTCTGTCTCCATTGAATCTTCTGATTATACTTGGGGTCTTCTAAATCAAAGTATCAAAGCCTGGCTCTGATACCACTTCATGGATCTAAACACCTTGATCTGTGTTAGAATGATACTTTGAGTTATACCACTAAGTATGCGGAATCTACTTAGTAATACTTAGAAGGTTTGTATGTGAATGAAACAGTTATATGTGAATGGGAAGAATGTATGAATCAAACTGTTAGCTCCAATATTATTAATAATAATAATACGAGTGATCTTTGTATCACTAGGGTTACAACCTTGAAGCTCTAAGAAAAACGTATATCTAACTTTAACCTAGGATCTCCTTTTATAGCACAAGGAGTTCTCTTCTACAAGATACGTATAAAGATAATAGAATAAGATATTCACTAAATCTATTCTATACTTATCAATACAAGTTTCCTAACAGTTATCCTAACAACAGTGGTAATAATATGTACTAGCAGTGGTAATGAGTTTCCACTGCTAGTGCATTCTTCAGCAGTTGTAATCTTCATACTAGCTGTGGTAACTGTTAATGTAATTCCCAACATATATATATATATATATATATATATATATATATATATATATATATATATATATATATATATATATATATATATATATATATATATATGTATTAGAATAATATCAATGAAAAACTACAAAACAAGCTATAACATATATAAACTAGATACTAAGCTAAGTATGCAATCTTGACATGAAAATTAAAAGAGATGTGTACCTTTTTGTCTTCATTCTTATATATATATATATATATATATATATATATATATATATATATATATATATATATATATACATGTGTATATGTATTAGAATAATATCAATGAAAAACTACAAAACAAGCTATAACATATATAAACTAGATACTAAGCTAAGTATGCAATCTTGACATGAAAATTAAAAGAGATGTGTACCTTTTTGTCTTCATTCTTCAGTGTCTTAAAAAAGATGATATGATCTTGTAGAAGTGGATAGATAACCAAGTTTGCCGAAGTATGACGAATTCATCTTGTTGGTCCCCATTGTCTCATTTGACCAAAGTTGCTTGGTCCAAACATGTTATGCATTTGACTGGGATGTATATATGGTGGAATCATTCCCCAAGGATTGAAGTTCCACATTTGATGATTATTGTGAAAGTTTCATCTATTTTGGTTTACTTTAGGTTGAGGTGTTTTAGACCTAGGATGAGGACTACTTGGTTTTCTAGGTGGTGGAGTTTTTGATCTTATTTTTGGTTTAAGAGTTTCGACTTCGGGTTTCAAAGATGATTTACGAAAGCTTTTAATATCTTCATCACTTGCAATAGGTACTAGTCTATCTTTCAAAAGTATATACTTTGGTTTTGACTCTAAAGGTTTTAGTTCACTAGTTTCACCTTCACACTTTACATTTTTAGCTTCACTAGTTGACGCTTTGGTTGAGTCATATCCTAAACTGGTTTTATCTCTGGATATTCTTTGAGTACTAATTATCTTACTAAGTTATTGACTACTATTTTCAAATTTCTCATATCTAGTAATTTCTTCCTTAAGTTGATCATTCTCATTTCTAACAACTAGACATTTTTTACATTCAATAAGACTTTCTTTACCTTTTTTTAAGTTATGTAGCCTAATTTTTAATTCAAGTATTTCATCTTTTAATTGATTGTTAGTGCGTTTTAGCAGTTTATTTTTAGCCATGACTTTATGTCCTAGTTTGCATAATTTACTATATTCGCTATCTAAGTCTTTTTCATCTAACGATAAATTATCATTAATATAGTATTCGGTTTCGGAACGTACCTCATCGGATGCCTTTGCTATAAGACGCTTTTCTTCTCTTGTTGACTCCTTTTCTTCATTCTCACTATCGCCCCATGCTCCTCCTATAAAGGCCTTTTGGTTTTGACTTCTTGACAATTTCGGACATTCTCCAATAAAATGATTTGGATCTCCACACTTGAAGCACTTTCGTTCATTCTTGCTACTCTTGTCGTCCTTGTTTCTTTGGGATGTTTTTCTTTCAACATATGGTTGTCTAACGTATCTTCCTCATCTTTTAAAGAATTTCTTGAAGTCTCTTACGGCTATAGCATATTCTTCATCGTCGCTTTCGGAGGTTTAGCATTCTTCATCACTAGAATCCTTTTTAGCGTTCAACGCAATTGATTTGGTTTGCTCCCTTTTTCCTTTGGCCATTTTGGAGTCTTTCTTTATTATCACTTCTTATACTTTCAAGTTTCCAATTAGCTCGTCAAGTTGTAAAGTTGATAAATTCTTTGATTCCTCAATAGCCGTCACCTTGGCACGCCACTTTGGATGGAGAGCCCTAAGAAATTTCCTTACAAAATTCTTGCTAGAAAAGTTCTCATCAAGTGCTTTTAAACTTGTGATGATTGTGTTAAATCTAGCAAAAGTATTATCAATTGATTCCTCTTCCGGAATCGTAAATTGTTCATATTGTTGTACAATAAAATCTATTTTAATATATTTGACTTGACTATTACCTTGGTGAGTGATTAGTAAAGAATTCCAAATTTCTTTTGCGGTTTTACACATAAAAATTCTTTCATATTCTTTGCGTGGTAACACATTATAAATTACCATTTTAGCCTCATAATTTTTAGCAAGTTTCTTTTTTAAATCATCGTTTTATTTTTCAAAAGGTACATTTCATCCCTTTTAGTTTCGGGATTATTTTGTATAGGAGGAAAATCACCATTAGTAATAACATGCCAAAGATTTAGATCCTTTTCTTTTACATAAGTTTCGAATCAATTTTTCTAATAAAGAAAACCATCACTTTCAAAAAGTGGTGGTGTTTGCTTAGATTGACCTTCTAAATATTTTTCAGATTTCATAGATCGTTTCAAGTTTTAAAATACAGTTTATTTTAAAAACTCTTGTTTAACGTAGCTCTGATGCCAATTGTGGAAAACTAGAAGGGGGTTGAATAGTTTTACATTGACTTAGATTATAAAAACTTTTGTTTTCAAAAACTTCAATTCTAGTTTATGTGAAATTCAACACTTGCACTATATGAACAATTTAATCTTAACAAACTAAGCAAATATAATGTAAATATGAAAGTATTGAAAAGATAGAGTTAGAAAGATCAAACCACAATACAAGGATTTATAGTGGTTCGGTTACGAAGCTCCTCTTCGCCCTACTCCACTCTCCGAGTCTCTTACTTGAGAGTTTTCTTCACTATGTCAACAAACTCCCTTGTGGCGGAGAAACCTTACAAAACTTTTTCTTACACCAATTTACGATACTAAGCTAAATGTCGAGTTCTAATAGTAGCTAGAACCAATTTCACAACTTCTTCACGACTTGTTCACGACTTGGCACGCCTTCTTCAGAACTTGTACACACCACTACTACTTCACAACTTCTCACTACTTCACTATTTCTTCTTCTCACCCCTACTTCTACTATACTTAATTACACACCCACCTAAATCTACTTATTACAAGCACTACACAACTTTACAATTAATTTACACAAGCTACACAACCAATCTTTAATACTTCTTGATTTGAAATGGAAGGAGTATTCTTCTCTTGCACTTTTGAATGATGAGGGATTGGATCACTTGAAATAAGAACTTATAATCTTATGATCAAAGGATTTAGAAAGATGATTTGAGAGAATTTGGAAAGAACGTTTCTAACTGATTTTGGTTAAAAATTTGAATTCATATATTTATTATGAATAAAACATTTTCCTTTAATTACCAAAAGTGTTTTTCTAAATATATAAAATGTTCATATCATTTTATAAACTTTGTAATAATTAAATAAACCTTTCTTTGATCATAAAATGTATTAGGTAATTGTTTATTCATACCTTAAATGATTTAGTTGGATGAAATGATATTTTGTAACTAAATACTTGTTTACGTAATGATTTTACGTTTAATGATTTAACATTTTGTAATCGTCAAAACGTAAGGATATCGAGAAATATTAATAACGTTTTTATGCGTTATTTATATCAACAATATTATTATATATTTTCTTTTATAAAATATAAAGTCTAGTGGGTATAAAGTCTATGGAGTATTTATTATAATTATTGGGGGGTAAACCATTCTCAAACGTGGGCAATGTGATAGTTTCTGATAGCGATGATGATGATGTTTTTGATGATCAAATTGGAACGTTGTATTCTGTTAGTGGAGGTAATGAGCATAGTCTTTATAAGCAATGAAAACCGGATACGGGTGTCAGCAACAATTATGATGATGATGATGATGATGATGATGATGATGATGATGATTTTGGCCTCTCTTCTGCATAATTAAAGGCTGCTGGAATTCAAGACTTTTATCTTAACTAGGCTGTTTTATATTATTTGCATAAAATTTTCTGATGTCATAAAATGATTTAGTTGTTGTGTCAAGCGATTGCTTGCAATTAATGTGGTACTGCAGCCACATTCTATTGTACTTAAACGTTTTTTTAGTACTATATTTTACCGGGTGGAATACCCTTTACCTAAAAAAATGTATTAAAAATACATGAAAACTGATATGTATACTTTATTTTAAATATAACAATTAAAGTTTTATTAATTACCCCATATTTTTATGTTTTTTAGCGCATTTTATAAATTAGACAAAAATTACAAATTAAGCTTCTAATTTGACTTTTACTAACAAATATGAATGCTCAATTTTGCCATGTAGGCATAATGGTGCACTTACATTGGTCCAATTGCAATTCTCTAACTTTCTTTTTCCACTTTGTAGAGTTCCCTTAATATAAATAGAGGAGAGCTCATTTACATATCAAAAAAAAAAAAAAAAAAAAATGCGCATTAAGGGATCAATCATAGCTATTCATCTTTTGATAAAAAAAAAAAAAAAAAAAAAAAAAAAAAAAAAAAAAAAAAAAAAAAAAAACCACTTCCACTCTTTTTCTTAGGAAAAAAATGTCTCAAAAACCATTAATCATGGAGCAAAAATGGTTATACAATCACGACAAGCGTTTAATTATTTTTCTGATCTATAGATGAGCACTTCAATATACTTTTAATAATTTTTTTTTCTTTTTTTCATTTCCTTCTTTATTTTATTTTATTTTTAATTTTTTTTGTTGAAACTTTCCTGATAATCTAATGTAATTTAAAACTAATTTAAAAGTTCAAACAATTAACAACCATGGTAAATTGAACATATCTCTTTCTAAGAAATTCTAAAAGTTTCACCTTTTTTTTCTTAACATTCATAGCTTTCCTATCATATATAACATATTATATTTCAACTTCTAGATTAGAGCAGTTAATTTGTTGAAGTTGGACACAATATGAAAAAAGTTTGGCTTTTTGTTGGTATTGGTAATTAACATTATAAAATCGTATATTTTTTTATGAAATATATTAATTTTCAAACATAATAATACATACATTCTATAGATTAGAAGATATTATGAAAAGTAAAAGTTAACTATAAAATCACATGGGATGGGATTTATAGTGTGAGTATAGAAAATAATCATGTGATTATTTATTCGTGTTAGCTGATATAATTGAATATATGTGTTTACGAATTGTGTGATTAAAATTTTCTTATTCAAAATGTTCATCATTTGTGTTTATTCACACATAATTATAACTTCTCGCTTAAAATTACATGTAATTTTTAGCAAATGTGATTTTTATCACATATGATTCGAAGCATATTATTCAAAAATCGTATGTGACCATATGTTAAAAGCTAAAACATTTTATTTGTATATAGTGGAAAACTATGAGTGTTTAGTTTTCAATGCATGAAATGGTAAACTTTGAAGTTTGAAACAAAGTGTTATGTTAACTTTCATGATACGTTGCAAAAGGTTTGTGATTGACATATTAGGGCTAAATCACATCTCATATATGAAATAAGTTTTAGTACCAATTTTTATTTTATTTAATTTTGTTTTAACTTTTATAAATAAATTGCTATAATTTAGAAGTTCAAATACCATTTGTTATATACTGGTTGGAAAATCATTATTGTGTGTTTCTCATTACAAAAAGCATGAAAGCTTTTTATTACAGCTACAAATATATATGTTTATTTTATTACAGTTATGTAGTGTTTGAACATACAAATTAGTGTAAAATCATATGTGACATTTCATGTGAATTTTAAAAATGTAGAAAAAAAGTTAAAAAACAGAAAAAATAAATTTTTCGAAATTATATGAAAGTGCCCGTGATTGAGATTTGTCTCTTGAGATGCAATTTTTTTCTTAATATGTAAATAATTTCTTCTCATATAAATATTAGGGTAAAATGCAAAAATAGTCCCTAAACTATCACGAAATCGCAATAATGGAACCGAGACAAAAAGTGACGCAAAAAAGCCACTAACTTTACGTAAATTTGCACAAAAGCCACCGAGAGCCATTTTCCGTTAGTTTTCCCGTTAAGTGCCTAGTAATCAATGGTAGTTTCGTCTTTTTACTGTTCATACTTATTAAATTTGCCGCCATAATCAGCTTTGTGCCTGGGCATCGATTTGACATGACTTCAATGGCTAAATTTGCAAAGTAACTAAAAAGTTTTAACCCCATAAACCCCCCCACAACCCACACTTGCAAATCACGACTCGAGGTAACAGTAAAAAAAAAACACGGTTTCAAAAATTGAATCATCACCAAACACCGCAATAATCACCACCTCCATAATCACAACAATCACCACCAACACACACCAAGAAACATCAACGTTGATCACAACAAAGACTGTTAATCAAATCCCACAACAACTTCCATGTCCACGTTGTCATTCAGAAGACACAAAATTCTGTTACTACAACAACTATAGCACTTCACAGCCTCGTCACTTTTTCCGTATCTACCGCAGACACTGGACTCATGGTGGCGTTCTCCGGTATATCACCGTTGGAGGTGTTACTAAAAAAACAACAAAAGGAAGAAAAAAAACCCATGAACCCCACCACCACTTTGGGTTATTGTGATACCACTTTTGCTCCGCCGGAGAACCAGGAGTACCAGGCGTACCAGTGCCATCTGACGCCTCCACCTGTGGATGATGCCAGAAATGTGATGGTTCCGTTTGAACCCAATGTGTTTGTGCCATCGCTGTTTGAAGGTGTTGGGTTTGAGGATGGTGTCTGGCCATTTTGTGGCACTTAAACTAGTTTTTTTGTTTAATGTTTGTATTTTATTGGTAGTTTATGATGTAACCGATCTTTTGGTGAATGATAAACTCTATAGTTTGTACAATATTGGCGGGAAACTAAAACTAACTAGCTAATAACTAACTGAGCCTTCTAGAACTACTTAGCTACAATGGACTGTTTGAATCTGCAGTTATTAGCTTGACTTGACTGTTTTGACCCATGTTGAGTAGCATCCTCATTATCCCCCTCGAAAATTGGTAGTGTGTAAGGGTTACACAGAGCCAATTTGGATAAACAATTGTGTTTGCTTAGGCCCTTTCTGAGAATATCAGCCAATTGTGACTTGGTTGGTATAAAAGTGGGTAGAATTTGACCAGCTCTAATGTAGTCTCTCAAAGTGGCAATCAATTTCTATATGCTTGAACTAGTTTGGAAGCTCTGTACAAAGGAGTGTTTGTTTCTGCAGTTATTAGTTTGACTTGACAGTTTTGACCCATGTTGAGTAGCATCCTCATTACAAATCTGTGTAACCATTGACTATCCGTGTAACCTTATTCAAATGAATGTGTAGGCACAAAAATACCCAAATTGACAATCAAGTTTGACTTTTGTAAATGACAATCAACGTTGACAATCTTTGTTTTGACTTGTAACATAGCATCATAACATAAGTAACAAAGAAAAATAACATAATAAATCAACAAACAGATAACACAATTGATAATATAACATTAAAATTGATAAAAAAAAACATAACGGGTAACATTAAAATTCAGAGGAACATAACATGGTTGATAAAAAAACATTGAAAGAAACTCTAAAGTCCCTTGACAAATGCGTGCTCGTTGAAAAGCTTGAGCTTCGCTTCGGCAATCTTCTTCTTCAATTCCAAAAGCTCGATAACGTCGGACTTTTGAAGCTTCTCAGAGTACTCCAAGCACTTGAACATATGCACCGAGGGACGCACAAGTTCCATTTCAGCCATGTACTTGTTCCTTTAAATAACAATATCAAGCAACTCTTGATATGCCTTAAAAAGATCTTTAGCATACTTGACATCATGCTATGTCTCTCTATCAAAATACACTGTCATCTGGTATGGTAACTCAGTTGAGTTAGCAGCAGCTGCAAGTTCCTGAAGAAGCACAAACCGAGACATTCTTTTGTTCCTTTGTTTATGTTTTATTGTGTTTGTTTACTGGATAAATGAGGAAGTTACTTAGGTTATAGCATATAAATAGGCGTGGTAATTACATGTGAAAATGTGTTTTAGGCGTGTTTGGGTAATAAATGCTAAACGTTTAGGTTACCAACATACACATCCCAAAATTGCCTAGTTTTTTCCTTCCATTAGATTCGATAAAATGTTATGCAACCATTGACCTTAGTTAAGATTACATAACCGATAGATAAACTTTAAGAAAGTAAATATTGTTATAATCTTCCACAAATTATTGACCTAAACATAAAAGCATAACCATTATTTAGCATCATCCTTGGGTTCCTTGTCAGCATCATCCTTGAGTTTCTTGTCAGCCATCAGTCTTTGCCTCTTGATTGATCTTCCTTGGTCTTTAAACTTGTCCTCTGCAAGCACTCCATCTTACCCAACTCCATTTTTTTCAAGCACTTGAATTGGCTCATCTCCTTGTTTAGCAACCACTTTGTCCTTAATCACATCTCGTTCAACAACTGCTATACATCCCTCATTTCCAACTACTACAACACACTGATCATCTGGTATCACAGCCACGTCACAAACTCTTTGTTCACCATCTGCAACTACTTCAGCACACTGCTCATCTAGAATCACATCCTCATCACAAACTCTTTGTTAACCATCATTACCATCAACACCATCAACATCCACAAGTGGAAGCAAACTGAAACTAATTGGTTCAACATAAAGAGTATACACCTCTGTTCCTTCTCCAGCTACAACTACATCATCATGTTCATCCAATGCTTGATCTATTTCAGCAAACATGCCACTAATCTCTTGAAGCTCTTGAGGCTCTTCAATCGCATGCATCTCTTCAGGTTCTGGTACATCAACTAAATGGTATAGATCATCATGTCATTCAACATTAGTTCCTTGATCCACCTCTTCATCATACCATTCAACATTAGTTCCTTGAGCAACCTCTTCATCACTTGTGTCATCATAATACGCATCATCAAAATCGAGATCATAAAAATCGAGCAAACCTGTAGACTCCTCACTTTGAATCCTCCACAGTAAAGTCTTGGTCAATCTCTTCCAATAACCTTCTGAATTGAAACTCATCACTCATCCTTTTTGTATGATCTGCAATCATTTTTTCGGCACAAAATGTTGGTGGGAAGTCACTGTCAGAATCAATATAAAAAACAGGTCCAACCTTCTCAGGTTGTCTTGTCTTATGCCACTCTAACAATAGTAATTTCCCACTGTTTCTAGTCTCACCATCAACACCCTTTCCAGCAGCCTCATTCATATCATCATCCACTATTTCTTCTATCACCACACCTTTGCCCTTAGTCATCATTCGATCCATCATCTCACACTCAACAATTGAAACACCGGTTTCAATATACAACTCCAATTTTGTAAATATAGGAACATACTCCACAAGTATCTTCATATCTTCATCAGACTTTAGTGGTAGCAAACCATCATCCAGTGACTCCCCAGGTATTCTAAAGTGAGTAAACATACTATCCGAGTAACCTAAATCCTCTAACATTTCGCCAAATAATTCCATGGAGAAAACGTCAGAGTGAATTCCGTCAAATCAATCTGTATCTCCAAAGAGATATCTTCTTCCTGGTTTTGAGGTAAATTCACCATTGTGATGGATTTGCAAAGAAAACACCTTTTCATTCAAATCTGTGAAACACATAAAACATCAATTACTTCCGAAAACAATAACAAGTTTAAATAGAAAACATTAAAATGGAACAGAGTATTCTTACTATAAATGATTCCTAAATCAGGTATCAGGGTACTGCGTGCACAATTTTGCCAAAGCTTAATCATTCTCAAGATCTTTACTTGTGAAATTAATGTTCTCATTGAAAGAAATTGAGCCACGTATATAAACTATTGTTCTAAAGGACTAAATTTATAAAACAAAACACTGGCAATTGAAGTTATTGGCGGGAAGGAGATAAAAGATGAAACTACCCTTGATGACTAGGCACTTAACAAGGAAACTAACGCAAAATGGCCCTCGGTGGTTTTTTTTTTTTTTTTTTTTTTTTTTTTTTTTTTTTTTTTGGCAAATTTACGTAACGTTAATGGCTTTTTTGCGTCACTTTTTGTCTCGGTCCTATTTTTACCATTTCGTGATAGTTTAGGAACTATTTTTGCATTTTACCCTAAATATTAATTGTACTACAAAAACCTTGTAATTTATTGCCTTTTATAGAAAAAGAAAAGTTTTTACAAACCATAAAGTACTGCAAAATTGAGTGGTAGGTACAGACTTACAAAATTCAAGTTTGAAAGGGCTCGTCCAACAACCATATTAATGTGATATACACTGTTTAGTGAATTTCGAGAAATATTGTGTGCCACACATTTTATATGATCCACTATCCACTGTCTAGCTAAAAGTTGACAAAAGCTAGATAAAAGAGTAAAAAACGACTTTAATTATACTAGCTCTTGTCTACTATGTTCTCGTTATTTTTAGAGGGGATAGAAGAGAAGAAATAGGGGGAAAAAAAAAGGAAATAGTATGAAAAAAAAAAAAAAAAAAAAAATTGAAGAATCTATATGTGTGTTATTGAGTTCTTTTTTTTTTCCTAATCACATAAAAAGTGAGTGGAAGATTTTGGAGTAAAAATACCTCATATCTTTCTTTTAATTATTTTCTTTTCTTTTCAAACAATAAAATAATAATAATAATAATAATAATAATAAATAAATAAATAAATAAAATCTTAGATACACATATTTTTAAGATTCTTTCCTTTCTCTTGTAATTTAATCTTAATAACAAGCGGAAGCTACTCACTAACAAATCTTTCCTTCTTTCTATTTTGTTCGTTTATTGATATAATGTCTTTCATGAAAGAATTCGATCACCTTAAAATTCCAATGAAAGATATCGTGTCGGCCACCAACAACTTTGATCGCGCGAACGTGATCGGGGGTGGTGGTTTCGGACGTGTGTACAAAGGAGTTCTAGCTCTCCCAGAGGGACAAATGATCACAGTCGCTTTTAAACAATTAGATCGCAGATACGGGCAAGGAAACATCGAGTTTTGGAAGGAGATCATGATGCTTACACAATACAAACATGAGAATTTGATATCTCTAATGCATTTTTGTATCGAGGGTGATGAGATGATCCTTGTGTACGAGTATGCTTCTCGTGGAAGCCTTGATCGTTATTTAGGTGATACTAGTCTTACATGGATCCAACGGTTAAAGATATGTGTTGGTGCTGCACGCGGGCTAAACTATTTACACCAACCTACTGAGACACATCAGAGAATTATACATCGTGACATCAAAAGCGCAAACATCCTTCTAGATGAAAACTGGACAGCTAAAGTTTCTGATTTGGGTCTGTCTAAATTTGGTCCTGCTAACCAACCTCAAACATATGTTTTCTCTAATGTTGTTGGTACGCCTGGATATTGTGATCCATTGTATTGGGAGTTGGGTTTCTTGACAAAAGAGTCTGATGTGTACTCTTTTGGAGTGGTTTTGTTTGAGATATTGTGTGGGAGATTATGCTTTGAGTATCGTAATGGTAAGTTAAGTGAAATATTAGTGCCTAAGTGGAGAAAATGCTATGTTGAAAAGAGCTTAGATGACATTCTACTTCTTGGTCTAAAAGAACAAATGGATATAGGTTCTTACAATTCGTTTTCAGCCATTGCTTTTCGATGTGTGAATAAAGATCGTGAAGAGCGACCAATGATGGCTGAGATAGTGAAAGAACTTGAGTTCGCACTCAAACAACAAGTATTTTTCTTTTTTATTGAGATTTTCCAATGCGGGTTAGGAAGGAATATTAATTGACACATAATATACTTTGTACAGGAGGTTCTTGAAAACCTGGGGAAAAAAGTGGATATTGAAGATTTGAAGAGGATTGCGGACCTTGCGGCACCTCCTATCTCTTACGGAGCCCCAAGTCAAATTCTCTTGCTTCTCTTGAAAGGTCTCTTTGTTGATAATGGCGATACGGTAAAGAGTTGTTTATTTATGCATAATTTGTAACAGAGCAGATGTGTAGACGTGTAGCAAGCATAGGCGGAGCTAAATGAGGACCGGGAAGGGTCCAGCCCCCTAGGCCTAAGTCCGTTAGTATAATTATTTGCAATTTTATGTGTTGAAAAAAAAAAACCTTTTTCATCTCGGCCCTCACATCTAATGTTTTCCTGGAAAAAAATTTGTTTCGGCCCTCCCACAAAATTTTTTCTAGCTCCGACTGCTAGCAAATGATATTAAGTAACCAGATCTATAATTTCTTTAAGACCAAATGAACCAAAAATGTCATTTACTCATTGACTATGTTTGGTGGCAGTGGATATCAATAAATATGAACGGAGAAGTTACCAAAGTAGTATCAGCAACAAAATGCTTCTTTGGAGACAACCTTGTTACTATGAAAGAAAAGAGAGGAGGATTCGCAAGGTTTGTATATGCTATAGTATAACATTTTAGCTTCTTTCAAAAGATTTATCTGAGTGCTTCTAATTATGTGTTGTCTGATATGAAATATATTTAGATTAGTTCTTTCAAAAGATGTATACTTCTTTTTCTAGCTTACGTACCATTTAGCTTGCGATTGTTTAAATATATGTGATTCTGATCGATAGGTGCAAATTTCCAAATTACTTGTGGAAAGTGTATAGTAATCGTTTCAGAGTGGAGGTGAACACTCAATTTTTGTCACCACATGTCACATACACCATTTACATTGTCTTCAACCATTCCGTCCAGTGTGAATGTCCATGTTACATACCATTCGAATACAAATTGGAAGAGGAGACACGTTATTCTACATCATGCATTGCATACATTAAACAGAACGGATGGTCGATGACTAAGCTATATCAGTTCACTAGCTACAAGGGTCAAGAAAATTTTACTATTGAGTTCATGCCAAGAGACAACATTTCCTTTGAGGACGAGTTTGGTTTTGAAGGCATTGAATTTCAGCCTTTGGAGTATGTAAGTTAAAATAAAATTTCTCCTTTGTATACATGGTTTATGACATATTACATGTTTTCTTTATAAACACGAGGACAACGTGAACATTTAACTTTTTAGTCAAAGATAATTCCTCCATTTTAAGGCGTTCATTTTGTTAAAAGATGTAGTAATTTTTTGTTGATGCTAAGAATCAACGAGATCTAATAATGGTAACATTTATATTACAGGAGTCCTGTAAAAAACAAGAGGAGAAACTTAAGGTTGTTGGCAATTTGGATCTGGAAGCAACTGATTTTACAGAGTTAATCAAGTTGTCAAAAGATGTTATAGAATGGACAACCAAAGAGGAGCTTTACTTTCTTCTTCGCAAAGGGTTCCTCATCGATAAGGAAAAGGTATTCCTACATCTTCTCCCATGTACCATACGTTGTCATAATGTGCCACTTTGGATATTTACCTCTTTCAGTTTTCAGAGTTATAGCAATTTAGTTATTCTAACAACATTCATGTTTATCAATGAACAGTGGTTATCTATCAGCAAAAATATGAAAAAACGCCTTATACTACCTGCTAGTACATTTTTAAAAGACGAAGAATGGACTAGCAATTCCATACCATGCTCAGATTCAAGGTTGGTTATCTCCTCTCCTATCGATAAGGTTGCTTGCATAGTTGCATGTCTAATTGTTATTTGTATGGTATGTACCCTGATACTTTCACATCATCATGTGTTATGAATAACTAAGTGGAACATTATATAAAACACATATTTGGTCATGGTATATTTTCACATTATAATTTCGCATCCTAATCTTCCATCAACTTTTGTAGATTCAACGTGGTGACCAAGTCTCCGATCAGCTATTCATTTACGATTGATATTAAAGCCGATTTGCAACTATTGTCACCGCCATCAACCTATTCATGTCACCTCATATACAAACTATCTGACAATGATAAGTACTCTTCATTTGAGGGGCCAATGGTAATAGGAATTATTGATGGCACTAGAAGTCATGTGATACCGTTGTCAATCTGCTTAAACACTAATTGCCGCACCCCGATTATTGGAGTCAAGGATGACACAAAATCTTCTATGTCATTGAATACCTGCAAAATGAAAGGCCATCCCAAGCTAAGGAAAGATGGTTGGATGGAAGTTCAATTTGCAGAAGTTGTAATATGTACTACTGGAGCTACCAAGGAGGTTTTTACATTATCTATAGAGGAAGAAAAATTTAGAAACACCATTTTTGTTGACGTTGCTATCCAAGGCATTGAGTTTAGACCCATGTTAGACGGAACTTCGGTAGATTTATTGGGAGGGCCAAGTGCTACATCAGTTAATTTGGGAGGGTCAAAGTTTGTATTTCCTTTAAGCAAATATAAGTAAAACCTCAAAGTTTTGGGAGGGCCGTGCCCTCCCCTGTCTTCACTAAGGTCCGTCCAAACGTAAACAATTTCAATCTCCTGTTCTTTCACTTCTGCGACAAATAGTATGTTGTTATTTTATTATGCCAGCACAACAAAACAGGGAAAAATTAGGAACAAAATCTGAAGATGGATTCTTTATATGATCAATCCAACTAAGAAACACCTTAGAAGACCTATTATTGATCCAAGAAGCTATTTGGATCATAGAATCAATATATAACACCCTAACACGAATGGGGCATAAAAGAATTTGTTTTATGGCACAATCTTCAGACTCGAGATTCTATATAATATAACTACTTATAATACCCGTGCATGCGCGGGTTTTTAAAAAATTTTTGAATCATATATTTTTATTTATTAAAAAATAAATAATTTAATATTTGTTTTGTTTGATTTATGATGTTTAATTATAGTTTTTTATTATTAAAGATAATTATTTAAAAATTTTAATCATATTTTTAATTGCATCTTATCTATATTTTTTTTATTTATCTTCTATTGTATTAATTCTATCTTATCTATATTTTTGTATTTATCTTCTATTTGTGTTATGGATAAATATAAAATGTTACCTAATAAGAAAATAATTTTTTTTAAATACAATTATTATTAAATAAGGTATGAATTGATATTATCTATATTTTTTATATTTATCTTCTACTTGTGTTATGGATAAATATAAAATGTTACCTAATAAGAAAATAATTTTTTTTAAATACAATTATTACTAAATAAGATATGAATTGATTTTTTTGAAATGAAAAATTCCAAACAAGGGTTTTGTTTTATTATATAAAAGATGTTGAGAAGACACCATTTGTGTAGGCATGTGATTTTTTTTTTTTTTTTTTTTTTGAAATGTGACTTTTTCTATATATGGTATGTGATTTTTTTTGTGTAGGCATGTGATTTGATCCACATAATACGAATAACCATCTCCAAAGCTGAAATACGGTTGACTTTTTTCTTTGCCACTTAACTAAGCCAATTGAACCATTATCTGTAGTTTCTTTCATGTGTATAAACAAACACAACTAGGTTTATATATATACAAGCTGTAGATATTGAAACACCCGCACAGGGGCGGTGCTGAGAACGTCAAAAAAAAATTAAGCCCGGCACGAAAAGGAAAAAAAATTGCCCCTATAATGGGTATAAAGGGTTGAGCCTAGTACATATAATGGGTATAAAAATTACCTCTAAATGGGTTGGGCCTATTACATATAATGGGTATAAAAAAATTTAGTGCCCCTTAGTGGGTTAGGCCCGGCTCGGTTGCTGATGTTGCGCCGGCCTAAAACCGCCCATGCACCCGCAACACCAATTTTATTTTATTTTTTTTTTTTTTTTTTTTTTTTTTTTTTTTTTTACAAAACATGACCCGAAGTAACCTTGTGTTACTTCTCAATACACTTTTAAAATTCTACTAGGATTCATACTCCGAAACTATTTTTAAATTAAAGTAGACTTGAAGACTTTCAAATAGATGGGTGTACGACTCCTAAAGACTTACGATTTAGAAGATATGATTTTTCAAAGTTCACCGAAATCTGAACTATGTTCAGCCGCATCACAGCCATGGCTAAGTGCCTCAGAAGCCTTTTAGCCGCACGGCTGTATTCCATAGCCACTGCTAAAAGCCATTCAGCCTGAACAATACTTATTTTTGACTTGTTTCCTTCCGGAACACATACTTGCACTTATCGTTATGGCATGAAACTTTACAAAACTAATACAAATACATAACTAAACAAATATGGAGTTTTACAAACTTTCAATATGAGCGGAAGCATGTTTTCGGGGTTGTACCAAACGCCCCTTTTAAAACTACAAAACATGACTAAGGCACAAGGTTTGTTACATAAATTAAAACAACTTGTTTCTAAACTCTTATTTAACATACTTAGGGGATGTTTGGTTCAATGTATTTGGATGGTTTTTTGTGGCTTTGATATTGAAATACTATGTAGTGTGTTTGGTTCATAAGTAAAAGATGGGATTTGATATTAAAATCTCGTTAATGGTTGGTTTACAAATACACCATATGAACGATGAATTCTAAATAGAGTGGGGACACCCACATATAAAGTTTGATACTAGATAAACTCACCCATGTCTTTTTCCAATTTTGTGGTTATTCATTGTGCCTGTGTTATATTCTTTCCCTACCATTCTCAAGTTCCTCTACCTTCTTTCTAGTTTTCATCCATAAAGTTTTATTGTTCATTATGTCATCTAGGGGTGTTAACGATTCGAGCTTTTAACGAGCTACTCGAGCTCGAGCTCATTTAACTCGAGCTCGAGCCTAATACTCACGAGCTCGAGTCGATCTCGATCAAAAATTAGAGCTCGATTAGTTTGACGAGTCGAGCTTTAGAAACTAATATTTGGCTCGGCTCGTTCGAAAACTCGTTTAATAATCACGAGCCGAACGAGCTAGTCGAGCTTAACGAGCCGAATGAGCTACTCGAGCTTAACAAGCCAATACTTAATCTATATAAGTTTTTAAGTTTATTTTAAAATTTTAAATACATGTTTCCAATATGATTTAGATTCAAGTTGTAGCTTAATATTTCTAAGCTATATATTTATATTTACTTGAAAGTAAGTCTCATCCTTTTACTTGGACTTTGTTTTATAGGCTCTTTATTTGTCTTGTTTTCTTCTCTCTTCCTATGTGGGATGTATTTTCTTTTAATTCCTTTTCTTAACATGTTTGTTCTTTTACTTACATCTTTTATATCTAATACATTATTTTTTTTTAGTTATTACAAGTTTATCTATCAACTAAATGACAACTCTTTTAAGTTTAATTTATATAAACACATTCGGGGCATAAGGATGTCGGGTCTAATTGGTCCCCTTTATTTAGTCCATTCGTCTCCTCGAGTTCGTGCCTATTATTTCGAATATGAAGATGTACAATAAATGCGTAAGCCTGTCGAAATCACAAAGATAGAGACTTAAAACATAATTGAAATATTATCAGAGCATTTTCATTCAAATTGTATTGATTAAAACAATGTACATGCATAAATTTCATGAAATGCAAATGCACGTGTATATAACAATAAATCACATAGATGCCACAATAATGATATTCAACGCATAATCAGGGATTATAGTGTACATCCCCATTTAGTAAAAGTAACGAGTACTCACCTTAATTACAAGGTAGTTGCGTTTATAATTATCATAACCTATATCAATTCGGTATCACGAATTAATCATTTAACAACTAGTTATTACTTATATGCTTTCTTGATTTTAGATGAGTTCCTCATCTAGAAATTTTTTATTATATTTATAAAGCATGATCAAAGCAAAAAGAACTAAAGTCATGAGAGGAAACAAGAGTGTATAAACATATTTTATGTCTAGTTTATGGTCAGCATTCTTCCAGATTGCAACACTCTACTTTAGAAGGTCATAACTCTCTTAGTATGTAAATAAATGTAGTGAAATTTCTTCTAGAATTTGGATCTGTGAGTTAGCTTTCAAACCCAAATGGTCTCATCTAAAAAGTCAAAGTTTTTGACCTCCACGCCGTTGTCAAAAGACACGTGTGCAAGCAGCTAAACTTGTTGTGATTGTTGGTTGTATAATTTTTTTTAATGACTTAACCATATCCAAAAATCGTAAGTTGGGTTTTCAATAACTTGTCCATATTTTGCATGTGTTTTTTATCGAGTTCGATCATTTGAGTGAATATTTAAAGCTAATATGTTAGTTATGCAATTTAAACATTTATAGTTTGCACTCACCACTTTTTACGATTTTTACAACCATATGGACTAAGCAATTGATTTGTAGGATCTATAGTTAAACCATCATCGTAATTACGATTCACAATCTTTCAATGTTATAAAAGAAATCAATCACAATTAGATATTTTCTTAGTTTTCAATTAGTAAAATTGTTTGCTTAGATTTATTATGAATTTAAAATTGTTTAGATGTAGTGTAAATTTGTATAACTCACAATGTACCCGTACTACCCAAACATTATTTGTATAGAAAATAATCCATGATTTTAGTTTCCGATTCACTCTTCTTATTTACATTCATGATAACAAATACCTATTTATATGCACTATTTAATTGAGATTTATTAATTTTGATAGCTGAGCTTCTAAAAGAGTCTTACACGTTGTATTAATATTGGATTAGTTTATTTTTTGTTTCATAACATTATTGTGCTTGTATTTGTATTGGTTATTCACATTGGATTTTTTTATATATATATATATATATTTATTTGTAATGTTTAATACTAGATTTGATACAATATGACAATTGTTAATATTTATAAACTTTGAAAATATTATAAGAACAAGAGAAATCAAAATATAGGAGTGACATGACTAGTAAACTTATCCCACATCGCTTGAAGAAGAAAACTTTCAAGAGAAAAAACTCTATATAAGCAAAGCCCCCACCTTATTTTGAAACATAGTTAAGCATTAAATGTTATAAAACATTAATTGTGTGTTCATAAACAAGCTTTTTTGAGCTTATATAAGTTACATAAACTTTAGTTTGAGTATAAGAACATTTTTTTATAATTTTTATAATTGTAAATGAGCTTTCGAGCTAGAGCTTGAGTTGATAAATGAGCCTATCATGTTCGATCTTTTATACGGACATATTAAGCTTGAAAGTTAGTTTATTGTAAGAGTAAAAAAAAAGTTATAAATCCTAAACGAGCTTCGAGCTCGAGCTCGAACAACAAAAAAATATTCGAGCTCGGCTCGGATCGTTAACACCCCTATTGTCATCAATCGTTTCTAACATTTTTTTGACAAATTTTAGTTTTCATTTTCACTCATTTTGGGTTCACAAAAAATGATTTTGGGTATATAATAACTTTATGAAGTTTGATTAACAAATGATGATTTTGTGTTTACAAGGTCCATATTTCAGTTTTAATGAAACGAATTTTGGTTTTTTCAGAAACAAATTTTGGATTCCATAAACACGATCTAGGGTTTATATATGTATATTCATTTTTTACATCACACTTACCACTCTTTTTTTACATTTGTTGCTATGGATCTGCTCTTTTTTGATAAAGGTGGTAGTTGTTAATGCCTTGAAATGGGAATCAGATTGTTGTTCTTTAGAGCATGTGGTAAGGTGACCGAAGGTTAAAACTTAACGCACTGTCACGTCAGCGTCACATCAGCTTTTACCTTTTAACCTTAACTCTTGACTTTCCATCCCGATAGCATAACTCACCTATAATTCACCTTAACTCACCTCCACCTCAATTTACAAATTAACCCCTTAACTATTTCATTCATTCAACAACCCAAATATTTCATTAATAACCTCAATTTACAAATTAACCCCTTAACATGCCACGTTAACGTGGCCTTGCCTTTCATAGCCGGTAAGTTAACGCGGTGCAAAATGGAGGTGCGTTAAAAGTTTGTAGGACCGAAAAGTAATGATTTTTATGTGATTCGGGAGGTCGAGGTTGATCAAAGTATATGAAATCCATGTTTGGTTTTAGAGAGATAAAGTAGAGAGAGGGTGAAGAAAAGGTTTATATTAATATGAAAGTAAAGATACACAATTTCCCACACCCCTCATGGAGAGTCATGAGGGATATTTATAGGCCCATCCTAATACAAGTTTGCCTTTTGTACAATAGTAGTCCCTAAAGGCACAACTAACTACGTATCTAGTCCAATTCACGTATGTGACGTTATCTTTATAAAAGAGCGAGACTAACAATCTCCCTCCAAGATATCGTCACACGTGAATGGTTAAAATGAGACCTATAAATACATAAACAATGTAAATTACAACAATAGTAAACTATGTTGACGTTGTTGAAGCGCAAAGTCTCTGTAGTCTAGATAGTGAGGCAGACTTGAAGTTCTCTCTTCCGACGATCTCGGCATATGATCTTTAACACTTATGGCAAAGGTCTTTGTAGCTCTGAACTTCAACTGTAATGGTCTAGTTAGGTTATTACTCCCTCCTAACTAGTGAGCCTTTATTCTTTTTCCTGCTCCCTCCTGAACCGACAACTCTCTTTTCATCACGCAGCGGATAAAGTAGATTCAAAAGTGTAGGCACATGGTTGTCGTTCAGGGAGCATCATGACAATATAACTCACATAGTATTGCATAGAAGGTTGGTAATACGCTCCGATGTACACATCATTAGTACTTCTTCGGTTCTAGTGTAAGCACAATTCCCTCGAACAACCAACGTACTAGAGATGAAACACTACTTATTTTGGCATGTTCTTCTCCCTCCTGATGGTTGCAATTTATCGAAATCATCATACTATTTTGTGTACATGCCATAATTACCCGTACTTTACACTTCTGATGCAATATAGATAGACCATGAAAGCATAATTTGTGAGTATATGTCGCATGAATACTCTCAATACTTTTCTCTTAAATCAACCTTTAAACGAACCTCCTTGTAATTCTCTGGCTACTAGTAATGACCACATATGGAGACTGCCCGATATGACCAGCTTGAAAAAGAAATAATCATCCCATCTTGTGGCTTAATGCTTGTACGATAGATGTGACTTAATACCTATACTGAGCACTACAACGTAACTCCTTTAAGTATGAGGTTGCACGAAATATTCGTCATTTGAACAATCCACTACTTTGTGTGACACTGAGTACTACAACATAACTCCTTTAAGTGATAGCTATACTGTGAGCACTACAACTTAACTCCTTACATCAGTAATAACTAGATTTTCAAGACTGAATTTTTTTTAATTTGCGCAGACAAGTTATCTTCAAAAGTCGTGCATCCAACCACCCCTAGACTTTGAGATAAATAAGTACACTTGTTGCAATACCACTTCAAAGTCAAATCAATAATACCGTACGCGAACTTCGTACTCATTTTCTTGTCAAACCATAACAATTCTAGCCGTGAATATATGTATCCCCCGTGAATATGACAATACCAAAATACCACTCAACCGAATAACAACAAAATTTTGTATCCAATAGTTTTGTGACCAAAAAATCATGCGGATAGCAAATTTTTGTTTTCAGTTTAATCGACCCATCATTTCAGTCCAAAATAAAGAAGCCCAATCCATTAAATGAAATGCCTGATCACCCACTTCAAAATTGGTTACAGATATATGAATATCAATTCATTTTCACTTTGACCTAAAACTTTTCTCATAGATGTATCCGCCCCCTTTTCTCTCCTTTTACTCTCATTTGTAGTCAACACGTCAAACACAAAAAAAATAAACCTAACCCACGATCTAATGATAAGAAAAATCATTATTCCTTATGGTACTCTCAAACCGACATACATCAAACCACGAAATCAAACCCAGATGCTAACACAGACCCTTCTTCAAACTTGTTTCTAATCGATTCTTTTAATTTCCAAGGGACGTGCGCTTCAAGATCTCCTAAGTGGGGGTCTCGAGTAGGTATATTAACTTGTGTTGTTTGATTGTATTGAACGAGCCAAGAAAAGAAATTGACTTTCTAGTCATTTTTCTTATCTATTGATCGAATATTACGTGAAGCCAAGTCTTCAACACATATACGAGTCTTGTATGATTGAGAGTTGAGGAGTAATGTGAGGTTTAGGTAGTGATGGATTTTGGATTTGATTGGTGTAGAAAGCTTCTCGTTATCATTTTTTTTTTTTTTTACATATTCTGATTATGGACAAAAGGCTATTGGACTGATGATGTAATTGTAACTAAAGTCATATAGAGTCTTGGTATTTGGTATGTAGTCAACATGGTCGTGGTCACAATTTCTCATCTTCATCTTCATCTTTTGTTGGTCACTTTACACATAAGTTTTCATATAGGCCATTTTACGCAAAACATTACGCGTAAACATGTTAGAAATCTTTTGCGTAGGAATCTTTTGCGTAGACATGTCTTACGGGTAAACTTTAACTTTTGTGTAAACCTGTGTCTTTTGCGTAAATCTTACGCGTAAGACAAGGGTTTTACGCCTTAGTTGAACCTTACGCATAACTTGTCCAAGTTATGCGTAGAAAAACTGAAGATATGTGTAGATCTAGGGTTTTTGGCATAATATAACGCGTAGACAGTTTTCCGGCATCCTTTTCCGTTCAGATTCCGGCCAAAAAAATTTGTCTATCATTATGACCATATTACAGACCCCGTTATAGAGACTAGACCATGTATTGTTTGACCACAGATATCACGGTAAAGTAACAAAAAAAAAAAACAAATCTCAAAATGATAGCAGTGTAAGAAACTGTTTTGGTCAAAGATTGACATATAAACAGATATAGACTATTAAATGAAATCTGACTTTTTGACCAAAGGATACAAAAGGACCAATAAAACTGTTACCAATAATGATAAATAAAAAAAATTCAGATTCAAAAGTATTGGTAAAATAGCCAAAAAAAATATAGTACGAACCACAACAAAAATCATCAAAACAACACAACGAGGCTCTGATGCCAATTGTAGGACCGAAAAGTAATGATTTTTATGTGATTCGGGAGGTCGAGGTTGATCAAAGTATATGAAATCCATGTTTGGTTTTAGAGAGATAAAGTAGAGAGAGGGTGAAGAAAAGGTTTATATTAATATGAAAGTAAAGATACACAATTTCCCACACCCCTCATGGAGAGTCATGAGGGGTATTTATAGGCTCATCCTAATACAAGTTTGCCTTTTGTACAATAGTAGTCCCTAAAGGCACAACTAACTATGTATCTAGTCCAATTCACGTATGTGACGTTATCTTTATAAAAGAGCGAGGCTAACAAAGTTAACGAAGATGCACAAGGCACCTTACCGTATGCTCTTAGCTTTTGATGATATGGTTGTTGTAATGGAAATTTACTTTTGTGCAAGAGGGCAATAATGTAATTCCAAATATATGAATCTACAATAACCAAATATTTAAATGTTGTATAATATTATAATGGGCTTATGTATATTCACCATTATTTCAACCCGACCCGTTAGGGCTTACATGTATTTATCTTCCTTATAAATACTTCATACTTGTAACCCATTGAGATTATCTCTCCTCTCATTCTCTTGTTATTGTTCTTTATATTTTGTAACATGTTATCAGCACTGGCTCCTCCCAAACCAACCAGTCAGTCGTGTGCAGCTGTTAGGCCCACCTGGGAGAAAGTGCAAGTTAATATTGACCGTGGAAGTACAGGGAAATCCCCGGGTCGTTAAATCCCAACGAGATTGAAATTGTATTTGTAAACGGTTAGGAAATTGAGTGGTACTGAGGACAGTAACAAAGATGATTTGAGGGTTGATTATACTACTGATTGCTTGATATTTGGAAAATATAAAACTATAACAGAAATACAGATATAAGCATAAAATCAGATAATCAGATAACAGACAGAGAAAAGTGTTATTTAACAAGTTACAAACTACAGGGGTTAAAAGTGAAACTTTTGAAAACTTAATATTAAAGAAAATGGAAAATGAAATTTAAATTATAAAAGTAATTATTATAATATTTAACTATTATTTAATTAATAAAACTAATTAAAATCTAATTTAAAACTTAATTTAAATTAACTAAAAATTACAACTATTACAAATAAACCTAAAAACTTATAACAATAATTTCTAAACCTAAATAAGAACTTGAAGAAAGTATAAAAAATGAAAATAAATATTTTTGTCTTTTTATGAGTATTTTATTAATTAAAAACTAGTTAACTTAATTAATCTAATTAAACTATTTTAAATTACTATTAATACTAAATTACCTTAGAAAATTATGAAAAAATTTATAAAACTATTTAAGTACTACAGGAATACTACAAAATTATAAAAAGTTACTAAAAATTATATTTAAGCTAATTGACTAATTAATTACTTATTAATTAATTTTAAGCTAATTTAATTACTTTAAATAAGAAAATTAGAAAATGGACAGTGGAATTTATGAAACTATTTTTTAAAAGTCTTAACTACTTTATAAAACTTAGGAAAAATATAAAATTCTACTTTAGTTAATTAAAATTAAAGAAATCTATTTAATTACTAATATTACCTATTTAATTATTTAAACTAGTTTTAAATCTAATAAATAGTAAACTGCTTAGGAAAATTCTAAGAAAATTATTTTAACTACTTTAAGGTACTAAGTAATTTATAAAATTATAAAATTGGACAAGTACTTATTAATAAGCTGAGATGAAAATTAAATAGATAATTTCTATTAAATAGAAGCTATCACTATTTTTATGTTTGCTTTTTCTGGTTTTTCTTTTATAAAATTATTTAAACACTTAAATAATGAAACTTTTATAAAGACAACTACTTTGGAAATCAAGAATAAGCACTGTAAGTGCTTATTTGCTTATACAGTTGACTATGGTTGACTAAATTAAGAAATAAGCTAAGTTGAGGTTATGTGGGGTCCACTATGATGAAATCTGGTTTACCTAAGTTACTTATACCTATTTAAGCTAGATGTGGTGAGATAAGCTCCTAGGTTAAGCTGGAAAGCTAAAATAAGCACTTGCTTATTTGGTTTCTGACTCAGAAGTGGGACAGACTTTTGATGCAAAACTAAGTGGGGTCCACTAATCTAAGGGTCAAACTAAGGGTCAACTAATGAACCTGGGTAGTAGGGGGGTTGTAAGAACCAAGAATTAGACACTAAGACCTACTGAGTTGGCCACAATCAACCACCAAAGTGGTGGTGGTGGACTGGTATTCTGTGTAGCAGGGGAGCTTTTTCCCCTGCAAGTGTTTTTGGATGAGCTTATCTTGAACAATAAAAATCTTAAAAATGAAACAGATATGGGAAACTAAAGTTAAGCTGGTAGGTTTTAATCCCTAAAAATTTCAAAGGCTGAATCCACTCCTAAAATTCACAATAAATCCTTGAGTTTTTGAGGTTTCTGACTAGTATCACTTTTGACTTTTCCTAATTTATAACTCAGTTGACTTATCTGAAGTTTAATTGATCCTAGCTGATGATTAATGATATAATAAGTTATACTAAGACTAAAATAAACTAAATCACTAACTTATGAGTGGACTTGATGAGTTTTGGACTCAAATTCCACCACAGTTAACTGTGGTGGTGGTTTAAGTGTGATTTTGACTATTTAGTGTAATTGTGACCAAACTAGTGGTCAAACTGACCTTATGTGACCTTAAGTAACTTATTAGAACCGACTTAAATCCTAATAAACAAAAAGAACACAGCAAAACAGTTTAAACCAAACACACCTTATACTAGACTAATTTATGATTTAAGAAGCTAAAGGCTTTAAGAGCTTATCCTACTGATCCAAATTGACTTATTATGTTATAATAGAGCTAAACAAGTGCTAAAAAACAGAAATTAACCACAGATACACAAGATTACAAGATAAGCTATATTAACTGTGAGACTTTGATATTTTAGTAACTATGGATTCCAACAAACAAGATACCAATTTTATGTTGAACTATCACTAACTAAGACTGAATAAGCATATAGTAACTGAGAAAGCAAACAATTGACAAAGCTATAGTATAAGGATAGATATGAGATTTTTGGAACTTACAAAATGCTTTCCTGCTCAAAATCAATAACCAAGAACAATAAAACCTTTCCTAACATCCACCAATGGATTCTAACCCAGGACCATCCATAATATGCCCTGCTCCAATTGCTTATCACCAAGAACCATACAGTTTGACTTTTGTTGACTTTTAGTGTTTTTGATTTTTTATATTACTAAACTGTTTTTAAAAGTTTCTAATAGCTTTTATAAACTATCTAGGAGCTTAAGTGAGCATAGGAATCCACTATACTTCTCAGTAACAACAATTGATCTTTTGAAATTTAAGAAAATTAAACTAAAATTGCATAAGATTGAACATTCACAGAAACTTGAAATTTATTACTTATAAAGAGTTACAATACACTGAAAATGCTTAGAAGCTTAGGTTTACACTAGAAATTGGAAATTGCATTAAACGACATACACTTTTTAAAATTAAAACTAGATAGATAACTCTTCTGCTTCTCTTGATCTTTATAGGTGAGAATGAGCATCCAGGTGTCCTCAAGGACTTTTCCCACTTCATCTGAGCCCTTGATTATGTCCAATTGATATCCACCGTTTAAACCAATTTTTGGCGCCAAAAGTCTTCCAAGTTAACTTGGGGCCAAAGGTCTGCAATTAAAGAATTTTGGTAACATATGGAGGTGTCAGGGGACAAAGGGGAGGGTTTTTAGGACAAGTTGGGGTTATATGGAAGAAACAGAGGAGGTAGTATGGTTTGGAGTGAAAATCTGTGGAGAAAGCATTTAATGCTGATGTGGTTTGGATGTGAGGTGAGAGGTGAGGTGGAAAGGTGATGAGGTGGTGGTGCAGGTGGCATAAACCACCCTGGTTTTGGGTTTGCAGGTGTGGGGGAGAAGGTGCTACAGTATTGGTGGTTTGGCGGTATTGGGGGTGGTCAAACGGGGTTTGACCCCGTATTATATAATTAGGGGTGCTGGACTGGGCTTAGGTATGGGCTGGGTAAAAAGAAAAAAGGGGTAGGCTGGGTTTGTGTTGTGTTGGGTTTGGTTTTTGGATTTATTAAATAAAAGGGTCTGGATGGTTATGTATTTAACAAGGACCAACTTTGTAATTTTGGCAAAGTTAAAGGCTGATTTTGCTACTCTTCCAAAGTATTTCCAAGGGACCAAACCTGCCATAAAACCATAAAACAAAGACAAAAGATGTATTTTTTTCATTTTAAAAATCCCAGGGACCTTTTCTGTAATTTCTCAAACTCCAGGGACCATTTACATAAATTTGGATTTTTAAGGGACTGTGGTTGTAAATTCCCAAAAGTTTATCAAAATTGTTCCATTTTGTCATTCATGCATAGTACAAGGGTATTATTTGTAAATTTCCAAGTTTTGAATACCTAGGGACCATTTTTGCCAATTTTGTAACTTGAGGGGTAAAAGTTGCCAGTTTGTGTAAACTTTCATCCAGGGATCATTTGTGAATATTTTTGGTTTCCCAAGGACTTAAGTTGACTTTTCATTCATTTTAAACCTTCAGGGACTAGTTCTGACACTTTGTGAAATTTGAGGGACTGAAACTGCCAATTATGCAAACTTTGTACGTTTTTCATTTGTTTTTGCATATTTTGTATTTGAAACATATAAAACACACTTCTAAGATATTTTAAGTATTATGATGCATATTTGAGTGTTTTTGTATGTTTTGGCAGCTCAGATTGGTATAAAATGATGAGTATTTAGACACTCATCAAGCACGAATATCTCAAATGAAAAAGACACTACGATACAATCAACCATTACAATTGAGTAAATCAATCAATATTCACGATTGGCTTCCTGAGGTAAGTCTCTTTTGAGGAGGAGCATTATGTGCACTGCACTCTTTTACCCTTCATCAAGTTTTTTTTATCCCATTGAGTTTTTCCTGATAAGGTTTTTAATGAAACAGTCTATAACATATGATAAACAGTGAATATCCAAGGAGGAGTGCTGTAAAATATTATAATGGGCTTATGTGTATATTCACCATTATCTCAACCCGGCCCGTTAAGTATGTATTTATCTTCCTTCAAAATACTTCATACTTGTAACCCATTGAGATTCTCTCTTAATAAGAATTCTCTTTCTCCTCTCATTATCTTGTTATTGTTCTTTATATTTTGTAACAGTAAAAAGGTTTTTAAAACATGAGATTTTATATTCCCCATTATTTAAAACTATCAGCAATTGAAACCCCATGATTTCAATTTATATGAACCAAACACCCCCTTAGGGCGTTTACAAGCTAAATATCAAAGTGAAAGTAAGAGTCGCGCGTAACCTATACTCGAGCATAGCCGTTTTTCTTCCAAATGCACTCTTACTTGCTATCTACAAGCCCCGTCACCTATCTTCATTTACCTACATGAAACATGAACTGAGAACGGTAAGTCCTTGTGACTTAGTGAGTAAACGGAATAATCGTAAAGTAATACTTGCAATTATAACTTGAACATAAAGGTAAATGACATGGCATGAATGGTACAACTTGTAGTCGTCTTTCCTTCTAGGTACAAACAACCTTGAAGTGGTCACGCCAACCTCGTAAAAAGGGAGGGCTTTACCTGTTTTGAGTTTGTGTGGCGGTAGGTTTAAACCCCGTGGATTAGTCGGCTAAAAAGTCGGAAACAACAATTACCAAACAACAACAACAACAACAACAACCAAAAAAAGACTTGTAGTCGTCTTGGTACTTGTATGTAACATGAATGGTACGACTTGTAGTCGTCTTAGTACATATACATGACATGAATATGATTTCTATTCTGAATTTCATGATCAATTCTGAGCACGTGCATCTACCTAGACAATGCTTAGTCGTTTTGCTAAGTGAGAACTTCCCTAACCGACGAGTACTGTTCTTGGGGTTCTAAAGAAAGACCATCCAAAGAAAAGGAAGGATGGTTGGATGAAAATTCAATTTGCAGAAGCATCGATCCCTACCATCGACACAGTTTATAGGTTTTCTGTGAATGATCCGACATATCAAGACACCTGCTTTTTTGGTATAGCTATTGAAGGTGTTATTTTAAATGTTATTTTATTTTATTTTTTTTAATTAATTACTCTAATCTATACTACTTATAATGGAGGAATAACTCTCTCTTCAAAAAATTCAGATGTAAAAAAAATAATGCAAGATTTACAACACTTTAAAGCAAGCAATTTTCATAATTACAACAACCAAAGCATTGTGTACAACAAAAACTAGCATGAATCGAAATTCAGACCACTTTCTTTAGAATTCTTAGTAATAGCATTAAAAACACCCCTACACCCAATATTACAATCATTTAAACACAATGTACAACCCTCATTCTACATTAATAGCATTAAAACACCCCTACACCTAATATTACAATCGTTTAAACATAATGTACAACTCTCATTCTACATTAATAGCATTAAAAACACCCCTACACCAATATTACAATCATTTAAATACAATGTACAACCCTCCATTTTAACCTAGACACGAACCTATGACCAAGACTCGACTCAATAAAACTCGACTCGATACACAAGGCTGTGAGCTCAAGCTCACGACATCCCTTGTTTACGCGACTCAATAACAACGACAACAACAAAAAGAAAGAAAGTGATACCAAACAATTATTTAACTTCATATTTATTAGTTTTAATCTTTATTTAATCAAAAACTCTTGAAAATTCATGTACTTATCCCCCACCGTCACTAGAATGACAAAAAGGGTGGTGGGTTTTCCTACCTTCGACCGCCGGTATCAACAAAATGAGAGAGATGGTTTTGGTGATGAACTCGACTTGTGGTGGTGTTAATCATGGTGTTGGGAGGTGTTTCTTGGCGCGTGATGTACGTCAAAATGATGGGGAGGTTGTAACGAGTGTGGTGGTGGTGGTGGTGGTGGTGGTGGCGGTGAGTTTAAGTTGCCGGCGGTGGTGTTTGTTTGGCCCAAAAAAATGACTGGAGAAGAAGAAGAAATAGGGCGCGACTGGTTTGAGAGAGAAAGGGTGTCAAACCTTAAGTGAGGGTATAATGAGGTTTATATAGGAAAGTGTTTTGGACCTTGTGTGAACCCTATTGCACCTTTAGGGACTAAGATTGTAAATATATGCTAGGGTGGGAAGTGTAGTTTACCAAATCTTTTAGTATTTCGTTCTCGAGGCAAATTAGGTGTCGGAATAACTTCCCGTGAAATTTTTATTAATTCTATCGAAAAAATTTATTTCAGGGTACCCGCCGCTGCAACGCGCGGGTATCATGCTAGTATCTTGATCATTAACTGATACAATTAATGTCTAAAATACTGGCCCATGATCATTATTGCTGTATCGATAAATTCATATGAAAACACCAAAGGGAAAATTGTCCAGAAATGCATCTAACTTGCCACCTTTTGCTTTTGTATACCATGAACTTTTTTTTTTCTATTGTATACACGAACTTTCTTAATCTTCCTATTGTATACATGAATCTGACGTGGCATGGAGTTAATTACATAAATTTACATGAATCGTCCCTGTGGCTCAAAACAATTACACCATTCGTCCTTGAAACAATTACATAAAAGGTCCCTGTAGCTCAAGAGTTAAAATATTTGTATCGTTAGTCCTCATTGAGTTAAAATATTTGCATCGTTAGTTCTCACTGACTATTAAGTTAAAATATTTGCATCGTTAGTCCTCATTGTGTTAAAATATTTGCATCGTTAGTCTTCATTGTGTTAAAAGACTTTTTTTTGAAGATTGATGTGGTCATTTCATGTTTTTTTAGGGATGGAAGGAGTCCTGGTGATTAGTTTCACTCCTTATCAAACTAGGTAACCAGGGTCCTCAAAATTTACAAAAATTCATAGATGGCCATGTAACTAATGCTATTATAACTATACTTATTAAAATTTACTATAATAATTAAGTGTGATGTCTTAATATTTTAAAACTTATATTTTAAAAAATTTCAAACTGCTTTATAAAAAGTTTCAAACTGCTGTATGAACACGGATAAAAACATATGAAAACTTGAGAAAAACGGAAGAAGCGGATAAAAACATGAGAAAAATGAATGAAAACGTATAAAAACGGACGAACACTGATAAAAACCTATGAAAACATGAGAAAAACGGACGAAAACGTAAGAAAAACGAACGAAAAAGGATAAAAACGTATTAATAGTCAATGGGGACTAACAATGCTAATATTTTAACTCCATGAGGACTAGCGATGCAAATATTTTAACTCAATAGTCAATGAGGACTAACGATGCAAATATTTTAACGTAAGAATAGTCAATGAGGACTAACGATGCAAATGTTTTAACTCAATGAGGACTAACGATGCAAATATTTTAACTCAATAGTCAATGAGAAGTAACGATGCAAATATTTTAACTCAATGAGGACTAACGATGCAAATATTTTAACTCTTGAGCTACAGGGACCTTTTATGTAATTGTTTCAAGGACGAATGGTGTAATTGTTTTGAGCTACAGGGACGATTCATGTAAATTTATGTAATTAACTTCATGTCACGTCAGATTCATGTATACAATAGGAAGATTAAAAAAGTTCGTGTATACAATAGGAAAATTAAGAAAGTTCGTGTATACAATAGGAAAAAAAAAGTTCATGGTATACAAAAGCAAAATATGACAAGTTAAATGCATTTCGGGACAATTTTCCCAACACCAAACTGTTGTTTTGCGAAATATGCATTGTCTACATCATCTAACCACAACCATTCTAATTGAAGTGAATCTTAGCCGCCTTGGTCAACATCAAAAACAACCTTTGACCTTTGTAGATTGTTAGCGTTGTCCCTTTTCTGAGAAACAAGCAGGAAACTGGCATATAAACCAACCTGCTTAAGTTTTTAGCTTAGAGAAATTTCCAGGAAAATTAAGATAATTGACTAAATAATTATAAAATCTTTGCCTCTATCTTATATATTAAGAAGAAGGAAAAAAAAAAAAAAAAAAAAATTATGTGCTATCATAGAATATGTCTAAGATTTGACCCACATATAATGGAAGGTATGAGCTGGATTAAAAGGTTGACTTTTGCTCTATAATTAGATTAGTTAAGTGCTTTCAGTTTTCATGAAAATAAAAAACATACTAACAAACTGTAAAACTTGTCAATATGAATCGAAGATATTCTAGGCTTAATCAACTCTTTGCAATTGTACAAAGAAACAAACGAGACCATTCAACAAGTGTCTAGAACCTACAAAAACTACAAACAAATCTTCAGATGTTTGATAAGCAAATTTCAACGTAATTTACAAAATTGAATTGACTTTAATTATTTTGTATATAAACTTCTTCTTACAAGCTATCCACTTATACATTAATTTTTCCCATCATCTATCTAGCTTCCTTAAACAGGTTCTAATAGCTTCCACAAGTGCATGCATCTTATTAGACAAGTGGTTGTAATAGGTTCACATCATCTGGCTTCCTTGTAAACCAGAGATAAGCAAATTTCAACGTAATTTACTAAATTGAGTTGACTTTAATTATTTTGTACTATATAAACTTCTTCTTACAAGCTATCCACTTATTTATTTTGTCCATCTTTCTATTTTCTCATTTGTTACAATCAATTATTTCATAATGGATTTCATTAAAGATTTCAACCACCTAAAAATCAAAATGAATGATATAGTATCGGCTACAAACAACTTTGATGACGCCAAGTTGATTGGATATGGTGGTTTCGGGAAAGTGTACGAAGGAAAACTTTCTCTCCCTGAGGGACATACTACGGTTGCTTTCAAACGACTGGATAGACATATGGGGCAAGGGAACACTGAGTTTTGGAGGGAGATCATGATGCTTTCCAAATATAAACATGAAAATTTGGTCTCCCTCTTGCACTTTTGTCTTGAAGGTTATGAGAGGATCCTTGTATACGAGTATGCTTCTCGTGGAAGCCTTGACAGCTATTTAAGTGATGCTAGTGTCACATGGACCCAACGCTTAAAGATATGTCTTGGGGCGGCACGTGGACTAAGTTTCCTACACGATCCCACGGATACATATCAAAGAGTTATACACCGAGACATCAAAAGTGCAAATATCCTTCTGGATGATAATTGGACAGCTAAAGTTTCTGATTTTGGCTTGTCAAAAGCTAGCCCAGCTAACCAACCACAATCATATCTTGTCTCGAATGCTGCTGGTACAATTGGATATTGTGATCCTTTATATTTAAAGACGGGTTTACTCTCAAAAGAGTCTGATGTTTACTCTTTTGGAGTGGTGTTGTTCGAAGTAATGTGTGGGACACTATGCTATAAACAGGATAATGGTGCGCTTAGTATTTTAGTACCCACATGGAGAAAATGCTATGAGGAGGATAATTTAGACGAGATCATCTTTTCTGGTTTACGAGAACAAATGGAATCAGGTTCTTTGAAGCTGTTTTCAGCTATTGCCTATCGATGTGTGAAGAAATCTCGTGAAGAACGACCAACAATGGATGAGATCATAAAAGAACTTGAGCTTGCACTTAAACAACAAGTAAGATTTCTTAATTTCACTAAAGGTTTATTGTTTTGGTTTATTTTCCTATCTGGTTCACAAATTCCTATAAGTTGCAAGTCTATATCATGTCATCCTTAAGTTATATATTGTAACCAAAAGATGACTAGTAGCTCACAGTAGAACATTTTTTCAGGAGGTTTTTGAAGATCTTGAAAACAAAGTGAACCTTGAAAAAATTATCAAGGTCGCAAAACTTGCAGGTGTATCCTATGAATCTCGAAATCAACTTATCTTGCTTCTATTGAAAGGGATCCTTGTGGACGATGAGAAAACGGTATTTACCCTTGAAACCATCCTGCTATAGCTATTTAACTTAATTTACTACTCCGTATTTTATATAAGAACTGATAGAAATTCAATTTAATTTTGTTTTAATACATAGAAATTGCTGATAATACTTTTTTAATCACAATAGTACATTTAGTACATCGCGTAAAGGAATTAATTGTCTTAATTTTCTTGGAAGAAAAATAAAGAATATAGTGGTTTTATTTTTTTAGTTTTGGAAATTATGTAAGGTGGAGAAACAACACCCGAAAACGTTTGATAAAGGATGGATAACAGATAATTTGCCCCAGCCAAATTAAACATACACTCATATTCTTATTATTGACATTGACAGTTTCTTTCAATAAATAAGAAGGGAGAAAATTGTGAAATGATATCTGCATTGAAATGCATATCTGGAGATCATGTTTTGTCTTCTAGTCTCCAAGAGTCAAGGTGAGTCGATTTTTCTCCAACGCTAAGTTCGTAGATTGAGATAATTACTTGAAAATGTAGTGAACTTGTCACATTTTCATTTGTTGTGTAGCCTTCTATTTTTTTTATTTTCATGTAACTGAACTTTTCCAATTTGGTTTTTTGTGTCATGTCACCAAGAAAGGCCGGCTGTAGTCAACTTGTCACCACTTCTTGACATTTCCAAACACACCTATGCAGTTTTATCTTGTCATATTCTCAACTCTTAAGCCAAACACACCCTTTCTTCTACATAACCTTTGCAGCCATAAATAAATTCTAAATTCTTAAATATAAGTCGTATATACAATTGTCTCTTAGTCAACATTTTCTGAGTTCTGGCGTTCTTGGCTCTTACAAATTACACATGAAATAAATTACTCGAATTTATTACTCTAGCAAAGAATCAAGATTAACTCATAGACTTACAAATACTTTAAATAACAAACAAATAATTTAGCAAAAGATATTGAAAGAACTTAAGAGGGGTTGCTTGGAAATAGATATTGAAAGAATGATGTGGATTTGTGGAATAACTTAGCAAAAGATAAAAATATACAATGAATTAATAACCGGTTACTTGTTGAGAAGGTGACATGATACACACAAAAAATAAAATTGGAAAGTTCAGTTACATAAAAAAATAATAATAATAAATAAATAAATAAATAGAAGGCTACACAACAAAAGAAAATGTGACAAGTTCACTACATTTTCAAGTAATTATCCAAAGTTTAAATTATAAATGTGATTTTAATTTAATATGTGCATGCAGATTTGGCAGCGGCCAAACGACTGACATGTACAAGGGTTTTAGAGTAGAAGTAAGCGCTCAGTTTCTGTCACCACATGTCACATACACCATAAACCTTGTCCTCAAAAGAACTGATCAGGCCGGTGGGACAAATGTACCATTCAAATACAAATTTGAAAAGGAGACACAATATTCGAATCCAGGCATTGTGGACGTGCGAGAAGATGGATGGCTAACGATTGAACTGTATCAATTTACAAGCAGTGAAAAAGGAGATAGTTTTTCAATCGATATATCACAACCACTTCAATATTATTCCTCAGCACCAATGTATTTTCTTGAAGGCATTGAATTTCGACCCGTGGAGCAGGTAAGTTACCAAAACGAATTAGCTTTTTTGCATCATTTTAAATTAAGAAGGGAATTACATATAGGAACTAAAAGTTGAGTGTTTGAAAGTTCTCCAGCTAACCATATGAAAAGAAATTACTGTGAATATATAACAAAAGATAATAAGAACCATGTAGATTAAGTTTTTTGCTTTGATTAATGGTACATTTTCCGTGATCGTATAAATTCATCAATGTGTTCATATACTGTAGGAGTTGCATGAAAACCGAGTGGATGAAAATAAGATAGATATGCAACGTATATCAGATTCAGATATATATTGGGAACGAAAGTTGATGAACGATGATTATACTGAGATACTCACGTTGTCAAAAGAAAAAGTAGAGTGGACAACCAAGAAGGAACTTTACTTTCTTCTTCGCAAGGGATTTCTGGTTGACAACAATGAAAAGGTATTAGTTGATCAACTGTCTACTTTCAACTCATTGTACTATATATGTGTGTATGTGTTTATCAATTGAAGATCAAAAAAATTTGATCACCAGGCTTCACATTTCATTCACTAATTAATTTGTGCATTATAATTAATTATAGCTACCGAGTAATTTTTTCCGTGTAACTTAACTGTCATAAAGTATGATTTTATAAGTTTGACAGTAATAAACGCTGGCATTTTATAAATACTAACAAACAAGTTTTCTTTTTATCAACAGAAATGGTTTTCCATAAGCAAAGATATGAAGAAACGTCTTATGATACCAGCAAGAGCATCTTTGTTAGACAAAGAATGGATATGGAAGTCTTCACCAGAATCAAGGTTATCCAACTTTCTTTTCAAATTTTAGTTTCATATATAGTTTGTCCCTAATGTATATATAGATAATATGCTAACTTAATTGTAGGTTGCATAGATTGCTTGCTTCTTGCACAATGCTATCGTTTGTAATTAATTACTAGTTCATCATGTATTCTTCTCCCACAATTTTGTAGATTTGGGGAGATGGCTGAGTTTCCAGATGGAGATAGATTTCTTGTTAAATTTAAGCTCACGTCTGAAATATTGTCACCTCAAACACTCTATTCATGTCACATCATTTACAAATTGCCCGAAGACGATTCTTCATTTCAGTATCACATACAAACTACTATTGATGATCCCTCGTGTGGTTCTAATCGTGAGCGGCTAATCTATTTAGTCACTCCTCCTCAGACTCCGGTTATTGGACCCAAGACGGATCAAGATCACATCCAACAACGTCCCCGTAAAATAAAAGGCCATCCAAGATTAAGAAAGGATGGTTGGATGGAATTTCAATTCTGTGAAATTTCGACTGGTACTACCGGATCTATTAGCATGGAAATTGAGTTCATTGGTTACAGAAACGAAAATGTAAACTTTGTTGGCCTAGTTGTGCAAGGAATTGAGATTAGGCCTTTGTAAATGTCGGTTTATAGTAGTCATTTTGTTGTCTAGTTGTACAGAAAGTGAGATTCAGAGTACAGTTAGTTCACCGTGTAATTAAATTCACTAATCAATTATTTAATTTAATTGTTTCATGTAATGCCCATTTTTAACCATGTTATATCAAACACATTTATCTTTTACTTTATCAACTTACTGGGTACTCGAGCGATGCAGTCACGAGTACTCTGTGACTATATATTTTCTAGCAATACGATGTTATGCGGCTATATTTTTTTTAACAATTAATTACAAATAACAATAACTTTAGTTAAGACAATAGTATAATTTCATCTCCTGTTAACCGAAGCTACCACAAATAAAAATCTTGATTTTTTCATTTAGCACAATCACCTTTAAATTTTTGGACCTACATGCGACCTTTTAGGCATACTAAGACAATCAACATCTATTTTTTATTTTTTCAAAAAACCCCATCTTTTTTTACACTATATATATCCCAAACATTTTCATTTTCCATACACACTGTCACATGAACCAAATATCAAAATTAGCCAAAAATCAACTATACCATACAAATCATATATGGCTCAATTACCTTGAATTAGTCGAAAACCATTTTCAACCAAAATAAACTTTAATCGTCAATATCTATTAAGTCTCATAATAAAACTACCAAACAATTTGTGATATCATTTGGCCAGCCCAATTAACAACCAAACCGGTATATAACCCAAATGTTAAGACTTATAACTACATTTACAAAGCCTAAGTTACCTCATTCCTGCCCTAATTTCCCTCATCAAAATACGCAACCCTGATTTGCAGCCACACAAACATCACAGGCTCTTCCTTTCTTTCTTATCTGGATAACCGAACATAACCAACAATCTATGTTTGCAAGAAAATCTGACTCTTTTCTTGAATTAAAAAAAAAAAAAAAAAAAAAAAAAAAAAAAAAAAAAAAAAAACTCTTTTACGGTTTTATGTTGTGTTGACTATGTATGATGGTGGTTTTGAGATGGGATTATCGAAACTCAACCAAAATCGGTCCAATATTATATCCCAAAAAAAATCACTGCAAAAGTGTTAGCCAACAAAAAATTTCATCTATGCAATTTTGCTGCTCAAAATGTTTTTACCAGTACAAGTCCAATAATTTAGCAAGTCTAACATTTACTCTTAATTTTTGGATTCAAATACTAAAGCCCAAAATAAAATTCAACTGTGCAACCCAACACACATAAACCTAACCGTACTTACTCACCTTATATAATACTACTAACACTCAATTAAGACTTGTCACCGTGATCAGCAATAGCACGATGTCTCAACACATAGAACCCTTAATTATTCCTTCAAAACAAATCTCAAATTGCGATCTTGTCTTTGTTTCTTACAAGTTATCACAGCCATATTTTTCAACATAAACACACGTTTACACAAACCAACGAACTCAAACAAATCCCTTTATATTTTATTGCAACAAATCGAATCACACAAGGACTACAAGCTCTCGACTGTTTGATGTTGGTTTCGAACCCAGGTAGGTGAATCTTGTCGTTTGTGTATCTTTGACCGAACAAATGAGAGAATGTAACAGAGTTTATAGAATCCAAGCTTCAAAAGTGCTCTATGATGATAATTTCTTTAAGTGTTAAGATCTTTAAAGGTCTTCAATTATCTTATGAAACATCTAAAAAAATTTTGAGATATTTGTTCTTTGTTTATGTTTGACTTATGATAGATTGAGGAAATTAAAACGATTGAAAATTCTAATGATGATTCTCCAGAGGTCGAACTTAAGGACTTACGACCTCATCTCGAATATGCATTTTTGGAGGGTACCGATAAGTTACCCACCATAATTGCTAAAAACTTTAATGAAGCAGAAAAAGTCGCTCTAATAAAGGTTCTAAAGTCGCACAAGCGAGCCATCGCTTGGAAACTTTCCAACATTAAGGGTATTAACCTAGAATTTTGTACACACAAGATTTTAATAGAAGATGACTTTAAACCAGCGGTTCAACACCAGAGAAGGGTTAATCCAAAAATCCAAGAGGTTATCAAATAGGAGGTTCTTAAACTCCTTGATGCCGGCTTGATTTACCCTATCTCGGATAGTCCTTGTGTGAGCCCCATTCATTGTGTGCCTAAAAAGAGAGGCATCACAGTCATTCAAAATGATGAAAATGAGTTAATTCCTACTCGACTGGTAACAGGATGGCGTGTATGCGTTGACTACCGAAAGTTAAATGATGCCACCCATAAAGACCACTTTCCTCTACCCTTCATGGACCAAATGCTCGAAAGACTAGCAGGAAATGAATACTATTGTTTTCTTGATGGTTTCTCGGGTTACATTCAAATCCCCATCGACCCACAAGACCAAAAAAAGACCACATTCACATGCCCTTACGGAAATTTTGCCTATCGACGTATGCCTTTTGATGCGTAGGGATTGCACCAGGCTTTACCTCTCGAGGGATATCGAGAAGCTTACAACCCCCACCAGGCAGTGTACCTGATCGATGTAGTATAGTATAATGACAAGTACCGGGGGATTGATCGTTCAGCTAGGAATAGTGTCGCTAGGATTAGAAAACCTAAAGACTAGGTCTAGAGATGATGGATGATTCTTTTTGTATTTTTATATTTTTTAGAAAGCAAGTAAAAATCTCAGGTTTTGAAGGAGTTTGGCGGAATTAGTTGCTAATCAACTAACCCAATACTAAGATGCAATCAAAATAAAATACTAAAATGAAAATAAAACTAAATTATACTAGAGTTGTGAGCAATATGTGGGAGAATTTTGTTTACTTAGATTTCACTACTCCCTAGATATCTTTTACACGTTAATTACTTGTTATAGTTGCGTGGATGACGGATTGTATTCCTTAATACCATTCATGGGGTGGCGTACTTACTTCCCCAATCCTATGAGTGCCTACTTCACTCCTATGTCGAGCCGGCTTAGAAGCTCCTAACATGGGATCATTAGAATTTACTCATGCATTAAATACAACCAATAAAACCTAGTACACATCGGTTCATGTTTCCTAAGACGTTCAAGCATGTTACACAATGGAGATCTGCCAGTTTTCTTAAGCCTAACATTGAAATCATTCATCCAATACAACCATAAACAAGTAATCAACACATAATTAACATCTAGGTTTCATTAGATCTAAGCAAACACAAGATAGATCTAGCCTAGCATGTTGAAATCAAGACAAGCGCAAGATATAGTCAACCAACACATAGACATATTGATTGAATTAAGAGAAGACTTATCTTAATTGAACATGAAAAAATTCAAGGGGTGAAAACCCTTGAAAGTACTGTAAAATATGACCTAGGGTTTACAAAGTTTGGCTTTAGTTTTCTCCACACAAGTTCCTTTTTAATGAATGAAAAATAGAAAACTATATATAGAGTTGATAGGTGACGGCGTCAAGAACAAATGTCTGACGCCGTCATCTCGTCGCCAAATAGTTCCTCGGACTGCCTAGATCTGGGTCTGACACCGTCATGTAGTCTCCTTATCTAGGCCGTCACAAATTTAACTCTTGACGCCCTTGTTGTGAAGCCGTCAGGTTTGCACTGGGTCGTCACCACTTTTACTCCTGACGCCGTCAGGGTCTTCCTCTTGACGCCGTCAGGTACTGTTCTCAGCATGGAAAATTAAGTCTTTGGCGTTTTCTTCACTTTTATGCTCCAAAAACGTCCGAATTGCTTCCTTTTCCAGATTTCACTCCCAAAGTACCTAAAATCACAAAAGGAACGATTTAGGGTAATATTTGATCAAATAAATTCAATTCCGGGCTTAAATGACCCCCTAAAAGTGGTTCATTTTTTGCCTCTTCACCTTTTGGCCTATGTAATACTCCAGGCACGTTCCAAAGGTGTATGATGGCCATATTCCACGACATGATCGGGAAGACTATGGAGGTCTTTATGGATAATTTCTCGGTCATTGGGGATTCTTTCCAAACATGTCTCTCCCATTTAGAAAAAATGCTTAAACGTTGTGAAGACACTGATCTTTTTCTAAATTGGGAGAAAAGTCATTTCATGGTCAAAGAGGGCTTTGTCTCGGCAATAAAATTTCCAAGAGTGGAATTGAGGTTAATAGATCTAAAGTGGATGTTATCGCTAAGCTACCTCATCCCACCACCGTCAAAGGTGTTCGGAGTTTTCTTGGTCACGCCGCTTTCTATCGTAGATTCATTCAAGATTTTTCAAAAATCGCCCGGCCTATGACTCATCTCCTTGAGAAGGAAACTCCTTTTATCTTCTCTCCTAAGTGCATTGAAGCTTTTAAAACTTTGAAGAAAAAGCTTACTAAAGCACCCATCTTAGTTGCCCCTGACTAGGACTTACCTTTTGAGCTCATGTGCGATGCAAGTGATTTTGCCATAGGTGCCATCCTAGGGCAACGAAAAACAAAACATTTCCGGCCAATACATTATGCAAGTAAAACTATGACCGAGGCTCAAGCTAATTACACCACAACGGAAAAAGAGTTATTAGCCGTGGTGTAAGCTTCCAAGAAATTTCGGCCATACTTGATCTTGATGAAATGCGTAGTGTATACGGATCACTCGGCTCTAAAATACCTCTTTGCAAAACAAGATTCAAAGCCGAGATTGCTCCATTGGGTTCTCCTCCTAAAAGAATTTGATATCATCATACGTGATAAAAAAAGGAGCTGAGAACCTAGCTGCTGATCATCTGTCCCAATTAGAAAACCCTCACCAAGATGTGTTCGAGAAAAAGGAAATAAACGAAAAATTTCCTCTCGAGACACTCAATGCCGTTTCTTTTCGTGGTGAGTCTACTACCTCATGGTTTGCTGACTTTGCAAAATACCATGCGGGTAACTTTGTTGTAAAAGGGATGTCGTCCCAACAGAAAAACAAATTCTTTAAAGATGTGAAACATTACTTTTGGGACGATCCCTATTTGTTAAAAACCTATGTGGATCAAGTCATCCGGCGATGTGTTCATGGCCAAGAAGCCATTGATATTCTCAAGGCCTGTCACAATGGACACACAGGGGGATATCGTGGCCTAAACTACACTGCCAAAAAGGTGTTTGACTCCGGTTTCTATTGGCCCACAATTTACAAAGACGCCCATGACTTAGTCAAATCTTGTGACTCTTGTCAACGTCACGGAAAAATTTCGCAAAGAGATGAAATGCCACAAAATGCTATTCAAGTTTGCGAAATCTTTGACGCTTGGGGCATTGACTTTATGGGGCCATTTCCGTCTTCACGGGGAAACAAGTATATACTCGTGGCAGTTGATTACTTGTCGAAATGGGTTGAAGCAAAAGCGCTCCCCATCGACGACACCTGAGTAGTTGTGAAGTTTCTGAAATCACTTTTTGCTCGATTCGGAACTCCCCGTGCTATCATTAGTGATCGCGGTACTCACTTTTGCAATGACCAATTTGCAAAAGTCATGCTTAAGTACGGTGTCACTCACCGTCTTTCTACCGCTTATCACCCACAAACTAGTGGCCAAGTGGAAGTTTCCAACCGAGGTTTAAAAAGAATTCTGGAAAGGACCGTAGGTGAAAACCGTGCCTCTTGGTCAGATAAATTAGATGATACACTTTGTGCCTTTCGTACAGCCTACAAGACACCTATCGGGTGTACTCCATACAAGCTGGTGTACAGAAAGGCATGTCATCTACCGATTGAGCTCGAGCACAAAGCCTATTGGGCCTTAAAGCATGCTAACTTTGACCTAAATACCATGGGTGATTACCGGAAAGTTCAAATCAATGAACTAAATGAACTTCGTGATCAAGCCTACGAGAACTCTTTAATCTACAGAGAGAAAACAAAGAAGATCCATGACTCCAAAATCAAGAACCGCGTTTTTAACGTTTTTGATCGAATTCTTCTTTTCAATTCTAGATTGAAGATTTTCTCAGGTAAACTTAAAACCCGTTGGACCGGACCATTAGCCATTGACAAAGTTTTTCCTTATGGTACCATCGAGTTATCTCAAACCGACGGACCAAACTACAAAGTGAACGGTCATAGGTTAAAGCATTACTTTGGAGAGGACATACCACCCATGGTTGTCCCGGATCTCCAAACTTTCCCCATGGACCAATGAATTCGAGGTCGAGTCAAGCTAGTGACTCGGTTAACAAAAAATTTAGCACCACATAGGTGACAACCCATGTTTCTAACTTCTTTCTATTACTAAGTGTGGCGGAATTTTGTTGTGCTTTATTTGTGTGTTGTTTTCTCTTGTTTTCAGGTTTCCCTTGGATCGTGATGATTGACGCGCATGTTTTCAATCCAGCCACCCAATATCCTATCCTTTTGCTAACAATTATCTAGGGATATCTTTTTAATCTTTTTTTGTGAAAAATAGATTTCTTTTCACACTTGGCCTTTAGTATTACCTTTTTACGTTTTAAGTGTCGGCATAATAGCCGGTACTTTGAATACTGAGGGCAATATTCAATTTTAAGTGTGGGGGAGGGGGAATTCTATTGAATTTGATCACATGTGTACCATCTAGTGCCCTAGTACCGCCATTTTTGACCAAAATTTTAAAATTTTTACCGTATTTTTGTTAAAATTAAGTGCCTTTGCACATATAATAAGTATTTTTAGTCTTGATTAGGTTAGAATAAGGGGAATCATGACTCTGCCAGAGTGTTGATCTAGCTGCTTCCTTAACTTTTAGACTAAGTTTTTACGAATTGTGCAAATGAAAATGCTAAACATGGAATAGTTGGATTTCTTTAGAGCTCATAAATGTAATTTGTAGTTCCTTGCTCCCGCAAGATTGAAAACCCAAAAATAAAATAATTAGAATTACGCGGTTCTCAAAGTTATTAAAATTTCAGCTCACTTTACGTGTGGCATAAGCATTAAGCGGGCCTTGGATCCTTTATTTTGAAAGGCGTTTAGGCCTTGGAACTCCCCGTTTTGTCTATGCCACATGAGGTTCATAAATAACACCATTAATATAAAATAAATGCCAAAAATAGATGCGGTTCGACAAATGGATCCTTGCATCCTTTATTCTAAAAGGCGTTTAGGTCTGGGAGATTCATCGTGAAGCTTCGTATGCTTGAGGCAATGTAATAATGAAATAAAAATTATAAGTACCAAAAATAACTGCGGTTCAACAAGCGGATCATTGCATTCTTTATTCTGAAAGGCGTTTAGGTCTGGGAGATTCACCGTGAAGCTCCGTACGTTTGAGGTACAAGTTGTATATTAAATCAAGTATAAAAATGAAAAAAATGATGAAAAACAAAAAAAATATAATAAATTTGGTGTGACCTTTTGAGCCTTTTGAGTTAAAAGTTAAATGATTTTTAAAACCGCCTAAATCTATTTGACTTAAAACTATCGGAACGAAAATGAGAAATCATTTCTTTAAAAAAAATCTAGATAAAATAAGACTTGGGAGCAGGAATTTACAATTAGCATTTATGAATAGTGTTAGCATTTTACAAAAACATTTGCACATCGAGTTTAAACTTAGTTGGGAGTATAAAAAAGAGGATGACAATTACAATTCCCTGGAGACACCCAGTTTGTGTGAATCCCGTTCTATGATACCGTTTTTGAAAAATCAAGCATTTTATTTATGTTTTTGTTTTCACATTAAATAAAAAGTCAAAACGGGGTATACTTAGTATTCTTTCATTACTTCATATGATTGGATTGCTAGGGACTAGCAATAGTTTAGTGTGGGGGATTGATGAGTATGTAAATACTCATCATTTTATACCCAGTTTTGATACGTAAAAATACTAAAAATGGCCAAATACACTGCAGATATCCTTGGTTTGTATTTTTATATGTTTCAGGTACCAAAGGTTGAAAACTGAGTGAAAAAAATGCAATTTTGAGCGACTCGGTAGCGATTGAGCAACTGTGATATTAAAGATGGAGTCTCGATCAACCCCGGATATAGTTTTGTGATATTAATCCAAAACTATACTTAACCCTTAACCGAATCTACTCCACAACAGATTGGGCCTAGTCCAAAGCATAAACCCAAACATTGGCCCAATCCATACCACCCTATTATTAATAGAACCCGACCAACTCACCCTTCCCCTTCCCTATTTTCTAGCAAACGGACCAAAGACTAAAACACCACAACCTCCCATGAATTTGTCTCATCTACTCCCTAACATACCTGCTCCAGCCTCCCAATTGCTCCCTCAGAATCTCATTGAGATATTTTATCCCCAGGCTGGCAATCCATAACCCATTTGGGTGCCAAAACCCTTAGGGCTGTGATGATCTCTAAGGACAATTCTATGAATGGGATTTACTCCCAAGAAGTACAAAACAGTTGCCAAGTGTTTTTCTCTCACAAAACAAGCACAAAAGTGTGAAGACCCCATAGTTAGTTTTAAGTATAAATAGGGCCACCTTGTAAGCCTTAAAGGGCACTTAATTTTTATTGCTTTTCTGTATGCTTTTCTTTAAGAAACTTTAGTTGTAATCCGTTTTTACTAAGTTAATTTAAGTTTTCAAATTTTTTAGCTTGTTCCTTGATTTACAGCGTACTCTATTATTGTAAACGTTAGAGGTTGTTTGTTGTTTGTTCTAGCTAAAATGTGTTCATGTTGGCTTAATATAAGTAAATTATAAGTTCTATGGCCTGGTTGCTTTATTTGCTTCATTAAAACTTTCAAAATAGTTTTACTAGGGGTGTTTGGTTTAAGTTGTGTACTTGTGTTCTAGTTTGATTCAGGGGTTAAACTTATAGTGTAATCCTAACATAAAATTGGTAGTCATTAGTTCAAAATTCAAAATTTAGCTTTAATTCCTCATTACTACATACCTGCTAAGATTTTAGAGTTGCATAAGCTTCGTTTAGTTATAAAAATTGTTAAGTTAGTTTAATTTAGTTTTAATACAGCCTAGTACCACTTATTTAGTCATTTAGCATCAATCTAAATCCCTTTTAGTCAAACTTCTTAGAAATGCATAAAAAGTCAAAAATTTCATAGGGTAGACTTTTGGCAGTTAATTTTACATTTTTAATTTCTTCAATTTTAGCTGTCATGATCTATAAATTTGGATTTTCAATATTGGCTTGCTTGCGTTTACATAGGTAATTTTTGTTAAATTTTCATAATTTTATTTCATAGCCTTTTAGTGGCTCAAAGTTGGCCAATTAGTATTTTTTATGCCCTATACCAAAGACTTTACTTGCTGGCCCGTTTTCAATGACCCTTAACTTGTTCATTATTTGAGCTTTTGTTATGATTCTTGTTGCTTTTATTAGCCCTTTGTACTAAGTTGTTAGACGTATTATTGGTTTGGCCTTATTTGCTTGTTTGCTAGTTTAAATTGTGACCTCTAGATGCCCTATAGCTGCACATTATGCTGATGTTCAGTAGCAGCTGAACTTTGTAATTTACTGTTCCTGTTAGACTAGTGTTCATTAGCTGGTGTTAGGATATTAGATTGAAATCATGTGATTTCATACTTGCCTTGGTTCAAGCTTGTATTTTGTTTATATAGTTCAAAATTACAGTGATAGTTGCTAGTTAATTAATATCACATTAAGTTTACCTTCATTTCTATTAGCTGTTCTAGTTTATTAAAGGCTTGTTGAATGTTTATATCAGTTTCTTTGGGTACCTGAGATTGTGTTCGTTTACGTTTGCCATGGTTTTAGCTTTTGAGCTTGAGCACTACTTCGTCCCAGGTTGTGTGATATTTAAAGTTTTATGATCATTTGCTTAATATCACTTTAGCTTGCATATGTAATATGTTGGGTTATTTAGCTTTTATAAGCTTGCTATAGGCGTCTCACTTATTTCATTAAAGTTGCCCTTGTTTGTTGTTAAGATGTTTTGCAAAAAGAAATAATTTGAATTAAAAACGTTTGCAAAAAGGGTGCTAAGGGGATTCGAGCCCTGGTCACCACTCCCACAGCTCTAACACACCACACAGCACCATCTGCCCTCGGGTCATTTTTAGTTATAGCTTGCAAGATTTTAAATTTAACTAGTTCATTGTCTGTTTTGCTTATTTTAACTTATCAGCTTTTGTTTACTTATTTCCGGCTTATTTTTATAATGTGTACTCCCTCCTTTTATTTTTCTTAGATTAATACTATCTTGTAGTATTTGTAGAAAAAGTTTCGGATTTACTTCAATAGTTTTAGTATTTATTTTGAATTAATTAGTGTTTAAGTCATATTAATTCAAATTTAAATTAAATAATTAAATTTCTTTTTCCTAAATTTTTTTTTTGTCATCTAGTATGTAGAAAAATCATTTTTATGCCCGTAGGACTAATATTACTTAGATTTCACTTTTTATTTTGCGCACGTACGTTAGTTTAATTAAGACGAGTGTTTTTAGTTTTAAATACCTTTGTACGTTTAGTCGCTATACGTTTCTGATACACAATACCAAATATTTCATTATCAAATCTTTACAAGAATTTTAATCCCGAACCTTAAATGATATTCCTCCATTCACACCTTGTTGGGACACGACTCGAGACACTCAATGCGGTTTCTTTTCGTAGTGATTCTACTACCCCATTGTTTGCTGACTTTGTAAACTACCATGCGGGTAACTTTGTTGTAAAAGGGATGTCATCCCAACAGAAAAACAAATTCTTTAAAGATGTGAAACATTACTTCTAGGACAATCCCTATTTGTTTAAAATTTGTGCGGATCAAGTCATCCGGTGATGTGTTCATGGCCAAAAAGCCATTGATATTCTCAAGGCCTGTCACAATGGACCCACATGGGGACATCATAGCCTAAACTACACTGCTAAAAAGGTGTTTGACTCCGATTTCTATTGGCCCACAATTTACAAAGACGCCCATGACTTAGTCAAATCTTGTGACTCTTGTCAACGTCACGGAAAAATTTCGCAAAGATATGAAATGCCACAAAATGCTATTTAAGTTTGTGAAATCTTTTACGTTTGGGGCGTTGACTTTATGGGGCCATTTCTGTTTTCACGGGGAAACAAGTATATACTCGTGGCAGTTGATTACTTGGCGAAATGGGTCGAAGCAAAAGTGCTCTCCATCAACGACGCCCGAGTAGTTGTGAAGTTTTTGAAATCTCTTTTTGCTCAATTCGGAAATCCCCGTGCTATCATTAGTGATCGCGGTACTCACGTTTACAATGACCAATTTGCAAAAGTCATGCTTAAGTACGATGTCACTCACCGTCTTTCTACCGCTTAACACCCACAAACCAGTGGCCAAGTGGAAGTTTCCAACCGAGGTTTAAAAAGAATTCTGGAAAGGACCGTAGGTGAAAACCATGCCTCTTTGGTCGGATAAATTAGATGATGCACTTTGGGCCTTTCGTACAGCCTACAAGACACCCATCAGCTGTACTCCATACAAGCTGGTGTACGGAAAGACATGTCATCTACCGATTGAGCTCGAGCACAAAGCCTATTAGGCCTTAAAGCATGCTAACTTTGACCTAAAGACCGCGGGTGATTACCAGAAAGTTCAAATCAATGAACTAAATGAACTTCGTGATCAAGCCTACGAGAACTCTATAATCTACAAAGAGAAAACAAAGAAGATCCATGACTCAAAAATCAAGAACCGCTTTTTTAACGTTGTTGATCGAGTTCTTCTTTTCAGTTATAGATTGAAGATTTTCTCAGGTAAACTCAAAACCTATTGGACCGGACCATTCGCCGTTGCCAAAGTTTTTCCTTATGGTACCATCGAGTTATCTCAAACCGATGGACCAAACTTCAAAGTGAACGGTCATAGGTTAAAGCATTACTTTGGAGAGGACATACCACCCATGGTTGTCCCGGATCTCCAAACTTTCCCCATCGACCAATGAATTCGGGGTCGAGTCAAGCTAGTGACTCGGTTAACAAAAACTTTAGCCCCACATGGGTGACAACCCATGTTTTTTACTTCTTTCTATTACTAAGTGTGGGGGAATTCCTCTGCTGTACTTTGTTTGTGTGTTGTTTGCTCTTGTTTTCAGGTTTCCCTTAGATCGTGATGCTTGACGCGTCTATTTTAAATCCAGCCGCCCAATATCCTATCCTTTGCTAACAATTATCTAGGGATATCTTTTTAATCTTTTTTTGTGAAAAATATATTTTTTTCACACTTGGACTTTAGTATTACCTTTTTACATTCTGAGTGTCGGCATAATAGCCTGTACTTTGAATATTGAGGGCAATATTCAATTCTAAGTGTGGGGGTGGGGGGGGGGGGGGGGGGGGGGAGTTCTATCAAATTTGATCACATGTATACCATCTAGTGCCCTAGTACCCCTGTTTTTGACCAAAATTTTAAAATTTTTACCGTATTTTCGTTAAAATTAAGTGTTTTTGCAAATATAATAAGTATGTTTAGTCTTAATTAGGTTAGAACAAGGGGAATCCTGACTATGCCAGAGTGTTGATCTGGCTGCTTCCTTTACTTTTAGACTAAGTTTTTACGAATTGTGCAAATGAAAATGCTAAACGTGGAATAATTGGATTTCTTTAGAGCTCATAACAGTTATTTGTAGTTCCTTGCTCCCGCGAGATTGAAAACCCAAAAATAAAATAATTAGAATTACGCGGTTCTAAAAGTTATTTAAATTTCAGCTCACTTTTCATCAAGGTTGGTTAATCTTTTGAAGGGTTTCCCAAACACAACTTGGGTTAACTTACTATCGATAAATTCTCCTAGATTCTCCATAACCATGAACTCAACAAGATAAACAAAGCTTCCTACAAACACATGCAATGACATTGTCCTAGCAATAATATTATCTCCTTTGTATTCTAACTCATCTACCATGATTTTATTGTATTTACTACGTGAGATTATATTAATTGGTAGAGATGAGTTAAGGTAGGCATCAAAGCTCTTAAATCCAATCTTACAAGGAAATTGCATATTAAATGAGCTATCATTCTCAATCCTTGTTCTAGGGTCGACATACCTAAGAGGGTCCACTTCATCTTCCATCCTACCCTCATTTATTACGTTGCCATCATCTAGGTCCTCATCGGAGTCTGAATAGTAAAAAGGACTAGCCCTATGGTCATCATCATGGTCAGACTCCTCTATTTCAGAATTATTGTCAAAGTGATTGTTAGGCGAGGTTAGGCGGGTTCTCATTTTCCACTAAGGGGATTGGGGTGGGCATTTGGAAAATCTTACGACGAAAAACACGAATAACAGGAATCAAACGATAAATGTTATTGTTATTCATCGAGTTAATTTACAAACAAAGGAAACAAAGAAATAAGATAGACTAAAGAGAACCTAAAAAATAAAAATAAAATAAAATCTTACTAGAAAGGAATCTAGCAAGTAGACCTAATAAAAAGGAATCCTAACCTAGACAATAACTATTCCCCGGGCCGCGGCGCCAAAAACTTGATATGTGGGAATCGCACCAGGCTTTACCTCTCGAGGGATCTTGAGAAGCTTACAACCCCCACTAGGCAGTGTACCTGATCGTTGTAGTATAGTAGAGTGACAAGTACCGGGGGATTGATCGTTCAACTCAGGAATAGTGTCGCTAGGATTCGAAAGCCTAAAAACTAGGTCTAGAGGTGAGGGATGATTCTTTTTGTATTTTTATATTTTTATAAAAGCAAATAAAATCTCGGTTTTTGGAAGAGTGGGCGGAATTAGTTGCTAATAAATTAACCCAATAACTAAGATGCAATAAAAAAAAAATAACAGAAATGAAAATAAAGCTAATTAAACTAGTGGTGTGAACAATAATGGGGAGAATTGTGTTTACTTAGATTTCATTACTCCCTAAATATCATTTACAGGTTGATAGTTTGTTACAATTGCGTGGATGATGGGTTATAATCCTTAATACCATTCGTGGGGTGGCGTACGTACTTCCCCAACTCTATAAGCTCCTACTTCACTCCTATGTCAAGCCTACTAAGAAGCTCCTAACATAGGATCATTAGAATTCGCTCATGCGTTAAATACAACCATAATAACCTAGTACGCATTGGTTCATGTTTCTTAAGACGTTCAAGCATGTTACCATTGGAAGTCTGCCAGTTTTCTTAAGCCTAACATCGAAATCATTCATCCATAACAACTATAAACAAACAATCAACCCATAATTAACATCTAGGTTTCACTACATCTAAGCAAACACACAAGAGATCTAGCTTAGCATGTTAAATTCAAGACAAGTGTAAGATATATTCAAACAACACATAGACATATTGAATGAATTGAAAGGATACTTATCTTAATTGAACATGAAAGGTTTCAAAGGGTAAAAACCCTTGAAAGAACAGTAAACTTCGTGCTAGGGTTTCTCCAAAGTTTTACCCTACTTGTCCCTCTAAAGTTACACACTAATGAGTGAAAATTGCAAAACTATATATAGATTTTACAGGGTAACGGCGTCAAGAAGGAATTTCTGACGTCGTCAACTCGCCGCCCATAATGAGATCGGATTGCCTAGATCTTGATTTGACGCCGTCATGTGTAATTTAGTTCTAGGCCGTCACCATATCTTGAACCGTGACGGCCAAGGGTGACGCCGTCACGTTTTCTCTGGATCGTCACCACTTCCACCTCTTGTTTTACTCTTAACGCCGTCATGTAGAATCTTGTGACGCCGTCAGGTACTGTTCCCAGCAAAGAAAATTAGGACTTTGCCGTTTTCTTCACTTTTATGCTCCAAAAACGTCCAAAATGCTTCCTTTTCCAGAATTCACTCCAAAAGTAACTAAAATGACAAAAAGAACGATATAGGGCAATATTTGATCAAATAAATTCAAATCCTGGCTTAAATGACCCCCTAAAAATGGTTCATTTTTCGCCTCATCATATACCCTTACACTTGAGATTTGCTTGTCCTCAAGCAAATGCGCTTTTATTTTAATCAAATACAAGTTAGGGGTCATTTAACACTAATATAAAAGTAATTACAACAAATAATCGTTCCACTAAAGACCAAAGACAAGCACGGAGGTCATATACTAGCACCTCACAAATAGTGTTTAGATGATACTCACATCTCTCGGGTGTAATAAAGTATAAATCACAATATGGAAATGGAAAACATCTCTCACTACCTGTCATAACAAAATAGATTACCATAGGCTTGGGAAAGGATCAAACCTCTACTACATGGCGTAAGCACCTAGGATAAACTAAAAAAAAAAAAAAAAAAAAAAAAAAAGGTCTTTCAAACGGTTATAACGTTAGGTGTAGGGATATGGAATACACGGTTTTGTTGGATATAGGCAATCTTTATTGCTGGCGAGTTAATCATCTTGGTTAATTACATGTACAATATGGCGTTGCTAAGCCAAGACTAGACTCGACTTAAGCTAATAAATGAAAAAAAAAAAAAAAAAAAAAAAAAAAACATAGAATGAAACGGGATGGTAGTCCGTATGTTTTTCTCATTTCTTTTTTTTCTATTTTTTCTTCTTGATATTTCTTTCGATTTTTTTTTTTTTTTTTTTTTTTGAATTGCATACACTCTTACCCTACCATCCAAAATAATACATCATAAGGAATGAACATTCCCCTTACACTTGAATTTTTACATACTTTACAATAAACTAATCTAATGACTCGAATTAAGATAATCAAAACACTTGGAGTACTTTTTAAGATTAACGCATATATGGGTGTAATAAATGATGTTCTTCCCCATTACTCCATAAAACAAGTACTTTACTCATGAGTCCCAATCGTCCCAAAACAATATGTACAAGGATATGACTCGACTTAGCAACCATGTAATCAATTAGATAATTAACTAAGGGTTTAACATGTAACAATAATGCACTAAAGATGAGTGCATACACGGAAGGCTATGGCGATTTGGTTGTACATTTAAATGGGTTATAACAAATTCCTCCTTTAAGTAAGATGCTTAAAGTTAGAAACGAAAAGATAGGCTCGGAGGGGTGTACTAGGGGTTTCGAGTACTAAAAATGAGTACAACGCTAAGGTGTGGGAAAAATTAGTTGACTTTACTAGCCAAGTAATATGACATAAATGGTCAAGTAATTATGATATGGGTTTAACACAAGGGTGATCCTAATGCCTCTTATCATGTAGTAAATCCTACTACATGAATGTAGTCTCACTAGCGGTCTCGGGATGCATCACTAACGCAAGTTTTAGAATCTAAATTCTACCGGTACACTCATAAGCACTAAGAGTAAATGCTTTTCCTATCAAATCTAAAGGCGAACCTCACATATTTGGGTGGAAAATTTTTCTGAATAGTACGGTTTTGCGCTAGTCATACAACTCCTATCCATGAGACGCTTGCTATGGCTAAAGTTTCACTCCTAAATGTTGTAAAATATTTAATTTGGCGCTAAAATTACATTAACAAGTATTTCTCTTAGTTTTATTACACACCTACCATCAAACAAACAAACTCAAGTACAAGTGTATCCTATAAGATATCATCATTTACCCTCCCTTTACACTTAGGATGAACATTGTCCTCAATGTTCAATTAAAGAATGTAAAAGTGAAATAGGTAAAAGAATGAAATCAAATACTCCCCTGATTCATTTGGTGTGGATAGTGTGTCAATAAGGTTAGATTTTCCTCCAAGAAAATGAACAATCAAAGCTTCCCTTCCAGAAATATAAATCATCTTCTTGTCATACATAACCTATTAAACCTGAGAAAACAAACAAGGCAACCTCGCGTAAAATCGGCGGCAATCTATATATACTAACAAGTCCTAGAAAACAAATTAAGATATAATGTTTGTGGAATGAATGTTTGCAGATTTCCTGGAGTTTATAAAACTAAAGAATTAACAAAAATTTCAAGACTCCGTTAGAAAAACAAAACTAGCAAAATTTCCAGAATTTTACACATGACGCCGTCAGGAGTTAACTCTGGACGCCGTCAGAAGTGACCTGCAGAAATCTTTACGTTAAGTTTCCAGAAAATTTCTGGAAAAACTTATGTCCTACTTCCTGGAAAATCCTACAAAACATCATTATGAGTCGATACAAGCATTTGACTCTAACAAATACTAATACACATATTCATTTAATATAGTGGAGAATCATGATCAATTTTGTTCTTAGAAACAAATTTGGGGTTTCCCCTTACACTTATCTTTTGTGAAGTACCTTTGTATGAAGTTAAGACAAAGTCAAACGACAAAATAAAGTATTTTCACAATTTTATTTTGAAACATGATCTACCAACAATAAAAATAAAGCATGCATACGGAAGCAAATAACAATTAAACAAATAAAAATCACACAAAACATGGGTTGCCTCCCAAGAAGCGCTTTTCTTTATTTTACGAGTCTTGTAGCTAGACTAAAGGTCATGGGCTATCGTGTGTCGCTTATGCTCACATAACCAAGGGTGAGCCATCTAATAGTCGCCTCATCTTTCTTATAATCATCACTTAACTCTAAACATCCACGATAATACCTTTTATTCTTTTCATGAGTATATTTAAGCCCTTTTCTTTTATCATTCTCACTTAGCATTTCTATGGGCGGATACCTACTACACATCTCCATGGAGAAATCCTTGAACCTAGGGTATGCACGTGGCATTTGGTAAACATAATCCTCATCCCCATCCGAGAATGTAATTAACCCTTCCATAAGTTTTTCATCAAGGTTGGTCAATCTTTTGAAGGGTTTCCTAAACACAACTTGGGTTAACTTACTATCGATAAATTCTCCTAGATTCTCCATAACCATGAACTCAACAAGATAAACAAAGCTTCCTACAAACACATGCAATGAAATTGTCCTAGCAATAATATTATCTCTTTTGTATTCTAACTCATCTACCATGATTTTATTGTATTCACTACGCGAGATTATATTCATTGGTAGAGATGAGTTAAGGTAGGCATCAAAGCTCCTAAATCGAATCTTACAAGGAAATTGCATATTAAATGAGCTATCATTCTCAATCCTTGTTCTAGGGTCGATATACCTAAGAGGGTCCACTTCATCTTCCATCCTACCCTCATTAATTACGTTACCATCATCTAGGTCCTCATCGGAGTCTGAATAGTAAAAAGGACTAGCCCTATGGTCATCATCATGGTCAGAATCCTCTATTTCAGAATTATTGTCAAAGTGATGGTTAGGCGAGAGTTTAGGCGGGTTCTCATTTTCCACTAAGGGTATTGGGGTGGGCATTAGGAAAATCCTTCGACGAAAAACACGAATAACAGGAATTAAACGATCAATGTTATTGTTATTCATCGAGTTAATTTATGAACAAAGGAAACAAAGAAATAATATAGACTAAAGAGAACCAAAAAAATAAAAATAAAATAAAATCTTACTAGAAAGGAATCTAGCAAGTAGACCTAATAAAAAGGAATCCTAACCTAGACAATAACTATTCCTCGGGCTGCGGCGCCAAAAACTTGATACGTGGGAATCACACCAGGGTTTACCTCTCGAGGGATCTTGAGAAGCTTACAACCCCCACCAGGCAGTGTACCTGATCGTTGTAGTATAGTATAGTGACAAGTACCTGGGGATTGATCGTTCAACTCAGGAATAGTGTCGCTAGGATTAGAAAGCCTAAAAACTAGGTCTAGAGGTGAGGGATGATTCTTTTTGTATTTTTATATTTTTATAAAAGCAAATAAAATCTCGGTTTTTGGAAGAGTGGGCGGAATTAGTTGCTAATCAACTAACCCAATAACTAAGATGCAATCAAAATAAAATAACAGAAATGAAAATAAAGCTAATTAAACTAGTGGTGTGAACAATAATGGGGAGAATTGTGTTTACTTAGATTTCATTACTCCCTAGATATCTTTTACAGGTTGATAGTTTGTTACAATTGCGTGGATGATGGGTTATATTCCTTAATACCATTCGTGGGGTGGCGTACATACTTCCCCAACTCTATAAACCCCTACTTCACTCCTATGTCGAGCCTGCTAAAAACCTCCTAACATGGGATCATTAGAATTCGCTCATGCATTAAATACAACCATAATAACCTAGTACGCATTGGTTCATGTTTCTTAAGACGTTCAAGCATGTTACCATTGGAAGTCTGCCAGCTTTCTTAAGCCTAACATCGAAATCATTTATCCGTAACAACTAGAAACAAACAATCAACCCATAATTAACATCTAGGTTTCACTACATCTAAGCAAACACACAAGAGATCTTGCCTAGCATGTTAAATTCAAGACAAGTGTAAGATATATTCAAACAACACATAGACATATTGAATGAATTGAAAGGATAATTATCTTAATTGAACATGAAAGGTTTCAAAGGGTAAAAACCCTTGAAAGAACAGTAAAATTCGTGCTAGGGTTTCTCCAAAGTTATACCCTACTTTTCCCTCTAAAGTTACACACTAATGAATGAAAATTGCAAAACTATATATAGATTTTACAGGGTGACGGCGTCAAGAAGGAATTTCTGACGCCGTCAACTCACCGTCCATAATGAGATCGGATTGCCTAGATCCAGATTTGACGCCGTCATGTGTAATTTAGTTCTAGGCCGTCACCATATCTTGAACCGTGACAGCCAAGGGTGACGCCGTCACATTTTCTCTGGATCGTCACCACTTCCACCTCTTGTTTTACTCTTGACGCCGTCATGTAGAATCTTGTGACGCCGTTAGATACTGTTCCCAGCAAGAAAAATTAGGACTTTGCCGTTTTCTTCACTTTTATGCTCCAAAAACGTCCAAAATGCTTCATTTTCCAGAATTCACTCCAAAAGTACCTAAAATGACAAAAGGAACGATTTTAGGGCAATATTTGATCAAATAAATTCAAATCCGAGCTTAAATGACCCCCTAAAACGGTTCATTTTTCGCCTCATCACAAAGTAATAATGAAATAAAAATTATAAGTACCAAAAATAACTGCGTTTCGACAAGTGGATCCTTGCATCCTTTATTCTGAAAGGCGTTTCGGTCTAGGAGATTCACCGTGAAGCTCCGTATGTTTGAGGTAAAAGTTGTATATTAAATCAAGTAAAAAAATGAAGAAAAAAATGATGAAAAATGAAAAAATATAATAAATTTGGTGTGACCTTTTGACCCTTTGAAGTTAAAAGTTAAATGATTTTCAAAACCGCCTAAATCTATCAGACTTAAAACTATTAGAACAAAAATGAGAAATTATTTCTTTAAAAAAGTCTAGATAAATAAGACTTGGGAGTAGGAATTTACAATTAGCATTTATAAGTAGTGTTAGCATTTTACAAAAACATTTGTACATCGAGTTTAGACTTAGTTGGGAGTATAAAAAAGAGGATGACGATTACAATTCCCTGGAGACACCCAGTTTGTGTGAATCCCGTTCTATGATACCATTTTTGAAAAATCAAGCATGTTATTTATGTGGTTCTTTTCGCATTAAATAAAAAGTCGAAATGGGGTATACTTAGTATTCTTTCATTACTTCATATGATTGGATTGCTAGGGACTAGCAATAGTTTAGTGTGGGGGATTGATGAGTATGTAAATACACATCATTTTATGCCAAGTTTTGATACGTAAAAATACTAAAAATGGCCAAATATACTACAGATATCCTTGGTTTGTATTTTTATGTGTTTCAGGTACCAAAGGTTGAAAACTGAGCGAAAAAAATGCAATTTTGAGCGACTCGGTAGCGATTGAGCAACTGTGATATTAAAGATGGAGTCTGGATCAACCCCAGATATAGTTCTATGATATTAATCCAAAACTATACTTAACCCTTAACCGAATCTACTCCACAACATATTAGGCCTAGTCCAAAAAATAAGCCCAAACATTGGCCCAATCCATACCACCCTATTATTAATAAAACCCGACCAACTCACCCTTCCCCTTCCCTCTTTTCTAGCAAACGGACCAGAGACAAAAACACCACAACCTCCCATAAATTTGTCTCCTCTTCTCCCTAACATACCTGCTCCAGCCTCCATATTGCTCCCTCAGAATCTCATTGATATATTTTATCCCCAGGCTGGCAATCCACAACCCATTTGGGCGCCAAAACCTATTACGGGCTGTGATGATCTCTAAGGACAATTCAATTAATGGGATTTGCTCCCAAGAAGCACAAAACAGTTACCAAGTGTTTTTCCCTCACAAATCAAGCACAAAAGTGTGAAGACCCCATAGTTAGTTTTGAGTATAAATAGGGAAACCTTGTAAGCCTTAAAGGGCAGTTAATTTTTATGTAATTTTTATTGCTTTTCTGTATGCTTTTCTTTAAGAAACTTTAGTTGTAATCCGTAAGTTAATTTAAGTATTCAAGTTTTTTAGCTTGTTCCTTGATTTACAGCGTACTCTATTATTGTTAACGTTAGAGGGTGTTTGTTGTTTGTTTTAACTTAAATGTGTTCATGTTGGCTTAATATAAGTAAATTATAAGTTCTATGGCTTGGTTTCTTTATTTGCTTCATTAAAACTTTCAAAACAGTTTTACTAGGGGTGTTTGGTTTAAGCTGTGTACTTGTGTTCTAATTTGATTCAAGGGTTAAACTTAGCTTAGATAGGTCACCTTAGGACCTAATAGTGTAGTCCTAACATAAAATTGGTAGTCATTATTTGAAAAGTCAAAATTTAGCTTTGATTCCTCATTACTACATACCTGCTAGGATTTTAGAGTTGCATAAGCTTCGTTTAGGTATAAAAATTGTTAAGTTAGTTTAATTTAGTTTAAATACAGCCTAGTACCACTTATTTAGTCATTTAGCATCAATCTAAATCCCTTTTAGTCAACTTCTTAGAAATACATAAAAAGTCAAAAATTTCATAGGGTAGACTTTTGGCTGTTACTTTTATATTTTTAATTTCTTCAATTTTAGTTGTCTTGATCTGTAAATTTGTATTTTTAATATTGGCTTGCTTGCGTTTACATAGGTAATTTTAGTTAAATTTTCAGAATTTTATTTCATAGCCTTTTAGTGGCTCAAAGTTGGCCAAGTAATTTTTTTTTTTTTTTTTTTTTTTTTTTTTTTTTATGCCCTACAGCAAGGACTTTGCTTGCTGGCCCGTTTTCAACGACCTTTAACTTGTTCATTTTGAGCTTTTGTTATGATTCTTGTTGCTTTTATTAGCCCTTTGTTGAATGTTTATATCAGTTTCTTTGGGTACCTGAGATTGTGTTTGTTTACGTTTGCCATGGTTATAGCTTTTGAGCTTGAGCACTACTTCATCCCAGCTTGTGTTTGCTTAATATCACTTTAGCTTGCATATGTAATCTTTTGGGTTATTTAGCTTTTATAAGTTTGCTATAGGCGTCCCATGGATACGTATTTCATTAAAGTTTCCCTTGTTTGTTGTTGAGATGTTTTGCAAAAAGAAATAATTTGAATTAAAAACGTTTGCAAAAAGGGTGCCAAGGGTATTCGAGCCCTGGTCACCATTCCACAGCTCTAACACACCACACAACACCATCTACCTTTGAGTCGTTTTTAGTTATAGCTTGCAAGATTTTAAATTTAACTAGTTCAACAAGTAGGGTTGGATCAGTTGGAAAATCCCTTGCCTCTCAACCAAGAGGTCAAGGGTTCGATCCTCACTCCCTACAAAAGGCTGGAGGTCCTTTTCTACCTTAGGTAGAACTGGAAGCAGCCTCTCTACCTTAGGTAGGGGTAAGGCTGTCTACATATCAACCTCCCATACACCGTGGAAGACGGTATTAAGAGTTACTTTACTTTACTCTATTGTCTGTTTTGCTTATTTTAGCTTATCAGCTTTTGTTTACTTATTTCCGGCTTATTTTTATACTGTGTACTCCCTCCTTTTATTTTTCTTAGATTAATACTATCTTGTAGTATTTGTAGAAAAAGTTTCGGATTAACTTCAATAGTTTTAGTATTTATTTTGAATTAATTAGTGTTTAAGTCATATTAATTCAAATTTAAATTAAATTATTAAATTTCTTTTTCATAATTTTTTTTTTTCATCATCTAGTTCGTAGGAAAATCATTTTTATGCCCGCAGGACTAATATTACTTAGATTTCACTTTTTATTTTGCGCACGTACGTTAGTCTAATTAAGACGAGTGTTTTTAGTTTTAAATACCTTTTACGTTTAGTCGCTTTACGTTTCTGATACACAATACCAAATATTTCATTATCAAATCCTTACAAGAACTTTAATCCCGATTCTCGAACGATATTCCTCCATTCACACCTAGTTGGGACACGACCTGGGTGATCACTTGCCCGGTATCACATATATATATATATATATATATATATATATATATATATATATATATATATATATATATATATATATATATATATATATATATATATAGTGACAAGTACCGGGATTCGTACTATTCCAAACTTGAACGAAAACCAAGAACAATGATGCGTGAGAATTGCACCAGGCTTTACCTCTCAAGGGATCTCGAGAAGCTTACAACCCCCACTAGGCAGTGTACTTGATCGTTGTAGTATAGTATAGTGACAAGTACCGGGGATTGATCGTTCAACTCAGGAATAGTGTCGCTAGGATTAGAAAGCCTAAAAACTAGGTCTAGAGGTGAGGGATGATTCTTTTTGTATTTTTATATTTTTATAAAAGCAATTAAAATCTCGGGTTTTGGAATAGTGGGCAGAATTAGTTGCTAATCAACTAACCCAATAACTAAAGATGCAATCAAAATAAAATAACAAAAATGTAAATAAAGCTAATTAAACTAGTGGTGTGAATAATAAATGAGAAAATTGTGCTTACTTAGATTTCATTACTCTCTAAATATCTTTTACAGGTTGATAGTTTGTTACAATTGCGTGGATGACGGGTTATATTCCTTAATACCAATCGTGGGGTGGCGTAAGTACTTCCCCTACTCTATAAGCTCCTACTTCACTCCTATGTCGAGCCTGCAAGAAGCTCCTAACATGGGATCACTAGAATTCGCTCATGCATTAAATACAACCATAAAAACCTAGTACGCATTGGTTCATGTTTCTTAAGACGTTCAAGCAAGTTACCCTATGGAAGTCTGCCAGTTTCTTAAGCCTAACATCGAAATCATTCATCCGTAACAACTATAAACAAGCAATCAACCCATAATCAACATATAGGTTTCACTACATCTAAGCAAACACACAAGAGATCTAGCCTAGCATGTTAAAATCAAGACAAGCGTAAGATATATATTCAAACAACACATAGATATATGGAATGAATTGAAAGGATACTTATCTTAATTGAACATGAAAAGTTTCAAAGGGTAAAAACCCTTGAAAATACTGATAAAATCGTGCTAAGGTTTCTCCAAGTTATCCCTCTAATTGTCCTCCTTTAATGAATGAAAATTACAAAACTATATATAGATTTTCCAACGTGACGGCGTCAACTCGCCGCCCATAATAATATCGGATTGCCTAGATCCAGATCTGACGCCGTCAAGAGCAATTTTCCTCTGGGCCGTCACGTGTAAAGGGACCATGACGGCCTATGGTGACGCCGTCATACCCTAGTGTAAAAACTCTGTGGACCGTCACGTACTCTATCCACTTCACCTCTTGTTTTACTCTTGACGCCGTCATGAAGAACTTGGTGACGCCGTCAGGTACTGTTCTTAGCAAGGAAAATTAAGACTTTGCCGTTTTCTTCACTTTTATGCTCCAAAAACGTCCAAAATGCTTTCTTTTCCAGAATTCACTCCAAAAGTACCTAAAATCACAAAAGGAACGATTTAGGGCAATATTTGATCAAATAAATTCAATTCCGGGCTTAAATGACCCCCTAAAAACGGATCATTTTTCACCTCATCATATACCCTTACACTTGAGATTTGCTTGTCCTTTAGCAAATGCGCTTTTATTCTAATCAAAATACAAGTTAGGGGTCATTTAACACTAATATAAAAGTAATTACAAGAAATAATCGTTCCACTAAAGACCAAAGACAAGCACGGAGGTCATACACTAGCACCTCACAAATAGTGTTTAGATACTCACATCTCTCGGGTGTAATAAAGTATATATCACAATATGAAAATGGAAAACATCTCTCACTACCTGTCATAGCAAAATAGATTACCATAGGCTTGGGAAAGGATCAAACCTCCACCACATGGCGTAAGCACCTAGGATAAACTATCAAAGAGTACTTTCAAAGGGTTATAACGTTAGGTGTAGGGATATGGAATACACGGTTTTATTGGATAAAGGCAATCTTTACTGGTGGCGAGTTAATAATCTTGGTTAATTACATGTACAATATGGCGTTGCTAAGCTAAGACTAGACTCGACATAAGCTAATAAAAGAAAAATAACAAAAACATAAAACAAACATAGAATGAAACGGGATGGTAGTCCATATGTTTTTTTTCTCTTTTCACTTTCTATTTTTTTTTCTTCATTTTTTCAATTTTTTTTTTTTTTTTTTTTTTTTTTTTTTTTTTTTTTTTTTTTTTTGCGTACACTCTTACCCTACCATTCAAAATAATACATCATAGGGAATGAACATTCCCCTTACACTTGAATTTTTACATACTTTACAATAAACTACTCTAATAACTCGAATCAAGATAATCAAAACACTTGAGGTACTTTTAGATTAATGTACATATGGGGGTAATAATATGATGTTCTTCCCCATTACTCCATAACATAAGTACTTTACCCATGAGTCTCAGTCGTCCCAAAACAATATGTACAAGGATATGACTCGACTTAGCAACCATGTAATCAATTAGATAATTAACTAAGGGTTTAAACAAATAACAATAATGCACTAAAGATGAGTGCATACACGGAAGGCTAAGGCGATTTGGGTGTACATTTAAGTGGGTTGTAACAAATTCTTCCTTTAAGTAAGATGCTTAAAGTTAGAAATGAAAGGACAGGCTCGGAGGGGTGTACTAGGGGTTTCGTGTACTAAAAATGAGTACAACGCTAATGTGTGGGTAAAATTAATTGACTTAACTAGCCAAGTAATATGACTTAAATGGTCAAGTAATTATGATACGGGTTTAACACAAGGGTGATCCTAATGCCTCTTATCATGTAGTAAATCCTACTACACGAATGTAGTCTCACTAGCGGTCTCGGGATGCATCACTAACGCAAGTTCTAGAATCTAAATGCTACCGGTACACTCATAAGCACTAATAGTAGATGCTTTTCCTATCAAATCTAAAGGCGAACGTCACATATTTGGGTGGAAGATTTTTCTAAACGGTACGGTTTTGTGCTAGTCATACAACTCCTATCCATGAGACGCTTGCTAAGGCTAAAGTTTCACTCCTAAATGTTGTAAAATAATTTAAATTTGGCGCTAAAATTACACTTACCAGTATTTCTCATAGTTTTATTACACACCTACCATCAAATAAATAAACTCAAGTGAAAGTGTATCCTTTTAGGGTATCATCATTTACTCTCCCCTTACACTTAGGATGAACATTGTCCCCAATGTTCAATTAAAGTATGTAAAAGTAAAACAGGTAAAAGAATGAAATCAAATACTCCCCTGATTCGTTCGACGTGGATAGTGCGGTAACAAGGTTAGATCTTGCTCCAAGAAAATGAACAATCAAAGCTTCCCTTCCAGAAAAATAAATCATCTTCTTGTCATATATAACCTGTTAAACCTGAGAAAACAAACAAGGCAACCTCGCGTAAAATCGGCGGCAATCTATATATACTAACAAATCCTCGAAAACAATGTAAGATATAATGCTTATGGAATGAATGTTTGCAGATTTCCTGGACTTTATAAAACTAAAGAATTAACAAAAACCTTAAGACTCCGTTAGAAAAACAAAACTAGCAAAATTTCCAGAATTTTACACATGACGCCGTCAAGAGTAAACTCATGACGCCGTTAGAAGTGACCTGCAGAAATTTTTACGTTAAGTTTCCGGAAAATTTATGGAAAACTTATGTCCTACTTCCTGGAAAATCCTGCAAAACATCATTATGACTCGATACAAGCATTTGACTCTAACAAATACGAATATACATGTCCATTTAGTATTGTGGAAAATCATGATCAATTTTGTTTCTTAAAAACATATTTGGGGTTTCCCCTTACACTTATCTTTTGCGAAATACCTTTGGATGAAGTTAAGACTAAGTCAAACGACAAAATAAAGTATTTTTACTATTTTATTTTGAAACATGATCTACCAACAATAAAAATAAAGCATGCATACGGAAACAAATAACAATCAAACAAATAAAAATCACACAAAGCATGGGTTGCCTCCCAAGAAGAGCTTTTCTTTATTTTATGAGTCTTGTAGCTAGACTCAAGGTCATGGGCTATTACGTGACCCCATCGTTGGTCTCATCCACCGATTGTAAATGCTCTTTATAGAGACCAACCACCTTCTTCTTAATTGCTCCTATGATTCTATTGGCAAATTCCTTATCAACTCTATATTTTGGTCCTAGAGTCAAGCAATCCTTATAGAAAATGCTCTTCTTCTCCCATACATAGTCCATGCCCTTTTTCTTATCCTCTTTATTGATGTCCTCAAAAGCACCAATGTTATCCATGTCAAATCGAGGCACAAAACGAAATTCTTTCATTCTATTAGGCATCCTATAAGTGATCCTATCGGTGTCACTAGCAAATCGGATTGTCCCTTCTATCTCATCATATTCTAACTTAGACTCTTCAACAAATGGTTTACCAAACACAACATGGGATAAGCGACAATCAATGACACTAGCTAGGTCTTCAACTACCATAAAATCAGTGATATATGTAAAGTTCCCAACAAATACATGTAAACCTTTAATTCTCCCAACGAAGTTACAAACTCCACCGGGGTATTTGGGGTCTCTTCTAGGTCCAAGTCTTGTTTTCACTATATCATTATAGACACTTGAGGACATAATGTTGATTGGGGATTTAAAATCAATGTATGCATTGTCAATGTGTTTATACCCAATCATACATGGTATCTTAGCATTCTTAGGATCGCCTCTCTTTATCTTCGGTTCGATTCTAGTGAAAGGAGGTCGAGGGTTATCAATAAGATTATTAAAGTACACAATCTCCTCCTTAGTGAGGTATAGATTAAAATAGTCATCTAGCTTTGGATCAATCTCCTCTTCTTCAAGTTCCTCAACAACATCCTCAAAATCTTTAGTTCCTAGGTCCTTATTTGAATACAAGGCGGTCGCTAGGTCACTAAATGCATGGTCGAGCTCAACATTAATCAACCTATTAAGCTCCCTAAGTTCCCTAATCTCATTCTCAATTTGTTCACGTAACAAAGCCACTTCTCTAGTGGAAATGGGTGGATTCGCGTTTTCCATAATGGTCAACGGAATAGTCAATGAATTTAATTTACTAACAAAGGCACGAAGAAAAAGATAGACTAAAGAAAACCTAAAAACAAAAAATAAAATCTTACTAGAAAGGAATCTAGCAAGTAGACCTAATTAAAAGAAATCCTAACCTAGACAATAACTATTTCCCCGGCAGAGGCGCCAAAAACTTGATGCGTGGGAATTGCACGAGGCTTTACCTCTCAAGGGATCTCGAGAAGCTTACAACCCCCACCAGGCAGTGTACCTGATCGTCGTAGTATAGTATAGTGACAAGTACCGGGGGATTGATCGTTCAACTCAGGAATAGTGTCGCTAGGATTAGAAAGCCTAAAAACTAGGTCTAGAGGTGAGGGATGATTCTTTTTGTATTTTTATATTTTTATAAAAGCAATTAAAATCTCGGGTTTTGGAAGAGTGGGCGGAATTAGTTGCTAATCAGCTAACCCAATAACTAAAGATGCAATCAAAATAAAATAACAAAAATGTAAATAAAGCTAATTAAACTAGTGGTGTGAATAATAAATGAGAAAATTGTGCTTACTTAGATTTCATTACTCCCTAAATATCTTTTACAGGTTGATAGTTTGTTACAATTGCGTGGATGACGGGTTATATTCCTTAATACCAATCGTGGGGTGGCGTACGTACTTCCCCAACTCTATAAGCTCCTACTTCACTCCTATGTCGAGCCTGTAAGAAGCTCCTAACATGGGATCACTAGAATTCGCTCATGCATTAAATACAACCATAAAAACCTAGTACGCATTGGTTCATGTTTCTTAAGACGTTCAAGCAAGTTACCCTATGGAAGTCTGCCTGTTTTCTTAAGCCTAACATCGAAATCATTTATCCGTAACAACTATAAACAAGCAATCAACCCATAATCAACATATAGGTTTCACTACATCTAAGCAAACACACAAGAGATCTAGCCTAGCATGTTAAAATCAAGACAAGCGTAAGATATATTCAAACAACACATAGACATAGTGAATGAATTGAAAGGATACTTATCCTAATTGAACATGAAAGGTTTCAAAGGGTAAAAACCCTTGAAAATACTGATAAGATCGTGCTAGGGTTTCTCCAAGTTATCCCTCTAATTGTCCTCTTTTAATGAATGAAAATTACAAAACTATATATAGATTTTCCAACGTGACGGCGTCAAGAAGAGAAATCTGACGCCGTCAACTCGCCGCCCAGAATAATATCGGATTGCCTAAATCCAGATCTTACGCCGTCAAAAGCAATTTTCCTCTGGGCCGTCACGTGTAAAGGGACCATGACGGCCTATGGTGACGCCGTCATGCCCTAGTGTAAAAACTCTCTGGACCGTCACGCACTCTATCCACTTCACCTCTTGTTTTACTCTTGACGCCGTCATGAAGAACTTGGTGACGCCGTCAGGTACTGTTCTCAGCAAGGAAAATTAAGACTTTGCCGTTTTCTTCACTTTTATGCTCCAAAAACGTCCAAAATGCTTTCTTTTCCAGAATTCACTCCAAAAGTACCTAAAATCACAAAAGGAACGATTTAGGGCAATATTTGATCAAATAAATTCAATTCTGGGCTTAAATGACCCCCTAAAAACGGATCATTTTTTGCCTCATCAAACAACCTCCTAAGGATGACGCAGCTCCCGATCTCCGAACAATGGTAGAGTTGTGCCAACCAATAATGCACGGGAGGGGTGGACCTATTGCACCCCTCACCATTGGGGCTACGGATTTTGGACTCAAACATCATATGATCCAGCAAGTCCAGAATTCATGCCAATTTCACGGATTACCCGGTGACGATGCAAACAAACATCTTGATAAATTTCTTACCGTCACCCAGAGTATGAAGCAGAATGGAGTCACCAATGACGGCCTTCGATTATATCTCTTCCCTTATTCTTTAACCCATCACGCTACTGCCTAGTTTAATCATCTTCCCAAGAATTCAATCCATAATTTTGATGAAATGGTTTCCAAATTTTTAGCAAAATATTTTCCACCATCAATGGAGACGTAGTTGAGAAACAATATCAACAACTTCCGACAGCTTCCCGAAGAATCCTTATTTGAGGTGTGGGAATGCTATAAGCTTGCTATCAATCGATATCCTAATCACAACATGCTTCTTGTCACCTTTTATAGACACCTTTTATAATGGTTAGACACTGCGACATTGTGACACGATTAATGCTGCTGCTGGAGGGACCTTCATGAAAAGGACCTCCGAAGAGTGCTATGATCTCATTGAAAATATGACTGCCCACCATAATTTCTGGGATTCCTCAGTTAAGAGGAATGATTCATGTAAATCTATCACTCTGGCCTCTAATGAAATAGCTGCTTTCACAAAAAAAAAAGCTTGATGATTTGTCTACTGTGATACTACGGATTCATCAAACAAACCAAAATCAGCAGGTGAAAGTTTTCAGTCAAAGTTGTGAAACATGTGGTGGTCCACACCCATATATTGCGTGCCCAGCCTTCGATGGCTTCACTCATGAGAACGTATATGCGTGCCCAGTCAAAGTTGTAAAACTAAATCAAGTCTTCAGAGTCATGGAGACATTTGCAGATCCCAATGACCCTGGTGTTGTTTGTAGCTCCTTGTAAATTACTCCTTGACATCACATCAGTTTATAAATGTTTCTTCAGTTGGTCTTTAACGTCCCTGAAGCAAGACAGTTCGTTGAGATTTATACAACACTCACTGATTTCTTTATCAGTGAGTCTCACTTTCTGAATAATAACCAGGGAGACATGTTCTTTGATAAATTATCAGGGAGTATCTCACTTCTGATAACTATCAGGTTCACATTGATAGTTATGAAGTGACATTCTCTCTGATCTTTATCAGAAACTTTATGCTCACTGGCCTTCAGAATGTGTATTAGGATATTTTATGTTTAAATACTTATCAGAGAAAATTGGGTCAGTTTTTCAGGCCCAACAATCTCCCCTATTTAAATATACAAATAGACTAATTATTTGTACTAAGTAAGCATAAAGGCTTCTTCTTAAACACTGATTTAAATCAGAGAATAAAAAGGCTATTACAGTTTAGAGTTGATTCTTTGATGGTGTTGACTAAAAATAGACTTTGAACATTGCTTCTAGTAAGTTTCGTAACCTTCTTATGTTTATTTTTCAGAGTCTAAGTATGAGTAGTCATTATGTATTGTTACCCAGCTTTGATTGTCCGGGTGTGTTCTCTGACATATTCAACAATCACTATGGTCAGAGACCACTGGATAAGGTAGTACTTGCTTACTATCTCATTCATACTTCCTAATCCCCGAACTTGCCAAGTTGATTCACTCCCTGATTCAAGAAAAGAGAGTATGGGTTCAGGGACTGTCAGGCTATTTCAAATAATAGGTAGATACACTTGGGTGGCTTTTGTTGGTCTTTCCTCGTTTGAACACGAATAGCCTTATTCTTACTCGGCTCTAAGCAGGTTTTCTAGCATTTTACTTACAAGTTGAGTTACAACAAAGGTTTTATTATAAAACAATTGATTTTCATCCTTTGTTGCTTGGCATCTTAGGTGGTTGAGGACTAGGGATTATTCTATTTGCTAAATAATCCCTAATGGTATGCTTTGTATCTATCCCTACAGATGCATCCTCTTCTCCTTTTTGAGTTCCCCCTTTGATAGCCTCTGATGACCCTCTTTTTCATCCAATAATGGTTGTTACTGGGATCAACCATGTAGCATTCTTTAAGCATTATCACTCTAATGGCTTTTGACAGACTCAGTTCTCATGAAGCTCTCACCATCTAAACGACCTTTGAAGATTAATACACCTACTCAAATGATTTTGTTTGAGTAAGAATATATTTTTTATCAAAGGTGCTTGAAACTTTTAAAGGATAGTGGTACCAAGAGTGATATGGATGAAAGGGTTAACGGTAGGCAAATAGAGATATCTTTCGCACAAGGATATTTTGATGTACACATTCTTGTATGAAAAGACACTCAAGGATGTTATAGAAGGGGAATATTTGTGTGGGGTGTTGAGGATCGGGTATAAATGGTATATGACAATATTCAAACCCGCTTGGTATTATTAGTGGTCAATCAAGAATGGATCTGAATCAAGAAAAACTCGCCCGATCAGATAACACTTATATATATATATATATATATATATATATATATATATATATATATATATATATATATATATATATATATATATATATATATATATATATATATGTGTGTGTGTGTGTGTGTGTGTGTGTGTGTGTGTGTGTGTGTGTGTGTGTGTCTGTGTGTTTGTGTGTGTGTGTCTGTGTGTGTTTGTGTGTCTGTGTGTGTCTGTGTGTGTGTATTTAAATTAAGGAAATAAATCATAAATACAATAGGAAACTTATATATTATCTTAATATGGACTTATCACAATATATTACAGCCCAAGATAAGTATTATACCATTCCATATGTCAAATACACGTTTATATATTTTTTAAAACCTTAAGTCGGCTTTAAACCCAAAACCGAATCCTCAAAATCCCATTCAAGTCGATTCAAAGTTTTCACAGCTCCCAAATAATTTTCCTGCTCTTTTATAAGTTCAAGTAAGGTGAGAAAAATGTAGTTTGCAATTGTGGGTGATCAAATCAAGCTAAGGGTTTTAAATTGTGTTGATTTTGCTCTAGCGAGAAGAAAAATTCATTCTGTTTCAATCCTACGTTCCATAATATTCTCGTAATTTTTATAACATCCTATATATTGTATATAATCAGTATAAAATATTAGAATCGAGCCATGCATGCTATTATAATCATACGAATTTATATAAGCTTAAAAACCCTAAATCGAACTATAAATATGAAAATAACTATGCGATTTTTAAGTGCTTAGTATATATTTTATTCTGGTCTTTTATAAGTCATATAATATCAATAAAATAATCGTTATAATTTTTGAAGCCTAGAAACCAAGTTTGGATTTGTTTTGTAATTGGATTTATATAATTAAAAAGAAAAGAAAAGAAAAAGAAAGAGTGCAAGGCTAGGGTTAGGGTTTTGATATAAAAACAGGTGTAATAAATTTGTTTTTAAGGTTATAATTAATATGGTAATGATTGGGTAAATTAGGGTTAAGTTTTGATGAATTTTTATTAAAACCGATTGTGTATGTGTTTTGTAATTTTGTAAACATGTGGGATATTTTTGTAAGATGTATTTGATCAAGGGTGACTTGAGAAAAATATAATATGAGGGTTTCATGTGTAAAATTTGCAACTAAAATGTTTTAATAGTAAATTATGTAATTATATATATAAATAAATCCAAATTGAATTAATTAAGAATTGAGGGACCATTTTGTAAATTATGAAAACCAGAGGGTTAATTAGTATACAAATTAGTTGAGGGACTAAAGGTGTAAGTTTGGTAATTAAAAGGATTTATTTGTAATTTCTATAATTAAAAAGGTATAAATTGTATTTATTTTAATTAAAGGGTTAAACTTGTAAATTATGGAAGTTAAGGGCTGTTTAGTATAAATATGATATTAAAGGGTTATTAGTTGTAAATTTAGATAAGTAAAGGCTTAATGTGTAAATATGAAGATTATAAGGATTAAATTGCAAGATTATTTAATTAAATGTTTAATCTGTAAAATTATTAAAATTTAAGGGTGGGAATTGAAAATATGGGGAAACTTACTAAATAATGGAAAACTTACTAAAAGTGGAAAGCCGACTAAGAGGAGCAACCTAATTTAAGATAAAGTTATTAACGATAAAATGAACCTTAATTCAGGTGTATATATATATTGAAGAAGGAGTGAACTCTTCCTTTCGTGAATCTTTCTTGTGATCTCATTGCTTTCCTAAGGTACAGATATTCTGACATTACTCTTAAGGTTTCCTTTGTGATTACAACCTTTCTGATTGAACCTTTGATATGAACCTTCTTATTTGAACTTTCTGGTTTGAACCTTTGCTATGAACCTTATCAATTGAACCTTCTGATATGCATCCTATGACTTGAACCCTTTTGTTATGAACCTTATGATTACCTGAGCTTCACTAGGCATGGGGGTTCCATGTCCGTGTCATAGATGCACCTATGGCATGACTCTAGGGCAGTAGAATGATGTTCTGCCACATCCCTTCCGTTATATGAATGTGCACTAATTTTCAGGGGCGTATGGATGCATTCTAGATCTATTTTCTGTTATGATATGATATGATTATGCTTAGTGACTGGTTGTATTTGCAATGTACCCCTTCCACTTCCGGTACAATGGAGCTAGATACTTCTTGTACAATTTATGTGATTATGATATGATTATGATATGTTTCTGAGCTCATGGTATATTTTGATTCTGTTTATACAGGTGACTGTATAGATTCCTTATTTAACCTATACTTTACATTTCCGTATTATCTGTTATACCTAAATATGTTTTTCCCAAATTATATCATCTGTACTTCATCATTTATTTCAGTTTACTATTGTTATATCCGTTCACTGAGCTTTTGTAGCTAAGCCGCATTTTTTTTCTCCGCAGCAGGTATTCAAGATAGCTTTTGGGATAGCTTTCTAGGATTGAGAGTAGAACTGAGTGAAGAATTTGACCATAGTCATCTTAGTAGAGTTATTTCAGTAAGACTTTCGCTTTTGTTTAATTATATATGTTCTGATATGAAACCATTATTGTGACATCTTTACCCTTGTCAGATTGGGGTGTTACACCAGTAAAGGACACGCGTTCATGCAAACCATGAAGGATATGAACAACAGTTTTAGCAAGTGAGGAAAACTGACGAACATGAAAATTGTTGAGATTGGATTTGCTTGAGAACGACTCAGACATGCTAATAACACCATTTATACTTTTCAACTTTATAAATTTTATTAGAAATGTATCAAAGATTTATAAGGGATAACCTACATAAAACTACCCCGGTTGATGACAGATTAACTCTCCAAACTCAAATACAAAGAGGCAGCTAGTTTTGCGTTGTTATTCCTATGAGAGGAGGATTTTAACTATAATACTTTGTATTATTTTTCTATGTTTTAATCTCTACTTAATTCGGTTACAATCTTTGGTTTATATAGAGGGGGAAATAGTGGTTGCACATGGGTCCATAGTAACTTGTCCACTTGCTATAGATAGGCACTTTCCTAGTAGGCTAGTCTAAAGCGTACTTTCGGCATACCCAATTTGAAAACTTATGGTCCTAATGCTTTTTCTCTTATATCGATAAGCACTTGAACTTATCTTCCTAAAGAAGTTTCACGTCCATGCATTCAGAGGTTGAGGTTGTAAAACTGAATCAAGTCTTCAAAGTCAAAGAGACGTTTGTTAGATCCCAGTGACCCTGTGTTGTTTGTAGCTCCTCGTAAATCACTGCCTGACACAACATCAGTTTGTAAATGTTTTCTTCAATTTGTCTTTGACATCCCTAAAGCCAGAAAATTGGTTGAGCTTTATAAAACATTCACTGATTTCTTTATCAGTGAGTATCACTTTCTGAGTAATAACCAGGGAGATATGTTCTCTGATAACTTATCAAAGAGTATCTCACTTATGATAACTATCAGGTTCACATTGGTAGTTATGAAGTGACATTCTCTCTTATCTTTATTAGAGACATTATATTCACTGGCCTTCAGAAGGTGTATTAGGCTATTTTATGTTTAAATACTTGCAAAAGATAATTAGGTCGGTTTTGCAGACCCAACAACTTGTTGATTATAGCGTCAAATTACAAATCTTAAACACCATTAAATATTTCTTACATATCAAATGAAACTTGACATAAATTTTTTATCTTAACACTCCTTAAGGACATATCATGTTAACCCATACATACAAATAAGCTTTATACTCAAAATAATTAATCAAGTTGATGATGATTTCACACCCAACCATCAATTAAACTTAAACATGCTTTTACAAAAAAAAAGAAACCCCTCCAATTCATTCATAAACCCTATTTTATAAAATATTTAAATTAAATTATTCTTACAGTGGGGTTATTGTTTATAATCACTAAACACTTGATATGGAGTGTTAATCTTCACTTATTCATTCCAATTCTTGAAGAATTACCTAGCTTGCTTTGTCCTCATGTTCAACACCAATGTACCAATACTTTTACTTAGTTCTAATCATCGAAACCCCAAAGAAAATATCAAACTCCTTTTTCCTTCATCAAGATCGTCACCCACCAAACACACACACAGTGACGGAGCTTAACCAAGTTTATCGGAGGGACCGAAATAGAATTCTTTCATTTTGGATGGGCCAAACTCTAAAATTATTCTTTGTAGTAGTGTGTTCATACATAGGATAAATATATATGGTGGCCATCTTTTTTCTTTTTTTCTTGGGTGGGGGCGGGGGCTATCACCCCTGCTAGCCCCTATAAAGCTCCGTCAGTGCATACACGCTTCACAATTTTGGTGGATAAAATGAGAGAATTCTCCAGACTTCTCAAATTAAGATTCTGGTTCTATAGAAGGTTTGCTAACTTGATAAACATAGTCCTTATAGTATTTTTTTTTTCCATAATAGCCACAATAACTTATAATAACTTGAACCCTTTAAGCTTTGACTTTACCTATTTGACTCTTGTGTTGATATAAATAATGTTTAAAAACGTTATTAATATTTCTCAATAAACCTATGTTTTGATAATCACAAAACTCAAATCAAATTAAGTCAAGATTAAGACGTAAACAAGTATTTAGTAACAAATATTTACCTCTACATCTAATATCACTTAAGGTATGCATAAACTAAGCATCTTATGCATTACATGATCAAAGGAAACCTTGTCTTAAGACATAACATTTTATAAAATGATATTAACATTTTATATATGTTTGTAAATCATTTTTGGTATTGTTATATTAAACTACAAAGATATGATTTCAAATTTCCAACCAAAAGGGGCAAATTTTATCCAGAAAAACTTTTCCAACGTTCAGTAGGGCGGCCCCCTTAATTATACTAGGCGGCCCCCTTAATCATTAAGGGGACCGGCCACTAATTAAGGGGACCGGCATGCTCCAGAACAGTATTTTCTGGCCCTTTAAATACTGGATTATTCCACATATTTTTCTCACCTTTTTGCACTAAAAACTTTCTGATCCAACCTCCATTTCTATATCAAAAATCCTTTGATCATATAATTCATAAGTCTTTGTTTCCAAGTGATCCAAAGCTTCATCCACTCAAGTGCAAGAAGAAGAACACTCCTCTACATCCATCTAATTGGAGTAGTGTTGTGATTAGCTATTTTCATATTGTAGTAGTGTTAGATACTTGTAAAAGTGTTGTGAGAACTTGTTGATTGTAGAAACTAGGTGTGTTGTAAAGTAGTGTAGTAGTTGTGATTTAGTTGTGCATAGAAGAAGGTGTGAAGTAGACAAGGTGTGAAGAAGTTGTGAAGTCTTGAAGAAATTGTGAAGGTGTGAAGAAGGTGTGAAGTCTTGAAGAAGTTGTGAGATTGGTTCTAGCTACGATTAGAACTCGACATTTAGCTTAGTGTCGTTAACTCGTGTAAGCCAAGGTGTGTAAGGTTTCTCCACCATAAGGAGTTTGTTGACATAGTGAAGAAAACTCTCGAGTGTGGTACTCGGGGAGTGGAGTAGGGCAAGGAAGGTGTCCTTGTAGCCGAACCACTATAAATTCGCGTGTTGTGGTTTGATCTTTCTAACTCTATCTTTTCTTCATTCTATTTCAATACTTTCATTATTAGTTTAGACTTGCTTATATTGGTTGTTACTTGAACTCACTTGAGATCGAATCGAAAGTTTTTAGTAGCTACAAAATATTTTGGAAATAAATTTAAAAGGACGTAAAACTATTCAACCCCCCCCCCCCTTCTAGTTTTCGACAATTGGTATCAGGAGCCACGTCTAGCAAGATCTTTAAAATATATTGTATTTTAAAACTTGTAACGATCTATGGAATCTGAAAAATATTTAGAAGGGCAATCTATGCAAAGACCACCACTATTTGAAAGTGATGGATTTTTATACTGGAAAAATCGATTCGAAACTTATGTGAAGTCAAAAGATCTAGATCTTTGGCATGTTATTACTAATGGTGATTTTTTACCTATTCAAAATAACCCCGAAACAAAGAAAGATGAAACTTGCTAAAAATAATGAAGCAAAAATGGTTATTTATAATGCGCTACCACGTAAAGAGTACGAAATGATTTTTATGTGTGAAACCGCAAAAGAAATTTCAAACTCTTTACTAATAACTCACCAAGGTAATAGTCAAATCAAAGATAATAAGATAGATCTACTTGTTCAACAATATGAGCAATTCACGATTCCGGAAGAGGAATCAATTGATAATGCTTTTGCTAGATTTAACACTATCATCACAAGTTTAAAAGCACTTGATGAGAATTTTTCTAGTAAGAATTTTGTTAGGAAGTTTCTTAGGGCTCTTCACCTAAAATGGCGAGCTAAAGTGATGGCTATTGAAGAATCAAAGAATTTGTCAACATTGCAACTTGATGAATTAATTGGAAATTTAAAAGTCTACGAAGCAATTATAAAGAAGGATTCCGAAATGGTCAAAGGAAAATTAGAGCAAAGCAAGTCAATCGCCTTGAAAGGTAGAAAGGAATCTAGTATCGAAGATAGCTCATCTTCCGAAAGTGATGACGAAGAATACGCCATGGCCGTAAGAGATTTCAATAAATTCTTCAAAAGGCGAGGAAGATTCGTAAGACAACCACATGATGAAAAGAAAACATTTCAAAAGAGTAAGGATGACAAGAACAACAAGAATGAAAGGAATGTTTCAAGTGTGGTGATCCAAATCACCTTATTGGAAAATGTCCAATGATGACAAGAGATCAAAATCAAAGAGCATTTGTTGGAGGAGCTTGGAGTGATAGCGATGAAGATGAGAAAGAAACGACAAAGGAAGAAAAGTGTCTTATGGCGAAGACATCAAATGAGGTACGTTCCGAAACCGAATATTTTAGTGATGAAAGTTTATCATTAGATGAAAAAGACCTAGATAATGAATATAATAGACTATGCAAATTAGGACAACTAGTAATGGCCAAAAACAAATCACTAAAATACATAAACAATCAATTGGAAAATGAAGTACTAGAACTAAAAATTAAAATACATCAACTTGAAAAAGGTAAAGAGATTTTTGAAGAATGTAAATCATGTCAAGAGCTTAAAGGTGAAAACGAAATACTTAGGGAAGAAATTCGCAAACTCGATAAATTTGAAAATAGTAGTCACTCACTTAGTAAAATAATAAGTATTCAAAGAGTATCCGGAGATAAAACCGGTTTAGGATTTAACTCAAATGAAGCTTCAACAAGCGAGATTAAAAATGTCAAATTCGAAAATGAACTTAATGAACAAAAACCTCTAAAATCTAATCCTAAGTATATACTTATTAATGATAGAAAAATACCTCTTGCCAACAATGAAGAAGTAAAAGCTTTTTATAAACCGTCTTTAAAAAACGAGGTAGGATCTTCTAAACCTAAGACAAGATCTAAAACTCCACCACCTAGAAAACCAAATAATCCTCATCCTAGGTCTAAAACACCTCAACCAAGAAGAAACCAAAATAGGCAAAACTATAATAACAATAGTAATCAAATGTGGAACTACCAACAAATCTACAATCCTTGGGGTATACTACCACCTTTCATGCATCCTAGTCAAATGTTAAACATGTTTGGACCAAAGAGGCAATGGGGACCGAATAGCTAGATGAACATTCCTTGAGGCAATCTTGAAGTTTTTCTCAACGTAGACTTTTTCAAAGTCTATATCTCATCTTGAAGATTTTTGTTGAAGACCACCGAGTACGCCATTCTTTCACAACTCATTGCTATGCTTAGATAAATATGCTTTGTTTGATTACGTTGTTTGTATAGATATAGCTTGCTATTTTCCTCTATTTGTTCGATCATATATATATATATATATATATATATATATATATATATATATATATATATATATATATATATATATATATATATATATATACTTATTATATTAGATATATATACATACTTGCACATAACCTAGATACGTCATTAGTTGACTTTCTAGAACTCTAGGAAATTGTTCGTTATCGAACCCTTTCCTTCCCCCTCGCGTTACTTTTGATCTTTTACGTTCAACACGATATTCTATTATGTCCACTTTTAGAAAACTCATGATGATGAAGGGATATGAGCCAAGTGGACTATTATCATGTAGGAACGCCTTCGCACGTGAACACTATGGATGAAACAAACTCCTTTCGCCGACTATATTCTATCTTCGTTATCATCTCTCAAACCTCACCTATCTACTCATCATTCACTCACATTTACATATATATATATATATATATATATATATATATATATATATATATATATATATATACACACATATTCACATATTTCCAAACACACCTCAAACCCTTCATCAACTTAACACCTTGATTATTTTGTCCAAAATTGTCAAAGGAACATTTTAATTATCGATACGTTAATTAAAATTGTTAAGTACTTCGTCATCGTGCCAATAAAAGCCTACGTATTTTTAATATATTATTAATCTAAATATATACATATAAATATGTTTGCTCCAGAAATTAAAACCGCGAAAATTCAAAAATTTAAAGGGCGGCCCCCTTAATAATTAAGGGGACCGGCTTGTTATCGGGGGCGGTCCCCTTAATGTTTAAAAGGTCCGGCCATATGATACTTTCAAATTCGTTTTCCACCTTAAATATTTTGCCAAACACTCCATTTGTTCATAATTCCCTTCCTCACCTCTGCTGAGTACGAACCAAAACAACCAAAACCATCAAAATTCTTCACCAAATCACCAATCCGGGGGGCAAACGCTAACCAAACATATAACAACATCTTCTGTAAGTTTTCCAACATACATTTCATTCAATTTGGTGTCTAATCAATAATTAGGTGTTTTATTAAAATTTATTTTAATTCGAATTTTAGTGAAATAGAAGCTAGGAATTGAACAACCAAATGCTTCCCATAGGATTAGAATGATGTATTGCAACTCAAACTTAGTATAACACATCAATTTGTCAAAATCTTTAATCGCCCATAAACCCTTGTTGAATTTCATTTTTCAAAAGGCACATTGTTGATATAACTCTTAAAAACTAGTTAAAACTTACTACATTATATTAGTTCAATGTTGTAAACAATCAAAACATACTTCTCAATTCGTTATAAAATGGTTCATGAAGACAACATGGGCGTTTGGTTCATGAACAAATTATAATTATATGTAGTTATTTGAAACTTAAAATTAGCTCATAAAATTTGTTAAAACTATTAGAGTCAATAGATGTCATCAAGATATATAATCAATATATATATATTGATGTTTTAGGTTATTTTAATCTAATTTAAGGGAGCATTTGGTTTATCTTGAAAAAGATATTTTGAAAACCAAAATTTACATTTTAACCTTTTAAACATGTTTATGCTGAGTCAAACTCTTATGAAAAAGCAAAATATATAATCTAATATATATCTACCTTACTTCGAAATGAATTATGATATCATACTCTTTGACATCATATATTCTAAATGAGTTTAAAATCAAAATACAAGGAACATTGTGAAACTACTTCATAGAATTTTTTTTTGGTCGAAGTAGAATTTCGTTCCACATATATTGCATATAATTATATATATATATATATATATATATATATATATATATATATATATATATATATATATATATATATATATATATATATATATATATATATATATATATATAACATATGCATGATAGTTGGTTTTGTCTTAATTTTATTTTTGTTGTTATATTGTTTAGGTGAAAATGCCTAAGACCACAGTTGGTGATGTCTCCAAAACCAAACAATACATTCCAAATTTTTCCTCTACTCCCTGCATGTCTCCTTCAGTTGCATGTTTCTATCGTCCCATTGAAAATAGAAACATTCACGAAGGAAGAATTGTCGATCCATCTTTCTATGACTCTGATCAAACCGAACGAATGTTCTCCAATATTCGTTTTGAATGTCTTTACCAAATCAACGAACCAATCATTCCTCGTTTTATCCTCGACTTCTATAGCCAAGTGACGGTGCAAACCGATCCCTATGGTCATCTCTTTATCTCCTTCATGATCCAAAATCAATTTATCACTCTTACTCCTGCTCAATTTGGACAAATTCTTAGAATCCCATACAATGGTCAAGCCGTATTCTCAAATGAATGGGATCTTTCCTCTCTTGAAAGAAATCATCCTCAGGATGGCCCATACAATTCTGAGATTCCTAGTCCTGAAGACATTCGTCGACTGCCTAAACTAGAACGTCGTACGACTAGTCGAGTAATCAAGTCAAAGAATGTCGATATTCATGCAAATCAAATCCTCCTCAAAGAGCTAAGCCACGATATGAAAAAGTGGGAATTCATTCGCAAGAATGCGTTTGGTACTGGTGGTCACCGTGATCATGTCATGGCAAGCATTGCCCACATGTTATATTGTGTAGTTGCTGAAGAGAACTACAATTTGGCTTATCCTTTTGTTCATCGAATCATGTCGGCCAAAAATACCCCAAATGCCAATCTTCCTTACGGTATGTTCCTTACACGACTTTATCGTTATGTCATGGAACATTACCCACATCTTCAAAGAGATTACTACGTGCAAATCCTTCCTACTTTGAACCAACTTACTCTTGTTCGTACTCGTCATTCTCGAAGTGACAAAGGAAAATCTCGTGTTCCTTTGTACTCTAGGCCTCGTGGATCTACAACTCATCGTGACGATGATGATGAGGAGGAGGAAAACACCTCACGTGTGAGTACTCCATCCCCCACGACCTTTGTTGATAATCTTTCTGATATTGATGATACCGAGTAACAAGTTCCTCTTCCTCATGAACGTACCGATGAACTTCTCTTCACTCGTCAAACGTCCATTATCAACCGACAACAACAAATGCATGAAGAAATTCGAGGAGGATTCAAATCCGTTGGAAAGATGTTTAGAAAGATGATTGGGAAGAAGAAGAAGTAGATGATGTTGATGTATTGCTACTTATTATTATTATTCTCTATTAGACATTTGTATGGCTTATTATTTGTCCGATTTATTCGGAAATACTTATGTTATCTCTTGTTTATTTCTTGGATGATGCTTAGACTTTAACTATTATCATGCTACTCTCTTCATCATATTTTAATGCTATGCTATGTTTCTTTTAAAAGTGGAATATAATATGTTTGTTTGCATGCATAATTTGTTTATATATATATTTATATATCATCATTCCTAGAGTATATACTTCTAATAGAGCTTGCTGGAAACACACACTTGAAAAATCACCCATTTCTGCAAATTTTGGGTTTCTGGTCGTCTGGGAAAACACCAGATGGGCGGCCCCCTTAATTTCCTAGGCGGTCCCCTTAATTATTAAGGGGGCCGACCTACAATTAAGGGGACCGGCCATCTGGAACTGGGTTTATTGTTTTCTTTTGCATCTTGTGAACTCTTTCTCTAGTATCAGCTACCATTTCCCATTTTAACCCAACTGATTTTAGAATCTCATTCAACCATTTCAAATATATACCTAAATCAACCATTTCCATACTATAAATTCCCTCCATAATCACCATTCTTCATCTCATCATTCCTCATCTAAATCATCATGACTCCACCAAGCACCTCAAACTCCAAGGCCTCTAAGAAACAAAAGATTGTCATCATCCCTACAAAACAACTCTTCATTGACTTAACAAATGAAGACAACAAAACCCCATCACCTCCACCAAAATGCTCATCTCCAAGTGCACCTAATGCACCATCCAAAACACCTTCCACTCATGGAACTTCCTCATCCTCCATACCCTCAACCTCATCAATCAATGACTACATCAATTCACACTTGTCACCACCAGTATCATCACCACATCCTACACAAGAACCTATCTCCACCCATCTTACCATCTCACTTTCACCAATAACACCACTTGATGCTCATCTCTCATCTCCACTAATTACACCACCATTATTTGTCAATCCCGTGCCTTGGAGGTTACTTGAATCCCATGGGGATACTTGTCTTTGTTGCATCCACAACTGAACCGTAATCTTTGGTCTTAGAGATGAAATTCAATATATGTTTTCATATATTGAACATTTGCTTACTAACCCACCACCACCACCAACTCCACCATCCTCTCCAATTATTCCTCCACCACAATTCTCACCCATTCCTCCACCATCACCATCATGCTCTCCAAATTAAGCATGTGATATGCTTAATAAATAAAGCTTTACCACCCTTTTGCTTGCAAGCTCTATAAAGCCCATGTACTCTTTGTATGATGAAATATTATTCTAGTTGTTAGTTTATGTAATAGCTATCCTACTTGTAATCTTTATTATTGCTACTTGTATTGTTGTGTCTTGACACAACTATTGCTTTAATATGAATGCTTAATTATATTCTTATCACCTTATATATATTTGCATGTCTATACTTGTGCTTCTAATATTTTTGTTTTGCAAAGCATTCCATAGCTCGTTCTCTTGGTGCCCCCAAACGAGGGGGAGTACATATCAAGGGGGAGATATCTTCCCATCAAATTTTCACGTTTGAAAATTGTCGGCATAACCTTTTTGATATTACAAAAAGGGGGAGAAGTAAATATAAACTCACTAAAATACTTGTTTAAAAACTAATTTTTGAGTTAATGAGTTTAAGCTTTGTAATCATCAAAAAAGGGGAGATTGTTGATATAAATAATGTTTAAAAACGTTATTAATATTTCTCAATAAACCTATGTTTAGATAATCACAAAACTCAAATCAAATTAAGTCAAGATTAAGACGTAAACAAGTATTTAGTAACAAATATTTACCTCTACATCTAATATCACTTAAGGTATGCATAAACTAAGCATCTTATACGTTACATGATCAAAGGAAACCTTGTCTTAAGACATAACATTTTATAAAATGATATTAATATTTTATATATATTTGTAAATCATTTTTGGTATTGTTATATTAAACTACAAAGATATGATTTCAAATTTCCAACCAAAAAGGGCAAATTTTATCCAGAAAAACTTTTCCAACATTCAGTAGGGCGGCCCCCTTAATTATACTAGGCAGCCCCCTTAATCATTAAGGGGACCGGCACGCTCCAGAACAGTATTTTCTGGCCCTTTAAATACTGGATCATTTCACATATTTTTCTCACCTTTTTGCACTAAAAACTTTCTGATCCAACCTCCATTTCTATATCAAAAATCCTTTGATCATATAATTCATAAGTCTTTGTTTCCAAGTGATCCAAAGCTTCATCCACTCAAGTGCAAGAAGAAGAACACTCCTCTACATCCATCTAATTGTAGTAGTGTTGTGATTAGCTATTTTCATATTGTAGTAGTGTTAGATACTTGTAAAAGTGTTGTGAGAACTTGTTGATTGTAGAAACTAGGTGTGTTGTAAAGTAGTGTAGTAGTTGTGATTTAGTTGTGCATAGAAGAAGGTGTGAAGTAGACAAGTTGTGAAGAAGGTGTGAAGTCTTGAAGAAGTTGTGAAGGTGTGAAGAAGGTGTGAAGTCTTGAAGAAGTTGTGAGATTGGTTCTAGCTATGATTAGCACTCGACATTTAGCTTAGTGTCGTTAACTCGTGTAAGCCAAGGTGTGTAAGGTTTCTCCACCATAAGGAGTTTGTTGACATAGTAAAGAAAACTCTCGAGTGTGATACTCGGGGAGTGGAGTAGGGCAAGGAAGGTGTCCTTGTAGCCGAACCACTATAAATTCGCGTGTTGTGGTTTGATCTTTCTAACTCTATCTTTTCTTCATTCTATTTCAATACTTTCATTATTAGTTTAGACTTGCTTATATTGGTTGTTACTTGAACTCACTTGAGATCGAATCAAAAGTTTTTAGTAGCTACAAAATATTTTAGAAATAAATTTAAAAGGACGTAAAACTATTCAACCCCCCTTCTAGTTTTCCACATCTTGGTTTTGACTTTCATCACAACGTAGTTTACAATTCAATCATATTTGGTCCTGTATTTCCAAATTTCAAATATACACGATAAAATATTATAGTCAAACAATATTTTTTTTTGTTTTAGGGTGTAACATACTTATACTTTATATTTTGTGCTAATATGGCATGTTAATACAAATAATGTCTAAAAACGTTATTCGTTTTTTCAACGTTTTGATAATAACAAAACATAAAAACATTATACTTAAATTTACATAAACAAAGTTTTTAGTCATAAAAATCCATCTCGACAACATAATCACTAAACGTATGAATAATGAGCATTAAACATTCTAAATGATAAAAGAAATATTTTTTCATAAATGTGACACAAACATTTTATACAAAGTTTATTTTACAAATTATTTTCTAACTTTAACAAAATATTTTAATCAAAATAAATAATTTGAATTTCAAAAATCTGCCCCCCCCCCCCCCCCCCCCGAAATAATCACCTTCGCCAAATTTTAACTTTTCCACAAAAAGACAAAAATGGAGCGTGGGACGGTACAGTTATCTCCAGACAGTACCCTTAAAACCCTTAAATATTTAAGGGTACCGTCCACCTGTTGAATGTCCAAATTTTTATAGCCTATAAATACCAGCTCAAATCTCACATTTTAACTAACCTTTTTGCTCTGATTTTTCTGTTATCATTTCACACATTCTAGCTTCATTTCTTTGATCATTAACTTAGTTTAATCTCATTCACTAGTGATCCAATTCTTCTTCTATTACAAGTGAAAGAAAAGAGCACTCACATTCATCAAGTTATCAAGAGTCTTAGCGTAGTGAGATCATAAGTAACATTAGTTACTTTCTTATTGTATTTTAACATACATCAAGATCATCATATCCATTCTTGTGTAGTTGTGTCATTGGGTAGATTGAGTTGATTGTAAGGTTATAGTGAGTTGTGTAGCTTGTGAGTTGTTTGGGTAGATTGTGACAAGATCGGGTGGATCTTGTATGCTGTGTTGATTGTGTCAAGATCGGGAGGTCTTATAAGTTGTATAAGGTGATCGTGTTGATTGTGAGGTAGATTGGTTGTAGCTAAGATTACAACTCGACATCTAGCTTAGTGTCAGAAATTGAATAAGCAACATGCACAGTTCTCCGTCTGAAGGGAGTTTGTTGATATAGTGAAGTGAACTCTCAAGTTGTCTCGAGGAGTGAGTATGGCAAAGAGGAGTTTCGTTACCGAACCACTATAAATCACGGTGTCATCCTTCTAACTCTTTACTCTTACTTTACTTTCATTATTTTGTAGTTAATAGTTGACATAGTTTATTGTGTTGAGTGTTTATATTGTTGTCGATTGATTTCACATAACATAGAATCAAAAGTTTCCAAAAACGTAATCTTTTAAACGAAAAATCGGTAAAACTATTCAATCCCCTTCTAGTTTTGCACATGGCCGATTTTTTACTTGATATCGGTTAAACCGGATAAAATGGGGATAAAATTACATTTTTTCGTCTTTTTAAGGCCCATGTCACTTATACTTAAATCCAAATGCCCTATCGTAACTCCAATCCACTTATCTAAACACCCTTTCTTCAACATCTATCACAGTCAACCCCACCCCCCACCCCCAAACACCCATTCTGCATCTTGGAACAATTCGCATACAATTGGCGTCTTTGGTAACTCTATTTTTGTATAATTAGCTTTGGAAAAATGCCTAATTATGTCAAATATTTCTTTACTGCTAGTATATCAGGAGCACTTATAGGAGACGAAACCCCACAAACTCGATTTCATCCTCGTCTTCAGAAATGGGCTTTTGTGAACTATATTCAGAGTCTCAAAACAGATTATTCCTTCAAAACAATCTTCCAATCCAAGTTTTGTGAAAGCTTTAGCAGTATGAAATTTGTTTTCATTTGTAAATATCGACATAAAAAATTATTTCATTAAGCATATAGGCAACACAAACAAATTAAAAACATTTGTGCATGAGTACTTACAAATTTTCGAATTGGCAAGCTTAGTAAAAGCATCCTCAAAACATGATTAGGTAGTTATAGAGTTAGTGTTGAAGATGTTGAAAATGGAGGTGGTGTTGAAAGTATTGAAGATGATTGAAACAACGAAAAAAAAATTGCGTGCCACAAAAGCAACCACCTCAGCAAAAGTAAGTGCCGCATAAGCGATATATATAGTCTATGTTTTGCACACAATATTGTTGAGATATTATGCTTATTTTTTCAAAATATAAGCTATTTAAAAAATAATCTTTGTTTGGCAGACATAACTTATAAGAGATTCTTAGAAAAATAATCTTCCATAATCTCTTAAAACCAAAAGTTACTTCATGTAGCTTATAAAAATAATATTTTATTTATAATCTCTAGCACGAGCACCATCTCCGGTTCCAGCAACAGTTACTTTCGCCAAACATACCCATAACTTGGTAACTTTTCCCTGTAAAACAATTAGGGGCTGTTTGTTTGATTACTTTTGAAGCTTGGAAGTAACTATGAATTTGAAATTAATTGTTTGGTAATTTTTGTAAAGAAAATTTGTGGGGTTTACTCCCACTGATAAGTATTGTTTCCAATCTCTGGTAAAACATGGGTTTCTTTATTTTTGGTGGGTCCATTGCATGTATCTTGTCTATTTCTTATATATGAATCTAATAAAATAATAATCTTTATTTTTTAATCCATTACTAACAATTAAATATAATATTTATACTATCTATAATGAAAAAATGGTCAAACTTGAAAGTTGAGTCTTGAAAGTTAAGTATTGAAAATCAAATGTGAGAAATTTAATGTAATTAATACTCTAATTAAAATACCCCATTACTTAAAAGTACAATAATTTATTCACATTGTACAACCAATTAAAAACATATCTATCAAATTAAATACAACCAATTAAAACACAAACCGGGTTGACCCGGGATGCTTCAAACCCGGCGGATTGACCCGGTTTAATTTGACCCGTTTTCGTTTAATTTGACCCGTTTTCGACCCAACCTAGCAAGTTGACCCGGTTTAAATCGACCCATTTTTCGACCGAAACGGTTCAACCGGTTGAACCACCCGGGTCGAACCGGGTTTCAAAACATTATCCTTTACTTAAAAGTACAATGATTTATTCACATTGTACAACCAATTAAAAAACATATCTACCAAATTAAATACAACCAATTGAAGCACAAACCAGGTTGACCCAGGACGCTTCAAACCCAGCGGATTGACCCGGTTTAATTTGACCCGTTTTCGACCCAACCTAGCAAGTTGACCCGGTTTAAATCGACCTATTTTTCGACCGGAACGGTTCAACCGGTTGAACCACCTGGGTCGAACCGGGTTTCAAAACATTATTTTTCGTTTATAACCTATAAACTTTTTTTTATCAATAAACTGTTTGTCGCTATAAAATCCCGTTGCTATACACGGGTACTCGTCTAGTATTTAATTAAATATAATTTTTTCTCATACGTACTCAAATCCAAATTCAAATCCTAATCTTTAACTTTATATCCAAATCCAAATCTTAATCCTAAACCCATTTACAAACCAAACGGCACCTTAGTAATGGAAAAATAATGGGTTTCTATTAGCAAAAATGAAGCACGTCTCACGATATCAGCTAGCATAGTTATTTTTGCAAACAAATGGAAAAACAATCCTGTACCAGACCTTTTTAAGTATTTAGCTAAAACATTATTATACTTGAAGTGAATCTTAACCTTGGACAAAATCAAATACAACCTTTGACCTTTTTTTAGATTGTTAACGTTGTCCTTTTCTGAGAAACAAGCAGGAAAATGGCATTTAAACCGACCTGTTTAAGTATTTAGCTTAGAGAAATTTCCAAGAATATTAAGATAATGACTAGAATTATAGAATTTCTGTCTCTATCTTATTTATTAAGAAAAAAAATATATCACATTAAGTTGCACGCTTCATTTTTTGATTTGGCAATCATGTAAAGCATGAAGGTCGCCCTGTCCCAATAGAAAGAAGAGTGTGCAAATTGAATATGCCTAAGATTTGACCCACATATAATGGAAGGTATGAGCTGGATTAAAAAGTTGACTTTTGCTCTATCATTAGGTTAGTTATTGCTTTCAGTTTTAAAGAAAATAAAAAACATAACAAACTGTAAAACTTATCAATATGAATCAAAGATATTCTAGACTTACTCATCTCTTTGCAGCAATTGTACAAAGAAACAAATGAGACCATTCAACAAGTGATTAGCAATTATAAATCTAGAAACAAATCTTCAGATGTTTGATAATGCACAAGTGCATGCATCTTATTAGAAAAATTGTTGTAATAGGTTACACATCATCTAGCTTCCTTGTAAACCGGAGATAAGCAAATTTCAACGTAATTTACTAAATTGAATTGACTTTAATTACTACGTATTTTGTATATAAACTTCTTCTTACAAGCTATCCACTATACATTATTTTTTCCCATCTTTCTATTTTCTCATTTCATACAATCAATTAATCCATGTAATGGCTTTCATTACAGATTTCAACCACCTTAAAATCGAAATGAATGATATATTATTGGCTACAAACAACTTTGATGAAGCCAAGTTGATCGGGCATGGTGGGTTCGGGAAAGTGTACAATGGAATACTTTCTCTCCCTGAGGGACAGATCATGGTCGCTTTCAAACGACTGTATAGTCATATGGGGCAAGGGAACACTGAGTTTTGGAGGGAGATCATGATGCTTTCCAAATATAAACATGAAAATTTGGTCTCACTCATGCACTTCTGTTGTGACGGTTATGAGAAGATCCTTGTATACGAGTATGCTTCTCGTGGGAGCCTTGACTGCTATTTAAGCGTTGCTAGTGTCACATGGACCCAACGCTTAAAGATATGTCTTGGGGCGGCACGTGGACTAAGTTTCCTACACGATCCCACGGATACATATCAAAGAGTTATACATCGAGACATCAAAAGTGCGAACATCCTTCTGGATGATAATTGGACAGCTAAAGTTTCTGATTTTGGCTTGTCAAAAGCTAGCCCAGCTAACCAACCGCAAACATATCTTGTCTCAAATGCTGCAGGTACGCTTGGGTATTGTGATCCTTTATATATAGAGATGGGCTTACTCTCAAAAGAGTCTGATGTTTACTCTTTTGGAGTGGTGCTGTTTGAAGTAATGTGTGGGACACTATGCTATAAACAGGATAGTGGTGCCCTTAATATTTTAGTACCCAAATGGAGAAAATGCTATGAGGAGGATAAGTTAGACGAGATCATCTTTTCTGGTTTACGAGAACAAATGGAACCGGGTTCTTTGAAGCTGTTTTCAGCTATTGCCTATCGATGTGTGAAGAAATCTCGCGAAGAACGACCAACAATGGATGAGATCATAAAAGAACTTGAGCTTGCACTTAAACAACAAGTAAGATTTCTTAGTTTCACTAAAGGTTTATTGTTTTGGTTTATTTTCCTAGTCGTTCACGAACTCCTATAAGTTGCGAGTCAATATCATATCATCCTTAAGTTATTGTAACTAATAGATGACTAGTAGCTCACATTAGAACATTTTTTCAGGAGGTTTTTGAAGATCTCGAAAACAAAGTTAACCTTGAAGAAATTATCAAGGTTGTAAAACTTGCAGGTGTATCCTATGAATCTCAAAATCAACTTCTCTTGCTTTTATTGAAAGGGATCCTTGTTGATGATGGCAAAACGGTATTTACCCTCGAAACCATTCCGCTATAGCTATTTAACTTGGTTTACTATTTCACATAATTCAATTTAATTTGTTTTGATACATTGAAATTTCTGATAATCCTTTTTTAATCAGAATAGCACATCGTTTAAATGAATTAATTGTTTAGTTTTGGAAATTATAGAGGTGGAGAAACAACGCCTGAAAATGTTGGATAGAGGATGGATAACAGATAATTTGCCCACACCAAATTTAACATCTGCTCATATTCTTATTGACAGCTTCTTTCTATAAATAAAAAGGGAGAAACTTGTGAAATGATATCTGCATTAAAATGCATATCTGGAGATCATCTCTTGTCTTCTAGTCACCAAGAGTCAAGGTTAGTCGATTTTTCTCCATCGCTAAATACATCTATTGATTTGATAGTTTGAATACATGTGATTATGATATAAGCAGGTTTGGCAGTGGCCGAACGACTGACATGTTCAAGGGTTTTAGAGTAGAAGTGAGCACTCAGTTTTTGTCACCACATGTCATATACAACATAAACCTTGTCCTCAAAAGAACTGATCAGGCCGGTGGGACAAATGTACCATTCAAATACAAATTAGAATATGAGACACAATATTCGAATCCATGCATTGTGGGCGTGCGAGAAGATGGATGGCTAACGATTGAACTGTATCAATTTACAAGCAGTGAAAAGGGAGATAGTTTTTCAATCGATATATCACAACCACTTAAGTATTATTCCTCAGCACCAATGTATTTTCTCGAAGGCATTGAATTTCGACCGGTGGAGCACGTAAGTTACCAAAACGAATTAGCTTTTTTGCATCATTTTAAATTAATAAGGGAATTACGTATAGGAACTAAAAGTCAGATTGTCTGAAAGTTTTCCCACGAACCATTTGAAAAGAATTATTATGAATATATAACAAAAGATAATAAGAACCATGTAGATATAAGTTTTTTCTTTTGGTTAATGGTACATTTTTTTTGTGATCTTGTAAATCAATCAATGTGTTAATATACTGTAGGAGTCGCATGAAAACCAAGAGGATGAAAATAAGATAGATATGCAACGTATATCAGATCCAGATATGTAGTATATATTGGGAACGAAAGTTGATGAATGATTATACTGAGATACTCGCGTTGTCAAAAGAAAAACTAGAGTGGACTACAAAGAAGGAACTTTACTTTCTTCTTCGCAAAGGATTTCTCATTGACAAAAATGAAAAGGTATTACTTTGATCTAACTGTCTACTCTCATCTCAATGTCCAATTATAAAGAAGATGATTAGCATCTACATATGTGTATATGTATATACAATTTTACATATATGTGGTGTATGTATTTCTAATAAGTTTGATCAAGATCGATTGAAGATCAAAATTATATGATCACCAAGCTTCACATTTCATTCACTAATTAATACATGCACATAATTAGCTAGCGAGTAAATTTTCTAATGTAACCCTCATAAAGTATGATTTTATATGTTTGACAATAATAAACGTAGCATTTATAAATACTAACAAAAAAATTATTTGATCAACAGAAGTGGTTTTCCTTGAGCAAAGATATGAAGAAACGTCTTATGATACCAGCACGAGCATCTTTGTTAGACAAAGAATGGATATGGAAGTCTTCACCAGAATCAAGGTTATCCGACTTTCTTTTCACATTTTAGTTTCATATATCGTTTGTCCCTAATGTATATATAGATAATATGCTAACTTAATTGTAGGTTGCATAGATTGCTTGCTTCTTGCACAAATCTGATGTTTTATCTTCTTGCTCAATGCTATCGTTTGTAACTAATTACTAATTCATCATGTATTCTTCTCCCACAATTTTTTAGATTCGGGGAGATGGCTGAGTTTCCAGATGGAGATAGATTTCTTGTTAAATTTAAGCTCACGTCCGAAATATTGTCACCTCAAACACTCTATTCATGTCACATCATTTACAAATTGCCCGAAGACGATTCTTCATTTCAGTATCACATACAAACTACTATTGATGATCCCTCATGTGGTTCTAATCGTGAGCGGCTAATCTATTTAGTCACTCCTCCTCAGACTCCGGTTATTGGACCGAAGACGGATCAAGATCACATCCAACAACGTCCCCGTAAAATAAAAGGCCATCCAGGATTAAGAAAGGATGGTTGGATGGAATTTCAATTCTGTGAAATTTCGACTGGTACTACCGGATCTATTAGCATGGAAATTGAGTTCATTGGTTACAGAAACGAAAATGTAAACTTTGTTGGCCTAGTTGTGCAAGGAATTGAGATTAGGCCTTTGTAAATGTCGGTTTATAATAGTCATTTTGTTGTCTAGTTGTACAGAAAGTGAGATTGAGAGTACAGTTAACAGTTCACCATGTAATTAAAATCACTAATCAATTATTTAATTTAATTGTTTCACGTAATGCCCATTTTTAACCATATTATATCAAGAACATTTCTCTTTTGCTTTATCAACTTATGAGAAATGGTTAGATATCAGCACATGTATCTTATACTACTTATAATTTCTATACGTGATACTAGTTGTTGCATTCAAAATCGTAAGGTGGCGGCTGGATTCTTCTGATTAAGCTATTTACGAATAATGATTGGAGTGACAAATGCCAAGGAGAGAATGAATGATATAAAAGAGAAAGAACATTTCAACATTGCGAATTCATTGGCAATGGTCACCATCGCTGATCTATAATGGTGGTTGACGTCGATGGTGATTAGCTGTAGCACGGTGTCTCAACATTATATAATATCCAAATTTTTAGATACTTCCTTGTATGAGTACAAGTTATGCTCGTATAATTTATTTTTTTTTATACTTCCTTTGTATGAGTGAAAAACATCATTCCCGTTGTAATTTCACCTCTAGAAAAAGTTGAGACAACAAACAAGCTAAGTTAACAATATTTTAAAAAATTTAGTCTCATTGCCTGCAAGATGAATAAAGAACTCGTTAGTCAAGGATTAACTAAGGTTATGATGATAGGACAAAGGTAATCACTGATGACTGATCTATCTTATATACTATCTAGGTATGTTAAGTTATTGGCTACGACGATATTGTCATCATCACAATGATTAATATACTACCACACCACCTCTTATCGTCAGTGTTCTCATCACAACGCTTTATGAAAGAAAACTAGAGTATTTCAGTCCCAGTTTTCATTCAGTGTTACTAGTGTAAGAATTTGGGTGCGTATGAGTGGTAATAATTCTTGGGATAATGATTTTTAAATGTATCCAACTTGTCACGAGTTATTGAGTTGTGTATCGAACTATTAATCTTACTAAGTTAGGGTCTAAACTTACTATCCTTGCTATATGTTGTGTACTAACGGGTTGATTAAGGTTTTCTGTTAGTTATTTACATAAATTGTCCTTCTGGCTAGGACCAAATTGCAATATTAGTCCTTATTATTTACATAAAACGTCCTTGTGGTTAGCTCCAAATTGCATTGTTTTCAAACCCTTGTGTATGCAAGATAAAATAACACATAACAAACATATTTGCAATATAATTTAGCATATTTCATGACAAAATAACACACATCATTTTTATGCTCGATAACACGATAAAACAGACTAATAACCATGACACATTATTTTTATACTTGATAACATGATAAAACGGACTAATAACCTTGAAATATGCTAAATTATATTGCAAATATGTTTGGATTGCGTTATTATGTCTTGTCGGTACAAGGGTTTGAAAACAAAGCAAAAACGGTGATTTTCGGATGAGTTTCGACGACGTTTTCGTGATCTACGAAGTTTAGACGAGGTCAAAAATATTCCCAAAGCACACCATTGGAAAGAGCACGAAAAAAATGAGTCCGAAGGTACTTTCATACATTTTTGAACCGGTCCAAAACTCCCTTAATTTGACCCTTTAGTGTTAGTAAAATGGACCAGTTCACAAAGGAGCTTATATAATAAATTTCGCATATAATACTTGAAGGCTATGCTAGCTTAGTAGGCTAGCAGCCTTCACTCCCACACCATAGGCCAGAATTCGAGTCCTGGCCAGACCAAAGTGGTTGGAATATTAGTAATGCCACATGGCACCACCTTAGTGGTCCACGTGGCACCGACCCGACCCAGACCATTGACTGGCCGTTGACCGGCGTTGACCAGCCGCCATGTGGCACAAGGACATTTGGGGCTAACTCCAAGGACGTTTTATGTAAACCATAAGGACTAACATTGCAATTTGGTCCTAACTAGAAGGACGACTTATGTAAATAACTCTAACAAAAAACCTTAATCAACCCTTTAGTACACAATATAGCAAAGATAAGTAAGTTTAGACCCTAACTTATTAAGATTAATAGTTCGATACACAACTCAGTAAATCGTGGCAAGATGGATACATTTAAAACTCATTATCCCATAGTTCTTATATAATCTCTGAATCGTGTAGAGACCACTTTTAGATTGAAGTATTTTGACCTTCTGTGCCTCGGGTATCACGAAATCTCAATTGGATAATTCAGAGAATTGAGCTTTGTTTATAAGCCACGAGAGAACAAAGCAATGCACAGAAAGTTGTTATGTGTATTTTGTTGGAAGAAATTAATTATGTCCTATAAAACATAACCAAAATTCAGTTAAAATCGGTCAGTAGGAAGGGTCACGTGTCTTTGGTGGAAAATTTTGGTTGGAGGGAAAAACGGGTAATACCCAAATCCCAAAAATTGTTTAGGTTTTGGGGCTCTGCCCCCTTGCCCCCGCACATGGTTGTGACGGCATCAAGCTAGCTAGAACGAGTATGCACTCCGCACCTCCTAACTCGATACTAGCTAAATTAACCTGACTAAGCCCTTTATCTCAAGTAAATCACAATTACACAAAATATAAGTGATGGCACTAAAATCACAAACAACTAGCGTCATAACATGAGGCTTCAACGTAGTTTTTATTTGACATCATTTTCCGACGTAATCGGTGTGACCACAACCGGCGCTCTTATTTTCTAGTAACCACATGACCATATTAAAAAATACGGTTTTGTGTATTTTTCCAAATGCCCTATAATGGTACATGTACTAAAAAAAAATACTCATTTGATATTATCCTTTATGTTTCATGCTAATACGGACAATTTTTTACATGATACCAGTTAAACGAGATAAAATCTGAAAAAACTACATTTTTTTGTCTGTTTTAGTCCCACATCACTTATACTTATATCCAAACACCCTATATTAACTCCTATCCACTAATCCAAACACCATTTCTTCAACATCTATCACCGCCACCACCTCACCACCACTACCTCCAAACATCTTTTTTGCATCTTGGGACCGTTTGCAGACAATTGTCGCCTTTGGTAACCCTACTGTTGTCTAATTAATTAGCTTTGGAAAAATGCCCAATTATGTCAAATATCTCTTCACTGCTAGTATTAGTATCAGGAGCACTTGTACAAGACGAAACCCCCCCCCCCCCACCCGCCCAAACTCGATGTCGTCCTCATCATCAAAAACGATGCTTTTGTGAACTAGATTCAGAGTCTTAAAACATATTATTCCTTCGAAATAATCTTCCAATCCAAGTTTTCTGAGAGCTTTAGCAATATGAAACTTGTTTGCATTTATAAATATCTACACAAAAAATTATTTCATTAAGCACAACTAACAAATTAAAAACATTTGTGCAAGAGTACTTACCACTTTTCGAATGGGCAAACTTAGTAAAAAAAAAAGTCCTCAAAACAGGAATATGCTTCAAATTATGGTAGCGTCACATAAATGATATATATACTTGGTAACTTTTTCAGGGAAAACAAGTAGTAACATATCATATTATGAAACCAAATATGTGAAATCTTTAGTTAAAGGACCAAATTTGGTAAAACACAAACTCCAAGCACCAAAAATCTGTCACAAGTATGGTATAAATAAAAATACCTGAAAACTAATAACCCTAAACCCTCCAAATCTTATTCATCATCATCATGGAAAAAATGAAAGATATAAAAGAGAAAGAAAGTTTTGACATTGTGAATTCATTGAAAATGGTCACCATCGATGATCTATAATGGTGGTTCACCTCGATGGTGATTAGCAATAGCACAGTGTCTCAACATTATATGATATCTAAATATTTAGATACTTCCTTTTATGAGTACAAGTTATGCTTATATAATTTTTTTTTAATACTTCCTGTAGAATATTCATAATCATAAACATGTATGGTTACTTGTGGTTAGATTGATTCAAGAATAGAAGAAGATATTTTAGAGAGAGAAAGTGAGTTGGGTGTTTCTAGTGAGAGAAAGAGATGAGAGAAAATGTGTGAATATTAGATTGAGAATAGAAAGCACCAACCCTCTCCACATGTGGAGAGGGGTATATATAGTTTCCTACAAAAAAGATAAAAACGCCCACACCCGGGCTGTCGATCAGGCATACAGTGGGTAAAGACCCGTCCTTCTTCCACGGTGTTACTTAAACTAAACTAATATATAACTAACGAATAAACAACCTACGAGGTATCTTAATGCTATTACATCATTTAGGTGACCGAGTCTTTTATAGGAATATTTGTATTCCTAACAATCTCCCCCTAAGCGAGGTCACCTTGGAAATTAAGCTTTTTGATCTTCAAGCATTCTTTAGTCTTTGTAGCTCGTAGGTTCTGATTCTTCACTTTTCAGCACACTTTGTACTTCAAGCAATGAACTTGTGATTTGAGTTCCTTTGAGATGAGTGATCTTCGAGCTTTCTTTGAGATCATCAGCCAAAGTAAACCTCCAAGCTCATCCACAGTAGTATCGCCTTCATGTGATGTTGTGACTTTGGGACCATCATGCTCACACCCTTCTGGATAAGGAGACTTTACATCAGAGTTGCGAATCAGGAGACTTTTCATCAGAGTTGCGGAAATGTTGTTGGTAGTCTCTCAACATTCGTTGTAGTAAGTCTCTCATCATTCATGATCATCATTGATATCGCGTAGGATGTGTGAGCATGAGGTATGGAGTGTAACACCCCCAATTCATGGTTGCAGCGGAATTCGAACTGAGTGTTACTCGACGGCACAATAGCCACAATAATAGAAAATGAACTCTATTTGAGTCGTTTTAAAAGGTTTGTCATTCAAATTATATAAATATCAGAGATTACAAAATGAGGTCCCAGATGGTTCCAAGTTTACAAATCACATTAGATGAGTTTTTGAATGATAATAAAATTTATAGCCCTCTTGAACATCCGTGCCCTTCCGTGCCATCCTTGATCATCATGAACCTGAAATACATGCTTAAAAGGTCAACACAAAGGTTGAGTGATATTCATAGAGTTTGTTTAATGGTTGAACACAATATGTTGGTAGTGTGAATTATAGGCTCACACCAATGGTTGGAAAACAAAACAGTTATTATCATTACTAAGCTTATGACACCAAAACGTTAACGTGTACCAATATCGATCGGCAGATTTATCCCGGTAGGTACTTTGCTGTCATACCTATGTCTCAAATATTAATGCATTTGTATGAATTTAGTCAATACAAATGGGATTCGTCAATCCCAATAGGCCTATTCACAATATTCGCGCTCACTATTGCTAGTGATTAAATGGTTCATAATAAGGGATCTCGGTTTAGCAAGGATGATACTTAGTGATAATAAAACAATCAGGCAAGCATACAATTTAAAAACATTGTGCTCGGTTAAAAATAGCATGTATTCCCCCCCCCCCAAGGGTTTGTAAAACAATTAAGAAATGGAAAGTGGGGCTATGAACTCACCTTGAGTTGGATGATGTATAATGAGAATGATGGATATGCCGTAAGAACTTCTACGAGCAACCTAGAATAATTGTTGTAACTTAGGTTTGGAATAATGTCTAAGGAAACATAAACATGCCAATATATATCTTGCATTTAGTCCATGATGTGGTATGATGTATAGTGTAAGTCTTTGAAAAGAAATGATTCATGAAACATGTATAGTTTATATATCGTTTACTACCGTTCGGGCCGACATAATTCAGAAGTCATGTAGTAAACGTTCGAGGAGCCAGGACACTTTAATTCGTAAATCCACAACTAATCTCGACGGCTTACATAATGAACTCCTCACATGAGGCTCCCTACTATTGTAGTAGTTGATAAAATATATATGTATATAAGTTTTGATCCGAAAAGTTACATGTCCAATATTTGAATAAACTTAGGAAAGTTTATGATTACTTGAAGATTGTTATTAGGGTAAGTTTCTTATAACTTGTATCTCATGGTTCTTTTAGATGAAGTAGATCCAAATTGTATGTTCAAGTTATCGCCAACTTCTCTAGTTCATGTATTTGCCTTGGTAAGTTTATATGGTCGTTAGCTCATGTTTTCGCCTTGGTATGTATATATGGTCTTAACTCATGTTTTCGCCTTGGTATGTATATATTGTCTTTAGCCATGGCTTTGCCATGACCTTTGGTCATTGTTCCATGGTCTTGAGACTCAACCTTGGCTCTAGCCATGGTTGTGGTCTTGAATCTAGGTCATAAGACCTCTTGGTCTTTATAAACCATAACCTTTATATAATGACTTTGGTCTAAAAATGGGCTGTTAAGAATTTGAAGAAATTATCACTCGGAAAGCGTTTTCAGGGCTCGAGCTTCTTTTTTCCTGAACGAAAACGTCGTTCCGGACAACTTTCCTATTTTAAGTTTTTGATGAATCGGAGCAGAAGAGTGACTTTCAAAATGGCAGAATGCAAAATAGTAGGTATCGGCAGTTTCGGCGTTTTAGTTTTGCTAACTTCAATTGGTCATAACTTTTGACTCGGGTACTCGTTTTGGGTGATTCAAATTGCTATGTTTTCTTTGTTAAGTCCTCTTTAACAGTAAGTAAATTTCAAATATCATAGTTGTACTATTTTGGTCGTGGTTCTCCATAAAAGTCACTAGTTTACTTGTTTAAATAACATAAGTTAACAATCATTTGTAATAACTTGTTTTACCCATTTTTATACATCATGGACATGATCACAAGACAAAATATAGCATGAATAATATGTAAATAACATGAATATGATATTTAAGCAAGGAAGTATGTTAGGGTTGGCTTACAACTTTGGCTTTCTACAAAGAAAGGTAAGTAGCATGTAAGGAAAAGGACTTTGATAGACTTTAGCTTCAACCCACTTCACTTCAAGCAATCTTTCTACACTTGTATTCTTGAAAGAGAGATGATGAAAGTTGAGGTGACTTGAGTGGATTCAAACTCAAGAGAAATCACCAAAGTTTCTAGGGTTTGGAAGTAGTTTGATGAATCAAAACCAAACTAGTGTTTCTATGTTGTTGTAGCACATGATTCTTGCATAGAATTGGAAGTAAATGAGCTAAGGATGAGATGATGGGGTGTGTTATGTGTGGCGTACAATAAGGAGGGGATGAGGGGCTTTATATAGCCTTGAGGAGGTTTCCTTTCTTGACTTGTCAAAGCTTGTTCACCAAGTTGAACACATGTAATGATCTAAGAGCTCAATGCATGAGATCATGCCACAAGTGTGAATCCCCCCCCCCTAGAGGCGGTTCATAAGGCTTGGGGAGCAAGAGTTGGCTTTTTGATGATATTATCCAAGTTATTAAGTTAGTTTTTGCTCCGTAAAATGCTAACCGTAAATGGTTAAGCCACGAAACGTAAAACCGGGTATCGTAAAAATACGCAACTTGGAAGAATGGTTAAACTTGTCAAAATACTCCATAATAAAATATAAAATGAGTAGTAGGTTCCATTGGGGTGGTAAAACCCTGCTAAAACTGGAAACACGGGTCTAAAACGCGTAATACGTAAAACGTACGAATATTGCGTAAAATTGAGAAAAGTAAAATGTTACTTTTCTAATAGGATAAAAATGATTTAAAATGACTTATAATGTTTAGACTGGGCTCAGTCTAGTGTCGGTTGGTATTAAATGTCTTTTAGACATCAAACAGTAAGCCTAAAAATCAAGGAATGACTTATAAAATCAAGGAATGATTTTTGGTCAAAGGAGGAGGGAAAAATATGTTTAATTTTTCTAATAAGTTGAAAACTCAAATCGTATTAGAAATGCGGTGCAGGTATAGGCTAAGGTTACGGCTGAGTAAAAACGCTTAAAACTGAAAATTCCAGTTTTTCACGGCCGAGGCTTATTTTGGTCATGTTTTTCTCAGTCATGATTAATTCTCAAATAAATCATGAGTGTGTTAGACATTTTTATGATGCGGGGTCACTTAACGCGGTTGAGTTTCGTTGTGCGTAGAATTTTTGAATGACGTTTTACCCTAAAACGTGTAATTCCTTAATAACTTTCGCGAAAATGATCTGATGAGTGTCAAACTTTTAATTTGCCATGGAAATGATTTATCACTCGAGGCCAAGAAACAAAAAAATCAAATTTCGGGAAAATTTTGAGAAAATGAATAGTAAAAGTGAATAGTGAAATTTTCTGGGAATAGTAATTAACCTGAAAATGTGAATTGTTACAGTCTCTACCCCTTACGGGGAACTTCGTCCCGAAGTTCTATGTGTGTTATATGTTGGAGTGGTGTCGATGAAGAGGTGTGGTTACTTATGAGGACTAAAGTCTGGGATTACCGGTGATGTAGTTTGATTTGTCGTTTCAGTGTATGGTGTAGGATGAGGCTTACTTTTATGTAGGTAGGGTAAGATTGATTAATAGAGATTCATATAATAGTCGCATATCAAAGGAAATTGATATAGCAGTCGAATATTAATAGGAATTGATATAATAGTTGTACAGAAATTGATATAGTAGTTGCAATCATAGTCTAGTAGGTAATCTGTTGTTGTACCTAATGTTTATTGACTTCATACTTATGTTATTTCGGATACAAATAAGCCCACTTGTTTATAATTCTTTATTTACATAGAGAGGCATCCCAAACAATGTAAATAGGGAAATATAAACTTATGGTTCGGTGATTTACAATGTCTTTATTTAAATGAAAAGGCATCCCAATCCATTCAAATAATTACAAATCATCCTACTTAAGAATTTCCAACACAACATTCACAATTAGCCGGTGAGTTACAAGGTAGTGTATTACGAGATGATACTGGTGTTCCAAAAGTACAAGATGAATATTCAATCTTGAAAAGCTGATGAGGGTGCTTGTGGTGTAACTAAGGATGATTTGAGCTTTAAAAGTGCCTCAAGATCTGTTAATGAGCTTGTGGTTTCAACGGTTGTGAAGATAATGATGTGATATGTTGATGAACAAAAGTGTGTAGTATATGCTTAACATTAATATTCTTAGGCATAGATGTTGAGTTTGTTTTGAAAATCTTAAGAGATTTTAAAGGTTTATGATGGAATGGCATCCTTAGGACCTAAACAGGATAGTACTTCTACGGGATGAAGAGAAGAATTGATAACTATCCCAAGATAGTAGTTCGGATTATCTCATAAATGAAAACTTTCAAGAATGAAATTAGATAATACAAATAAGGTGTTAAGATTTCGCTGAGTGGTAAGGCACTATCGTGTCTCTAGATCGTTTTAATGAATTCTGGTGGTTTATCGAGTTCATGTAGGAAATTAACATGAACATAACCCTAGCACAACTATTCTCAGTATTTGAAAATTTTAAGTCGAATATAGTTAGTCAGACTATATTCCACTGTCCCTAGGTTAAATATAGGTGACTAGTCTATATTTAGCCAATGTTCGATAAAATTTTCAAATACCTAAATTAGGTATACTTGTGATATGTCCGTTGCTTTCGGGAAACTGTCCACTAAACAAAGGCGATGTCAAACCCTTCAGTTGCAAGTCCCGCCCATACAAGACATGTAACCCATGTTTTCACATTCCATCGCATAGAAGATAGTACGGGTAGGTATGTGTGTGGAAAGGAAGTTTTAAGTAACAGTCCATACTTCGCCAGGATCACGAGCTTTTAACAATGAAGGTTTCAGAAGAAAACTTTGATGAATGTAGAGAAAGTTCAGCTTTTGTCGATGATGGATTAGTTTGTCTTTTAGAAATCTCATATTTCTTGTTTGGAAATCGATAGATTGTGATGGGTTTTTGATATCATATGAAATGATATTGATGAGGTGGTGGAATAATTCCAGAGACCATTGCACAAATCACAATGTCTCGGAAGTAGATTAGACCATTGTGCAATTCACAATGTCTGGGAAGTAGGTTAGACCATTGTGTAACTCAAAACATTTGAGAAATGATTAAGACCATTGTGTCATACAATGTCCGGGAAAAAGAAAAGACCATCGTAATTCGTTACAACGTCTTGGACATAAAATGTTGGAGTAGGAACATGATTGGGAGAATGTGGTTGTGTCGAAATGCCCTAGAATAGGCATACGCAGATATGTTTAGTCCATTGTTTAGATAATGATTGAAAATAAACCGAGTTTATATATCAATATACTAGTATGTTCATGTAGTATAAAATGCTTACGGGGAAATGCTCAATTATGTTTAGGGTACATATATTAATATGCAATTATGTTTGTGTAGCATAAAAATGTCTACGGGGAAATGCTCAAAATGGGCATATATGAATATACTAATATGTTTGTGTAGCATAACATGCTTACTAAGTCCATAATCGTCTGGAGGATGGAAGACACGGAGAGCGGAAGGCTATAAAAATGTTTTTGCTTGTATGTGTGGTTATAGTTTAGGTCTCAATTAGACCCGTTTCTCTATAACCATGGCTCTGGTACCAATCTGTAGCACCCCCAATTCATGGTTGCAGCGGAATTCGAACTGGGTGTTACTCGACGGCACAATAGTCACAATAATAGAAAACGAACTCTATTTGAGTCGTTTTAAAAGGTTTGTCATTCAAATTATATAAATATCAGAGATTACAAAATGAGGTCCCAGATGGTTCCAAGTTTACAAATCACATTAGATGAGTTTTTGAATGATAATAAAATTTATAGCCCTCTTGAACATCCGTGCCCTTCCGTGCCATCCTTGATCATCATGAACCTGAAATACATGCTTAAAAGGTCAACACAAAGGTTGAGTGATATTCATAGAGTTTGTTTAATGGTTGAACACAATATGTTGGTAGTGTGAATTATAGGCTCACACCAATGGTTGGAAAACAAAACAGTTATTATCATTACTAAGCTTATGACACCAAAACGTTAACGTGTACCAATATCGATCGGCAGATTTATCCCGGTAGGTACTTTGCTGTCATACCCATGTCTCAAATATTAATGCATTTGTATGAATTTAGTCAATACAAATGGGATTCGTCAATCCCAATAGGCCTATTCACAATATTCGCGCTCACTATTGCTAGTGATTAAATGGTTCATAATAAGGGATCTCGGTTTAGCAAGGATGATACTTAGTGATAATAAAACAATCAGGCAAGCATACAATTTAAAAACATTGTGCTCGGTTAAAAATAGCATGTATTCCCCCCCCCCAAGGGTTTGTAAAACAATTAAGTAATGGAAAGTGGGGCTATGAACTCACCTTGAGTTGGATGATGTATAATGAGAATGATGGATATGCCGTAAGAACTTCTACGAGCAACCTAGAATAATTGTTGTAACTTAGGTTTGGAATAATGTCTAAGGAAACATAAACATGCCAATATATATCTTGCATTTAGTCCATGATGTGGTATGATGTATAGTGTAAGTCTTTGAAAAGAAATGATTCATGAAACATGTATAGTTTATATATCGTTTACTACCGTTCGGGCCGACATAATTCAGAAGTCATGTAGTAAACGTTCGAGGAGCCAGGACACTTTAATTCGTAAATCCACAACTCATCTCGACGGCTTACATAATGAACTCCTCACATGAGGCTCCCTACTATTGTAGTAGTTGATAAAATATATATGTATATAAGTTTTGATCCGAAAAGTTACATGTCCAATATTTGAATAAACTTAGGAAAGTTTATGATTACTTGAAGATGTTATTAGGGTAAGTTTCTTATAACTTGTATCTCATGGTTCTTTTAGATGAAGTAGATCCAAATTGTATGTTCAAGTTATCGCCAACTTCTCTAGTTCATGTATTTGCCTTGGTAAGTTTATATGGTCGTTAGCTCAAGTTTTCGCCTTGGTATGTATATATGGTCTTAACTCATGTTTTCGCCTTGGTATGTATATATGGTCTTTAGCCATGGCTTTGCCATGACCTTTGGTCATTGTTCCATGGTCTTGAGACTCAACCTTGGCTCTAGCCTATTAGAAGGTTCACCCACATGTTTGTGGTTCGACCATGATTCCTCCAAGTACGTGTTTGTATTCACCATGTTTTGTTCGAATGATTTGCAGAAAAGATATAAGGTTTTTGTATATAAAAGGTTCAATATTTGCAGCAATAAAAATAACAGATATATAAGATGTAACAAAGTAAAATTGTACTAAAATGATTCTGGAATTGTATTCATGATTTTGTCGAATTACATATATATAGAAGTGAATGGATATGACTTTTCAAGACTTAGAGATATGATGGTTCAAGAACCATCACACCCCTTCGTCCCTTAACTGCCATAACAGAAAAACCAAACATCACGTTTGGTGTCTGTTGGAGTATTTCCAAACATCACTTCGACTAAAATACAGAAACTAAATAACGAATCATACTATAGTTTCTAAAGTACTAAATAGAATATTGTTCTTAAGTATAATTTAAATACTATGATCTTAAACACTTCCAACATTCTCCCTCCTAAGATCATAGGATTGAGACATGTAGAAGCCTTCTTCGAATCTTCAAGTAATGATTGTGAAATCATCACTTGAGTTGCTGCGAGTTTCTTCCTTGACCGTGTTTCCAGCCTTTGAGTTTTGCCAAGTATGTGGTAGAGTCGGTTTGGTGTAGGACTTCTTTTCTTCTTCATCTTCTAAAATAACTCCAAAGTGCTCTAGCTTTTCTTTTCCTTTAAATTCTGCCATAGTTTGTTTGGGTGCCAACGCCTCTTGTTGAGACAACGGACTAAATTTGTCCACTTCTACTCTTTTGGTAGGAAAATTAGGGCCCCTAGCAGTTTTGTAGTAGGATGTGAAAATGTCTAGATATTTGATGTAGCACTTCTTCAATTCATCACCATCTTGCTTTGATAAGCCAATAAGTTCACCAATTGTACCGAATTCTTGACCGAAATGAACACTTAAGTATCCTCCAAGTCCTTTTATTAGTTTGTAGAGATCAAGTAGATGCACTTGTATTCCATTGATTGTGGGAGGAATAGGACCGGGAAAGGATTTGTTTAAGTAATGATTATAGAACCACTTGACAACTTTATCAAATTTGAATCTAAAATAGTCCCATTCTTGACGAATTATATCATCACATTTGATTAAGTTTAAGAAAGTTACAAATTCATTAAAAGATGTGACTCTAGTCGAATATGTAGTGCCTTTTATCTTAATCACATCATCTTCCGAACTTGCTAATGACTCAAAATAATTTTCTAAGAAATCATTATGCCTTTTCCTTAAACTATCTTCATTAAAAACGTGTTCTTCAAAGTTATTAAACATGTAAACTAGCCTACAACGATTTCCTTCATAGACTATTTCAAAACCTTGTTTTTCAAGTAGGTCGGTGGAAAGTATGTTAAGAGTAACTTCGGGAGCATATAAGACACCCGGTATTAATAAACCTCGACCATCATCTTTAATAATAACTTCACCAATTCCATATGTAAATAAAAATTTCATTTGATCTTTTAACTTTGAAACAACAAAATCTTCTTTAATATTACGAAAGAAATTAAGATTAGGGCATAAGTGCTTATCTATTTGGTTGCTTATATACCATGTGTTGTCCCAATGTCCTTGATCCGTCCCTTTCAATATGGAATTTGTTGGGAAATGGATGACTTCACGATACTTCAAATCGGTGGTTACCTTTTGTATCTTTTGAGTATCATTGTTGTCGACTTGGTGTGGTATATGAGTCGAATTTTCTGCCTTGTTTCCTTCTTCATGTTTCGTTGGACAAGAAGTTGAGATGTGACCCTTTTTCTTGCATATGAAACATTTGTGTTTGCGATATTTGTTTTGTGTAAGAGTTGAATTGAATGCATCGATCTCCTGTAGTTTTTTCTTCAACATATCCTTGCAATCATGAGTGATTTGCCATACGCACTTGCCTAGTTTCTTTTCGTTTTCTCTTTTCAATTGTCGGTGTATGAACGAATGCTGCATCTTGTTTCTTAGAGGATTCCCAGGTTTGCTCTGATGCCAATTATTAAAAGGGTCACCTACATGTTTGTGGTTCGACTATGATTCCTCCAAGTACGTGTTTGTATTCACCATGTTTGTTCGAATGATTTGTAGAAAAGATATAAGGTTTTTGTATATAAAAGGTTCGATATTTGCAGCAATAAAAATAACAGATATATAAGATGTAACAAAGTAAAATTGTACTAAAATGATTCTGGAATTGTATTCATGATGTTGTCGAATTACAGATATATAGAAGTGAATGGATATGACTTTTCAAGACTTAGAGATATGATGGTTCAAGAACCATCACACCCCTTCGTCCCTTAACTGCCATAACAGAAAAACCAAACATCACGTTTGGTGTCTGTTGGAGTATTTCCAAACATCACTTCGACTAAAATACAGAAACTAAATAACGAATCATACTATAGTTTCTAAAGTACTAAATAGAATATTGTTCTTAAGTATAATTTAAATACTATGATCTTAAACACTTCCAACATAGCCATGGTTGTGGTCTTGAATCTAGGTCATAAGACCTCTTGGTCTTTATAAACCATAACCTTTATATAATGACTTTGGTCTAAAAATGGGCTGTTAAGAATTTGAAGAAATTATCACTCGGAAAGCATTTTCAGGGCTCGAGCTTCTTTTTTCCTGAACGAAAACGTCGTTCTGGACAACTTTCATGTTTTAAGTTTTTGATGAATCGGACCAGAAGGGTGAATTTCAAAATGGCAGAATGCAAAACAGTAGGTATCGGCAGTTTCGGCATTTTGGTTTTGCTAACTTCAATTGGTCATAACTTTTGACTCGGGTACTCGTTTTGGGTGATTCAAATTGCTATGTTTTCCTTGTTAAGTCCTCTTTAACAGTAAGTAAATGTCAAATATCATAGTTGTACTATTTTGGTCGTGGTTCTCCATAAAAGTCACTAGTTTACTTGTTTAAATAACATAAGTTAACAATCATTTGTAATAACTTGTTTTACCCATTTTTATACATCATGGACATGATCACAAGACAAAATATAGCATGAATAATATGTAAATAACATGAATATGATATTTAAGCAAGGAAGTATGTTAGGGTTGGCTTACAACTTTGGCTTTCTACAAAGAAAGGTAAGTAGCATGTAAGGAAAAGGACTTTGATAGACTTTAGCTTCAACCCACTTCACTTCAAGCAATCTTTCTACACTTGTATTCTTGAAAGAGAGATGATGAAAGTTGAGGTGACTTGAGTGGATTCAAACTCAAGAGAAATCACCAAAGTTTCTAGGGTTTGGAAGTAGTTTGATGAATTAAAACCAAACTAGTGTTTCTATGTTGTTGTAGCACATGATTCTTGCATAGAATTGGAAGTAAATGAGCTAAGGATGAGATGATGGGGTGTGTTATGTGTGGCGTACAATAAGGAGGGGATGAGGGGCTTTATATAGCCTTGAGGAGGTTTCCTTTCTTGACTTGTTAAAGCTTGCTCACCAAGTTGAACACATGTAATGATCTAAGAGCTCAATGCATGAGATCATGCCACAAGTGTGAATCCCCACCCCTAGAGGTGGTTCATAAGGCTTGGGGAGCAAGAGTTGGCTTTTTGATGATATTATCCAAGTTATTAAGTTAGTTTTGGCTCCGTAAAATGCTAATCGTAAATGGTTAAGCCACGAAACGTAAAACCGGGTATCGTAAAAATACGCAACTTGGAAGAATGGTTAAACTTGTCAAAATACTCCATAATAAAATATAAAATGAGTGGTAGGTTCCATTGGGGTGGTAAAACCCTGCTAAAACTGGAAACACGGGTCTAAAACGCGTAATACGTAAAACGTATGAATATTGCGTAAAATTGAGAAAAGTAAAATGTTACTTTTCTAATTGGATAAAAATGATTTAAAATGACTTATAATGTCTAGATTGGGCTCAGTCTAGTGTCGGTTGGTATTAAATATCTTTTAGACATCAAACCGTAAGCCTAAAAATCAAGGAATGACTTATAAAATCAAGGAATGATTTTTGGTCAAAGGAGGAGGGAAAAATATGTTGACTTTTTCTAATAAGTTGAAAACTCAAATCATATTAGAAACGCGGTGCAGGTATAGGCTAAGGTTACGGCTGAGTAAAAACGCTTAAAACTGAAAATTCCAGTTTTTCACGGCCGAGGCTTATTTTGGTCATGTTTTTCACAGTCATGATTAATTCTCAAATAAATCATGAGTGTGTTAAACATTTTTCTGATGCGGGGTCATTTAACGCGGTCGAGTTTCATTGTGCGTAGAATTTTTAAATGACGTTTTACCCTAAAACGTGTAATTCCTTAATAACTTTTGTGAAAATGATCTGATGAGTGTCAAACTTTTAATTTGCCATGGTAATGATTTATCACTCGAGGCCAAGAAACAAAAAAATCAAATTTCAGGAAAATTTCGGGAAAAATGAATAGTAAAAGTGAATACTGAAATTTTCTGGGAATAGTAATTAACCTGAAAATGTGAATTGTTACATGGAGTGACACGATTCAGCTGGAGTTAGGAACCATCAACGCCATCTTTATATGCGTCCCTGAAATAAAACAGTTAGCAATAAAGATAGAGAACGAATATGGCTTTGTCATTCGTTCAGCGAGGACAGACTACCCTCCGGTTCTGTGAGAACCGACCTGTGATCAGGTAGAGTCTCTATTAACGAAAACTCTCCTTGACAGGAATTTCCAGCTTGTAGTATTGAATCTTCCAAAGAATCCACTTCGCAATCTTCACACTAGGCATGTTCTCATACCGGAACGTCTCAAAGCAGACAACATGGTAGAGTGAATCGGTGAATTGACATTCACTGATTGATGAGAAATTGATTTATAGAAGTCACTCGCATGTCAAATAATAAACGTTTTGTGACACGACAAGAGTTTTTAAGCTTTGAATCAAATTTCCATCAAAATACTTTTGTTTGAAAGATTATACACGATCAATGTGCTCGAAAATTAGTTGATTGGCACATTGAAAGGTTTTTGCAAAAGTATCCGTCAATCCATATCCTGGAACAAGTTTGATTCAATTTTGAATCGCACCATCGTTGCTTTCCAGTTGTCACTTGATCATTGATCCAAGATGGATCTCACATGTCACCTACCAAGAGCTTGAGTGATGTTCGCTCTAGAAGGATTTCCATCTTCATTGTGAATATTTTCATATCACTCGGATGTTCTGACAATACCACAAGGATAATGCGTAGGACTCTAAATATTTTATCTTACTTTCCACATTGTGTGAAACAATAAGCATATTTGGAATGTGTCCTAGAGAGATTTATGGATGATCTCTTGGCTCTAGACTCAATAGTGCGTTTTGATCCGCTCCTGGAGACTGGGAGGCGTCTCCTGTTTTAGGTATCAACATAGCTCGCAATGAGCGGTCGATACATCGCACAGGGTTCCCCGTGAGAATGGAATAAGCTCTTTTAAGAGAACTTGAGTGGTTGGGAAGTTTAGTGCAGTGCGTCACTGGGTCCATGACGTCTTGTCTTCAATACTGGTGTTACCTTAGCAACCGCCAGTAGATTATGAATTGAACCCGGTTTCTGCCCTAAGGTTGAATATATGGAGGGCTATTTCTTTTCACCCTTTCTCATTACATTTCTTTTTCATTCTTCAACCCCTTCAGTGCTTACCGAGACTTCACTACTAGAACCTTGTTGGGTTTGTTCCAGTCCTAGCTCTATCTCAGTCCGCACTCTTCCCTTTCTCACTATTCTCCTTTTTTCAATCATTCCTAAGGACTTCTAATCTATCTATGGATTGTCCCTGGGAAGATCCTTCCGGTTCTGGTGGATCATGGGAACTCATACCTAACCTTAACCATCCTTATAACTCTATATATAAAGATAACTGGTCGGTCTTTGGTATTACTTCCACGAATGCCTTTTGTTCCCCCTCAATATGTGTATCGATATTCGAAAGAGTTTAGCACATATGTGGGAGCCTATTATTGAGTCCAAAAGATGACATTTGATTATCAGATTTCATATTTAAATCACATTCTCTCCCCGGATCAAAAATTTCAAATCTTTCGAGATTTTGGATCTCAATTGATTTAAATAATTTAGAAAACGTTTAAGAGAGAAATGCGGTCTGTTTTAATATTTTCTGATAAAACGGAACCTTTTTCATGCTCCCCCTCAATCTGTGAGGGAGGTTGTTATGTGTCAGATTTGATGAGTTTACAAAAGATTTAAAGTTTTAACGAAAACTCTTTGAAAATGTTCTCATTCTGACACATAACCATCACAAGTCGTTTTGTTGCAAGGTGTTTGTACAAAGTGTGGAGAGTTTTGATGATACATAAAATTTTGAGAAATCACTCTCCCCCTCAATCAATGACGGATGTTAAAATTGAAAATTTTCATACAATATTAAAGTCATTGATTGAGTGAAAAAATTTATCAAAACTTAGATTTAATTTGATTTAAAATCAAAATCTCATGGTACCACCAAGTTTTGCACAAATATTTTCCGGAAAAATCATAGAAGGAAAAGTATTTGGGGATAAAAAGAAGACTTCTCTTCTTTATCAAGAAATAATGCACTGAAGCATACATTAGATCGAGGAAACATGGATATAAAGTAATCCATGCCCAGGTAAACTTCACCCGGTAAAAGGAACAACCGTCTTTTTGGCAGCGTGTTTTCCCCATTTTGAAAAACGGGTTGCTATCTGAAGTAATAGCAAGCCATAGTTTTGAAGTCCGGGTTACAGCCTGAAGTGACTGTAAGCCATAAGTTTAAATCTGGGTTGCAGTCTGAAATAACTGCAAGCCATAATTTTTAAGAATGTTTTGAGAAACGACATGTTTTAGAAAAAAACTTTATTTGAAACCGAAAAACTCTTGCTCAAGCATATGTATGATTCCGTGTCATTATTGAATGACATTTCTAAAAACTCTTGCTCCCGAGATTTTACTAAAGTCAACAAAAGAAACCGAAAGATGTAATATGCGAGTTAAACTTAGAGAGAGATCTTGGATAAGTGACAATTAGCATTAAGTGTCAAGTCGTGACAAGTCAAGTTACAATAGATCTGATCGTAATAAGTCAAGTCGTAAAGATTAACTCACAACGTCAAATTACAATCAGACTAATCGAAACGACTTAAGTCACAACAATTCACCAAACACAAGTTGTTAACAAATCACTAGAATCTCACAAATGAATTAATCGCTAGACACCACCAAATTGCTGAGTTTTAGTCTCCTCAATGTGAAGCTTTGGTAGCTTCCCCCCAAACCGACAATCATTTTCATGAGACCACTTCCCCAAGTAGTGTAAGTGATGCAAAAAGTCTCATTGTATGACACTCAAAGACCCAAAGAAAATGATAGCACCGAAGTAACAAGGTGAACCATGGATCATCTATGCGGTTATCAATCCCGGAATGTATGTTGAAGCCCGATCACTTGACCCTGTTGTGCATCCCTAATGTACACATTACTTTGCGGTTTGGAGCAGTTGTCTATTTGGGGGTATAAGATATCAACATCTTCATTTCACCAAATGCTTTCCAGTTATCTTACACATACCAACTCAATCCATATTGTTCGCATGTATCCAACACAAGAAGAAACGATGACACCAAAGTAACAGGTTGAAGCACTGATCATCTCTGCGGATATCTCCTCCGGAATATATGATTAAGCCCGATCACGTGAACCTGTTGCGCGTCCTTGATGTACACATATCTCTCCCCATGATGGTTGCGATCTTATCGGAATCAACATTGCAATGTGTACATGAAGCATTAACCAGAAGCACTTTACCATAAATCATATCAGCTCATATGAAGATGTCGATAAGCAATATCATCTCACGCTCCAATTGTTCTTCTCATATTTCTTCCCACTGAAAGTTGAAGTAATACATACCACAAGTATCAAGAGACCACTTCCCCCACATAGTTGGAATGATACACCAAACGCCATGAGTTAAGACACTGACTATCTCTACGGTTGTGACATTAGTCTTCCCGGTATAACTTCAATTAAGACGAAGTATTAAGTTCATCACATGTACTCATTATGCATTTAGATGTATGTCTCCTTCTCCCTTGCTGGTTTTGATACCTCATAATCAGCAACACATTTTATGCACACGTACTTGAAATCTTGTGAGAAGAACAACCTTTGACTTAAATGGATCTGGTGAGAATCAACTGCTATAGAAACACTCACTAATTGGGTTATTACTCCCTCCCAATTAGTAATCCCATTATTTAACTTGCTCCCTCCCAAACTGACGACCCGTTTGATATAACCTTGATGCTTGTTGAAGAAGTATCTCTCAACTCTGCCCAAAATGTCTTCAGTCTCTTAACATGTCATCCACAATGTCATCCAGTTCTTTGATAAAAGCCCCAATGTACAGAATTCTCTCTCCATGATGATTATGATCTCTGGGAATCATCATAACTATATGTACATAAATATATCAACTGGAAGCAATATACAAATCTATACCCCATGAGTAGATGTCGATGACAATTCTCTTCAACAATTCACTGTAGATCAACCCCTAAGTAAACCTCTTTACACTTCCACTGTCTAATAGTAAATGACCACGTATGGAGAAAACCCGATATACCAAACTTGAAACTGAAGTAGAATTCCCCGTTCTTGTGACTTAAGCTTGCACCAATGTTGGAAGAACGATGTAGAGAATTTATGCACCAAGCAATTCTCTAAGTACTCACTACCTAACCAAAGCATGAGACGTTACCACCTCTTGCGATTATCCACAACGGCATCGACGTGTGACACTGAGTATTACAACATAACTCCTTAAAGTGATGGTTAACCAGGTCTTCAACCATCCACCTCGACTGCTGGTAACCAGATAAACCAAGTATTCAACTTAAATCTCAAGCACGAGCAAGTTATCGTTGAAAGTCATTCATCCAACCAACCCCGACTTCAAGATAAACTAAGATCACACCTTTGTGAAAGTCAACTTCAATCTCAAATACGTGATACCCAATTAACTCCGTGGTCACAATTAGTTATCCTTAGTTAGCGGAACATTAGGTGTTGGAGGAGAGGAGAGTCATTTCACGCATCAATCAACATGTATTTTATTCACACTTCTCCCCCTCAAATATTGCATGTGAGGATGCGATTTTTGATTGAACAAGTGAATAAAATACATGTAGTTTATTCACACTTCTCCCCCTCAAAAATTGCATAAGAGGTTGATCCACTTTCCACACTTCTCCACCTCAAAAATTGCATTTGAAGATGCCATTTTTGATCGAGTGAATAATAACAAATACAATCTGATGAAGGTAATCCACTTGATGGCTGAACAAGCGTGGAACAAATATGAGGTTTGTTGATGAGAGTGGTCAGAAGCAAGAACATTTCACTTCTTCAAAAGATAAAGCGCACTCAAGCGTACACTTTTCTTTTCTTTGATGAACGGGGCCTGAAGTGTTGTCAGCAGACGCCTAAATTATGACAATAAGGACTGAGGCTTGAACTGAGGTGTTCAAACATCATAATGATGAAGAGCGAGGCCTGAACTGATGTGAACAGACGTCATATATCATAAGCATCAAAGTTGAGCTTCTTTAACCCCTGATTAATGAGATATCACTCTTTTCGGCAACCAAACTCTGAGTCTTTCCTTAATCGTATTGAGCGATGTACCTGCACTTAAGTAGAGACTACCTGCACTGACATTGGGAGTTTGTTTGCATTTATATGGGTTAGTGATATCAGCATATATACCATTTGGGGTTCCACTGTCAACCTTGGTTTTGCAATCAGTGAACATCTTACTCATAGGTATCCATCTAAGACCAACAATCTTAAAAATTTTACCCATCGGTATCCACCTAAGGCAAGTTCTAGGAGTGTTCATATAAAGTGGAAGTCTTGTTTAGAGAAGACCTTTGTCCTAAAACAATCTGCCTACCAGGTTTCTGAATATAATTCTTTGATTCTACGGGCTTGTTGTAGTTTCTAGTCTTAGATGGTAGAACCTTATCACAAGTATTCACTTCATTCGGTAATTTTGTAGCACAAGTATCATGATTTGCCTTAAAAACACATTTCAAACAGGTTGAGCACACAAAGTGTTTGGATTCAGAAAAAGATCTAGGCTTCTTAGAGTGATCTGCTACGGGGAATCGCCTTAATCGGTACACAACTACTCTTAGAAACAGGAAAATTCCTAGTCTTTTCATGTGTGTTCTTCTTAGTATCCTCTAGGTTGTGATTATGAACACTGTTTTTATGTAGAACATGTTCCTTGGTTGTCACAAATGACACGCGCTTTGGACTATTCCTAGAGGCACTAGACGCACAAATATGATGCGGTTTTGCAACAACACATTCCTTTTCCTTAGGTTTAGACTGTGAAGTGATTGGTTTTGATAAAACTTGTTTCTCATCAACTTGGGAGGCAAACTGCAATTTTGAAAATTTTGGTCGTTCAGATCTAAACGCAGTCGGTTGCCTAACAACACTTTGTTTCCAAAGAGGTTGTCAAGGTGGTTTTCCCAAGATTGATGGTTTCGCAAACTTAGTATTCACACTGCTTCCTGTTAATTTTCTTAAATCATTTCTTAATGCCACAATTGCAAAACCCTTTTCCTGAAGTTGAGCTTTGAGTTCATCATTATTAGCAATCAAGGAGGTTTTCTGCTCTACAGTCTTAGTTTTTGTTACTTTGATTGAGTCACATAGGTCTTTACACTGAACTTTCAAAGTCTCATTCTCCTTAAGTAATTTAGCCATTTTACATTCAATTTCTTTAATGTCATGTGTAATTTTGGCTTCATTACATTGCTCATACATATTAATTCGATCTTTCAAGTTGTTGATCGTTAAGCCTTGGCTTGTAGCTGAGTTTTCAAATCACTTATCACAAAATATTCACGAAGTTCAGGCAATTCTGGATTCATACATGGTTTTCAAGTTTGAAGACTTTCTTCCTTTTGTTGTATTGATATTTCAAGTGAAATACAATGTTTTTCAAGTTGTGAAAATCTTTGTAAAAGTTGATTAAAAACTTCTTTTTCAACCATGTCCTTGTCCTTTGTTTTAGAAAACTCTGCCTTAAGCAGAGAACTTGAAGCATCATTATGTTCAGCATCCAGATCATTTTAGGTTTACTTTGATCAGCATATTTGTTGAATAAGAGACGGTAATACTGTCAGTCTTTTCCGACAGATTTGTGTCATAAATAGGTTTACTTTGATCAGCATGCTGATGTTCATTAGAGAGCATATTGTTTTGATCAATTAAGGGTACCTCATCACCTGAACCAAGTTCATGACCCGGTCTGAACTCAGCATCAATATCATGTGTAGCACATGTCACTATATTGCCATTAGTGTCAATCTTATCAGTTTCAGATCCCTTGCATTCAGTGATGTTTGACCCAACATCCGATGCTTTACCCAAATAAGCAATACCGTCACATGATTGTACCCGAGATGCCTTCACCTTGTCTTCATACTTAAGTATGTGCTTTGCCCTTTCCTCAATGTACCCGTTAACTTTATCCATGTGTTGGAGTAATATGTCTCTGAATGTGTCAACATCAATTTTCGTGTGGTCAGCAAAACACTTCATAGTCATTTGACTCTCATAGTCTTATATCATAGCGGATTTTGAATCGATGAACCTCTGCAGTTATTTTTTGAGCACACAGAGGGTAGCCATGGGTCCAATATTGGAAGATTCTTCTTGGTCCAGTTGTTGTCGTAATTGATCTAAATTTAGAATCATTGTGTCTATGAAAGTCTGAACATCTTGACCGAAGAGAGTTGTAATTGCACGTTCGAATCCCATTTTGAATCCAGTTCCCTCTAACAGTACCGAGAGGTGTGAATGAAGTAGTCGAAAGCATTCTATGTGATATTCCTTTGCATCATCACGTAATTTCCTTGACAGATGATTCACATTCTCTTGAGGATCCGAGCACGAAGATTCCATTGCAGCATTATCACATTCAAACACGTTAATTTGTTGTGAAAGGTCAGAAGTCTTATGTTGATCGATCATGTCGTACAATTTGAGTATCTCAGATATGACTGAATCTGAAGAGTTTGACATGATGTGGATGTGCACGGGATTTAACACTTCTATGATTTAAACCGAGAAATAGATTCTTTCGCGGGATTTTAAAAAATCAAGAAGAAACCGTAAAACACCGAAGACTGGAGATGAACTTGATGATCAGTTGATGGACTTGATGATCAGTTGATGTTGTTAAGTTGTGATCTTGGTTCGGTTGATGCAAGTTTGGCCTCGAAAATTTGGTTAAAATTTGGTCTAAAAACTTAAAACCTCAAAAACTCCACTCCGGAGGTGATGTGGGCCTCGAAAAATTCGTTTCACGACTTTGTGGTGAAACCTCACAATATTCAGCCTGTTCCGGATGTTTTGACAGCTAATTCGCTGAAAACGGAGTTACGGTTCAAAAGTTATGGCCTTTTGAAGTTTTGAAGTAAAAAGTCAACTTTGGTCAAACTACAACTTTAGCAAATCGCTAGAAGAGGTAAACGCTAGTTGGAGGTAATCGCAATCTGAAGGTAAATGCTACAATAACCGTAGAATGAGTTAACCGCAGAATGAGCAAACCGCAAACCAGAGTTAACAGCAGAATGAGTTAACCGCAGAATGAGTTAACCACAGAATGAGCAAACCGCAAACTAGAGTTAATCGCAGAATGAGCAAACCGCAAATAGCAAATCGCAAGTCACAACAGTAACTGCAGGAGCAAATCGCAAGTCACAACATAACCGCAAGAGCAAACAACAGGACCAAACCGCAACCCACTAGAGTACAAAACAGTCACTATCTTGCATTTTGTCCTTATACCCAATAAAGTAAACGCTAACTAGCAAACCGCAGGAACCAGTAGCTAACTGCAACCAAGAAATAAAATAGTAGAGCTAATCGCAGTCAAGAATAACGCCCCAAAATCAATCCCAACTTCAAATACACGTTTGATGTAGCATAACCAACTGAAAAACTATGTAGTACTAACACCAATGTTCAAAAAAGTACACCCATAACGTATCAAATAACACAAGAAAGATCAAACCATGATGTTTTCAAAGAAAGCTCTTCTAACTCACAAAAACCACACCAAATCCGAATATCCAAGGCCCAAAGATGAAACCTTGGCTCTTGATACCAATTGTAGAATATTCATAATCATAAACATGTATGGTTACTTGTGGTTAGATTGATTCAAGAATAGAAGAAGATATTTTAGAGAGAGAAAGTGAGTTGGGTGTTTCTAGTGAGAGGAAGAGACGAGAGAAAATGTGTGAAATATTAGATTGAGAATAGAATGCACCAACCCTCTCCACATGTGGAGAGGGGTATATATAGTTTCCTACAAAAAAGATAAAAACACCCACACCCGGGCTGTGGATCAGGCATACAGTGGGTAAAGACCCGTCCTTCTTCCACGGTGTTACTTAAACTAAACTAATATATAACTAACTAATAAACAACCTACGAGCTATCTTAATGCTATTACATCATTTAGGTGACCGAGTCTTTTATAGGAATATTTGTATTCCTAACACTTCCCTTGTATGAGTGAAAAACATCATTCTCATTAGAAAAAATGCAAACAAGCTCAGTCAACAAATTTTTAAAAATTTTAGTCGGATTGTCTACAAGATGAATAAAGAACTCGTTAGTTAAGGATTAACTAAGGTTATTGTTGAGGCAACATTGACGAGATCTCCTAATGTTTTAATGATGACAAATAAACCTTCGAAACACATAGAATAACAAACATTAGCCAAAGTTTTCCGGACTCAATATCTGCTCCTGGTGCGCTGCTCGCGCGTTGACGCGTGGTTGACGCGCCAGGCTACTGATGTTGTCGGGACAAACTTTGAAAGTCGGCTTTCCCCTTACCCGAAAAATGTGGATCTTTCAATTCAGGTATGAATATGTTATATGCTTAATTGAGAACACTCGAAACGAGTTTTAGGATTATAGAGATCCAACTTTCAAAATACCTGTTTTCAGGAAAACGCCAACTCATATTTTCTAACTCCCGCCTCTAGACAAGGCCTTTTTAAACCTAGGGAGATTATATATTTCACGTAACATCAAGTGAAAGCATTCATATGCTCATAGCCCGTGCTTACGTCTTCTCTAATCATGTAACGGGCTTACTCCCTTATTGGTCAAACTAAGTCAAAGATCACTTTGCGTAAACGCATCCTTTCCCACATGGGATTTGCTTTACGTCAAGCAAAGCACCTGGCTTGTTTGTACTAAGGTGTTAGTTGAGTACGTCGAGTCGTAGAAAGTCACAACTTATGAGATTATGAATTCTCGGCGTTGAGTTACTTGAGATTATAAGTAACCTTTGATTTTCTCTACTCATAATCATAATTGTCTAAATATTTTCTTCTTAATAACAATTTGATTATTTCTTAATCACTTCTCTAATTACCTTTCATAAAAAACAAAACCTCCAACCCTTCCAAATCTTACACCAAATCTTATTCCCAATATCTTCTTAATATTCCCTTACACCTTTCTACTTTTGTCTTGTAACACCCCCAGTTTTGAAAACATGCAGCGGAAATTAGATTGGGTGTTACTTCATAGCGCACAGTTTATTAGTAGAAAATGATTGTCATTTTAGTCATTTTAAAGATCTATCATTCGAATATAAACATCAGAGTTTTAAAAGAAGTCCTCGTTTGTCCCAAAGTTTATTAAACCAGTTTTCGAATGATAGGAAAATTTATAGCCTTTATAAGTATTCGTGCTCCTCCGTGCCATCCTTGCTCATTATGGACCTGAGATAAACACATGCTAAAAGTGTCAACACAAAGGTTGGTGAGTTCATAGAGTTTATTGTTTCGAATATCGATTTCCAAAATCAAAGAGTTTATGATTCCACAGTATTTATAATAACAGTTGATTATCAAATTAAAGTGTGAGTAATTCCATAATATCCATAGCTTAAATCGTTGATTTATCAAAATTAGAAAATGAGTGATTTCCTTATCAATTCAAAAATAGTCCGTTGGTTTGCCCTTCACTAGGTCAACACCAAAATAGTAGTTCGTTTGTCCTAACTGGGACAACACCAAAATATTAGTTTGTTTGACCTAACCGGGTCAACACCAAAATAGTAGTTCGTTTGCCAATTATTAGTAGTTTTTCTTGCTATAAGTGAACACAACCTCATAGTTTAATAAAACAGTGGGCTACAGCATTGTACACCCCAAACATCAGTCATTGTAGTACTGTATCATGACTACAGTACTACCGTTCTATTGCTCTAAGCTCATGACACTCAACGATTAACAAACATCAAAATTATCCATAATAATGAAGTGAAACAGTGGCCTCAGGATAGGTATTTACCAGTAACCTATGAAATCAAATAGCGTGCATTTGGTGGCTTTCCTCTAGCGACCAAATGGAGATTGTCAATCCCTAATAGATCTATCCACAACTACTTACGCTCACCCTTTGGGTGATTAAGGTGCATGAACAAGGGACTTTTGGTAATAGGTAACTTAGGCAATAGAGGTCAAATATAGCATATCGTCGAACAGTCACTTGTAATCATGTCTATTGCAAGTATCTCTTTATGAGATATAAAAATGTGTAAGCTAGTAAAGTTTATATGGAATACAGTCATGTATTTAGTTAATGAATACTTGTAAAAGTAAAAACAGTAGTTAAGCATGTATCTCCCCCAAAAACGTTTATAAACCATTGTAAAACAAGTAAGAGTAGGGGCTATGACTCACCTGAGAGTTATGATAGACATAGATAACGTAATGTCAGAGGTAGAATGGAATTGACTTCAAAGATAACCTGAATGATATGGAAGTTCGATATAAGTTTGACTTATCGAGAATCGTGATTCGAATAGTGTTAGATGACAGAATGATTTGTGGCCGAGGTGGCTTGCGTGGCAAAACGCTTAATAGTTCAAGAGCAAGTTATATACTATATAACTTGTCTTTATGTATAAGTATCGTTTATTATTTTATATTTCTCGTCATGAATTTATAATATGTATCGAAAGTTGGTGAATGATAAATTATAGTAATTGCAAGTTTATGCCTGGTTAAGTGAACCGATGAGTTTTATTGTAGAATAATCATTTCTTAACGTGTGTTCAAGTTAACCGATAATAACGTCAAGTTATTATGTTGAATATATATTTTCATTATAGTCTCAAAATGTAGATTTCTATATGTGTTATTATGATGACGTCGTAAAACATTACTTTGTCAAATTATATTTATTAGATTGTTGGGTTTCGAGGTGTGAAAAATATATAAAATATATTTATTAAATTCGTGATTAAATAATATATTAGGACAAATATATTATTTATAGTTTACGCCGATGTGGTCACCAAATAAAATAAGTGTTAGACAACTTTATTTAGCAAGTAATGGTAAAAATAAAATGTGATTTTACTATCGTACAAAAGTTTTAGGATGAAAATGTTAAAGTGGTTTAAAGTTGAAGGGTCGAGAAATGTAATAGTTTATATAAGTAATAAAACTTATAAGAGTTTTTAAGGAAAGTAGCAAGTTACTTGAATTTGGAGGGTGAAGTTGTCAAAATATGAAAGTTGCAAAAGAAAAATGGCAAAACTGACTTAGCTCATATTCGAACTCAAGACCTCTAGCTAATAACATAACAATACAACCAACTGAGCTAGTAATCTTTTGTGTCATATTTTACTTAGAATTCTTATTTGAGCTTAGGTTTCAATGTTTTATACTTGTTTTATATATTTCATCACCTCAGTGTATCACGAATGGTGTTTGTATTCATGTGCTTGTATCAACTTGTTTCATTTTTCTGAATGTACAACCGTGCATGAGTTTTATGTTTCTTCTTTGTTATTTCCAACTGTTTCAACACTCCATGTAAGTACAGTGGCGCATGTTTAGTGATTCTAGATCGTAATAATTCGAGTCAGACAAAGGTTTTGTTTGTTGGGTTTAGTTTGGACTAAAACTAGCTCAGCGAGCTGTGTTTGATTTTTATTTCCAAATTGTTTTCTTTTCGACTTTTACTAATGAGTAGATTACTATATGGGTTGAAATAAGTTAAGTTTAGGTTTTAGCTTATCAGTGAGCTTATCAAAGTAGCTTATTAATAAGTACGTGCTCATTCCTTTGAGTTTATTTTACGTTGACCTGTAGTTTATTTATTGTTGTTTCTTCGTTTGCATGGCCACATATGAATCAAAGATACGTTTTTAAGGTGAGCTCTATGTGTTTGCATGAAAGTCGAAAATGAGTTCGAGTTTATACCCGTTATTAGTATTGTTCGTTCAAGTGTTTGTTTTTAAGTTAATAAGCACTAATATTCCAACAAAGGAGTCAAAACCTTTAGTTTCTACGTTTAGTCATTTTGTATTTTAAAAATCTCCCAAGTAAACTGTGAGATTTGAGTGCATGCTATGCGTTAACCATTTAGGCTTTAGTTTATTTGTGAAAGTTGATAAGTTTTAGACTATCAAGCTATTACCACACAAGCTTTCAAAAGCTTATCGCGAGTTGCATCACATGTGCGTTTCAAAGATGATTAGATAACTTAAATGTTCTAGCTTCGAAAATGAAATTGGTTCGAATACTTACAACGCCCAAAAGATGGTGACGAGATACGAAGGTAAGTGTAGATGGTTACGAACGGAGGACAACTGAGATTCGACCTTTAACCTCGCACAACAATCTGAACGACTAAACCCAAAAGATGTTTGTACTTCTTGTCTTGACACCAAGCTTGTCTCCCTTGTTCATTCTTGCTTGACAGTAACCCAAAGAAAGAACTATATGTGTTTTTGTGTTGTGATAGTGAGATGTGAAAAGGTGATGGTGTAAGGCTCGGTTAAGGGCTCAATCAAGATCAGTTCCTAGTTTCCAAAACCTTTCTTTCTCTTCCACTTTGGCTCGATAGAAACTACAGGAAGGTATACAAGGCTAGTTAAGTACCTAAGTTGTGTGATATTTTAAGTGTGTGTTGTGTTTGGTCGAATTGCATGAAGTCTTTATATACACGAGTTGGTGCATGAACAAGTGGTGAAATGGAGTAGAGATCATGAGAGTTTTGGAGTGCATGTTCTTGGATTGGGGAGACTTTGAGGTGGGTGATTAAGGGTGTGAGTGAGCTGTCGACTAACATGCCACCTCCTTCTTGTCCAACCGAGATCAAACAAGCGATATGGGCAAGAGAATGTGTAAGGCTCGTGTTTGAATATTCCTGACATTCCTAAACGTTTACATATGGGTTTCCAGGATTGGAGAACTGTGGAGGTGAGTTTGGAGTTATATGGTATTGGCTGAAGGTGAAAACTGTGGGTGTATAGTGTTGGAGCAAAACGTGTTTGTCTCTTTCCGTTTGGTCAGTTTTTCAGGCAGCAATGTACACGATATTGAGAGACAAATGGCATTCTTGAGTCCTTGAAGTAAGGTTAACTAGGTCACGTAAAAATATGGGTATGTTGTGTGTCGAAAATGTGAGAAGAACGGGCAAAGTAAACTATACTAGCGACTGAAATTAAGAAAAGATAATACCAATGAACTAAGGGTCATTGAGATGTGTCAGGTGGGCTTCGTGGTATTTGGCAGATCAGGCCCAAACAAAACTGAATATAAATAAGGGTCCGTTCGATTTGTAGTGTATCACAAGAAGAGAAGCAAAACGAAAGGATATTTGTAGTGCGGAATGTTGTATGCTAGAACGCATGTCTCTGTGTTTTCATATGTATGTCGATATGTTTATTGTTCAAGTTGTCATGTGCATTGGATGTTAGTAGAGATAGGATACATGTTGTGCAATTAAGATTTTGAATAGATTGATTATATTATTTTACAAGGTTCAATTATGATTTATGGACATGGGTTCGGTTGATGTTTCTAGAGTAACTCATGGGTTCAACTATAGTAAACGTGACCAAAAGCCTTTTGGTTCTTAGAGGTCTATTATTATTAGTGAGTACACATGGGAATTTTTGTAGGCTCGGGATTTATATAAAACGTATTTGGTAATTATTGAAACGTATACTTATTAAGTATCAACGTTTTAAGTCATTGATGTTATCTAGGTCATTAAGGTTCATGTGTAAACGTCGTTTCAAGGTAGGAGTGAATAACGTTGCAATTGACAAAGTATATATATATATATATATATATATATATATATATATATATATATATATATATATATATATATATATATATATATATATATATATATATAATTGTTATGGGTAAAAATGGTTAATTTATGTTGTAATAACGTGTTAATTGTAGGAAAATTTTACGAGATGTTATATGTCTCCCACACTCCCACACAATATTCTCTTTTACAATATTCTCATCCACTTTATACATTCCCCACATATACTCTTATACACACACACACCTTTACATTTAAAATACACACACTTCAGTCACATACCATTCTCTACATACATAAGGCTCCCCATCAAATCACTCTTACTTATTCTTTACACATACAACTCATTCTTACATATTCCTTACACACTCTTACACACATCCCATCTTTACAACATATTCCTTACACTCCAAACAACTTTATTTTCAAAATACGCACACTACTCACAACAATCTCATTCTCTACACACATTAGGCTCCCCATCACATCCCATTCTTACATATTCCCTTATAAACATCTCTTCACTCTTACACAATCCAACTTGAATCCTATATTCCCTACACACTTTTCATCCTAACCATCCATTTCAAACAAACACATCTCAACCTTTCATTTCACTTTCTTCTCCAAGAAATAGAATATTCTCTAGCATATTCTCTTCTTAACCTAACCATAGTCACTTCTAACCCAACCATGGTTAGTTCTCATCACACCTATCTCACTCAACCATGGTTAACTCTTAACCTCACCAAGGAAGGAATATTCCCTTGGATATACCCTTTAACCCAACCATGGCTCACTCTCTAACCTAACCATGGTTTGTCCTCTGCACACTTCTTTCCAACCCAACCTTGGTTACTCCTAACTTAACCATGGTTCATTCTTAACCCAACCTCACTCACTCTTCCCTATAGAGGAATATCCCATGGCATATTCTCTTCTCTCTTTTATGCCATGTGAGGAATACCCATTCTACCCTTACCTAATTATCCCTTCTACCTTTCTATACTTGATAATTGGTTTCTCATAAACACTTCACAAAACATTTTCCAAATTGGCTATTTGAGTTGGTAAACCTTAAAATGATTAATGTTAAGGTTTAATTGTGTGAAGTACAATTGGGGGTTTAGCAAGGTTAGGTATTTATATGTCCAAAACCCAAATTGGGAAAAAATGTTACATCAGTCCTGACGCGCTGCCCGCGCGTTGACGCGTGGGCGACGCGCCAGTCTCGGTAATTTTTTTCCCAAGATGGGTCTTTGCCTATAAATACCCCACCTTGGCTCTTGTATTCCTCACCCCTTGCCATTATTTTTTTTGGCTATATTCTTTCTCTATAATCCTCTAATTCTATCTTGTGTTCTTAGTTTTTCACACTAATATCTTTGAAAGAACACATCTCCTTGCAAGAGAAGAATCACAAGAACCTAATCCAATCTTGTGATTGTGTCGAGGGTCTTCTTCTCTATACCCTTTCTACTACAATCGAGTCTCTAGGTTAGGTTAGGGCCTGATTGAACAAACAATCTTTTATTCATTTAATTGTTTGTAAGGGAAGTCTTGTGTCTTTGTGACCAAGTCTAGATCATTGGGGATCTAGTTGGGGTTTGATACTTCCGAGTGGAAGTTTTGGTTGTGGTCTTGGTGACCAAGTGTAAGTCAAATCACGAGATTCTTTAGGGTGGCTTCCGAGGGCGGAATACCATGGGAGTAACTCCTTCTTTGTGAGCATCGATATTGGAGAATATCGGTGGAGTGAATTGTAACAGTTTGTAGTCCACCGAAAGGATTATACTAGTGTAATAGTATCGGTGTTATGGATTCGCAACTGGACGTACGGATGGTAGAAACCCCCATCCCGAACCAGTATATATCGTGGTGTCTCTCTTTACTCGCTTTATATACTTTGGATTGTATTTGTGGTTGTTGTATTGATTGTACAACCACTTGGTTCTTCTTCGAAGCTTAAAGTTTTTAAACGTTCTAAAAGCCGAAGAAATCGTATTCACCCCCCCCCCCCCCTCTACGGTTCTACAGTCATGATGATATGACAAAGGTCATTGATCTATCTTATGTTCTATTTAAGCACTAGGTATGTTAAGTTATAGGCAGGCTACGACAATATCATCATCGTCACAATGATGAATACACTACCACACCACCCTATATGGTCAGTGTTCTCATCACAATGCTTTGTGGAAGAAAGCTAGAGTATTTTGGTCCCAGTTTTCATTCAGTGTTACTAGCGTCATAACATGAGCTTCAATGTAGTTTTTATTTAACATCATTTTTGATGTAATCAATGTGACAACAACTGGTGCTCTTATTTTTCTAGTAACAGGAAGGCCATATTAAAAATATAGTGTTTAACTCATACAATAGATGTGTACTTTTTCAAATGTCTCATTATGGTACGTGTACTAAAAAAAATTACTTGTCTGATATTTACTTTATGTTACGTGCTAACATGGCTGATTTTTTACCTGCTACCGGTTAAACCGGCTAAAATTGGAAAAGTTACATTTTTTTTTTATCTTTTTGGAGCCCACGTCCGTTATACTTATATCCAAACACTCTATATCAACTCCTATCCATTGATCCAAACACTTAGTCTTCAACATCTATCACTTATCACTGCCACCAACCCACCACCTCTACCACCACTACCAAATGCCCTTTCTACATCTGCATCTTAGGACAGTTTGCATACAATTGGTAACTCTACTGTTTAATTAGCTTTGGAAGAATGCCCAATTATGACAAATATCTCTTTACTGCTAGTATTAGTATCAGGAGCACTTGTACGAAACCCCCCACAAACTCGATGTCATCCTCATCATCAGAAACAGTGCTTTGTGAGCTAGATTCAGATTCTCAAAATAGATTATTCATTCGAAATAATCTTCCAATCAAAGTTTTGTGTCAGCTTTAGCACATACTATGAAAATTGTTTACATTTGTTAATATCTACACAAAAGAATTATTTCATTAAGCATAACAAACAAATTGAAAGAATTTATGCAAGAGTATTTACCACTTTTTGATTGAGTAAGCTTAGTAAAAGAATCCTCACAATAGGATAAGGCTTCAAATTATGATAGTTAAAAATGGAGGTGTGTTGAAAATGATGGTTATGGAGATGGTGTTGAAGGTATTGAAGATGACTAAAAAAAAATGTTGGTGTGCCACATAAACAACTACCTCAACAAAAGTAAGTGCCACATAAACGATATATATATAACTTATAACTTGGTAACTTTTCCTGGTAAAACAAGTAGTAATGTATCATACTAGCGCAAATCTAAAAGTTAACATATTAGACGAGTAGTTCTTTTAATACACGTACCCTAGTGACACATTTGAAAAACACGCATCTATTGTATAACGTAAATTGTGAAAAATAAAAGATCATTGATTGGCACGCCTAATTAAATGCCTAAACTAAAGGACCAAATTTGGTAAAACACAAACTCCAAGCACCAAAAATCTGTCACGAGTATAAATGAAAATATCTGAAAACTAATAACCCTAAACCCCTCAAATCTATTCATCATCATCATCAATCTATTTACGCCTCTTTTTATCATCAAAAATTTATAAAATCCAACAAATTATTACTATTTTATTTTACAGATCGATTTATATCATCATCATCATCATCGGTGCCGTCTTAGGTATTATGTTTTTGTTTCTTTAATTAGTACAGTAGATTAGATTTATATTGTTTATGGCTTATTGGCTTTTTAGATCTTTATAAGATGATAAGACCGTACAATAAGCTAATCGGGGTGTTTGTTTAAGCTTATATTTGGCTTACGGGCTTATGTGTTTTCGGGCTTATATTATATAAGTTTATCATGATATGATAAACTTATATAAAGATATGATAAACTTATATAAACCCATGTTTCAAAATAAGCCTAAAAATTGAGGCTTATGAAATATAAGCCGAAATCAAATAAGCTCATAAGCTCACATATAAGGTTAAAGAAACACTCCCTGAACATATAGTTTTACATTTAGTACTTTTTGTGGTGATATAATTGATGTTAACTGACAATGTTGTTTGTGTTTATTGATGTTCAAGACAAATGTTATGTTGTAATTGTATCCGATTTATAATATAAAGGTTTAAAGTCGTGGAAATGATTGTTGAAGTATTGCTATATAGGTTAATAATATATGCTTAGGATCATTGACGGAACCAGGTTTTAAAGGGACCGGGTGCCAAAAGAATAAACCGTAATACAAGGGCACACATTTTTTGGACCGGGTGTAATTAGGAAAAATCGGAGTTTTTTTTTTACGAAAATTTACGCTAGAGTACTGGACACCTCCTTATTCCGTCACTGCTTAGGATTTGCTAATTTTTGGTCTTGTGGAGTAATTATTATAAAGTTGGTAAAGTGGTGTTTGAATATGTATTGTATGTATCTCTGTTTAACGGTTAAACTTATGCTTATATACCTGTTGTCAAATATATAACATCATCAAACGTGTGGGAGTAAGTGCCTTTTGTAGTTGTGATTATAAAATCTTTTGGTCTTTTATGCTGTTCCTTTTCCATAAATGTCAGACTTCATCCTCAACCAGATTAGTGTTGATCCGGTCCTGACTCCTCGCCCTACAACATATTTCTGTGGAATTAAATGGGATGTTTTGATTAGCTTATTCTATGGGTTTATCGGCTTATTATAATTTGGAAAAGCTGATAAGGTATCTTGACTGTTTATGGGCTTGTCAACTTGAGCAAGTTGATAAGCTCATAAGGTGAAGAAAATGAGCTTATTGGTTTTTATGATCTTAATAAGCTGATAATCTTTCCGAATCAGCTAATACAAACACCCATTCATATAGAGTAACATTCACTTGTTTATTATGTATTTACCTTATTGTGATGATATAGTTAATCTTTACTGATAATGTTTCTTTTCTATATTGAGGCCTATGAGTAATGTCACGGTTTGGTAACTGTCTCAGTTTTATCATTGAAAGATTTAACGTCATGGGTTTCATTGTTTTAGTCTCGCTTGGTTTGTCAGTAGTTCATACGTAGGACTAGCTAGCATTTGTTTTGATAAAACCTAACGACATAATGTAAGACTTATCTTAACATAAATACTTCAGACCATAGTTGTCTAAAATAGTAAAATGGTCAGTTGATGATCTGAACCGTATGTTTCTGTTCAGTTTGATTCATTTACCAAACACCGCAAATCCAACACAACATAGATATCATCTTTATTTGGGTCGCAGTTTTTCTTGTAAATTCCTCGGACTTTCATTTTTTATTAACAAACAGAGATGTTCAGCATATTGGTTTTATTTATAAGATTATTAGACACGAAAGATGCTATAGGATTCAACCTGTTTACCAGCTGTAGCATTTTATATTAATGTCAAATTTGGAAAATAATGCTTGTAGTTGTAATCTATATTGTTTAAATAGTGTTTATCCATCATTCTGTAGTAATAACGGTTAGCATCATGGTATCCTTGGTTCGTTAATTTGGCTGTACTAACATTGTCATTATTGCTTTATGTCAGTTTGAAGCTGTGGATGTTTGAGTTGCCATAAATATGGCATCCCGTTCGAGCATTCTTCGCATTACTTATTCAAACGAGCTTGTAAATGGAGAGACAGTTTATGTTTCCTCAAACTCCCACCCGATAAAGGCTTCACACTTTGAACCTGCTGGTCATTCCTTTCACGACATTGCACTTAAGCTCCGTGGTTATTATGAGGAAGAAAGTTTATCCGATGACAGTGAAAATTTGTCGAAAGACAAAGAATATGATTACATGCAATCATCAGGCGCATATAGCAGCAGCAAAGGTAAAAAGAAGAATGCTGATGGGAAAACGCAACAAGATCATTATGCTTTATTAGGTTTGGGGAATTTAAGGTATCTTGCAACCGAAGAGCAAATTAGGAAAAGTTACCGTGAGACTGCTTTAAAGCATCATCCCGACAAACAAGCTGCTCTTCTTCTTGGTGAGGCAACTGAAGCTGCTAAAGAAGCGAAAAAAGATGAAATTGAGAACCATTTTAAGGCTATTCAAGAAGCATATGAGCTATTAATGGATCCCGTGAGAAGAAGAATTTATGATTCCACAGATGAGTTTGATGACGAGATTCCTACCGATTGTTCCCCACAGGACTTCTTTAAAGTATTTGGGCCCGCTTTTATGAGAAACGGGCGGTGGTCAGTTAATCAACCGGCCCCAATGTTAGGAGATGACAATACCCCACTCAAAGTAGTCGACGCGTTTTATGATTTTTGGTTCAGTTTCAAAAGCTGGAGAGAGTTCCCAAGTGATGAGGATTTTGATCTTGAACAAGCGGAATCACGTGACCATAGAAGATGGATGGAAAGACAAAATGCAAAGAATTCAGAAAAGGCAAGAAAGGATGAGCATACAAGGATACGTACTCTTGTAGACAATGCTTATAAACGAGACCCTCGAATAATAAAATTGAAGGAGATGATAAAAGCTGAAAAACAGAAGAAAAAGGAGGCTAAGTATGCGGTTAAGAAACAGCAAGAAGAAGAAGCCGTGAGAATCGCAGAAGAAAATAGACGTAAGAAAGAAGAAGAGGAAAAACAGGCTGCTGAAGCTGCTTTAAACCAAAAGAAACAAAAAGAAAAAGAAAAGAAACTCTTGAGACGGGAACGAACCCGTTTAAGAACCCTCTCTACCCATGTTGTAGCAAATAATTTGCTCAATATTACACAAGATGACGTGGAAAATATATGCTTGTCGTTTGATATGTTACAGCTACAGACCTTGTGTGAGAATATGGAAGGAAAAGGTAAAGATAGTCAAAGTCAAGCTGAGCTTCTAAAGGAGGCGATTAACTCTGACAATATTGAGAAAGATCGTGCAGTAGACAACAGTCAACAAAACGGATCTGTAAAACCCAAAGTCAACGGGACTATTTCCACAAGCAATTTTGAAAAGAAACCGAAACCATGGGGGAAAGAAGAGATTGAGCTTCTGAGGAAAGGGACAGCCAAGTATCCTAAAGGAACATCTAGGCGATGGGAGGTTATATCTGAGTATATAGGCACGGGTCGGTCTGTTGAGGAAATTCTGAAAGCAACGAAAACCGTTCTTTTACAAAAACCCGACTCATCTAAAGCGTTTGATACTTTTCTTGATAAGAGAAAACCGACAGTGTCGATTGCATCCCCTCTTACAACCAGGGAAGAAGTGGTGGGGGTGCCGGTGGGGGCTTCGTCCACATCTACACCTACAGCGACATCTGCTCAACCTGATGCGGTCCCACCTAAACCTAGTGTAAGTGCAGTAAAAGTAGAGGCGGCTGCGTCAAGTTCAGACCAGGACGTATGGTCTGCTGTTCAGGAAACAGCTTTGGTTCAGGCCTTAAAGACGTTTCCAAAAGAAACCAACCAACGATGGGAGCGTGTTGCTGCTGCTGTCCCGGGAAAAACAGTTAACCAGTGCAAGAAGCAATTTATATTGCTCAAGGAGAAATTCAGGAGCAACAAAAAGTAATTGTTCGTGAGTTTTTTGTTGATTACTCACCAATGGGTACATCTAAGATTCATCATTTTTGCCGTTAGCCGAGTTCTGAAGCATCTAATGAACTTGGGTGCGCCACGATGCAGATGCCAGGATATTTGGCTCTGGGCACATTGCTGACTTATACGGGAGGTATGAATGGTTGTGTATTCTTGCGGGAGAGTAGTGCTGGGTTTCTGTTGGTTTAGCTATAAAAATAAGTCAGTGGTGTTTTACTCTATCCATATGTAGCCCCTGTTCCGAAACTTGATCCCTATGAAAAACGAGTAGGGTTAAACATATGTTTTAGTAAAAATCGCTTTGAAACATGATTACATGCAGTTTGTATCGACTATTTCTCTACTTTCTAAGGTTTGTTTAAGTTACAGTTATGTGTGGCTTCATGTTCTTTCCCTCTGGTGGAGGATGAAAGTCTCCAATTAATGCTTAAGTGCACGAAAAGAAGTCGAGCTGTAAGGTTTGCTCGCAAAAGTATGATGTTAACATATTGTCTTGTGCTGATATCTTAACTTAGGCTTACTTAAAATCAAATTTGCTATACATAAGAACGTTACATGGATATTCTTAGGAAAACAGACACTCTTCATCCAATGTATTTTTTGGTGTAAATGATGAAAATATATATAAACTCCAAATATTTGTACACATAAGGATATAAGAAATTGATTTAGACAATCCCCAAATCAATCTCAATACCTCAGACCATACATAAGTCCACATACAATCAAATATGTGATACTACACGGCATATCAGACAAAAACTAAATCTATTCTCAGACAATACTAATGACAAACTTGACTGAGAAGCTTCTTCACAACAGCTACCATTCATCAAACCTTAAATTCACCATAAATACACCTACCATCTAGCTACATTTCCATCACTCCTCCCCTCCAAGACCACTCAACCTGCCCACCACAGAATTAAAGAGGGAAAGGAGGATGGCATCACTAGGAACCCGTATCCCTTCTAATCAAGGGCTATGCCAAATATCATACATGTCCATCTCTTCGAAGTTCGAATGGCTTCAGATGTTGGGGAGCGCACTCCTTGAGAGAAGCCCATCCATTACCTCCTGTGGCAATGTATTGGATGGACCAAGAAGGTCAATCTTTCATACCTCCCTATTCCACCCATCATACATTGCCCGCCCAAGCCATATACCCTTCACAATGAAAAGCCCTACTTTATGGTACATCTTATCTAGTTAGACCTCCTATTAATCCAATATAGATACTAGTTTCCTCCCAGGGCCAAACATAGCATAGCTATAGGGATCAAGGAAGGTACAATCATACCAGAATAGACTCCAAGGTACAAGGTGCTTTTAAGCATTGTTATGGCCTGCAAATTATTTGATCTTGATGTGTCAAAGATCATTCAGTATTCTAAACTACTATGCCACTGAAAATTCACTTATCCAAACACTCTCTTATCCTCGGAATTCCCAGCTTCTTTGTGCATTCAAAACAACAATTGACTTCTTAGTTTGTAATGACATTAGTTTGGCTCTAACCTCATTTCAAATGATCTTTATTAAAGTCTGCTCATCTCTTTCTTCTTTTTTGAAAATCCTACAGTTTCTTTCTTGCCTGAGGAAATACACAGTGGCTGCAATACATAACTTCTTAATGATGCTCCATATTTGATTATGGTTCTTGAATTTAGAAAGGTTTCTCACAATTTAATCCCATGTTGTATCATCACAATTAATCCTTGCCTTATTCTTTATCACTGCCCAAATTTTTTGAGAAAGTTCACATTGAAAAAACAAGTGGTCATGCGAATCTGGAACAGTTTTACACAATGGGCACTCCATAGTCAATAGGGGATACCATTTCAGTAGTTTGTCTTGTGTGATCAGCTTATTCCTGACTACTAGCCACAAGATGAATGTGTGCCTAGGAACACAATGTGAATGCCAAACCAATTTGGACCAATTTACTTCAATATCGTCACCTCTAAGATTAGCCCAGACTTGACTGGTAGAAAACTTAACCTCTTGCCCTTTATTATTGATCCACATGAGTCTATCAGGTTCAACATTTAGATTAGGAATAGGAAGACTTTTCAGGATAACATATCTATTATACCACTCAGTGGGCCATCCCCATCCATTCTCATGAATCAGGTCTCTTAGACTGCTATTATCATTAAAACCAGCTGCATAAATTGCCCTTTTGCTGATGATCTTTCCAATAGCTTGATTCTCATCCCATCTATCATGCCACACTGAAATATTACTCTCATTTCCAACCTTAAATTTCATATGCATTTCAGTTAATTGCCTTAAACCCAAAATTGTTTTCCAATACCAACTATCATTATCAGGAACTTCAACATCCCAAACATTCCTCCCTTTAAGCTTGACAGTGCTAATCCATTTTACCCATAGAGATGAAGCTATGTTCCAGAGATGTTTAATCGGTAAAGTTTTGTTCCACAGATCCAAAGGCTTTAGTCCAAGACCTCCTTGATTCTTGGGTTTGCATACATCTTTCCATGAAACTCTTGCTTTGCCCTTAGCTAATTCCCCATTACACACAAGAAACCTTTAAAAAGGGATTCAATTTCCTTAATAACTGTCATTAGAAGCTTGAAACCTGAACCCCAATAGACTTGCATAGAAGATAGGACATAGGATATCAATTGAGCTCTCCCAGCATATGAGAGACTTTTATTTTTCCAATCCCCTAATTTCTGTCTAACCTTATCCACCAAACTTTTACAGTCTTTAACTCCAATCTTCTTCTCCATAAGTGCCACTCCTAGGTATCTTACTGGAAGCTTCCCAATCTTGAAAGGCAAAATATATTGAATTGATGTTTTCTCTTCCTCAGATAGGCTTCCACAGAATAGAGTACTCTTACCAAGATTTGGGTATAACTCTGATACTTCACTGAACTTTTCAATTGCCTTTTTGATTGTATTAACAGAAGTAGTATCACCATGACATAGCATCAAAAGGTCATCTGCAAAGCACAAGTGGGTAATCTTGAGCTTACTACACCCAAAATGATACTTAAAATTCCTTTCCTTTTGGATTTCATCTCTAAGAATCAGGCTCAAAACCTCCATAACCATGGTGAAATAGGATCACCTTGCCTCAGGCCCCTTCCTCCCTTAAAATAGCCATATCTGTCCCCATTTACACATATAGTAAACTTAGGAGAGGCTCTTCATCCAATGTTGAGAAAAGAAAATTTACATCGACAATCATGTTGTACAAGTGCAATACCCGTGCGTTGCCCGGGTACACTTTTTAAAAAAATTGTGAGAAGAGGAGGTCTTTGCATTGTCCGGGTCACACTTTAAAGAATATGTTCTTTACACTAAAAACAGTATCATAGTAATATAAAGTTATTTACAAATAAAAAGAGACCTTAAATAAAATCATATAACAAATTTTAATAAAGGATATATGAAGTCTGATAACATGTTACGCATTTGTAATTTTATTTTGACCTATTTATATCGTAAAAGTCGCATTACCTTCATGCCAACAACATAGACAGACATAAATTAAGCGTTTACAACTTAACAATTTTGAACATTTAAGCTTAGAATATAAAAATATTTACTAAAACTCGACAATCTATCTCCATATAAATTTAATGGTCATAATCTCAGAATTGCCATCACTTATATATGAAACTACAAACACATATTAAGCGTTTACTAAGTAACAATTTTGAACATTTAGGCTTAGAACGTAAAAATATTTACTACAACTCGACAATCTCCATAATCTTGGAATAGCCATCACTTATGTATGAAAATGCTTAAGCATGTACATTAACAAAAGAGCCTAAATGCATTCATAATATTACTACTATACCCAGTGAAAGCATACCCAAACTGCCTAGAAAAAAGAATGCAACAAACAAATATCACTGTAAAATTCTTTGTAGGAGTACGGAAAAATGTTTGTGAAACGACCCTATGTTCATTAACATCTTAATCTGGAGACCATGAGAGGACCTAACACCCTGAATCATATAATTTCCCTTCCAAGTTATTTGTTTTATATTAAATAAAATGGAGATACTTTAATTAGGTTGTACATATACACCTATGACGACACTAAAAATAACAAAGCATTATGAATAAAAATATACATTTTAAATATGACGAGTGCTAAGAAATAAAAGCAAATGGTTTTACATGCATAGGAGAAAGTCTATCAACACTACATATAAGCTGTCATAAATATGTATTTGATACTGTATAAAAGAGAGATAAACTAATGATCATTTAGTTAGTGATGGCTAGCAATTTATAATATAGATTCTCCTTTTAAATAAATGGACTGTAATAAAAAAAAGTATGCAGTAATTACGGGCATATCATTATTTAGATAACTTATATACAAAACAAACTTCACATATAATACTTTTGACCGAGCAATCAGCTATGAATTGTTTTCTTTTCATACTTATCCAAGTTTGTAAAAAAAAACGTGCTTAAATTGTATAATATCATCTCGAAAATTTAGATAATCTGTTAAAGATAAGTTGCAGCTTCATTTTAAAGGGTCTAGATTTATTTATACCTTGATCCGACGGTTCTTAGCTAATGCCAGGTCACCATTTTTTATCTATGCTACGTGAACAATAAATAAGTATAATTTGGATATACAAAACAAGGTCTTTATTATTCCTATACATCAAAATTATAATTTGTACAAGTCTAAGGACTAAAAATAAATTTGCCTATAAGTTTGAGGTAATATTCAAAAATTTAAAAATGAATATTAATTAGAGATGACAAAGCTGTTTATTAATACAAGTAAATATTCCTTCAATTTTATGGTAGGATGAAAGAACACCTCTCTTCTCTCATGAAATGGAAATCAATCAAATGAAAAGAATTATGCTATTCGAATAAAGGAATAGTATGCTATTCCAGTATATATAGCCAAAACTGATTTATAAGATCACTAATCATAAAGGACACATGGTTTGAAATGAAAGTTAGTCGAAAAATTCACATTCCATAAGAAAGTGATCATTATTTGGGCGATGTTCGAAAAACCTAAAGCATATGTTCAAACTCATGTTTAATTTGTTCGTCATTTGATACGTACTGTATGCGATTTTTTCACTCTTAATCTTACTTGAATATACCTCTGATACAAAAACAAAGTTTCTAACATAAAGAATTCTTTCATCACACTTATTACTTGTGTTTAACAACTTAACCAAAGTTTTGAAAATAGTATTTTAAATATAAACAATTATCAAATGTTTACTATTCACCGGTAAACATCCAACAAAAATAGCAATGATAACCAAATACGTAGTAAACATCCAACAAAAATAGCAATGATGGTCCCTACCGTTTACTTACGATTATGAACATAGTTTTATAAAATTGCAAACAAGGTCCTTACCGTTTACTTCTTATTATAAAAACAATCCTTTGTTAAATCTAAGTATTGTTTGTGTAACAAAAATTTATAGAAATGTCCTTTCGGTTTACGTATGCTGTAAAAAAAAGTCCCTAAGTTTGCAAACAACATCCCTCTTGTTATTTGCGGTTACAGAAACAATCCCTAGGTTAAATCTAGGGATTACACTTACAATTACAAATAAAATTCCTATGTCAAATTTGGGAATGGTTTTTGTAACAAAAAATTAAATAAATAGTCCCCTGTAATTACCTATCAACTTCAGAAACGATCCTAAGTCAAATACAGAGAATGTTTGTATAACCAATTTTCATTTACATAAAACCCCGCGCCCCGCAGTAGAGCGCATGCAAGTAACAAAATCCTTGTTTTCAATAAAAAACGAATATTTGAAACAACCATAACCATATAATTAAAGTAACAAAGAATACATGAGTGAAAGTGGAACACAAACGAATATTACCACCCCACTTTGACCTCATCTCATTATCTTCATACCATTTCTAGGATCACACCTTACCAAAAAAACTCAACAATCAAATGGAGCTAACACTTGATCAACTCAAGCACTACGATGGCACGAACCCATCAAACCCAATATACATAAGTGTCAAGGGTCGTATATTTGATGTCACTACTGGCAAGTCCTTTTATGGTCCAGGTGGATCATATGCTATGTTTGCAGGTAAAGATGCTAGTAGAGCTTTAGCTAAGATGAGCAAGAACGATGAAGATGTTATTGCGTCACTTGATGGACTTACTGAGAAGGAGATTGGGATTCTTGATGATTGGGAGAAGAAGTTTGTAGCTAAGTATCCTATTGTTGGAACTCTTGCTGCTTAGAATGGCTTCTACGTGTTTTAATAATCGGTTTTCGTAACCAAATATGTAACATGTTTGAAGTTCTATATATGTTTGTCTATGGTTTTTGTTGATGTTATTGTGGCAATAATCAGTGACTTGTGTGTCTGATTTAGTGATAACTTCTTCTGTTTAAAGGGTTTAAACTACTTGTTATATATGATCTTAAATAAGATTAAAGATTTGTGATTCACTTAAAAGGTTCAAAGTAACCTTTGTTGTCCATGGGATTTTCATCTAGATTCAATAAGAATTTAGAATTTAGCGAATTAAGATTGTTGAGCATAACAAAAAAACAGAAATAGAGAAGAAACCAATCTAAGAAATACAATGATTTTCGTAGTTCAATCAGATTAATATGTTTCAATATATAGACTCTAATGAAATCTCTTATATCCAGAAACCATAATTTACAATAGGATTAGACTCTAGATAAACAAAACCATATGGTGATCCCTTATGCATCCCCTTGGTTTAAGATCAAAAAGTGTAAATGCGTATGATTAAGTTGAATACAGTGCACGCCTGATATGAGACGAGGTAAATCAAAGGTTGCTTGGGAGGACGTTTGCCTCCCAAAGCAAGAAGGTGGTTTGGGTATTCGTCGTCTAGAGAGTTTTAATATGGCTTTGATGGCGACTCATGTTTGGAAGATTTTAACTTGCAAAGAATCGGTGCGGTGGATACACTCTTATAAGCTCAAAGGTCGGTGTTTTTGGGATGTCCCTATTCATTCTAACATAAGCTGGGGATGGTGTGAAATCGTTCAAATTCGTTCTATTTGAAGACCGCATATCTGGTACAAGATTTGTGGGCTGAAGTATATCCTCTTATGCAACAAATTACTGCCAGAAGTGTTACAAGGGCCGGATTGAACTTAAACGCAAAAGTAGCTGATGTTATTATTGATGGGACGTGGAAATGGCCTAATGATTGGGTTGGAATACATCCGGTGTTATTTCAGAATCAGCCCCCATTGTTAGTTGAGGACAGTGAGGACACTCTTATGTGGAAGACGAGGAATGGAAAGCCATTTGTTGTGTCTCGAATGTGGGATTCTATTCGTCCAAGAGGTGAAGAAGTTTCATGGTATCATATTGTGTGGCATGCTTTCTCTATCCCTAGACATTCATTTAACCTGTGGCTTATTATGAGGCGCAAATTAAAAACGCATGATTTGATTCGCCAATGGGATGTAGGCGACTCGGTTGATATAAGTACTCTCCGGTGCTCGCTATGCAAATGTCAACCGGATTCCCATACACATCTATTTTTCGATTAATTTTCTGTGCAGGTTTGGCAAATTAACGATGAGTGCTATGGCCGGTATGCAACATATATATCCCCCCTAAGTTGGATGAAATTGTTGCACGGATTCAAGCTAATGCCCACTGGAATTCGATCGATAGTAGCTAGATTGGTTTTAGGGTCTATGTACTTTATTTGGCAAGAACGGAACAACATAATTCATGGGAAAGAGGAGCGACAGGCCAATCAAATACGTGACATTATTGTTGAAACTGTTCAAATGAAACTCATGACCATTCATTTCAAGAAGAGGTCGAATGTGGCTGATGTATTACAGCTTTGGAAGATATTAAATGGCGAATTGAGTGGTTCTACTTAAGCTTCAAAGTCAGACATATTCTTGGCTGATCTAAAGGCTGTATTTTATTAAGTTTGAGTCCAAGTTATGTCGTTCTGGTTTTGTCTTGTTTTAATAGAGGCTGTCATGTTTTAAGGTACTCAAACATGTTAGTGGTTTGCGTTTGCAATGGTGTAGAGTGGTTTCAACGCCACTCTCTCATACTTAATATGAAACTACTACTGTAATTAAGTTGAGATCCTTAATTAATACATATATTCAAACCATGCACTACAGCGAAACAAGAAAAAAAACCCGATAACAGTAACCTTGTTGATATGTGGAATCATTTGAAGCCGACAAGGCGACAATGGGTCTTTGGCCGGATATACCCGGGTCTTGGCCTGATATGACCGGGTCTAACCGGGTCTTGACCGGATCTAACCGGGCCTTGACCGGATACGACCGGGTATAGCCGGATATACCGGGTCTTGACCGGATTTGATCGGGCCTTGGCCGGATATGACCGGGCATAGCCGGATATGGCCCGGATATACTCGGTTCTAACCGGATATAGCCGGGTCCTGGCCGGATATGACCGGTTTTAACCGGGTCTTGGCCGAATATGACCGTATCTAACCGGGTCTTGACCGGATACAGCCGGGCGGCGCGGAAAATGGTTAAATTAGTTGCATAAAGCCCTTTACAACAAAGAAGATATCTTCAAATTCTTTTTCCTGGAAATCGTAGATTGGGCAGAGGGAGATTTCAAGTTAGAAAAAAAAAAAAAAAAAAAAAAAAAAAAAAAAAATGAAGACAAAAGAATAATGGGAATTGTAGTTTACTTTCGAGGGTTACAAGTTACATTAAATATACTCCATTATCTATACTACTATATAATGTATTTGAAAATATTCTATAATTAAAAAGAATTAAAATTCAAATTTTTAATTGCTTATTATAGAAAGATTTCAAAATTAATTGGTTAAAAAGTAGATTGGTTGTTCAAACTAAAAATATTTGGCTTAACCATATCTACCATCTCTACTTACAAAGCATAAAGACAACTAAAGTGTAACCGAATAACCAAATAATGCAAAATATAGTCACAGGTACCCGCCGCCGCATTGCGCGGGTACCGTTCTATCTAACTAATACATACATATTTATTTTACTTTTGAAATAACATGATTTATTTTTAAAGGATATTTGGTTCGCAGTATGTTTTGAAAGGAATTGTAATTTGAATAAATAGTAATTCAAATAGTAGGAATATGTTGTAATTATAATGTGTTGAAATTGTAATTGATGTATTCTGTCACTGTGTTTGCTTGGATCTCAACGAAATGTAATTCAAAAGAAACAAAAAAAAAAACACTTAATAATAATAATAATAATAATAATAATAATAATAATAATAATAATAATAATAATAAGTGTATCTTTATTTTCAGAACCCTGTTAAGTGCGAGAACTGCGAAAACTCCAATTTCGCATTAGAAAACATGCATTTTCATATAAAAATGTATGTTTTCTTACGTACACCTTAATACACATAATACATGTTTATATAAAAACCTGTTAAGTGCAATAGAGCAATGCAAAATGGTTTTATTTTTAGAACCCTGTTAAATGCGGGAACTGCGAGAACTCCAATTATGCATTAGAAAACATGCATGTTCATATAAAACATGTATGTTTTCTTACATACACCTTAATACGCAGGCATGTGTATGTAAGAAAACATACATGTTTTATATGAACATACATGTTTTCTAATGCAAAATTGGAGTTCTCACAGTTCCCGCACTTAACAGGGTTCTGAAAATAAAACCCCCCATAATAATAATAACTATATTAATTATTATTATTATTATTATATTAAAATAATGTTAATATTAAAATAATAATAATAATAATAATAATAATAATAATAATAATAATAATAATAATAATAATAATAATAATAATAATAATAATAATTTATTATTATTATTATTATTTATAAAATTATGAATTACAACGTAATTCAAAACTTTTCACCCAACTTCTTATGTAATTTGAATTCCCTCATTTGATGTAATTGTAATGTCTGAATTACAATTACAACACAAATCAAACAGCTACGTAATGTAATCTGAATTATAGTTCATTCCATTCTGCAAGCCAAACAGCTTACATAATATAATCAAATTACAATTACATCCAATTACATCAGATTACGGCGGACCAAATGCCCCTAATAGGAATTATAGTTTCTCTACGATGTGTTTGGTTTTTAACAATGCTTTAAAACCCAGTTCAACTGGTTGAATCAGGAACCAATTAGTAGATTGGACCGGACGTGGTTAGGTTTTTGCTTAGTTGACAATGCAAACATTCTGTGTTTAAAACCTGTTCGACCCGGTTGGACCAGAAACCGGAGTCCAGACCGGACCGTTGTGAGCCGGGTTTTTGCTAAAACACAAACCGGATTGAACCGCTGGGTTTTGGTCGACCTGGGTCGAACCGTCAGACCAGAAACCGGCCGGTTCAACACACATCAAAGGGAAAAAAAATAAAAAGAAATATCTAACATCAGATGATGTAATTGGACAAGTTCGATGTGTAGTTGAAACAAACACTTCCTAATTTGATTAGAGATCGATCGATTGGAGTTTCAATTTCTTGTATGTTGGCGTGATGAGGATTCGTCTTTATGGGGATGATAAGTGATGGATGAAAATGAGGTTCCGTTTATGTGGGATCTTTGTTTTGTGACTTATTGTTTTATTAAACTAAACGAATTGGGAATAGGAAAATCATACGATGGTTGTTTTGGGACAATGAGTGATAAGAGATGAGTCAAAACATGAGTGTTGCAAGTAGTGTGGTAACATAGAGGTTTGTATAATACTTTCTGGACAACACTCAAATGAACTTTTATTTTTATTTTTTAATATAAAAGTAAAGACATGATTTACTTTGTTGGATATTAAAAAACAATTGATATTAGAGTGAGGATCTTCTCTAATTACTTGATTCAAGTTGGACATTTGTGAGCTATTTGATTTAATCCAATTGCTCAAATCAAAAAACTTTTTTTGATTTGAACCATTGGATCAAATCCAATAGCTCACACTTCCCCAACTTAAGTCAAATTGGTTTTCCAACTTGAGACAATCACATCCTTGATATTGGTCCATTATTATGCATACCTAATTTTATAATCTTAAAAACTCTAGAGTAGTAATGGGGTACGTCTTTCTCTATACACAGTTTAAATATAGGTAATCTTTCCTTTGGCGTAAAACCGATTTGACCCGACGGTTGAACCGGTGACCCGGTAAATCGGTGACTCGACCAGGTCAATTAAAAACCCGGGTTTTAAAACATTGTAGAAGATAGCTACACGAGTTGTATCACTTTATAACTAGTGTCGTTTTGCCCCTTCAACGACAAATTGATAACATAGTAAGGGACATAGGATGTTTGATCAAACTCTAATGTTAGGTCATGTTATACATTGTTCTTGAGTAATCGATTCTAACTCAATAACAAATTTAAACAACTAATAAAAGTGTTCTAAATCAAGGAGCATGAGTAACGTGTGAGTAAATATGTGAACTTCAATAGAAACATTATTGTAATCCAAAAGGACTTATAAGATGTGTTAGAAGCCCACATATCTATTTGATAGACAAACACATGTCAGTAAATTGCAAAATTCTCTACCGCTTTTTGCAAATAATCAATAATTTATCTTTGTCAGAAACTGTTGAATTAAAAATAAATAAATAAATAAATAAATAAAAATAAAAGAAAAATCGCTTTCATCATTCTTTTCAATATTAAATATATTAAAAAACGTTAATCGTTACGCGAAATGAATCATACAATCACGATAATAATTAAAACATCTTTTTAAAGAGACACTTCTTTTATACTTTCGACGGATACTTTTTTTGAGTTTTTTTGTGAGTATTGAAATTTACGCTCTGTTAAATCACAGTCGATTTTTTATTTTAAAAATTACACGTGATTTGACAAATCACATTTAATTTGACAAATCACATTTGATTTGTAAAATCACACGTTGTTTTAAAAATCAACTGTGACTTCGTATGTGATTTTGAAAATAACAAATCAACTGTGATTTCAGAAATCACATGTGATTTTTTGAAAATATATGAAATTTTTATTTACTAGAAAATACCAATATTCTCATCGCGATAGTATATTTTTTTTTTATCACTTAACGATTTATTATTTACAAGATATTTTATTTAAAAAAAAAATGAAAGTTTTTTTTTTTTTTTTTTTTTTTTTTTTTTGATGGAAAGCTAAAGGGAAAATGGCAGGAAAATACATCATACTTGCCACTTTTTGTCATTGTATGTATCGTCTTTTTATTTTTTTGAATTTGGCACTAACCTTTTTGAATCGTATCATTGTGTGTACCTACCTTTTTAAATCGTGCTATTGTGTGTACTTTGTGACCATTTTACCCTTACTTTTTTCAAATTTTTTAGGGGTAAAATGGTCATTTCACGGCTGAAAAAGTCGCAAAGTACATATAATAACACGATTTTAAAAAGTTAGTGCCAAATTCAAAAAAAAAAAAAAAAAAAAAAAAAAAAAAAAAAAAAAAAAAGGACGCTACATACAATGATAAAAAGTGGCAAGTATGATGCATTTTCCTGTCATTTTCCCAAAACTAAACGGCAAAAATTTGCTTATTTGATCTTTAAGAAAGTTGTGATTTATTTCTATCTTTAGTGGGATGATGTGGGTAGTATGGTAGTAAAGAAAGAACTCATAGAAATGAAACTCTTGAGAAAGAAAGAGAAGAAGAGAATCGGTCAAAAGTACATGGGTTTTGTGAGAGAAAAAGACAACAAAAAGTGTTCCAATAAAACGTATTTCTGTGTAAGAACCAATTGCTTTCTTGTGCATGAAAATCGACATGAACTCCTCATGGGCCGGTAATGTGAACAAATAAATAGTCACGACATAAAATAAGACCGACTGATAAGCGAACATTCAGTGTAGCATCATCATAGAAAGAAAGAAGTTTTGATAATCAAAAGTTAGGTTTCACAATGATACAATGGAGTATTATTATTGACCAACACGTTTGTTATTATTAAAGTTTCATTCACTATATTCCGCTTTTGTAAATATACTAATTCCATCACGTGTAAAGCACGTTGACCCTCATGTTGTGCTTTCACTTTTGGAGAAATTTCTTGTTTTATTGGTACTTTAGGTTCATAATCATTCAACTTCAATTAACAATTCCATTAGTGCGTTATCTAGATTTATAATTGGAAAATATTTTTTTCTCGTACAAATTGTTTCTATTTATCATTTTACTTACATGATTCTAACAAATGTCAGAATTAATGATTTAGATGCAGAGAGAATAAGTGGAAAAAATATATACTCTCTTCGTACTAAATTTATTGTCCACTATTAACTTTTTTAGTTGTTCTTTTTCAACTTTGACCTTAAATATTTTTGTGAGTGTTATATAATATTTGATGCAAAATATATAAATGAATTGGGATTTAAGTTTACTTTTTAATTGTATAATTTTTCATCAAGTATTATATAATAAAAAAATATATATTTATGGTCAAAGTTGAACCAGTTTAACTTTGAAAATTTAAACTGGACAATAATTTTGAGATAGAGGAAGTATAATATTATTGTGGCTATGTTTGGAAAAAGTAGCTGTTAGCAGTAGCAGTGAGCTGTAAGTAGTAGTTGTGAGCAGTAGCCAAAAAAGCTCACAGCTTCATAAAGAAGCATCGGAAAAATGAGCTTTCCTAAAAATAGCAAAGCCCACAGCTCTCATGCCAAACGAACACTATAAATCAAAAAGCTCATTGTTCACCGCTTATTACCCAAAAAAGCTTCAAAAAACTTTGTGCCAAACATAGTCTGTGTGTAAAAAAATTAGTAAAAAGATATTGTGTAGGAGGTTTTAGTAATGCTCTTTATAATTCTGTTACTTTTCTTTCTAGCTCGTTAATGACAAAATGAAAGGAAATAACCTAAGAAAAATTACAAAACATATGAGCTAACGGTTTCTATAAGATTGCGTAATGTTGATGTGTTTGTGTCGAGTTTAGACAAAGCTGATTTGACTAGCAACTTGGCTTAAGCTTAGGTATGCTTTGAGACTTGTGAAGCTGATTTGCCCTCGGTATTCCCTTTTGTTTAGAGTCGGACATTTTTTTCACTTGATTCGCGTGACTTTGTATTAACTATGAGTTTGGTCAATACGGGGGCGATATTAAATCAAAATTGACCATGTAATAAAAATAACTCATATCACCAGCATTAGTGATCCTCTCCCGACCACCTATCAACAATCTAATAATGTTATGCACAACCCATCAACAAAAATTTAAAATTATACACAAAATTTAGACCTAAAGAATAATTGCAATGTTCCAAAAAAAAAAAAAAAAAAAACAACAACTTGGTCCAAGACTTGGTCACTTTTTGCACCATTTTCCCATTTTGGTCATGGTCAACTACTCGACTCCACCAATTTAGTGACATGTGTCCTTGCCTTGCATTTTTTTTAAACACCTTTGGTTCATTATAGGTGGAGTCGAGCAGTTGATCATGACACGTGTCATTAAAATAGATGGATTCGAGCAATTGAGTATGACAAAAATACGAAAATGTGAAGAAAAAAAAATACCAAATCTTGGATCAAAGGTATTTTATTTTTACTTAGTCTGGTAATTTAAAAAATATTTAGCAATATATGACACTTCACGTGTGTGAAGAAGACAATCTTATTATTATTATTATTATTATTATTATTATTATTATTATTATTATTATTATTTTTAAATTTTTTTCCCCCCGAAGTAGTATCCATATTCTATTCGGTTCATTTTATTCTAAACTTATCAATTTTCTAGATGTGGTCAAAGGTATTTGGTCACAACATACGTTGTCTTGGTCCGAATATTATAATTTTGGTCAAAAAGTGATTTTAGTTTTAAAGTATACTTTTATGCTTATCTATTGAAATGACATAGACTGATAGACACATAGTATGAAAAATCATTCATCCCTTACAAAAACATATTTAAATTGATTTATTTGCATTTGCATGTCATGTTCCATGTTGTGAAGTTAGTTAACTTTGTATTAGAAAAACAGTAAAAATGATGGACAACCAAGAAAAAAATGTATAAATATTTATTAAATGGAGTGCACAAAATATATTTATGAACCACCACAGGACTAGAGGCAAAGGGACCATACTACTTAGCCACATTATTATGACAAAAACCAAAAATCATATAACGTGTGTGCACACCATAAGTAACAATTTTCTTGCTTTTAGGGCTAAATCAATTAAGCTACAATCTAGAATTATTACACCGAATCGAAATTATCAATCTTTCTTAAAACGAAAAAATAATATAAAGAAAGAACCTACGCTACTTACAAATGCGACTCCTAAATAAAGTCATATGTTACTATATGACACTTTAAAACATGGTTGTCAGGATCCCGATCCTGATCTTAGGATCTTACGATTTTACGATACTGCAAAGCAAAAACGATCCGGATCTTATGTAGGATCTTTGAAAGCTTAAGATCGTATAGGAACCCGATCCTTACCATAGGATCTTAGGATCTAATCCGATCCGATCTTACTTTTCTCGAACTAGCAAACTAAAAAACTACAAATTTATGAATTGGGTTTTGTAAAATTGAAAAACCAACATGTTATAATCTTCTTATACATTTTATAACCATAATTTAGGACAACATTTCTATGAAATATTTATATAATTTTGTGTTTATGTATATAATAATTTATAAATTTGTATAATATTACAAAGGATACTTAAAAAATGCATTATGGTAGGATCTTAAGATCCCGATCCGATCTTACGATCTCGATCTTGCAAAGACAAAATCGATCCTAAGTAGGATCCCGATCTTGAAAACCTTGCTTTAAAACACGATTTACATAAGTTGGATTATCGTATAACATGATAAACGTATTATCCCTGCACTAAGGTCTAAGACAACACAATGAGCGTGGTGCGCCACACATTTTGTCATTCACTAACATACATACATGTCATTTGTGTCCACTCGAGGACGAGATCAACACCGACATTTTTCTTTTCACCGGCGGAAGATTAAATTGAAACTAGCAAGATGCTAGGAAATTACAAAGGGTTACAAAGCCATTCGTTCTAATTAGAAAATAATCTACCTCTAAATTTTAACCAATTAAAAGAAGATAAATGAATATGATCATAAATATCACTTTTCCTCAAGTGGTGAGAGTTAAAAGTGATGTCGTTTCTGAACTTCCAAACGGTTGTTTGTCACATTCCAAAACTCTTCCTTAAACCCTAACCGGGGACTATAAAGGTTGGTTTGTCTTCGCAAATTGGCAAGTTCGTAACTCAAGTTATACCGATTATTTTACACACTTGGTGTTTCTTACGGGATACTTACCTTATCATTGGGAAATCAAACATACATAACTAATCGCACCCTACTTAAGTATTGTTTTATAATACATGCCTGAGCAAGTTACACATCAATATGACTTACATTTTCGATGATACACGTTTTAGTACTCAAGTTGATCATTGTTCCATATTGACTTGATAACTTCAATGTGTAATTTGGGATCATAGACTCCAGGATACCGATTCTGAGAATATATATAAACTTTAAACTGAAAATGTGAAAAATGAAATAAGAAATAGACAACGTGCTATGCGACGATGTTTACTTTGGTGTTTCACTTTCACGTAATTAAGAGTTAAGAGTACCTTAATGACTTCTTAAAGTGTTATATTCAACATAAGTACACTACTTTTGCATCACCTTTTTGAACAAAATAAAATAGTGTGTTACTCTTTTAGTTTAAAATTACGTTTTAAAAGTGTAATAAAAGTAAATAGTCTTTATATTCACTAAAGACTGAGAGTTTGTTTGTTTAATTTTTTTATTAAATCATATTAAATTTAAGTATATGTCTAAATATATATTTTCTGTTTGTAAATAAATAAATGATTGTTTGTTTTGTGTGCTGAATAAAATGTTTGATTTAGAAATTTTTTTTGAAATAAGTATTGAATTAAAGGTTAAGAAGTGGAAGGGTAAATATGTAAAAGCAGAATAAAAGTAATGACTTAATATAAAGACCCTCACTCCCTTGGCATTTTCTAGGAGGTCATCCGATTAAATTAAGCACCAAATAAACACTCAATTAATGACTTAACAAATTTACTTATTTATGAATTAAGGCTCTTTAAGTCATTATCAAACACTACCTAACTGTAATAAAGAGCTCCCAAGACCACATTTACTATCGCCGCATCAACGCTATTTCAACTTTCTCTTTTCTACAGCCTACTTCACCATCAATTTAATGTAATAAGACAACTAACTTCATCACCTTTTTTTTTTTTTTTTTTTTTTTTTCATTTTTAATTTTTTAATCATAAAAATTAAAATTTCATTAATAATTAAAAAAAATTTACATTAATAATTCAATTAAAAAATAAAAATATCACAATAAAAATTAAAAACTTAAACTGATAGTCTAAATTATAATTTTCCTTGATTTGTTGCTTCAACTCTAACACTGTTTCTCGTTGTCTTCCTGTCAAATGGTTATTGAGAGTATGATAAAACATGATGTATTGTATTTTCTTCTTTTCTTTTTCTTTTTGGAAGATGAACATTAGACATTGTAGCTCGATTTCTTTTTGCCTTTGTTGGTACTTCTTTTCTTCTGATTCAATTTGCCGGTGCTTCATTTTTTTTCTTCCATTTCATTTTACCTTTGATTTGTCTCAAAATAAGACTTTTGTGCTTCCTTCTTTTTGGAAAAGAAACCTAAGTAAATGTTCTTCCATTTATCGACAAACAAACCAACAAATGGTGCGGGAGTAGTAGCTGAAGGTTCCAAAGTAACAGACAAAGATGACACTTTCTTCTTAGCTCTGTCCCTGCCCAATGGTCAAACTTCTCGAACCTCTTCCTACTCCGAATCATCCATTTGGTTGTTGAGATTAAAACTACCATGTGTTGTGTTGTGTGAGGCGGTTCCCGGCGTCTTTGATTTTTTATTTGCAGCGGCTTTGGATTTGTAAACTTTTGCCATTTCTATCTCTTGCCAATGTCTATGTTCTCTCAAAAGTTTTAATGGCTCAATCAGTGTGAAGTTTTGACTGTACATCACATAATATTTAGATACTGCTAAATCGAACACCCTTTGGTCATTTGCGCCACTCAGGTTCCTCCGTTTTACATTCTCGAAACTGCAAAAAAATTGACCAACTTTAGGACGAAATCGCGATTCAATTTGCAGTTGAGGGCATTGTAGCCTCTTTTCGATTCCCTATTTCCCTCTCAAAGCAATCTAGTACAACCGTCCAAAACCCATTGCTCTTTTGAGCAGTCCCTTTGACAGTATTTTTGGACATGTTGATCCAAGCTTTATACAACGCTAACTTTTCCTTTTGGATCCATGGAAGTCTAGTTTGTTTGTTTGTTTGTTTGTTTTTTTAACGGTCTTGACTTTTTGACGTCTTCTTGACACCTTCTTTGTGACGACCACCACGTCTTCTACTTAAGAATTGTCTTGAACGGGTTTGGATGGACCACCTGAACCTTGAACCGAAGAATAATGTTGAGTATCAAAAAACAGATCCAAATCTTCTACCTCATCAACATTAAAAGGGTGAACCGAAGAATAATGTTGAGAATTTTGGGATTGGTACGGTAGTGGTGACGATGAATCGTGAAACATTTGTGGATGATACAAATTGGATTGTTGTTGTTGGTGGTACATTTGTTGGTTAAACAAAGCTTGAAATGGTTTATTTGGATAAATAAGTTGTTGTTATTGTGATTCGTATACAAAACTTGCGGATTGAAAATTAATGGTTGGTGATTGACCCAAATGAAAATTGGAATACGATGTTGGAACATTTTGTTGGCGTCGGGTTTTTGGTGTTTTGAGAGTTTTTTGAGACATTTTTTGAGTTGAGAAGATTAGAGGATATAAATAAATATTACTTTTGATAGTGTATATAAAAATAGAAGAGTACTGGGATATTTAGAGGGTAGTTTTATATAAATTTTAAAGATTTTGTTTAAATATATTAAACGGTCAAAAAAAGAGACCTTTGGGTGTTGTTTTTTGTGCCGGACCCTTCTCCACGACTTAGTCTTGCAACCAACCGATTCCTTCCTTCTTTCGTTCAAAGACATGTCACATGGGGTGACCCTAATGGGAAAAGATGCGTCTTAGCTGTCCAAGACTCGGCCGTCGTTCCCTTATTACTGCCGGTCTGAAACCAAATACACATGACTAAGATCGAAAACTAACTTGTATTATGTACCTTTTTCTTTTGTAGTTTTTCCATGAGAAACTATATATAATTATTACACCCCTATAGTTCATACAACATAGATCGAAGACCACACTTCCTTATAATTCATACAACATAAATCGAAGATCACACATATAGCGATGTTATACTATCTGGCTTTTACATATTAGTTGTAGGTAAGAGATTCGATGAAAAAAAAAAAAAAAAAAAAAAAAAAAAAAAAACCTAAAATGAGAAGAATAAGAAGGATTTTTAGCCATACATGTCAAATGAGAAGGAAAATTTTAAGGGGAGATGTATCTATTTTTATAGGTGCATATGGTTGTTGTTTCTTCTTTACTTTCTCATTTTAATTTTCTTCTCATATGATCTTAAGTCATTAGCCGTAAATTAGTAGACCAATACACACAAATGTTAATTAACTCTCTAACTAGTTATTAAATTGAAGAGACAATGAACCAACTGTGCTAGCTCAGTTGGCCACCGAGGTTTTCTTAAGGTGCTTTTGAGGAGGGATGTTTGACTAAGGGAGGTCTCAAGTTCGAGTAACACTCGAGACTTTTACCCCTTCAGGCGATAAAGGAGGAGCAGACGGGTTTCAAGGTCAACTGCTCAATTGAATATTATTGCTAAACCTGAACTATTAACAACTGACAAGTTGTTCAAATAATAATAATAATAATAATAATAATAATAAATAAATAAATAAATAAAATAAAAATTGAATAGACAATGGAACATTAACCTAACCTACACAAACAATTTCCTTTCCTATAAAAACCCTAACTCAAACACCAAAAAACAAGCATAAAACAACCAAACCATAAAACAAACCTTTGGTGCACAATAAACATGACCCACACTTTTTACTGCCTAATGCTCAACGCATTTCACTCTCCTCAACATTCATGTCTCTAAAACAAACACTATTTATAACATCTAAAAATTCCAAAGAATATTACAACTCCTTCTCTTCATAAATCCTATCTTTGTGGTCACAAACCCTTGTTCATATTCCCCCAATCTTTATCCAATTTTAACTCATACCCACTTCATGATTTCATCATATTAACAAAACCCATGTCTCAAAATCCCTTCTTTTTGTGTTTTTTTAATCATACCCACATGACCACTTTCAAGAATTAGAACAAAATAGCATTTGCAATCATACCCAGTTCATATTTTCATCAAATTAACAAAACCCATGTTTTGAATCATACCCTTATGACCAATTTCAAGAACTAGCTATGCAATCATCAAAAACAGCTTCAGTGACTATAGAAAGTAGTAATGCATTTAGTTTTGTTTCTAAGTTTAGTAACAAGTTGAGTTCAGATGGGTCATCTTCAGTTTTGGCTGGTTTTGCACAGAATGATAATAAAAAGACTATTGGTGAGTTTAGGGGTTATGGGAGAAAAAGGTGTTTAAAAACTGTGTGTGGGTTGAGTTCAGGGAGTAGTAGAACTGGTTCTAGTGTTCATAGTTTCTTTAACGAGTTTAATAAGTTTATTAGGTTTCATTGCGATAGGATTCCTCTAGGTTTCGCTTCGGTTAAGGGGAATTCTCCGAGTAGTAATGTTAGTGGATTGGGGGAGGGTGATAATGGTGATTGTGTGTTGGAAGATGGCAATGTGCCGTTAAGTGGTTTTGAGAATAATGGTAAGAAGAAAGTGCTGATTTTGATGAGTGATACAGGTGGTGGGCATCGTGCTTCGGCTGAAGCGATTAAGTGGGCGTTTAATGAGAAGTTTGGTGATGAATATGAGGTTAGTTTGCTTTATGTGCTTATTGCGTTTTTATATACTCTTCAGGGCGGTTGGGTGGGACTGCTTATTAATTGTTTGTGAGTGATATAAATTGTTTTAAATACGCAACTTTAAAGTGCTTATTTTGATGGGTGATTTCTGAATAAGCAAATAAACATATTTTAATAAGTAATCCTAACACCCTGATAATTGATTATATGTTGTGTGAATACGAGGTTGGTTTTCGTGAATAAGTCTCTTTGAAGAGGTTGTTTTGGATTTCTCATAAAAAGTGCTAATTGCGTTTTTATGTAATTGCTAGGTAGTTTTCAGGGGGGTTGGGATTGCCAGTGGAATTATTTATCTGATTATTTATGAGTGACTAAGTTATTCAAGTAAGCAACATGAAACTGCTTATTCAAAAACATTCATCTCAAAACAGCAATAAGCGGATGAACATTATTAGTAGGCTATCCCAAACACTCCCTAATTGGGTTTAATATGGATGGAACTTAATGGAACCTGTGTTGATAATTGGAATTGTGTGTTTTTAGGTGTTTGTGACTGATCTATGGACAGATCATACTCCATGGCCTTTTAATCAGTTGCCAAGAAGTTATAATTTTTTGGTTAAACATGGTTCTTTGTGGAGAATGACGTATTATGCTTCTGCTCCTCGTGTGGTGCACCAATCGAATTTTGCTGCCACTTCTACGTTTATAGCCAGGTAAAGATTCTAATCAAATCAATCACTTTTTGATGCTGTTTTGTAAAAAAGTATATAAAGTATCTGGATATCCTGCTATTATCTTTTTTTGGGTAACCATGGTTTCCGACCTTTTGGCCGACTAATCCGCAAGGTTTGAACCGACCGCCACGCAGACTCAAACCGAGTAAAGCCCTCTCTTTTCAGGAGGTTGGCGTGGCCACTTCAGGGTTGTTTGCACCTAGCAGAAATTGAACTTGAGACCTCACACATCTTAGAGTGATAGTCACAAGCGCTTTTGCCAATAGGCCACCCCTGGTTATCCTGCTATTGTCTGTGCACACTTTATTAAGCTCATAAGCGTCTATTTTTATATTTTCATGAAAATCAGTGGTAACTAAGAATTTGTCTCCCTTTATGTGTGTGTTTTGATTCTCAGTATCTAGGAACATATAGGGTGTTTGGATACGCGTTTGGATGGTGATTATGTGATATTGAATATTAATCGATAAAACATTGTGTAGTAGATGGTGTTTGGATGTGCTTCTACCACTTGACGTTGTAACCATTAGATATATACAAGAACAGAAGTAGGTTACCTAAACACTAGACAGTGCTTATTGTGCCTTGAGTAGCAAAAATCAGATAATCACTGTCAAAATGCTCATCCAAATGCTCTCTATCAAGTGCGTATGAGCTAAAATTGTTTTAAAAGCTTAAACTATAACCATATGCTATAAAAAGTCATATTGACAGAAGATGCCATAAAAACAATCCTGATAATCATTTTAACTAGTTTTTAAATTGATTGTGGTGACTAATCTACCCGTTATCAATATGCTGTCACAGGGAGGTTGCAAAAGGTCTAATGAAGTACCGACCAGATATTATCATCAGTGTCCATCCCCTAATGCAACATGTACCACTTCGTATATTGAGGTCAAAGGGTCTTTTAGACAAGATTGTATTTACTACAGTCATTACAGATTTAAGCACCTGCCATCCTACATGGTTTGTTTCGCTCTCCATACTAATTTACTTAACAGTTAACACATTGTTTTGAGTCACAAATTTGAGCCACTGGTTTGTTATTATATTATAGGTTTCATAAGCTTGTAACAAGATGCTATTGCCCTACGGAAGAAGTGGCGAAACGGGCTTTGAAAGCTGGCCTACAACCTTCTCAGATTAAAGTTTACGGCCTCCCTGTTCGACCGTCTTTTGTGAAGCCTGTTCGGCCCAAGGTTGACTTTTTTTCTCTTTCTTATTTATGAAAGGGGTGTTACATACAGGGTTATTTGCATAAAATACCAAGGACCTTTTGATTTTCAAACTTTGAGGTTTTTTAAGCGAACACCCTAGATATAGGTTACACTTTTGACCTTTCAGGTCAAACTTGATGATCTAATGTATCTATATAGGATGAATTGAGGAAGGAGCTTGGTATGGATGAGGATCTTCCTGCTGTGTTACTTATGGGTGGTGGGGAGGGAATGGGTCCCATTGAGGCTACGTGCAAGGCACTAGGGAAAGCATTATATGACGAAAATCTTGGTGAGCCAATCGGTCAGCTACTTGTGGTTTGTGGTCGCAACCAAAAGCTCGTTAATAAATTACAAGCAATTGAATGGAAGATTCCCGTTAAGGTATTCCATCATCATTATTGTAAATAAATTGGAATATTTTAGTAAATAAACCGCTAATCGCATGCAAATGAATTTAGCTTTAAACCCTTAAAATATCATTATGAACAAGATTTGGATTATTGTTTGTTATTGTAGATAAAATTGTTTTTTCTAATACAAAGTATTAACAAATTCAGGTGAAGGGGTTTGTTACTAAGATGGAAGAATGCATGGGCGCTTGTGATTGTATTATTACCAAGGTAAGTGTGTTCTTTTTGTTCAAGTCAAATTGTTAATCAAACCACCATTGCTCAGTGAAACCTTGTATTTCTTTTAGCACGGACGGAGTGCATTATATGTAGTTAGTTCTTGTTTTTATTCTTTCTACACAAACAAAATGATTCTTGCCAATTTTGAAGTTATGATATAAATTATTTGACTCTCAAAAGTCAACTGTCACATTATTAAATGTTGTCTTAGCTTATTATATATTTATTTTTGGTAGGCTGGTCCGGGGACCATTGCAGAAGCTATGATCCGAGGACTTCCAATAATTCTAAACGACTACATAGCCGGGCAGGTAATTATTATTAAAATTTTTAAATGATTTTCTTCCTTTATTTATTGGCTATTGCATACTAGAGTAGTAGAGTTGGCATGATGGGTGGGTCTGTCTGCTTGTAGGGTGGGTTGCATATATAGTGGCATATGTGATTTTCGTATCACAAGTAGATAATAAAAAAAATTTTGGGTCCAAATGGGCAGTTTGTAAGTGCGTGTTAAAACTGGACGGGCCGACCCTACTGGCACATTTATTTTGTTTCTTTTGTAATCTTACAGATAATTAGTGCGCTAAATATGTTATAATTTTTTTGAAATAATAATATAATATCTCGAAAAGAACAATATAGGAGGTTTTATCATTTATGTAGTATGAATACACTTTGTTCAACCTTTGGCCCTTTTGACCCATAACAGCCCTTTTGACCCATACAACCCATTTGACCGGCTACCATCTTAGCTAATTATTTATTTTGCACATTTGACCCGTTAGACAACAATGGGTCAAGATAGCCGCCAGTTGTACTTGGTTATAACTTTTATTTCTCGTTCTGCATGCAGGAAGTTGGGAATGTACCATATGTGGTTGAGAATGGATGTGGAAAATTTTCAAAGTCACCAAAAGAGATTGCAACAATTGTTAGTCAATGGTTTGGTCCAAAAGCACATGAACTCAATTACATGTCTCAAAACGCGTTGAGGCTAGCAAGGCCTGATTCTGTATTCAAAATCGTTCAAGATCTTCATGAGCTTGTCAAACAAAGAAGTTTAACAATGCAATATGCGACTGCAACTTAAGAATTTGGATGTCGGATTTACTTAGGTGAGATTGATTTTTAAAGCTACTACATGTATAACCAATACAATTTTGACTATTGTTCAAGCAAGTTAATACGCTTTAAAGGGATTTTTCCCACGAGAGGCATATGAGCAGTTGATGCACATCAAAGTGCACGTTTCTGAACAAATTCACATTGTATGATCATTACATGCAAGATTTGAGTAACTATCTCGTGGTATATAACATTTATTCGTTAAATAATTTTGAAGTAATATTGTTATTATTATTTTTTTGCTGATAAAATAATTGGTGTGACAGGAATTATGAATGTGTAAATTGTGTGATGATGAATTGGTACCAACATAATGTTTTTCACATTTTTTTTGTTTGTAAAGAAGAAAGAATACAATTTGACTTTGACTTTCTTAGTTCTACCCCCAAAAGAAACTAATAATATGTCATTCCAATTGTGTACACGTAAAAGAAAAATGATCATGTACTAGTCAAATACGTGTGACAATAACGTGTTCCTTTAAAATCAATAAGTCTTGAAAAAAAAAAAAAAAAAAAAAAAAAAAAAAAAAAAAAAAAAAAAAAAACGTCATCCAAATCATTTCTCACATTTCAATTGCCTTGCATATACGCCACATTTCTTGCACCAAAAATAAGTAATTTACATTTACACCGTAACTAGTTATAATACATGTGCACGCACAGGGTTTTTAAAATTTCATTTTCATTATTATTATCGATTAAGAAATGAATCACTCATCTTAACTACATTATAATACATTTAGGCTATTCCTAAAAAGGAAGTCTTAAAAAAATAAGACCAAAAATATTTCTTTAATTGAAAGGATTTCAAACTAACACACACATATGAATAGGAGTTAATTTACATTATGAATTTTAATCTCTTTAATTGTAGGAGCCACTAATATTTATGAACCTCATTAACTTGTAATAACCCATTTAATCAATGTGATATAACAACCCAATAAATAAATAAATAAATAAATAAATAAAAACGGCTATACTATAACTACCTTTTAAAGCATATTTCATATACATAAAGCCTACAAACTAACCCACAAACTAACACAGTTTCATCTCAGCTTCTAAACACACATTACACTATTAATAATTTAAATGTTCTACTTTCAAAAGACATATATCTACAACGTTTTAAAGTATTTGAGACAATACTAAATAAGGAAGATTTAAAATGAAAAACATTTGCTCGCCACAAACATAGTCTCCGGGTACCTGCCGCCGCATTGCGCGGGTACCCTTCTAGTATTTCAAATGGTTTTACTTTGTGGACTAAAAATAAAAATTGTTATAATCTACCTATTATTTTAGAAGAATGCTTTTTGATTAAAAATTATATTTTATTATTCAACCAAAAACCATATGATTATACTTGACTTGCATGAGATATTAGTGATATATGCTTTTAGTTTTGCAAACCCGTGCTATCAATATACGATGTGTTTTGTAATTGTAGTATTTTTTTACTTAGATTTTCGTTAAAATATGTAGCATATTTAGATAGCTTTGAAGATTGATTCATTTACTTGATTATAAATAACAATCATACCATGTTTACTAATGTACATTTTTGTTTATAAAATTGTATTTTCATAAGTTTATGATATTTAATTCTCATATTTGATTATAAAATTACCAAATTAATATAGAAGCTTACACTATAGCTTCTTTATTACATAAAGAGTAAGAAAAAAAATGTAATCGGTATAACTCAAATTTAATCTTACGTTTATATATAATGTATAAGAATAATTTTCTTTGAGACCGAACAATATAAGGAAATTATTATTGCTTGTATAGGTAAATTATAAATGCATGAAAAAAAAATGACAAAGATTACATTCGCCAGTCTTTTAGGATTGTTTGAATCCTTACCGACCTTTCACTTTAGTGCAACTTTCTTCGCAATTGGCCTAAATCATCTAAGGTGAAAGACACCCATATTTTAGACTGTTGGTTGACACCCATAGTGTTATCAATGACAGCAAACACCTGCTAAGTTTCATTAACTCATTCAAAGACACCTGCTAAGACACATCTTTGGTACATTAAAATACATTCATGTATTATCTAAATCAGCAACTCAACTTAATTATACATTCATACCTTGAGCAGGTGTAGAAAATCCTTCCACGACAATCAAGTGTTGATACTTAATCCTCCTCTAAAAAACGCACACAACAAATTGCATTACACTTTAGTGTGTGTGATAAGATCATAAAACTGCATAAACCACTAACATGTTGCATTATAGTGAGGATAACAACAAAGTTAGTCATAACATCAATTAAGAAAACTTCAGATTATAACTAAAGGGATGTTTGGATATGCTTATTAAAGGTGCTTATTGGCTTATTTAATTACCATAACACAATAAGTTTATGATAAAGCTATAAGCTTATTTGAGAAGCTTAGTAAAAAAAAAAAACCCTGAACTCACAAATAATTCTATCATAGCTTAGTGTGATTATAGTAAAAACACAAATATTAAGTGTAGAAGTTTTCAATAAAACATAAAAAAATTTACTGAAAGTTGGTGTGTATAACAAAAAAGTTAAACCATGAAAATGGTTACTAAAAACTATCAGCTAGATAAGGCATAAGCCAAAGTTCTGTTGATGTTTCTTTCGGATTCTATTCAGAAGCGAAAAGAGGTTAACACATAAATCATAAGTATAGAAGAACTATATAGTAACATTATCGCAGTATACTAACGTAATAACCTGATTAAAAACTATATATTTTTTGCTTAATAATTCTCATGAACATACTTTTAATTCCTTTACAACGGCTAACTATTACTTTTTTTTTTTTTTGTTGATTAAACATCACGTCAATGAATAAACAATAAGGTTAGGTTATCACCTACGTAGTTGTTTTTTTTTTTTTTTTTTTTTTTTTTTTTTTTTAATTTAATAGATGATTATTATCAAATAAGGATTGTGATGCGTGCATTTTTTTTTTAAATTTAAGGAAAACACCTTCTAAATTAAACAATGACTATCTAACTCATGTGTTTGTTTGTTTGTTTTTTTAATAATTAGCTTTGTATAACGTTTTTAACTGATAGACATGTTTAGGTTGAAGTTGATGTTGCTATTTAACTTTAACTATTGATATCATGCTGTACAATATGTGCGAGTTTAGTAGCACATAATGATCGTTGATGAAATATAAATTTGCTCCGTAAAGTTTTGAAAATGTTTGTATGAATATCCATATATAAATATTAAATAACAATTTCATGAGTCGTTGTTATAAGTAGAATCGCGTATATTTATTTTAATATCACAATAACTCGTTCTTACCATTTGATATTTATATTCCCGTTACTAATAATTTAGCCATATTTAATAGTGTACTTATAAATTAAACTTTTAAATAGAACAACATGAGTCCTTATTTAAAAAAAAAAAATATTCTAATGGATGAAAGTCTAAAACTAACATTAGTTTAAAAAATATTTAACGTACATTAAAACTAACTCCCATATTTACCAAATTTTGTAATTTTAATGGATGAAAGTCTAAAATAGTAATTTTGTCCCTTGGTAAGCACTAAAATGGTGGTATTCAAAATAAAGTGACTCTACTAATACTCATGTAATTTTAAACAAAGTTAATATTATAAAGTATTAGGGGTATAAAGTGTAAGGGGTTATTTGTCTTTTTTTCTAAAGTTATTAAAAAACATGGAAAATTATAATTTTACAATTAGCTCCATGTAATTTATTTAAAATTCAATCACTAAAGTTTTATTAATTACTTCCTCTTTTTGCCTTTCGAAAAAAAAAATTACTTCATCTTTTTTTAAGTTTTTGTTTTAATAAATTTGACACCTATATTTTTATTCATTTTTTTCCCAACCAAATTTCTCCACCAAATTTATTAAGTTTGACCAAAATCAATTTAATTTTGACTTTCTATTGACCAATCACGTCGCCCGATTTTGCTTATGTGGCAAAATCAAGCTCTCCTATTGGCCCAATTTTTTTTCCATTAAGAAGGGATTTGCAAAAACACTCCGAAATGATGTAATTCTTTTATTATATAAAAGATATGTTTCAGTTAAATGCTTTAGTTATTGAATTAAAAGAAAATATATATTTTTGTTGTATAACTATTCAGATAATTTTAAAACAAATAAAAATTTCAAAATAAATAAAATTTTCCAATATAGTTACAACAACTCCTAAATCAATAGTGCCATAAAGACTAGTCTTACTTGCCCTAGAGATTAGTTAATAGCTTCAAAAACCCGTAGGAAGTCATACAACGTAGCTCTCGACATACCTTAGATACTTAAGATTTTTCGACAAAAACTCAAGTTTAATCCACTATGTTACAAAAGAGAGTTACTAAGGGTCCTCGAGTAACCACCGTCAAAGTGACCTAATGACCGGACATTTTGATATTTTCACAAGAAGTCCTGATGCGTCCAATGGATTTTGGAGGCCCTGTGCGGTGATGATAAGTAGGCCCCCATGTTTGACGAATTTTAATGTAAAAAAAAAGAAAAAAAGAATGGTCGATTTTTTCATTCTCAAACATGCAATTGCCACTTGATATTTTTTTAATCTTGTATTTTGGTATTAAATAATATTGTTCCATAATAAACTTAACCAAAGACTTAAATTCATGCATATGTAACTTAATAATATTTAAAAAGGAGGCCCTATAAAATTGGTGACCCTGTGCAGCTGCCCCACTTGCACAAGCTGTTCACCGACATTGAAAAAGGTGTTCTTTGTTTGTTAGGAGGTTATGTGTCTGAATCTAATTCGTACATCTAAATCTTAAATCTATGGCGGAAAACTCTGAATTTGAATAAGATAACGTTGTTTGTTTTATTAAATGTCTAAATGTTTGTTTTAGTATCTCGGCTCCCCACTAATTTCTTGTAAAATCCTATTTGTTTTTCAATAAAGTGATGATTATAATAATAATAATAATAATAATAATAATAATAATAATAATAATAATAAATAAATAAAAATGGTTTATATATCATTAAAAGGTAGTAAGATACTTTTCCAAGTCTTGTTGGGTAAGAGGTTTAAACCTCTTATACTTAGTTCTCGAGTTATGTTTAGAGAGGAAAGGAAAGTAAATGGAAAGTTTTTTTTTTTTTTTTTTTTTTTTTTATTATTATTGTTTTTATATTTTTTATTATTTTATTTCTTTTAAGAGAGGAAAAAGAAGCGGAAAGGAAGATGAGAGGAAGTTTTGTTAAGAAAATATTTCTCTCATTTTTTGGTGGAAAGAGAAAGGAAAGGGAAAACATATGTTGTGTAAAGACTAATATATCATTTTTAAACACGTTATTTTCCTTTTCTTTCCACTCAAGAACATGGTTTATTATTAATTTTCCTTTCCTTTTCATCTATCTCAAGAACATATAAACTAACACTTCCTTTCCTTTTGAGAATTTTTTATTTTATTTTATTTTATTTTATTTTTATTATTTTTTTAAATAAACACTTTACCTCCATCTTTACCAAAATGAACCATCTAAAACCGTTTTACAAAAATCGACGAAAACGGCGGCAAACATGGGGTGAGCAAGCATTTGCTCTCCATGTTCTTTGTCTTGTAGCTGAAAACGGCAAGCTAACATTGGGCGAGTAAGCATTTGCTCTCCATATTCTTTTTCTTGTAGCGAAAAAGCCTTTGTCTTCTTTTGAACGGTGATCAAAAGGGGAGGGAGAGCAAATCTCAAATTCTCGAAGTGTCGTTTTTGGTAAACGTGTTTGAACGTGTTTATTTTTTGTAATTAAGTGTGAGAAATATCTTTTTGTGGTAATTGAGTTTTTTTATTTATTTTTTTTTATTTATTATTTTTTTTCAAAACTCGAGAACTGAGTGTTAATGCATCAGAAAAAAAAAAAACTCTTAATTGTCAAAAGTTCTTAATAGTTCAAAATTATAAGTAATTAAAAGGTATTAAGTGATTTTATTAAAAAAAAACAAACCCAACCAAAGTCTCATATTTAAAGATAACTAGATACTGTATATAATTGAAAGTGATTTAGAAAAAGTATGAACAATGATAATATACCCAGCTAAGTTACATATATCTGAGCAAAAATGCTCATTTCTTTATGAATTTATTGGATATGTTTGGTGAAATAAGTTGTAATTTATATTATAAGAAAGAAGCTAAAGCTTATATTTTTATAAAGTTGTTTGGCGAATTAGTTACACCTAAAACTTATTATTGTAAAATTAAATTTTAACCACTGTATTTTTAAAAGATGTTTAAGTAATTTGACTAACTATAAGCTTTCATAAGCCCGCTTCAACTGACTTGGGCTTATAGAGCCTTATAGCTTATAAAAGCTTTCATAAACATGTATAACAAACAAAACTTATTTTATAAGGTTAATGACATGTAATAGCTACATACTTTCCCATTTATGCCATTATCAGATATGAACCCAAAATAATACAACAATACCCATCCAATTTGAGAAATTGAGAGACTTTCTTAGGTTTCGGGAAGTTTATCCTAGTGGTTATACAGAGTTTGAGGTTAAGAAGCTGAATGAAGGGTATGGTGTAAACTTGGAAACCCATACATGTACATGTAGACAATGGGATTTGACAGGGATCCCTTGTGTCCATGCTGTAGCAGCCTAGGCAATGTTGTTGAAGGATCCTGCTGAAGGTGTAAGTGATTGGTATGGTAAAAGTGCATGGGTAAGGGCCTATAGTTCTTTCATTAAACATGTTGGTGGAAAGGCAATGTGGGATAAAACTAAACTTGTACCTCCACTGCCTCCTGGGAAGAGAAAAATGCCAGGCAGGCCTAAAGGTAAAAGGCAAAAGCATCCAAGTGAGGTAAATGAATCTAACTCTCAAAGGGTATCCAGATTAGGAAGAACTATGATTTGTAGCAACTCCTATCAGAGAGGGCATAATAAAAAAAGATGCATAAATGATATAGTTGATCCACCACCAAAGGAAGTAAGAAATAAAGGCAAGAAAAGAGGTGGTCAAGATGGTTTTGAGAGTGCAGCAAGTGCACTAAAGAGGATGAGAATGGATGCAGGTGCTAGTGGTAGTGGTGGTGGACAAAATGAAGTAATTACATGCTTTTTTTAATAATATTTTATAGTTTATAAGTGTATCATACAATTCACATATGAATCATGCAATGTTGTTAGGAACCTGCAAATGTACCTGCAAATGAAGATCATGCCACTGAACCAACCAATGAACCTGCAAATGAATGTGATGTGCCCATGGAAGAACCTGTACAAGAACCTGCAAATGGGGATTCTGTGCCTATGGAACAACCTGTACAAGAACATGCTAGTGAAGATCCTGTGGAAGAACATGTACAAATGGATCAACCTGCACAAGTACCTCAACCTCCACAAGAACCTGTTTTGAGAAGAAGTGTAAGAAGAAGAAGACCATCATAGAGGATTTTGTTGAACCAATGGAAAAAACCATTTCAATTTGATGCAGAAGGAACTGGTTCAACACAAGAGAGTTTGATATTAGTGATGAATGACAATATTATGTACTTTTATGGATTTATGTTTGATGTTTTTGAGACTAGTCAAATTAGGATTTTAGCACTTTTAATTTAGTGGTATTTGTATTATGGATTTATTGTGTATGCATCAAGACAGTAACTAGTGGAAATGGTCCACTAATTTTGTAGACTTCAAGACATAATGAAGTTAAAGTTGCTGTTATTTCCATAACTTTTGACCAACATGTCCATTACAACAACATGACCATTACAACATTTGATTGCATTTCACTAACTTAATTCATTTCAGCAGGTACATAATCAGAAACACCAACATGACCATTACAACCCTTTTATAGAACAAAACATTCTCTCTACACTCCTTGAATTCCTTTTCCATGTTCATCAATTTTGTCTTCAACAAGTGCATCTCATTCCCAATTTCTGCAATCTGTTTGTTCTCAAGTTCTAGTTGGTTTTGTTGCTTTTGTCTTCCAGCTTGTTACATCAAATTATACATCTCATATTTGTAGTAATCACTTGGTAATTCATCATCAACAAAGTAGTAAGCATTACATTGATTTCCAGACCACTGAAATTATCAAAAAGTCAAAATTAAAGGTCAAAATTCAAGCAAAAACAAAAGTCAAAATTAAACAAAAAACAAAATCAAATGTTAACAAAAAACGACTTACAGTTGGATTAAGGCAACAAAGAAATCGTCTTGCAGGGTGGGTCAAAGTTGTGGATTTTTGAAGAACCAAAGGCTATAGAGGTTTGCAGTTACATAAGTTGGGAAATTGGCCATAGTACTTATTTGAATAAGAAGAAGAAGACATGTTTTAATTTAGTGTTAGGGTTGGGTATGTGTTTGAATTTGGGGTTTAAAATGTTAGGGTCGTAGGTATTTCAATTTGGGGAATAAGACTTATAATCTGTGTTAGGAGGCTTAGGTGGCAATAATAGGTATAAAAAATGACGTGGAATTTACATCTCTCACGTGCCCTTTATTTTGTAGGTAAAAAAAGTGAATTTGCTAATACCAACACATAACTTATAATAGGTCAATTTGTTGTATTATTTTAGGTTCATATCTGATAATAACACAAATGAAAAAGTTTATATGTCATTAACCCTATTTTATAAGCTAGTTTATTTTAAAAAGTCAAACGGTCAAACCACGTGTAAAAAAGAAAAGTCGTAGTGTAATACTACCAAACAAGCCCCCTTTGTATGAAGTGAAAATGACGGTGGGGTAGAAGAAAAAAAGCCACAATAAAAGAAAACAAAACATCATCTACGAACAAACAAACAAGATTTAAAAACAACACATTTCAATGATTTCAACTAGTTGTTCTTCTTGTAACCCTTCACCATTTCCACCTAAATTGTTGATTAATCACCAGGGCCGTTTAAATCTAATCAAGAAAACGGCTAACTGTCTTGTTGTTGTAAAAGCTTCAATGGTGGATTCATCTTTTGAAAATTCTTCTTCTTCAAATAATAACAATGGTTTCCTTAAACGTATGGAGCAAGCTTGGTTAATCTCTCAGGTACTATTCATCTTCTGCTTATTTGGATAAGCAGTTTTAGTGGGTGTTTGGTTAAGCTGATTATCAAAGATTATTTCTCAAGGGATTAGCGTAAACCCCTTTTATGCTATATATGCAATAAGCCCTTTTATGCTTATTTCTTAAGGGATTAGTACAAGGAAATTGCTTACTTATAAAAATGCATCTTAGATAATCAGAATGCCTAAAAAACAATTATTCCATTCTCGTGCAATGCGCTTTTTTATTGCTGGCTATGAATGTAATCTAGGATTTTGATGTTTTTTATGGTACTGCAAACTTGATCCAGTTGTTACAAATAGAGAAAACCGTTGATTTTAGACTCTATGGTTTTGTTTATTTTACTAAATGCTATGATCCCTTAGGTAGCGTTTAGTTGTAGAAAAGTTTTCTTGTTTTTCGGTTTCTAGATTCCTTGAGAAGGGAATGGTTAGAGAAGAGCTGAGAATTTTGAAAACCCGTTTAGATGAGGATGGAAGGTGTAGATGTTACCAATGGTGATTAGGGTGAGAATGAGATACTTGAATGGTAGATTGGGAAATCCTATTCTTTTTTTTTGTTAGAGAGAAAAAAGTGCAGAAGGGTAGATTGGGTTTTCATTTTTCTAGTTAAAATTTGGAAAGTGAGAATTTCACTAGAAAATTGTTGGAAAAAGTGTGACTAAACGGTTTTCAGTTTTTCCATTTAAAAAAATGGGATGGTTTTCACCAACTGAACACACCCTTAGTTATCTTCCCAGTTTTCTGTGTAATAATGGTGCAATGCTACAAAAAGTTAACTGAAAGCGATGCTAGCTCAATAACGTTTGGTAGTATGTTGGCTAGGATCTATTACTCGTATTAACATGGTTATCATTTTGAAATGGGCAAACGAGTAAACGGAGATGGATCTTTCATGCTACCAGTGAAGAGTCCAGCCTTTTTGGCTCTGATGTAAGCTGACCGGTATTCATGTGGTCGCTTCCGGACTTTTCCCTGGCCTTCCCAAGATGTTCACACAACGAGGTTTGAATCTGGGTCTCATGGGTCTCATCTGAGACCTTCATGCCACCTTACCGCTATGCTACCTTTAGATGGTTGGTTGTCATTTCTAAATATAATGGCTAGATCTTTAACTATAAGAGTATAAGTTCATAATGACAAAGTCGGTTACCTGAATCTTAGCTATGTCTAAATAAAATCTTAGGGATGCTAGCATTGGATACACTTAGCATTCCGTGTTAAATTCCGATCGACATTTTAGATTCCAGAATATGAATCTTTAGGAAAACTAATGGTCTGGGAGGTAGCAGCAGACATACATCATATTTCATGTTAGGAGATAGATTGAATCAACAACAACAACAACAACATGCCCAATCCCGCAAGAGCGAGGTATGGGGGAGGTAGAAGTGTAGACAGATCCTACCCCTACCCCAGGCAAAGCCTAGGAGTAGAGAGACTGCTTCCAGGGAGACCTCCGGCACGTGCACATGTGTGAGTGATAAAGAAACCCAAAGTGCAAGGAGCAAAAGAGCAACAAGACAAACAAAGCACAGAGAACCAAACAAAGAACAAGGAGCAAAGCAAGTAAAGCAAGCAAACAAAGCATAGAGGAACGCAAGAGAAACAAGGAACGAAAAGGCAAAACAAACACAAGCAAGAACGCAAAGGCAAAACAAACACAAGCTAGCAGGCAGCAGGCAAGAAGACAACACAAAGAACAAGCAAAGCAAAGCAAGGGGCAAAAGCAAAGGCAAAGCAAAGGGCAAAAACTAAGGCAAGGGGGCTAAAGCAAAGGCCAAGGGGGAAAAAGCTAAGGCAAAGGGAAAAGAGACACCACTAGCCTACTAAAAACCTAAAAGGGGACAAGCAAAGAGACCAAAACGCCTAAAGTGCAAAAGGGCCTACCAAACCTAAAACGCAAAAGGGCAAGGCAAAGACAACCTACCACACGACCTAAACTACCCGCAAGTTCTAATCCTAGCTCTCCACTCGTTCCTATCTGAGATCATGTCCTCGGACAAGAGAAGCTCCTTCATGTCTAGCCTAAGTCTATCCTCCCACCTGAGCTTAGGTCTTCCCCTCCTTCTCAAACCGTCGACCCTCAGCTCTTCGACTCTCCTTACTGGCGCCGTCTGTGGCCTTCTCCTGACATGACCGAACCACCTCAACCTTCCTTCTCGCATCTTTGAGATTATAGTTTCAACTTCAAGTTCTGCTCTGAAAACTCCGTTCGGTATCATGTCAAGCATAGTCTTCCCACAAATCCACCTTAGCATTCTCAGTTCTGCCACTTCCACTTTGTTAGCTTGGGCTTTCGTGATAGGCCAACACTCTGACCCGTACAAGATAGCTGGTCTGATCGCCACCCTATAAAATTTTCCCTTAAGCTTAAGGGGGACTTTCTTATCACAGAGCACACCTGACGACGCCCTCCATTTCGCCCATCCTGCTCTAATACGGTGGGTAACGTCATCGTCAATCCTTCCTGATTTGTGTATCATCGCACCTAAATATCTAAAAAACTCCTTAGGTTGAAGAATCTGGTTGCCGATACGAACTTCCTCCTCATTGTGGCCGATCTCGTTGCTACCGAAATCACATCTCATGTATTCAGTCTTCTCTCTGCTTACCCGAAGACCACTGTCTTCCAATGCCTCTCGCCAGTGCTCCAGTCTGTAGTTTAGCCCTTCGGCCGATTCTGCTACCAACACAATATCGTCAGCGAAAATCATGCTCCAAGGAATGCCCTCTTGTATCCCTCTAGTTATCTCATCGAGAATCAGGGCGAAGAGGTACGGACTAATGGCTGATCCTTGGTGAAGTCCAACTTCCACCGGGAAAAACTCAGTGCACCCCACCGTGCACCGTACGCGGGTCTTCGCCCCCTCGTACATATCCCTAATGATTCTTAAGTATCTCCTTGGGGTTCCTTTTTCTATTAGAGTCCTCCAAATCAACTCTCGTGGGACACTATCGTATGCCTTTTCTAGGTCCAGGAAAGCCATATGCAAATCTCTCTGTCTTTCTCTATACTTCTCCATAAGACTTCTGAGGAGGTGGATAGCCTCGACCGAGGACCTCCCTGGCATAAATCCGAATTGGTTCTCTGACACCCTTGTCTCCCTTCTTAACCTCCTCTCAATAACTCTCTCCCAGAGCTTCATGGTGTGACCAAGTAGCTTAATACCCCTATAGTTGCTACACACTTGCGCGTCTCCCTTGTTCTTGAAGATGGGGATTACTTCGCTGAGTCTCCATTCTTCTGGCATCTTGGCGCTAGAGAAGATCTTGTTGAAAAGGCAGGTCAACCAATTCACCCCTTCATCTCCTAGGCTCCTCCAAGCTTCTATGGGTATTTGGTCCGGGCCTACAGCTTTGTTTCTACCCATCTTCTGTAATGCAACCTTCACTTCTTCTTGGCTGATCCTCGAGTAGTAGCATTCTGGTGACACATGCTGGCTAGGGTTCTCTCCTTCCCCCCTTCCATCGGTGTTCCCCTCGTTAAAGAGAGGAAAAATACTCTCCCCATCTCTTTCTAATACCTTCTTCACTCACTATGGTACATCCTCCTTCATCTTTGATGTATTTAATGTTTCCTAAATCTCTTCTTCTTTTCTCACGGGCTTTAGCAATTCTGAAGATATCGTTTGCTCCCTCTTTGGAGTCCAATTTCTTATACAAATCTTCGTACGCCTTGTCTTTGCCTCTGCTACCGCCTTTTTTGCTTCCCTTTTAGCCACTTTATACCTCTCTTCCGCAGCTGCCCTATCCGCTTGGTGGCTCTCTCTACTCAAAAGAAACTCTTTGAACCGAGCCTGTTTCTCTGCAACTTTGATCTGTACCTCCTCTCTGAACCACCAAGATTCCCTGCGTGTTGACTGGGTTCTCACTGACCCACTAGTCACGCCTAGGGAAAGCTTTGCTACGTCTCTGATGGTGCCAGCAAGGGTGTTCCACATCTGATCCGCATCCCTAGTAGTCAAGTTCTCTGCCCGAGCCGAAAGACCCTCTGAGACTTTCGCTCTAAACGCCTCCACCGCATCTCCGCTAAGATTCTTCCACAAAATCCTTGGCATCCCTGTCGCCTCTCTCCTGTGTCGACTCCTCTGGAAAAGAGTATCCAAGGCAACCAATCTGTGTTGGGATGCGCATGTCTCGCCAGGGAAAACCCTGCAGTCCTTACATGCCCTAAGGTCATCTCTGCGCACCAACAGATAATCAATCTGGGTGCTATGACCCCCGCTCTGGAAGGTAATTAAGTGGACGTCTCTCTTCTTGAAGAAAGAGTTTGCAACCACTAAGTTGTGAGCAGTAGCAAATTCTAGTATCGAGCATCCTTCATCATTCCTACCTCCATACCCGAATCCTCCATGAACCCCCGCGTATCCATCTGCAGAAGCTCCTATATGACCGTTCAAGTCACCACCTATAAACAATCGTTGGTCTGCCGGGCACTCCCTCACGAGCTCGTCGAGGGAATCCCAGAAACTCCTCTTCTCTACGTCACTGCGACCCACCTGCGGTGCGTAAGCGCTGATCACGTTAACGGTTTCTCCATCAATAACCAAAGTAATCTTCATGGTTCTATCGTCCTTCCTGGTCACTTGCACTACATTATCCTTAAGATCCGCCGCTATAATGACTCCAACTCCGTTTCTAGCTGACCTAGAGCCCGAGTACCAAAGCTTGTAGCCGTTTCCCTCCCTCGAGCTAGACCCCTTCCATTTAGTCTCTTGAAAACACGCTATATCAACCTTATGTCTCCCCAAGACGTCAGCAAGCTCAAAGAGCTTACCGGTCAAAGACCCTACGTTCCAGCTGCCCACTCTGATCCTACGCGAACCCGCTACTCTACCAACACCCCTAAGCACCCTAGACCCGCCTACCCCTACGCCTACCCCTACCCCACCCGCTCCGGCAAGACATGACCTCAGGTGACCATCACCAACTACAGCGTCTATCCTACCCTCCGGAAAACACACACACGGCAAAAGCACAGGAGCAAAAAAAAGGGGAGCAGCAAAAGAAAGGACAAAACAGACTAAAAAAGCACACAAAAAGGGGACACAAACGCGCACCAGTAAGTAAAAGAGAACCAAGACTGCTATTAAATGAAAAAGATAGCTAAATAAATAGATAAATAAATAAAGTTAAAGTTATAAAGTTTAAGAAAATGTACTCTACTGCTGCCGGAAGGAAAATCCGGACAGCAGTGGCGGTTGCAGCGGTGGCCGACGGCGGCAGGAGGCGGCCGGCGGCGAACAAGACCAACAGCTCAGTCACAGCGTGGTGTGGGGAGTCTTCCCTCGCCGGAATAAGAAAGATAATCAGGCAACTAACCTGGATATCAAAACGTCAGACACTGTAGCACAAGCACAAATAGGTCAGCCAAACAAAAGAGGAATAAGGAAGATAATATAGCAAACTCCCTGGTCGTCGGAAAAAAAAAAAAAAAAAAAAATTCCGGTGGTCGGAAAGTGGTCGCCGGCGGCTCCGGCAACGACAATGTCTGGGTCAACCTCGGAAAAAGGTGGGGAACCACTACACGCGGGCGGTTGAAGTCCTAGCAGTCGGGAGTTGGCTGGAGAGACGCCGGAAAAAAAACAAGAATTCCACCACAAAGTGGTGGCGCGTGGGGGCGCGTGAAAACACCGGCGGATGTCCGGTTTGTGAGGTTTTGTTCCAGGTAGCTTGGTGTTGGTGATGGTGTTGTTTAATTTAATTAATTGAATGAATTGAATTGAAGATGAAGGTGATGGTATTGAAAGGTTAGAGAGAGAAAAGAAAGTAGGGAGCAGTAGTTACTAATGGTAAAATAGGAGATAGATTGAATGATGGATGCAATTGAGGAAACACTTATAACGTGATCTAAACACTGTAACCAAGTCGTGAAAGTTAAAACTGTAATGTCCAATTCTTTGAGTTACTTAAAAAGCTCAACCAAAAGATGCGTTTTTCACTTTTTCCATATGAAAAGATTGATACTTTTGTTGTTTTTCCGTGACCCTTTAGTTATCTCATGATTTTTTCATATGTGTCGTGCATATCCTTTCAATAAGTCGGTTTCATATTCACAAAGATCCATCACACACTTTTAAAATCGTGTCTCAGAAGGCATTTTTAGCCTTAATATCTATGGTTATATAGAGTTAAGCAACTCTGTTGCTTTGTTGACTTTATGTATATTATTGGCACCACAGCTTTCTAAGTTTTTTTTCTGCTGATGGTTATTGTTGCAGCAACCAAGGCCAGTTGCTTGTTCTTCTTGTGAATCCAGTGGGCATGTCGAGTGCAAATGGTGTGGTGGCACAGGGTTTTTCATTCTTGGTGATAACATGCTATGTGAAGTACCTTCCAGAAATTCCAGCTGCGTCATTTGTGCTGGAAAGGTGAACTATTTTTTTTTTCAAGTCTTACAGTTACTTTTAAGCATTTGGAGACCTTTAGTACTACATTTTTTGACGTTGTAATTACCTTGTTTTTTCAACTTAAGCACTTACCTTCTCCAGTTGAGGCGTTAGAATTGGCAGCTGGTTAAAGGGTCAAAACAGGTTCGAGTCAGTTTGACCTGTAACACCTTTGGTATAGAAAATTTGGATTCCAATAGTGATTAGCGTGTCAAATATGACCGTAAAAGTTATAAATTTTTTAATTATAGTATTTTTTTTAAATGATCTATTAGGAGGTTTTGTGCATAAGTGTATACTTTTCCACTTTCGGCCGATCTTTTCAGATGATTTTATTGACTTTACCCTTTTGACATAACATCTATTTGTGGATGCTGCTAATGCCGTTACCTAGATAATGGTAAAATGAAATAGAATTTAGTGAACAGATCATTGCATATTTTTTCCTAATATCAGTACCCTGTATTGACCATTTTTTTTCCCTTTGCTAAATATTTCTGATTCTTTAGACGGGTAGAATGATACTTTTAAATAGGGGTGGTGGATCCAGCGGGTTCGGGTAACGGTCCAAATGGGCACGACCTTGGCACGGGTCAAACGGGCAAATTTAAATTTCGGGTCAAACGGGCTCGGGTCAAAACGGGCACGGATCAAGTGGGTCATATTTAAAACAAAAAACAATAAATGTTAAAAAAACTTTATTCCCGAAACCAAACATCCCTATGGTTTACCTACATGTATTTACTGTCTTTAACTTGCGTAGAAAAACCCACTCCAACCTACACAAATAATTATGAGATCATGCTAACTGTGTTCATTCAAAATTAAAAAAAAAAAAAAAAGTAATCATATAGTTACTAGTATTCTATTACTTAGATTGACGCAAACAAAAAATAACTAACAGTAATGGTAAGTTATTTCATTAAAAAAATTTTAGGAACGTACCGTTGCAAAAGAAATCAACATCTAGTCACTTGCAGAACTAGTAAAAATAAATTATTATATATACTAAAAATGATTTGGTTAGGAATAACGATTACTGTTCCTAAGAAGTTTACAAAAATGGTCCCTCAGGTTAGCTGTAAATGGCCGAGTTAGTCCCTCATTAACGATCTTTTGCAAATTTAGTCCTTAATAACAATTTTTTTTTTACGATCGTTTTATTCTGAGTTTAAATTAAACACAACATTCCCGCAGCAACGCGCGGGTGCCCCCGCTCGTTTAATATTAAAAATGATATAAAAGAAAAAAGAATCATAAGTAAATTATAATAATAGCACCACAATATTTTAAAGTTGAAACTAGTTTGGTTAACATCATAACCAAGTTGTTAGTTCATAATACAAGATTGCTGATAAGGGTGTATGATTGTATCAGGGAGCAACTTGCTGTAGTGATTGTAAAGGTACTGGATTTCGTGCAAAATGGTTGGAACAGCCACCCATCCAGTCGTAATCGTGCTTCATGTAAGTTGTCAAATGTAACACCAGCCTGTCACACATGTTACTTTGTACATGTATTCGTTTAAACATTTTCTTGATTTCATTATACTAGCAGTTAGCAAGCACTAGCCCGGCCTCTTACAGTGTGTTGGGTAATAGCTCTGTATATTTCCCTATTGACATATTGATATCGATTAAATATAGATTCTTTATGTTCATATACACGGATACACCTACTCTTTCCGTTTATAGTTATTTTCTCGTTTGCATTATTAGAGGCGGTCACTGAGGACTTGGAAGCATCATTTTTTGCATTATTTCCTGTTTTTATTTTTTCTAAACCTTACCATGTTCAATAGTTGAATTCCTTGTTTTTAGCCTATATGGCGATATATATTTATTTTATGAGGCATTCAAAAATTGTTAGAATAAAACGTCCACCACAATCAATTGAATATTTATGTAAGCTGCAGAGAGCTATAACATTAGGTAATAGGTATTGAAACCAGATTTAGCACACTAATCGAATCATTACACATCTATTACAAATTCACCAGATAGCATCATTCATGGTAAATCACTTATCTCCACTTGAATAAAGTCCTACATGCAACTTTCATTCCTCAAGCGTCAGATATTGCAATTAAGTTCCTAATTTTCTTAGCTAATATCCGAACCCTTACTAATGCTAATTAACATCACGGCTGAGTATGTAGATTTCAAATCATCATGAAAAGAACTTTAACTTGGAAAAAAGAACATACAAACTAGACTTCAAATCAAAATCGAACTCAATTACAAGGCAGAAAAGAAACTGAGAAAGGTCCATATGCACGAGCCAACAGTCTCACACATTCTTTATCTTCATATCCAGCTGTCGACAACAATTCCTTCAAGTAGTTCATCTCTACCGGTGACAACAATGGTTGACGATCATCCGCCGCCCAGCCTTTAGGTAGTTCACGAAAATTTAGAACACAACGCTTATTAGGCAAAGGCCAGGGTTTTTTTGTTATCCTTAATCAGTGAGCGAAAAAATGGACTAGGTGGCGGTGGAGAAGGACACGAGAATCCTTGAGGAAGAGGTACCCAGACTTTATAACGACGTGCTACCAAGACTTCGCAACAAAGGGGACAAGTTTTATTTCTTGGAAACCATGTCCTGATGCATTCTTTATGGAAGATGTGGTGGCACTTTGGAAGTTGAATGAGCTCTCGACACACAAATTCGTCTAAGCAGATCGAGCAAGTGGTGTCTGGTAGGGTTTTGAGATAGTATGGCTTGGGGATTATAAGTTTATTCTTGTTAATTAGGGATGTTGGAAAAGATTATAAGATGTTTAATTAAATCATCAGATTAGTGTTATATATATATATATATATATATATATATATATATATATATATATATATATATATATATATATATATATATATATATAGTGAGACTTTCTTACGAGAACCATTTTATCTGCGAGAACTGAGAGAACCACAAAAAACATACATGCATGCCTTTTAAAATAAAATAAAAATAAATGCAAATCATCAATAATCGTAAGTATCCACCTATGTTCTTCAATATCATCATGAACTCATCTTCCTTTTTCACAAAAATCTTACACAAGGCCGTAATATTTTCGTTGCACGCCTTATAAGAACATACATGCGCACCTTCAAAGAAAAAATGTTGTATTTCTAATTTCTTATCAAATTCTTTAGAACAACTATGTTTTTTTTAAAAACACATATGTTGTTTTTAGAACATATGTGCAAAAATACAATTATTGAAGGCGTGCATGTATGTTTTTGGTGGTTCTCTCAGTTCTCGCAGATAAAATGGTTCTCGCAAGAAATATATATATATATATATATATATATATATATATATATATATATATATATATATATATATATATATATATATATATATATATATATATATATATATAGGGAAGGGATCAGGTGCATTTTTCCTTTTTAGTGCGGATGGTACGGATGAATGTGGACCACATGATCATCAGTCCATCTCAGATTCTGATAAAAAAAACGCGGTGGCAATATCGTAAATATCTCGTCTTTTTTCAAAAAACGTTACTATCGTATTAGCTTTTTTTCTGAAAAAAATTCAAAAAAATATGAAAAAATTAAAAAAATAAAGAGGACAACAAATAATTAAGAATCGCTGAAAAAAATTAAAAAAAAAAAATCATTTTCATCGTTAAAGGTATTGTGATATTAGCGTATGATTTTGACTTTTTTACAAAAGTCAAAATCAGATTCTGAAAACTTTTTTTTTAATAAAAAATTTAATATCACAATAACTTTTTTAATATCGTAAAAACTTTTTCTTAATAAAAATTGTTAATATCGCCGTAACTATCATGCTTTCTTAATATCAAAGTTAATTTTTTTTAATATCACTTTAACTTTTTCTTAATATCGTAATATCACAGTTCATTTTTACATGTAAAAAAGTTAATATCACGGTACCACTCATAATATTTCTCCATCAGATTCTGATATCATATAAACTTTTTACTATCGTAATAAAAAAAGTCAAGATCAAATTCTGATATCACATAAACTTTTTTACTATCGTAATAAAAAAAGTCAAAATCAGATTCATAATATTGTTAATATCACGGTAGAACTCATAATATGGTTAATATCACGGTAGCACTCATAATAAAAAAAACAAAAAGTTCTCAGAAAAATCTGAAAAAATAAAAAAATGAAAGAAGATAACAATATTAAAGATCGCTCAAAAGGAAAAAAATTAAAAAAATCGTTTGAATGGTGATTTGGTACCGTGATAGTTGCGTAGATCTTGACTTTTTTACAAAAAGTCAAGATCAGATTTGGATTGGACGACGTAGATCTATCCTGGTCGACTTTGGATTACCCTTAAGAGGATGTTTGGTACAGTGGAATGGAAACAAGAGAAAGAGAATCGAGGCCTTTTCCTTTGTTTGTTTATGCAAGGAAAAGAAATAGAGAATAAAAATAGCATTCCCTTTTGGCTTTTTCATTCTTCAAAAAAAGTAAAGAATTGATGGAATTGATAAATTAGACGGAACCCATTCATGGTAGCATTCTAAAAGAGAATCAATATTATTAGAAAAAAAGCGGGGTATGTGAGGCAAAGTCATGTGCTACGCACATGCTATCTTATTTGACATTTGAGGAAAATCACATAAACCCTATTAACAATTTCTCTCTGACGAATGGTGACGGCATAACCATCTCTCCTACTTGCTCTTATTTACTTAAGTCTTGGCTTTGTACAGCTTGATGTTCATATCAACATATGCACCTCTGTTCAACCTCAAAACCCACAACATATGAACACACATATCCTGAGGTTTTAATTTATTATAGGTTAGTAGTATTACCAGTAGATATGCATATTATATTCGGAGTATTATGGAACAATTCCAGTTCGTGGTTTCTTGTTTTTTTAACTATATGCAGTAACATTTTTCTTAAAAACTCTACAAAAGTGAAATTTTCTGAACATAAAGTTACAACATATGAACTTAATAAAAATTGTGTAATATAAACTTATACGATGGTTAGAGATTTGATACAGGTACATCTAGCAATAATTAATGGTTGAGAATTAGAAATTTTGAGTAATATCAACATTTTCATTGCACTATATTTACGGTAGCAAACAAGAGAATCAAAAATCATGTACAGGTTTTTGCTCGATTCTATGTTTGTACCAAACAATGGAATATATTTTCTTTCTCTTGAGTTATTCCTTTTCCATTCTAAATTGCAATTCCATTCTACGCGATTCAATCGTACCAAACACCCCCTAAGACTTAGGATCAAATGAGAAATTTAATTAAGACGAGAAGAATGAGAAAAAACCACAATCACAAATTTGACTACCTTTATAACAATTATCTCTTAATGTCATGAATGTACGAACTTTGTGGCGGCGGCAGAAGAAAAAAAAAAAAAAATTGGAGTAACTAAAATCAGATTTAGTCGGTTAAAAAAGTACAATAATATTTGTAGTTTTACATTCCTTCGATTTTTTTTTTCATTGTTGTAAAAGACTTACCAATAAATATAACACAATCAACTACACAAACCAAAAATTGGATTAAGCTGATCAGAAGCCAAATTGGGATATCACATTATGCGAGACTCTAGGAGAGAAAGATCAATTGTTAAACACAAAGGGAATTTCATGGTTTATCAATCCAAATTAAATGATTTTTCCTAAACCTACAAGAGATCGAATTAAATGAGGAGAGTTTGATGTTGTTAAGGATCAGTTTCTTAGAAGGCCGTTTTAGTGAGAAACATCATCTCTCATTCCTAAATCTCCATAGATACAAAAGAGTTCTTTGAATAACAACATCAAAGGGGGATTTTAGGGTAACCGATATGTTGACACTACAGCTAACTTGATGGCATCCGAACGGGAGGAGATTGTGACACTATTGATCTTCCACCAAACGAGAACCTTGGACCAAGTGTCTTTAGCGATCTATATATGCTCAGTAAAATCAATTTTCCATTGTAAGCATGCAGTTTACTGGTCAATGAGGGCTTTGAGAATATATGTCATGAGTTCATTCTAAATTACTGACTAATTAAAGGTCACTTAAACATGTGCTCTTTGCCTAGACTTAGAGTCCTCGGGGAAGGGTCAGTTGGCACTAGAACGGGATGCACGGCTTTAGGGTTAATTAATTCTCGCCGATTGAAACCTTTTGAGAACTTCTATATATGCTATGGAGTTAATCAACATTGCATTCTTAAATAGTTTTAGATTGTGTACTAATCATGGAGAGATGGTTTTTAGTCACGTCAATTAAGTAGGTCGAGAGATCAAGAAGCAATCATGATGGCATATATCTAAAACATCTGGATTCAACACCAATCTTTTGGCAACTTTACTTTCTCATCCATTTCTAAATAACATCATGATTTGATCAACACCTAATTATTTTGTCAACTCGTCGAAGGACTACAAAATCAACTACAAATCCAAAGAAGAAAATTAACTCATAATATCATCCATAATCAACCAGTGTATATGTTGTTTCCAGTTAAGTGATTATAATTTAAAAATAAGTTAAATCACTTACCATGTAAACAAATGTGGTGTTTAAACACTTTAAAGCAATAACATAGTATAATTTTCAACGTTTAAAATTCTTATTTATTTGAATGAATCAAAGAATTTGACAAGGATTGTTTGCGGAATACCAATCTTAGTTACATGACAATTGTGGTGATCTCCTCTATGACGTAAACACAAAACTCTAGTTTTGGTTTAATAAAGAACTTAACTTACTCGCTAAAAGTTCAGCGGTCAAAGTTCTATTCGAGGAGTAAATGCTCTTGAATGCGTATCACATTAATTGCAAGAGAATGATTTACTCCATGACAAACATTCCCTTTTATAAAAGCGAATTAGGGCTATAAAAAGGTTCCTACTTTACACGTGTTAAACATCTAATGGGTAGTTGAGATTACACTAAATGCAACCAAACCAGGTACTGTTAGCCCGTATTAGCTATGTATATTTGTATCGGGCTCAAGCCTGTTTCTAAAATTCTCTATGTATGTACGATGTTATTTTGGAATGGATATCAAACACGTTATACCTTTACATGGTATCAGCCAAACATTATACGATCCATAAACTCTAATACAGCCGCTTCACAACCTAATCTCAACCAAAGATTCAACTTTGTTCTTGTGTGTTGGTGATTTGTGCTTAGGTCACAAATCCACATGTTGTCATTATATTATTGTGTTCGTGCTTAGGTCACGATACGTTGTTTTATTGTGTTGTGTTGGTAATTCTTGCTTGGTCATTGAATCCACACATCACTGTTACATTCTGGTGCATGTTATATAACCCCTTCCTACAGTAACTTCTCCTAAACCATGACTGGTTCGGATGTACCCCCAACTCTTCTCTCAGATAAGCTATCCTTGGTCACTCATTATCATCTCAATGCACGGTTCCGGTTAAACTCGATCTCGAAAATTGGAACTATGCTTCTTGGGTCTACTTTTTCGAACAACTTTGCAATGGCTATGACGTTTCTAAGTAGATTCATGGAAGCACGGATGCTACCTCTACGAGTGCCCCTTCCTCTCACTCCTGAAGAACGTAAGGTGGATAACATTATTCTTTCATGGCTCTTCACCACTCTCTCGGATGATCTTCAAGCTCGGTTGGTTATGGAACAACCTCGATCTGCCAAAGAAGCATGGGATCTCCTTACCGAGATAGTTCAAGACAATAAACGATCTCGTACAATTGCATTGAAGGCGGAGCTCCGATCCCTTAAACTTGGTACTTTAAGCATCGATGCATATTTTCGGAAAATCGAGTCAATTGCTACGATTCTTACAAGCCTTGGATCCCCCGTTAGTAGTGAAGATGTGGTGACATTCACTCTTGAAGGCTTGCCGGAGAAGTATGATAGTGTTTGTGGCATCATGCACCATCGGGACACCTTTCCCGATCTTAAAACCGCCCGTTCAATGCTTACCACGGAAGAGATGCGCCTCAAGTCCAAATCTCATTCTCTACCCGTGGACTCCTCCTCTTCTTGACCTATGGTACTTATGGCAGATACATGTAACTCTCGTTCTAGTGCAGAGGCTGAGTATCGTGGTGTTGCCAATGTTGTTACTGAAACTTGTTGGTTAAGAAATTTACTTCGTGACCTACATACACTTTTGTCTTCCGCTACGCTTGTATACTGTGATAATATTAGTGCTGTTTATTTATCTTGTAATCCGGTTCAGCATCAACATACGAAGCACATTGAGATTGATATACATTTTGTTTGAGACTTGGTTGCTGCTGGTCAGGTTCGGGTATTCCATGTTCCTTCCCGCTATCAGTATGCGGACATTTTCACTAAAGGCTTGCCATCGGCACTGTTTGAAGAGTTTTGATGCAGTCTGAACGTTCGGCGTCCTCCCGCTTCGACTGCGGGGGAGTGTTAGCCCGTATTAGCTATGTGTATTTGTATCGGGTTCAAGCCCATTTCTAGAATTCTCTATGTAACATTATATATTGTACGATGTTATTTTGGAATGGATATCAAACACGTTATACCTTTACACGTATACAAGGTAAAGTCTTTTTTAGGGACATACACTGTTTGTACTTTCTTACCAACTTTGGAAGATAGCCATTTCCAAGAAGATTTGCTTTATACTTTTGTATAAATTAAATCTTGTTCCTGCCTTTAACCTTATAGAAACGTGAGAATCTTTGCTCAGTTTCTTTTGGATGAGATGAAATATCGTTCAGTGAGGCATTGTCGTCCTCACTGAACTGAACTTCTTCTTATTTGTATCTTGTGCTTCAGTCGCCGAATGGTCGCTGAACAGCCTCAACTCTGAAGTGAATACTTTTTGGTCTTCAAGAGCTCTCATGGAGTTTGTGCTGAACTTTTTTTCAACGCATGCTTATACTTGGGCTATTTTATGTTCAAATCCTATCGAAGACTGAAGGACACTGAACTGACCCAACAGTATGCCTAAACATAATAATACTAATGAGACGACGAATAAGCAATCACAGAAGGATTTAATGTAGTTTAACAGCGTGTTAAAAGTATTAAACAAGCATGGAGTGGTAAGTTCAAGGACATATTATCTGTTAATGTTGGTTTTACAAGATGCAAGTGTGCATATTGCGAGTCTTGCATTCTGAAGTCGGTGCAAAATCTGGAACATTGAGTGGCAGTTTGGTCTTCTTGCAATTAAGCTGATCAGGGGTCAGGATTTGTCTTGACAATCGAGTTTTGTTATATGCTACTCTTTGTCTGATTATAGTGTTCTTAGTTTCGTAGTTCATAACTTCATATCCTCTATTGCATTACCTTTTGGATTACTTGCGGTTAGTATCTTGTACCTGTTAAAGTTTCTACACAACCGATATGATGAGGGATTATCAGCCTACTATACACATCCATCATGATTCCATGGGCAAGAATAATGATCTCTTTCATATGTATCAAAATGGTAAAAGTGTTACAACTTACAACCATGAAACCTTTTTATAACAGATCTCACCATCATATATCAAACTCGTTTATAATATAGGGTGGTCGTGTAACGTACCCAAGTTATGCAACTATAGTTCTAGTTCTAACTAGACATATCTTATTAGTCTGCTAATAAAGAAACAAAAACCACCTTCCATAAACTCGAAATCAATGGAAATTCGCACCCAATAAAGCTAATCACTCAAAGTTTCTTGATGTTATAAACCACTATCTTGGTCTCGGTGGAAATTCAGAAACAACATGGCTTTCTTTCATCTTCGCCTGAGCAAAGACCTTCAGTTCTTCTCAACGCCATCAAACTAATGTACGTCATACAAGTGGATTTCCTCTAGATGTAAGAACTTACCCATGTAGCCTATCATCTAGCCTCTTGCTAGCTATTTCTTAACTCAATCGCTGTCGCCCCCCCCCCCCCCCCCCCCCCCCCCCCCAAAAAAAAAAAAAAAAAAAAAAAAAAAAAAATCAAAATCAAAATCAATAATTTTCTATCTTGTTCCAACATATTACAATAAAAAGATCCAAACAATAACATACAAAACTAAACTTTGAATCTCTACAATCCTGCTTTTAAAGTCATAAATGAAGAACTGAACTACGAGACTTATAACAATACGAGAAAGGTCCACATGCACGAGCCAACAGTCTCACACATTCTTCATCATCATAGCCGGCTGTTGACAACAAGTCCTTCAAGTAGTTCATCTCTATTGGTGACAATTCAGTTGCTAGCCCTTCAGCTTGTCGAAGAAAACTCAATCCATAATGCGTGTTAGGCAGAGGCGTAGGTGGCTTATTCTCATGCATTAATAGTTTCCACAACACTGGAGTATATGGGTGTGGAGAAGGAACAAATCCTTGAGGAAGAGATACCCAAACATGCTTAAGAGTTGGCCTCAACACTTTACGACAAAGAGGACAAGTATGGTTTCTTGATAGCCATGGTATGATGCATTTGTTATGGAAGATGTGCTTGCACTTCGTGAACTGAATGATCTTTTGTTGAACCACAAATTCTTCGATGCAGATTGGGCAAGTCGTGTCGTGTAGGGTTTTGAGGATGGAGGGATCGTAGGTTATGCTCTTAATTTGGTTAACACCAACTGGCATCCACATAGCCTTATTTTTGTTAGTTCTACAATCGTTGAATGTGATTATGATATTATGTGAAATCATATTAGCGATCTATATAAGTATTAGGGTGATAGCCGACCTGTTACGATCCTGGTCGACTGGCTTACTTATAAAACTAATGGATTGAAGTTATTTAATTATTAAAAAAATGTATATACATAGTTTTACTAACCGTATGGAATTCCTTGTTAAATATTAATTGTCTCAAAAAATTGCCATCGAAACAAAATCTATAGAGATGATAGGTATGGTAAGTAGAAAATTATATACTACCTCCGTCCAAAAATAAATGTACAATTTGATTTTTTAAAGTCAAACTAGTTCAAATTTAATTTTATCTATTTTTTATATGTGTTATATAACAATTGATGCAAAATATAAGAATGCATAGTGTTTTAAGTGTATTTTTTATTGGTATATTTTTTCATCAAGTATTATATAATAATAATATTAATAATTATAATAAAATAACATTTTGGACACACTTTCACGTATTAAGTCTATTGCCTTTAGCCACTCAAATCCTAAGTGTGGTGCTTTTATTTTTCATCATTAAGCTTTTGTATTTAGAAAGGAGAGGGAGCACAGCTTGTCCTAGACCCCATCCAACTTTATGTAAATTTTTATGGTTCTAATAATAATAATAATAATAATAATAATAAAATCAAAGTTGAACTAATTTGACTTTGAAAAGTCAAACTGAACACTTATTTTGGGACGGAGGGAGTAACTCTTTATCTATACTACTACTACCTTTTAATGCAAATTGACACTTATCTCTTATTAATTTTTTAAGACATACTAATATAGATTTTAAGCAAATACAACTATTAAAGCATTATTTACAATTAATTTTTGCACAACTACATACATAAATTAAATGGTCAACAAATACCATTAATGTAGCTTTTAAAACGCCCTTAAATAGAGAAAATACAAATTATTAAGCCTATTGTGCAAACTCCTATGGTCTCAGTTTATGCATCATTAGATAGTTTCCACAACCAACTATTAAGAATTAAGAAAGCCAAATGCTTCAACCACACGCTAAGAACAATAATGATTCTGCCCTAACTATATCCATCACAAAAAATCAGTCAACAAAAACACCTACAACAATATCAGAATCCACCTCTTCAGATAGAAAAAAAAAAAAAAAAAAAATCCTCCTGATGATAGTAATCAAAAATGAAAAGAACAAAAAAATATCGGGTTTGGTTTTCGAAATAATCAAAAATTGTTAAAGATCTAAGCACAAACCTTTCAACGATCTAGTCAAAAGAATCCAAGAACCCGAGACCTTGTACCAAGATCTTTGAGCCGGAAAACAACTAACAAAAACAAATTCCTTTTACACACGGACCAATAGAGTGTGTGTCTTGTTTGTGATTGGTGTAATAATAATAATAATAAATTGCGTCCAGAGAAAATATTTGCACAACTAGCTAAACATATGTGCAACTTATTATTAATGAATAATTGCATCATGACAAATAGTCACAAATTAATTTATTCTTTTGCACAACATGCTTCAAATATTTACTACTGTATGTAGACTAAATTGTAGAACTAGCACTCGCATTACACAAAAACCTACACGAAACTCTAATTCAAAATTATGCACTTAATTACAAAATCAGAATCAAAATTCTTAAAAAAGACTTATTTCCTTATTCCAAATCCAACAGCAATCAGAGAACACAATTGCCTGATTGATTTAACCATTGATGTTGGGTTTATCTAAATTTGTTTCACTAAAAACCACACAAAAACACATGATATAAAAAATGTATACAAATATTTGTGCTTGAAAAAATGAATTGAGAAAAAAAAAATAGTTGCATATATATCATTTCAAAGATATATAATTAAACTTATAATTGCCTATATATCATACAAACATAAAATTCGATATATATATATATATATATATATATATATATATATATATATATATATATATAATGTATCTTTATTTTCAGAACCCTGTTAAGTGTGGAAACTGCGAGAACTCTAATTTTGCATTAAAAACATGCATCTTTTATATAATAAAACAAAACCCCTATTGGGAATTTTTTATTTCAAACAAATGGATTCATACCTTATTTAGTAATAATTTTATTTAAAAAAAGATTATTTTCTTATTTGTTAACATTTTATATTTATCCATAACACAAGTAGAAGATAAATACAAAAAATATAGATAAAATACAATTAATAACAGGATTAAAATTTTTAAATAATTATCTTTAATAATAAAAAACTATAATTAAACATCATAAATCAAACAAAACAAAAATTAAATTATTTGTTTTTTAATAAATAAAAATATATGATTCAAAAAATTAAAAAAAACCCGCGCGTGCACGGACATTATAACTAGTGTTCATATAAAACATGTATGTTTTCTTACATACACTTTAATACACATACCTGCGTAACATACATGTTCATATAAAACCTTGTTAAGTGCAACATATCAATGCAAAATGGTTTTATATGAACATGTATGTTACGCAAGTATTTGTATTAAGGTGTATGTAAGAAAACATACATGTTTTATATGAACATGCATGTTTTCTAATGCAAAATTGGAGTTCTCGCAGTTCCCGCATTTAACAGGGTTCTGAAAATAAAGCCCCCCTATATATATATATATATATATATATATATATATATATATATATATATATATATATATATATATATATATATATATATATATATATATATATATATATATATTTATATATTTTTAAACCAATAAATAGATTATAATCAATATTTACACATATATCCCCCTAAGATTCAACTATATTACAAAGACCAAATACAACTGACAAATCTATATTATTTTGATTACAAAGACCATGACTCCATTTACAAGAATCGACTTAAACAAAACTTAATATCTTCATCATATTTCACAACATCCAATAAAGGAAGCTTGACTTGTGCGGTTATCAGGTAATTAGGCTCATTATCATCAGCATGTGTTCCGATGATAATCATTTGGATAGAATAGTACCCATCTGACGCTTCTACCTGCTCTAGAAGTATACATGTTTGAAGCCCGTGATTACTCTAAAGACATATTTCGCTCATGCTTGGAGCACGTATAATTGGACTTTCAAAAAATGTTTGCTTCTCAAAGCAGTTGAAGCATACTTCTGGGTAACTTTGAGATTCCAATCGAAATGCAATGAACAATGATCGAGTGTTGATAACAAATGTACAGACACACCTATCTCGACATGCCAATCCAGTAACCTTGATGCTGATTAGTTAAAAAAAACAGCAAGAAAACATAACAAAGAGATTAGTGAAAGTACTAAATTAAAATTAACTTATGGAAATACAAGAGATTAATAGAAGAAATTCTCACTGAATTTTAGGAATGAAGATCTTGGTGGGTATGGGTGCCGCAATTAGAAAGTTGGAATGAGATGGAGGCAGAAAGGATGGTTTGGATGTCAAAGGAAAGTAGAGCTATTTATAGAGTGACATCTATGTTTGATTAGGGTTTCGGTCAACAAAATATTTTCTGGATATGGGCCCAATTCTTCCAAGTGTTGTGTAGTTCATTACAAATTTTGTTAACATAAGGTAATATTACAATATTGTTATTAGAATCTGGATCTTGTGGTTAATGTGTTAACTACAAGTTTATTTATTTATTTATTTTATTTTTTATTTTTTTGGAACAGCTTTTCATTAGACAAATGCATACTAACAAGAAGCTAGTAGAAAAAGAGCTACATAGAATTACAAAGAGTTCAAAAGGCAAGAATTGGTTTTTTTGTCCAATCAAGCCAACTGAGACATAATTTTGTATTCCTATTTGTGATACACAAATACGATTGTATTTTTAATGTCTTCTCCAAGTGTGTCTTTGTGGGGAAGTTTGGAAATAATAACATACGCTGTTCCGGTAATACTTCCATATGCACCGGGCGTTAGTTTGCATCACAGTATCGAAAGAAGTATTGATAGGAGCCGCAAGATCAACCAAGTCCCCTCATTCAATTAAGTTGCCCAAATCATTCAGGTAATCGTTAAACCCCCACCAGCTAGCAACCATACACCATAGTGATTTCGCAACAACATAATCGACAAAAAGTTGTTATGATGTGTCAATTGTATCGAAAAAACAAGGCATCAAACAGAATTTCAATCAATGCCGCGTGCATCGAGATTGAAACTTGTGGGCCGGAAGCCTATCGTTAGCCAAACGCCACATGTTGATATTAACCATTTGATTTTAAGGCTATCGTTATCCTATCATTAAGAATACGTTTTTAGTTGGAAACATCTCCATAATTGAATGCCCGCTAATGATAAATTTAGATCTAGTCTATCTTGATGGTTAGCTAAGCTAGGTCATTTCCTTTTTTTGGATGACTCTCGTTGACACAATCCTGGTAGCCTTCCACTTTAATTCTGGTTTGAGCGTTGGTAGCTTACCTTCGAGTTAGGAACCTTCTTTTGGCAAAATGGTTGCATTGCATCATTTGTGGGACTAACAGAATACTAACATGTCATCAAATATAGTTCATATACTTTTTGGATTCTAATATTTAGTGTCGTTATAACTTATGGCATGGCGTGGTGAGCTTAGAACATGAACTCACATAAATTTTGGACAAAACTGAAGTAGATATGCACAACATTTTAATTATCTGTAATCGGCTGCTACTATACTTTAATCTTCTCAATGATACTACATGGCCTATAATCCCAGACATATCTGGATGAAGATCAAAGTACTTGATGATGTTATCAAACTGTAATGTGGCTATTAGCTAGCACGATCTCAGTTTTTTTTTTTTTTTTTTTTTTTTTTTATATATATATATTTTTTAAATAATTATATCATCCAATTTAATGTCAAAATAGAATTTACATAGTGATTGAAGGCAAACAAGCGTAAGATGAACTGGAAGTTGATGTTGCTCATGTATAGGTCTCACCATGATCCTTGGATTCCTTCGTGTATCCAACCCAACTAAATTAACTTTTTTCCTTCTCCCGGTAGCCTCTTCTCATAGATCAAAGTCATCGGCTAGATGATAACCACGTCTAGTCCATCTTTTCTCCACGTCGCTCAAGGAGCATAAAACATAGTTTTGAAAATAGTAATTATACCGCAGGTAATGTGGCCTTGTGCAAAAGTATAAGATTGAAACAATAAACATAAGGTATAAAAAAGTAACATTAGTTTCAAGATTAAAAAAAAAAAAGTTTCAAGATTATGCCTTCGGATTACGTCTATTTCCATCTTTGCCATTTTTTTTTATTATTTTTTTATGTGTGTGTGTGGATAGGACCTTTATTAGTTGTATTTGTAACTGAAATGAATTTTATGGATTATATTACTTTTAGGTGTTAACTAGTCAATATATTTGTGTCTTGATGCATAATTTAGTTATACACTTTGCTTAAGTAGTTGTTATTGTGTAAAATCTAAGTAGGTGTAATGACTGTAACATATGCTTAATTGGTTGTCATGCTTATAAGAATGTCTTGGTGCATTTAATGGAGGGAATCGCTTTTCTCCAAGGGAAAGGATCTGATGAGAAGAAAAACTAAAGTCAGAATAATAAGAAGAATTTCTAGTCACACATTTAAAATAATAGAAAGATTTTTAAGAGAAGATACATATATTTTTATAGGTACATATCAAACGTGTGATTTTGATTTCTTTCTAATTGAAAAGAGTTTTAGATTGAGAAGTTTGAGAAGTAATCTTGTCCATACAATTTCTAATGTATTTATGAATTATAAAAGCTAGTTATTTGATTGAAAATAGTAAAAAAGTAATTGAATCAATAAAAGTTTAATTGGAAATTATTGATTCTTACATTAATGGTTCATAAATTTTGTATTCAAATAAAAATAGGAAGTTCTGTTTTTTTATTTCTTCTAAATTAAACGTATCCATGTATTTATGAATTATAAAAGCTCGTTATTTGATTGAAAAGGGTAAAAAAGTAATTGAATCAATAAAAGTTTAATTGAAAATTAATGATTCTTACATTAATGGTTCATAAATTTTGAATTCAATAATAGGACGTTACAAACCATTTTCTGATTTCTTCTAAATCAAACGAATCCATATTTCTTTTTATGAATCAATTAGCTTGTTAATTAATTACCAATTTCAATAAAAGTCTATCAAGGTATTGTGAAGAATCATATTGACCAGAATTTTGAAAAGAAAATCTTATCTTTTGGGATGAAGAGAATACTAAACTTATATGAAAATTTTATTTATATGAATGAACAATTGCATTAAAACAAAGAATATTCTTATGTTTTACTCATTGTACACCATGCTTCTTTGAATGTTTTATGATGTATGTAAACTTACTGATTATACTCATGCAAATAATCCTTGAAAACTCTCTCACCCTTAGGTGACTTTGGCGAATATCGATCTCCTCTAAACCCTAAATCGATTTTAATCTCAATCGTTCTTACTTCTATATAAAAACCACGCCAAACCACATGAGTAATTGGTCTCAAATCAAATATAAAAACCGTGTCTACGAATATTTGCGCTTGAAAAAATGAATTGAGAAAACAAATAAAAAATAAAAAAAAGGAGTTGCGTATATATCATTTCAAAGATTTATAATTGCACATATATCCGAGCTAAACTTATAATTGCGTATATATCATTCACAAACATTAAATTCGCCATGTTTATTCAAATTATTAATTTATGTATTTTTAATACAATAAATACATTATAATCAATATTGTAATCTAAATTGTCCATTATACACTTTTTCTTATTACTTGTCATATTTACACATATATCCCCCTAAGATTCAACTATATCACAAAGACCAAATACAACTAACAAATCTATGTTATTTTGATTACAAAGACAATGACTCCATTTACATGGACTGACTTAAACAAAACTTAATATCTTTATCATACGTCACAACCATCCAATAAAGGAAGCTTGACTTGTGCGGTTATATATCAGGTAATTAGGCTCATTATCATCAGCATGTGTTCCAATGATAATGTTTTGGACGGAATAGTACCCATCTGACTTGTGTGGTTTGCACTGAAAGTCAAACTAGAAGTCGGACAAATTGGAGCAGTTGGGGGAGGCTGAGCACTCGCCAGCCCCCCTACTGGCTCCGCCTCTGCATCTGACACCTAAACCCGCTCAAAGCAAACTAGAAGTCGGACAAATTGGAGCAGTTGGGGGAGGCTGAGCACTCGCCAGCCCCCCTACTGGCTCCGCCTCTGCATCTGACACCTAAACCCGCTCAAAGCACTAGAAGTATACTTCTGGGTAACTTTTAGATTCCAATCGAAATGCAATGAACAATGATCGAGTGTTGATAACAAATGTACAGACACACCTATCTCGACATGCCAATCCAGTAACCTTGATGCTGATTAGTTAAAAAAAAGACAGCAAGAAAACATAAAAAAATACATTAGCGAAAGTACTAAACTAAAATTAACTTATGGAAATACAAGAGATTAATAGAAGAAATTCTCACTGAATTTTAGGAATGAAGATCTTGGTGGGTATGGGTGCCGCCATTTGAAAGTTGGAATGAGATGGAGGCAGAAAGGATGGTTTGGATGTCAAAGGAAAGTAGAGCTATTTATAGAGTGGCATCTATGTTTGATTAGGGTTTCGGTCAACAAAATATTTTCTGGATATGGGTCCAATTCTTCCTAGTGTTGTGTAGTAGTGTATTACTGATCATTACAAATTTTGTTAACATAACGTAATATTACAATATTGTTATTAGAATATGAATCTTGTGGTTAATGGGTTAACTACAAGTTTTGTTTTTTTTTTTTTTTTTTTTTTTTTTTTTTTTTTTTTGTAACAGCTTTTCATTAGACAAATGCATACTAACAAGAAGCTAGTAGAAAAAGAGCTACATAGAATTACAAAGAGTTCAAAAGGCAAGAATTGGTTTTTTGTCCAATCAAGCCAACTGAGACATAATTTTGTATTCCTATTTGTGATACACAAATACGATTGTATTTTTAATGTCTTCTCCAAGTGTGTCTTTGCAGGGAAGTTTGGAAATAAAAACATATGCTGTTCCGGTACTTCCATATGCACCAGACGTTCGTTTGCATCACAGTATCGAAACAAGTATTGATAGGAGCCGCAAGATCAACCAAGTCCCCCATTCAATTAAGTTGCCCAAATCATTCAGGTGTCGTTAAACCCCCACCAGCTAGCAACCATACACCATAGTGATTTCAAAAAAACATAATCGACAAAAAATTGTTATGATATGTCAGTTGTATCGACAAAAACAAGGCATAAAACAGAATGTCAATTAATGCCGCGTGTGTCGAGACTGAAACTTGTGGGAAGCCTATCGTTAGCCGTACGCCACATATTGATATTAACCATTTGATTTTAAGGCTATCGTTATCCTATCGTTAAGAATAAGTTTTTAGTTGGAAACATCTCCATTTGATTTTAAGGCTTAAGGAAAAGCGCGTGTCTGCAAACACATTTGAATCTTGGCATAATTGGATGCCCGCCATAGATAAATTTAGATCTAGTCTATCTTGACGGTTAGTTAAGCTTGATCATTTCCTTTTTTTGGATGACTCTCGTTAACACAATCCTGGTACCCCTCCACTTTAATTCTCGTTTGTTAATTGGCATAGTAGCTTACCTTCGAGTTAGTAACCTTCTTTTGGCGAATTGGTGGCATTGCATCATTTATGGGACTAACAGAATACTAAGGCATATCATCAAATATGGTTAATATACTTTTTGGATTCTAATCGTTAGTGTCATTATAACTTATGTCATGGTGTGGTGAGCTTAGAACAAGAACTCACATAAATTTGGACAAAACTGAAGTTGATATGCACAACATTTTAATTATCTGTAATTGGCTGCTACTACATGGCCTATAATCCTAGACATAGCTGGATGAAGAGCAAAGTACTTGATGATGTTATGTAATGTGGCTATTAGCTAGCACGATCTCTGTGGTTTTATTTTATCTCAAAAAAGCCAAAGACGGATATCTTAAGTGACGATGCAAAGCTATTCGCTTTAAAATGGATTATTAACAAGTGTAAAAGCATTAATTAATCTTAATTGCATTAATGGGTCATGTAATACAAGCTATATATACAAATATACAATGCATCTATAGTTCTGATTCGATCAATGTAAATTGCAACTCCTGTTGCCACTAGTATATAATTCTTGCTAATTCGCTCAGTTTGATACAATTCCGCAGTTAAACAAACGAAAGCCACATTCGTTAAATTTGAAATAATAACTTTCTATCTTATTGCAACATATATTAAAATCATGGAAGTTCACTTGGTTTTTATTCTCTTTTTGAACTGCAAATTGTATTAACAAACAAGCAAACATTTCCGAGGTGGTTAAAATCTTAGCAAACTCGATCTATTACGATATCTCCATATGATCCTATAGATTGTATGGATTACCGCATCAAAACATATCTTGGCATGGTTACTAGGATTGACCATATCAGTAACCAATCAGATTTTAAAGGTTCCTCGGATAGTCGTTTAACATATTACTAAAAGAAGAACAGAAAAACAGACAAAACAAAACCTCAACTTACTAAACCTCCAATTGATCAGAATCCACAGTTCATCTTAATTAAGTACTCGTGGACGAAGAACTGAATTACAAGATCTAAAAGAAACCGAGAAAAGACCATACTCACGAGCCAACAGTCTCACACATTCTTCATCATTGTATCCAGCTGTTGACAACAATTTCTTCAAGTAGTTAATCTCTATTGGCGACAGCACAGTTGCCGACCCTTCAGATTGTCGAGAAAATCTCAAACCACAACACGTATTGAGTAGAGGCCAAGGTAGAATTGAATATTCTCATGCATAACTCGTTTCTTTAACAACTCAGTACTTGGCGGTGGAGAAGGAACAAATCCTTGAGAAAAGGTACCCATACGCTCTATAGAATAGGTCCCAACACTTCGTGACAATGGGGGCAAGTGGGTTCAATATATCAAACAATTAGACAATCAATTCATATCACTGTCATATGCATTAACCTGTGGTTCTCACATGTGTTTAAAGCTTAAAAATTTCCATACCAACCCTAGCAAAACCAAAAATCAGAGGTTTAGCAAACCTTTTCCTTGGATGCTGATCTTGTATGATGAGCATAAGATGAACCGGAAGTTGATGTTGCTCATGTACGGGTCACCATGATCCTTGGATTCCCTCGTGTACCGAACCCAACTAAATTAACTTTTTTCCTCATCCTGTTAAGCTCTTCCATAGATCAAAGTCATCGGCTAGATGATAACTGACGTCTAGTCCATGTTTTCTCCACGTCGCCCAAGGAGCATAAAACATAGTTTTGAAAATAGTAATTATATTGCAGGTAATGTGGCCTTGTGAAAAAGTACAAGATTGAAACGATATACATTAGGTATAAAAAAGTAACATCAGTTTCAATATATATTTAGATACATGCCCACCATAATATAGTAATCACCGGCGTTGTGATGGATAAGTGGGTAGTGATTGTGGAAGGTTTAAACCATGTTCCATGATATTATGCCTCCATATTATGATCAATGATAGTTCCAAGATTATGCCTCCGGATTACATATATTTCCACCTTTGCCCTTCTTCTGCCTCCTCTATTATTATCTCTAGCCATGATTGGGTTGGATCACTAAATCTATGTGAAAAATCAATGTTTGTGTGACTATAAATTCAACGGTTTTTTTTTTTTTTTTTTTTTTTAATTATTATTTATTTAAATTATTATTTTTGTGTGTGTGTGCGCGCGCGCGCATGTGTGTGTGGATAAGGACCTTTATTAGTTGTATTTGTAATTGAAAGGGAATTTTGTGGATTATATAACTTTTAGGTGTTAACTAGTCAATATATTTGTGTCTTGATGCATAATTTAGTTGTACACTTTGCTTAAGTAGCTGTAATTGCTTAAAATCTAAGTAGGTGTAATGATTGTAACATATGCTTAATTGGTTATCATGCTTATAAGAATATCTTGGTGCATTTAATGGAGGGAATGGTTTTCCTCCAATATATGTAGGTGGGAAAGGATCCGATAGGAAGAGAAATGAAAGGGAGAATAATAAGAAGAATTTCTAGTCACATATTTAAAATAATAGAGAGATTTTTAAGAGGAGATACAAATATTTTTGTAGGTGCATATCAAATGTGTGATTGTGGAAGGTTTAAACCATGTCCATGATATTATTCCTCCGTATTAAGATAAAGTTTCAAGATTATGCCTCCGGATTACGTCAATTTCCACCTTTGCCCTTCTTTTGCCTCTGCTATTATTGTCTCTAGCCATGATTGGGTTGGATCACTCAATCTATGTGAAAAATCAATGTTTGTGTGACTATACAATCTGTAGATTTGTGTGTGTGTGCGCGCATGTGTGTGGATAAAGACCTTTATTAGTTGTATTTGTAATTGAAAGGGAATTTTATGATATACATTACTTTTAGGTGTTAACTAGTTAATATACTTGTGTCTTGATGCATAATTTAGTTGTACACTTTGCTTAAGTAGTTGTAATTTCTTAAAATCTAAGTAGGTGTAATGATTCTAATTTATACTTAATTGGTTGTCATGCTTACAGAATGTCTTGGTGCATTTAGTGGAGGGAATGGCTTTCCTCCAATATATATGTAGGTGGCAAATGATCCGATGAGATGAAAAACTAAAGTGAGAATAATAAGAAAAATTTTTAGTCGCACATTTAAAATAATAGAGATTTATAAAAGGAGATTCATATATTTTTGTAGATGCATATCGAATGTGTGATTGTGATTTATTTTTTATATTGATAAGTTTGAGAAGTAATCTTGTCCATACATTTTTTAATGTATTTATGAATTTTAAAAGCTAGTTATTTGATTGAAAATGGTAAAAAAGTAATTGAATCAATAAAAGTTTGATTGAAAATTAATGATTCTTACATTAATGGTTCATAAATTTTTCTATTCAAACACTAATTGGAAGTTACAAACTGTTTTCTAATTTCTTATAAATCAAACGTATCCATGTTTCATTTTTATGAATCAATTAGCTTGTTAATTGATTACCAATTTCAATAAAAGTCTACCAAGGTATTGTGAAGAATCATATTGACCTTTAAAATGAATTTTGAAAAGAAAATCTAAATTACAACTATATGATTCAATTTTTTTTCCTTATGTTTAATGTAACTAGCTTATAGACCCGTGGAATCCACGGGATTTTAGAGGGCTTTTTTTTAGCAGGAATGCCTTTTCTTAAAAATACGACGGATCATCTATGTGATTCAAAAGGTTTGGATTGGTAAAATCTACAATGGATGTTATCGAGTTAGAAGCATCATGTATTAGAATATCTTTTGGTATATCTATTGAAACCTTTCCGTCATTCGCATCTCCGATGTCCCCATCTCCTATTTTTAGTATCCATTCAGCAAATTCACGTATCTCGTTCACATCTTTAGGGCGAGATCCAATAATTATCATCATATTGGCTATTAACTTCCGAACCGTGCAATGATCCCATAAATAAGATTGCTTTAATGACGCACTTACAATGTCTTGGCGTGAACCTTTTGGAATAACAGGAAGAACTTGTCCAAAATCACCACCAAAGACCACTGTTATTCCACCAAAAGGCGTTTCGCAAGTGTCAAATCTCGTGTTAAGTAGTACGTCTCGCAATGACCGATCTAAAACCTCAAAACAAAGCTTATTTGTTATTGGCGCTCATCCCAAATAATTAGCTTGCATTTCTTTAACAACGCTGCAAGATCACTTTAAGGACAAATGGAGCAAGTAGAAGTCTCATCAATATTGATAGGAATATGTATTCTTGAATGAGCAGTCCTGCCACATGACATCAATAAAGATGCAATACCACTTGATGCGACGTTGCATATTATGAAGTTATAGGTTATAAAAAACTACATTTGGATAAGCAAACGTAAATTATAAAGTACATAATAGTGAACACCATAGTCAAGAAGAAGAAGAAAAAAAAAGTTTTCAATCCTTGTTTTCTATTACCGTGAGATCCGGATACATGTAGTTGAGATCGCATATATTTCTCAAACAAATATGGTAGTCTTTAGTTAGTTGCGACAAATTCAATTACATTGAGTTTGATACTTTTGTTTGGGGTAAACACCATAAAATAACAACTTACTTTCTCCAATTTACCGAGATGAAACACTTACTTTTTTATTAACATTTAAGCCAACGAAACTTATAAACATTGTTCTGAAGTCAACAAAAAGATGCATTATTTTTCACGTGTAGCTAATTTAATTTACACGTGTATTACTTAAATGTATTATTATCCGAGTCATTAAATAAAAAATCCACGTCTGTTTCCCGCTTATACAGTCAACCCTATTTAACCCCCAAATAATACTTCCCCCCGTCATTTACTACTTCATTCTTTTTCTTCCATAAACCCTAATTTGTTAATCATATCGTTACAATCTCAATTACATGAAATTGATTTGAAGAAATAGCGAGATGACAAAAGGTATGCATTATACATGGTTAAATTTGTCTTTATAATGTTAATTATGTAAAACCCTAATTTATTTTGAAACCCTAATTTTCAGGTGAACCAAAGAAGAAGAAATCAAAGAAGGGGGTTTTCACCATTTATGTTAGACACGATGGTTTGTTTACTGGTGGACCTTTGAGATATTCACAAGGTGATTTGAAAGAAATAAATGATGTTTCTTTCGAAGGTATGTCCTATGAAAACCTTGTGGAAATACTGAAGAGGTTATTTCCAAATAGGCATTTTTATAGGTTGTATTATTGTAAAACGAATACCCCTTTGAGGAGTCAAAGTCCTCTACATCTCATACAAGTGACCTTTGTACCATTCATTGTCTAGCTCAGGATCACACCAATCCCATGTCGTACACTTCCTTACCCCCTGTTTTCTGCAAATAACAATTTATAATGTTAGCATAAAAGAGTTAAATAATCAAGATTTGAGCAACTTACAAATCTGTTAGGGCAACAAACGAAACGTCTTGCAGGGTTTAAAGGGGTCCAAGCGGTGAGACACATTAGAGGAAGCCCACAATTGCACTCAATTGACGACATTGTTGAATTGGATTAGAAATTAGGGTTTCTTCGATGGGGATTTACGTTTTTTTTTATTTGGGAAAAAAGGGTTAATAACGGGTTATAAGGGGATTTGGATCGGGTTATTATTTCGGGTCTTAATAATATGCCAGGTAAGCAGATGAGTTTAAACAGGTGGATATATCATGAACAAAAAAAAAAAAAAAAAAAAAAAAATTACGTGGAAAAGCAAAAAGGTGAAATTGTTGATATTAGGACACGGAAAATAAGTTTCGTTGGCTTAAATGTTAATAAAAAATTAAGTGTTTCATCTCGGTAAATTGGAGAAAGTAAGTTGTTATTTTATGGTGTTTACTCCTTTTGTTTGAGTAGACTTGACCACTTGTAGATGGGACCCTTTTGATGATTAAGACCAAATCCAAGTTTATACTTGCTAACTCCAAAAAATTTTAAATACTATAGATAAAAATGTATTTGAAAGATTCTGTCACACAGGTTGTTTTGACCCGTTTTTTCGGCCGGAACCGGGCGAACCGGTTAACCCGGTCGGGTCGACCCGGGTTTCAAAACCTTAGTATGTTATTTTCTATGCGATTCCTTAAACATAAATTTGAGTCTCGTCAAACAAAATATGTACGCAAAATTAAATGTACATGTGCATAGTTTGAATCTTTAAACCCATTGCTCAATTCTATCAAAGTCTTTGGCCCAAAACTTGGTGGAAGGTGACTATATAATCGGTGGAAGCAGCTATTCGAGCTCTCTCCAATTTTGCAAAGAAACAAAGAGTAATTATTCCAAGAAGACCATTTTAATATATAAGCGACATTTAACCCTAAGTTCAGCAAGAGTGTAACTTTGTGATATTCCTACTATGTCAAGCAAGTTTCATCAGAGTGCAAGAATGTAACTTTGTGATATTCCTACTTTGTTAAGAAAGTTTCATCAAATATTAGAGTGGCCTGCAAATGTGTGTGCTTTTGTCGTGACCATGTAATAAGCGGTCTTTCAAACATATTTTAATTTAAAGATATGACAATATCTCGGTGTTGGTTCAAACAATTCGGCGAGTGTTACGAACCTTATAAGAGTATTACTCTTATGGTCGTATAGAAGTTATGTATTTAAGTCAGATTAGAAATTCATCTAAATACCAAAGAACTTTGACAAAAAAATATTCCAATTTTTATTTTATTCAAAATATAGTGGTGTCAATTGTGTTTTAGTAGAACATAGATCAATGAAAGCAAAACTATAAGCAAAGAATGTATAGTCACTAATCACTTATTTAAAATTGAATTTGTATCAATGAAAGCAAATCTATAAGCAAAGAATGTAGGTTAATATCAGGTCAACTCAACAAAAAGAGAAAATTAAAATTGAATTTGTATCACATAAATAATTGTAGAAGTAAATAAGTTTTCGAACATAAAGACATATATTCACATTTTCCAGTTGTGTAATGACTGTAGAATTATACAGACAAAAAATTTGGACCTGTTTGTCAGTAAGTGTGTTATCAAACACTTAACAAACAATAATAACAATAACAATAATAAAAAGACATGTAAAAAGAGACACGTGAACAACTTCCGTCTATATGATTGAATGCACTTGTAATTGTTGCTTATGTGATTGCATCTTTTGGTAAAGGTCACATAGGGCAGCTTTGTTTCACAACAATCATTCCTGCAACGACTGTTTCTGGTTGCAATTATAAAACAGAACAAAAAATGAACTTGAGTTGGAAGCCTCGCAATGAGTCTTTTACGTTCTCTAATTTCGCATTAGTCTCTTGATTATGGTGTGCCGCCCACATAATCTGCCAAATAAAACAAATGTTGGAATAAAACAAATTTGGACCTGTTTGTCAATAAGTGTGTTATCAAACACTTAACAAACAATAATAACAATAACAATAATAAAAAGACATGTAAAAAGAGACACGTTAACAACTTCCATCTATATGATTGAATGCCCTTGTAATTGTTGCTTATGTGATTGCATCTTTTGGTAAAGGTCACATAGGGCAGCTTTGTTTCACAACAATCATTCCTGCAACGACTCTGTTTCCGGTTGCAATTATAAAATAGAACAAAAATTGAACCTGAGTTGGAAGCCTCGCAATGAGTTTTTTACGTTCTCTAATTTAGCATTAGTCTCTTGGTTATGGTGTGCCGCCCACATAATCTGCCAAATAAAAAAAACGTTGGAATATTTAACACTCCAATATGTACATAAAAATATTATCAACAAATCGATTTGTCGAACTAAAGGGGGACTAACTAAGAAGAGAAATAAAAACTTACAGCACCAAAGGAGCTTAGACCTGAACTATCAAGACCCTCTATACCACAAATGAATCCAGTATTTCAGTGATCCCCTGCAAAACATTGAATAAAGAGCTTTGAAAGCTGGTCTTTGCCGTATACATGATGTTGACTTTTGTATGCTAAATACATGAAAAACGAAGTACATTTTGTACCCGCGCGTCACAAACTCACCTTTATCCAAACAACCCCATCATTAATAGAGAGGAACCTTATGAAGGGAGTAGGAGATAAGAAATATGTAAGCAAGAGATTAATAGTATGAAAATTAGAAGCGATAACATCAACACTTTACTCATAAATGGGTCGAATTGGTTGGGTGTTAATATCAAATGGGTCATATGAGTAAAATCACATCAAAAAAACTGGACAAAAGGGGAACCGGTCGAATGGGTTACACATGTTTTACGCCGAATACTCTTTATTTCTAGTGCAACATTTTTTTTTTTAGATTGTGATTATAATAATATCGTAAAAAGAAATCATATAACTATTGAATTATTTCTTAATAAAAAAATAATAAACAAAATTGAGCTTATGGGCCAACCCAGCTTGACCAGTTTTGATTAGAACTAAGAACGACCCATTTCAACCCTATCATACGTGAGAATCATCAAAAGAAACTAATCCAAGTGTTATACCCTTATCAATTGTGATTACGGAAACCGTTCCACCCTGGAAGTAAAAGAAAAAAAATTATTAGCCTCTGAACAAAGTGAATGGCTAACTTAAAAAATCCACAAACAAAGCTTGAAAAAGCGAGATGGGCAAGTCAAACAGGTTTGTAACGGATCAAAACAGGTTCAAAAACAGATTCAGGCTTAAGATAAATTTGCAACCCATTCAAACTATTACCATAGGAATCCTTTGAACCACACATTAACGGGCAGTAATCATCTAACGCACATTTTGTCACACTCACATATTTCAGAAATCCTTTGAACCAAACCATGCACAAAGTTATGTATTGTTTAGCCATATCTTTAATATGTTTCTATCCTCCAAATTGTAAAACTATTATATATATATTACAAAGCTAAAGAAGGGACTTGGTAAAGACAATTGAGATAAAGACTATAACCTAGTAGTTTCACTCTGGCTTTTTCAGGAAAAATAAATAAATAAATAAGATACCTTTAATAAGCAATACCAAACGCCCCATTATATGGTAAATATTTATTTCTTATGGATTTACGTATAAAATGATCTCTACAAAGTAGAAACCACATAACCACAATCTGCTTTTATTGCAGTGGGTGTGTGCAACAGGGACAAAAAACGATCATTTGATGATACTATAACCTAGCTGTTTTACTCCAGCTATTTCAGAACATCCATAACCAACCCAAGATACACAGTCGTGCATAGGTGCCTTTGCATTTGATAGTTTCAACTATACTGATAGTGTTTTCACATCGCTAGTCCTAAACACCTATATTGAAATTGTAGTCAAGAGTCTAAGGAGTAAAACACAAAATTTACCAATGTCCAGTGAAGAGTCTCCACCTTATTAGCCAAAGCCCATTCTTCAGTTTGTACTTGCGCGTCTCAAACTCACCTTTATCCAAACAGCCCCATGATTAATAGAGAGGAACCTGATGAAGGGAGTAGGAGATAACAAATATGTAAGCAAGGGATTAATACTATGAAAATTAGAAGCGATAACTTCAACACTTTTACTCATAAAAGAGTAGAATAGGTTGTGTGTTAATATCAAATGTGGGGCATATGATTAAAATTACATAAAAAAACTGGACAAAAGGGGAACGGGTCGAATGGGTTATACATGTTTTACGCCGAATACTCTTTTTTTCTAGTGCACACAACCTTTTAATTTTTTTTTTAGATTGTGATTGTAATAATATCGTAAAAAGAAATCATATAAGTAATGCATTATTTCTTAATAAAAAAATAAACAAAATTGAGCTTATGGGCCAACCCAGCCTGATCAGTTTTGATCAATACTAAGTACGACCCATTTAAACCCTATCATACCTGAGAGTCGTCAGAAGGCACGAATCCAAGTATTATACCCTGATTAATTGTGATTGCAGAAACCGTTCAACCCTGGAATTAAAAGAAAAAAATTATTAGCCTCTCAACAAAGTGAATGGCTAACTTAAAAAATCCACAAACACAAAACTTGAAAAAGCAAGATGGGTAGGTCAAACAGGTTTGTAACGGGTCAAAACAGGTTCAAAAACATATTCAGGCTTAAAATAAATTATGTTAGTACGTGTTATATTGATCTTTGTATAACATGACCTAGGAGGCTATGTGCATCCAAAATATATTATGGACAACTTGCAACCCGTTCAAACCATTACCATAGGAATCCTTTGAAACAGGCAATTATCATCTAACGCACATTTTGTCACACTCAGCATATTTTAGAAATCTTTTGAACCAAACCATGCACAAAGTTCTGTATTGTTTAGCCATACCTTTAATATGTTTGTGTCCTCCAAAATGTAAGACTACTATATACTATATTACAAAGCAAAAGAAGGGACCTGGTAAAAACAATTAAGAAAAAGACTAAAGGCAAAACAATGCATTTTAAATATATTGATCGAGTTTTCACATTCTTATGGATTTACTTATAAAATGATCTCTAAAAAGTAGAAACTACATAACCACAATCTTCTTGTATTGCAGCGGGTATGTGCAACATGGAGATTTTTTTTTTTTTTTTTTTTTTTTTTTTGATGATACTATAACCGAGTTGTTTCACTCCAGCTATTTCAGAACATCCATAACCAACCCAAGATACATAGTCGGGCATACGTCACATTTATATAGCACATCCATAACCAACCCAAGATACAGAACATTCACTCCAACTATATTGATTGAGTTTTCACACTGCTAGTCCTAAACAACTATATTGAAAATTGTAGTGAAGAGTCTAAGGAGTAAAACACATAATTTACCAATGTCCGGTGAAAATTGTGGGTATACGTCACATTTATATAGCACATGTTATATCCCTGCATAATTATAACGTATGACATACAAAATCACAACAACAAAGAAGACATAACACAAAATAGTTGTACTATGGGATTTAATTCGAAAGTGACTAACATGATTTCAAATCGACACATTCGTGAGTAAATGGGTCTATAACTTAATGATTATTGCTATGCGCAGAAGTCCATTCAGCCCATTAGAACTTATAAATAAAATATAATCCAAATCGACGCATTCGTAAGTAAATGGGTCTAAACACTCACCTTCATAAAAAAACCAAATTTTGGGATCAAACTTCTGATAACAAACAAAGTGTGGAAAGTTACATAGTTTAAACATACCAAGGGTAGTGGAGGTATGTTCTTGAGTAGCCCATGTTAGATCCAATAAAGTAAAACAATCAGACCTGTTAGAGTACTGCATAGCCTGTTGGAAATCAACTTCCAACGGCAGTCATTTTCTTCAAGGCTTCTATCTCGACCTTCTTAGCCACAGCCCATTCCTCACTTCTCTTCTACTTCTTCAAAACCGATTCCAGAACCTCAACCAAGTACATTTTTCACACTACATCAATGGTTACAATATTAAATCTCACATACCAATTCATAAACAACACAAAACCTAAAATCAAACTTAAACCATTAAGTTTGTTAGTCATACCCAATTTATTTCCACATATAAAACCCCCAATTTATTTCCAAAATTAAAAAAAAAAAAAACAAAAAACAAAAAAACAAAAAGAAAAATTATAAATGTAATCTTGAATAAGAATGGATTTAAACAAACTAATCATAAACATAAACCCATATAACACATGAATTGCATATTTTAATATGGAACGGAATAAAATAAAAGAAACCAAATAATATATTACAATCGAATCAATACCAACTAATTGAAATATCTGAAGTAATAATTGGAAACCCTAACATTATAATTAAAACGGTACTTACCAATTCTTTCATTGCCCGATTTTTTGAATCTTTTATATTTTGAATCTGTAGAATCATTGCCAGATTTTTATTTTGGAACCATGAACTGATTGATGAAACTGGTGTGTTTGATTTTTGAATCGTGGTGTGTCTGAGATGAAACTGATATGGAGTCGAGATATAATCAAAAATTGTACCTTATTTTTGGAATGATTTGTATAACGCGTATGACATTAAATGTGTTAATTACTTATCAAAAATAGCATCATTGAATGTGGTAGCAGTTTTGGTGAAGCGTGTTGAAGAATGACTTCGCTCGTTGCTTTAAGAGGGTGCTGCATAAGGAGGTTGTACGCATTAATTAACCGACCAATCATAGCCAAGACACATCAGCGTATTAATTGCATCGCATGCATTAGGAGGCTTGTAAATTATTCTGGTTTATTAGTATAGATAGATTTAAGATGACTTGCGAACATGTTTGGGTGGTTTTGAATCATCATATATGGCAATTTTATATGTAGTGAATCACTAAAGCAATTTTTTTAATCCTTTGTTTTCTATATCATTTTCGTGACCCTGTAGTTAATCTCACATTTTTTTCATGTGTCATGCATATCCTTTCAATAAGTCAGTTTCATATTCACAAAGATCCATCACACACTGTTAAAAATCTTGTCTCAGGAAGACATGTTAGCCTTAATATCTATGATTATATAGAGTTAAGCAACTCTGTTGCTTTGGTGATTTTATATATATTATTGGCACCACAACTTTCTAAGTTTTTTCTTTTGTTGGTTCTTATTTGCAGCAACCAAGGCCAGTTGCTTGTTCTTCTTGTGAATCCAGTGGGCATGTCTTGTGCAAATGGTGTGGTGGCACAGGGTTTTTCATTCTTGGTGATAACATGCTATGTGAAGAAGTACCTTCCAGAAATTCCAGCTGCGTCATTTGTGCTGGAAAGGTGAACTTTTTTTAAAGTCTTACCGTTACTTTTAAGCATTACTTTTTTCGACGTTATAATTGCCTTGTTTCAACTTAAGCACTTTCCTTCTCCAATTCAGGCGTTAGAATTAGCAGCTCGGGAAGGTTGGTTAAAGGGTCAAAATAGGTTCCGGTCAGTTTGACCTGTATCACCTTTGGTCTAGAAAATTTGGATTTCCAATAGGTGATTAGCGTGTCAAATATGATCGTAAAAGTTATAAAATTTTTAATAATAGTATTTTTTAAATGATCTATTAGGAGGTTTTGTGCATAAGTGTATACTTTTCCACTTTCGGCAGATATTTTTCAGATGATTTTATTGACTTCACCCTTTTGACATAACATCTATTTACGGATGCTGCTAATGTCGTTACCTAGATAATGCTAAAATGAAATAGAATTTAGTGAACAGATCATTGCATATTTTTTCCTAATATCAGTACCCTGTATTGACCATTCCCCCCCCCCCCCCCCCCCCCCCCCCCCCCTTTATTTCTGATTCCTTAGACGGTTAGAATAATACTTTTAAATAGGGGTGGCGGATCAAGCGGGTTCGGGTAACGGCTATGTAGTTAATCTCGGCGAGATCTCGTCGATATCTCGGATCTCGGCCATAGAAAAAATCTCGGTTCAAAATCTCGGCCCCAAATCTCGGAGCCGATATTCTCGGCGAGATTGGCCGAGATATTGCCGATATTTTGAAATCGGCGATATTTACGAGATTTTGGCGAGATTTTGCAAGTGTGACTTTTTTTATTTTTTGGCAGCATACTTTCTGGTAATGTAAGGTAATGTAAAATGTAGAAGAGAGAAGAAGGTGAAGGGTGAACAAGAGAGAAGAAGGCTGCATATGTTATTAATCTGAGAGAGAGATCCGAATTTAAAGAAAGAGATACAAAGAAAGATATTAATCTGCATATGTTAGTAATGAGAGATATGTTAATAATATGAGAGAGATATGAATGACTGCAACTATGAGAGAGATATGTGAATGTCTGCAACCGGAAGAAAGAGAGCTTAAATAGCTAGGTTTCTTGACTCTTCATCCACTTGCAACTTAATCCCTCAAGTGTCAACACAGGACAACCATAGTCCTTGAACTTTGAGTTTCCTTGCACAAAGACCCTTCAACTTGAATTAAAACATGTAAACAAACAAAAACACTCTATAATGGGATAGAAAAAAGTAGACCAAAACTTAATCAAAACTACATATAATGTAAATTTTGTAACATATGCGTATGATATATAAGTAAAAACAATAAGAACATTAATATATTTATTAAAATATAATTTATTAATAAATATATATATATATATATATATATATATATATATATATATATATATATATATATATATATATATATATATATATATATAATTATATAAAAACCGATATCTCACCGATATCTCACCGTGATAACCGATATTTCAAATCTCGGACCTTGAACGATACGAGATTTTTGACCGAGATAACTACATAGGGTAACGGTCCAAATGGGCACGACCTTGGCACGGGTCAAACGGGCAAATTTAAACTTCGGGTCAAACGGGCTCGGGTCAAAACGGGCACGGATCAAGTGGGTCATATTTAAAACAAAAAACAATAAATGTTAAAAAAACTTTATTCCCGAAACCAAACATCCCCTATGGTTTATCTACATGTATTTACCGTCTTTAACTTGCGTAGGAAAACCCACTCCAATCTACACAAATAATTATGAAATCATGCTAACTGTGTTCATTCAAAAAAAAAAAAAAAAAAAAAAAAAAGTAATCATAAAGTTAGTATTATTCTACTAGTATTACTTAGATTGACGCACACAAAAAATAACCAACAGTAATGTACAGTTGCAAAAGAATCAACATCTAGTCACTTGCAGAACTAGTAAAAATAAATTTAATATTAAAAATGATATAAAAGAAAAAAGAATCATAAGTAAATTATAATAATAGTACCACAATATTTTAAAGTTAAAACTAGTTTGGTTAACATCATAACCAAGTTGTTGGTTCATAATACAAGATTGCTGATAAGGGTGTCTGATTGTATCAGGGAGCAACTTGCTGTAGCGATTGTAAAGGTACTGGATTTCGTGCAAAATGGTTGGAACAGCCACCCATCCAGTCGTAATCGTGCTTCATGTAAGTTGTCAAATGTAACACCAGCCTGTCACACATGTTACTTTGTACATGTATTCGTTTAAACATTTTCATGATTTCATTACACTAGCAGTTAGCAAGCACTAGCCCTCTTACAGTGTGTTGGGTAATAGCTCTGTATATTTTCCTCTTGACATATTGATATCGATTAAATATAGATTCTTTATGTTCATATACACCGATACACCTACTCTTTCTGTTTATAGTTATTTTCTCGTTTGCATTATTAGTGGCGGTCACTGACGACTTGGAAGCATCATTTTTTGCATTATTCCCTGTTTTTATTTTTTCTGAACCTTACGATGTTCAATAGTTGAATTCTATGTTTTTAGCCTATATGGAGATATATTTTTCTTTTATGAGGCATTCAAAAATTGTTATAATAAAACGTCCACTACAATCAATTGAATATTTATGTAAGCTGCAAAGAGCTATTTAGGTAATAGGTGTTGAAACCAGATTTAGCACACTAATCGAATCATTACACATCTATTACAAATTCACCAGATAGCATCATTCATGGTAAATCACTTATCACCACTTGAATAAAGTCCTACATGCAACTTTCATAGTTTCATTCCTCAAGCGTCAGATATTGCAATTAAGTTACAATTTTTTCTTAGCTAATATCCAAACCCTTACTTAAGTTACAATTTTTTCTTAGCAATTAAGTTACAATTAAGTTACAATCATGGGGCTTGTGGTCTAGTGGTAAAGGCTTAAGTAGTTAAGCGCGCCCATGTGAGAGTAGTACCGGTTTGGGTGACCGATCGGGAAGTCCTCACTTGGGAACCACAAGCTCTAATGATATCAGGCGAATCGGGAATAGGAGTGGAGTTATCCCCTAAGGAGAGGCTCGCGGTTGGTATCTCTGCCCGAGGATGCGACACTAACTCAGCTAACAACAAACAACTAACCCGCCGTTCAAAAAAAAAAAAAAAATCCAAACCCTTACTAATATTAATTAACATCACAGTTGAGTATGTAGAGATCAAATCATCAGGAAAAGAACACATACTTTAACTTGGAAAAAAGAACATACAAACTAGACTTCAAATCAAAATCGAACTCAATTACAAGGCAGAAAAGAAACTAAGAAAGGTCCATATGCACGAGCCAATAGTCTCACACATTCTTTCTCTCTATTGGATATTAAACCAAATATAGTCTAATATAGGGGTCTTGGTGTTATTATCTAAAGTTGTATTTAAGTTTAAAATGTATTTAGAAAGTATAGATTAGTATGAGGGTGCATTGTGACAAGAACAAAGATCATAACCTCTATCAAAAGGTATCGACACCTCCAGGAGGACATACCGATTCAGAAAGAGGCGCCAATCAAGATTCATCAGAGGGTCATGACTTTTCTTTGAAGAGTTATGATGGTTAGAAGGTGTCTATTAGATTAGTATAAATAGGGATCATGTATCTCATTGTAAACATCACAGAAACAACAACAATTACAGCAATACAATTATAGTTATTGTTTATTACTTATTCCCTACAAAAGGCCGGAGGTCCTTTTCTACCTTATGTAGAATCGGAAGCAACCTCTCTACCTTAAGTAGGGGTATGGTTGTCTACGTCTCAACCTCCCCCATACACCGTGGAAGACGGTATTGGGACCCATAACCCGTGGAAGACGGTATTGGGAGTTACTTTACTTTTGTTTATTACTTATTCATTATTTTTTTCAATTCGTTATTATTTTCCAACAATTGGCATGAGAGCCAGGTTCAATCGATTCAAGGGAGATTTGTGGTTGTTTGTTCGAAGTTTTTGAAAAAAAACAAAAGTACGATTCTTGTTGCTGCTGTTCGAAAAAGGAGACAGAAGAAAACAATTATTTTTAATTACGGAACCGAACACAGTGAGTTAAGTTTTTTCAATTTCGAATTGTTTATTTAGTGTAGGAATTTAGAATTATTACAATGAGGAAAAGGTTAAGAGTAGTTGGTTTGATTTGCCTTGCAACCGAAAACCTGTTTTCACTATTCTTGGTTAAGACAGTTTTTTGGTTTTGATTCGCTTTGTGACCGAAAAACCAGAGAACAGTTGGTATTGAAACAATTAGTTTTAGAGAAACCCGTGTATTAACAGTTAGTTTTGATTCGCTTTGCGACCGAAAAACCCATATACTGTTATTGCAAGAAGATTGCTTAATTTGACCCGAAACTATTTAGAGTTGATATCAAATTAATCATAGTTGAAGGTTGATATCGTTTTGATTCGATACTAGTAAAGTTGAAATCAAAATCGATCCGAAACCGGTGGAATACAAAGTTAGATTGTTAAAATAGGGAGAAAGAAGACAAGAAAGATGTCTGGGGATACGTCAAAGAAAAATGAAGTGAAGGAAGGAGGATTGACAATGAACTTCCAGTGCCCAATCCTCGACTCTACAAATTATACTATTTGGGCATTAAAGATTAGGGCAATCTTTAACGTCCATGGAATTTGGGAAGCAGTGGAATCTACAGCGGGAACTGAAGTGGATCAAAAGAAGAACAATACAGCAATTGCAATGTTATACCAAGCACTTCCAGAAAACATGATATTGCAAATTGCTAATCTTACTTCGGCAAAAGAAATTTGGGATGCATTGAAGATTCGACATGTAGGAGTTGATAGGGTTAAAGAAGCACGGTTACAAACGCTAGAGTCAGACTTTGAATCACTAAAGATGAATGTTAAGGATTCACTCGATGTCTATGCGGGAAAGATTAGTGAGATTGCATCACAACCAAGCAGTCTCGGACATACCTTGGATGACAAGAGATTGGTTCGTAAACTTTTGGGGTCGGTACCCGGAGAAGTATATTAAAATTGTTGCTCCAATTGAACAATTTGCTGATCTTAATACGATGCCATTCCAAGAAGCCGTGGGAAGATAACGCACCAAGAAGCAATCTAAGGAAGAAGACATGTCAAGTAAACTTCTGTTTACCAAAAAAGATGGGAAGGAAAAAGAAAAGGAACATAAATGTGAACGATGTGGTCATGAGAGTTCAAGTAAAGAATACAAAGGACGTGGCCAAGGTGAAAATTGGAAGACATGGAGAAATAAATATGGGAATCGCCTCCAACAAAATAAGGATCATATAAGATGTTTCAAGTGTAATAAACTTGGACACTTCAAGCATGAATGTCCAAATTCGAAAAAGAAGGAGGAGGCAAACCTGATCTGGGATGTAGATGATGAACCAACACTTCTCTGACAGCAAGGAACCAGAAGGCCTCAGTTAAACTATATTTAGTTTAGGGGGGAGTATTGGGTATTAAACCAAATATAGTCTAGTATAGGGGTCTTGGTGTTATTATCTAAAGTTGTATTTAAGTTTAAAATGTATTTAGAAAGTATAGATTAGTATGAGGGTGCATTGTGACAAGAACAAAGATCGTAACCTCTATCAAAAGGTATCGACACCTCCAGGAGGACATACCGATTCAGAAAGAGGCGCCAATCAAGATTCATCAGAGGGTCATGACTTTTCTTTGAAGAGTTATGATGGTTAGAAGGTGTCTATTAGATTAGTATAAAGAGGGATCATGTATCTCATTGTAAACATCACAGAAACAACAACAATTACAGCAATACAATTATAGTTATTGTTTATTACTTATTCGTTATTTTTTTCAATTCGTTATTATTTTCCAACACTCTCTATATCCAGCTGTCGCCAACAATTCCTTCAAGTAGTTCATCACTGTCGGCGACAACAATGGTTGACGATCATCCGCCACCCAGCCTTTACGTAGTTCAGGAAAAGTTAAAACACAATGCTTATTAGGAAAAGGCCAGGGGTTTTTGTTATGCTTAATGAGTGAGCCAAAAAATGGACTAGGTGGCGGTGGAGAAGGACACGAGAATCCTTGAGGAAGAGGTACCCAGACTTTATAACGACGTGCTACCAAGACTTCGCGACAAAGGGGACAAGTTTTATTTCTTGGAAACCATGTCCTGATGCATTATGGAAGATGTGGCACTTTGGGAGTTGAATGATTTATTTCATTGTTTGTTAAAAAACTTTTGGAGTAATTAAAATCATATTTAGTCGGTTAAAAAAGTGCAATAGTTCTTGTAGTTTTACATTCCTTTGATTTTTTTCATTGTTGTAAAAGACTTACCAATAAATATAACACAATCAACTACACAAACCAAAAATTTGATTATGTTGATCAGAAGCCAAATCGGGATATCACATTAGTTTCTGACTTCAAAATGGATCAAATCGAACCGATGCTATATCTCATAGAATCTTTTAACAGCAAGAGAAGTATATTTATATGAAACTGATGCGAGACTCTAGGAGCGAAAGATCAATTGCTAAACACAAAGGGAATTTCATGGTTTATCGATCCAAATTAAATGATTTTTCCTAAACCTACAAGAGATCCAGTTAAATGAGGAGAGTTTGATGTTGTTAAGGATCAATTTCTTAGAAGGCCATTTTAGTGAGAAACATCATCTCTCATTCAATTCCAAAATCTCCATAGATACAAAATAGTTCTTTGAATAACAACATCAAAGGGAGATTTTAGGGTAACCGATATGTTGACGCTACAGCTAACTTGATCGACATCCAAACGGGAGGAGATTGTGACACTATTGATCTTCCACCAAGCGAGAACCTTGGACCAAGTGTCTTTAGCGATCTATATATGCTCAGTAAAATCAATTTCCCATTGTAAGCATGCAGTTTACTGGTCAATGAGGGCTTTGAGAATATATGTCATGAGTTCATTCTAAGCTACTGACTAATTAAAGGTCACTTAAACATGTGCTCTTTGCCTGGGCTTAAGAGTCCTCAGGGAAGGGTCAGTTGGCACTAGAACGGGGTGCACGGCTTTAGGGTTAATTAATTCTCGCCGATTGAAACCTTTTGAGAACTTCTATATATGCTATGGAGTTAATCAACATTGCATTCTTAAATAGTTTTAGATTGTGTACTAATCATGGAGAGATGGTTTTTAGTCACGTCAATGAAGTAGGTCGAGAGATCAAGAAGCAATCATGATGTCACACCCCCAATTTACCTGACTTACAGCGGAATGGAATACCTTGGGGTGTCTATCATAGCATCACAGTTACAGTTACATTGAACGACCTAAAGTGTCGTTTGGAAAATACTTCGTTTGATCATTGAAATAATCCAGAGTTTACAATATGAGGTCCCCAAAAGGTGTTGCATGTTTATGAAAACAAGTCCTACTAGATCAAACGTTTACATAAGTGCATGAAATAATGGTGAGACGCGTCGACTCCGCGACTCCATAAAGGTCCAAATGCATGTCACATGAGCTACCTTAATAACTTGAAATACATTGCTAAAACGTCAACACGAATGTTGGTGAATTCCATAGGTTTATAAAATGTAATGTTGTACGACCACCACAAGTATAAGTGCATGACAAAAGTCACGTAAAATAGTACAATAGACCTTAAGCTCATGACCCCGAAGCTATGACTGATGAAATTATATGCCCCTCCCGAATGTTTTACCAGAACACTCCCAAAATGTCAAAATGAAATGCATCCGCTTACTGTTGGTAATAACTACCACGGATGGAGGCGTCACCCTCGATAGATCTATCCACTCACTCTCGCTTAATCGGCAAATTAACGGTCCATGATAATAAATAGGGGACTTTAACTGGTTGGTAAGGCAACTTAAGCAATGTACATATGTTTTGGTACTTGGGCTCGTACTAAAAAGGTTGATGCAATGTATTCCCCCGTGGGATTTGAAATCAAAATATTGTATTGAAAACGGGGCTATGAAAACTCACCTGATATGATGGTACCATGAACATGTAATGAGCTGAAAAACAAGGCGCGCACACTAGCCGCAACCTAATATGAATGATGAACGATCTACTTTAGATCATGAAATGATGTTATGAATGTCCATGCACATGTTTCCTATACCACTCTACTCTTTGAAAAATACTTGTTGTTATAAAAAATATATATTTTCCAAGACTTAGGAAAATAAGGCAACTAGAAAAATAAAACTAGTTGAAATGTATATATATATATATATATATATATATATATATATATATATATATATATATATATATATATATATATATATATATATATATCGTATGTATCAATGTTAGTGTTGAAATCCTCGGTTTGAAATCCTTGATATAACGCCTTGTAGTGATAAAAATATACTTGTAATCGCTAATACTTCATTAGTTATGAATTTGGGTACTTGGTATTATTTCTAGAAATCTAGAGTTACTACGTAGTGTTAATATTATTTTTGGTCTAAAAGCTGTCAAAACAATATGAGTTTTGCCGATATTGAAAATTGAATATCTTTGTCGTTATAAGTCCGTTTTACTTGTTCTTTATATCCACGGTTACGTCTTAGTATGTAGTAATATATTTTGGAAAGTTAGACTCCTCCGGGTTACGTCTAAAGCCTCTTTTTGTCCGACGAAAAATGTCCAACAGCAACAATTTTCAGAAAATATACTTTTCGTCAATAAACTTGCAAAAATCATAACTTTTTCGTTATAAACTCTTTTTAATCCGTTCTTTCGCCTACGGATTCGTTTTTGAAAGTATTTTCTAAAATTTTTGCCAAAGTTTACTTTATGTTTACTGATTTTCCTGGATTTACAAAAATGGGACAGTAGGTTTATATACTTGTTACAAATCCATTTTTCATGTTCAAAACTAGTTTCTACCTCAACCAAATCTGTTGCAAACACCACAAAGCTATACTAATCCTACCATACACCTTCTTAGGGTGCCATGGATTCCTAATCACTACTAATCATGTTTATTTAACAAAGGAACACCTAAATCAAAATCTAGGGTTTGTATGTTCAAAAAGTTAACAAAAATAATGTGGTATAGCTAACTTGTACTTGAAATTAAGCATGAAAACCATAAGATACAAGTGTTAATTAGATGAAATCATGAAAATAAAGTTGATAACTCACTTTGAAATAATGGGTTATTAGATGATGAGAAACCTTGTGTTACTTGTGTTTTTGTTGTAAGATTCTTGATTAGGATGATGAAATGAACAACTTTGTAGCTTTGATCTTGGAAAAATAATGGATTGATCTTGGATCTTTATATGGGTCGTGGGTTTTGGGGAAGAAAAGAGAGAAAAAGTGAGCTTTTGATTCTTGGAAATAATGTAAGTTATGTTATATGTGTTTTTGGATATTAGTATAGGATATATAGTATTATACTTGTACATAAATGCATAATGTTAAAAAGAAAGCACATGATGTCTAGGGGGGGGGGGCATGTGGCCGGTTTTCAATGTGAAAAAGAGTAGCAAAGTCGGTTTTGAGTTGCTTAGGATAAGTTAGGGTAATATTAGTTGTAGTTTTAGTGTAAGTATTAATTATAATCAGGTACCGGGTTTGATAGAAATAAATATTAATGAAGTTATTCGGGATAAAATAAAGTTGTAAAAATGTTAAAAATATGTTGGGTACAAGTACTGAGTGTTCGGGTGATTATTGTTTAGTTTTCACGAAAACCGTAGTAATATTTATAAACTTACGTTATAAATAAAATAAATTTCCAAAATACTGGGTAAATGAATATTATAACTTTTATGATGATATAATGGATATAAAAATATGTCGGAACCATTGTGGGAATATTTAGATATATTCGTCGTGTTTATAAACCAGGTGTTAACGTTTATTTATAAATAATTATAAAGAAAACGTTAAATGTATCAAATATATAAATTTGAAAATCCTAAGAGTGGTATAACATGAAAATGACCTACTGATGATATGCAGACTATCTCTAGTCCGTATGAAATGTCCTTACTGATAATGCATGAATTCGCACCTGAACCAATACGGTTACGCGAATTTAAATACCCGTAAACTAAATTTACGATGAAATGAATAATGCACGTGAATGATGAAATCTTTTCTGGCAATGAATAGTGTTCAATGAATAGTAAAATTTCTGAATGCTTCTCGGAATGTCAAACTGACACCAAATATGATGAATAGTAAAACGATGAATAGTGTTTTGATGAATAGTGTTTTTCCAAAGTTTGGGAAATGACTTGAAATGGTGAGTTGTGACAGTCTTCCCCTCTAAAAGGAACTTCGTCCCGAAGTTCAGTTTATGTTGGTTTCTGAAAACATATTGGTGAAAAGGTGATGATATCCGAGAATTCCAGCGAACTCTAACGATAGGAATTCGACTCTGCTTCAACTGTTCGACCTAACTGTCCATGATTTCTACTTGTTCTCCTGCAAGGTTTATGTTTGACTTTGGGTTGGATTCCTTTCCAAATGGGATTATGAGTGACTAATCTGAAAAGATGATAATACATGGTTGTGTAATCCTATTGTTCTCTAACAAGGCTCAAGTCTGACGGCCACAAGGCCTACTCTGTCTGAAATATTACATGGTCCAGTGTATATCGGGTTTAACTTTCCAAGTTTTCTGAATGATATCATGCCTTTCCTAGGCAGAACTTTCAACATAACTCTGCCTACCAACTTGAAGTTTTAATGGTTTACAACTTATTGAACTTGTAACTGATTCTTGACTTGTAGAAATTTCTAGTTATTTCATGAATGCCTACTGGACTAGTGAGTTGAGCTTTTTCCGAGTTTGGCCCATCAATAGATGGTCTGCACTTGTTAATGCTTTAAATGTGATACTGGTAATATATACTGCTGAATTCTGCCAGAACTCAAGTTTGTATGCTAGTTGGTCGATTCTAAAATGAATCTTAGATGGTCCAATATGCTAAAGGTTCAACCTCTCTTGTTATCCAATTTGTATCATGCCAATCCAATGCAATGTTTTTAACTTAGTTTGTTCTCCCACTTGAATCTGGATGGTTTGTTGTTCAGGATACCCAATCCAAATGATGTGTGTTATGTACCAACCTAATTTCTGCCAGTTTCTCGCTGTTGGTGTGACAACTATTGTTGTAGATGAATTTGATTTATGTTAAATGATTAGTCCAACCATTTCTAGGGTCAATCACTCATGCTCTGAGCATACTTTCCTATGTTTGAATTGTTCTCTCGCCTTGACCATCGGTCTGAGGATGATAGGTGATGTTTACATCTAAATGGGTTTCTGAAGGAAATCCTGAAATGATTGCTTGAAGTCCAAGGTGAATCGGTTTCCTTAACAGGAATAACTGAAATGGGTACAATAAACCTTTGTGACTAATTCCACAACGTTCGGTCCTTCGAACTTGGTGTTATCTGAAAGGGATAGAATATAGGTAACAATTTGATTCCTTGTGTTTTATTCCAACGGATGATAAGACATATGTTCTTCTTTGTCTATTGGGTTTGGTCTCCACTACTGAAGTTCGTGATTAATTTGTGATGTCCTTCCTAATTCCTTCATCATATATTCCAAATATTCTTTATTGTCAAGTCACAAATCCTAAATGCATAAGCGATGTTGTAGGGAAATTTGTTCTGGAAATTTGTCTTGCGATTGTGAGTTTTGGTTGAAATCTCTTTCTGAATAACGAATAAAAAAAATGGAGTAGATGATTTACTGAGTAATATTTTTCTTGATGATTCAAAATCCAGTAGTTATGAAATAGAAAAATGTTTTTCAAACATGTTGTGATTAAGACTGCTTACCAAAGTTTGATGTCTATGTATATTTCTCATTGTACAATAGTGTTGCTAAAGATTGACCAAAAAGGATCGTACTTGTTCAAAATAGGAATTTCAGAAATCATTTTTTTCCACAAGGTATGTGATTTATGTAAACGCATCAACTTTATTTAAAAGTGATAACACTAACAAGGATAAAATGGTAGAATAGGAAATGTTCGCTTAAATGCATAGGTGTCTAACATTTAGTTCCTGAGGTTGAATAATGCCTATAGGTGGTTATCAGGCATAACTACAAGCATAGGTATTTAGACTAACTTAAATCCTGAAATAGTTTATCGTTGTAATTGGCAAGACGAAGGTATCACTTGATGTTGTGTCGATGAATGTCTATTCTGTTTTCCCATGTAGATGAGGAGATATGTTCTGGTTTGATCCCTTGCTTGGTATGAAGGTGAGGTTATCTGAAATTTCTAGAGACATAATGCCTTAGAGGAATCTACATCGATATTCTTGATTCAAACAATTGTCCTTTGTGAAAACTTACTGCAGGAAAGTTTATGTATGGATGAGGCCATGTTTAAATGAAATGCTCTACAGTCTCAATTAGAAGCTTGGTTTATTTCTATTGTGTTGTCTGCGGACATTTATATTGAGTTCAATCCTGTAGCTCAGTCTATCTAGTACCCTTAAACGATAGAATTTGACAACTGAGTCAAAGATGGTGATTCGGATGGTCTCGCGGTATCTTAGAATTTGTTGTTGAGTTATGAATTCTCTCACTATATACTTCTAGTTCTGTTTAGTAGTTCTGTAATCCTTTCGTTGCTTTTATTGTATAGAGGAATCCTACTTGTAATTGATATGGAAAGTCTCTCCTAGGGAATTCAATGGGAAAATCCAACTTAATGGCTAAGTGGGTGACAGGTGGGGTAAGTATCCAGGGATAGTTCGGCAAAAGGGATGTTTATGGAAGAGTTCCTTTGTTTACAAAACTTTTAAATGAAGATTGTTATTAACAATCCTTTGAAAAGGTAATTATTTCCTTCATGGCATAATCCTTCCTGAATTTTACATAGGTGATCAGGCTATGTACAATTGAGGACTAATGATGCGATGTTAGATTTTGTCAAAATATCATAACTTTTCTCAAAAGTTTTAGATGGTGTTCAACGCATTGTTATTAAAAATGGTATCCTGATGTTTTCTTTCAAATAACTTGAAAATTGCCTTGCGTAATAATAGTAAATACTTGGTGTAATGACAGAAAATCAATTTATAGGATGGTAATAAAATAGCTTACTTCAGAAATTTTTCTGTAAAACAATTTCCCCATATGATAGTAAAATAGCTTGAATGGTGTTTTGGATACGTGGGTGAATCTTGTCGAATGGTAATATTCTACTAATTCATCAAAAACGAAATCAGCCTAATCCCTGATAAGACAATGCTAAAATGTTGCGAAACGATTGGAGTTTGAGCAATTGGGATAGAAAATGGAGTAAACGATGGTTATGATTATCACAGAGGTAACAAAGGATAGATACTACATTGGATAGAAAAGTGCTTAATACAACTAGGTTATGTCATCGTACCAACGGTAAGTACAAAAGGAAAGATACAACCCTAAAGGGCTCGAACTACGGTTTATATATTGAAACAAGGCTCCTCCTGCTGAACCATTGTTGTTATCCTTGATGTTGCTAATATCCTGACGGTTCTCTTTCAACAGCTCACGCTATTCCTCAAGCGATTTAGTCTGGATTCCAAGTTCCTGATTTTCCTTGTTCCTTAGTTCTGGCCAGTCATTCTTGAAATGCCCTAAGTTTCCACATTTGAAGCAACTCCCTGGGGTCTTCTGATTTGTGAGTTTCCTACAGTCTTCAGTCCAATGACCCCGCTTCTTGCACACTCCACACGTTTTACTGCAATGACCTCGGTGATGTTGATTACACAGGTTGCAGTAAGGTAACTTTCCAATATACCTTCTCTTTGTGTACGGTTCTGCAGCAAAGGCTTTATTCACTTCTTGTCCTTTGGGTGATTGTTGAGCAGCATTACAACCTAGATTGTTGTTCCACTTCCTTTTATTGTCACTATTGTTTCCTGATGTCTTGGCGTGAACTATGAGTCCCTTTACTTCGATCGCCATTTTGATAGCTTCAGACATGGTATCGGGTTCCCATGCAATGACCAACATACGAATTCCATTTGAGAGTCCCCCGATGTACCTTTCAAGTTTCTTGCTTTCCGGTTCATCCATTTCAGAACCTAGTCGTGTTAATTCATAAAAATGAGTAGTGTACTCGTCAACATCATTTCCTACCATGGTAAAGTTTAGTGTTTCCTGTTCCTTTGCTCGTAATTCATTTCCTACACAAAATGTTATACCCATCATCCTTTTTAGTTTCTCCCAAGAGTGTGAGTAAGCAGCATCAACTCCCACCATCTTAATATGTTTGGTCCACCATTCCTGGGCATGATCCTGAAAAGTGCATGTGGCGAACTTAACCTTGTCTTCCTTACGACAGTCGCCACATTGAAATATTGTTTCTATTTCTTCGAACCATTTGAGAAATTCCTTTGTGTCTCTAGTTCCGCTAAAGGAGGGAGGATTGCACCCCATAAATTCCACGTGAGTAAGTTCCTTAGTGAGGGCGGTGGCTATGTTCTTGGCAATGACTTGTCCAACAGCAGCTCGCGTCATGCTTGGAGTGGTTTACTTAAATCTCTCTTCATCAAATCATAAGAGACCATGAGGATATAGTTAATAAAAGTCATCATATTCACAACACATGAATATAATACATGAAAATTTCGGTCTACGTGAACCGATATCACAAATAGCACAACCATTCCTTACATAGTAGAGTCACACTTGATATATTTGTTTGTACAACAATCAAAAGACAACAAGTTCTTTAGACTATGTCCCACACTTTCTGTGGCTAGGATAATAGCAAAAGCTAGTGAGGATATAAGTCTGGTCTAGGGACTTCCTGGTGTCCCTCTGTGTGAAATCAGGTTTGTGGCATCATAAGGTCGAGATATTCCTGAAGTGGTGTCTGAAGTTGTGCATCTATCAAATCTTAGATAATGTAGGTTCTGAACCATTCCTGAAGAATCTGCGGATGTTCTTGTTGAGTCCGTGATATTGGTATTATCTACTAGGTGTTATCTAGTTCATGGCAAGTGGGAATGGAAAAAGAAAACGACAATGATGGTACTAGTGAATGGAATACTACCCTCTTTCGCGCTACCTCGCGACATCTAAGAGGTAAAACTAAAGTACGCACTGTGGGACGACCAATAGTGTAATAAGTAGCTGACGGTGATGATAGTACCTGAGTAGTGGGTGCTCTACTAGTGAAGGAAAAAAAACACACTATCTTCCTTGCAATAAGCAATCTAATATGTCCATTAAGATTAAGTCTGAATACTCTACCAAAAGGCATTCTATGTATGGGCTGAATGATAGGAAAACCCTGTTCCTATGGCAAATCAATAGTGCTAATGGTGGTGTAAGTGCAACTGGTGGTATAATGGTAGTGGAAGATGACAAGGCATCTTCAATGTCGGAATTCGATAAAAGGATGTCAGGGTGAGTATCTGAAGATATGTCACTTGTGAACCAGGTCAATAAAATGATATATATATATATACAAATATAAGTATAAATAACTCGCACAGGGTATGCATGAAACAACATGTATCATGATTATGCACTTATGATGAAATGATGAGATGCTATGCTGATGTGGTTATAGTCTAGGGTCCAAGATACATCCTAGTTTGCTATAACCTTAGCTCTGATGCCAATCTGTCACACCCCCAATTTACCTGACTTGCAGCGAAATGGAATACCTGGGGGTGTCTATCATAGCATCACAGTTACAGTTACATTGAACGACCTAAAGTGTCGTTTGGAAAATACTTCGTTTGATTATTGAAATAATCCAGAGTTTACAATATGAGGTCCCCAAAAGGTGTTGCATGTTTATGAAAACAAGTCCTACTAGATCAAACGTTTACATAAGTGCATGAAATAATGGTGAGACGCGTCGACTCCGCGACTCCATAAAGGTCCAAATGCATGTCACATGAGCTACCTTAATAACCTGAAATACATTGCTAAAACGTCAACATGAATGTTGGTGAATTCCATAGGTTTATAAAATGTAATGTTGTACGACCACCACAAGTATAAGTGCATGACAAAAGTCATGTAAAATAGTACAATAGACCTTAAGCTCATGACCCCGAAGCTATGACTGATGAAATTATATGCCCCTCCCGAATGTTTTACCAGAACACTCCCAAAATGTCAAAATGAAATGCATCTGCTTACTGTTGGTAATAACTACCACGGATGGAGGCGTCACCCTCGATAGATCTATCCACTCACTCTCGCTTAATCGGCAAATTAACGGTCCATGATAATAAATAGGGGACTTTAACTGGTTGGTAAGGCAACTTAAGTAATGTACATATGTTTTGGTACTTGGGCTCGTACTAAAATGGTTGATGCAATGTATTCCCCCGTGGGATTTGAAATCAAAATATTGTATTGAAAACGGGGCTATGAAAACTCACCTGATATGATGGTACCATGAACATGTAATGAGCTGAAAAACAAGGCGCGCACACTAGCCGCAACCTAATATGAATGATGAACGATCTACTTTAGATCATGAAATGATGTTATGAATGTTCATGCACATGTTTCCTATACCACTCTACTCTTTGAAAAATACTTGTTGTTATAAAAAATATACATTTTCCAAGACTTAGGAAAATAAGGCAACTAGAAAAATAAAACTAGTTGAAATGTATATATATATATATATATATATATATATATATATATATATATATATATAATATATATATATATATATATATATATCGTATGTATCAATGTTAGTATTGAAATCCTCGGTTTGAAATCCTTGATATAACGCTTTGTAGTGATAAAAATATACTTGTAATCGCTAATACTTCATTAGTTATGAATTTGGGTACTTGGTATTATTTCTAGAAATCTAGAGTTACTACATAGTGTTAATATTATTTTTGGTCTAAAAGCTGTCAAAACAATATGAGTTTTGCCGATATTGAAACTTGAATATCTTTGTCGTTATAAGTCCGTTTTACTTGTTCTTTATATCCACGGTTACGTCTTAGTATGTAGTAATATATTTTGGAAAGTTAGACTCCTCCAGGTTACGTCTAAAGCCTCTTTTTGTCCAACGAAAAACGTCAAACAGCAACAATTTTCAGAAAATATACTTTTCGTCAATAAACTTGCAAAAATCATAACTTCTTCGTTATAAACTCTTTTTAATCCGTTCTTTCGCCTACGGATTCGTTTTTGAAAGTATTTTCTAAAATTTTTGCCAAAGTTTACTTTATGTTTGCTGATTTTCCTGGATTTACAAAAATGGGACAGTAGGTTTATATACTTGTTACAAATCTATTTTTCATGTTCAAAACTAGTTTCTACTTCAACCAAATCTCTTGCAAACACCACAAAGCTATACTAATCCTACCATACACCTTCTTAGGGTGCCATGGGTTCCTAATCACTACTAATTATGTTAATTTAACAAAGTTAACAAAAATAATGTGGTATAGCTAACTTGTACATGAAATTAAGCATGAAAACCATAAGATACAAGTGTTAATTAGATGAAATCATGAAAATAAAGTTGATAACTCACTTTGAAATAATGGGTGATTAGATGATGAGAAACCTTGTGTTACTTGTGTTTTTGTTGTAAGATTCTTGATTAGGATGATGAAATGAACAACTTTGTAGCTTTGATCTTGGAAAAATAATGGATTGATCTTGGATCTTTATATGGGTCTTGGGTTTTGGGGAAGAAAAGAGAGAAAAAGTGAGCTTTTGATTCTTGGAAATAATGTAAGTTATGTTATATGTGTTTTTGGATATTAGTATAGGATATATAGTATTATACTTGTACATAAATGCATAATGTTGAAAAGAAAGCACATGATGTCTAGGGGGGGGGGGGCATGTGGCCGGTTTTCAATGTGAAAAAGAGTAGCAAAGTCGGTTTTGAGTTGCTTAGGATAAGTTAGGGTAATATTAGTTGTAGTTTTAGTGTAAGTATTAGTTATAATCGGGTACCGGGTTTGATAGAAATAAATATTAATGAAGTTATTCGGGATAAAATAAAGTTGTAAAAATGTTAAAAATATGTTGGGTACAAGTTCTGAGTGTTCGGGTGATTATTGTTTAGTTTTCACGAAAACCGTAGTAATATTTATAAACTTACGTTATAAATAAAATAAATTTCCAAAATACAGGGTAAATGAATATTATAACTTTTATGATGATATAATGGATATAAAAATATGTCGGGACCATTGTGGGAATATTTAGATATATTCGTCGTGTTTATAAACCAGGTGTTAACGTTTATTTATAAATAATTATAAAGAAAACGTTAAATGTATCAAATATATAAATTTGAAAATCCTAAGAGTGGTATAACATGAAAATGACCTACTGATGATATGCAGACTATCTCTAGTCCGTATGAAATGTCCTTACTGATAATGCATGAATTCGCACCTGAACCAATACGGTTACACGAATTTAAATACCCGTAAACTAAATTTACGATGAAATGAATAATGCACGTGAATGATGAAATCTTTTCTGGCAATAAATAGTGTTCAATGAATAGTAAAATTTCTGAATGCTTCTCGGAATGTCAAACTGACACCAAATATGATGAATAGTAAAACGATGAATAGTGTTTGATGAATAGTGTTTTCCCAAAGTTTGGGAAATGACCTGAAATGGTGAGTTGTGACACATGATGGCATATGTGACAACCGACAATTTAGGGAGCCATTTTGAAAACCCGCATTACGTTAAAGTTCGTTTATAATTTTTATTTGGAATTTTATTCGTAACGAACTTGTAAGACCTATTTTATGGTTAATTATATTTAATATCGTTATGGGATTTGAGATTTATTTAATGATTCGTTATGGAATTTTATTTGGAGATTTATTTTGAATTCTCACTTGGTACTACGTTGACTCCGGCACTAGGATTACCTAACGAAAATTTTATGACTCGATTTTACGAGTCCGACTATATTTAATTATTTACGGGATGTTTAGTGAGATATTAAACGTTTGAAATGAGTTCGGGTTTCGGACCGTGTGTTTTACACTTACCCATTTTTACCCACTCATAATTATTAGTAATATTATTATTACTATTATTATTATTATTATTATTATTATTAAAAACTTTTAAAAAAAAAGAGAGTAATATACAAATTGGTCCTTGTTGGGTCGGCTCACACACAAACACACAAACACCCATCACCTTCCTCACATCTCTCTCTCTCTTTTCTTGGCTAACCCTAGCCGCCCCACATCCGACCACCACCACAGTCACACCGCCGGCCACCACTCTACACCGCCACCACCAATCAATTCCCCATCACCTACTCTATTAGATCTACCACTACACGCGTCCATTTACCCCTTATTTCACCTCGAATCACCACCAAATTCACCACCACTTTCTTGTTTTTCGAAGGTTGTCACGGTTTAAGTATTAAAGATCGAAGGTGAGACGAGTTTCACTCGTATTTTTGATAAAATCGTGACCTAGGGTCACGACTTAAAGCTATTCGGTTGGGTTTATGTATAAAACATGGAATACATTTGGGTTTTGGTTGAAAACGTGTTTCTTAAAAGGTTTGGTATCCGGGTTTGGTGTATTTCTTGATGGTTCGATTGAACCGTGAGTCTAAGACTCACGGCTTGGTGTTAGATCCGAGCTTAGGGCTCGATTTACTTGCTACTCTTGGTCTTGAGTTGTGGTTTCATGTATTGCTTGCGTTGGGATTTTGGTTCGACTTGATGGAGTCACGGCTTGATGGCCGTATATGGTTGATTGTTACCGAGACCCTTTGTGGTCGAATTGGTAGTTTGGGTGTGCTCCTTGGAGCCGTATTTTGAGACCCTTAATTTTGATTCGAGTCCTTATGGCTCGTGGTTTGTGCCGAGACTCGGGTTTGGCTTGGTAAACCATCCCAAACATGGACCTTGGTTATATTTATTATTCCATATTATTTTGTTGTTAACTTGATATTGATTTCGGCATTGGTTGATTTTTTGGCCGAATGATTGTGGGTCGAGATCATGTTTGGACTCGACAATGGATTATTGTATTGGGAAGTTGTTGGCGAAAAGTGGTATTGGGGACCGATTGTGAGACGGTCACTTAGATTGACGGAGATAGGTTAGTCGGGTGCCGTAGTCGGACGCTATTGTTGTAGCACGTGGATTGGGATTGATTTGGACGGAGATGTATTGATTATTATGACTTTTACATATTATTTTGGACTTGGACAATGAGCCGAGAGTCATGACTCGATAACTATTTACAATTTAAAACACAAATATTTACAATTTAAAACACAAATAATTTACAATTTAAAACACAAATAATAAAACTCGTAATAATATTATTGGTAATATGAACGTTTATATAAATATATAGACGTGAATAACGTATATATAATTGTATAAATGCGTATATTAATAATAACAAAAATCACGAGTTGTATTATAAATAAGACGACTAAATATATTATGCTACGAGAGTAGCGTAATATTATTGGAAGTATTATTAAGAAGAATAAATATTATAAAACGAGAAATTCTCGACGTTAACTAAATATCACATGAAATGTTATTTTATATATATAACGAGAAAAGCTATCGAGTTATGCGGAGTCGTGGTCACTTGAGTCCAGGTAAGTTATTGTTTGTGACTTTTGTGTTGTCACGGATATATGACGATTAATATAAACATTTTCTATAACTAAATAACTTACTTAACCGACAGGTTAAACCGAGTTATTTGGCTATACGAAATGAGTATATTAATGGGCATCGTATCCTACGACGCCCATAGGTTGTGGTATATGTAAAGGATAACAAATTGCTAAATATATATATCGGGAAATCTGGCCAATTTTACGATGTATATAAGGAGTTTATTAGACTACGATATATACCATATAGTATTTATGTGCTATGTGCTTTAGGATTGGGTGTAATCTTGGAACGGTATGTTACGTAAATAAATATGGGGATTATCAAATCGACGGATTTGATGAACTTCAGCGATTTATTTAAATGATATATTGGGCTAATATTAGATCTATAGTTTATTTTTTTATTATTCTTTTGTGTGACCTTTTTGGTTTGTTTGTGTCGACCCACCACCCGTATGGATACCAAACGTAAATACGCCAAACTAATACAAAATGGATTTTCGGAAAATAAAACGGAATACGTCCGGGTTTGGGAATATTTGAATTTGAGGAAATGATTTCTGAATGAGTTGATATTGTTAGGTCGTGCCGAGTCCGTAGTTGGCATCTTGAGAGTTATTATACATCTTACTTCTACCGATTTCTTCTTGCTGATTTCTGGACTTGAGGTGAGTCATAGCCCCACTTTTACTCTTGAACTATGTTTTCAATACTTGGGGTGAGAAACGTGCAAACTATTTTATGTGGACTATTATCGCTTCTATATTCCTTCTAAATCTTGCTATGCGTATGGACTAGGATATATTGTCAGCTTTAGTCACATACATTTTATGTGTACTATTCAAGGTTGGCTTATTTGGAATTGTCAGCTTTAGTCACACGGTTTTCTGTGTACTATTCAAGGTTGGCTTATTTAGATACTGTAGTGTGCACCTATAGGTTATTAATACTTCGGAGGTTATCTGAGTATTTATGATAATGCGGGGGTTACCCGAATATCTATGTTAGAACGGAAGGTATCCGTGTGTTATGTTGGAGCGGAGGGTATCCGCAGGCTTTTAGTAAATCCTTAGTCTAGCTAGCAAGCGTTTTGCGTATATGTCCACTATATTGTTGATGAATTTAAACCTATGATCTCACCAGTGAAAGCTGACTTTTAGCACGTTTTCTCAGGTAATTAAGTGATGATATGGATGCATGGATTGGAAGGCTCGGCTAAGGCTCCTGGTTTATGGATCTATTTTTCTAAACTCTGATATTAAATTGTAGACCTACTGTTATTTCGTTTGGGCCTGACTCTGAATGATGTTGGGATAAATGTAAACTTTAAAACCCCATTTTGGTTGTGTTTTTATTATCTTTACTTTATCTCGTTCTATTATGTCTTGTGTTGGATACCAATCCCCGTAGCACCCCGAAAGCTTGTTGAGTCTTCCGCTGTACCAAATTTTGGGGGTGTTACAGATTGGTATCAGAGCCAAGGTTATAGAGAACTAGGTAAATAAACACCTAAACTATAAACGAATTTTTATAGAAAATGATCCTTGACCATTGCCCGCCAGCCCGCCAAGCCGAAGCATCTTCGATTATTTTGAGGTATTATGAGATATTTGAGATGACTTGAGATTATGGAATATATTGATTTAGAGATAAGATGGCGTTTCGAGGAATTACATGGTCTAATTGTTTTATAAATGTTTTAGTAATGCGGTATTTGAAATTCTTTATTAAGATTATATTATTGAAATTATTTGATGAGGATTTTTGGTATGGTATTTTGAGTTGCGATTTAGTTGTTTTGAAACACTTACACCTACCCTACACCGTTGTCACAGACTATGGCCTCCCATATGCCCGATGTTGTTGAGGATATTCTTACTGCACCGGTATTACCATCACAATGGCATCTGATGATCCTTACCAGGTTGCCATGCTTCCAGCTACTGTGTCGCAGACAGCTTCTACTTCAGCACCGCCTGCTGCATCTACGCAGGGACCCTCATCTTCTATAGGGCTCCCTAGTACATCGAGGCAACTTATTCTTCATCAGGCTTTGGCTCGTGTGGCCCCACGCTTTGCCCACCGAGCTACGGCACGTATGTCGGTACGCCCTACTCCATCACCTTTACAGTTTGATGCCCACTCTCTTCTGTCAGAGGCGCCACCCACATCATTGCGTCGTCGTCCTAGATCACCTACCGCATCTCCACATGGTTCACCTGTTAGGAGACGACGATTGATGATGTACTCTTAATAATATTATTGATAAATATTTAAAATCAAACATTAAAAACAATACTCGTAATAATATTATTGATAATATAATTGTTTATATACGTATATAGACGTGATAAATGTACACATATATATATAAAAATGCGTATATTAGTAATAAAACGATCACGAGTAAACGTTTTAATAATATAACGATAATTATTATACTATGCAAATAGTGCAATAAATGTCGAAGTATTATTATAGATAATAACTATAAATGATGTCGAGAAATAATACGTCGGGTAAGTAATAATTAAAAACATGACTTTTTATAAATTTAGAAAAACTTATCGAGTTATACGAGTTGTGGTTATTTAAAGTTCAAGTGGGCTTTATTATGTGACTTTTGTGTTGTCACGGATATATGACGATTAATATAAACATTTTCTATAACAAGTGACTTATTTAATCGACGGATTAAATCGAGTTATTTGGCTATATAAAATGAGTATATTAATGGGCATCGTATCCCACGACTCCCATAGGTTGTGGTATATGTATTAGGATAATAAATTACTATGTATCTCGTGGAATTTGGCCAATTTGACGATATATATAGGGGATTTATTTGACTACGATATATATACCAAATAGAATTCTTTGTGCTATGTGCTTTAAGTGGGTATAATCTTGGAACAATATATTACGTAAATAAATATGGGAGATTACCAAATCGACGGATTTGATAAGCTTCGATGATTTATTTAAATAATATATTGGGATAATATTAGACCTATAGATAGTTTATTATTTCTTTTCGTTGTGACTTCTTGGTTTGAGTTGTGTCGACCCTTCACCCATATGGATACCAAACGTCGAATTTCAAATTTATATATGAAGCTAATTCGAGAAATGGATATTTTTGGAAAGTAAAAATGGAATATGTTCGGGAATGGGAATATTTGATTTTTTGAGGAAATGATTTCTGAACGAGCTTGATATTGTTAGGAAGTGCCGAGTCTGTAGTTGCCGTTACGTGAGTTTGCTTACGTCTTTCTTCTATCGATTTCTTTTGAGGATTTGCTGGACTTGAGGTGATTCATAGCCCCACTTTTACTCTTGAACTTTGTTTTCAATACTTGGGGTGAGAAACGTGCAAATTGTTTTATGTGGACTACTATCGCTTTTTGATTTCAAAACTTGTTATGCTTATAGAACTAGGTAGGATAAAGCGATGCCTAGTCCCGAACTAGGTAAGCAATTGATTTGGTTATTAAGCGAGGCCTAGTCCCGAACTAGGTAAGCAATTGATTTGGTTATTGAGCGAGGCCTAGTCCCGAACTAGGTAAGCTATTGATTGATTGTTTAGCGAGGCCTAGTCCCGAACTAGGTAAGCTATTGGATTGGTTATAGAGCGAGGCCTAGACTTGAGCTAGGTAAGCTATTTATTTGATTGATTTGAGCTATAGCGTGCACCTATAGGGTTGATTTGATTTGGTTGGATTATTTTGGTTGGATTATTTCGGTTGGATGATTGAGGCCTAGTCTAGCTAGCAAGCATTTTGCGTATATGTCCACTATATTGAATTATGAATTTAAACCTATGATCTCACCAGCGAAAGCTGACTTTTAGCACGTTTTCTCATGTAATTGAGTGATGCCCTTTGGATGCTTGGATTGGAGGCTTGGCTATGGCACCCGGTTATGGATCTATTTTCTAAAACTCTGATAAATAATTGTGGACCTACGTTTATTTCTATTGGGCCTTACTTTGGATAATTCTTGGGATAATTGTAAACTTTAAAACCCGTTTTGGTTGTGTTTTTCTTAGGTTTACTTTATCTCGTTCTTTTATGTCTTGTGTTTGGATACCAATCACCGTAGCACCCCGAAAGCTTGTTGAGTCTTCCGCTGTATCAAATTTTGGGGGTGTTACAAAGAGAGACAGCGACACCCATAGTGTGGAGTTGGGATCATTGTGGAGAGAGCTAGATGGTTTGAGGCAGGAGTTGAGGAGCCTACACCAGCATCGTGGCTAGATGCATGGATTATGTGGTTATGTTGCTTTCTAAAACGAGGAGTGTTCGGTTAGAAAAGCTAGTTATCTTGTTTTGATGTATTTTCCGTTGGTTATTCGTCTCGTTTGGAACGATTTATATCTTTTGTGTTTTCTGTAGTTGGAACGATGTTGGATCACTATTGTATGGATGATGGTTATTATTATATGATGTTATGTGACTTTTGGATATTATGGAAATTGAGTTCCTATTCGCCTTATTGCTGTCTTGTGGTGTATTGCTGATATTCTTTCCATGACTTGGCTTCATTGATTTAATTCTTGTTGAGCGTATGATAAGTTCTATCGGAGACTTATGAACCTTGTATGATGTTTCAGATCAATGGCCCCATGACGAAACCCTGTTAGAGCCACCAGAACTGGTCCTATAGTGACTACCCCTGGTCGCCGAGGACGCCGTCCTACTCAAAATGTTGAAACCCCTACTCCTGATAACCTGGATGCTACTAATCGCAACAACAGGAATCAAAATGTTGAGGTTCAGGGAGACAATGATCATGTTCCACCTAATGCACCTACTGTGGATCAAGCAATGATCAATCAACTTGTGGAGCAACGAGTTGCTGAGCTACTAGCTGAGTCAAATCATTCCAACAATTCTGCTGGAACATTTCCACCTGTTCGTGCTAATGGATGTAACTACAAGGAGTTTCGAATTTGTGGACCTATTGAGTTTGGTGGGACTGAAGGAGTGGTCTACTTAGTCAGGTGGATAGAGAAGACTGAGTCAGTGTTCAATGTCAGCAACCGTGCGGAGAATGCGAAGGTAAAGTTTGCTTCTTTTACCTTTAAGGTTGAAGCTTTACCTCGGTGGAACAATTACCGAAACTCGGTTGGGAGTGATGTGGCTTATGCTATGACTTGGGAGCAATTTAAGTCTTTGCTGATTCAGACCTACTGCCCAAGGAATGAGGTTAAGAAGCTGGAGATTGAGTTATGGAATCACAAAGTGAAGGGTACTGATATGGCGACTTACAATCGCCGCTACCGAGAGTTAGCCTTGCTTTGCCCAGATATGGTTAGGACTGAGACTCAAAGGATTGAGGTATACCGATGGGTTGCCGGTAGCTACAAGGAACGATGTGATTTCTGCTAAGCCTACAAATATTCATGAGGCTATCACGATCGCTCAACAATTGATGGACTCGTTGGTATTGGAAGAAGCTGAGAAAGACAAGAATGGAAAGAGGAAGAGGGATAATCACTCTAAGGGTAATGATCACCGAAACAAATGACAGGCAACTACTAGAGCTTATGATATGGGAGATGGGGATAAGAAGAGCTACAATGGGGATACGCCCAGGTGTGGCCGATGTTACAAGAATCATCCTGGACGATGTAATGTGGTGTGCAAGAATTGCTCAAAGATGGGACATATAGCTAAGGACTGTAGAGCTCGACCACTTGCTATGGTTCAAGCTACTCCTAAAGCTATGAATAAGGCAAATGTTACTTGTTATGGATGTGGAAAGAAGGGACACTATATGAATGAGTGTAGGGAATCGTGGAACCGAGGAAATCAAGGATCGGGTGGTAATGGGTACAATCATGGAAACCGTGGAGCTGGAGGAAACCGTGGACGACAAGACAATGGGGACCAACGTGTGGAAGCAGGAGCTGCTCATGGGAGAGTGTATGCACTTAGGAACGAGAGAGGAGAAGATCCGAACGTCGTCACTGGTACGTTCCTTCTCAATAATCATTATGCTTCCATACTATTTGATAGTGGTGCCGATAGGAGTTTTGTGTCCACTACTTTTGCACCCTTACTAGAGAAACCCCCGATGGACTTAGGAATTGGTTATGATGTAGAGTTAGCTAACGGGAACATAGAAAGGATTAAAACTATCATTCTCGGTTGCACGTTAAATTTCCTGAATCGTCCTTTCAACATAGATCTTCTACCCGTCATGTTAGGAAGTTTCGATGTCATCATTGGTATGGATTGGTTTTCGAAGTATCGTGCTCATATACTTTGCGATGAGAAGATCGTGTGTGTGCCTTACGGCAAAGAGATCCTAAATATACAAGGAGATCGAAAAGGTTTGAAGGGCCCATCTAGACTAGCGGTCATATCTTGCAGTAAGTTACCGAAGCTAATGGAAAAAGGATGTTGCCTTTTCTTAGCTCAAATCTCTGAGAAATGAGGGAAGGAGAAGAAGGAAAGATGCATTGGAGATGTGTCTATAGTTCGTGATTTTCCCGATGTATTTCCTGATGATTTGTCGGGAATCCCACCTACTAGACAAGTGGAGTTTCAGATTGAGTTGATACCTGGTGCTGCACCCGTGGCACGAGCGCCTTATCGACTTGCACCCACTGAACTGGAAGAGTTGTCGAAACAATTAGCGGAGTTAGCCAAAAAAGGATTTATAAGACCAAGTTCTTCGCCGTGGGGAGCCCCAGTTTTATTTGTGAAGAAGAAGGATGGATCGTTTCGTATGTGTATTGATTATCGAGAGTTGAACAAGTTAACGGTAAAGAATAGATACCCGTTACCGAGGATCGACGACTTGTTCGATCAGCTTCAAGGATCGAGTGTGTATTCAAAGATCGATTTGAGATCGGGATATCATCAGCTTAGAGTTCACGAGGAATGATATTCCGAAAACGGCTTTCAGGACCCGTTATGGGCATTACGAATTCCAAGTGATGCCATTTGGGTTGACTAACGCACCGGCGGTATTCATGGATCTCATGAATCGGGTGTGTAAGCCTTACTTAGATAAGTTTGTGATTGTGTTCATTGACGATATTCTAATCTATTCGAAGAGTGAAAAGGAGCATGAGGAGCATCTAAGACTTATCTTAGAATTGCTCAGGAGGGAGAAGCTGTATGCCAAGTTCTCCAAATGTGAATTTTGGATTCCGACAGTACAATTTTTGGGTCATGTGATTGATATACAAGGAGTTCATGTAGATCCTGCTAAGATTGAAGCGATTAAAGATTGGGCTGCACCGACGACCCCAACAGAAGTTCGTCAATTTTTGGGTTTAGCTAGTTATTACCGAAGATTCATTGAGGGATTTTCGAAGATAGCAAAACCGTTGACCAAATTGACTCAAAAGAGTGTTAAATACGAATGGGGAGATAAGGAAGAGGAAGCATTTCAATTACTTAAGGAGATGTTGTGTAGTGCTCCTATCTTAGCATTACCTGAAGGTAATGAGGACTTTGTCGTCTATTGTGACGCTTCTCATAAAGGTTTGGGAGCTGTGTTAATGCAACGAGAGAAGGTAATAGCTTATGCTTCCTGACAGCTCAAGAAGCACGAGAAGAATTACACCACCCATGATTTGGAGTTAGGTGCTGTAGTTTTTGCCTTAAGGATATGGAGACATTATTTGTATGGAACCAAGTGTGTTGTGTTCACTGATCACAAAAGTCTACAACACATTTTGAATAAGAAAGAGCTCAACATGAGACAACGACGTTGGATTGAGTTGCTAAGTGATTATGATTGCGAAATCCGCTATCATCCCGGTAAAGCAAACGTTGTTGCTGATGCTCTTAGTCAAAAAGAGAGAATACCACCGTTACGAGTTAGGTCATTAGGAATGACTATCATATCGCCGTTACCGTCTCAAATATTAGAAGCTCAAACGGAAGCGTTGAAAGCAGAAAACCGACCTGCTGAGAACATATTTGGGATGGCTGAAAATGAGAAAGGATTTGTTAAGCGTTTTGATGGAGTATTGTGTTTTGGAGACCGAAGTTGGGTACCCTTGTATGGAGGAATTCGAGAGTTGATTATGCATGAGTTGCATAAGTCAAGGTACTCTATTCATCCTGGGTCTGACAAGATATACCAGGATTTGAAGAAGTTATATTGGTGGCCAAATATGAAGGCAGATATAGCATTGTACGTTAGTAAGTGCTTGTCATGCTCTAAGGTTAAGGCCGAACATCAAAGACCATCAGGATTATTGACGCAGCCAGAACTCCCGGTTTGGAAGTGGGAGCGGATTACGATGGACTTTATTACCAAATTACCGAAGACAGCTAGCGGTTGTGACGCTATATGGGTGATTGTGGATCGATTGACTAAGTCTGCTCATTTCCTGGCGATTAGTGAAGATGATAGTGTCGACAAACTTGCGAAGTTGTATGTGAAGGAAATTATTTCTCGTCATGGAGTTCCGATATCGATTATTTCTGATCGCGACAGCCGCTTCATGTCAGCATTGTGGCGATCACTTCAAACCGCTTTGGGGACGAGACTTGACATGAGTACTGCATATCATCCCCAAACCGATGGTCAAAGTGAGAGGACTATTCAGACTTTGGAGGATATGCTTCGTGCATGCATAATAGACTTTGGTAAAGGCTGGGTGAAGTATCTACCCCTTGCGGAATTCTCCTATAACAATAGTTACCACACAAGTCTCAAAGTTGCACCATTCAAAGCTCTATATGGCCGTAAATGTCGTTCTCCTATTGGTTGGGCTGAAGTTGGAGATAGCCAACTCACTGGCCCTGAGCTTATTTTGGAGACTACTAAGAAAGTGACTCAAATTCATGATCGATTACAAGCAACTAGAGATAGGCAAAAAAGTTACGCCGATCAGAGACGTAAACCCCTAGAGTTCCAGGTTGGAGACAAAGTGATGCTGAAAGTCTCGCCTTGGAAAGGAGCGATACGTTTTGGGAAATGTGGGAAACTCAACCCCCGCTACATTGGACCATTTCTCATTTTAGAAAGAATTGGGCCCGTAGCTTATAGGTTGAAATTACCACAAGAATTGAGTAAAGTTCACGATGTGTTTCATGTTAGTAATTTGAAGAAGTGTCTTTCGGATGAAACGCCGGTTATACCGATAAAGGATATTCGTGCGGATGAAAGTTTGAACTTTGTGGAAGAGCCAATTGAGATTTTGGATCGAGAGATTAAACGACTCAAGCGAAGTCGTATTCCACTCATCAAAGTTCGTTGGAATTCACGGCATGGACCGGAATTCACGTGGGAACGTGAGGATGAGTTTCGAAAGAGATATCCAAAGCTTTTTACTTCGTTGATGGTTTGTTCCGAGTGAAACCCGGGACGGGTTTCTTCTGAGACTGGGGGGATGTGACAACTGGCAATTTAGGGAAACTATTTACAAACCCGCATTACTTTGAATTTAATGATTTTTGAAATATTTGAAAAACTTATTCGTGATGGAAATTGTAAACGTTGAACCGTGGTTTTAAACTTGTTGATACTTATGGAAGTTGAGTTTTAATTATTGGTTTGGTTTGGTATTATTCGTGGTGATTTATTTTTGAGATAATTATTTGGCACTACATTGACTCCGACACTAGGATAACCTAACAAAATTTTATATATATTTTAAATGTTTGGTTCGGTTATTATATATTTCTGGAACGTATCGTGAGATTTTGAATATTTGGAAGGAGCTCGGTTCGAGAGAGTCGGTTTATTTTAAATTAGTTTCGGGTTTGGTCCGTGTATTCTACACCTAGTTACCTCACCCACTCTACCACTATTATTATTATTATTATTATTATTATTATTATTATTATTATTATTATTATTATTATTATTATTATTATTATTATTATTATTATTATTATTATTATTATTATTATTATTATTATTGTTATTATTATTATTGCTGTTATTATTATTATTATTATTATTATTATTATTATTATTATTATTATTATTATTATTATTATCATTTTTTTCTTTTCTTGGAGTGATACAAAAATCGTCCTTGTGGGTTTGCCTGGCACAAAACACAAACACAAACACAAACACCATCACCCTCACTTTCACTCTCTCTCTCAAAAATATACATCACCAAACCCTAACCATCACATGCCGCCGTCCCCACTGCTACCTCACCGCCGCACCACCATCAACGCCACCACCACCAATCGACTCCCCTCTTCTTCCTCTACAAGATCCACTCAAACACGCGCCCTAAGTATCAATTTTTCATTTCGTTTAATCACAAAACCGCCACTACCATTCTTGTTTTTAGAAGTTATGTAAGGAATTTTGGAAGTTCCTACTGATGAAGTTCTACTGACAGGATTCTGCTGAAGCTATAGATGGTTTCTGCTGATATAGTGTTCCTGCTAAAGACTTATTTCTACGGATATTATTAATCCGTATCTTTAGTATTTATTTGTTAGGATATGCATGAGCTATATTAGGTAGTGATATGCATTGATTTTATATTAATTGTATTTTAGGGTTCCTTATGCTTATAAAAGGAACACAGGTTTATGTTTACAGATACTTCAAGAAAAACATTTTTATTGAGATCCATAGAGGATCATTCTTTAATAGAAAAACCTTGTTGGTAACTTTGATTGTGTTCTTGATTATTATTCCGCTGTGCATATTCAATCATTATTATTATATCCTAGATTGGGCTTAAACGATCTTCTACAATTGGTATCAGTGTACCATGGTTAGTTAACTGAAAACACTTGGCTACTCCAGTAGTGATGGCTATTGGTAAAGAGACATCAAATCCATTATTTTCAATGATTCACCTCTCACAGGAGTTAACACACCTGGATGTGATGAGAATAGTATGAAACTCATATGCTTTGATGTACATTTGGTCATGTGTTGCTGCAAAGAATGGTGTTTTTCAAGTTTATGCTGATTATAGAGATTCAACTTATGAAGATTCTTTTCTACTGAAGTTCATCCTCAATCCTCTTCTTTGTGCTATTGAAGATCTATCAAGAAATCTTGAACTTAACCATGTCAAATTCAAGATTAGGGGAGGATTGTAAGGAATTATTGAAGTCAGAATTTATCCTGCTGATGGATACTGCTGACAGGTTCATGCGGAAGCTTAGAGTTGTTTCTGCTGATGACTGGTTCCTGCTGACGCATAGTGATACTGCGGATGTAGTTAATCTGTGGATAAACATTAGTTATTTATAGATAAGATCTTTACTATATCTTCTAGACTTTTATGAATATACGTTTCTTGTAGAAGAGATTAGGGTTTCCACTAGTATATAAGGAACCCTAGATCATTGTATTCGGTACGAGTATCAAAACATTATTAGAGGATAAAGTTTAGTATACAGTTTGTTTTTATATTCCGCAATAACTACAAACTCACAGAGATTATCTATTTAGTCTTACTAGTGATTACATTAGTAGGCTAACGATCTATTGGCTCGAGATCTATCAAGGTTTAGATCCTACAAGTTATTCACGACTTGGTCTTGGAAATCGAAGGTGAGATGGGTTTAACTCGTATTTTGGCGGAAAACGTGACCACGGGTCACGACTTTGATGTTTTCCTTTCGGGTTGTGGTTAAAAACGTGATAACTCATTTGGGTTTTGATTAAAATGAGTAAAATAACAAGTTTGGTATCCGGGTTTGCTTGGTGGACGCGAGGTCGAGACCTAACCGAGAGCTCTTGCTCTCGGCTTGTGTCACTTTTGGATTATTTTTGGCTTCTTGTGATTCTTGATCTTTGGTGCTCGATCTTGAGGATGTTTGGATGTTATTTTGATGTTTGGGTGATTTTGTAGGTTGCAACATCTTGTTGTTGTTGTTGTTTGGGTTTATGGCCGACGACCCAAGGGTCCGTTTGGGTTGACTTGGCTCGTTATGAGCAAGACCGTGACCCCTTTGGGTCTGGTCGAATACTATTGTGGCTTTGTGTTATTACTCGACCACTATGGTCCATTTGGTTTGGCTCGTATGTAGCAAGCCGAGACCCTAGAGGTCTCAGATGTGACCACGATTCATGTGGTTTAATATTTACCCGGGTTGACTTGGTAAATCAACCCGTAAGTGTGATATATTACTTGGTCGTCTTATATAATTGTCGGATTATTTTGTTGTCGTTTTGTTATTATTGATCATGGTTATTTTTGAGCTTGAAGTGGTACATTTGGACTTGTGATTTTGATTATGGAGTTGTGTTGACGAAGTGGTATTGGGAACCGATTGTGAGATGGTTAATTAGATTGACGGAGATAGGTTAGTTGGGTGCCGTAGCCGGACCCTATTGTTGTAGCACGTGTTATGGGTATTGATTGGACGGAGTTGGATTGCTTGACTTTGAATTGGTTATTTTATTTTGGACTTGGACAATGAGCCGAGAGTGATGACTCGGACATGTGACCATTTCGTATGACTCGATAATTATTTATAATCAAACGCTAATAATAAAACTCGTAATAATATTATTGGTAATATAACCGTTTATATACGTGAAAAACGTATATATAAATATATAAATGCGTATATTAATAATAAAACGATCACGAGTAATATATTATAATAACGTGACGATAATTAATATACTATGTGAATAGTGTAATAAATGTCGGGAGCGTTACTATAAATAATGACGAAATCTCTTACGTTGGGTAATTATTACATAAAATATAACTTTTAATAAACGAGGAAAACTATCGAGTTATACGGGGTTGTGGTCACTTGAGTCCAAGAGGACTATATTATTATTGTGTGACTTTTGTGTTTGTCACGGATATGTGACGATTAATATATCTATTTTATATAACTATATAACTTATTTAATCGACGAGTTAAACAGGATCTATTTAGTTATATAAAACGAATATATTAATGGGCATTGTATCCTACGACGCCCATAGGTTGTGGTACGTGTACAGGAATAACGAATTACTAAATATCTCGTGGAGTTGGCTAAATTGACGAATTTGGCAAACTTGACGATATATATATAGGGGATTTATTAGACTTTGATACTTACCATGTAGTATTCTTCATGCTATGTGATTTAGGTTTGGGTATAATCTTAGAGCGATGTATTACGTAGATAAAAATGGGGGATTATCAAATTGACGGATTTGATAAACTTCGATGATTTATTTAAATAATATATTGGGCTAATATTAGACCTATAAATTGTTTTATTATTCTTTTTCGTTGTGGCTTCTTGTTTTGAGTTGTGTCGACCCTCCACCCGTATGGATACCAAACGCCAAACTGTTAATATGAGGATAATACGAGAAATGGATTTTTGGAAAGTAAAATGGAATACGTTCGGGATTGGGAATATTTGATTTTGAGGAAATGATTCTGAATGCGTTTATATTGTTAGGAAGTGCCGAGTCTGTAGTTTCTGTTATTTGAGTTGCTTTACATCTTACATCTGTCGATTTCTTTTGTTGATTGCTGGATTTGAGGTGAGTCATACCCCCACTTTTACTCTTGAACTTTGTTTTCAATTCTTGGGGTGCGAAACGTGCAAATTGTTTTATGTGGACTATTATCGCTTTGTTTATTTAAAACATACTATGCTTATAGAACTAGGTAGGTTGTAGAGCGAGGCCTAGTCCCGAACTAGGTGAGCTCTTGATTTGGTTATAGAGTGAGGCCTAGTCCCGAACTAGGTAAGCTATTGATTGGTTGTTGAGCGAGGCCTAGTCCCGAACTAGGTAAGCTATTGGATTGGTTATAGAGCGAGGCCTAGTCATGAACTAGGTAAGCTATTGATTTGATTGATGTGAGCTATAGTGTGCACCTATAGGGTTGGTTAGTTTTGGTTGGTTTGTTTTGATTGGATAATTGAGGCCTAGTCTAGCAAGCAAGCGTTTTTGCGTATATGTCCAATTGATTTAGTTATGAATTTAAACCTATGATCTCACTAGCGAAAGCTGACTTTTAGCGCATTTTCTCAGATAATTAAGTGATGCCCTTGGATGCTTGGATTGGAGGCTTGACTATGGCACCTGGTTATGGATCTATTTTCTAAAACTCTGATAAATAATTGTGGACCTATGTTTATTTCTTTTGGGCCAGACTTTGGATGAATTTGGGATAAATGTAAACTTTAAAACCCCGTTTTGGTTGTGTTTTTCTTATGTTTACTTTATTTCGTTCTTTTATGTCTTGTGTTGGATACCAATCCCCGTAGCACCCTGAAAGCTTGTTGAGTCTTCCGTTGTACCAAATTTTGGGGGTGTTACAATATATATATATATATATATATATATATATATATATATATATATATATATATATATATATATATATATATATATATATATATAATTATTAATTTAAATATTTTTTAATCCAATAAATAGATTATAATCAATATTATTGTAATCTAAAATGTCCATTATACACTTTTTTCTCATTACTTGTCATATTTACACATATATCCCCTAAGATTCAACTATATTACAAAGACCAAATACAACTGACAAATCTATATTATTTTGATTACGAAGACCATGACTCCATTTACAGGAATTGACTTAAACAAGACTTAATATCTTCATCATATGTCACAACATCCAATAAAGGAAGCTTGACTTATGCGGTTATCAGGTAATTAGGCTCATTATCATCAGCATGTGTTCCGATGATAATCTTTTGGACAGAATAGTACCCATCTGACGCTTCTACCTGCTCTAGAAATATACATGTTTGAAGCCCGTAATTACTCTAAAGACATATTTGGCTTATGATTGGAGCACGTATAATTGGACTTTCAAAAAATGTTTGCTTCTCAAAGCAGGTGAAGCATACTTCTGGGTAACTTTGAGATTCCAATCGAAATGCAATGAACAATGATCGAGTGTTGATAACAAATGTACATACACACTTATCTCGACATGCCAATCCAGGAACCTTGATGCTGATTAGTTAAACAAAACAGCAAGAAAACATAACAAAGAGATTAGTGAAAGTACTAAATTAAAATTAACTTATGGAAATACAAGAGATTAATAGAGGAAATTCTCACTGAATTTTAGGAATGAAGATCTTGGTGGGTATGGGTGCCGCCATAAGAAAGTTGGAATGAGATGGAGGCTCAAAGGATGGTTTGGATGTCAAAGGAAAGTGGAGCTATTAGTGATCATTACAAATTTTGTTAACATAATGTAAAATTACAATATTGTTATTAGAATCTGGATCTTGTGGTTAATGTGTTAACTACAAGTTTTTTGTTTCTTTTGTTTTTTTTTTGTTTTGTTTTTTGTTTTTTTTTTTTTTTTTTTTGTTTTTTTTTTTCTTCTTTTGTTTTGTTTTGTTTTGTTTTTTTTTTGTTTTTTTGTTTTTTTTGTTTTTTTTGTTTTTTTTCTTTTTCTTTGAACAGCTTTTCATTAGACAAATGCATACTAACAAGAAGCTAGTAAAAAAAGAGCTACATAGAATTACAAAGAGTTCAAAAGGCAAGAATTGGTTTTTTGTCCAAACAAGCCAACCGAGACATAATTTTGTATTCCTATTTGTGATCCACAAATACGATTGTCTTTTTAATGTCTTCTCCAAGTATTGATAGGAGCCGCAAGATCAACCAAGTCCCCCCATTCAATTAAGTTGCCCAAATCATTCAGGTAATTGTTAAACCCCCACCAGCTAGCAACCATACACCATAGTTATTTCGCAACAACATAATCAACAAAAAGTTGTTATGATGTGTCAATTGTATCGACAAAAACAAGGCATCAAACAGAATGTCAATTAAAGTCGTGTGTGTCGAGATTGAAACTTGTAGGAAGCCTATCGTTAGCCAAACGCCACATGTTGATATTAACCATTTGATTTTAAGGCTATCGTTATCCTATTGTTAAGAATAAGTTTTTAGTTGGAAACATCTCTATTTGATTTTAAGGCTTAAGGAAAAGCGCATGTGTGCAAACATATTTGAATCTTGGCATAATTGGATGCCTGCCATAGATAAATTTAGATCTAGTCTATCTTGACGGTTAGTTAAGCTTGATCATTTCCTTTTTTTGGATGACTCTCGTTAACACAATCTCGGTACCCTTCCACTTTAATTCTCGTTTGAGCATTGGCATAGTAGCTTACCTTCGAGTTAGTGACCTTCTTTTGGCGAATTGGTGGCATTGCATCATTTGTGGGACTAACGGAATACTAAGCCATATCATCAAATATAGTTAATAAATTTTTTGAATTCTAATCTTTAGTGTCGTTATAACTTATGTCATGGTGTGGTGAGCTTAGAACAAGAAGTCACATAAATTTGGACAAAACTGAAGTTGATATGCACAACATTTTAATTATTTGTAATTAGCTGCTACTATATTTTAATCATCTCAATGCTACTACATGGCCTATAATCCAAGACATAGCTGGATGAAGAGCAAAGTACTTGATGATGTTATGTAATGTGGCTATTAGCTAGCATGATATATGTAGTTTTATTTTATCTCAAAAAAGCCAAGGAAGGATATCTTAAGTGACGATGCAAAGCTAGTCTCTTTTAAACGGATTATTAACAAGTGTAAAAGCATTCAATCTTAATTGCATTGATGGGTCATGTAATACAAGCTATATATACAATGCAACATATATTAAAATCATGGAAGTTCACTATATATATATATATATATATATATATATATATATATATATATATATATATATTGAACTGCAAATTGTATTAACAAACAAGCAAACATTTCTGAGGTGGTTAAAATCATAGCAAACTCGATCTATTACTATATCTCCATATGATCCAATAGATTGTATGGTTTACCGCATCCTAACATATCTTGGCATGGTTACTAAGATCGACCGTATCAGCCCCCAATCAGATTATAAGGGTTCCTCAGATAGTCGTTTAAGATATTACTAAAATAAGAACAGAAAAACACACAAAACAAAACCTCAATTTAACTAAACCTCCAAATCGATCAGAATCCACAATTCTTCTTAATTAAGTACTCATGGATGAAGAACTGAATTACAAGATCTAAAAGAAACCGAGAAAAGACCACATGCACGAGCCAATAGTCTCACACGTTCTTCATCCTTGTACCTAGCTGTTGACAATAATTTCTTCAAGTAGTTAATCTCTATTGGCGACAGCACACTTGCCGACCGTTCAGATTGTCGAAAAAATCTCAAACCACAACACGTATTGAGTAGAGGCCAAGCTGGAATTGAATATTCTCATGCATATATAACTAGTTTTCAGTAGATGGCGGTGGAGAAGGAACAAATCCTTGAGAAAGAGGTACCCATACGCTCCATAGAATTGGTCCCAACACTTTGTGACAAAGGGGGTGTTAATACAAATATCGCCTAAAAACGTTATTTATATTTTACGATCTTCGCTAAGTTTTGTTAACGACAAAATGTAAACTTTAGTTTTAAGCAAAACATATTCTTAGTTTTTAAGACTTGCTTAAACTAGACTTTTGCTACATTTTACATTTCATAAAACATGACACAAGTTTATTTCTTAAATTAGAAATAGTCACATCACATTTATGGCAAGTTTTGTCATTATGTATTTATGGCAAGTTATGTGTTTGACTTGCTTTCATGTTGCTTGCAAGTATCATGTTTGACTTACTTTAAGTGATGTGACATTGTTTGGTTGCTAGGAGTTATGAGACAAGACCTTGTTTGGTTTGAAGAGTTATTGCTAAAACTTATTGCAGACCCGGCGGTACCCTGGGGGTACACGGGCGGAACCCATTTTTGGGTTCCGCCTGATCCGCCGAGCATGCAGTGTGTTGTGCTATAAATACCAAGCCATAACTTGATTTTTGGCTAACCTCTTGAGATCATTTTTACACACACACTCATCTTTCTTTCTAACATCTTAACATTGTAAATGTGAAGTTTCCTTTTGTAGCAAAGAAGCTCACAAGGTCGTCATAAGTTACAAGTTTCCAACACAACGTTGCAAGACTTGGTAGCTTAGTATTGTGTAAACTTGTGTTGTTTACACTTCATTTGTTTGTGTATATTCTGTAGTGAGTGGTTAGTATTTTAGTCCTCAAAATACAAAGAGTGTCGGGAGTTGTTGTACCCTAGTAAAAGAACTAAACGGGAGTGGTTGTGCCCTTGTAAAAGAACTCGACATCTAGCTTTGTGTCGGTAAAAGTATAAGCGACGTGTAAGGTTTTCTCCGCCGGTGAAAGGAGCTTGTTGACTAGTAAAAGAAACTCTCGAGTTGGATACTCGGGGCGTGGACGTAGGGCAAGGAAAAAGAGTCCTTGTAGCCGAACCACGATAAATACTCGTGTTGTGGTTTGATCGTTTCTTTCCTTTACTTGCATGTTATATATTGTGTTTGTGCATATATCTTTGATCAAACGGAAAGTTTCAAAGCTAACTAAACAAGATAAAAAGATTTTAAAACGCTAAACTATTCAACCCCCCCTTCTAGTTTTCCACAATTGGCATCAAGAGCTACGTTTCTCAAGCTTTTAAAATATATTGTGTTTTAAAACTTGAAACGATCCATGGATTTTGAAAATTACAAAGAAGGGCAATCTATGCAAAGACCACCACTCTTTGAAGCAAATGGTTTTATATATTGGAAAAACCGTTTTGAAACTTACGTGAAATCTAAAGATATAGATTTGTAGTATATAATTATTGATGGTGATAACGTAGTTACTAACATCAAAGATGATGATCAAAAGAAATTAATAGGTAAAAATAATGAAGCTAAAATGATGCTTTATAATGCTTTGCCTAAGAAAGAATATGAAAGAGTCTTTTTGTGTAAAACCGCCAAAGATATTTGGCAATCTTTAATTGTCACTCATCAAGGAAACTCACAAGTTAAAGATAACAAAATTGATCTTCTTGTTCAACAATATGAACAATTTGTTATTTCCAAAGATGAGATTATTGATAATGCCTTTGCTAGGTTTAACACTATTATTACTTCACTTAAAGCACTTGATGAATCTTTTTGTAGTAAGAACTTTGTCAGGAAATTTCTTAGAGCACTCCATCCGAAGTGGAGAGCAAAAGTGACGGCAATTGAAGAATCCAAAGATCTTTCAAGCATGTCACTTGATGAGCTTATTGGAAACCTCAAAGTTCATGAAATGGTAATGGAAAAAGATTCGGAACTAGTTAGAGGCAAGAAAGAAAAAGTTAAGTCCATTGCCTTGAAATCTAGAGTCCAATCAAGTGATGATGAAGAATCTACTTCGGATAGTGATGATGAGGAATATGCTATGGCCGTGAGAGACTTCAAGAAGTTCTTTCATAGGCGAGGAAAGTTTGTAAGGCAACCTAAAGATGACAAGAAAACCTTCCGGAAAGATCGTGATGATCGAAAAGGAAAAGTTGAAAGAAAATGTTATAGGTGTGGAGACACAAGTCATCTTGTAGGAGAATGTCCAAAACCACCCAAGAGCAAACCTCAACAAGCTTTTGTGGGTGGTGCTTGGAGTGACTATGAAGGAGATGATGATGAGCCAAAGAATGATGATATTGCTTTCATGGCTCACAACTCAAATGAGGTACTCTCCGACTCATCCTACTCCTCTATAGATGATGATACTTTACAAAATGAATATAACAAACTTTGTGAGTTAAGCTTAAAAATCATAAACAAAAATAAATTTTTGAAAACTAAAAAGGAGTTTTTAGAAAATGAAGTCTATGAGTTAAAAGAAAAAGCTAAGAGATTAGAAAAGGGTAAAGATATTGACACCTCATGCAAATCATGTGAAGAACTTAAACTTGAAGTTGAGAGACTTAAAATTACTCAAAATGATCTAATCAAACAAACCACAAAGTTCAAAAAGTTCGATAAGAGCATTTCATGTGCGGATGAAATTATGAAACTTCAAAAGTCACCTTTTGATAAAACAGGTCTAGGTTTCAGGAAAGTAGAAATCATTAAGGGACAAACGAAACAAGAAAAGAACATACATGAAACAAACAAAATTGCTACAGCAGCCCGCGGACCAGACGGAACACAAATTAGGGTTCCGCCCGTTGGCCCCGAGGGATCCGCCAGGACTGCTGCAGCAGTAACTCCATCCACATCGGATCGTTCAAAATTTGTTAAAGTTACATATAAAAATGGAACAAAACCTGCCTTTAGAACTGGAGTAGGACTTAGTAAAAGTGAATTTAGAGCTAAGACTACTCAACCAAGACCTAAGACTCCAATTCCCAAACGCCCCTTTCCAAAGAGCAACTTCAATGCTCGACCAAACTACCAACACGCTTGGAATCAAAACACTCCTGGACATTACCAAAACTCAAACTACATGCCATGGAACCCTTATGTCCTATTTTCCTATTTGGAACGAATTAATGGTATGCTTAACCAAAATGGACCCATGAGAAATTGGGGACCAAATGTTTGAGTGTTTTTCATAAAATAGGTGTGCCTCAAAGTTTGTTTGGATCTGGATGAATGGATTAAAGATAGCGGTTGTTCAAGGCACATGACGGGTAATAAAAGCCTCTTCTCTACATATCACAAATGTGATGGAGGTTATGTTACGTTTGGTAGTAATGCTAAGAGCAAAATCATCGGAAAAGGTACAATTTCTCATGACTCCCTTTCTATAGATGATGTTGCTCATGTTGATAACTCAGGATTTAATCTTCTTAGTATTAGTCAACTTTGTCGTAATAAGTATAATGTCCTTTTTAGTGAAAACGGTAGTAAAATCCTTAAAGATGGTATAACCGTAGCAAAAGGTGTCCTTAAGAACAACGTATACGTCATGAAGTTGGATTCAACATCTAGAGACAAACTTTGTCTTACCTCATTAGATGAATCTTCAACTTTATGGCATAGACGTTTAGGACACGCTAACATGAGACTAATCCAAAACCTCTCCTCCAAAGACTTAGTTCGAAACCTACCCAAGTTGAAATATGACCAACACTTTTGTGATGCTTGCAAAGTCGGTAAACAAGTCCATAGTAGCCATAAGGCTAAAAACTTGGTGTCTACATCTAGGTGTCTAGAACTTTTACATATGGATTTATTTGGTCCATCCGCTATACAAAGTTATGGAGGTAACTTCTATACTTTGGTCATAGTTGATGATTACTCACGTTATACTTGGACTAAGTTTTTGAAAAGTAAAAATGAAGCTTTTGATAAATTTGAGATTCTAAGTAAGAAAATCCAAAATCAAGTAGGATCTAATATTGTGTCTATTAGAACGGATCACGGTCGTGAATTTGATAATGAATTTCAATTTGGAAAATTTTGTGATAATAATGGAATTACTCATAACTTTTCGGCTCCACGTACTCCTCAATCTAATGGTGTAGTAGAGCGTAAAAACCGGACATTACAAGAGATGAGTAGAACAATGCTTAATGAACAAACTATTCCACAAAAGTTTTGGTGTAATGTCGTTGACACATCAACGTACATTTTAAATCGAGTCCTAATTAGACGATTTTTGAATAAAACACCTTATGAACTTTATAGAGGTAAAAAGCCTACATTAGGATACTTTAGAGTGTTTGGGAGTAAATGCTTCATTCTCAACACCAAGGATTATCTCACCAAATTTGACCCAAAGTCTTATGAAGGTGTATTTCTTGGATATTCACAAAATAGCAAAGCTTACATTGTTTTAAACAAAGAAACCTTAAGAGTCGAGGAGTCGTTAAACGTAAAATTTGACGAAAGTCCACCTCCCTCTAAGACATCACCTTTGGTAGATGATGACTTAGTTGAAAGCCAAGCAATTGAATGTCAAGAAATCTTAGGTAATGACAAGGAAGATGAACTATTAAACAAAGAACTTGTTAATGTTAAAGAATCTAAAAGTCATCCATTAGATAGTGTCATAGGCAACATTAACGAAAGAACACTTAGATCAAAAGTCCAAAATGAAAGCAACTACTTTTGTTTCGTGTCAACCATTGAACCTAAAAATGTTAATGAAGCCATTAAAGATGAATCTTGGGTAATTGCAATGCAAGAAGAATTAAACCAATTTGTTAGGAATGATGTATGGACATTAGTTCCTCAACCAAAGAGTCAAACAATAATTGGAACGAAATGGGTCTTTCGTAATAAAATGGATGAAAATGGAATTGTGTCTAGAAACAAAGCTAGGCTAGTTGCACAAGGATATAATCAACAAGAAGGCATTGACTACGATGAAACTTTTCCTCCGGTAGCTAGGCTCGAGTCAATTAGGATATTACTTGCTTATGCGTGTGCACATAATTTTAAACTTTTTCAAATGGACGTCAAAAGTGCATTTCTAAACGGAGTCATTAATGAAGAAGTGTATGTTGCTCAACCACCGGGCTTCATCGATTTTGAAAAACCTAATTATGTTTACAAACTTAAAAAGGCTCTTTACGGACTTAAGCAAGCTCCAAAAGCATGGTATGATCGACTTAAAACCTTCTTAGTTGACCATAAGTACACCATGGGCTTAGTTGATAATACTCTCTTCACTAAGAAGAAAGATTCACATATTATCATAGTCCAAATCTATGTTGATGACATTATATTCGGATCAACTTGTCAAGAACTATGTGTGGATTTCTCAAAAATCATGCATGACGAGTTTGAAATGAGTATGATGGGAGAACTCAACTTTTTCTTAGGACTCCAAATTAAACAACTTGAAGATGGTATCTTCTTTAACCAATCTAAATAAATTAAGGACATGCTTAAGAAATTTGGATTAGAAGATTCGAAACCTATCAAAACTCCCATGTCCACGGAAACTAAACTCACCAAGGATGAGGAAAGTGAATCCGTAGATAGCACTAAATATAGAGGTATGATTGGTAGTCTACTTTACCTTACGGCTAGTAGACCCGACATTATGTTTAGTGTCTGTCTATGTGCTCGTTTTCAAGAAGATCCTAAAACTACCCATCTTGAAGCCGTTAAAAGGATATTTAGGTATATTAAGGGCACTACACATTTAGGTTTATGGTATCCTAAAGGAACGGGAATAGACACCATAGTGTATGCCGACTCGGATCATGCCGGTGACTATGTCGATAGAAAAAGCACAAGTGGTATTTGTACTTTTGTTGGACATTGTCTCACCTCATGGTTCTCTAAAAAGCAAACGGCTCTTGCTATCTCAACTACGGAAGCCGAGTATGTTTCGGCCGGAAAGGCATGTCAACAAGCTCTTTGGATGAAGCAAGCTCTTGTCGACTACGGAATTCTACTCAACGACATCACAATTCTTTGTGACAACAAAGGTGCCATTGATCTCAGCAAAAACCCGGTTCAACATGCTCGCACCAAACATATTGAAATCCGTCATCATTTCCTTCGTGACAACGTTCAAAAAGGAAATATCTCAATTGAGAAAGTTTCTTCCGAAGACAACATAGCCGACATCCTCACCAAACCTCTTAAACGTGAACCTTTTAACCTTCTTAGGATAGGCTTAGGACTCATGGAACCTACACTGTAGTTCTAAACATTAGACAAAAATCAAAACAAATCCATAACAATTTTTCTCAGCAGGGTCGGCGGAACCCTGAGCCATAACGGACGGAACCCAAATTTGGGATCCGCCGTGTCCGCCGACCTACAGAACCTATACATTTGTTTATATTAAACCAAACACCCATTATCTCATACCACAACTTCCAAAACTGTTACTATTCACCATTCCTCTCATCAATATTCACGAAATTTTGGTCTTCCATTCAATCACATTACTAATCCATCATCATTGTAAGTATTCTAACTTGATTACAATCCTGATCTGAGTCTAGGAATTCTATTTTTGCACAAAAACAAAAACTTGTGGTTATGCATTAAACTTGTAAAATTCATGCATAAAATTAGGTGTTTAACAAAACTAATCATGTTCCCCATAGTTAGGAATTGCATTCTTACTTAGTGTAAACATGTTTGCTAAACCACCCCATGTCAAATTCTTGCAAAAATTTCTCACAAGTAGGACAAATATTTTTTCGTCTCACATTGAGAATACAAAATCAAAACGTTATGTTCAAAACATCACTTGCATAATGTCTCTTGAATGCTAAAGGGAATACATAACCAATATGTATTTTCGGGTACATTCAAACGAAGCTACATTGACTTAGGAGTGTTTGGGTTATCTTTTGTTTTTATAACAAAACTTGCATTATAAAACGTTTTTGATGCATCAAAATGAGTCAAGATAACCGCACCTCCACATTGTTTTCATATAGGCACACACTAGAACATCCACATTAAAATAGTAGTTTACTTAAACTAAAATGTGAAATTTTTGTTGTTCTAGGTATCATCATGCCTCCTCTAACCCATTACGACCATAAGGACACAATTAAGTACCTCCCAAAACACCACAAAACCAAAGGCCTTACCCCAAACCAAGTCAACATTTTCAAAGCCTTAGAAAAACACTATGTCCATGAGGGTAGAACCATTGACCCATCTTTCCTAGAAGGCACAAACCTTTATGACGAATTCGCCGCAATCAACTTTGAGTGTCTTTTGACTATCAACGAGCCTATTTGTCCTAGATTCATCCTAGAATTCTGTGCTTCCGTCACCCTCTCCACGGGTGATTATGATTTCATATCCGTCAACTTTAGGGCTAGTGGTAACCAATACTCCTTCACTCTCGAGGAATTTGCTCAAATCCTAGGGGTCCCAAACCATGGTACTTGTATCTACTCCGATTTGCACTCTCTCTCAACCCTTGACACTCTCAATGACCGTTTCCATCCTTATGACACCCCTCTTGTGTCCAAAGATGTACTCCGTAACCATCTCTTTGTTAGAACAACCACCACTAGGAGAACCCGTGGGGGAAATGAAGTCGAAAAGGATCCATATGGAATGGAACTTAATGAACTCTTGCCCCAATTCAAGAAATGGGAGGAAGTCCTTAGAGCCAATGTAATAAGCACCATAGGAAACCGAGACCATATCAACCTTTGCCTATGCTACATGCTCTACTCTTTGTCCGTTAGGCAACCTTTCAATCTTGCCTACTACATGGCTAAGAGAATGGCCGACATTCCCGTGCATGGCACAACGGCTATGCCGTATGGAATGCTCTTGACCCGTCTATTTAGGTTCATTTCACCCATTCCACCAACTCCTAACCGTTTTCGTCTTGACTACTCTCTCATCCCTCACACCTTTGTTCCACTTAGTGATAAGAGAGTGTACAAAGCCCAAGGAAAACGCCCACATCCTCCTACCTCATCTTCCTCTTCCTCAATGAGTGAAGATGACAATTTGCCAAACTCTAGGCTCCCACCTCTAGAATACCTTTCCCAACTTCCGGATATTCCAAATGAGTCGGAGGAGTTCAAGCAAACAAAAGGGATGTTCAAAAACATAGGAAGATTCCTCGGGAAGATGAAGAAGAAGATGGACCGTCAATGAGTGTGGGTGTGTTAGGAGTGTTTGGCACAAGGTGCTATTGGAACTATTTGGTAGTTTAAACAATCTTTGTGATGTATTTGTGTGTTAGTACAATGTTTGATACACTTTGGAACATGTTTCAACTAACAATGTTGCAGGAAGACAACTTTTGGCGAGTTGTCAAATTTTCATGGTTATGGAATTTTCACTAAGTATGGTGAAATTCTCGACCTCAAGGTCAAACTCCTATGATATGTGTGTTTAGATGTCTAATTTTTGCATTGCCTAACCAGAAATGAAGTATCTCTTTGATTTTAGGAGTTTTCGAAAATTTTGAAAATCGTTTCGCGGGTCAAAAACGCAGACTGTGAAGTTTTTCAGGCCTGGCGGATCCGGCGGATCCCAAATTTGGGTTCCGCCAGTACAAATTCTGGGTAACCCAGATTTTGCCCAACGGACCAGACGGAACCTTCACTTGGGTTCCGCCTGTGTCAACTGAGGGTGCCGCCAGTAACCTGCAGATTTTTTTTTTTTTTTTTTTTCCTTTTCGCCAATTCAACATTGAAACACCAAAATCCAATCCTTTTAGGTAGAAACCCATTACTTGCAATGTATTTAGCATAATAGGATACTCCTTCTTCCATGAACTTAACCAAAACCAATTCCCGCCAAAATTCAAATTTAACCATAACAACCTCAAGGACCCCTCAAACATAAAGGAAGGAACCCTTCTAAGGGATCCTTGAAATCCCTGAGATTTATACTACCAAAAATCCACCAAAACCACTATGCATTTAGTGCAAAGCTTGTCTTCTCACTTCACCATTTTCATTGGATTGACTTCCATGACATGACAACCCACAATTAAGTTTTCCAAATCATTAGGAACCACCATTTTTGTATGGACTAACATCAAATCCAAACACTCCTTCCCACAAATCTTCATCACTATAAATTAAACCATCCTAAACACTATCAAATCACACCTTCTTCATCACCATTTCTGAAACTTTAAACCATTTTAACCATGACCAAGTCAACAAACACCTCTCAACCATCACGACCCATCCGGAGAAACGCCCGGATAAGTGTCAAACCACTATGGTCAAACCAATCCATCAACCTTAGCTCCTCATCTTCGGCTGAATTCACATCACCCATCAAAAATGAACATTTTTTGAACCTTGCATCTCCATCTCTATCACCCAAACAACCAAATGAGGTTACTCCACCACCTACTAAATCACCCATTGACCCAACTCCACCAAGTGCTCCAACCCAACCATCCAAAATTCCATCACCATCATCATTACCCAAAATTGAACCAATGGAGCTTTTTGGATCTCCTCCAACATCACCACACCCATATGTCCAAGATTTAAATGATCTTCCACCAAGACATACCCAACCACCACCTTTTGCAAATCACTCACCAAGGTCAATTCTTGACCTTGATGAAGATCTTGAACCTACCCAACCATCACCACAAGTGTACCAACCACCCAAACCGTTGTTGTTTCACCCAATTTACCGTGAAATCCATGGTCCTCTTTATGGAGAACCAAATTTTGAACACCATGATCACCCAACTCCACCACCTTCTCAAGCCCAAACCTATGAGTCTTTCTTTCCTTCTTATGAGGAAATACAAAGCATGGTTGACAACCAACTTCATCAAGCAATGGAATTTCAAACCACCTTGCTTGAATCAATACCAAATCCATCCTCCACCCAAGAACCAAAACCAAACCAACCCCTAAACCAAGAAACCAAAACCAACCCATTTTCACCCAACCATCCCCATGTTTGCTCAAATTGTGAGCAAATGGGTGAAAGTATAAAAACCTTGCTTCACCAATTCCAAAATGAAACCCGGTTTGCATTCCAACATGTCATTGAACGTTTGGATGCACTTTCCCACCCCAACAAATCCTAAACAACCCTTGGAGGCCGTTTGCCCCAACTTAGGAATGTAGGATTTTTTTTTCTTGGTTATTTTTTTTAGTTTTTGGTTACTAAGTAGAAGAATAGTTAACATTTCTTGTCTTTTGACTTTTATAAGTCAAAATTTTACTTGGAATGAAATTCTTTCTACTTACTTTTGTGCATTGTTGGTTGATCAATGTTGTGTTGTTGTTGTGGTTGCAATGTGTGTGGTAACTACAAGCTTGACTATATATATCACCAACTAACCATTTTTTTTTGTAGGTCTCAAAATCCATGTTTCCCATATTGGTACTCCATTTAGGGGGAGTATCGACCAAGGGGGAGCATGGCGATTATTCCGCTTCGCTACTCTACTTTTTGTTTCGGCAAAAAGGGGGAGAAATATATTAAACCTTCAATACTTGATATGCTTTTCATCTCTTAAGTAAAACAAGGTTAATATAATTTTTTTTAAGTCTTAAAAACCAAGATTTTGTGTGTTACTTAAAAACAAAGTTTATGTTTTGTCATCAACAAAAAGGGGGAGATTGTTAATACAAATATCGCCTAAAAACGTTATTTATATTTTACGATCTTCGCTAAGTTTTGTTAACGACAAAATGTAAACTTTAGTTTTAAGCAAAACATATTCTTAGTTTTTAAGACTTGCTTAAACTAGACTTTTGCTACATTTTACATTTCATAAAACATAACACAAGTTTATTTCTTAAATTAGAAATAGTCACATCACATTTATGGCAAGTTTTGTCATTATGTATTTATGGCAAGTTATGTGTTTGACTTGCTTTCATGTTGCTTGCAAGTATCATGTTTGACTTACTTTAAGTGATGTGACATTGTTTGGTTGCTAGGAGTTATGAGACAAGACCTTGTTTGGTTTGAAGAGTTATTGCTAAAACCTACTGCAGACCCGGCGGTACCCTGGGGGTACACGGGCGGAACCCATTTTTGGGTTCCGCCTGATCCGCCGAGCATGCAGTGTGTTGTGCTATAAATACCAAGCCATAACTTGATTTTTGGCTAACCTCTTGAGATCATTTTTACACACACACTCATCTTTCTTTCTAACATCTTAACATTGTAAATGTGAAGTTTCCTTTTGTAGCAAAGAAGCTCACAAGGTCGTCATAAGTTACAAGTTTCCAACACAACGTTGCAAGACTTGGTAGCTTAGTATTGTGTAAACTTGTGTTGTTTACACTTCATTTGTTTGTGTATATTCTGTAGTGAGTGGTTAGTATTTTAGTCCTCAAAATACAAAGAGTGTCGGGAGTTGTTGTACCCTAGTAAAAGAACTAAACGGGAGTGGTTGTGCCCTTGTAAAAGAACTCGACATCTAGCTTTGTGTCGGTAAAAGTATAAGCGACGTGTAAGGTTTTCTCCGCCGGTGAAAGGAGCTTGTTGACTAGTGAAAGAAACTCTCGAGTTGGATACTCGGGGCGTGGACGTAGGGCAAGGAAAAAGAGTCCTTGTAGCCGAACCACGATAAATACTCGTGTTGTGGTTTGATCGTTTCTTTCCTTTACTTGCATGTTATATATTGTGTTTGTGCATATATCTTTGATCAAACGGAAAGTTTCAAAGCTAACTAAACAAGATAAAAAGATTTTAAAACGCTAAACTATTCAACCCCCCTTCTAGTTTTCCACAGGGGGCAAGTGGGTTCAATATATCAAACAATTAGACAATCAATTCATATCACTGTCGTTTGCATAAATGAGGAAATGTGTGATTTGTTATTAAAATGATGAATTTTCATACTAGTTACAATGAGTTTGATGTGGCTTATATACAAGAAGAGGGAAAAGTATAACAGACTACTAACTAACTTTCAAACTATTACAACTTGACACTTTCAGTCCCTATACTTCCATATCAGCCCCTCAAGTTGGAGCTTCAGTAACTCCTAACTTGTCCACAAGGAAATTATGCTAAACTTCACCCAAAGCTTTTGTCATTATATCTGCTATTGTAGGGATAAAAGCAGTTTGTAAGAATCCATCTTGAATTTTGTCTCTAGTGAAGTGACAATCAATGTCAAGATGTTTAGTTCTATCATGGTAACAAGGGTAGCAAGGGTTAGCAGCAATTTGTTGGGCTGACTTGTTGTCACAGAACAAAGTTACAGGTAATTGCACCTTGATATGTAGATCCTTGAGGAGATAACAGAGCCAAAGTAAATCACAAGTAGTTGCAGCCATGCTTCTGTACTCTACATCAGTTGAAGATCAACTCATAGTAGCTTGTTTCTTTGTCTTCCATGATACTAATGAATGGCCTAAAATGATTCAATAACCGGTTAAAGACCTCCTTGTCATGAGGCATGAGGCCCGGTCAGCATATGAAAAACCAGTCATTTGCAAATGAGGTTGCACAGGATAAAAGAGCCCCTTAGTAATGGTTCCTTTTAAGTACTTCAATAAGTGAATAGCTGCTTGCATGTGAACATCTTTTGGAGCTGGCTTAAGTGTTGGACTGCATAGGAGATGTTTGGCCTGGTCATGGTCAGGTATAAAAGTCTTCCAACAAGCCTTCTATAAGCTCCAACTGAAAGATGTAATAATGAAGGATATATAGAATGTTTTCTGTGTTTGCTATACAATAAATGGCTAAATATAGACAAACCCATAAATTACGGGATACACAAATCACAAATTGATTTATACATATCACTAAGTTAATATTAGAGATTTGGACTAATCACAATTATTCGGTTAACACTCCCCCACTGTCACAACGGGAGGACGCCGGATGCTGAGACTTGAACGAAATTCCTCGAACAGAGCACATGGTAATCCTTTCATAAAAATATCCGCATATTGGTAGCAAGAAGGAACATGTAGAACCCGAACCTGACCAGTAGCAACCAAGTCACGAACAAAATGTATATCAATTTCTATGTGCTTCATTCGCTAATGTTGAACCGGATTACATGATAGGTATACTGCGCTGACATTATCACAGTAGACTAGCGTAGCGGAAGATAAAGGTGTGTGTAGCTCCCCAAGTAAATTCCATAACCAACAAGTTTCGGCAACAGCATTGGCAACCCCACGGTACTCCGCCTCTGCACACTGGATCGAGAAAGCGTGGGTTGACGCTTAGATGACCATGAGAGTAAATTGTTGCCGAGAAAAACACAATACCCTGAAGTCGACCTCCTGGTTGTAGGACAACCAGCCCAATCAGCATCTGAATAAGCAACCAAGGATGTGGTGGAAGATGCATATAACTGTAGTCCATAATCCAATGTACCTCGAACATAGCGCAAAATCCGTTTAAGAGCTGATAGATGAGGCTCTCTAGGATCATGCATATGAAGGCAGACCTGCTGAGCTGCATAGGATATATATGGGTGAGTGAATGTGAGATACTGAAGAGATCCTGCAAGGCTCCGATATAATGTGGGATCAGATACCGGATCACCATCATCCCCTAGTTTAGACTCAGTGTCAACAGGAGTCCGACTAGGATTACAATTAGCCATGTGTGCTCTCTCCAGAATCTCAATAGCATACTGCTTTTGAGATAAGAACAACCCCGAGGAATCACGTGTAACTGAGATACCTAGAAAATAATTAAGTGGGCCCAGATCTGTCATAGCAAACTCCTGGTGTAAGGATCTAATAATCTGCTGCAACAAATGCTCAGAGGAAGCTGTTAGAACAATATCATCAACATATAATAACAGGTAAGCGGTATCCGTCCCCTGTTTGTATATAAATAAAGATGTATCACAGCTACTATGAGAAAACCCAACCCGAGTGATATAAGATGCAAAACGCTGAAACCAAGCTCTAGGAGCCTGCTTGATCAAGAGAAAGTTTTAACTGTGTAGGAAGAGGAAATGAAGCAGGTTTAGCAGCAGTGAGACCTGCATTAGTTAAGAGATCCAAAATATAATTCCTTTGATTGAGGTGCATGCCATCATCAATTTTACATAACTCAATACCAAGAAAATATTTAGCCAAACCAAGATCTTTGATAGTAAATTGCTTATCAAGACTACCTTTGACCATCTTGATATCTGACTCAGAATTGCCAGTGACTAACATATCATCCACATAAACTATTATAGCTGTGAATTCCTCACCTTTAGTCCTCACAAATAAGGAATAGTCATTATTTGATTGAACATACCCAAGACTGACCAAAAACTTAGTCAATTCATGATTCCATTGTTTTGATGCATGTTTGAGACCATATAAAGACCTATTCAACTTGCAAACTTGACCTGTGGAAGCTTTTGTATAACCTTCAGGTGGTAACATGTAAATGTCCTCATCAAGATACATGTAAAAAGGCATTATTGATATCTAATTGATGCAAAGGCCATTGCTTCGCTGTAGCTAAAGCAATTAAAACTCTCACTGTAGCCAGTTTAGCAACAGGTGAGAATGTGTGTTTATAATCCAACCCTTCTTTTTGTTTAAAACCTCTGACCACCAATCTAGCTTTGAGTTTATCCACAGTACCATCAGGCTTGTATTTGACTTTGAATACCCATTTAGAATTAATTGGAGTATGTCCTGGTGGTAGATCATGTACCATTCTTCTCCAAAGCTCCTAGTTCAATATCCATAGCTTTAGCCTATCCTTTATGTTTGATTGCTTGTTGAAAAGAAGTAGGTTCTCAAATAGCTAATATATTAGCTAAAACAGCTATGTAATTAGAAGGAATATGTTTGAAATCTGAGCTAACAAACAAAGGATAATTTGGTGTGGATTGAACGAAACAAGCCTTTTTAGAAGTAACAAAATCTTGTAACCAAGCTAGTTTAGAAGTGTTCCTTGTTGACTTTCTAAAAGGAATATAAGGTAAAGGACCACTTGGAATAGGTTCTGCATCATGTGAAACTGGTGTCGCGTTAGATTCAGGTTGAGGTGGATATTGCTCAGGTGGTAAAGTAGTGTTTGGAATAACACTTTCAGTCTCCTCCAAAGGATGTGTTTCAAAATTTGGAAAAACAGGACAAACAGGTATAGTTGTAGATGACTGAGGCTGCTTAAAAGGAAATACATCTTCCTAAAATCTTACATCTCTGCTTAGAATCACCTCCTTTGTGTCTAAACAGTACAATTTATAACCCTTTTGATTAGCAGGATAACCAATAAGTACACACTTGATTCCCGTTTTATCAAACTTATCCTTTTGAGGTTTAGTAATAGCAGCATAACACAAACAACCAATTACTCTTAAATGTTCATAACTAGATGGCTTGCCATACAATTTCTCAAAAGGAGACTTCTAATCCAGAACCATGATTGGCATCTTATTTATAAGGTAAGTAGTAGTTAAGATGCAATCTCCCTAAAACTTGAGTGGTAGATTAGCATGAAGTCTAAGAGCCCTTGCAGTATCAAGTAGATGCCTGTGTTTTCTCTCTACCCTACCATTCTGCTATGGAGTGTATGCTATGGACCTTTGATGTAATACTCCATGAGTTTGGAAGAAAGAAGCACAAGTACTATTGACAATTTCTGTACCATTATCTGACCTCACTATTTTTTGTTGACTATGAAAGTGAGTTTTGACATAAGCAAAGAAAGAAACCAGCAATGCAGGAACTTGATCTTTAGAATGTACCAAATAAGTCCATGTTGCTCTTGTGTTGTCATCCACAATGGTGAAAAAGTAGTGAGCACCGTTTAAAGCAGCAAGTTTATAGGGCCCCCATAAATCAACATGTATCATATGAAAAGGAACAGGGGAGATGCTATAACTCTTATTAAAAGGAAGTCAATGATGTTTAGACAGCATACAACATTCACAAGAAAATTTTGAGAAATCCATGGATTTATACAGTGGTATGTGAGATAGTTTTGAAACAGAAGTATGCCCTAGTCTGGCATGGAAATTATGAACATCTAATACATTCTTAGAAGCAACATTGCTATAAGAAACCTTATTCAGACAAACACTAGGAACATAATTCAAATGAGAATTACTGCAGAAATGCTTTTGGAAAATGCAGTAGGATCAATAGTAGGTTTGCAGATATATAAACACCTTGAGCCTTTTCCTACTGCAACAATCTGATTAGTTGAAAGGTCCTGAAAACAGAAATCATTTGGATAAAAATGAGCAACCAAATGATTGTTTTGAATGAGTTGTCCTACTGAGAGCAAGTCCAATTGAAAGTCAGGAACATAGAAAACATTGGGGAGGAATAAGGTTGGTGTTAACTGGACTGTACCAACTATGGTAACAAGTTTTGTACTCCTATCAGGCAAATTAACAACTATAGGCTCTTTGAGATAAGTAATAGAGATGAAAAGGCTAAAATGTGGTGTCATGTGATCTGAGGCTCCAGTGTCAGTCACCCAATCCTTCTCAATATTCATATTTGGATGTCAAAACAATGCAAATCTCTAGGAACTCCATGTGATGCATTAGCATAATCTCTAGGAACTCCAGAATTAGTCCCTTTATCCTTAAACATTTTCATCATCTCTTGACACACAGCAGCAACTAACTTTTGATCAACTCCACCTCCTTGATTCAATCCTATCTCATTCTCAGAACCCAAGTCAAAAGGAGTATCATTACTACAAAACTCATCAAATCCAGTAACATTCGCTGCCATTCTATTATGTTTCTTGACCTTTTTGCCTTTGTACCAATCAAGATACCCAATTTTTTCAAAACAATGATCAACTGTATGACCTTCTTGATTACAACCAATACAAAATCTCTTGCCATCATTATTGCTTTCAGTTCTTGGTCCTCTAACATATTTCCTCCCTGCAGTTGACCCGTTATTATTCAAATTAGCTAAGAAAGCACTTGGTTCAGATGTGTGACTAGTAACTTGTTTCTGTTTCTCAATTTGCTGAACAATGTAATAAGCCTTATTCACTGTAGGTAAAGGATCCATAGCAAGAATTTGACTTCTAACAAACTCATATTCATCATTTAATTTCATCAAAAATTGAATCAACTTAGAACTGCTATCCCTTAACATGAATTTTTCAAGCACATCACAAGTGCACTCCCTCATCTTTCCACAATCACAAGTAGGTAATCCATTGATATTTCTCAACTCATCCCAACATTTCTTGAGTTTGTTAAAATAAGAAGCAATTGTAAGATTACCTTGGCTAATCTTACTTAATTCTCTTTCTAACTGATAGATCAATGGACCATTACTCTGCCCATACCTTTCAGCAATTTCCTTCCATAACTCACTAGCAAAATGAGCATACAAGAAAGCATCAGATAACTCATTAACCATAGAGTTCAAAATCTAACAAGTGATCATGTAATCACATCTGATCCATCTCTGTAACTCAACATCTCCAACAGGAGGTTTCGGACAAGAACCATCAATGAATCCTAACTTCAGTTTTGCACCTAAAGCCATTCTTACATTTCTGCTCCATCCATGAAAATTGCTTCCATTGAAAGGAGTATTAGTTAAAGTCATTCTAGGATGATCAGAACTTGCAATATACAAAGGATCATTGTTCATGTTGATATTAAAGGTTTGGTTATGATTATTGTTTTGGTTTTGATCAAAAGAGGAAGAAGACGCCATTGATGACGTTAGAGAGCTTGAAAATGAAAATGAGAACAAAATGTGTTCTAATCAATTACAAACTGTAATTATGACCAAAGAACAAGTAAAGATGAATACAGATTGATCAATTTGATTCAAGATTGCATAATCGAATTAATTAGGGTTTGATAAATTTGGGGATTTGGGGAATTTAGGGTACGAGCTCCTTAGCTCTGATACCATGCGGGAAAATGTGATTTGTTATTAAAATGATGAATTTTGATACTAGTTACAATGAGTTTAATGTGTTTTATATACAAGAAGTAGAGGGAAAAGTATAACATACTACTAACTAACTTTCAAACTATTACAACTTGACACTTTTAGTCCCTATACTTCTATAATAAACCAGTGGTTCTCACATGTGTTTAAAGCTTAAAAATTTCCATACCAACCCTAGCAAAACCAAAAGTCAGAGGTTTAGCAAACCTTTTCACTGGATGCTGATCTTGTATGATGAGCATAAGATGAACTAGAAGTTGATTTTGCTCATGTACATGTCACCATGATCCTTGGATTCCCTCGAGTACCCGACTCAACTAAATTAACTTTTCTCCTCCTCCCGATAAGCTCTTCTCATAGATCAAAGTCATCGGCTAGATGATAACTGACGTCTAGTCCATGTTTTCTCCACGTCACCCAACGAGCATATAACATATTTTTGAAAATAGTAATTAGATAGCGGGTAATGTGGCCTTATGCAAAAGTACAAGATTGAAACGATATACACTAGGTATAAAAAAGTAACATCAGTTTCAATATATATTTAGATACATATCCACCAAAATATGGTAATCACTGGCGTTGTGATGGATAAGTGAGTAGTTATTGTGGAAGGTTTAAACCATGTCCATGATATTATGCCTTCGTATTATGATCAATGATAGTTCCAAGATTATGCCTCCGGATTATGTCTATTTCCACCTTTGCCCTTCTTCTGCCTCTGCTATTATTGTCTCTAGCCATGATTGGGTTGGATCACTGAATCTATGTGAAAAATTAATGTTTATGTGACTATACAATCTACAGATTTGTGTGTGTGTGTGTGTGTGTGTGGATAAGGAGCTTTATTAGTTGTATTTGTAATTAAAAGGAAATTTTATGGATTATATTACTTTTAGGTGTTAACTAGTCAAATATAAATATATTTGTGTCTTGATGCATAATTTAGTTGTACACGTTGCTTAAGTAGCTGTAATTTCTTAAAACCTAAGTAGGTGTATTGATTATGACATATACATAATTGGTTGTCATGCTTATGAGAATGTCTTGGTGCATTTAATGGAGGGAATGACTTCCTCCAATATATGTAGGTGGAAAAGGATACGACAAGAAGAAAAACTAAAGTGAGAATAATAAGAAAAATTTTTAGTCACATATTTAAAATAATAGAGAAATTTTTAATAGGAGATACATATATTTTTGTAAGTGTATGTCAAAGTGTTTGTGATTTCCTTTTTAGATTGAGAAGTGTGGGAAGTAATCTTGTCCATACAATTTTTAATGTATTTATGAATTTTATAAAAGATAGTTATTTGATTGAAAATGGTAAAAAAGTAATTGAATCAATAAAAGTCTAATTGAAAATTAATGATTCTTACATTAATGGTTCATAAATTAATTATTCCAAGACTAAAATACACCATTGGTCCCTAAACTTGTGACGAAACATCACATGGCACCTTAATTTTTTTTTAGTCGCCTGGAGTCCAAATAGTGAAATTATGAGTCTGAATGCGTCCCTCCACCAAACTTATTTGGATAACAACATGCAAGGACTTTAACCCATATGTTTTGTTTTGTCTTTAGTGAAGGGCATAACGGTTATTTCATATATTTTGATATATTTGAATTATTACTCATATAAATCTCTTCCTCTACTCTTCTTCTTCCACTTTTAATATTTTGTTTTGTAATGATCAGTTCCAAAGCATGTATTCTATATTGTCTGCAACATATGTATCCATATCAAAGAAATGATACCTTATTAAACTTCTACCAGACCTATATACTTGCAACATAGAATGATATCTATTCTTTAAGTTAAATATGCATGCAAGTTTTCTAGTTGAATGAAATATATATACACCTGATATGTTTTGTTTTTGAGTCCGCTACTGATTGTGTGTGTTAGCTGTCCTAGACATATGTAGGTATCTCCTTTGTTGTGTCTGTATTTTATTCTTAATGGCATAAAAGTTTCATTAACAAAACCAGTAGAATGGCATATAATAAAACATGATGTAATATATATCTATATAAATATGTTACTTTTTACTCCATAAGGTGCAATGCAATATTACCTAGCTCCTACATCAAGTTTCTAGACCATCATCATCTCTGTCCAATAGGAAAACATGTACGTAGATGACTTAGGTTGTAAGATTTGCATGGCTTTGCGTGGCAATAATTGGTGTTTCTAAAAGTTTTTTTACTATCCGTACCAACAACATGCCTTGATCTTCAAAGTTTATACTACACATAATTTATATAATGCTATAACCATATACTCCGTAATAAGATGTGTGTGTAACTTAAATGTTATAGATCAAATGATTACTAACTAACATTAATTAAAAGCGGTTAAAGTGTCAAGGTTTTTCCTATTAACATTGGTAAGAAAGGCGAGTTTTTAACTTAGATGTGTTGCATGTGGCCTAACTGGGTTATTCACGTGATTGTTCCGACCGTTTCCCTAGCCACCCTAAATGTGTTCATAATTAGAACACTAAAATTCTTATAAGTAAGTTATGTGTCTTAACACTTAACTAGTGACAAAAAAGATATCATCCACCTTCATCCCATGCATGCTAGCTAATATCTTTCCTCTTTATTAAATAGACGACAGTAGTGGGCACCTGTAACCCTTTGCAGAAAACTTGTTACTGATGGAGAACACTAGTACAAAAAGTTCTATTGGTCATGCATGGTCGATTTTGAAATGTCACACTGTAATATTTATATGTGACTAAATGTACAAGAATAAAATGAACAACCACACTTGATCCGACTTGTGTGACCATTTTGGAATTCTATTGTCACACATTTGAATATTTATGTGACTAGAGGTAACTGGAAAAAAAATTTTGGATTATTTAGTCACTTTTAATTCGAGACGTGTGACAGATACAAATGAGCTCGAAACATTAGTCACGCTATAGATATACATATGTGACAAATATATGTCACACAATTTAAAAGTGTGACCAAAATAGATATATGGTCACATGAGGTAATTGTGTATGTGGCTAAATTATATAATCAAGTTTGTCACACATTATTTAAACGTGACTGCTATTCTTTGCTGAATATTTAGCCACATAGCGTTTGAAATGTGTGACAACGGAAAAGTAAGTTTGAAGCGTTAGTCACGATATGCATTTAATAGTGACAAATATATGTCACACAGTTGACGAGTGTGACCAAATGTCATATATGGTCACACTAAACCATAGAAACATGATTAAGTGTAACAAAAATTCGATACATATGGTCACGTAAGTTAATAAGTGTGTCTAAAGTTTAGTGTGTGTTTGCTTGCCAAATCCTAATGGGTATTATATGAGACCAATACATTCAAAATAGTCACATTGTGAAATATTCATGTGACTATTATTTATAGCAAAATGTGAAGTCAGTTATCATTAACCTTGATATTAGTCACATTGAGTTTTTGTGTGACTAAATTAAAGATGCTATATATATGGTCACATGAAGTATTTATTTAGGTGACTAAATCATAGTGTTATATTTTGTCAGTCATTATTTAAATGTAGTCACAATTTGATACATATGGTCACACATTTCTGATAACTTATGTATACGTACTCTATCTACCTAGTTTGAGTCTAATTTGATATTCATTGCATGAATTGAGTTCAAACTATTAGTCATGACTCTTCATTTGCCCCATTACAGTGCTCCTAGTTATACTTAGAACTGTTAAGTATATTTAGATGTTGGGATGATTGTGCATATGTTATGGCTTGTATTTTCTTTGTTTCTAGACTAACATTTTGCAGGAACAGCAAAGAAAAAGTTGTTTGGATTGGAATATGGGTGAATGCTAGTAACTCCGAAGTTAATGCTGCTAAGGCAGAACTTAATGCTGCTAGCTCGTTAGTGCCCTCACGGGCTTTGCACGTCAGGGTATTTTCGTCACTTCACTGTTCCCGCTATAACACATTAACACACTTCAGCTACCTCCCTTTCACGAAAATCGACGAGGATATTTTTTGCAAATAACAAAACTAAGTCGTGTTTAACACAACAAAATCACACTCACATAAACTCTCTATCTTCTTTCAACCTAATATCTCAAACAATACAGTCGGTGCTTAGCAGTCGTGATTCTTCAAAAAACACATGTACCAGGTAACCACATTTACTGATTTTTACTTTATTCAAACGGTATTTTGCATTGTTTTATAACCTTAATCGTTAATGCAGTAACCATGTTTGGTAATCAATTTATTTGCGCTATGGACAATCCTGATGTTTTGGATGAGTTTGTAAGTTAACACCATTATTGACAAGCTGTTATTTCTCTAAGAAACTAGTTTAATTACTCCTTCCCATAATTATGGTCCACTGTTGACTTTTGAAGTCTTTAGTTTTCAACTTTGACCTTAAATATTTTTATTTGTGTTATATATTACTTGATGCAAAATTTATGAATGGATTAAGTTTTGAATGTATTTTCCATTGGTATAATTTTTATCAACTATTATATAACACAAATAAAAATATATAATGTCAAATTTGCCAAATGAAGACTTAAAAAGTCACACATTAAGTGTCCACTCTGACTTTTTCAAGTCTTTTTTCATCAACTTTGACTTCAAATTTTTTTGTCTGTGTTATATAGTACTTGATGCAAGATATATGAATGGATTAAGTTTTTAGTTGTGTTTTCATTTGTATACTTTATTTTCATATACAGGAACTGCATAATGATTATGTTCTAGGAGGTTCCTATACTGGCAATGGTTTTATTTTCTTAGTTAACTTGGGGGGGGGGGGGGGGGGTAGTGATTGGTTCAGAACCGTCTGATTATTATTGACCAAGGTCAACAAGTCAAAGACAGCCTAGAATCAATACTCCGGTGATAGTATAGTGTATTCCCGGGTCGTTAAAGTCCCGACGAGATTGAAATGGTGCTTTTGGAATCGTTTATGAGAAAGTGGTACTGAGGACAGTAGCCAGATGATGTGGGAATGATATTGCTACTGTTATTTTGGTGTTGACAAACAGATATAATATTCACAAAAATCAGATAACAGATATATGCACGTATTCACAATTAAGATCACGTATCGGACTGGAAAAGTGGATTTTTGGAATTTATCAAACTACAGGGGGTGCTCTTGACACTTTTCAAAACTTAAAAATGAAAAAGAAATTATAAAAGTGATTAAAATAATATTAAACTATTATTTAATTAATTAAACTATTTAAAATCTAAATTAAAATCTGATTTAAATAAACTAAAAATGACAAATGATTTAAATTATACTAAAAATTAACAAAAATATTTTTTAAACCTAAATTAGAACTTAAAGAAAATATAAAAAATTAAAAATAATATTTTTGTCTTTTTGTGGTTTTGTAATTAATTAAAAACTATTTAACTTAATAAAACTAATTAAACTACTTTTAATTAATATTAATACTAAATTAACTTAGAAAATTAAGATAAAATTTATAAAATTACTTAACCATTACAGGAATCCTAAAAAATTATAAAAAACTCTAAAAATTATGTTTAAGATTAATCTACTAATTAATTACCTTTTAATTAACTTAAGTCTATTTTAAACAAATAAAATAAGAAAACTAGAAAATGAACAGTAGAATATCAAAATTTATTTTCTAAAAACTTATTATACTATATTAGAACTAGGAAAATTATAAAAACTAGATTTATCCTTATAAAAACTAATTAAGCTATTTAATATTTGATATTAATTAATAATAAAGAAAATTAAAATTAAATCTAATTAGCACTAAATGACAAAATAAAAATCTGAAAAATTTATTATAACTACTTTAATATATGAGGTATTTAATAAAAATATAAAAACACTAGTTACTTAATTAAAATTTAAAAATGAAAATTAAAATTAACTTGAATTAAATAGAAACTATCACTTATTTTAAAACTAATTTTTTTGGATTTTTCTTTTACAGAACTACTTAACACCTTAAAATGACAAACTTTAATGAAAACACTTTTTTAAAATAGCTTATAAATAAGCTATAAGCACCCCTTTGGCTACACAGTTGACTTATGTTGACTGTGTGGCCAATTTTGGTCAAATGGCCTTGGGTGGGGTCCACAGTGATAAAATCAGTTACAAACAAGTTACACAAGCTTAATTAAGCTAGGAACAACAGACAATAAGCACAAATAAGCTGTGTAAAGAGAAATAAGCAATTAGCAATCTCAAACTGCACCAGGTTTTGGGGACAAACTTAAAGGCTTAAACTAAGTGGGGTCCACTTGTCCCAAGGTCAAACCAGTGGTCAAACCTGAGACTCTGGTAGGAGGGGGGTTGGAAAATCCTATCTATGGGGTGTGGGGCCCACTGGTTTGGTCACAAAACCACCACAAAGTGGGAGGTTTGTCCTGATATCTGGTGTAGCAGGGCAGATGTATGCCCTGCAGTTGTGTTTGGCTTAAGGTGGGGCCCAGGGAAAAATAAGCAAAAATCAGATGATTGTGAAAACTTAGAGATGAAGTGGTAAGGTTTAAATAGAAACAAGCCTCAACTCCTGAAACCTTCTACAAAATTCAAAATAATTCTCCCAAGTTTTTGAGAAATCTGATAATGGGGTTTTTGACTTTTTAGATAAACTTGATAAGTTGACTTATTTGAGTTTCTAGCACTCACTACTTATTAAATAAGTTGAAATAAGTTAAAATAAAACTAAATTAGTTTAAACCTACTACTAATAACTTATTTTGAGGTTTTGTGGGACTAATTTCCTTGACAGTGGACTGTCAAGGGTTTTAAAAAATGATTTTGACTTCTGTGGTACAAATGACCAAGGACTCTACCAAACTAGTCTGAGTTACACTAAACAACAATGAAACAAGTGTTTATAACTCTAACAATAACCCCTACATATGTTTTACAGCTTAATCCAAACACCCCTTCTAGTCATCTGATTTGATTTTTAATAGCAAAGAAAAAGGTTTAAGTCTATGCTACTGATTTGGATGTGTATAATAAGCTAATTGAACCTTATTTGAGCTGTGATTAAAATAGATTACACTAAATTACATACTGAGACACTATGACAGTTGAAACAATCATCAACACAACTATAAGATTAGATTAACAAGCTGCTAATACAAACTCAAATGGCACTTTACTACTACTACTTGAACACAAATTACTTACTAGCAATTAAGAATAACAATAACAAGCTTATGCTACAGTGAAATTTCAAAATAAGGTGGAAAAGCTTACAACTGAGCCTGTGTGATTCAAAGCCAAGAAACAATGATAACCATTACAACCTATTACTCCCCTTGGAGTTCTAAACCAGATCAATCCAGAATCCAATCATGCTCCATGCTTTTCATCATCACTAACACCATTTTTATTTTTCCTTGAATTTCTTGAACTTTTTTGAGTATTTTTTATTTAATGACTAGAACTGATTAGTTTGCTAAGAAAAACTCATAAAAGCTTTTTAATGACTGAACTGAGCTCATAGGATCAATAACAAACAACTTTTAACAATTTAAGAATCAAATGAGATTTGCAAGAGAAAACTGTCAACAACTAAATTCAAATGAGAACTTGAAATTTAGATTCAATAGAGTTTACATTATACTTAAATAACTGAATTCAAACTTTTTAAACTAATGAAATTAACTGTGGAAGGACAAATTACAAATACGACTAAAAAAACTAAATTACACTACCACTACACTAACTGCTTTCCACTTCTGCTTCTTCCTTCTATTTATAGCCTCCAAATGTTTCTTGTGGGTCCCAAGATGATTTCCCAGCACCATTAGATCATAAAAACTCATCCTAGCCATTGATTAGATTTGGCGGGAAAATTGGTTTTGTGCCAATTTGACTGTAGCGTGTAGCAGGGAAGGTTTTGGTGCATTTATTAGTCTTGGGATGTGTTATATTGAAGAGATAAGGGGTGGTGGATGGGATAGTTGTCAGCAGTAGGGGTGGTGGCAGGTTGTAGGGGTGGTGGTTGATGTAGGTTTGCCACGTGGCATCCCCTGGTACAAACCCAGGGTGTGGGTTTTGGTTTAGGTGGTGACAGAGGGTAGGGTGAGGTGGATTGTAGGAGGTGGTGGGTGTAGAGTGGTGAGGTGGAGGATGCAAGTAGCAGGGGAGTTGGGAGGTGGAAGAAGCCAGGGTCAAACAAGGTCAACACGGGTCAATGGTTTGACCCCGTGTTTATTTAAAATGGTTTTAATTTTTGGGCTAAGGGTTGGGCTTGGGTAATGGTTGGGCTGTGGGTGTATTTTTGGGTTTGATTTTGGGTATTAAAATAGAATAAGGTCCGGTTGGTTTATTTGGTATTAAATCACAAAAAGGGACTAACTTTGTAATTTAGGTAAAGTTGAGGGTATGATGTGGCATTTTCCCAAAGATACTACAAGGACTGAACTTGCCACATGTGATAAACCAAAGAACCTTAATATGAAATTTTCCATTTTAAATAACCCCGAGGACCTTTTCTGTCAATTCCCAAACTCCAGGGACCATTCTTGTAATTTTCTGAAACTTGAAGGGTTAAACCTGTAAATATCAAATATTAACACAAAGGACCAAATATGTCATTTAGGAATAGTTCAAGGGTTATTTTGATAAATTTTCCATTTTAAATAACCCAGGGACTGATTTTGACATTTTTCCAAAGTTTGAGGGACCAAAGTTGTAAATTTGTAAATTTTAACTTCAAAGGACTTTTTCTTACAACTTGTAAATCCTAAGGACCTTTTGTGCCATTTGTACAAGTTTTGAGTGACCAGGGACTAGTTTTGCCAATTTATGAAACTTGAGGGACTGAAACTGCCAATTATGCAAACTTTGTACGTTTTTCATCTGTTTTTGATTATTTTGCATTTGAAACATATAAAACACACTTCTAAGATATTTTAAGTATTATAATGCATTTTTGAGTGTTTTTGTATGTTTTGGCAGTTCAGATTGGTATAAAATGATGAGTATTTAGACACTCATCAGGTAGATGGAAAGTTCGTGTAAGGAGAGTCTCACAATTTAAGTGTGTTCTTGAGGGAGCAAGGTGGAATGATTTTGTCATTCACAACATCTCCTGTTCTGCTGTTGAGTACATACATTTTGTTGAAGAGGGTGAGGATGTGTTCTATGTAACTTGCTATGGTGAGAATGGGTTGGAGTTTCACAATTATGAACCGAGAGTGCCCCATTTTGGAGATGTTTAGTGCTTGTGACAGACACATCTCTGCTTATGCAGTCATTGGAGGAAGACTTTCTGAGATATCTGGATGGTCCAACCCCTACTGATTCGGTCGTGGTTTCCACTAACACGACTGTCTATAATGTTAGGGTGGCCAGTGATCATCTAAATGGTCGATACATCCACTCCTTCTTATATGGCGGTGGTTGGGTGACAATCGCTCGAGACTTGAATTTGAAGGCTGGTCAGTGGATGGTTTTTATTCAGGTTTACCCGGGCCAGGAATTTAATGTGATGTTGTTTGAACCTGATGGAGGGGCCATCACAACTGTGGAGACATACAACACCAATATTGCCATGAATGCCTTGTGTCACCAACCAAATGACTATGGTATTTTTTCCTTCATTAGCTTTAACTACATCAAGTATATGATATCCTTGTAACATTTTGGATTATCTATAACTTACTCATTTTGTAATATTAAATTCAGATTTTGAAGCCCGACGGATGAACTAGATGTGCAGATGGTCGTTTCACACTGTCCACGACCAAGAAGATAGGGCATTCTACCGACCACTGACTGCATGCTTCTGGAGAAATGGACAACTAGTAAGTGTCTTGAAAACTTTGATAATTTGTCAAATAGTAATTATGCTACAATTTCAATGAGATTACAAACTAAACAACTATCAATATATAGCAGTTGTAACTTTGTACATTTTGTAACAGACTATACCATTAAAAATTGTGCACAAGTACAACTTGTATGGGTACTCTGTCGCTGTTGTGAAGCACCAAATGATAAAGAAAGTGTTCCAAGTATGTGAGAGAACAGTGGTGGTACCTGGTAGAGGGAAGGTGAGGAGGAAGGTGTTTATTGTTTCATGCTCTGGTTTCAGGGAGTTGAGACAGGAAGCCGGCTTTGGTGCAGCTGCAAGGGTCCGCTTCTTTTTAACAAATGACACAAACAGGTCCCAAGGAGTCTTAATGTTTTATGTGTGTTGATGGTTTGATGGTTGTTGATGGTTTTATGTTTGTTGATGGGTGAAACAATGTTTGAAAGTTTTTGTAAGTTAGATAAACTTTTTTGTAAGTATCTGATGTATGATAAACCAAATGGGTTTGTCACTAGACAATGGTATGTAATTAGCTAATGTAGGATGAACCATATGGGTTTAGCCGTAGACAATGTTATGTAGTAAACTATGTAGGTTGACATTATTGTACGAAAGCGGCTTATACGGCCTTATAACTAGTTAATTGGGGATTTAAACCCTTAAGTGTAAACGTTACCAATCCACCCCTGCACTCTCATATCTAGCAGTACAAACCCACCTGCAGTAACGTTTTCTTAGCAGCAGAAACTTTTGATTTTGATAACTTTTGATTAACATGATACAAAATATATCCCAAGTTCTTGTTAATGAACACAACAATCATAATATTGTAACAATTAAGTGTAAATGTTACCAATCCATCCCTGCACTCTCATATCTAGCAGTACAAACCCACCCGCAGTAATGTTTTCTTAGCAGCAGAAACTTCTGATTTTGATAACTTTTGATTAACATGATACAAAATATATCCCAAGTTCTTGTTAATGAACACAACAATCAAAATATTGTAACAATTAATGAGAAAATTTAGCAATGACAAAGTACGAGAATTAAAATTAAACATATTCCATTAATACTTGAAATGAAAAATTACAAAATACTGGTAACAAAAGGTACACATTCTTAAATTTTACTAATCTAAAAGGATTACAACATGTTTATTCATAAAGTCAAATAAAGTAGTACAAAAGGATTACAATGTTTATTCAAATTACTTCCTAACTCAAATAATACATTTTCTTTTTACCCTTCCCTTTTGAACAAACTTTGGGCATTTTTGGTTCCCATGATTTTATAGTCTTGTCTTCACAAGTCTTAGCATTGGGCAGGCCTAGCACCTGAACCCTCTCATCAAAAAGCTCTTTGGCAGTATTTTTTGGAGTTTTAACCTTCCTAGCATCTTCCTTTTTGTGCCTAATCCAGAATATCCCTTTGAAAAGTAGTCTGCCATGTAATTGGAGGACCTTCAGAACTGCTTGATATGTGAAATGAACTTGAGTCACTGCTGTCAATTTTAATGATTTCTACAAAAAAAAAATAAAAAATATAAAAAGTGGTTAAACTAGGATTTGTGATTTGAGATACACATGGAAACGAGTATAAAAAGGGGATATGGGAAAACCAAACTACCTATGTTTAATGCAGGAAAGGATTGATGTTTCCCACTGGTGGCTTGAACTTTTTCAACATCTTCGAGCCAATCATGATCCATTAGGACGAGCGTTTGCCAGGGATCAATGCTTATATATAACTCTTGACAGAACTATATACATATTAGTCGCCAACAAAGACTAGTCACAATGGAACATGATTGACTTGAAGAAATCTGCAAAATTTCATGATTGACCTGATCCAAATATCCTTTTGGAAAGTAGTCAGACCATGGATTTGCTGCAAAAAAATTAAAAAATATATTAAAATTTTAAAAAATATAGTGTAAATGAAATAAAAGATAATGTTGCAATTCAGGGTGTGTTTGAAACAACCTTTGTTCTTGGAACTCCAATGGCCACATTACCTGGTGGATGGTTGGTTTTAGATCATAAAAAATAATGGAATTCAATAAACCAACATACGTAACCCTTCTAAGCTCCCGATACTGCTCGCTTTGTCGTTTCAACTCCCTTTGAGCAAAGGACTGCACCAGCCGCATTGCTAGATTGTTGAAAAAACAAAGCAAACAGTATGAGACCTTAGAATGGAAAGGTATGTTGAAATTCCCGACTCAAAGTAATACAAACAATCTACAAATTGTAAGTAAAGAATAGAGTCTAAGTAACATCACTCATCTTGAATGCGATAATGGAGTGTGGCATGTCATGAACAGTACACACTATATCATTATTGCATTGATCAGGACAGATCTATCTAACGTTGCAGTACCGTCTAATAACCACACAAATGTTAGTAGACGTTTTCCAAATTAAGCAATGGAACCATCTACAACGCTATATAGAGCGCCCTAATCATTGAGCTTTAAGTTATTAGAAAACAGATTCTTACTATCATTTATATTGCTCCCTTAGATGTGACGAACATACATATTAATTATGTAGATTCTACGACATTATAGAGCTAATTGTGCATGAATGAAATCATATAAAATTTATATTAAAATTGCAATGAACTACCATCCTTTCTACCCTAGCCAACAACAACATATTATTCAGCCTTGAATCTCTAACCTACCAACATGCTGGAAGACGAAGACGCTAAATTCAAGCATCAAACCTACAAATTATACTTGATAATTGTTTCTGTATTTTGGCAAAGAGCAAAGATGAATCATCGATGGATGAAACACCAGAACAAGTTTATGTTCATACTTGAAAGTGGTGTCTTTGCATCCATCGATGATACTTCTTCCATCTTTGATACTTGGATATTTTAGACTAACTATTCGCACACACATCCATCACATTTCTTATTCTCTCAATACAAATGCAACATAATTCTTATACCAGATTGTCAACCTAAGCCTAAGATAAAATAAGCTAATCCAAGCAAACCTTAATATCTCTTTTGCTCTAATTATTCGCAAAAACAACACAGCATGTTCTTCCTTATTCTATCAATACAAATGCAACGCAATTCTTATAACAACTAATCAACCTAAGCCTAAGAATAAATAGCTCTAAGGGGGTATTTGGATTATATTAATTAATTTGTGATCATATCAGCTTTTTGAGATTTGGGATCAAAACCCTAGATCTGAGTGAGTTGCAACTGTGAGTGTGAGAGAGAAAGAGAGGATTATGTTCAAGTGTTCAAAGTGTGTTTGATAAGAAAGAGAGGATCAAAACCCTAGATCTGAGTGAAGTGTGTTTGAAACCCGGTTCGACTTGGGTGGTTCAACCGGTTGAACCGTTCCGGGTAAAAAATGAGTCGATTTAAACCTGGTCAACTTGCTAGGTTGGGTCAAAAATGGGTCAAATTAAACTGGGTCAACCCGCCGGGTTTGAAGAGTCCCGGGTCAACCCGGTTTGTGTTTATTTGGTTGTACTTAATTTGATAGATCTGTTTTTAATTGGTTGTACAATGTGAATAAATCATTGTACTTTTAAGTAATAGATAATGTTTTGAAACCCGGTTCGACCCGGGTGGTTCAACTGGTTGAACCGTTCCGATCGAAAAATGGGTCGATTTAAACTGGGTCAACTTGCTAGGTTGGGTCGAAAACGGGTCAAATTAAACCAGTTCAACCCGTCGGGTGTGAAGCGCCCCGGGTAAACCCGGTATGTGATTTGTATTAATTGTTTTTGCTTTATAGTATCGTAATTTGTAAGAGTCCCGGGTCAACCCGGGGCGCTTCAAACCCGACGGGTTGAACTGGTTTATTTTGACCAGTTTTCGACCCAACCTAGCAAGTTGACCCAGTTTAAATCGACCCATTTTTCGACCGGAACGGTTCAACCAGTTGAACCACCCGGGTCGAACCGGATTTCAAAACATTATCCATTACTTAAAAGTACAATGATTTATTCACATTGTACAACCAATTAAAAACAGATCTATCAAATTAAGTACAACCAAATAAACACAAACCGAGTTGACCCGGGACTCTTCAAACCCGGCGGGTTGACCCATTTTCGACCCAACCTAGCAAGTTGACCAGGTTTAAATCGACTCATTTTTACCCGGAACGGTTCAACCGGTTGAACCACCCGAGTCGAACCGGGTTTCAAACACATTATGTTTAATTCCCAAATCTTCAAACTTTTATTATTTTTCGTTTATAACCTATAATTTTTTTTATCAATAAACTATCTACCGCTATAAAAAATCTCGTTGCTATGAAAAAATTGTACAAAAATGTAAGAAAACGTAATAAACGTTTCATAACGTTTTAATACAGAGGAAAACATTCGGAAAAGCTAAGAACATATGAAAACGAGCGAAAATTGCCGAAAACATTCAAAATGGATGAAATCGGTCGAAAAGGGTCGCAATCGGTCGTAGTCGGACTAAAACGGTCTAAATCCGTCGAAATCTACCGAAAATTGTCAACATCGGTCGAAAACTAGCGACATCAATCAAAATCGATTGAAAACGGTCAAAAAGGGACGAAAAACGTTACAAACGGATGAAAACGTTAAAAAAAATACAAAACATATAAAATGTTGTATAGTATTTGTCTTAGTTTACAAGATCCAATGCACATGACCCATGACCCATGACCCATGTTAATTACCCATTGTCGATCACCAATCATGTATTGGTCGATAACATATATGACATGTCACACATATTCGGGGTTTTGGTCACTCTTTTTTGATGGATAAGGCCACAAACTCAACAATGTGACCATATACCACCTACGGTGGCGGGAGCTTTTGTCACACATGACGAAAAAAACGTGCGTGACTATATGCATATCGTCACACATTTTTTGCGTGACCAACATAACTTTTTGTACCAGTGAAATATATATATACTGTCAGGAAGAACATGAAAGCCGAAGGAAGATGGGCTGAATCCTTCATTTAGTGGTGGGGGAAAATGCAAGCTTTAATTATTTTATCAGATTTTGGTAAGAATCTTAAGAATATATGTTTGTTAACAAAATCACATATTATGAACCTTATATGGATGGAGACCAAACGAAAATGTGTATTACCTCATTAGGTTGTTTTACCATAGAAACAACGTTGAGTCTTTGTACTTCTCTATCTTTGCTTTTTTGAACGAATAAATTTATTACTAGCAAGACGCTAGAGAAACAACAAGCTTTAAATGGGGTTGTTACAAGCAATAATAGGATCTGAAATCCATTCTAGCCACACCTGCTTTAGTGTTTTCGACCTATGAAAATATATATGATACGAATATTCTGGTAAGAAAGTTAAGTTGTCCAGCATTATTTTTATCAGCTTTGTGTTCATTAAAGATATCTAGCAAGAAGCTAGCTAAAACATGCACAAAAGAAGTGCAAAGATTATAACAACAGGCTAGTACCTTTTTTATTTAGTGTAGAAGTGTAAATATTATGAGATTAGATCAGAAAATTATTTTTTAAAAAACTGTTGATAACGTTTAATTGATGGTTGCTAAGAATTTTTGAAATATACACAAGCTCAACAATAAGGGATGTAATGCATCGATAATACTAGTTACCATCCAAAGAAGATGCATGATCGAAAGTGGCTCAATCAATGATTATATTATTGATTAGTGTATTATAACTTTTTTTGATAAGTGATTTATATGGGGTGCTAAGTAAGATTAAGACTAAGAAACCATATATATGTCGATCATGAGCTATGATCCTAATAAACAAGTAATTCAGACGCTGCAGATTTGTATCTCAAAGATTATGCTTATCATTACATCATCATCATCTCGTAACATAATCAATACAAAGTAGCACACACTTTGCACACAAATTAGTAAAACTTCAAAACATTCCACATAAAGTACAAGTAATTGAGCTGCAAACACATTAATAAATCTTTTTTATGTGGGCGATTTCCGGCCGCCGCCACCTACAATTTCCGGCCAAAAACATTCCCTAAATCGTATCTCTACCTATTAACGATCCTTGTTAACCAGTATGCAATCGATCTAGGAGGTGTTATACATGTGGTGGCGGTCGGTGGCTTTATTATCTTGATCTTTTTAATCGCTAGTCTTCTGGTTAGCGATCTAAGAATCCTCTTGATCGTTAACGTTTCTGTGATGAGCTTTAACTGCGAAACCTTTTTTAAGGTTTCTTATTTTCATGTTTGATTCGTGATTGATGATTTTGGGCTGAACGATTTAATGGAACCCTATTTTTTAGGGTTTCGTTATTATGTTATTAACTGGTATGTCGTCTTCATGTGCTGTTGCTGATTCAATTTTGTAAGTGGGTTATGAGAGATTGTATGTCAAGTTTTCTGGGTAATCTTGTTTTCAAAACCCTTATACTACCCATCACAAGATCTGTGCCGATTATCCTTTGTTCTGGTGTTGTGATCGGTGTGTTGGATGTTAGGGTTTGGGTAACCCTATGTCGGTGCAATTATGGTCCTTACGCTGTTTTGTGTTTAGAATCTGCTGCTGTATGTGATAGGTCGGTTAGGGTTGTGCTTAACCCTAGTTCATGTCCATGGATGATTCTTCATGCTGAATACTTTGCATCTAGCAATTTATGGTTTACAGATCGTGTCATAGTGGAGGTGCTTGGAAGATCTACGATGACTTCGACTGCATCGTGGTACTGTAAGTGTCCTTTGGGATTGAGGTGAGGGATATCACCCTCATCCTATGTACTTCAACGGTTCGTGTTGCTGGGTGGATGTGGGATGTTCGCATCTCATGTTTTGTCTTGTTTTTATACCTAGTTTGATTCTTTGTAATTAGCTAGGTTTGGTTTGTGTTTATGGCCTGTCATAAACATTTGTTTATCAAGCACCTGTGCTTGAGGTTAATGTGGTACTTCAGCCACATTCCATTTGTACTTAACTGTTTTTTTGGTTATATATTTACCGGGGTTTTCCCCTTTACCAAAAAAAAAAACACATTAATAAATCAAACACCATATACTACTTACCATGACATTCAGTTTGATGATCATATGAAATGACCGTTATGCTCTTCACTAAAGACAAAACAAAACATATAGGTTTAAGTCCTTGCATGCTGTTATCCAAATAAGTTTGGTGGAGGGACGCATTCAGACTCAAAATTTCACTATTTGGACTCCAGGCGACTAAAAAAAAAGTTAAGGTGCCATGTGATGTTTCATCACAAGTTTAGGGACCAACGATGTATTTTAGTCTTATTCCAATTTGGACATACATTCCTATTCTTGGCATAATTGGATGCCCGCCGTAGATATATTTTGATCTAGTCTATCTTGACGGTTAGCTAAGCTTGACCATTTCCTTTTTTTGGATGACTCTCGTTAACACAATCCCGGTAGCCTTCCATGTTAATTCTGGTTTGCACATTGGTAGCGTACCTTCGAGTTAGTAACCTTCTTTTGGCGAAATGGTGGCATTGCATCATTTGTGGGACAAAAGGAATACTAAGCCATATCATCAAATACAGTTAATATACTTTTTGGATTCTAATCTTTAGTCTCGTTATAACTTATGCCATGGCGTGGTGAGATTAGAACAAGAAGTCACAAAAATTTGGACAAAAATAAAGTTGATATGCCCAACATTTTAATTAGCTGTAATCGGCTGCTACTATGGCTATGTTTGGCGCAAAGCTTTTTGAGCTTTTTGGGCGATGAGCGGTGAGCAATATGCTTTTTGATTTTTACTGTTCGTTTAGCATTAGAGCTGTGAGCTTTGCTATTTTATTGAAAGTTCATTTTTCCAATGCTTTTTTATGAAGCTGTGAGCAGTGAGCCGTAGCTACTGCTCAAAGCTATTGCTTACAGCTCACAGCTATTGCTTACAGCTCACAGCTACTGCTCACTACTATTGTTCACATCTAATTTTGCCAAACATAGCCTATACCTTAATCATCTCAATGATACTACATGACTTATATTCCTAGACTAAGTTGGATGAAGAGCAAAGTACTTGATGATGTTATCAAACTGTAATGTGGCTCTTAGCTAGCACAACCTCAGTGTTTATTTTATCTCAAAAAAGCCAAGGAAGGATATCTTAAGTGGCGATGCACAGCTATTCTCTTTTAAACGGATTATTAGCAAGTGCAAAAGCATTAATCTTAATTGCATTGATGGGTCATGTAATACAAGCTATATATACAATGCAGCTATAGTTCTGATTAGATCAATGTAAATTGCAACTTTTGTTGACACTAGTATATAATTCTTGCTAGTTCGCTCAGTTTGATACAATTCCGCAATTAAACAAACGAAAGACACAATTGTTAAATTTGAAATTAATAACTTTCTATCTTGTTGCAACATATATTAAAATGATGGAAGTCCACTTTTTTTCTTTTTCTTTTTGAACGGGAAATTGTATTAACAAACAAGCAAATATTTCCTAGGTGGTTCAAATCATTGCAAACTCAATCTATTACGATATCTCCATATGATCCAATAGATTGTATGGATTACCGCATCAAAAAATATCTTGGCATGGTTACTAAGATCGACCGTATCAGCCCTCAATCAGATTTTAAAGGTTCCTCGGAGAGTCGTTTAACATATTACCAAAATAAGAACAGAAAAACACACAAAACAAAACCTCAATTTACTAAACCTCCAAATCGATCAGAATCCACAGTTCTTCTTAATTAAGTACTCATGGACGAAGAACTAAATTACACGAGCTAAAAGAAACCAATAAAAGACCACATGCACGAGCCAACAGTCTCACACGTTCTTCATCATTGTGCCCTGCTGTTGACAACAATTTCTTCAAGTAGTTAATCTCTATAGGCGACAGGATAGTTGCCGACCCTTCAGATTGTCGAAAAAATCTCAAACCACAACACATATTGGGTAGAGGTCAAGGTGGAATATTCTCATGCATAACTAGTTTATGTAACAATTCAGTAGATGGCGGAGGAGAAGGAACAAGTCCTTGAGAAAGAGGTACTCATACGCTCTAAAGAATTGGTCCTAACACTTCGTGACAAAGGGGGCAAGTGGGTTCATTTTATCAAACAATTAGACAATCAATTCATATCACTATCATTTGCATAAACATGTGGTTCTCACATGTGTTAAAGCTTAAACTTTTCCATACCAACCTTAGCAAAACAAAAAATGAGAGGTTTACCAAACCTTTTCACTGGATGATGGTCTTGTATGATGAGCATAAGATTTATTTATTTATTTATTTATTTTAATTGTAACATCCAATTTAATGTTAAAATTGAATTTACATAGTGGTTGAAGGCAAACGAACATAAGATGAACCGGAAGTAGATGTTGCTCATGTACAGGTCACCATGATCCTTGGATTCCCTCGTGTACCCAACCCAACTAAATTTTCCTTCTCCCGGTAAGCTCTCTCAGAGATCAAAGTCATCGGCTTGATGATAACCACGTCTAGTCCATCTTTTCTCCACTTCGCCCAAGGAGCATAAAACATAGTTTTGAAAATAGTAATTATATCGATTGTAATGTGGCCTTGTGCAAAAGTACAAGATTGAAATGATATACATTAGGTATAAAAAGGTAACATGAATTTCAATATATATTTAGATACATGCCCACCATAATATAGTAATCACCAGCGTTGTGATGGATAAGTGGGTAGTGATTGTGGGAGGTTTAAAATGATATTATGCCTATGTATTATGGTCAATGATAGTTCCAAGATTATGCCTCCTGAGGACGTCTATTTCCACCTTTGCCCTTCTTCTGCCTCTGCTATTATTATCTCTAGCCATGATTGGGTTGGATCACTGAATCTATGTGAAAAATCAATGTTTGTGTCACTACACATCCTATAGTTTTATTATTATTTTTTATTTGTGTGTGTGTGTGTGGATAAGGACCTTTATTAGTTGTATTTGTATTTGAAAGGGAATTTTATTGATTATATTACTTTTAGGTGTTAACTAGTCAATATATTTGTGTCTTGATGCATAATTTAGTTGTACACTAGGCTTAAGTAGCTGTAATTGCTTAAAATCTAAGTAGGTGTAATGATTGTAACATACGCTTAATTGGTTGTCATGTTTATAAGAATGTCCTGGTGCATTTAATTGAAGGAACTGCGTTTCTCCAATTTATGTAGGTGGGAAAGGATCCAATAACTAAAGTAAGAATAATAAGAAAAATTTTTAGTCACACATTTAAAATAATAGAGAGATTTTTAAGTAGAGATGCATACATTTTTGTAGGTGCATATCAAATGTATGATTTTGATTTCTTTCTCATTGAAAAGAGTTTTAGATTGAGAAGTAATCTTGTCCATACAATTTTTAATGTATTTATGAATTATAAAAGCTAGTTATTTGATTGAAAAGGGTAAAAAAAAGCAATTGAATCAATAAAAGTTTAATTGAAAATTAATGATTCTTCAATTAATGGTTCATAAATTTTGTATTCAAACACTAATAGGAAGTTACAAACTGTTTTCTGATTTTTTCTTCTAAATCAAACGTATCCATGTATTAATGAATTATAAAAGTTAGCTATTTGATTGAAAAGGGTAAAAAGTAATTGAATCAATAAAATTTTAATTGAAAATTAATGATTCATAAATTTTGTATTCAAACACTAATAGGAAGTTACAAACTGTTTTCTGATTTCTTCTAAATCAAACGTGTCCATGTTTCCTTTTTATTAATCAATTAGCTTGTTAATTAATTACCAACAACAACAACAACAACAACATACCCAATCCCGCGAAGGCGAGGTATGGGGGAGGTAGAAATGTAGACAGGTCCTACCCCTACCCCAGGTAAAACCTGGGAGAAGAGAGACTGCTTCCAGGGAGACCTCCGGCACGTGCACCAGTGCGAGTGAAAGAGAAACAAAAGAAGCAAGTAGCCAAAGAGCAACAAGTAAAAGCAAATAGAAGCAAGCAACCAACCAACAAGGGGCCAAGAACAAAAGACAACATATAAGAAAAGCAAACAAACGGAGCACCAAAACAACCAACAAACAACAAACAAGGGGCAAGACAAACAAATCATGCATACAAAGCAAGTAGGTCAAAAGAAAGAAAGCAAAAGAAAAGCCAAAAACAAACACATCAAAGCAAGGACGCAAAAGCAAGCGGGCAAAAGGCAAGAAGAGCAACACAAAAACAAAGCAAGGCAACGCAAGGGGGCTAGAGCTAAGGCAAAAGCAAAGGGAAAAGAGGCACCACTAGCCTACTACAACCTAAAAGGGAAGAGCAAAGGGGCCACTAAACCTAAAGTGCAAAGGGCAAACTAAACCTAAAAGGCAAAGGGGCAGGACAACAAAGGGAAGAGAAAAGACCCAGACGCAAAGGCAAGCACCTACTACCCATCCAACACTACCCGCAAGTCCTAATCCTAGCTCTCCACGCATTCCTATCTGAGATCATGTCCTCGGACAAGAGAAGCTCCTTCATGTCTAGCTTAAGTCGATCCTCCCACCTGAGCTTAGGTCTTCCTCTCCTCCTCAAACCGTCGACCATCAGCGCTTCGACTCTCCTAATCGGTGCATTTTGTGGCCTCCTCCTGACATGACCGAACCACCTCAACCTTCCTTCTCGCATCTTCGAGATTATAGTTTCAACTTCAAGTTCCGCTCTGAAAACTCCGTTCGGGATCATGTCAAGCATCGTCTTACCACAAATCCACCTTAGCATCCTCAGTTCTGCCACTTCCACTCTGTTAGCTTGAGCTTTTGTGATAGGCCAACATTCTGACCCGTACAAGATAGCAGGTCTGATTGCCACCTTATAAAATTTTCCCTTAAGCTTAAAAGGGACTTTCTTATCACAGAGAACTCCTGACGACGCCCTCCATTTCGCCCAACCTGTTCTAATACGGTGGGTAACGTCATCGTCTATCCTTCCTGATTTGTGTATCACCGAACCCAAATACCTAAAAGACTCCTTAGGTTGAAGAATCTGGTCTCCGATACGAACTTCCTCCTCGTACCGGCCGATCTCGTAGCTACCGAAATCACATCTCATGTATTCAGTCTTCTCTCTGCTCACCCGAAGCCCATTGTCTTCCAAAGCCTCGCGCCAGTGTTCCAGTCTGTGGTTTAACCCTTCGGCCGATTCTGCGACCAACACAATATCGTCTGCGAATATCATGCTCCAAGGGATGCCCTCTTGTATCCCTCGAGATATCTCATCGAGAATCAAGGCGAATAGGTAAGGGCTAATGGCTGATCCTTGGTGAAGTCCAACTTTCACCGGGAAAAACTCAGTGCACCCCACCGTGCACCGTACGCGGGTCTTCGCCCCTTCGTACATATCCCTAATGACTTTTAAGTATCTCCTTGGGGTCCCTTTTTCTATTAGAGTCCTCCATATCAACTCTCGTGGGACACTATCGTATGCCTTTTCTAGGTCAATGAAAGCCATATGCAAATCTCTCTGTCTTTCTCTATACTTCTCCATAAGACTTCTAAGGAGGTGGATAGCCTCGACCGAAGACCTCCCTGGCATAAATCCGAATTGGTTTTTTGACACCCTTGTCTCCCTTCTTAACCTCCTCTCTATAACTCTCTCCCAGAGCTTCATGGTGTGGCTAAGTAGCTTAATACCCCTATAGTTGTTAATTAATTACCAATTTCAATAAAAGTCAACCAAGGTATTGTGAAGAATCATATTGACCTTTAAAATGAATTTTGAAAAGAAAATCTTATATTTTGGGACGAAGGAATACTAAACATATGTGAAAAATTAATTTATAAATCGCATTAAAACAAAGAATATTCTTATATTTTATTCATTGTACAACATGCTTCTTTGAATGTTTTATGTTGTATGTAAACTTAGTAATTAAACTCATGCAAATAAGCCCTGAAACGCTCTCACCCTTAGGCGACTTTGGTGAACATCAATCTCCTCTAAACCCTAAATCGATTTTAATCCCAATGGTTCTTACTTCTATATAAAAACCACGCAAAACCACATGAGTAATTGGTCTCAAATAAAATATATATAACAACCGTGTCTACGAATATTTGTGCTTGAAAAGATGAATTGAGAAAACAAATAAAAAAAGGGTGTTGCATATACATCATTTCAAAGATATATAAAATTTATAATTGCATACATATCATTTACAAACATTAAATTCGCCTTATATATTCAAATTAATAAATTATTAATTTGTGTATTTTTCAATCCAATAAATACGTTATAATCAATAATAAATATTATTGTAATCTAAAATGTCCATTATACACTTTTTCTCATTACTTGTCATATTTACACATATATCCTCAAAGATTCAACTATATTACAAAGACCAAATGCAACTGACAAATCTATATTATTTTGATTACAAAGACCATGAGTCCATTTACAGGAATCGACTTAAACAAAACTTAATATCTTCATCATATGTCACAACATCCAATAAAGGAAGCTTGACTTGTGCGGTTATCAGGTAATTAGGCTCATTATCATCATCATGTTCTCCGATGATAATCTTTTGGACAGAATAGTACCCATCTGACGCTTCTACCTGCTCTAGAAGTATACATGTTTGTAGCCCGTAATTACTCTAAAGACATATTTGGCTCATTTTTGGAGCACGTATAATTGGACTTTCAAAAAATGTTTGCTTCTCAAAGCAGTTGAAGCATACTTCTGGGTAACTTTGAGATTCCAATCGAAATGCAATGAACAATGATCGAGTGTTGCTAACAAATGTACAGACACACCTATCTCGACATGCCAATCCAGTAACCTTGATGCTGATTAGTTAAAAAAAAGACAGCAAGAAAACATAAAAAAATACATTAGCGAAAGTACTAAACTAAAATTAACTTATGGAAATACAAGAGATTAATAGAAGAAATTCTCACTGAATTTTAGGAATGAAGATCTTGGTGGGTATGGGTGCCGCCATTAGAAAGTTGGAATGAGATGGAGGCAGAAAGGATGGTTTGGATGTCAAAGGAAAGTTGAGCTATTTATAGGATGGTTTGGATTAGGTTTTCTGTCAACAAAACAATTTCTGGATATGGGCCCAATTCATCTACGGTTTTCCTGAGGGGGGTAACAAGGTAATTAAATGGTTTGATTTTTATCTTTCTTTTTTCTTTTTTTGTATGTCTAGAAAAATATAATAAGTGTTGTGTAGTAGTGTATTACTGATCATTACAAATTTTGTTAACATAATGTAATATTACAATATTTCTTCAAAGTTACAAGAACCATATTGTTATTAGAATCTAGATCTTGTGGTTAATGTGTTAACTATAAGTTTTTTTTTGGAACAGCTTTTCATTAGACAAAGGCATACTAACAAGAAGCTAGTAGAAAAAGAGCTACAAAGAATTACAAAGAGTTCAAAAGGCAAGAATTGAATTTTTTGTCCAATATCGAGCCAACTGAGAAATAATTTTGTATTCCAATTTGTGATCCACAAATACGAAAGTATTTCTAATGTCCTCTCCAAGTGTGTCTTTGCGGGGAAGTTTGGAAATAAAAATATATGTTGTTCCGGTACTTCCATATGCACCAGGCGTTCGTTTGCATCACAGTATCGAAACAAGTATTGATAGGAGCCGCAAGATCAACCAAGTCCCCCCCATTCAATTAAGTTGCCCAAATCATTCAGGCATCGTTAAACCCCCACCAGCTAGCAACCATACACCATAGTGATTTCATAAAAACATAATCGACAAAAAGTTGTTATGATATGTCAATTGTATCGACAAAAACAAGGCATAAAACAGAATGTCAATTAATGTCGCGTGTGTCGAGATTGAAACTTGTGGGAAGCCTATCGTTAGGCGTACGCCACATATTGATATTAACCATTTGATTTTAAGGCTATCGTTATCCTATCGTTAAGAATAAGTTTTTAGTTGGAAACATCTGCATTTTATTTTAAGGCTTAAGGAAAAGCGCGTGTCCGCAAACACATTTGAATCTTGGCATAATTGGATGCCCACCATAGATAAATTTAGATCTAGTCTATCTTGACGGTTAGTTAAGCTTGATCATTTCCTTTTTTTGAATGAATCTCGTTAACACAATCCTGGTACCCGTCCACTTTAATTCTCGTTTGAGCATTGGCATAGTAGCTTATCTTCGAGTTAGTAACCTTCTTTTGGCGAATTGGTGGCATTGCATCATTTATGGGACTAACAGAATACTAAGGCATATCATCAAATATGGTTAATATACTTTTTGGATTCTAATCTTTAGTGTTGTTATAACTTATGTCATGGTGTGGTGAGCTTAGAACAAGAAGTCACATAAATTTGGAAAAAACTGAAGTTGATATGCACAACATTTTAATTATCTGTAATTGGCTGCTACTACATGGCCTATAATCCTAGACATAGCTGGATGAAGAGCAAAGTACTTGATGATGTTATGTAATGTGGCTATTAGCTAGCACGATCGCTGTGGTTTTATTTTATCTCAAAAAAGCCAAAGAATGATATCTTAAGTGACGATGCAAAGCTATTCGCTTTAAAACGGATTATTAACAAGTGTAAAAGCATTAATTAATCTTAATTGCATTGATGGGTCATGTAATACAAGCTATGTATACAATGCAGCTATAGTTCTGATTCGATCAATGTAAATTGCAACTCCTGTTGCCACTAGTATATAATTCTTGCTAATTCGCTCAGTTTGATACAATTCCGCAGTTAAACAAACGAAAGCCACATTCGTTAAATTTGAAATAATAACTTTCTATCTTATTGCAACATATATTAAAATCATGCAAGTTCACTTGTTTTTCTTTCTCTTTTTGAACTGCAAATAGTATTAACAAACAAGCAAACAATTCCAAGGTGGTTAAAATCTTAGCAAACTCGATCAATTACGATATCTCCATATTATCCCATAGATTGTATGGATTACCGCATCAAAACATATCTTGGCATGGTTACTAGGATTGACCATATCAGCCCCCAATCAGATTTTAAAGGTTCCTCGGATAGTCGTTTAACATATTACTAAAATAAGAACAGAAAAACAGACAAAACAAAACCTCAACTTACTAAACCTCCAATCGATCAGAATCCACAGTTCATCTTAATTAAGTACTCATGGACGAAGAACTGAATTACAAGATCTAAAAGAAACCGAGAAAAGACCATACTCACGAGCCAACAGTCTCACACATTCTTCATCATTGTATCCAGCTGTTGACAACAATTTCTTCAAGTAGTTAATCTCTATTGGCGACAGCACAGTTGCCGACCCTTCAGATTGTCGAGAAAATCTCAAACCACAACACGTATTGAGTAGAGGCCAAGGTAGAATTGAATATTCTCATGCATAACTCGTTTCTTTAACAACTCAGTAGATGGCGGTGGAGAAGGAACAAATTCTTGAGAAAAAGGTACCCATACGCTCTATAGAATTGGTCCCAACACTTCGTGACAAAAGGGGCAAGTGGGTTCAATATATCAAACATTTAGACAATCAATTCATATCACTGTCATATGCATTAACCTGTGGTTCTCACATGTGTTTAAAGCTTAAAAATTTCCATACCAACCCTAGAAAAACCAAAAATCAGAGGTTTAGCAAACCTTTTCCGTGGATGCTGATCTTGTATGATGAGCATAAGATGAACCGGAAGTTGATGTTGCTCATGTACGGGTTACCATGATCCTTGGATTCCCTCGTGTACCGAACCCAGCTAAATTAACTTTTTTCCTCATCCCGTTAAGCTCTTCCATAGATCAAAGTCATCGGCTAGATGATAACTGACTTCTAGTCCATGTTTTCTCCACGTCGCCCAAGGAGCATAAAACATAGTTTTGAAAATAGTAATTATATTGCAGGTAATGTGGCCTTGTGAAAAAGTACAAGATTTAAACGATATACATTAGGTATAAAAAAGTAACATCAGTTTCAATATATATTTAGATACATGCCCACCATAATATAGTAATCACCGGCGTTGTGATGGATAAGTGGGTAGTGATTGTGGAAGCTTTAAACCATGTTCCATGATATTATGCCTCCGTATAATGATCAATGATCGTTCCAAGATTATGCCTTTGGATTACGTCTATTTCCACCTTTGCCCTTTTTCTGCCTCTGCCTCTGCCATGATTGGGTTGGATCACTGAATCTATGTGAAAAATTAATGTTTGTGTGACTATACAATCTATATATTTGTGTGTGTGTGTCCATAAGGAGCTTTATTAATTGTATTTGTAATTAAAAGAAAATTTTATGGATTATATTACTTTAGGTGTTAACTAGTCAATATATTTGTGTCTTGATGCATAATTTAGTTGTATACTTTGCTTAAGTAGCTGTAATTTCTTAAAATCTAAGTAGGTGTAATGATTCTAACATATACTTAATTGGTTCTTATGCTTATAAGAATGTCTTTGTACATTTAATGGAGGGAATGGCTTTCCTCCAATATATGTCGGTGGAAAAGGATTCGATGAGAAGAAAAACTAAAGTGAGAATAATAAGAAAAAATTTTAGTTACACATTTAAAATAATAGAGAGATTTTTAAAAGGAGATACATATATTTTTGTAGGTGCATATCAAATGTGTGTTTGTGATTTCCTTTTTAGATTGAGAAGTTTGAGAATAATCTTGTCCATACAATTTTTATTGTATTTATGAATTATAAAAGCTAGTTATTTGATTAAAAATGGTAAAAAAAGTAATTGAATCAATAAAAGTTTAATTGAAAATTAATGATTCTTACATTAATGGTTCATAAATTAATGATTCCAATTTAGACATACGTTCCTATTCTTGTCATAATTGGATGCCCGCCGGAGATAAATTTTGATCTAGTCTATCTTGACGGTTAGCTAAGCTTGTCCATTTCCTTTTTTTTTGGATAACTCTCGTTAACACAATCACGGTAGCCTTCCATGTTAATTCTGGTTTTGCACATTGGTATCATACCTTTGAGTTAGTAACCTTCTTTTGGCATATGTGGCGTTGCATCATTTGTGGGACTAACGGAATACTAAGCCATATCATCAAATAAACATAATTTCACAAGTGATAATACAAATATCACTAGTGATAATAGACATATACAGTTCAACTTCAAATATCACTGGTGATACACACGTATGACACTTTTCACTCACACATTTCATCAAACACTTGGTGTGCATCCATGTATACAAAGCTTTCTACTTAAAAACTCAACCAATGTAAACACTGAAAAACACAGCCAAAAGCATGTTACAGTCACAACTACATTTTTTGTGATCATCAATAAACATTATATAATAAAGATTTCACAATAATTGGCAACAAAAACAACTAAAACAACATAAATAACAATAAATTACCAGATTTAATCACAAATATTCGACTTTATACTATACATTACCATTTTTTCAATCGGAGGCTGGATTGGTTCATTTCGAGCCGTAAATCTTACGGGAATCAACTTCCTAATGTTAGATGCTTCCATTTTGTTGTGATTTAATGAACTTTGATGGTTAATCATGGCTGATTTTTTATTTTAGTGGTTAAGGTTTGAATGATAGAGAGAGAGAGAGAAAGTGGGATGAAGTAGTGGGATTTTGAGAAAAGTAGAATAATGATAGTTATGACATAATTTGCACATCTAGTCCCTCATTTTTTTAAAAAATATTTACATTATTAGTCCCTTCATTTTTTTTCTTATGTTTTGTTCTTTTGATCCCATGGTCAAGATATGTCCATTGGTATGTAAGGATTTGTTAGTATGCAAAATAAAGTGACTCCTATTAAGAATCAAGAAAGCCAAATACTCCGACCACACGCCAAGAACAACAATGACTCTGTCCTAACTTATATCCATCACAAAAAATGTGTAAACAAAAACACCTATAACAATATCAGAGCACATCTCTTCAGATAAAAAAAAAAAAAAAAAAAAAAAAAAAAAAAAAAAAAAAAAAAAATCCTCCTCAAGATATTAATAAAAAATGAAAAAATAAAAAAATAAAAAAAATAATAAAAAAAACACCTATAATCTTTTTTATCAATAAACTATCTACCGGTATAAAAAATCTCGTTGCTATGAAAAAATTGTACAAAAATGTACAAAAACGTAATAAACGTTTCATAACATTTTAATACAGAGGAAAACATTCAGAAAAGCTAAGAACATATGAAAACGAGCGAAAATTGCCGAAAACATTCAAAATGGATGAAATCGGTCGAAAAGGGTCGCAATCGGTCGTAGTCGGAGTAAAACGGTCTAAATCCGTCAAAATCTGCCGAAAATTGTCGACGTCGGTCAAAAACTAGCGACATCAATCAAAATCGATTGAAAACGATCAAAAAGGGACGAAAAACGTTACAAACGGATGAAAACGTTAAAAAAAATACAAAACGTATAAAATGTTGTATAGTATTTGTCTTAGTTTACAAGATCCAATGCACATGACCCATGACCCATGTTAATTACCCATTGTCGATCAGCAATCATGTATTGGTCGATAACATATATGACATGTCACTACAACCCAATATTAATGCACATGACCCGTTACCCATGTTAATTACCCCATGATCAACAGTCACGGATGTGACAACCAGTGATAACCTAATGCATATGACCCATATGATGTCAAATACCCATTATTGAATGTGACCAATGATAACCTAATGCATATGACCCATGACCCATGTGAATTATAGCCATTATCACCGGTCATGTATAAACTCGGTTTGAGCTTGATCACTCGAAAAGCTCGGTTTATTTGTAAAGGTGTGTTGTCTTACACAAATTAAAATTGAAATATAATTGCTTGTTTTTTGCTTACAAGGATCGGGTTCCTATACGATCTTAAGCTTTCAAAGATCCTACATAAGATCCGGATCGTTTTTGCTTCGCAGTATTGTAAAATCGTAAGATCCTAAGATCAGGATCGCGATCCTGACAACCATGCTCGATACATTTATAATTAACTATTTACACTTAGTATGCTTACATACAATATATATATATATATATATATATATATATATATATATATATATATATATATATATATATATATATATATATATATATATATATATATATATATGTATGTATATGTATATATATGTATATGTATATATATGTATATATATATATATATATATATATATATATATATATATATATATATATATATATATATATATATATATATATATTAAAAAAAACATATGATATATCACTTACAAGCTCGAAAACTCAACAATAACTCGAGTCGAACTTTTATAAGGTCGGCTCATTTCTGCCTCTTATAAAAGCAAAAAATTAAGATACTTCATGTGTTAAATTTATATGTAATATTTTACATGTCCCCTCACTTAATTGCATAAAATAAAATTTCACTTTTAACTATTCCAAAGAGCCCGCCTAAATTTTTTCCCCTAATTTAAATTGCCCCTCCACTTAATTTCATTGAACCCGCCAATGTTTTTCAATATTCCATCCCAAATATATATCCACCAAAACTAGATCTGGTCTTCTTCTATCTCCTCAACACTCTCCTCACCAAAACACACACACAGTGTGCGCAAGTCTGGTGATGATAGGACAGGCGTATGAGCAATACGAGAGATTTACAGGGTCACCTGGTAAGGTTTTAAATGTAAACTTATGATATTTCATGTCTAAAATCTTACCATGTCTTTTTAATTCTCTCATGTAGCATGAATGTTTTGATTCGTGGATTTGGGGTCTCAATTACAATGGCGGTGATGGTTGCGACTGATAATATATGGCGGTGGCGGTATGGTTGCGACTGATAATATATGGCGGTGGCGGTATTCAGCTCACTATTACAAATAAAAGGTGCAGAATCGATTGTAAGAAAGCCAAAAAATATAGATGTTTCTAATCAAGTAATTACGTTGGTCTATTTGATTTTTTCAGCTTATCTTTTCCATTTTTAGTTGGGTGGTTGGGACAAAGTTACTTGTACCTTTGTAAACCATTCCTAGAGTTTAATCTATACCTTATTTTACATAATCAGGGCAATCAGTTTTGGACTCAAAACGACAATAAAGGTTACTTTGAGATCAAGAAGGTCCGCCCGGGTCAGTATAATTTATATCCTTGGGTTCCTGAGTACATCGGTGATTATATGCTTGGGTTCCTGTTTCTTTACAGCACCTTACCATTTTGTTTCATATGCTCATAGTTAGAGGTGGCAAAATAGCTAGGCAGGTTAGGTAATATAGTTCAAAACTTCAAATTTTGGTAGGGTGGGAGTCAGGTTGGATTGGCCCAATGGTGATACACTTTTACGTCCAAAGACTCCGAATTTTGTGATTTTATTTTTAAATAGTTAATGTCAAATATATACAACTCTTTAAATATACATTAGATATAGTAAGTTTTATACCATATAAAATCTACTTCAGATGAAAATACATTGGATCTGAAAAAAGTAAGAGCACAGGTAATTGATCTTTTTTTTTATGCGTTTTGCCCTCTTTTACTTTCACTTTATTTGAGGAAATTACCATAGACCTTGTTTGTGTAGATAGTTGAACCAATGGCGCATCAAGTGACTCAAAACCACCAAAGCAGATAGTTGAATAAGTGGCGAATCAAGTGACTCAAAAGCACCAAAACAGCATATAGTTGAACTAGTGGCGCCTGACAAACTAGATGCACATGACAAAAGACAAGGCAATAGTGTCTCTATGTCAAATGTCAAGAAATAGATGCACCCTTCAACAATATATATAACCACATACTTTTTAGAGAGGAAGGTTTTCTAGCATCTAATCAAGAACTTTATTCCGGTATGATCATCTACTTCTGTCATGTTGTGTGCTTTGACATGTTCTAGTTCTGCTCTCATCCTGATGTGGTTATTGTTGATATGCAGCAGCCTACATTTTCAAGGCTTTTATATCCAGATGATGAGATTAGATCAATGGAGAAAAACTAGTAAGTTTAACTGCAAATTTTATTATTATGTTCATTGTTTTGGATTAAAAGTTTTCATGATGTTGTTTGAATTACTGCTGCTCATGTTTGTGTTAATATTGCTTAGATGGATTTAGTGCTACTCATGAACTTCAAAGAAAATGTTCTAAGACGGCTCGAAGTTGCTAGCTAGTTGCTTCTGGAAAAGATTATAGATACTTAATTAGAAAACTATTGTAATCCGACTAGGACTCCTTGGTGTATAAAAGGATGGCCAATTTTATATTTGGTTCAGTTATATACATTCCAATTTTATTGTATTTGAATTTGTTTGGATATATATTGATCTTTTAAATGTGACTAAAAGATGCATATAGTTACACTTTTGGTCACTGTTTTCTTAATTCGTTGTGTGACTAAATATTACAAAAGGCCACACAAACATAAAATTCATGTGACCATTGGATGATCAATAGTCACACAAAATACACATTTGTTCACTTTAAACAACATATGGTCACACTTGTGCCTAATTTGTGTGACTAAAAGGTGTTTACATGTGACAAAGGACGAACAATAGTCACTCCCAAAAAACATTTGTGTGACTATAAGGTGTTTACGGTCACTGATAATGACTAATCCAACAAAACTTGTGCCTAATTTGTCACACATATTCGGGGTTTTGGTCACTCTTTTTCGATGGATAAGGCCACAAACTCAACAATGTGACCATATGCCACCTACGGTGGCGGGACCTTTTGTCACACATGACGAAAAAAACGTGTGTGACTATATGCATATCGTCACACATTTTTTGCGTGACCAGCAGAACTTTTGTACCAGTGGAATATATATATATATATAATGTCAGGAAGAACATGAAAGCCGAAGGAAGATGGGCTGAATCCTTCATTTAGTGGTGGGGGGAAAATGCAAGCTTTAATTATTTTATCAGATTTTGGTAAGAATCTTAAGAATATATGTTTGTTAACAAAATCACATATTACGAACCTTATATGGATGGAGACCAAACGAAAATGTGTATTACCTCATTAGGTTGTTTTACCATAGAAACAACGTTGAGTCTTTGTACTTCTCGATCTTTTCTTTTTTGAACGAATAAATTTATTACTAGCAAGACGCTAGAGAAACAACAAGCTTTAAATGGGGTTGTTACAAGCAATAATAGGATCTGAAATCCATTCTAGCCACACCTGCTTTAGTGTTTTTGACCTATGAAAATATATATGATACGAATATTCTGGTAAGAAAGTTAAGTTGTCCAGCATTTTTTTTACCAGCATTGTGTTCATTAAAGATATCTAGCAAGAAGCTAGCTAAAACATGCACAAAAGAAGTGCAAAGATTATAACAACAGGCTAGTACCCTTTTTATTTAGTGTAGAAGTGTAAATATTATGAGATTAGATCAGAAAATTATTTTTTTTTAAACTGTTGATAGCGTTTAATTGATGGTTGCTAAGAATTTTTGAAATATACACAAGCTCAACAATAAGGGATGTAATGCATCGATAATACTAGTTACCATCCAAAGAAGATGCATGATCGAAAGTGGCTCAATCAATGATTATATTATTGATTAGTGTATTATAACCTTTTTTGATAACTGATTTATATGGGGTGCTAAGTAAGATTAAGACTAAGAAACCATATATATGTCGATCATGAGCTATGATCCTAATAAACAAAGATAATAAACAAGTAATTCAGACGCTGCAGATTTGTATCTCAAAGATTATGCTTATCATTACATCATCATCATCTCGTAAGATAATCAATACAAAGTAGCACACACTTTGCACACAAATTAGTAAAACTTCAAAACATTCCACATAAAGTACAAGTAATTGAGCTGCAAACACATTAATAAATCAAACACCATATACTACTTACCATGACATTCAGTTTGATGATCATATGAAATGACCGTTATGCTCTTCACTAAAGACAAAACAAAACATATGGGTTTAAGTCCTTGCATGCTGTTATCCAAATAAGTTTGGTGGAGGGACGCATTCAGACTCAAAATTTCACTATTTGGACTCCAGGCGACTAAAAAAAAGTTAAGGTGCTATGTGATGTTTCGTCACAAGTTTAGGGACCAACGGTGTATTTTAGTCTTATTCCAATTTGGACATACATTCCTATTCTTGGCGTAATTGGATGCCCGCCGTAGATATATTTTGATCTAGTCTATCTTGACGGTTAGCTAAGCTTGACCATTTCCTTTTTTTGGATGACTCTCGTTAACACAATCCCGGTAGCCTTCCATGTTAATTCTGGTTTGCACATTGGTAGCGTACCTTCGAGTTAGTAACCTTCTTTTGGCGAAATGGTGGCATTGCATCATTTGTGGGACAAAAGGAATACTAAGCCATATCATCAAATATAGTTAATATACTTTTTGGATTCTAATCTTTAGTCTCGTTATAACTTATGCCATGGCGTGGTGAGAATAGAACAAGAAGTCACAAAAATTTGGACAAAAATAAAGTTGATATGCCCAACATTTTAATTAGCTGTAATCGGCTGCTACTATGGCTATGTTTGGCGCAAAGCTTTTTGAGCTTTTTTGGGCGATGAGCGGTGAGCAATATGCTTTTTGATTTTTACTGTTCGTTTAGCATTAGAGCTGTGAGCTTTGCTATTTTTTTGAAAGTTCATTTTTCCAATGCTTTTTTATGTAGCTGTGAGCGGTGAGCAGTGAGCTGTAGCTACTGCTCAGAGCTATTGCTTACAGCTCACAGCTATTGCTTACAGCTCACAGCTACTGCTCGCTACTACTGTTCACAACTAATTTTGCCAAGCTAATTTTGCCAAACATAGCCTATACCTTAATCATCTCAATGATACTACATGACTTATATTCCTAGACTAAGTTGGATGAAGAGCAAAGTACTTGATGATGTTATCAAACTGTAATGTGGCTCTTAGCTAGCACAACCTCAGTGTTTATTTTATCTCAAAAAAGCCAAGGAAGGATATCTTAAGTGGCGATGCACATCTATTCTCTTTTAAACGGATTATTAGCAAGTGTAAAAGCATTAATCTTAATTGCATTGATGGGTCATGTAATACAAGCTATATATGCAATGCAGCTATAGTTCTGATTAGATCAATGTAAATTGCAACTTTTGTTGACACTAGTATATAATTCTTGCTAGTTCGCTCAGTTTGATACAATTCCGCAGTTAAACAAACGAAAGCCACATTTGTTAAATTTGAAATTAATAACTTTCTATCTTGTTGCAACATATATTAAAATGATGGAAGTCCACTTTTTTTTCCTTTTCTTTTTGAACGGGAAATTGTATTAACAAACAAGCAAATATTTCCTAGGTGGTTCAAATCATTGCAAACTCAATCTATTACGATATCTCCATATGATCCAATAGATTGTATGGATTACCGCATCAAAAAATATCTTGGCATGGTTACTAAGATCGACCGTATCAGCCCTCAATCAGATTTTAAAGGTTCGTCGGAGAGTCGTTTAACATATTACCAAAATAAGAACAGAAAAACACACAAAACAAAACCTCAATTTACTAAACCTCCAAATCGATCAGAATCCACAGTTCTTCTTAATTAAGTACTCATGGACGAAGAACTGAATTACACGAGCTAAAAGAAACCAATAAAAGACCACACGCACGAGCCAACAGTCTCACACGTTCTTCATCATTGTACCCAGTTGTTGACAACAATTTCTTCAAGTAGTTAATCTCTATAGGCGACAGGACAGTTGCCGACCCTTCAGATTGTCGAAAAAATTACAAACCACAACACATATTGGGTAGAGGCCAAGGTGGAATATTCTCATGCATAACTAGTTTCTGTAACAATTCAGTAGATGGCGGAGGAGAAGGAACAAGTCCTTGAGAAAGAGGTACTCATACGCTCTAAAGAATTGGTCCTAACACTTCGTGACAAAGGGGGCAAGTGGGTTCATTTTATCAAACAATTAGACAATCAATTCATATCACTATCATTTGCATAAACATGTGGTTCTCACATGTGTTAAAGCTTAAACATTTCCATACCAACCTTAGCAAAACAAAAAATCAGAGGTTTACCAAACCTTTTCACTGGATGATGGTCTTGTATGATGAGCATAAGATTTATTTATTTATTTATTTATTTTAATTGTAACGTCCAATTTAATGTTAAAATTGAATTTACATAGTGGTTGAAGGCAAACGAACATAAGATGAACCGGAAGTAGATGTTGCTCATGTACAGGTCACCATGATCCTTGGATTCCCTCGTGTACCCAACCCAACTAAATTAACCTTTTTTCCTTCTCCCGGTAAGCTCTTCTCATAGATCAAAGTCATCGGCTTGATGAAAACCACGTCTAGTCCCTCTTTTCTCCACTTCGCCCAAGGAGCATAAAACATAGTTTTGAAAATAGTAATTATATCGATTGTAATGTGGCCTTGTGCAAAAGTACAAGATTGAAATGATATACATTAGGTATAAAAAGGTAACATCAATTTCAATATATATTTAGATACATGCCCACCATAATATAGTAATCACCAGCGTTGTGATGGATAAGTGGGTAGTGATTGTGGGAGGTTTAAAATGATATTATGCCTCTGTATTATGATCAATGATAGTTCCAAGATTATGCCTCCTGAGGACGTCTATTTCCACCTTTGCCCTTCTTCTGCCTCTGCTATTATTATCTCTAGCCATGATTGGGTTGGATCACTGAATCTATGTGAAAAATCAATGTTTGTGTCACTACACATCCTACAGTTTTATTATTATTATTTATTTGTGTGTGTGTGTGTGTGGATAAGGACCTTTATTAGTTGTATTTGTAATTGAAAGGGAATTTTATTGATTATATTACTTTTAGGTGTTAACTAGTCAATATATTTGTGTCTTGATGCTTAATTTAGTTGTACACTTTGCTTAAGTAGCTGTAATTGCTTAAAATCTAAATAGGTGTAATGATTGTAACATATGCTTAATTGGTTGTCATGTTTATAAGAATGTCCTGGTGCATTTAATGGAAGGAACTGCTTTTCTCCAATTTATGTAGGTGGGAAAGGATCCAATAACTAAAGTAAGAATAATAAGAAAAATTTTTAGTCACACATTTAAAATAATAGAGAGATTTTTAAGTAGAGATGCATATATTTTTGTAGGTGCATATCAAATGTGTGATTTTGATTTCTTTCTCATTGAAAAGAGTTTTAGATTGAGAAGTAATCTTGTCCATACAATTTTTAATGTATTTATGAATTATAAAAGCTAGTTATTTGATTGAAAAGGGTAAAAAAAAGCAATTGAATCAATAAAAGTTTAATTGAAAATTAATGATTCTTCATATAATGGTTCATAAATTTTGTATTCAAACACTAATAGGAAGTTACAAACTGTTTTCTGATTTTTTTTCTTCTAAATCAAACGTATCCATGTATCAATGAATTATAAAAGCTAGTTATTTGATTGAAAAGGGTAAAAAGTAATTGAATCAATAAAATTTTAATTGAAAATTAATGATTCTTACATTAATGATTCATAAATTTTGTATTCAAACACTAATAGGAAGTTACAAACTGTTTTCTGATTTCTTCTAAATCAAACGTGTCCATGTTTCCTTTTTATTAATCAATTAGCTTGTTAATTAATTACCAATTTCAATAAAAGTCAACCAAGGTATTGTGAAGAATCATATTGACCTTTAAAATGAATTTTGAAAAGAAAATCTTATATTTTGGGACGAAGGAATACTAAACATATGTGAAAAGTTAATTTATAAATCGCATTAAAACAAAGAATATTCTTATATTTTATTCATTGTACAACATGCTTCTTTGAATGTTTTATGCTGTATGTAAACTTAGTAATTAAACTCATGCAAATAAGCCCTGAAACGCTCTCACCCTTAGGCGACTTTGGCGAACATCGATCTCCTCTAAACCCTAAATCGATTTTAATCCCAATGGTTCTTACTTCTATATAAAAACCACGCAAAACCACATGAGTAATTGGTCTCAAATAAAATATATATAACAACCGTGTCTACGAATATTTGTGCTTGAAAAGATGAATTGAGAAAACAAATAAAAAAAGGGTGTTGCATATACATCATTTCAAAGATATATAAAATTTATAATTGCATACATATCATTTACAAACATTAAATTCGCCTTATATATTCAAATTAATAAATTATTAATTTGTGTATTTTTCAATCCAATAAATACGTTATAATCAATAATAAATATTATTGTAATCTAAAATGTCCATTATACACTTTTTCTCATTACTTGTCGTATTTACACATATATCCTCAAAGATTCAACTATATTACAAAGACCAAATGCAACTGACAAATCTATATTATTTTGATTACAAAGACCATGAGTCCATTTACAGGAATCGACTTAAACAAAACTTAATATCTTCATCATATGTCACAACATCCAATAAAGGAAGCTTGACTTGTGCGGTTATCAGGTAATTAGGCTCATTATCATCATCATGTTCTCCGATGATAATCTTTTGGACAGAATAGTACCCATCTGACGCTTCTACCTGCTCTAGAAGTATACATGTTTGTAGCCCGTAATTACTCTAAAGACATATTTGGCTCATTTTTGGAGCACGCATAATTGGACTTTCAAAAAATGTTTGCTTCTCAAAGCAGTTGAAGCATACTTCTGGGTAACTTTGAGATTCCAATCGAAATGCAATGAACAATGATCGAGTGTTGCTAACAAATGTACAGACACACCTATCTCGACATGCCAATCCAGTAACCTTGATGCTGATTAGTTAAAAAAAAGACAGCAAGAAAACATAAAAAAATACATTAGCGAAAGTACTAAACTAAAATTAACTTATGGAAATACAAGAGATTAATAGAAGAAATTCTCACTGAATTTTAGGAATGAAGATCTTGGTGGGTATGGGTGCCGCCATTAGAAAGTTGGAATGAGATGGAGGCAGAAAGGATGGTTTGGATGTCAAAGGAAAGTTGAGCTATTTATAGGATGGTTTGGATTAGGTTTTCTGTCAACAAAACAATTTCTGGATATGGGCCCAATTCATCTACGGTTTTCCTGAGGGGGTAACAAGGTAATTAAATGGTTTGATTTTTATGCTTTATCTGAATGGTACTGACAGGTACCGTTATAAAACAGCTTCAAAACAAAAACAACAAATTGGTGCTCTGTGACAGTGAGTGGTTTGCATTTGTGGCATCAAATATTCCTCCAAGAGCCGCAACAGTGCATTTTGTGAGGATAGGAAAGGATGACTACTATGTCACGGTCTACGACAATACTGGGTCAGAAATGCGGTGGATATGGTAGGCATACAATAGGACCCAGAATGACCAGGTGTTTAGCTACTTATGCTCCGGGAATCATGGTAAACAACAATTTAAGTCGTAATTAAAACCTCCATAACATCTATTCTATCATTAATATCAAGAAGGAAAAAATTTAGTTACAAAAAAAATTAACCATTTTATTGCATTGACAAATATCATTATCTAACCCTGTCCGTGTAGTTGCTACCCGGGGATTTCATACAAGATATTTGGCAAAACAACTATACACTCATCTACGCATGATTGGCATTCACAGTTCGCCTAAAAAGGGTTAAACCATAGGAAGACAAAGTCATCAGGATGAATGGCTTGACGGGTTATGGATGGGACGATTTTGTTGTTACAGCATGGATACAGTGGGCCAGCAGCTTGTGTTTACAAATATGGAAAGGTATACATTATCTGTCATGGTAATAGGAGGCTACGATGGCCTTGGACTCAGCAAGGAAGACATATGAACAACGTTGCTAAAAAGGCCACCCAGACCAATCCTTAACCATTATCGCAATGGTGAATTAAAAAATAAATTTTAAAAATCTAAATTTAATTTTATACCGAGTATTCTAATTATAAATATATATTGCCCAGTTATGTATAACCTAAATAAAATATGATTACAGATCCAAGGATGCATCATATCTGTACATGGTACCCATCACAGTTCTCATGTTGATGAACATAGAGTGGTCTACACTAGGTTCAAACCAGATGTTGGGTATCACTATCCATTGGTAAGATATTCAACCTAAATCTGCCAGCCAAATCATTACATTTAGATAATTATCGTTTAATGCTTATCCTTTAATGTGTTCCAATTAACAGATCATCGAATCGGATATATGGGATGAGTCAAATATGGAGAAGTACAAAGAAGGACATATTGCCCACATGAAGTGGGTATACTCAGTCAAGCTAAAAGTCATTTCGGATAGGAACAACCCTTTCAAGATCAGGTCGTTAGTGATCCAGGGCAATTAGCATCAGTTTACACTAGATTGTGGCTTTGAAGAAGATAAAATGATGTGCATCAAGTTGGTACGTTACGAGCTGCAGAATCTAGGAGGTCACATCCATAAATCACCAATTTTTCATGTTTGTTAAAAATACATGATATCATATCACTTTAGAACGTCTATCTATCTTTTGAACTAATTTTCTATATGATAACTATCTCTTTTGAACTGTCGAACTAATATCCTAAATAGACGAGAGTCCTATTATGTTTACTGGCATTGCTATTTTCACAACCAACATTTGGAAATTATCATATATATGATACAAAAATGAGTGAGCTTATATGCTTTTTCAGCTTCAAATAAATAAGCAAGATTGAGGATACTTTTCATACAAGTAAGAGAGACTTATAGATTTAGATCAATGGTTACAAGTGCTTAAATAAGTGTTTACAACTTTCGGTGGAACTTTAACTATAACGTCTTTTAGTTGTTTGTTAGCTACAAGGGATTTTGAGTACATTAGTACAGTTGGCCAAACACTCTCTTAAGTTTCGTATTTGCTGTTAATGATTTTTTATAAGGCATGAGTAAAATATTATAAGCTCAAAAGGAAAAAAAATGAAAAAAAAGAAAAATTAAAAAAAGAAAAAGAAAAAAAGTGAACAAGTTTTTGTGAGCAAAATCTGATTTGTGTGTGCATTTACAGCTTATACCAACTGATATTGAAGATTATCTATGCCACATTTAAATTAATGATACAAGAAAAGAAACTTAATGACATACGTATCTCCGAAGCAGCAATACTTACATGACTATCTTACCAATTTCAACCATATTGATTCAGCCGGTTAGGCATAAGGGATTCACATCAACAAACATCATTAGGAATGTGGTTGACAACAAACATGTTCATAAACATAAACACGGCTTAAACCTACGTACATAGTTAAGTTTCGTGACATAAAGCACGGTCACGGACCCATCAATATCTGATACACACCATCACATCAAGTGTTCAGTTAAATATCCCAAAATACATCATATCATAAACGTTAAAAGACTCCTAATATTAAACATGCAAACCCACACATACTTCAGTAAAAGAGACTAACCACATATCGAAATTTCAACACATATGAAACATGGGAATCATAACAGGATCTTCACCATAAAAAACAATAGCCTGTTCATCCTCAACATTCTTGATGAATTTAAACTGAAGCATCTGATTTTGCTTCAAACCCTAGTCTTTAGCAATTTGCCTCCAAGGAGCCTTAAAGTACACATGAGTTTTACGGCTTAGGTTCTTATGGTGCTTTGACCGATGAAGAACGATTCGGTATTGATAAGGCTTGTGGCGAATGTAAGCATGCTTATATCTAAACAGCTTGTGCTTCTTCAAAAAATCTTCAGGAATTGTTTGACAAAATATAATATAAATATATAAAGTAAACAGTGTCAGTTTCATACAAAATCTGTGTATTTGTTGGGTTGATAATATAATAATCAAAGCAAAACTATATTACCAATCGGTTTTGTTCAAAGACATAGCAGTGCAACGGTTTGTAGAAAGTGTGGTCTTCGTCCAAGTGGTACTTAACATGCCCTTTCCATTTGCAAATGTGCTCCATTCGATCATCTAATATAAACAAACCATAAAAAATCAATTAATATTAATACCACAAAACTCCATACAAATAACATCAACAATATTCAAAATACTGGCAGTGATTACCTTTATCACCAACATGTTTTGGCTAATTGGGTGCTAGCACGACCCGTCTCACAACTTCGTTTGTTAATGACCGCCCATCCTCTCTAAAGATAATCATTCGAGCCCTGTTGTTAACTCGGTTTGTGAACACAAGCTTAACACCGGGGAACAGATCATAACGAGCAACAAGGTCTTCCCACCCGGGCCTATGTAAAATAGAGCAACCATCGGTTGGACATCTAATCATCACCTCCCTATCTTCCCCATTCACTTTCAACAAGAAAACATCCATTTGCACAGCCGGAATAAATACCCCAGGAATCATCCACGATAATATATACATATATTTGTTACCTAACGGACAACGATTCAACAATAAATGAAAAATGACATAATAATAAGCAAATTTAAATATTCTACACTTACAGGAGACTGAGTAGGATCATTGCCAGCAAAACCCAACCACCTTGATGAACCAAGTTCTGAGTTGGGATTCCGGTAACCACCACTTTCAACACCTTTGCTATCGTAACCGGTTACATAGTATGTATCCACACTTTCATGGATAAAATGAAACAAATCAATGTTTGAATAGCCACTATTCTTAACAAAGGTCTTCCATTCATGACTGTAGAGCTGCCAATGTCCGTTGGAATTATGTTCAATCCACACCTTATACTTGATGCGCTTATTGTTAATCAGATACACCCAATTTTCGACATTGTAGTACAGTTCGTGAAACCATTCGGGCGGAGTCTACATAAGATTATAACAACTATTAAATTAATATCAAAAAACAAACAAAAACTAAAACAAATATATGCCATTAATTATTGATAAGCATCAACTACAAAAATTGCCAGTGAAAAATTTAATTGTACAATCATGAGGCCTAAAATCCATACCTGCCTTCTGATGTGAAAGAGATAATCAGGCTTCACTATAAACTGCAAAGCCATGTTCCTGGTAAAGAAACAACATAATATAACGAGCAAATACTTATCGGACATAATTCAACTTTTTCAAATATAACATCTTATATACACCATACTATGTTTAACTGAATCCACAAAGAAGTGTCTAATGTACATAGGTGTGTCATACCATAACTAATTTTTCGGTGTTTAACTATGTGCTTACCACAACTGTTACAAAAAGCATTATCAAACATATAATCAAAAATAGGGTCCCGTTTTTATAACAACCATTCTCAAATACATTATTATGTGAACCCACGTGCCTGACAAAGAAACAACGTAATATAACGAGCAAATATTTATCAAACATAATTCCACTTTATCAAACATTACATCTTATATACACCATACTATGTGTAACTAACTCCACAAAGAAGTGTCTAATGTACATAGGGGAGTCATACAATAACTTTTTCTTCATAGCTTAACAATGTGCTTATCACAACTGTTACGAAATGCATTATCACACACATAATCAAAAATAGGGCCCCATTATTATAACAACCATTCTCAAATACATTATTCAAACTTTCAGCTCTAACTATTCGCATTCGTTCACAACTTAATAAGGTACACCTTTTAATTATAAATAGTAAACCACTTCATTAACCTATAACAATTTACACAAAAATCCTGAACAATTTATAGAAACCATCAAATACATGATCCAAACTTTGGTATCTAACTATTTACATTAGTTAACGGCTTCATAAACTAAATTGATTGATTACAAGTATTTAGCTGCAAAATTAATGCCTTCAAAAGCTACATTAAAATACATCAAAACTTATAGGTACCAAACTAAAAGTAGGAAGTTCAAAAATAAAATTTATATATCAGATATAAACAGTTTTGACTAATCAACAAAAATGGTCTTATAACTCATGAGAAAATCGATGATAAAATCACATAAACCATTTCTAAACAACGTGTGGTTTTCTTTACTGATAGCAACGACATATTGGTAAGACCAAATATGACTACACAATGTAATCGACATCATAAACATACAATATAAATAACCATGATTGGGGTTTTTAACGATAGTTGATTAAACTAACATGCAACATCACAATCATACTGATCCACCTATAACAATACTATGGTCAACTAATGATTAGAAAAAGCTATGGATACAACTTAAAAATCAATAAGAAGAAAAGTTATGCCAGAATAAATAGATACATTTACAAGGAATATGAACAATCAAAAAAAATGAAGGAGGAAGCTATTACCTTCGGATGATGAAACACACACAGAATTAGACTAGGTGTGTTGGAGAAGAAAGTATTAATTGTATTGGAAGTGAGAGGTGAAGTAAGATCAAATTATTTTAAGTGTAATCACTATTCTTGCACATATCACAATGCTCAAGTTGGCTACTACAATGAGTATATGGAGGAACTTATTAATACTGATTATATATGTTTCAAATAGCATGTATCCATTGGGTAAGAAAAGTCCTACTATCACCACAAAACACAAAAGTAAAATAGAAAAATACAACTAATTAAGGATACAAGTTAAATAGAACTTAAATTTACTTCTAATATTATGTGGGCATTGTGAAAGTAAAAAAAGAATGATCGAAATATTAATGACAATCAAAAATACAAAATTAAAGTCTAATGTCTTTGTATTTTGTACAAAGATTAAGCCCACTCGAAGCCCAATAAATGTATTAGATCGCAATATTAATTAAAATTGTATATTAACGAGCCCAATCAAAGCCCAATAAATGTATTAGAACACAATTTGAATGAAAATTGTATCCTAAACGGAAGAATTGTTAAACTCATCAAAATAACAAATTCGAAAGGATATTGACCCTTCTAGCGAGAACTAATCGACTTTTAAAATGTATGACCTTACTTGATTTGTCAACTAATTGTTTTACTTGATACTATATGCCGTTACGTAAACAAAATACAAGAGTATACAAATTAAAAAAAATGTATTTCAATTGTTTTCAGACGATGTAATAAATATTCATAATATATTCAAATAACGTAAACAAAATACGAGAATCATGAAACGTGCCCGCCCATCGGGCGGGCTCAGACCACTAGTATATATATATATATATATATATATATATATATATATATATATATATATATATATATATATATATATATATGAGTATTTTGAACTTTGTAAAGCATATTGAAGTAATTTGAAATTTTAGAAGGATATTGATGTAATTCGCAACATCCCCTAGACTATTTGACGACTTACGAAAATTATCTTGTACTTTTAGCTATTTACGGTTTTTTTATATAACGAACTTCATTTATCAAATATCTAACAAATATATAGTGATTTCTTTATAAAAAAATATACTGACGAAAAGGTCTCTAAATTGCAAACAAAATAAGCCCAATATTGTAATACTTTTAATCAATATCCTTAAAAAAAAAAAAAAAAAAAAAAAAAAAAAAAAAAAAAAAAAAAAAACCTTCTATATTATATCAATATCCTTTTTAATTTCAATATTACATCAATATTCTAAATATACAAAATACTCACATTTGCCCAAATGAATCTTTCAATCCAATTTTAATAATTTATCAATGGTTAAAAAATTTATATTACCATTTTACCCTTCTTCTTCTCCAACAACATAATATCACCAAACAAAATTTCTTTCCCTCGCCATAACCAAGAAAAATATATGAAGATAAAACTCAAAACTCAAATTAAATATGCATAGCCTTTAATTTATTTAAATTGCAAAACCGGACTTGGAATCAAATAGAAATATTGCATTACTGTGGTGATGTTTCACTAGGTTGTTACTTTATCATCACATTCATGTTTGTTTATCCCAAAATAAAAGTTATCCAAAATCTCCCATAAACACTCACTTTACACTTTATACAAACCTTGTCGTATCGCTGCGCTCTGTGAAAATATTGCAAAAGCCGACCAAAAACTGAACTCCATATGTATTCTTTAGTATTGGTAACAAGGAGATTAGATGTTTTATAGTCACCCGAATTGAAATTTGATTAAGGGGTCGTTTGGTTTGTTTAATGGGTATCGGATTTGGTAGGGGGTAGAATGAAAATGGATATGAAAAAGTGTAATATGGTATGAAAAATGTATAGCTATTTGAATTTTGTTATGAAAACGAGAGTGGCCCACGGAATGATTTCATAGACAACAAATTAGTGAGTAATGAATCTATGACTATCATATACCTATATCATTCACGAGCCCACTAAACAAACACCTTGAATAAGAATGAAATCCATAGGCCCATTTCAATAGGGTCATACTATACCAAACGCACCCTAAAGAATCATCTGAGTAAAAAGTAAATTATGTTAGGCTATTTATAGTCTAATGGGTTTTGGTTTGATTTTGGGTGAAGGGTAGAATTGTAAAACTAATTGTGTTTTAGTATTTGGAGTATAGTTTTGAGGAGTAGAATTACTTTATAATTTAACTATTTATTTGGTATATATATGAGTATTTTTGTAAGTTTAGAATGATATCGGCATAATTATCAAATACATATTGATGAGGCGAAAAATGATTCGTTTTTAGGGGGTCATTTAAGCCCGAATCCAAATTTATTTGATCAAATATTGCCCTAAATCGTTCCTTTTGTGATTTTAGGTACTTGGAGAGTGAATTCTGGAAAAGAAGCCATTTTGGACGTTTTGGAGCATAAAAGTGAAGAAAACGGCAAAGTCTCAAATTTCCATGCTGGGAACAGTAGGTGACGGCGTCAAGAGTAATTTCCTGACGGCGTCAAACCTCAATAATAAAATCCGAGAGTTCATGAAGGCGTCAAGAGTTTTCCTGACGGCGTCAAAACCCCAAGAATAAAAATCCGTAGTTGATGACGGCGTCACACACAGGGCGTCAAGAGTAAATTGTGTGACGGCCTAGGCCTTGACGGCGTCAGAAGTAGATCAAGGCCGTCCGAGGAAGTATTTGGCGGCGAGATGACGGCGTCACACCTTTGTTCTTGACGCCGTCATCCCTATTTTCCTATATATAGTTTTCTAGTTTTTCACATTTAAAGAGAGAAGAGTTTTGGGAGAAACCCTAAAGACGATTTTGGTGTAACTTTACAGGTTTTTCAAGGGTTCCAACCCCTTGATACCTTGCATGATTAATCAAGATAAGTGTTCTTCTAATTCAATCAATATGTCTATGTGTTGGTTGTCTATATCTTGTTCTTGTCTTAATTCTATCATGCTAGGCTAGATCTCTTTTGTGTTTGCTTAGATCTAATGAAACCTAGATATTGATTATGTGTTGATTACTTGTTTATTCTTGTTTTGGATGAATGATTTATATGTTAGGCTTAAGAAAACTGGCAGATCTCCAAATAGTAACATGCTTGAACGTCTTAAGAAACATGAACCGAGGCGTACTAGGTCTTTATTGGTTGTATTTAATGCATGAGCCACTGTTTACAATCCCTATAGTTGTGCTGGGCATGGTGTAGGAGGAGATAAGAGCTCATAGAATTGGGGAGTTATGTATGCCACCCCATGAATTGTATTAAGGAATACGATCCGTCATCCATGCAATTATAACAAGTAATTAACGTGTAAAAGATATCTAGGGAGTAGTGAAATCTAAGTAAACACATTTTCTCCAATTACTGCTCACAACTTTAGTATAAATTAGCTTATTTACATTTTTAGTATTTTATTTTGATTGCATCTTAGTTTTGGGTTAGTTGAATAGCAACTAATTCCGCCCACTCTTTCAAACCCCGAGATTTTAATTGCTTTCCATAAAATATAAAAACACAAAAATAATCATCCCTCACCTTTAGAACTAGTATTTAGGCTTTCTAATCCTAGCGACACTATTCCTAAGCTATACGATCAATCCCCCGGTACTTGTCACTATACTATACTACAACGATCAGGTACACTGCCTAGTGGGGGTTGTAAGCTTCTCGAGATCCCTCGAGAGGTAAAGCCTGTTGCGATTCCCACGCATCAAGTTTTTGGCGCCGCAGCCCGGGGAATAGTTATTGTCTAGGTTAGGATTTCTTTTTATTAGGTCTACTTGCTAGATTCCTTTCTAGTAAGATTTTATTTTTATTTTTAGGTCTTCTTTAGTCTATCTTATTTCTTCGTGCTTTTGTTCGTAACTCTTTACCATCCGACATCATGGAAGGTGGTAACATCTTTGAACCCGTCATCCCACGACAACAAAACCCACCACTAGAACCCCTTAGGCCCCGAACCTTAGGAGAGTACTCCCGACCTAGCCATCAAGGCTACCGAAACACCATTGAGCTCACCGGAGCCAATGTGACCCCCTTGCGATCCGACACCATCCAGTTGGTGCAAAGCGGATGTGCATTCCATGGACTTCGTTCCGAAGATCCAAACCAACATCTTAAGGACTTTCTCAAAATCGTAGATTCCATAGACCTAGGTGTTGAAACTAGAGAGACTACCCGTTTACGCTTATTCCAATTCTCTCTACGGGATCAAGCTAGTCAATGGCTTGAGCGTTTACCCGCGGGATCCATCACCACATGGGATGATCTCACCACTCGTTTCCTTGCTCAATTTTTCCCACCGGGGAGAACTACTATGCTTAGGAATGACATCTTGATGTTCCAACAACATCAAAATGAATCTCTTTATGAAGCATGGACTCGTTTCAAGGACTTACTCCAAAAAGTCCCTCATCATGGCATAGATCTTTGGCTCCAAGTCCAAATTTTTTATGACCATATCGACATCTCCACGAGGCGAGCCATTGACCAATCGGCCGGTGGTAAGCTACGTGATCTTAGTGCGGAACAATCATGGGAACTCATAGAAGATCTTGCTCTCTATGACAACGAAAGTTGGAACGATTCCCGTGACTTGAACAAAACGGTCAAGGCAATATCTTTGCCTTCGAACAATTCTAGCACTCCCGACCGTAGGATCATGGAACTTGAGGACCAAGTCAAGTTTCTCATGAAATCTTACGATGATCCTAAGCCATCAAGCCAAGTGAACAAAATCACTTCTTCATGCGAATTATGTAGTGGTCCCCTTGACACTCGTGATTGTGTGAAACTCCCTGGAACAGCTTTTGCGGACTACGCATCCACGCGTACCGACGAAGTGGGAGATAAGTGGTACACTTTCAAGCCCGAGCCAAACACTTACGGTGATTCATACAACCCCTCTTGGAAAAATCACCCAAACCTTAGGTGGAAACAAAATCAACCCAATTCCTCCAATCCGCCTAACCGTTACCAACCAACCGGTCCACCATCCAACCGTACTTTCAACAACAACCCTTCTAACAACTATGGTAGTACCAACAATCTTGAAGGATTGATGTCAAAGTTCATGGCATCTCAAGAAGCCCGCATAGTTAGATTTGAAACCGAATTCAACCAACAACAAACGGAGATGACCAACAAGATTGACAACTTGTTGAAAGCCCTCAACAACCAAGCATTAATCACACCTACGAAGGACACTAGGGACACCAATAGTGGAATCCAAATTAAGGACCCCTCATCATCCAAACATGTCCACTTTGTCAATGTTGTCACCATTAAGCCGATAGATAAGGAGATAGAGGAGAGTGACAAGGATGAAGTTAGAGTAAAAGCCGATAGTAAGGATGAGAGTAGGGAAGTTGAGGGTAATAAGGATGAGGAATTAGAGGAGGTAGAACCTATAGAAGAATACCTTGATAAGTTGCCAACCAAGGAAGAACGGGAATACCATAAGGATTTATTCGATAGTCCCGAGAGAACATATATCTTTGGCGACCTCCTTATCAAAATGGGAGACCCCTCTAACATTAACATCCCATGCAATATCGGGCACATGCATATATGGAAAGCTTACATCGACCTTAGATCCCCCGTGAACATCATGACTAGGACTTATTACAATTGGGTGATGAAGAAGCAACTTAATTTTAGGATGATGCCTAATAGGAACCTGATAAGTAATTTTGCGGGAAGAGTGAAAGGATTGCATGTGATTATAGGGAATCTCACCTATGAGATCGATTTTATGATAATTGAGGACACTCGTCCGGTGATAGATGCTGGCCTAAGTCAAATAATATTTGGGAAACCATTTGTTGAGGCCACTAGGATGAGTTATGATCCGACTTTAGGGATAGTTAGATTCAAGAAAGAGAATGATGAGGTTGCTTATCAAATGCCCTACAAGATTGAACAATACCGCCTTCTCTCTAATTTCGAAAAGGAACACAAGCAAGCGGCTTATTATAGGAATGAGGAGGATAGACGTAGAGGAGTAGAGTATGTTAGAAATAGGATGCTTGGTTTCTACAAAGAGTGCTTGCAACTAGGTCCGGAATACAAAACTGGTTTAGAAGACGACCTAGAGAATGGAACCAATGATGAAATCACGTAGTAACCCATGACCTTGAGTCTAGCTACAAGACTCATAAATAAAGAAAAGCGCTTCTTGGGAGGCAACCCATGTTTTGTGTGATTTTATTTGTTTGATTGATTATTTGCTTCCGTATGCATGTTTAGTTTTTATTGTTGGTAGATCATGTTTCTCAATTAAAATGTGGAAATACTTTACTTTGTTGTTTAGCCTAGTCTTAACTCCACCTAGAAGTATTTTTGCAAAAGATAAGTGTAAGGGGAAACCCCAAATATGTTTTTAAGAAACAAACCGATCATGATTCTCCACAATATTAAATGAACATGTATATTCGTATTTGTTAGAGTCAAATGCTTGTATTGAGTCATAATGAAGTTTTGCAGGATTTTCCAGGAAGTAGGACCAAGTTTTTCCAGAAATTTTCCGGAAACTTAACATAAGAATTTCTGCAGGTCCATTCTGACGGCGTCAGAGGTTTACTCTTGACGGCGTCAGGAGTTAAAATCTGGAAATTTTACCGGTTTTGTTTTTCTAACGGAGTCTTATGGTTTTTTGTGAATTATTAAGTTTTATAATCTCCAGGAGATCTGCAAACTTCATTTCACAAGCATTATATCTTACTCTGTTTTCTAGGATTTAGTAACTTATATAGGATGCCGCCGATTTTACGCGAGGTTGTCTTGTCTATTTTTGTCAGGATTTACAGGTTATGTTCGACAAGGAGATAATTTATATTCTGGAAGGGAAGCTTTGATTGTTCATTTTCTTGGAGGAAGATCTAATCTGGCCAACCTATAATCCATACCGAGCGAATCAGGGGAGTATTTGATTTCATTCTCTTTACTTTTTCACTTTTACATTCTTTACTTGAACATTGGGGACAATGTTCATCTTAAGTGTAAGGGGAGGGTAAAAAGATGATACCTTACATATGCACTTTCGCTTGAGTTTGTTTTGTTTGATGGTAGATGTGTAATAAAACTATGAGAAATACTTGTTAGTGCAATTTTAGCGCCAAATTTAAAATTTTTTACAACATTTAGGAGTGAAACTTTAGCCATAGCAAGCGTCTCATGGATAGGAGATTGTATGACTAGCACATAACCGTATATTCAGAAAAATTTTCCACCCAAATATGTGAGGTTCGCCTTTAGATTTGATAGGAAAAGCATTTATTATTAGTGCTTATGAGTGTACCGGTAGCATTTAGATTCTAGAACTTGCGTTAGTGATGCATCCCGAGACCGCTAGTGAGACTACATTCGTGTGGTAGGATTTACTACATGATAAGAGGCATTAGGATCACCCTTGTGTTAAACCCGTATTATAATTACTTGACCATTTAAGTCATACTACTTGGCTAGTTAAGTCAACTAATTTTTCCCACACCCTTAGCGTTGTACTCATTTTTAGTACACGAAATCCCTAGTACACCCCTCCGAGCCTATCTTTTCGTTTCTAACTTTAAGCATTTTACTTAAAGGAAGAATTTGTTACACCCCACTTAAATGTACAACCAAATCGCCTTAGCCTTCCGTGTATGCGCTCATTTTTAGTGCATTATTGTTATTTGTTAAACCCTAAGTTAACTTTCTAATTGATTACTTGGTTGCTAAGTCGAGTCATATCCTTGTACATATTGTTTTGGGACGATTGGGACTCATGGGTAAGTACTTATTTTATAGAGTAATGGGGAAGAACATCATTTATTACCCCCATATGTACGTTAATCTTAAAAGTGCTCCAAGTGTTTTGATTTTCTTAATTCGAGTCATTAGATTAGTTTAATGTAAAGTATGTAAAGATTCAAGTGTAAAGGGAATTCTCATCCCCTATGATGTATTATTTTGGATGGTAGGGTAAGAGTGTATGCAAAAAATAAAAAATAAAAAAAAAAAAAAAAAAAAAAAAAAAAAAAAAATCGAAAAAACAAGAAAAAGAAAAAAAAAATAGAAAAAGAAAAAGAGAAAAAACATACGGACTACCATCCCTTTTTATTCTATGTTCATTTTATGTTTTTGTTATTTTTCATTTATTAGCCTAAGTCGAGTCTAGTCTTGGCTTAGCAACGCCATATTGTACATGTAATTGACCAAGATTGTTAACTCGCCACCAGTAATAACTTCCTTTATCCAACAAAACCGTGTAATTCATATCCCTATACCTAACGTTACAACCCTTTAAAAGACCTCTTTGATAGTTTATCCTAGGTGCTTACGCCATGTGGTGGAGGTTTGATCCTTTCCCAAGCCTATGGTAATCTATTTTGCTATGACAGGTAGTGAGAGATATCTTCCGTTTCCATATTGTAATTTACACTTTATTACACCCGAGAGATGTGAGTATCTAAACACTATTTGTGAGGTGCTTGTGTATGACCTCCGTGCTTGTCTTTGGTCTTTAGTGGAACGATTATTTGTTGTAATTACTTTTATATTAGTGTTAAATGACCCCTAACTTGTCTTTTGAGTAGAATAAAAGCGCATTTGCTTGAGGACAAGCAAATCTCAAGTGTAAGGGTATATGATGAGGCGAAAAATGATCCGTTTTTAGGGGGTCATTTAAGCCCGAATTCGAATTTATTTGATCAAATATTGCCCTAAATCGTTCCTTTTGTGATTTTAGGTACTTGGAGAGTGAATTCTGGAAAAGAAGCCATTTTGGACGTTTTGGAGCATAAAAGTGAAGAAAACGGCAAAGTCTCAAATTTCCATGCTGGGAACAGTAGGTGACGGCGTCAAGAGTAATTTCCTGACGGCGTCAAACCTCAATAATAAAATCCGAGAGTTCATGAAGGCGTCAAGAGTTTTCCTGACGGCGTCAAAACCCCAAGAATAAAAATCCGTAGTTGATGACGGCGTCACACACAGGGCGTCAAGAGTAAATTGTGTGACGGCCTAGGCCTTGACGGCGTCAGAAGTAGATCAAGGCCGTCCGAGGAAGTATTTGGCGGCGAGATGACGGCGTCACACCTTTGTTCTTGACGCCGTCATCCCTATTTTCCTATATATAGTTTTCTAGTTTTTCACATTTAAAGAGAGAAGAGTTTTGGGAGAAACCCTAAAGACGATTTTGGTGTAACTTTACAGGTTTTTCAAGGGTTCCAACCCCTTGATACCTTGCATGATTAATCAAGATAAGTGTTCTTCTAATTCAATCAATATGTCTATGTGTTGGTTGTCTATATCTTGTTCTTGTCTTAATTCTATCATGCTAGGCTAGATCTCTTTTGTGTTTGCTTAGATCTAATGAAACCTAGATATTGATTATGTGTTGATTACTTGTTTATTCTTGTTTTGGATGAATGATTTATATGTTAGGCTTAAGAAAACTGGCAGATCTCCAAATAGTAACATGCTTGAACGTCTTAAGAAACATGAACCGAGGCGTACTAGGTCTTTATTGGTTGTATTTAATGCATGAGCCACTGTTTACAATCCCTATAGTTGTGATGGGCATGATGTAGGAGGAGATAAGAGCTCATAGAATTGGGGAGTTATGTATGCCACCCCATGAATGGTATTAAGGAATACGATCCGTCATCCATGCAATTATAACAAGTAATTAACGTGTAAAAGATATCTAGGGAGTAGTGAAATCTAAGTAAACACATTTTCTCCAATTACTGCTCACAACTTTAGTATAAATTAGCTTATTTACATTTTTAGTATTTTATTTTGATTGCATCTTAGTTTTGGGTTAGTTGAATAGCAACTAATTCCGCCCACTCTTTCAAACCCCGAGATTTTAATTGCTTTCCATAAAATATAAAAACACAAAAATAATCATCCCTCACCTTTAGAACTAGTATTTAGGCTTTCTAATCCTAGCGACACTATTCCTAAGCTGAACGATCAATCCCCCGGTACTTGTCACTATACTATACTACAACGATCAGGTACACTGCCTGGTGGGGGTTGTAAGCTTCTCGAGATCCCTCGAGAGGTAAAGCCTGTTGCGATTCCCACGCATCACATATTAATGTAATTTTTAAGTTTAAATATATATATATATATATATATATATATATATATATATATATATATATATATATATATATATATATATAATTGGCTTAAATATAAATCCGTTTTGACTTTTTGAATCTGTTAGGAATACAATTATTCCTATTGAAGACTCGGTCACCTAATTGATGTAATAGCATTTAAGTTAGCTCATAGTTAGTTAGTTTAGTTATTAGTTAGAATTAGTTTAAGTAACATCGTGGAAGAAGGACGGGTCTTTACCCACTGTATGCCTGATCCACAGCCCGGGTGTGGGTGTTTTTATCTTTTTTGTAGGAAACTATTTATACCCCTCTCCACATGTGGAGAGGGTTGGTGCTTTCACTTCTCTTAATCTAATATTAAATTTCCTCTCATCTCTTTCTCTCTCTAGAAACACCCAACTCACTTTGTCTCTCTAAACTCTCTTCTTATTCATCTTTCTTGAATCAATCCAACCACTAAACCATACGTGTTACAATTATGAATATACTACAATTGGTATCAAGAGCCAAGGTTTCATCCTAGGATTGTTGTTGCTCAAATTTGTGGCTTGGCTTAGTGGTTCATTGTTTTGGTTCGAAATGTTTTTCAAGAAATCACCTCGAATTGATTTTTGTTTGTGGTGTTGTTGATGATTTGGTGGTATTGTTGTGTTTTGAGGTGTTAGTAATACTTAATTTTTCACTTGGGTAGGTTGAATTAGTTGTTAGATTGATGTTTGATGTGATTTAGTGCAAGTTTCGTGGTTGAGATTAGCTTGTTTCTTGGTTGAGATTAGCTTGTTTCTTGGTTGAGATTAACTCAAAAGCGGAAAAAGACAAACTGGCAAGATAGTGACTTTCTTGTATTTTTGTGTTTCTTGGTTGAGATTAGCTTGTTTCTTGGTTGAGATTAGCTTGTTTCTTGGTTGAGATTAACTGAAAAGCGGGAAAAAGACAAACTGGCAAGATAGTGACTTTTTTGTATTTTTGTGTTTAGAGGTTAGCTCAAAGTTTGTGGTTAGCTCAAGTTTGTGGTTAGTTCAAGTTTGCGGTTAGCTCAAGTTTGTGGTTAGCTCAAGTTTGTGGTTAGCTCAAGTTTGTGGTTAGCTCAAGTTTGAGGTTAGTTCAAGTTTGCGGTTAGCTCAAGTTTGTGGTTAGCTCAAGTTTGTGGTTAGTTCAAGTTTGCGGTTAGTTCAAGTTTGTGGTTAGCTCAAGTTTGTGGTTAGCTCAAGTTTGCGGTTAGCTCAAGTTTGTGATTTGCTCCAGTTTGAGTTTAGCTTCACATTGAGATTACCTCCAGTTTGAGTTTACCTTCAGATTGAGATTACCTCCAGTTTGAGTTTACCTTCAGATTGAGATTACCTCCAGTTTGAGTTTACCTTCAGATTCCGATTACCTGTTCTTGATTTTGTAAAATCCCGCGAAAGAATCTATTTCTCGGTTTAAATCATAGAAGTGTAAAATCCCGTGCACGTCCACATCATGTCAAATTCTTCAGACTCAGTCATACCTGAGATACTTAAATTGTACGACATGATCGATGTACATAAGACTTCCAACCCTTTACAACAAATTAACGTGTTTGAGTCTGATAATGCTAAAATGGAATCTCCGTGCTCGAAGTCTCAACAGAATGAACTCCATCAGCCACTTAAATTGCACGATAATGCAAAGGACAGTTGCATTGAATGTTTTCAACTACTTCACTCACATCTTAAGGTTCTATTTGAACGACCTGGATACTTAACTGGATACGAACGTGCATTCGCGTACGAACGTGCCTTCACATCACTCTTTGGTCAAGATGTTCAGACCTTCACTGTCAAAATTACTCAGTATTTAGACCAACTTGAACAACAACTTGACAAAGGAAATTTTTCTGAAGGAAGATCCATGGCTGCCTTGTGTGTGATTAACAACCAACTCCAAGTGTTCATTGATTCACGATACACTGAGAATCAAATGATTAATAAGTATTTTACTAATTACACTGGAATTGAAGTTAATGCGTTCAGAGAAACACTAAACAAATGCATGAGTAATGTTGTGAAGTACATTGATGAAAGAGCACTACACAAACGAAAGTGTGACATCATGATGAATGACAGTCGGGTGCAATTAAGAGATATCAATATTGATTCGGGTAACTCATCAGATGTTGGATCAGTTGACACTAAGTGCAGAGGAACAAAGACATAGAAGCTTAACCCATACAACAGTTCAGCAACTCGTGGCACACAAGATACGGATGCAGACATCATACCAGATAATGAACAGGTGTCATGTGCTGAGGTACCCTTAACTGTTCAACAATATACATTTGCTAACATACTTAAACAAACTGATCAGGATGTTGAACGTGATGATGCTTCAAGTTCTTTGTTTACGGCTGAGTCCTTTAAGTCAAATGATATGGTTGATAAACATGTTTTTGATGAACTTTCAAATAGATTTTTACAACTTGAGAAACATTGTATTTCACTTGAAATATCAATTCAACAAAAGGAAGAAAGTCTTCAAATTTACAAACCATGTAAGAATACGGAATTCCTTGAATTTCGTGAATTTTTTGAAATAAATGATTTGAAAGCTCAGCTACAAAACAAAAACTTAACGATCAATAATTTGAAAAATCGAATCAACGTGCATGAGAAAAGTAATGAAGCCAAAGTTAAACATGACATTAATGTTATGGAAACAAAAATCATTGAATTGGAATGTAATATGGCTAAATTGCTTACGGAAAATGAGTCTTTGAAAGTTCAGTGTAAAGACCTATGTGACTCAATCAAAGTAACAAAAACTAAGACTGTAGAGCAGACAACCTCTTTGATTGCTAAAAATGATGAACTCAAAGCTCAACTTCAGGAAAAGGGTTTTGCAATTGTGGCATTAAGAAATGATTTAAGAAAATTAACTGGAAATAGTGTGAACACTAAGTTTGCAAAACCATCAATCTTGGGAAAACCACCTTCACAACCTCTTAGGAAACAAAGTGTTGTTAGGCAACCGACTGCGTTTAGATCTGAATGACCAAAATTTTCAAAATTGCGGTTTGCCTCCCAAGTTGATGAGAAACAAGTTTTGTCAAAACCAGTCACTTCACAGTCTAAATCTAAGGAAAAGGAATGTGTTGTTGCAAAACCACATCATATTTGTGCCTCTAGTGACTCTAGGAATTGTTCAAAGCGAGTGTCATCTGTGACAACTAAGGAACATGTTAGACATAAAAACAGTGTTCAGAATCACAACCTAGAGGATACTAAGATAACCACACATGAAAAGACTAGGATTTCGCCTGTTTCCAAGAGTAGTTACGTATCGATTAAATCGATTCCTGTTGAAGATCACTCTAAGAATCCTATATCCTTTTCTGAATCTAAACACTTTGTTTGCTCAACTTGTCTGAAATGTGTTTTTGAGGCAAATCATGATAATTGTGTCACTAAATTCCTGAAGGAAGTGAATTCTCATGCTAAGGTTCAATCCTCTAAGACTAGAAACTACAACAAGCCCGTAGAATCAAAGAGTTATACTCAGAAATCGGGTAGGCAGATTGCTATAGGACAAAGGTCTTCTCTCAAAACGACTTTCACATTACATGAGAAACCAAACACTCTAAGATCTTGCCTTAGGTGGATACCGACGGGTAGAATGTTTAAAATTGTTGGTCTTAGATGGATACCTACAAGAATGATGATCACTGATTGCAAAACCAAGGTTGACAGTGGAACCCCAAATGATATAGATGCTGATATCACTAACCCATATAAATGCAAACAAACTCTCAATGTCAGTGCAGGTAGTCTTTACTTAAGTGCAGGTACATCATTAAACCCTAGTAAGAAAAGACTCAGAGTTTGGCTGCCGAAAAGAATGATATCTCATCAATCAGGGGTTAAAGTAGGGATGGCAACAGGTCGGGGTCGGGGCGGGTTTTAGTGTACCCGTACCCGTACCCGTACCCGTTTATAATATCCATACCCGTATCCGCCCCATTAACTGTCGGGTACCCGATTAATATTATCCATCGGTTTTTCGGGTTTCCCCGCGGGTTTCGGTTATCCCCAATTGAATAATATATGGACAAAATGACGGTATTAAGATTAAGTCACACACTAAAATCCACCGAAAAAACAAAGGAAAACACCCTAATATATTATTTTTTTGTTAAAGTTAAAGAAAATATATACCGTATCAAACGATTTAATGCTTTTGAATAATTTATGTACAAAATAAAATATATTATATAATAGAGATACGTATATAAAAAAATATAATGGAAGAAATTATATATAATGTATATATATTCTAGTTAAATATAATATCAATAAAGCGGATGTAGATTCGGGTAAACGGATACGGATACGGGTACGGGTACGGGTAATCGGGCGGGTATTACCCGAACCCGTACCCGGTTAAAAAATTATATCAATACCCAAACCCGCATCCAAACCCGCCCCCGAACCCGACCCAACCGGTTCGGGTTTCGGTTTTCCCCGTCGGTTTCGGGTGCTTTTGCCATCCCTAGGTTAAAGATACTCAACTTTGATGCACATCGACAATGACGTCTGAATACTTAAGTTCAGGCCTCGTTCTTCATCGACTATGACGTTTGGACACAACGGTTCAAGCCTCGTTCTTCAACATAATGGCGTCTGCAGATAACACTTCAGGCCCCATTCCTCAAAGAAAAGAAAAGTGTACGTTTCAGTGCACTTTATCTTGGGAAGAAGAGAAATCTTCTTATTTATGACCATTCTCATCAACAAGCTTCATGCTTTTCCCATGTTCGTATAGTCATCAAGTGGATCAACGTACATTGGATTATATTTTTGTGTTCCACTAATTCAATCAAAAATTGCAACAAGCATATGCAATTTTTGAAGGGGAGAAAGGAAAGGGTGAAGAAACTATATGTTGATGATGTTTGTAAAATGGTCATTCGGCTCTTGTAAGCAGATATTTACTCCCTCTAAGGTTTAACACACATTTCAACAAGTGGTTTAGGCATATTACAAGCTTCATTGAACTCTTCAGTTGCTAAACCATTAATGAGGAAACAAAAGAGGGGCTGTTTCAAGAGTGTTTTAATCATCATCTTCTTCGCAGTAGTTTTTGGTGCTACACACATATTTATGTTGCATCTGATAAATTTCAACCATCACGGAACCTCAACTATGGCAAAAATGTCATTGCATGCCATTTTTGAGGGGGAGAATTAGTGTGTGTCCTTCTCCTTTCGACTATGGCAAAAATGTCATTAGCATGCCACTTTTGAGGGGAAGAATAGGCGTGTGTTCTTTCTCCTTTTTCATGGGAGGAGAAATGTGTATGCTGGGGTTATAAATCACGAAGGGATCAAGCTTAACTTTTCATGTTGGGGAGATTGGTCTCTTCTACTCCGAAATATTCCGTGGTTTGTTAATCTGTTCGAGTTCTATTGTCACTTCTGGGATTCGAACTTGGCGTTATCATTTAGTACTCCAGTTGATTGACTGATTCAGATAAAGAAGAAGCTGGTTAATATCAAGACCCTCAAACGTGATCATGACGTTAAAGTGTTGAATCAATAAAAGGGGATGATCAGTTTGAGGGGGAGCCGATTCTGAAACTTCACAAGTTTTGAAGAGACTCTGTACATACGATGGCCTAATTGAGGGGGAGCAAACTCAATTAGTCATCATCTCATGACTCCTGAAATCTTCAGTTCAGGACTCATGAGGGCTTATCGACATTTTCTCACGGGCTAATATTATTATTGATAAAGGGCTTCCAGTTATAGATAAAGGGCTTCCAGTTAATGCTTCATGTACACATCATTATGATGATTCCGATTAATCACAACCATCAGGGGAGAGGAATGTGTACACCAAGGACGCACAACAAGTTCACGTGATCGGGCTTAATCACTTATTCCGGGATTGATAACCGCAGAGATGATCAGTGGTTCAACTTGTTACTTTGGTTGTATCACTTCATGTGTACATCACGGGCTGATTAATTGCAACCATCAGGGGAGAGAGAAATGTGTACATCAGGGACGCACAACAGGTTCACATGATCGAGCTTAATCAGTTATTCCGGAGTTGATATCCGCAGAGATGATCAGTGCCTCAACCTGTTACTTTGGTGTTATCGTTTCTTCTTGTATTTGGTACATGTGGGCTAATTTGGTATATGTAATATAACTGGAATGCATTTAGTGAGATAGAGATGTTGATATCCTATTCCACAAATGGACAACATTGAAGAAGGTCGAGTCTACAGTCTGTTCTACATTTTCTGCTACGTGTTAGAAGACTAAAGACGATATGCAACTAATTATCGAAAGACTTCTTCATATTCAAGGCATTCATCAAGAAAGGTTGTCTGTTTAGGGGAGAGCACTAATTAGGGGAGAGTGTAAAGTATGTGTTAAAAGCCCTAATCAGATGTGCTCACATTGCTCTTCAGCAAGTTGATTCTCACATGATACATTCGAGCTTATTTTGTTCTTCTCACAAGATTTCAAGTCTATGGGCATAAAATGTGTTGCTGATTCTGAGGTATCAAAACCAGCAAGGGGGAAGGAGACATACATCAGAACGCACAACGAGTACACGTGATGAGCTTTATACTTCGTCTTTATTGAAGTCATTCCGGGAAGACAAATGTCATGACCGCAGAGAAGATCAGTGTCTCAACTCGTTCTTTTGGTGTATTATTCCAACTACGTGGGGGAAGAGATGTAAGAAATAGTTTCTGATGACAAAGATGTACACAACTGATTGTGTGTACTTCAGGTTTCTGAGCTTCACATAATGAGACTGATTGCATCATTTCAACTACTTGGGGGGAAGTGGTCTCTGGATACTTTTTGGTACGCATTACTTCGGCCTTCAGCGGGAAGAAAGATGAGAAGTACTATTCAAGTGTGAGATGATACGTTGCTGAGCTATCAAAGCTTCACATTGAGAAGGCTCAAGTTCTAACGACTATTCAGGAGCCTCGAACACTTTGGTGGTGAAAGTTTAAGAGATGTTGACTACTGACTTCTACTACACGCAGACCGATATCCTCTTTTCGGTACTCATGGCAACATCCTATTAAACTGCATAATATCCTTTTGTACATATTTTAAAACCAAAAAGAAAATAGAAAATTATAAAACCAACAAAATCCATAAAAAAAATCGATAAAAACATAAAAATTCCAAAAATATTCTTCTCGCGACATGTCTCTCGTATAATCAATATTATGTACATTTCTGGAAATGTCATTCAATAATGGCACGAATTCATACATATGCTTGAGTGAGAGTTTTTTTTATCTTTTAAAATAATGTTTTCTAAAACATGTCGTTTCTCAAAAATTTCTTTCAAAATGGCTTACAGTTATTTCAGACTGTAACCCGGATTTAAAAATGTGGCTTGTAGTCATTTCAGGCTGCAACCCGGTCTTAAAAATTTATGGCTTGCTATTACTTCAGATAGCAACCCGGTTTTCAAAATGAGGAAAACACATCGCCAAAAAGAATCATTTCCAGGCCGTCATGACTTTTTACTCTTGACGCCCTACCTTCGTGACGCCGTCAAATCTGTACTGGGTCGTCATGGACTTCTGCTCTTGACGCCGTCAGAGAATTACTCTTGACGCCGTCACCTACTGTTCCCAGCATGGAAAATTAAGACTTTGGCGTTTTCTTCACTTTTATGCACCAAAAACGTCCGAATTGCTTCCTTTTCCAGATTTCTCTCCCAAAGTATCTAAAATCACAAAAGGAACGATTTAGGGCAATATTTGATCAAATAAATTCGGATTCGGGCTTAAATGACCCCCTAAAAACGGATCATTTTTCGCCTCATCAGTATGCCTGATCCACAACCCGGGTGTGGGCGTTTTTATCTTTTTTGTAGGAAACTATATATACCTCTCTCCACATGTGGAGAGGGTTGGTGCTTTCACTTCTCTTAATCTAATATTACATTTTCTCTCATCTCTTTCTCTCTCTAGAAATACCCAACTCACTTTCTCTCTCTAAACTCTCTTCTTATTCATCTTTCTTGAATCAATCCAACCACTAAACCATACATGTTACAATTATGAATATACTACAGAATCTAACTTTAAACATAAATATTTTTGTTTTATTATATAATAAAAATTATATCATATGAAAATATTTTTAAAACTCAATCCATTTATATATTTTGCGTATTATATAATACAAACAAAAATATTTATTGTCAAACTTGCCTTTCTAAAAAAATATTTATTGTCAAACTTGGATTAAAAAGTCAAAATAACTTACCCTAGTACTATTGTAAGTGCGGTTCTCGTTTGTAACATTTATAGATGATTAATAATGTACAGAAAAGTTCATTTGCTTACTCTTATTTTGGTGCTTACTGAGGGACAAATCTCCACCATCTATTTAGTTTGATTTAATGGTGGGATTAAACCTAAGATTTAATATGCTTATTCTTAATTCTCCCAACTATATAAAGCCTTATTTTCTTCTTCTTTTTCATTCGCTTCATGTTTTTCACATAGTTACTGTGTGTTTTCCTCCCAACCTGCTCTCATCCCTTCCCTCCAAAAATTAGTTACTCCAATCAATTATTATCGTTTGATCATCACCATCTGGATCACTATCACCATCACCATCCCAATCACCATCACCTTTCTGATCACCATCACCGTGCCGATCATCATTTCATCATTACCTCCCGATCATTATCATCCTTTTTTATGTCTTCTTTTGATTTGAATGAACTGATTGTTTCAGAAGCTGATTTGATTGATATTGTTGTGGTTGATAATGTTGTTGATCGCTTGTTAATTATGTGGTTTAAGTTTTTTAACATTCCTTTTGATCAAGTTGCACGCCAAGTGTTTGATGAAATGTGTGAGTGAAAAATATTCGATAATCATGTTATTTGCTCCTGTAATTTTGCTTACTAATTAAGTTGTTAGTTGAATTTTTGTTTTTAACTGCATTGGAATGCTATTTTTAGATCTGGTTGCTATTTTGAATCTGCTATCTATCATATGTGTAATATCACTAGTGATATCTAAAGTTGATGATATTATACTTTTGTTGTTTTATGTGCTTCTCAAGATACAACCATTGGATGCAGTAGAAGCTCTCATGTCTTGGCCAATGCTTATAATGGTGGGCATGGATGTTTGAATAATGGAAATAAATTAGCTAACTGGAGTTCAAGGCGTTCAGCTCCTATCTGGCTTGAAACTGGAGATGCAGTCGGTATTATTTTTCTTATGAGACTTAGTGCTTGTTGAGATAAGTTCTACTAATGTCTGCAGTGTATGAATGCTTTAACTTTGTCGAGATGTATTATGAGATGCGTGGTGAAGCTCGTGATCATGCATGTTTACGTAATTTATACTTTTTACCATTGGACTAAATTTTCTCTCAGATTGATGCTGCAAAACCTGTTGGAAAAGTTTTTGACTCCTTCAAGGCCCTTCTCACTCTATTGGACAACGTAAAACAATTTATGATATCCTTAGTGCATAGTAAAATGCTTTTGGTTGTTATGATTGTGGAGGTCGTTGCCTAGGTGTTATCTACCTTTACATCTGCGGTCTTATCTTGAATGGTAAAACATGATTGTTCTAGTATGTACATATAATTGTGAGTTCAGTTCCTAAGAGGATATTAGTGTACAATTGGCTAAGATTTTAATGCTCTTTGTCATAATGCGGCAGTTATCACATAATGGTTGACATCAATGTTGGTTTTGAAGACTGAAATTGAGAGGGAATTAAGAGGGTACAAAAGAGATGGAAATAAACAAAATGCTTGCTTTGAATTGTAGTTTTGTAGTATCACTTGTGATATTTGTTTTTTTTATAAGTTTCGATGTTTACTGGTTAAACTTTATTATATTTTATGTATAGTATCACTTGTGATATTTCATTAATTGTTATTATTTTATAAACATAGTTAAAGTTTTTTTTCCTCCAGTTGTGATGATACCCTATTTACTATGTGTTTACCTTTGTTTACAGCTTCTAATAGTGTGAAAACACCTAAGTCGTTTAATCATCATGCGTTTATTGACACTCCTGGGGGGATAAGTTTTTTGGGTTCCTAGAGTTTCTGCTAGTGCGTTACCAGTTTTCTCTAGGCATTGTCCCAAGGGGCGGTGACCTCTGGAGACGGTGGGCTTGGAGACGGTGTTCCTGGAAGCGGCTCTGTTGAAGGTGGATCTACTGAAGTCAAAGTTTAATTTTACCTTATTTTTAGTTTCTTTTGTTTGATGTATCACTTGTGATTCATAACTTTTCAATAAAGAAAAAAAATAAAAAAAAAAAACCTTATACTCAATAGTTTGAAATAAATTTTTTATGAGAATTTTTTTATTCATACAGTTCTTGTATCTGGTATCACTTGTGATATTGAGATATTCTGTTAAAAATGATGCAACACTTAGTTTTGATTTTGATGCTTATATCACTTGTGATATTTTGTTACATTTGATGCAACACTTTCTTTGATTTTTAGAATATGTCAAGTTTTTTATTTTATTAGTTTTGTTTCTTGTTTTTATACATATTTGTTATATATAACTGACAATGTTATATCTCTTGTGATATGAAACATTTTATTATAACACAAAATGTTTTAGTTTAGCTAAGAGTAATATCACATGTGATAAAGGAATAAAATGCTACAATACTTTTCCATACAAATGATCATACAAGTCAAGTAGTTATTCCCAAAAGTAGTACAAACTCTGGCACCATGCAATGTGGCTCAGGACCTAATAGAGCGCACCCTTCTTAGGTAACCCCAAACTCACATTGCATTTTTAAACTAAGCAACATAAGAAAATTACTATGTGTTTACAAACATGAAATTAAACATCATTGGCGATTGCTTCCTCCTTCGCCTGCTCCTTTTTTAGTCGTCTTTGTTCCATCTATCATTCTCTTTATCCAGACATCTTTTCTTTTTCTTTTTTTTTTTGTAGCAATCTTGTTTGCATAATCAAACATCCTTTTTTTTTCTTTTTTTCTTTTTTACTATACTTGATGTAGAATTATCTTTGCTGCAATTCTTCATAAAGTTCCATATGGATCATCATGTACAACCCACAATATTTCTTTTCATCTTTTGTCTTCCATTTCATTTTAAAGACTGTTGGATTTATACTGTCTCTCATGATTGTCCTGCTTTTGGATGTTCCTATACCATCAGCTGCCTCGCAAGCATGTCCCTCTGGAAAAATTAATAGGTCACGACTATTAGAGACCAGTATATACTCATTTATCACTTGTGATATTATATTGCACTTAAAAAAATATGCAACATGTTGTTCAGCTTTTGGAGGAACTGATGATTATCACATGTGATATCACAGCAGATATACTATCAATAAACAATTATTTTGTACTTTTATATCACAAGTGATATACTGGTGTCCACATTCAAAATTGAGTCTCTTATGAGTCATTTCTACTTTTATATCACAGGTGATATACTAGTGTCCACATTCAAAATTTTAGTCTCTCATGTTAAAACACTCATTTTCACAACTTAGATAATAAGCAATATTACACTATAATGAATAACTTATTAGTAACTTAAACATAATTATCATCAACCAAAAGCACATAAAACAGCAAAATTATAATATCAACTTAAAATATCACTGGTGATACTACACATATGATAAAGAGCAGATTTAAAACATTAATCAGACATAAAAACATCATTCCAATGCAGTTAAAAACAAAATTCAATCAACAACTTAATTAATAAGCAAAATTACATGACCAGATAACAATATTATCAGATATTTTTCACTCACACATTTCATCAAACACTTGGTATGCATCCATGTATACAAAACTTGTTATATACAAGTCCTATGTATCATTCTTTGCTGCAAAAGTAACCTACATATTTACTTCTTTTTTATTTTAACAAATATATCTTTTGGATCTCTCTACTCTTAAACAGTATGTAGAGAGGTGAAAGCCTCCGGTAAAATTTATGCGCACAACATAACATCTCAACAAAGGTGAAGAAGATACTCCTCATGTTTAAAACAATACTAATTCAAATTAAAAATTAAAATCAAATGATATTCATGTTTTCATTGACAATAAAATCAGACATAATTTACTTACTTTAATTGAAATCAGAAGCATTGGTTCACCAATAACCTACTTTTCACCAAATCTCAATCGGTTCATTTTGAATCGTTTTTTTTCTCGTATTCGTGTTTGTAGGCGTTGATTCTCTCATTTAGTGTGTTCTTTATGTGATTTGTAAAGTTAATCACGGTTAATTTTTGATTTAATGGCTAGGGTTTGAATATTGGTAGAGAGAGAAAGTGGGGTGTGAAGTGTGAAGTGTGTAGGATTCGGAGGAAAGTGAAATAATGATAGTTACTGTATGATATAATTTACACATATAGTCATTCCGTTTTTTTAAATATTTACATTATTAGTCCCTTCGTTTTTTTTTTTCTTAATTTTTGTTCTTTTGATCTAATGTCCATTATAATTTGTCACTATGCAAAATAAAGTTAATCTAATAATGTAACCAAAGTACCATAGTTGTCAGGATCCCGATCCTGATATTAGGATCTTACGATTTTACGATACTGCAAAGCAAAAACGATCCGGATCCTACATAAGATCTTTGCAAACTTAAGATCTTATAAGATCCCGATCCTGACCATATGATCTTAAGATCTAATCCGATCCGATCTTACTTTTCTCGGATTACAAACTATAAATTTATGGGTTGCTTTTTTTAGAATTCAAAAAACAACATGTTAATCTTTTTAAATATTTTATAATCATAATTTAAGACAATATTTCTATAAAACATTTATAATATTTTGTGTTTATAATGCATAATAATTTGTAGATTTGTATAATATTACAAAAACTATTAAAAAATAACATTAGAGGATCTATCCGATCTTACTATCACCATTTTGCAAACACGAAAACGAGGATCCCATCTTAAAACCTTCCAAAGTACTAAACACCCCCTTTACCCTTCCGACCAAAACAACTTTGACACAAAATCAACCCATTTTTTACAATCCATAGAGCTGACAACAATGGCGGACGATGAAGAAAGAAGGGTTCTTGAAGAACAGCTTGAGCTTCAATTACAAGAACAAAAAGAATCAATCGTTGCCCTTGATGAAGCCTTAGCTTCTGACCCTCATAATCAAGAAATCCTTGAGGTATCATTATTATACACAATACCCATGTTTTTTAATGTTGTTTTATTAAGTTTGCATATGTTTTTTAGTGTGGGTTTTGGCTCTTAATTGATAAAGTTGCACTTTTTTTTAGAAAAATAGGGACTTGGTATTTTGTTTTGTGTCTTACCTGGTTTGAGTCTGTGCGGCGGGTCGAAAACTGTGGTTAAAAAAAGGGAAAAAAGTAATTAATGTTGTTATGGTTCTTTGTGTTATGTTGTGTCAACAAGTTGGAAAGTTGAGCTTTCGACGTGGCAAGATGTGAGAGTTTAAGAAGAAAGCGATTTGATTGTAGATGCTAGTATAGTTAAAAGTGAGAGAGATGTACGGTGAGTTGATATTTCGAAGTAGAGTTACCAATGTGGATGTGAAAATTGCAATTGGTGAAAAGTTCACGCGAATGTGGAGGTTTTTAAAGATGTACGAGAAATGGATGGGCCTACGTGATTGTTATGACTTGAAAAACTGTATTACACTGGGGAAGACACCCGAGGAATGAAACTATCGGCCATGTTTGAATGCTATGCTAAATCATTATGTTCATTTTGTGCAGACACTCATTTTAAAGTAATGTAAATCGAATGAACCTTTACTCTTATTCACCTTCTTTGTGACTTTCAACGTCTACTTCAAATCGAATTTAGCTACATTGAATGAGTATATGCAAAAGATGGGTGTAATACTTAGGCTTTAGCTTTGTTTCTTTGATGTGTCCTCCATATTGTTGTAAACTTTTCCAAGTCATGGCATCAAGGTATGCCGGCACATTTCTTGCCTAGTTTGTAGAAAACCTTTAAAACCTCTAGATCTATATTGAACTTTTCACCAATTGTGATTCTATCACATCAGCAGTAGTCACTCTTTTGCTTGAGAATATCAGCACCCACCCATCTCCATTTTAGTAATACAGAAAGCTTGGTCGCTGATCTTTGCATCGTTAATCATATTACCTTATTCTTGAAGTGCCACTTCTTGGCCAAGCCGGGAGATTGAGTTGTTTCAATTGATGATACAGTTCATACAGAGCGCATCTGCGCATTTACAGTCTGAAGTAAATTGAAGTTTAGTCATACTGATTTGCATAAAAGCTTTAACAAAAACATATGTTGTTTCATCACTATCAATTATGCTAATGGTTAATATCTGAGATTTAGACTTTAAGCCCTATGATGGTTTCTTCTGCACTTGCTTATTTTGCTTATTCGAGTTTAAACATATTTCTTTCATTCACAATTTGTTGTCATGTCGTGATTGCCATACATTTACATTCTAAAGTCACAACTTTGTTAAAAACATCTCTGTTTTTCTACGAGCATACTTAAATTTTGAGAATGTGCTATTTAGAGTTATTCTTTTTTAATACTTCTTTTTGAGTTACCAACGCCTCAACGTAAATGAGCAATTTCAACTTGTATATATGAATTTGCCTGCTGCCAGGATATCTTGTTAGTCACACCAGTATTCCTTTTTTCTTGTGTCTCTAGTTGGTCAATTCAGTCTGTATATTCACATATTATAATAAAAATGTGTTTTCAAGAAAATTTGAATGTAATTTTCCTTGGAATTTAACAAAATTTATTTCTTTGATAAGATCCATGCAGAGCTTGTTCAAGCTATTAAAGATGCAGAAGAGGGACTCTTTATTCTAAAACGGGCTAGGTTATTGCAAGAAGTTGATATTTCCCTACAGCTGGCGAAAGACAGTGCTAATGGAGTTAATCAGGAGCCTCTTGATTCTAAAGATATCAAAGTGGAACCGTCGAATGAAGCTAAGGACGTGGATCAAGATTACGTAGATCCCAAAGAAACAGAACTAGAATCATTGGAGGAATTTTCTGTTGGATCAAAATGTAGATTTCGCCACTCAGATGGACGATGGTATGATGGTTTGATTGTTGCAGTGGAAGGTTCTAATAATGCAAAAGTTTCTTTCCTTAGACCGACGTCAGAGAATCAACTGGTATGTTGTTTGATTAGTGGTTATAAAACTACTTGTTGTCTTTATATTAGTACATAGGTTTAATGTTACAAATTTTGTGTGCCATGTTTTTTTTTTAATAACTAAAAGAATGGCTATATGTTTACCTGGATAACCAATTAATGCTACACCAACTAAATGCAGATTTGTAAATTCTTCCAACAAGAACGGTGTCGATTTGGTACAAAGTGTCGCTCGTCACATGGTACATAAATTTCATATGTATTGAGATGGTGGGTGGGGATTGCTTATTTAAGCGCCTATTTGCTTAAAAAGTAAGAAGATAAGCAGTTTTTAGTGTTTCGGGAAAACTGAATAACTGCTTATTTTAGTTAGAATAAGCACTAAAATCAAAGAAGTTGGTCAACTCATATCTTAAGCAGATAAGCAGTTTGAAAAAGCAATCCCAACCCCCAGCCTCCTCAATATAATTTTTTTTTTTTTTTTTTTTTTTTTTTTTTTTTTTTTTTTTTTTTTTCTAACCTCCTATCTTTTAATAATTAAATTTTAATCTATCTGGTTGTTTTTAAACAGGCATTGATCTACCTTTATCATCACTAAGAAAATATACTCCCACGACATGGGATCATTCAATGGTTGGGTCCAATGTTTGGGCTACTTCCGACACTAGAACTGGACTTTGGCGCGAAGCTGAACTCGAGTCATGGGATGATGAACTCAGATCAGGCCGAGTTGTTTTCCGAGACGATGGTAGCTCAACAAGTGTTAGAAGCGAGTCTATATCTTTATCGGAATATGCTCACATGAGTGATGAGGATGACAGCTATTCATATTCAGAATCAGATCAAGACGATCTTTCTGAAAATGAAATTGAAGACGGATCTCAAGGTTTAGGGCTAGGATTTCGTGATAGCTCAAATCTTCAAAGGGGCATACAAACTGAAACCGCCATTTTTGCAAAATGGGAAAATCACACGCGGGGTATTGCTTCTAAGATGATGGCCAACATGGGTTTTCGTGAAGGAATGGGTTTAGGTGTAAAAGGTCAAGGAATCGTGGACCCTATTTCGGTCAAAGTGTTACCTCCAAAACAGTCTCTTGAGCTCGCCCTAGAATCAGGTGAGAAAAAAAGTAATCCAGATAAAAAACGAAGCAGAGGTGGGAAAAGAAAACGTGATAAAAAATTTGCAGCAGCACGAGCTGCTGCAAAAGAACGAGAGGAACCAACTACTGATATTTTTAGTCTCATAAACACACAGTTAGCAAAGCATGATGAACCTTTGAAACATGGGCCAGTTAAGAAACAACAAAAGAAAGATTTTAAGGAGGGGAAGAACGGTGAGAGACGTGCTTTGGTTGCTTTTGATGATGAGGTAAAAGAGTTGCGGGCGAGGGTTGTGAAATTGGAAGAAATGGCAGCACGGAACAAGAAAGAGAAGGTGGTTTATGAAGCGGCTCTTAGGAAGTTAAGTGAGACCAGGAAAATTTTGGTGGATGTTGAAGCCGCTCATGCATCGGCCTCTAATGCAGTTGCTAGTAAAGAAAAGGAGAAAAGATGGTTGAAGTTTTGATGGGCGTATGTAATTTGAATCTGTTATAAATATCAACATTATTCAATCACATTTATTTTTTTACAAAACACTGATCGACTGATTGCTAGATAAGTTTTGATGGGTGTCATTAGTCTCTGTTATGTTTTTTTATTAAATTTGAAGTATGATAATTTTACGACTCATGCTGTTTCTTTTTATCTTAAATTAATCAGTAGATTATCTGGTGTAAAAATCTAATCTGCTGGGGTTTTTAGTTTGATCAGGTTTTTTTGATGGTTAACTGTTGATTAGAGCATGAGGTTCTCAAGGTCATATCCAAGAACAGACACTCGGCCAAACAGTGGATATGCATCAGCATAAGGTCAGTTCTAAGTTCTTGTATATTATCTAAAGAAAAGAGTTCTGTTGAAACTAGAAGGAATTAGGAGGCAATTTGTTGCAATCTTTTAAATGACCCTCCTTTGGTAACAAAGAAACATAAGTGATGACTCTTTATCGCAGGAAAAATGGAGTAAATTAGTAGCAAGTGAATCTTTGTACTTCCGAGATACCCTTTTATATAAACTGTTTGCAATCAACGCCTTTAGTGATAAGTATTGTGATGCATCCTTGAAATTGTTCGCCAACCCCGCATCTGGAGTTGAACCAATTCTTGCAAACACGTTCTGACCGATTTGCTATTATGTAAAATAGTATGGTTATTCTGCTTTTATGTTTTATTTGTTCATTGTACCTCGTGTTCTTGTCACCTTTCGTGTATGGTTCTACGCCCAAGTCCCAACTGGAATCTAAAAAAAGTTCATTTCAAGCAAGCTATGACATTTGTCTTAAGAAAAAATAGTATCTATTTCTGAAATAACATAAAACTATGCATCATTTTCTGAAAGACAAGCAGGTGAGTCCAGATTTTTTTTGGAAAAAGCAAAAATATCTGGAACATAAAGCATATAATGGGAGAATATTTGGTGAATAATGCAAGAATAAAACAGATATTTTTCTGACCCTACTTGGATAATGTTATTCCCCACAAGCAAGTGTCCTCTTGGGCCATTTTCTTAAAATTGATTGGTTTTCCTACAATGCATAAATGCCAAAAATAAAAACTTTTCAAGTCGACGTTCATTTTACGCAATGTACTTTTTAATGCAGCCTGGACCACGAAAAACTTAGTTTTTCGCCTAAGACTGATTTTAACTACTAAAGGAAAACTGTTATAGCCGGTTCGGCTATCACATTGTGATAGATAACAAGAAAAAGTAGTTAGTAGACTAGTTTAGAATACTATGTTGTTTGGCATTAAATGGATATGACTTTGGTCTAAACATAGAGTTGGCATATAACACATTAACACCATGGTGTTTAGCTTTTCTAACAACACGAACATAAATAGCAGAGGTATTAATGTCGATGAAAGCACTTTTTTCGAGCCAAATACGAGAAAACGAGAGTTGTCGTTTGCATGTGGGAGGTTTCAATTAAGTCGTTATTCGAATGACGTTTACCATGTTGTGTGTAATGTATGGTTACGAAACTTGTTTTCAGTTGTAGACTTATTGGTTCCCACATACATAAAATTCCAAGAAATATGTTTATTCAAAACTATACAATCGCATTCAAGAAATTTGTTTTTGGCATTCGTCAACAAGCACTTGTGGTCTCTATTTAGTCATTAATGGATGGCCTAGAGATCAACACATTCATATTTCGTAAATTAATATGTTTATTATTCAAATATGTTAATGTCATTAATTTAAGTAATGGCACATGATGTGCCAACGTGGTACTAAAACTATTAAATGCAATGTGAATATATTAAGAGAAACCAAAATTCGATAAGTGATGCTGAATAACACTAGACTTCTTGGCTAGTTAAAACATGAGATTGAGAGTGCCTAAACATGTGTATGAGTGACCTACACGATATCGTAGCCCATACCATAAATAACTTTGGGTTTGGGCTTACCATTAGTATGGTAGCCCAATCATTGTTATGATGGCCCACTCATAGTGGGTTTGGGTCTTAGTAATGTTCATTAATCGGGTTCGTGACCCGGGTATGGACTATACGTCATCACATATTTAGTTATAAAGTTAGACAAGGCATCTCAATTATTTCTTAGACCACCCGTACTGCGGACCAGTTACAAGCGTGGTGGGCCAATTAATGCGTCAACGACCATTACACCCAAGTGGTTCAATCATGCTAACTAGATTTTAGATATGGTTTGGTCACTTTTTTGACCAAATACATTTTGATTATTTTGTGTGTTTGTGTAATTGTGCAAGTGTACGTTGTGAGTACGTTTGTATTTTTAATAGAGTATGTTTGCGTGATGAGTTTTGTGATTATCACTATAAAAATTTGATAATAAAACTGAATACTGATGTGAAACTGATGTAACGACAATAAGTTTAGTCATCACCAGTGTTTTGAAATACGGGTCGACCCGGCCGGGCTAACCGGTTCCGGCCAAAAAAACCCCTGGTTTCTAAAACCGGATTAACCGGTGTAACCCGGCGGGTTTTGAGTGACCCGGGTCCACCCGGTTCTCGAAACCCGGCCGGGTTTCGTTTTTTCAAATTTTTTTAATAAAAACCCGGGTTAACCCGGATTGACCCGGCGGTCGAACCGGTTGACCCGGTCAAAAAATAATAATAATAAATTTAAAACCGGGTTGACCCGACGGTCTAACCGGTTGACCCGATGACTCTACCGGATCAATTTTGAACCCGGTTTTCAAAACATTTGTCATCACTACATGTCTACATTTACATCTAGTATAAAGACCAGGATCACTACAAATTTATTGTCGAATATTCTAATTTAATTTTTTATTTGCACATTAAAAGCAGAGTAATAAACATCTTATCATTTCAGTTGATGACTTGTTTTTACCTTATCTATACAATATTTGACTTGGATATTACTCCAACTGAATAATTATAGAACAAAACAATATTTTATGGCAAAATGTCAACTCAATTCCACGTATTCATGACTATATATCCTTTTATCCCATATCCAATGGATTGTGACATTTGTTACAGATCTATATGATGGTTTGAAAATTTAAAATCAAGGTGATTGAAATAATACCATTTCTTAATTTGTTTGGTGAGCAACTTTGTTTTGTACTAGTATTTCTTAGCATTGAGATGTTTTTGTCAATAACCAAAATAACTTTCTTAAGTATTAAACAGATTTTTTTTTTTTTTTTTTTTTTTTTTTTTTTTATGTATAAGTAGTTAAAGATAAGGTTTTTTCTAACTTGTGTCATCATAACACTTGTTAAATATAATTAATAAATTTAAATTATCTATACTATTATATAATGCATTTGAGACTATTCAATAATTAGAAAGACTTAAAATTTAGACTTTTACTTGCTTATTATGGAAGGATTTCAAAATTAATTGGTTAGGAAACAAGTTGGTTAGGAAGTTAGTCAGGAAGCAAGTTAGTTAAAAAGTTTGTTAGCAAGTAGGTTGGTTGTTCAAACTAAAATTATTTGGCTTAACAATCTCTACCTCTCTACTTATAAAGCATAAGGACAAACTAAATGTGTAACAAATAACCGAATAACGCAAAATATAGTTACAGGTACCCGCCGTCGCACTGTGCAGATACCTTTCTTGTCATGTTTAAATGTTAGATAACATTAATAATTTCTTAATTCTCTTCTAATTACTATGATTTCAAAGCATACACATATTGTATCATGCCAAATGAAGAGCATATTATATCAAGTTGTTAAGTACATATATCTTTAAATAAGGTTTTGCTAACATCTGCTCAATGGGCAGAGATTAATTCATTTATATTTAAGTGAAAATCATGTTTAAATATAGTAATTTACAAGTTTATTTAATGTGTATTTAATGCATTTTTTTGTTAATTAAGAAAGTTTGTGTTCATTAACTAAACATGCCCAATGAGGATTAGCAAAATCCCTCTAAATATAGTAAGGGTGCGTTTGGTATCTCACTATGAGAATGAATCTATGACTATGAAAGTGATTAAAGGTGTTTCTTTAAGATGAGGGGGCCACCACTATGGTAATGAATGATAGATATAATCCATACTCCATATGAGGTAGGAATGGATTTTTCATAAGTGAGGGATCCACCACTACTATCAAACTCATACCCATTATCATTCATGCCAGCACACAAAACGCACCCTAAAAGTTTAATCATTATCCATCAAGTGATTACCGTAGGGGGCGTTTGGTTTGCCGTAATCTGGCGTAATTGGATGTAATTGTAATTTGATTACATTACGTATGCTGTTTGGTTTGCGTTGTAATTGTAATTCAGCCATTACAATTACATCAAATGAGGGAATTCAGATTACATAGGATGTTGGGTGAAAAGTTTTGAATTACGTTGTAATTCAGAATTATTATTATTATTATTATTATTATTATTATTATTATTATTATTTATTTTTTTATTATTATAAACCATCACTTTTATTAACAATAAATAGGATTTTACAAGAAATTGGTGGGGAGCCGAGAAACCAACTGGGCCCCCACACCTCTAGCAATAGCGAAACCAATCCTATTAAAAATATGAACGGCAGCCCATGCTCCAATGTCTTGAGTCGAAGAGAAACGTCGAATACGCTTTATTATTATTATTATTATTATTATTATTATTATTATTATTATTATTATTATTATTATTATATTCATATAATAATAATAAAATAATATTTATTATAATAATATTTATATAATAATAATAAAGTAATATAATAATAATCATATAATACTAATTATTAATAAATATTTATTATAATAAATATTTAATATAAATATTAATATAATAATATTAATAATATAAATATTAATTAATAATATTTATATAATAACATATTTATTATTTTTATTATATTTATATAATAACTATAATAATATTTATATTAATATTTATTATTTTATTAATAATAATATAAATAATAATAATAATATAATAATAATATTAATAATATTTTTTTTTTATTTTAATAATAATAATAATACTTATAAGTATTATTATTATTATTATTATTATTAAGTTTTTTCTTTCTTTTTTGGATTACAATTATGCTGAGATCCAACCAAACAAAGTGACAGAATACATCAATTACAATTCTAACACATTATAATTACAACACATTATAACTTTTTGAATTACAATTCATTCAAATTACAATTCCTTTAACAGATTACAATTCCATTCAAAATATACTGCAAACCAAACGCACCCTTATAAATACGGAGTAATTTGTAACAAAATCAATTTTTTAAACATTGTACTCTTTTACAATTAACTAGCGGGGCAGCCCGCGCGTTGCCACGGGTTTGTTATTTTTTTTATGGTGTTGTATTTTTCTTTGTATTTTTGTTTTGTATTGTTTTTGTTATTTGTTTTTTTTAAAACAAAAATGAATGACTGATAATAAAATGTTTTTGTGCAAGTTTTGTATTTTTTTTTTAAGGAAAATTATTCATTAAAAAAAAATGCTACAGTGCATCTGCTACAGTACTGCTACAGTACAGTACAACACGGGACAGCACAGTGTGTACTGTTCATCCAACTGTTCCGTACAACAAAATTATACGTGTTACTGTTCATGCTACAGTAAAACTGCTCTTTTAATATATTTATAATTATCCCACTTTAACTTCGATAATAATTTCGGTGTCAGCTTTTAGACACATGATTCTGGTGGTTTTAAAAGAGAATATTTATACTGGTCATGTTCTTCAAATGCGTAGACTTTCTTCTGTTTATGCCACCGAATAACAATTGTCATCCACGTCAATGTTTTCAAAATCGAGTTTGAAACTGATCTGATCGAGTTATCGGGCACCTAATCAACCAGTTAGACCGCCGGGTCAACCAGTTCGACCACCGGCTCAACCCGGGTTTTTATTAAAAAAATTTGAAAAAACGAAACCCGGCCGGGTTACGAGAACCGGGTTGACCCGGTCACTCAAAACCCGGCGGGTCTAACCGGTTAACCCGATTTTAGAAACCCGGGTTCTTTTTACCCTTTTTTTAGTCAGAACCGAACGGTTAACCCGGCCGGGTCGACCCGGGTTTCAAAACATTTATCCACATATTAACATGAAACGAGACGCATAAACCAATCAGCGTTGCTAGCAAGCGGAACTTGAAAACTTTTTTTGGGAGGGCCGAAATAGCTTGAATTGTAGAAATAGTTCCTTATAAAACAGAATTGTCGGTTCGATTATACAACCAAACATTAACTATTTAATGACATTAATCAATAATACCGATTCGGCGATGCACAAGTTTCAGCAATATCGTCAGCAAGTTTAACCAAGATTATCAAATTATGCACATAATTACTCATTTGGAAAATGATGAGACAAATTTATATCTTGTACGAGAAAATTAGTACACTTACATGCACTTGCACACGGAATAAAATGACGTTCGGAGGGATTTTTTTTTTTTTTTTTTTTTTTTTACCTGACCGTGAAACCAATAACAACGAAGAATAGATAATTAAGCCTTCAACAAGAGCTAAATGACGATTAGAGGATGAATAAGATATTGAGAAAATTTTAAATTTTGTATAAGATGAGTATACTGTCACGAGGATAGCAACATAAAAGACACTCAAAGCAAATCAGGAGAAATTGCGTTTTCTACCACAGTTGTAGTAAATTCTGTATAAGATGGTTCTATTCACATTAATTGCCGAGGTTTTTGGGGTGGCCAGAACCCTCCCCTGCCCTCATTAAGGTCCGTCTATGGTTGCTAGTTACTAACGTTATTACATAATTACACTTTAAGGGTATGTTTGGCAAAGATAGTGGTAGCAAAAAGCAGCAGTAGTAATCAGTAGTAGTAAGCAAAAGTTGTTTGCTTTGATAACACGCTTAGTAATATAGCTGTATAGTTATAATTAGTAAGTGAAAACCCTAGTTGCTCGTAAATGTTACTAGAATTAGCATTTTAATATGGAGTGTTTAGAAAAAGTAGTAGCATGCCAGTTGCTTGTTTTCAAACAAGCATTCTGCGCAAAACACTAACCACTTATTATTAGTTTCTTTCAAAACGATCTTAAACACTTACTGCCAAACAGATACTCCCTCCGTCCCTTATTAAATGTTCATGTTTGACTTTTCTAAGTCTTTATTTATCAACTTTGACCTTAAATATTTTTACTTGTGTTATATAGTATTTGATAAAAATTATACACAATGAAAATACATTTAAAACTTAATTCATTCATATATTTTGTATCAAATATTATATTACACAAACAAAAATATTTAAGGTCAAAGTTGAGAAAGAAAGACTTTGAAAATTCAAACATGACATTTAATAAGGGACGGAGGGAGTATAAATAAAATTCAAAATTTACCTGAAACGTTTATCCTATGAATTAAAAAACATGCAACAACCATATAACACGGAACAAAAAAATCTTTTAAAAGAATAAATGAATCTCATATAACGTGAAACTCTCATAACCCAAAACATATTTTCAACTTTCTTCTCTGTCTCTTGCCGCCCATTATATTTCCCATAACTCGCCCATTGTTTAATTACAAACAACAAAAAATAAAAATAAAAAAAACCAATCATACACACTTCAATAATCCATCCATTAATGGACCTTTGATCGTTCAACCACTAATCAATCATCACCTAAAAGTCTAAAACATTAACCAAAAAATGGAGGATGATCATAGACAACTCCTAGGAAACAAGTATGAAAAAGGTAAGCTCATAGGCAAAGGAACATTTGCAAAGGTATACCATGGTCGAGAACTCGCAACGGGCGAAAGTGTGGCTATAAAAGTCATTAGCAAGGAACAAGTTAAAGATCAAGGCATGGTGGAACAAATCCAGCGAGAAATATCCGCAACTCGACTAGTTAGACATCCTAACATAGTCGAGTTGCGTGAAGTTCTCGCCACCAGATCCAAAATCTATTACGTAATGGAATATGTATCTGGTGGCGAGTTGTTCGATAAAGTAAAAGGGAATAAAAGGCTAAAAGAAGACGTGGCACGCAAGTATTTTCAACAGCTGATTTCAGCGGTTGATTTTTGTCATAGTCGCGGTGTGTCACACCGCGACATTAAGCCTGAGAATTTATTGCTTGATGGTAATGATGATTTGAAAATTACGGATTTTGGGTTTTCTGCTCTACCTGAGCAGAAAAGGCTAGATGGCTTGTTGCACACGCAGTGTGGTACCCCGGCTTACGTGGCACCAGAAGTGCTACGTAAAAAGGGGTACGATGGTGCTAAAGCTGATATTTGGTCATGTGGGGTTGTTTTGTATGTTTTGTTAGCTGGTTTTTTGCCTTTTCATGATGTGAATTTGATGAATTTGTATCGAAAAATATTTAAAGCGGAATATGAGTTTCCGCCGTGGTTTTCTCACGATACGCGGAAACTCATTTCCAAGATTTTGATGGCGGATCCTGAGCGAAGGATCTCCATCGAAGGAATTAAGCGAGTTCCGTGGTATAGGAAAGGAATGTCACGTCCACATTCCTTTCGCTTATTAAAAGATAAAGATAAAAATAGATCCGTCACGGATCTAAAAGCACTTGGATCAATGAAAAAGTCCACGTCATCGCCCTCGTTTTTTAACGCGTTTGAGCTTATTTCATCTATGTCATCTGGGTTCGATCTATCGACTTTGTTTGAAATAAACCAGAAAAAGAAGGTCGCTTCGATATTTACTTCAAAATTCCCGGCTGCAACTATAGTTGAACGAATAGAACGTGCAGCGCATGAGTTGAGATTTCATGTCGAGACCGAAGATGATTTCAAAATACGAATGGAAGGGACGGAAGAAGGGCGAAAAGGGGCCTTGGCAGTGACCGCTGAGGTGTTTGAGATGACTTCGGAAATGACAGTGGTCGAGTTTACAAAAGACTCGGGCGATACGTTAGAGTATGAAAAGTTTTGTGAAGAAGATGTTAGACCCGCGTTAAAAGATATTGTTTGGACGTGGCAAGGGGATGACGGTTGTAGCTCAAATGGTGACGTGTGTAGCTCGAACGGGGACGGTGAAGCTAATGGTAATGGTAATGGTTATTCTTGTTAATTGTTCTGTTAAAAGACTATTTTTGGCTTCTGCTAATTGCTGATTTACAGTATGCTTACTTGTCGCAAGACACGAAAAAAGGAATATTTGTATGCCTTTTGAAACGTAGTTGATGTGATTTAGATTTGAAGCTTAAAACGTTATAAAGTTTGTTTTGTTAGTGTTAAGTTAAAGGCCTGTTTGTAATTTGTATATGTGTGTGTTTGGAAGTATGTTTAGAATTTCGTAGGCACGAATGAGTATCTGAACTAAGTGGGTTGAGTTTTATTGAAGTCAGTTCCTCACCAGGAAGTCAGGAACTAATAAGGATGGCGAAAAAGATCTCAAACCATCAATGAAACTGAATCTCGGACATTCATTTTCTTACCCAAAAACAAATGTTAATCTGCACCCTAAATTGAAATTGTATTGAATGAGTTCATGACTAGAGATTGCATACTGTTAGTTCAGTCAACTTTTTGTTAATATGGTAAAAACTTTGTTACAAATTGGTAAAACTTTTGTGTCTGTCGTCTTTGAAATGTACATTATCAAATTCAAATCTGTTTGGCACAAATAACTCTAAAGTGGCTACGCTAATCTCTCCAAGTAAGAGACATTTACTCGGTTTGAGTTTGTTCAGCGGTGAGCTCAAATCCTGTGAATTAGTAACCGTTGTGTTTGGTTAGAGTGTGGCATGGATCAAACTCAATTTAGAAGTTGGCTGTTGCCAGCTCTTATTAATAATAAAGAAAGAAGTAAGAAAAGGTCAAAGAATATATATCATAGCTGCTAATCTGTCATTAGGGTCTTTTTTATTAGAGTCAAAGAAGTCCCCCAAGAAATGGTATTTGCACTGATATTATTGGTCAAAATTTCTGAAAACTTGGAATTGTGTCAACCATGATGTTCCTGATTTTGCACCTTTTCTTTCCATTCTACTCCGTATAACAACAATGAACCTACTTGGCACTACTTGCTTAATTGTTCTTTCCAAGAACATTATTATCTTAATATAGGTTTTGCTAAGAGAGGTATCGTGTTGGCACAAGGAAAAAGTGTTGTCACGTCATCACTTTTTTTTATAGTAAGCGGACCTACAAATACACCTAATACATTCACATATTAACAAGTGTTACACACAAATTCTCTCATCATTTCTCACCAATCAATTTTTCATTTACACCAATCATATTTGTAGGTCTATCTTTAGGTCTATTACTTAGGCCTACAAATCATTTTCCTTTTTTATAGCATCGCCCTTTCACATGACACCAAAAACAGGCTCCTTCGTTACTCGTTAGCACCATAAAATGTGGTGCCATGGGTCCACACATACAACACAAAGGTTGTCACAAAGATATGACATGAGCTCCGGTGTGGTTGGCACAAAAAAAAGTGATGGCGTGGGTCTGCGGCATGGCCTGTTATTTATCAATCGAGGGTGTATGGCACAAGCTCTTATATGGTTGGCATCACAAAAAGTTGGGCTGGTGAGATGGCTTGAAGACATCAACTCATCGTACCTTGCACTCTAGCAATAGTAATAAAGATCGTGGTTAAGTTAATGATTTTTATTATAATACTCCATCCGTCCTAAAAATATTGTCTCCTATTGATTTTTTCGGTCTTTAATTTTCAACTTTAACCTTAAGTATTTTTATTTACATTATATAATATTTGATACAAAATATATGAACGAATTGAGTTTTAAATGTATTTTCATTAGTATAATTTTCATCAAGTATTGTATAACACAAATAAAAATATTTATAGTCAAAGTTAAGAAAGAAATACTAAAAAAGTCAAAATGTGACAATAATTGTAACACGAAGAGAGTACCAATTATAAATAATTGTGATTTAATGAATTGTTTTTCTTACAACAAATTCCAACTTTATGTAAATTTAAACTAATTTATTAATGATTAAAAAGACATGTAGTTGTTAGTCGTTACGTTTAATTATTAGTTTGTACTCCGTAACATTTATAACATACGGAGTATTCATTAACTTTAAATATCACAAAGTTTTCTTTACAATGTTAGCCATTTAACAAGTATGCATTATGAGACCATGTGTGGAACTCCGGTTATATTGTTAATGTTTGATTTGCTTATCACTCATATTTTTGACTCGGTTTTCACCGATAAATATCACGCCAAATATGGAAGACATAAATCATGTAATACCCTGTCTAAAAGGGTACGAGGTCAAGATTTGAACCATTGGTTTACATCTTCCCGACTATTGAACCAATATTGTTCGGTGCAAAGGTAAAGGAGGTAACCAAACATGTACTCTTTCATTCAACAATTCAAATAAAAGCATTGCTAAAACCACAAAGAGTTCACAAAATAAAATTCACAAAAAGTACTTGTCTATGTGTGATTAGTTGTAACAAAGAGAAAAGAGATAAAATATTTCAAAATTCACCAATCAGAATATGACAATTCCTTTTTGTGGATTTATTTTGTGAACTCTTTGTGGTTCAACTAGGTAAAATCAGGTTGATAATAACTTTAGGATAACTAAGCTAAGGCTGAGCAATCCCGATCGACACCCGCCTCCCGTCCCGATTCCGACTGTCTCGACCGGCCCGATTCCGATTCTGACCAGTCTTGGTTCGGGACTCGGTTTGGTTTTCCGGGGAAGTCGGTTTCGGGACTTGTCGGTATCGGGTCGGTTCGGGATGGAAACCGAAAAATAACACATAAAACCGACAAATCCGACCGATCCCGACATGTCGAGACTGTCCCGATACCGAACCGACTGGATTCGGGTCGGGAGTCGGTTTGGTTTTCCGGTGAAGTCGGTTTTGGGACTTGTCGGTATCGGGTCGGGTCGGGTCGGGACGAGACCGGCCCGATGCTCACCCCTAAACTAAACATAAATTACTTATTCGAAATACCATCATAAATGTTTTAAAAAATAGTTTTCTAATTGACGCAGATGAGCTACCAGTTTATGGTTCAACTGGGTTTTTTTGCTCAAAACCGGCTTAGTTCACCCCCGCCAGATCAACCTGAGTTTTAAAACATTTCATACTTGAGTTTCTATGGAAATTGTTTACAGTAAAACCTCTATAAATTAATATTCGATAAAATTAATAACGTGTCCAGTCCCAACTTGGGACCAGTATAAATTTGGACAACAATCGATAAAATAATAAGATACTACGTAATAATTTTTTTTGAAACATCAGTGTTTATATATTTGTCACAACAAAATTATAAATTAATAATTACTTAAAAAAAATTATAATTTCTTCAATATCTTGAACCTCGTAACATTCATTATTATACATTCATTAATTTCTTCAATTGCTTCAATTAATAAAATGTTAATTTGAACTTGTTTTTTTAATTTATTTTTCATCTCTAACTAATATACATAGTAACTAGTATATTAGACTTGGAAATTTAAAGGTTGTGTGTAAACCCTTTTAAATTAATAAATTACTAGTATTAATTAACATCATTAATTTATAGATTTTTTAATGTAATATTTCTACTTTTGCTTTTTGTTTTTAAAGTAGACAATTTTATTTGTTTTTAACTCAGTTAGCAACCATGACCTAGAAAGTGGTCAAATTACATTCATTGTTAGAATAATCAATAATGTTAATTCCAGGTAATGCTAGAAACCAATTGTTTAAAGCCACAAATCAGGGTTTATTGTTGCAACCAAAACACGTTTGTTACATGTTCATGGCATTATTAGTTTATTACAACTGGAACATATTAGATATGATACAATACAAAACTATATAGAAGTTAACACGAACGTGGTATAGTTAGGTACATAATGTAGAAAAAGAAATTCTTGTTGGATGTACTAGTTATAATACCCACGCACGCGCGGGTTTTTTTTTTTTTTTTTAATTTTTAGTGATATATTTTTATTTCTTAAAAAACAAATAATTTAATCTTTTTTATTTATTTATGATTTTTAATTATATTTGTTTATTATTAAAAATAATCATTTAAAAAATTTAATACTGTTGTTAGTTGCATCTTATCTATATTCTTTTTTATATATCTTCTACTTGTGTAGTATTGCATTTTATCTATATTTTTTTGTATTTATCTTCTACTTGTTTAGTATATCAACAAAACAAATTTTTAAAATTTTAAATTAAAAAATAATAATTAAAATATTACTTAATAAGGAAATATTCTTTTTTCTGAAATACGAAAGTACTCACTAGAGATTTTGTTTTATTATATAAAAGATATATAAATGACCATGTATGATGGTTTTATAGATCAAAACCAATGTTATTTAATTTTTGCTTTTTATTTAGATTATCATGGTTCGTGCCTTATAGATACGGTTATATAAGTTGATACGAAAAATATAAAGTACCAAGTATATAACTTTGATAAACTTAACATAATTTTTTAATTTTATTTATTTATTTTTATTTTATTTTATTTTATTTAACGGCTAAATTACATATAAGCTAGAACAAACTAGCAAAAGAAAAACAAACAAAACTACGTACGCGGATTTTGTATCCACGCGTTCCAAAAACTTGACATAAAATGTTAACAAAAATAAAACCAATAATACGCAAATGATTTATAACAATGTTTATATGTTGACAAAGTTTGTCGTGCTCCCATTTAATTTTCTATGTAATACGTGTTCTGTCTCCTCCAATAATTCCCATATTTATTAATTTGACTATAAAAACAAGATTCGTGATATCTTCTAAAAGTAAAATGGTTTACACCAATTAAAAACCAACATATAATATTGTTACAATTATTGAGACATCTTACAAGAAAAATATGCATTTCAGTCCAAATACAGGGAATGTTATGTGGCTACTTTGGAAAAAAATAATTTGTGAATTGTATCTATATGAGCCTTAGGATAAGTTATAATATAAATATAATTAGGTGTTTGGGATTGCTTATATATTTTTCTTGTGCTTCTGTTAAAAAATAAATACATAAGAAAATACTTTTAGAACTAATGTTTGAATTTGCTTATTTTACAAAAACAACCAATATATTCTTAAAAGAAGTTATTTCAATATAAATGTTCAATCATTTTCATTTAAAAAGGCTTTAGGTAAACTATAAGAGTAAAAATTTATTTTAATTCAATATCAAATAATAATCATAAAATAAGCAACTCTTAACCTATTTTTGAAAAACTTGTTTTTCTGTTATTAATTTTAGGATCTTACGATACTAAACAATAAAAACGATCCTGATCTTATGTAGAATTTTTGAAATCTTAAAATCTTATATGATCATGATCTTAACTATAGAATCTAAAGATTTAATCTGATCCGATCTTACTTTTTTTTAACCACAAACTAAAACCCAACAATGTAATGGATTATGTTTTATAAAATCTAAAAAACGACATGTTAATCTTTCTAAACGCTCTATAATTATAATTTATGACATTAGTTTCATGAAATATTCACTAATTTTGTGTGTATGATATATAATAATTTGTAGATTTGTATAATATTACAAAAACTATTAAAAAAATGACATTATCATTAGATCTTAAAATTCTCGATCTAATTTTACAATCTCGATCTTGCAAAAACAAAAACGATCTTAAAAACCTTGATACGGCAGTATACTCGTAAATAGGGCTGTCATTCGGGTTGACCCAGTCGGGTCAACTCGGGTCAAGCCTCAAAAAAACATACCCGAACCCGACCCTGTTTAGAACTTGGGTCAATTCGAGTTCGGGTCAACTCGGGTCGGGTCAATCAGGTCGGGTCAACTCGGGTTTGGGGTCAACCCGAATATTTTTACATTGTAGAGTGTTAGTTTAGTCGGGACAACTCGGGTTCGGGCCGGGTCAAGGCTAAAAAAACATATCCGAACCCGACCTTGTTTAGAACTCGGGTTAATTCAGGTTGACCCGAATATGATTTTTGACCCGAGTTGACCCGAACCCGGTCGGGTTCGAGTCGAGTCGAGTTCGGGTCGGGTTTTATGACACCCCTACTCGTAAAGTCGTTTCTTATAAATCATATTTATAAATCCTTAATAAATATAGTTTTATCCTATGATACGTAAAGTCGTTTTCTTCTAACGAATGCTAGTGGTAACACGTAACCCTTTTCTAGTTTCTTCCGTTTTAACTTTTGTCTTCATTCCCTATTTTTATATTTATAATTTATAAAAGTAGATTATTATAAAGTTGTATATTTAATAATATCAGATGTACAAGGCACATCACAAAACATATACGATCATTGAAATCGAAAGTTTTAGAATGTATGTTGAAAAATTGGAAATAAATGCTCTATTTCTTTTTTTCCTTTAACCAAAGTTTCTGAAAACTTAATCCACTAGTTTTGGGTGAGATTCAAATTATGTAAATTCTTTCCTTTTTAAGAATAAGTTGACATATTCACTTTAAAATTATTTACACCCACACGTTTTAATAACGAGGTGGGCGACGGCCGCCGCGTTGCGGCGGAGCATTGTTTCATGTCGTTGATCATTGCACGGAATTTTTGATCCCTTTTATTACAAATATTAAACAGTTCTTTGAAAATAACAAAACCCGAAAAGTATATCTAACCACAAAGTCTTATTAGTACTACCACCTTTTTCACTTTTACAATCTGGGGTTAAAACTCTCATTAGCTGACCCTTATTACACAATCTGCAAATATTGCCTTTCGCTTAAACACCTCTTAAATCATATGTTCGACCAGCTTTGAGCCTTTGACATACAACTGTGGCATGCTTCTCATTTTGCCTATTGAACATTTCCTTGTTTTCAATCTTACAAAAATGTTTACTACCATCTATCATAAAATAAATGCACCACGTATTATAATCCAATGAAATTGTGTATATGCTACTAATGCTAACCACCTTTGTTTCCGTAATCAAAACTAAGCTATAACATCTTTGATTAACACAAAATTTTCATCTAATGCTAATTGACATGATGACCTTTATGCACACATCAGAAATTAATATGACAAATATAGGTGCTAATTACCGACGTTGAAGGAAATAGGTCGTAGTAGGGCACCTATGCTCCTGCTGATTTCTCGCTTTTGACACGCGTTGGAATCAACTGGTCATGTAAATTAGCGCATATCTATAAACCGAGCTGATCCTTCTTGCAGCATCTACTCCTTCTTACAGCTACAGTTTCCATAGAATAAATGAAAACGTTGATTATCAGTAGAAATATCAAACAAAGGAAACCAATATAACAATCATTTGAATAATCGCTTACCAGATCTCAGAGGGGAGGTTTGGCTTGGTGCTACACCATATAGCGTTTGGATGTTACATCCATCATGATCCGGTACCCATGGCTACAAACACTATTTTGGTTGGATTGGCCTGCCAAGATATGGGTCAAAGACACTCTTCATGATCCGATACCTATGGTCTAGGAAATTTAAATGCACAAAGGGGATCCAAACCCGTCGTGGCTGCAACCATAGTCTAGGAAATTTAAATTAACTGTAAAAACAAAAATAATAATAAGGGTTAGTAGATTGTCAAATACATCATTTTTCGCAAATTATTGTACGAAAACCAAATCTTACTTCATTTGATTTCTGCTGAGTCATCTTTCTATTTTTTTTTTTTTTTTTTTTTTTTTTTTTTTGAACAGCCATTGTAACTCTCGATCACGCATTTATGGTTCTACCTACATAACATTATTATATAAAGGCAATGTTATGACGTATAAGTATCCTTATGATCATGGGCATTGGTGATTATTTATTTGTAATAACAGATATGTTGGCATACTTTACATAATATGTCATTTATATCAAAAAAAAAAGTAGCTAAAAGAGTTGCATTAAATTTAATTGAGCAAGTTACCTTCGTTTCGACCCATTAGCTTACCGGATCTGCAATATTGCCACGACTACTTATATCTTTCGCCTTCAAAATTAAGAAATGCAGCATTACATCACATTCTACATCATAGGGCACCCTGGTATAATAATCAACCCTGTAACAATTCAAGCAACAATTATTTACACACAAACAAAGATTAAAAGACCCAAAATTTTTGAAACTAAAAATATATAAAAAAAAAAAAAAAAAAATCAAACCCACAAACCAAATGCCCCAAGCCACACACTCTATACAGTCTATACTATACTGATGTATTAACTTCTTCTTAATGAGTTCAAAAATGTTTACCAAATGTTATACAATTAAATATTCATAATACATTTGTTCAAGAGTTAGTAGTAGTGCAGCATGACTGACATGTGGCTTTTATTTTGGCCGACTATTGAGGGCAGGCGGAATGGCACCAACAATTTGATGTTACTTAGGTTGCAACGAAGTAGCAGTCACATTTTGAGACCCATGAGTATCCCTTGTTTACTTGCTGAAACAATCCAAACAATATTTACAATAACTAAACAAATCACATCTTGTGTGATCAATGTGTACAACTGAATTTTTAATAAGCAAACAAATTACCTCTTGTGTGATCAATGTGGGCAGCCCTCGAACTCGAAAGTCGAAAGCCATAACCTCTTCATCATTCCCTTCCTTCATTCTTCTCTCCGTAATATTACTAAATTTTGACTTTCGTCTTTTGCCCTTCCTCCTTCACTCTCTACTGCCACGTCTCCCTTTCGTTCTCTACTGCGACGACTCCCATTTTGACATTACATTGGCTTATTTATCACTCCCTTTAGATATGGCTGAAAAAAGAAATCAAACATTAAACAAACTCAACTATATAAAGAAATCAATTTTTTAACAAAGAAAAATACATTTTTACATTACATTATAAGTTCTGTTAACCATTTTTTATAGGCAGAAAATATTTTTTTTTAAAGAAGAGATCTTTTTATTCATTTTGGTGGCGTGTATAATCTGCTTTTGGTTGTTTCTACGAGAGGCCTTGACCCCGTGTTGTAACCTTTTCATTACCCGGGGGTATCTTGTTAGCTTGCTGATTGGCCACTCGATGGCTATGGATGTTTAAAAGTTACAAATCGAAACAAAATAATTTGCAAGGAATCAGTTAGATTTCTGGTTTTATACTACCTCCGTCCCATATTAAATGTCCACTTTTGACTTTTCGAATCTTTTTTCTTTAACTTTGACCTTAAATATTTTTGTTTGTATTATATGATACTTGATAAAAATTATGTCAATGAAAAGTACATTTAAAACTCAATTCATTCATATATTTTACATCATGTATTATATATCATAAATTAAAATATTTAAGGTCAAAGTTGATAAAACAAGACTTTGAAAATTCAAAGTGGACATTTAATATGGGACGGGGGTAGTATATTATAAGCATTATTTTTTGCTTATAGCATCTAAGTCCCAATACGCTCACAAAGTCCAAACTTGCTAGTCCAAAATCACTCGTTCACGCAAACTAACATGTTCACACAAATCACTGAATTTCGCCACCAAAAGCAGAAGCGGAAATCTTATACCTGAGAATGAAATCGGAACCCATAAAACTGCCTCCCGGCACACTCCAGAGGTGCAATCACACACTGGTCAGTTGTGACCGCAACTTCAAACCCCTTCGGCATCTTAGCAGCCTCATCACCATGACTCATTCCAAAAACCTGCAAAATATAAGTTTAACAATTACGAAAATAAATTTTTATTCAAATTTCTAAAAGCATTACTTGAAACATATTCACATCAAAAGAACTTTCAAATATATTACCTTGATGAAAGAACGTACGACGTGTGGAACAAAAGAAGTGTAAGTCGTCTCTCTTTCTACTGCAAGTCGTTGAACCTTCTCAAGCAGAAATCAAATCACCAAAGGAAGATAACAAAGATTAGTGTTACGATTTGAAACTGCCATTAAAACTCTAAAGTACCATTGGGAGCCACCATGACCTTCTGATCTCCTTTTGTACCCAACCCATGTGTGCCAAAAGTAGTTGCTAAGCCTTCCGTAACCTTCCCATCCATGGCTGCAGAGAAACATATGTAATTTCTTACCAATTACTATCCATAAAGAATTAAAAGCAATTTGATTATTAAGATATATAAAGCAATGAATACCACTCCCTCTGTCTCATATTTATTGTCCATATTTCCTTTTATGGTTGTCTCAAAATAATTGTCTTATTTCTTTTTTAAGTAAAAACTAGAGAGTTTAGTGGGAGAATATTCTATTTAAGTGGTTGAAAATTAATCTGGCCACACTTTTATTAAACTATGTGATTTTTGTCTCCTGATAATAATTTTGAGACGGGGGGAGTAATAACCTAAAGCTTAAACTTGGGGACTGCTATTTTATCACATCGGCCAACTTTACCTATTCGCTTATTATCATCATCATCATTAACTAATTGTATTAAACAGTAACTTCATAAATAAGCAATTTTATTACAACATAAAATTTGAAAATAATTATAGAGAGATAACCTTAATTATAACAGTATGTTATAACTAATTTCAAACTTTGACATCCATAAACTCTAAATTCTCTAATTAACACCTAATATTCGATAATTTCAATGTAAAAAAAAAAAAAAAAAAAAAAAAAAAAAAAAAAAAAAAAAAAAAAAAAGGATGAAATAATACTTGGATTCATAAAACATGACGGAATAACCAGATTCAGGAACAGAGCTTCCATTTTTACTCTAACATAAACACCAAAAACAAAAACAAAATATACCAACATCCAAGCAGTCATGTCTTGTTCTTCTCCATGATAACCTTAACAACCCTTCCAATGATTTGAAATAAGGTAAACCCAACTCTGTTTTTATGATAATAATAAGAGAGATAGAGAGAGAGATAGGGAGTGTGACAGGCGGTGAGATTAGTGTTTGTGTGAGTCGAGATTCCACGAATATCAAACCGAGGAAAAAAAAACGGGCTTAGATCATGGGCTTGGGCAGACACAATGGGCTGGGGTAAAAAAACGCAAAACCAAAACGACAGATGTGTCGTCGTTTTTGCCCGTACATTATTTATATAGTAATGATAATTACGTACAACATTTACATCATAAAGCATTTTTATGCTAGACTATGGTACATAAAAAATATATTTCCAATGAGTGGTAAGAATCGAGTTTTATTCTATACTATGCAGTGGCGGAGCTTGAAAAAAAAATTTGGGACGGCTGAAACTTTTTTTTTTTTTTCAGAAGAATATTAGATGGGAGGGCTAAGATGAGGAAAAAAAATTAACAAATGAAATCGCGAAAAAATAGGTCTATGGAGGCCGGGGCCCTTCCCGTCCTTTAATAGCTCCGCCCTCGAGACTATGGTACTTATGTTATACTTTTAAATATAGTTACATCATTTTTATTTTATTTTTTTTTCCTGACTTGCAAACCAACAAAAACAATGAAAGCACTTTTTTTTCTTCGAACACTACATATATAAAATTTGCACAAATCTGAACGTATACTTTTAATATATATATATATATATATATATATATATATATATATATATATATATATATATATATATATATATATATATATATATATATATATATATAATTAGTTTCGAACATGATGTAAGTCGTATTTTTAGCGTACATGGTTCAGCTCAAACTCTCAAGCCATCTGAATTTAACCAGTTTTTTCTAGCTTGATTGGCAGAAATAGTTCGTCTAATTTGAGAATTGGTGCGACAGAAGCTACTAGTTTTACCAAGATTTTTATTCACAGAACCTGACATCAAAAAACACAAGCTAGACGTATCATTTGTAGATAAGTCTTTTACTTTAAAAAGACTCCTAAATTTCTTGGCGGATGACAACACCGAGAATTAATAACATTTCATTTCTGGATGTTGACTACATATACATATTAGCATATTTGCATATATGCAATCAAAAAGTAAAGGTTATGGAGCCCTTTTTATGTGTTTGAAAGGGATTCAAGAGATGAAGAACAACACTATATCTGTTAGGTTGAAATATAACTTTTAAATAGTTTTAATAGATGAAAAGAGCAAAAACAATCATAGGAGGGAAGCCATGTATGGAGCTAATGGATTGGATTGACGAAATAGTGAGACAATAAAATGCTTGATATTACTAAAGGGTTTAATGGTATCACATGTGTGATAATGCTCTCAAATAAATGATTGTGGGTTCAAGACCTGCTTATAACATGTGAGATTGATTTATTGTAAGATAGTTGGTTGTCTTTTTTAAAAAATAAATAAATAAATGCTTGATATTATGACGAATAGTTGGTTGGGCTTTTAAGATATGTGTAAAAAGGAAAGAAGGGCCAGGGAAAGTATAGTATACGGTAAATATTTCTAAATCTACAATTTGTAAAGAATTGTGAGTTTCTCGTAGCAATTAGGATTTAGGTTCTAAAATATGTAATTTGTATGAGTTTCAAGACCGACGCGTACGCAACATAGTTTTATTGGTTTAGCTATGGTGGCAAGTGTTAGTTGTTCATGTGACGTTGATGGAGGCTGAAAGAGACAACAGAGATGAAGATAACAAAAACTTCTCGATGACACGTCAATAAATCGTGTCAATAAATTAAACCGAGTCAAAGTGAAAATGATCAAGGGTATAGCAATGAAAACGATTGTAAAGATGACACAATGAGCCATTATATTTCTTCGATTAGGTCATGTGTTGAGACCTGGTTAATAAAGGATGAGACATGGCTCAGTCAAGATCTATTGTGAGAGGGAGGTGATTTGCACACTCCACAAGTTGATCGGCACACTCCAATTTAGTGTGTATCGCCATTTATGCCCTTATAGGAGTGAAGAGGAGTACATGTGATATAAGGGTATAAATGGCAATACACACTAAATTGGAGTGCGCCAATCAATTTGTGAAGTGTGCAAACCACCTCCCATTGTGAGATGACCTAAGCAAAACGGTAAGCTAGAAAGAAAGATAACCAACACTAATTATCAGTGTATACAAACCTAGATATATTTTAGGACAAGTGTTATACCAAAATATTTGGAGCACAATGAAAACATGTAAACTTGGTTCTCATCGCAACATGTTCGATAAGGTTAGCTCGACCAGCAATCTCTATATTCCATTATCTAAGTTTCATAACTAATAACTACTAGCTAAATCTATAATATCATAAAATAGACAACTAAGACGATGAAAATCCAGTTTTTAATAAATAAATAAATTTAAAAAAAATATATATATAGTTAAAAAAAAGAGTTTTCTATAAATCTCTGATTCTAAAGAAAAATCGACACCTGAAAGATTCAAAGCAACCTAATATTAAAAAGCATGATTTCTAACTATGCTTCTTAACTAACAACTAATATGTCATTAGTTGTTGCCAAATCAACTTTTTATAATAATGTTTGTTTAACAACCATATAAGACATTAATACCCAATTCAACCCACCCTACCAAATGTGGCCATCCACATTGTTTTAAGAAATGATAGCGCAGGCTTCGTTATGCCAATCCAACAAGAAACTACACCAACTGAGAGGTTGCTTTCCTTGATGCTCGGGAATAACTAATTCCACCCGATTACCAAAACAAGTGCCTAACCAAAAAGCAAAAGTCAATATCTAAAGGTCGCTTTTTATACCCGAACTCTTAAGGGGTAACAATGACCTAAGCCAGCGCTATTAACAGAACCCAGAAATACAAGTTTTTTTAGTCATTTCTCTTTGTTTTGACCCGTTCACCGCCCACCTATTTTAACCCGCCTAGTTATAAACTGAAGTGATGTCATAGTTACAGACTAAGACTTCAAAATGTCACCTTCCATGCATTTCAAACAATCCAATTCAACATTAACATCAACCAAGTAATAGTATCAAAATTAAACACTACAACTCCTACAAGTCTTCTATACCAAACAAAACAAACATTAACCAACCATTTAACGATAACTTGAAATTCTGTTGTATCCAACGATCTTTTCAATAACGTCAAACTGGGATAAGATTCTTGATGCGGCATTCAGAAAGATGCAATCTAAAGGTCTTGCACACTCAAACCTGCATGACAAAGTGATCGAGAAAAAATCAGTGTCAGATAAAGTTGAAATGAAATTGTAAAAATATACAATAAATTATGTTTCTAAATTGTAGGCAAAAACATAAAGATATCAGAGATTAAAGATAGTCAACATGCATAAAATGTAGAGCAAGTATCAGACAAAACTTTGTCAATTGGGCATCATTAATTTCGCACTTGAAATGCAAGTCTACCAGATAAAACTTTGTTTTCGTTGGTTGACATTAGATTTTCAAATTTGAAGATGATATCAATTATGCATTGAATGAAGTGCAGAAACTTAAATTTAGTTGTTCTAGTTAAGATCACATGTGACCCTAAAGCAAATTTTAGCCACTCATTGCTAGACCAACAAACAAATAAATAGTGTGTACACAAACACAGCACTCTCACTGAAATGTAACTGACTAACTATACAAAATTTCTAATAAATTCAATGAGACAAAGTTAACCGATCCCTAAAGAGCTGTTGTTTAAAAGGTGGAAAGTTAATTTGTTATTACTACATGAAAACACAAGCTATAAAAGAATAGTATTTGATAAACCTACATATGCAACAAGAAAATGTAATAACACATATCGTAGACAATGTGCAAGTCTGTATTTTAATTACTCATGTCCATTTAAATATGTTAAGTGGCAGACTTCCCACTCAATTTACAGTTTAAGCTATAGTAAGATAAACTGTCTCCGTTTAATAACTTACTTTAGTGAACGTTCTAAGCATAAGATAAAATAATAAACAATAGTCTACAGACCTGGAGGAAGGGATTGCTTCAACTTATCAGCCTTCTCCTTGTCATGGACACACAAAGTGTAGAGATACTTTGAGCAGCGAACCTTGAACTTCACGACATCCTTGCTTCTTTTGATCTTCACAGAGCGAGCATCCTTCCTTCTTGCAGTAAGAAGGAAATCCTTGATCTCATGAATTTGCTTCGGCTGGATAACAAAAATAGCAAAAACTAAAAGTTAGCCATCTAATATTCACACGACCTACAAAAACAAGCATAAACTGCCCAAAAACAATCAGTTACGCCGCTACGGTACAAAACATTTCATTTTCGTGTTTGGTAAGCTTATTTGTGAAATAATGTGCTTATTTGATTTCGGCTTATATTTCAAAAACCGGCTTATTTTCAGACTTATCGGTCTATACAAGTCTTAAAATAAGCCGAAGCGTATGAAATATAAGGCGAAATCAAATAAGCTCATAATTTCACAAATAAGCTTAACCAAACACCCTCTATCTAACTCATAACAAACTAGCTACCAGTGAAAATTTTATTAAAGAAGCATATCTAAAACTTAAGCATAAATATAAATATATAATCTACAAACCAAACCACAAAAATCTAAAATAATTCAATCATAACAACCAATCAGCAATAACTTTATCAGCATAAATATGCATTTTAGTATAAGATAATATAGTCTAGCAGAACTATAGCTGTAAAGTGTGAAAAATAATGATAAAATTTGAGAGAGAGTACCATTTTTGGAGGTTGATGAGAAAATACGGCAGCCGAAGTGAAGACGTAAACCCTAGTTTCTGTGATGGATATAAAGGTCTACTGGTGTTCGTGAAACACATGGGCTGGGCTGGGCTTTTTAGTTACCCAGATTTATGGGCTTTTGCTAACTTGTTTTCGAATTAAAACTTTATGGCAAGAGACCAAATGGTCATTTCTAACGAGCTATTTGTTTTGAGGAAACCCTTGAACTGGTAATTATTAGCTTATCGAATTAAAACTTTTGATTTATAAGACTTTCATAAAAAGCTTATATTAAATATCAAACTTTTTTTAGGACTCATCCCTACCATTCATTTAAAAATAAATCAATTGTAGAGATTAAAAGCATTTTAATATTTCACACATTTTTTATAATTTAAATATATCTTAAACCGTTAATCGTTAAGCAAAAATAATTACACCATCGCGACGAGCATTTAATTATCTTTCTATAGACGGGCACTTTGATATACTTTCGACAAAAAAAAAATCATTTTTTTCACTTTTTTTTTAGCCGAAAAAATCATATATGATATTACATATCATATATGTTATATCATATATGATATTACATATCATATATGATATGTAATATCATATATGATTTTTTCGGGCACGAAAAAAAACGTGAAAAAAATTTTTAAAAAAATTGTCAAAAATATATCAAAGTGCCTATCTATAGAAAGATAATTAAATGTTCGTTGTAACGGTTTATTTTTTTTCGCTTAACGGTTAACGGTTTGAAAGATATTAATATTTGAAAAAAAAAAAAAAAAAAAAGATAGAAAGTGGGTTTTTTAAATTGTTAGGATTAATCTCATCTATTAGATTAAATAAAAATAGAGGGTGGAGATTAGTCCCTTGATATGTAAAAAAAGTTTGGTCCTCAAATGATCTTAAATCAAAAGCTAATAGTTCATTAACCCATTTTCGAATTAAAACTTTTGATTTATATGGTCAGCATATCGTTTATTTGGTTTTTGACTTATGTATAATAAGCTCATTTTTTGTAGGGGTGGCAATCGAGTCGTGTTCGGGTTGACTTATTCGAGTTCGCAGGTTGGCGTGTTATTATAACCTCTACCCAAACACGGCCCATTTATTAATCGTGTCAAGAAACTCAATCTTAACCCAAACCTGATAACACGTGTAACTCATTTTTTACTCGTTTAACATATTTAAGTAAATAGGTCAAGCGGTGAATATGATTAGTGGTTTGTCGATTTAACTATTATAAATGCAAAAATGATATAAGAATCTAAACAATGATAAAATAACATACAAATAACTATGCGACAATTTTAATGATATCTCAATATAATCGTAATTCACTCATATATTATACATAACAAAGTACATTAATCCAAATCCAACATAAAATCCAAGTTACATACTTTAATTTTAGTGGCTTATATACTTAAACGGGTTCACGAGTTGACCTGTTTTTTTACCTAAACATGTTTATCATCAACCCAAACCTATTAAACTTTGTGTCAGATTCGTATCGTTTATCGTGTCGTATCAAAAATTGTCACCCCTAATTTTTTTTTTTTTGGCTTATTTTGACATTTTTTAACTTATATAAATTCATTTCATTATGAAATAATTAACTAATATAAGCCGGAAAGTTTAAAAATAAGCCACAAAAAGTAAGCTAGTGTACATAAGTTCAAAACCAAATAAGTTATAAGCCGGCTATATAAATCAAAACAAACACCTACTAAAAGGTTTTACGTTTGGAAAATTTGGAGAGGGTCCATCTTGCCTAATATAAAGTCGCCACCTAATTAAATGCGGCATCCACGCGCTCCACAACATACTCGTAAGTTTTTTCAAGGATAAAATCTTAACTACTTATAATGGAAAAATTGTCAAAGTTTGAATTGTTGAAATGTTGAAAAGTCAAGGAATGTTGAATAGTTGAAAATGAATGTTGAAATTTATCTATACTAATACTAATAAACCAATAAACCAGAATAATTTACAAGCCCTCTAAGCATCCAATGCAATTAATATTCTGATGTGTCTTCGTTGTGATTGGTGGAAGATTTAATGCGTACAACACAGCTTTGCAATGCTACAATTCCTCTTTGTTAAACCATTCTTCAATACGCTTCAAAACTGTTTTCCCACATTCAATGCTACTATTTTTGTAAAGTAATTAAATCATTCAAATCCTTTGTAACCGAATCACAAATGCTCAAAACATTCTGCGGTTAAAAAATCAAAACAAAATCCTTCTCCAATCTGATTTTTTGGGTTCATCAAATTAATTAAAAAAGGTAACGAATTTGATTTTTTTGATCTATTTTTGTGTCGTATGTTAGTTGATTCATCATCTTCATAGTCTTCTTATTTAGGGTTTTGATTTAAATTACATAATACAATATTTGTGATTGAATTGCAATATGCTTTTTATTTGCTTGTAGCATTTGTGATATGTATCAGGTTTCTATTAGTTTTTTCAATTTAATTTTGTGCCAATTAATTTTGATATGTGTGATTAGATTGTTCTAATATTTTTTTCCAATTTGATATGTAGGTGTACGATGCCCTATCTCAAAGTCTCCATTCAGATTCAATGGTACACTTTTTCTTAAAAAAATATTCCTTCATATTAGCATAATAATTTTCTTTTTTGATTATGCAGGTTTAATTCAATCGCCTGATACATATACATTTGTATGTTTTAATTTATCTTCCTTTTTTTAGTTTGATGTGTAAAATTGGTACTTGAATTTTCCATTGATTATGAATATGATTGGTGTCATGTTTTCTGTGATACATGTTTGTGCTGAAATTTGAAGATTGAAAATCAAAGGTTTGTGAGTGATTTAAAGAGGGCATATTGAGATAGCAAATTTTGTGATGGATTGCGGTCGTCCGTCTATGATGGAGCATTCCCAGGAATGGTGAATTTTTAGGTAAATCAATGGTATTTAGTTTTGATATTTGGATTATGTAGAATACCTAAAGCTTCAAAGTACAGGTTGTTAATATATATTTACTTTTAACGGTTCCATTGGGTTAAGCTAAAGGATTTAACAAAAAAGGAATCAGTTGTTCAAACACAGTCAATATCTTATATCTTTTGCTCATTTGTTTTTCTGGATGACAGGATGAGATGGAAAAGCAGATAGAAACAGCCAGTTAGTAATCGGTGATGTAAATTATGCTTATTTTGGGCTTTAATTATGTAATATTGTTGCATTTGTCCAGCGTAGAGATCAATCCATGCATTCTTTCAATGGATATTTTTATCAATTGCTATTTAGTTGAGAAAACGAAAGATAATGGCTTAAGAAAACCTGCAAATAAATGTTAACTATTGGGTTTTGATATGAGATTTATAGGTCTTTCATGTGACTTTTATAGATGCACCAAATGTTTGGTAAACTTGGTATTTTCCCAACAACTGTTCCTTTAAATACTCTTGAACAAAGACAAAATAATGGTAACTCTTTTGACTCATTGTAAGTTCATAAATAACAATTTACAACTGTTATATTTGAGATGATTTGTGTTTGTACTCTCATTGGTTTCGTTGTTTGTTTGGTTTGCAGTCCCCGGATGCAAACAGAAGCAATGGCAACATGTGACTATTGTAGGTTTTATGTTACCACTCAAACCTAGAAGCTAAGGTTTTTGTGATGCAGGATGACTAATCCACAAAAGAGGTAGAAGAAATTAGGTGCGCCATCTCGAGTTTGATTAAATAACCTATTGTCTTCTCAACCATTTTCACGCGTGATAGAACCATAGTTTTGTGAATTGTGGTTAATCTTGAAATTTATATTCTATTATTGCAGAAAGCTTGATGAACTAAAGAGTCATGTGAACAAATACATGAGCTATAGCCAAACAGCATTATGTTCTGTAAGTTATTTGGTGCGTTTTTAAAGTTATTTGGTGTGTTTTTAATTGCGTAGCAACTTTAAATCTGATCAATTAAAGTTATTTGGTGCGTTTTTAATTGCGTAGCATGTAGGCATTTGAAGTAGTGCTATAAAACAGTGTTCCAGAGCCATGAACCTGGGATTTTGTTAAATTCATAATTTTCCATTTCTTTCATGTTGTTTATTGCATAGATGTGAGTATTTTAAGAGTTTGGAGATCGAGCAGAAAATAAACAAACTTAGATGGTGCCAAAAAGCTAATGTCGCCATCTTTCTTATTTCGACTAAGGAAAAAAAACATCAAGTACCGGAAGGTAACCACTCTTCTTTTGTATTAGTATAAGTCTTTGTAACAAGTTCATACGCAAGCATTTTCTTGAGAACACATTAGGATTGTTACAAGTTTCAGCCCATTACAGTTGAGTTTATTCACATATATGCCACTTATTATGGCTAAAATTTCGTAATTCACCTGGATTGGACTAAATTAAACTGTTCTGCTTTAAAGCAAATTGCATCATCAAGTGGGGTAAATGAAAATTTTATTATGCTTACACTTAATATAAGGTTTCATCTTAATTCTTAATCCTTGATGGTTCATTTGAAGATATGATATTTAGTTGTGAATCGTGTGATATTGATCACTTGGCCTTTAACAACTTAGATCATAATGGTATTTATAGAATGATCATAACTCTTCTGGAGAACATGGTTCTTTTTTATTAGAATACCTACATTGTTCATTGTGCATTATTGGTATTTCATTTGTAGTTTGAAGTGTACATTCGGAATTTTGTTTTTACTTGAGAGATGGTTACATCAAGTGTATTATCTTAACCCATGTATGTGTTTATAAGAAGTGATTCATTCTCATTGTAAGTCATTGTGGTTATATATCGTAGGAGCTTTGTGTGTTTCTGATACAAAATGGACAACATAGTTAAGGATAAGCCAAAGGTCGGCATTGCACTGGAAACCGGGAATTCGTTAAATAATACATTGAATATAGAAAGGAACATCGAGCTTCGTAAATATTTGGAAAATCCCAGAAATTATGGTTGTGCCATTATAGCAAGTGGTAGCAACAAGTCATTGAATCATGTTTTTAAGAAATAGAAGATGTAGACTAAATCTGAAGTTCAAATAAAAAAGCCTTGGTAATTTATTTCATTGTCTTACTATTACATTATTATAATTATCTCTTTGCATTCTTATAAAAAAATAGGATGTTTAACTGTATTGTATCTTTTTAGATGAATATTTAATAATAATGAGAAGAAGCACCTGCATCTAGGAACCACTCCACATTCCACATCATATTTCAGTGTCAATTAATTTAAATTTAAAATGGTAAGTTATGTAGACATTCTACCTTTTAATTTTAATTTTAATCATTTTATATCAACTCAAAGTATACACAGGATGTGCCAATTACACCTAATATAAAACCACAAGTTACGACACCTTATAATGAAGTAAGACCTGTAACAAATGTTTGGATGAACAAATGTTTATAGGTCTATTAGCTTCTATTATGAACGAAACGGGTCAATGTAGTTTGAGTTGATTTTTTTAGTAAAAAAGAGTTGGATGGACGCGATTCTGGCACCAGTATTTGTGATATTTGGTCAAGATGATTACATTACTTCTAAGAACGGGTTTGAATTATTTTTTGGCTCTTTACTATAATCCTTTATTGATTGTGAGACAAAGGTGGATATATGTAAGTTTATATAAGATTCTTTTTATATGTGTTGTGAATTTGTTTCAGACATACCAATGATACAGGGGTGTCTTTGGGGATTTGACCAGTAGCGGTAATAAAACAAATGGAGCAAAGTCTATTATTACAGTTAAACAAGAGCAAAGTCTATTATTACACTTACTGCATCTGAGATATGAATGGCCAAATCTGTGCCTCTGCGGTATGTCTTTTGTATAGAAGATCCATATACTATAGTAGATCAGTTTGGGAACCATATGTTTGTTGCCAATCTGTGGGTAAAGCAGATAAAAGTTATTAATAATTAATCCCAAACACCCATGGCAGTTTAATATGCGTACTTGATTATTTGTGACAGAAATATGTGTGTTAGATGTAGCAGTTTTGCTCCGTTACCGACCCACTAGATACCACAGTTACAGGTTGTCAATTCATTTGTTGACAGGAGTGAGTAGAATTCATCGGTGCCAATGATCTTCATCATATGGAGACGGCACAAGGTAAGTTTTTTTTACAACACAAAGCTTCTTAGAATAAGAGATTCCATAGTTAGCTAACGTTGCTTCACTAAAATGTACAATTTCCCTTTATGGAAAAGTAATGTAAAGGAAGCTTTGTGCTAATTCTTCAGCTCTTTTGAATGATAAACACCGACTCAAGTTGTTTCTGGTCATCATTTTATATCAACTCAAAGTATACGCAGGATGTGCCAATTACACCTAATATAAAACCACAAGTTACGACACCTTATAACGAAGTAAGACCTGTAACAAATGTTTGGATGAACAAATGTTTATAGGTCTATTAGCTTCTATTATGAACGAAACGGGTCAATGTAGTTTGAGTCGATTTTTGTAGTAAAAAAGAGTTGAATGGACGCGATTCTGGCACCAGTATTTGTCATAAAAGATAAGATGATTACATTGCTTTGCTTAAGAACGGGTTTGAATTATTTTTTGGCTCTTTACTATAATCCTTTATTGATTGTGAGACAAACGTGGATATATATAAGTTTATATCAGATTCTTTTTATATGTGTTGTGAATTTGTTTCAGACATACCAATGATGCAAGGGTGTCTTTGGGGATTTGACCAGTAGCGGTAATAAAACAAATGGAGCAAAGTCTATTATTACAGTTAAACAAGAGCAAAGTCTATTATTACACTTACTGCGTCTGAGATATGAATGGCCAAATTTGTGCCTCTGCGGTATGTCTTTTGTATAGAAGATCCATATCCTATAGTAGATCAGTTCGGGAACCATATGTTAGTTGTCAATTTATGGGTAGAGCAGATAAAAGTTAATAATAATTAATCCCAAACACCCCTGGCAGTCCTTTAATATGCGTACTTGATTATTTGTGACCGAAATATGTATGTTAGATGTAGCAGTTTTGCTCCGTTTACCGACCCACTAGACACCACAGTTACAGGTTGTCAATTCATTTGTTGATAGGAGTGAGTAGAATTCATCGGTGCCAATGATCTTCATCATGAGGAGACGGCATAAGGTAAGTTTTTTACAAAACAAAGCTTCTTAGAATAAGAAATTCCATAGTTAGCTAACATCGCTTCACTAAAATGTACAATTTCCCTTTATGGAAAAGTAATGTAAAGGAAGCTTTGTGCTGATTCTTCAACTCTTTTGAATAAACACCGACTCAAGTTGTTTTGGGTCATCATTTTGTCGCTCTAAAAGTGGAATGCAATCTAAAATTAGCTGTTGCCGTCAAGATCATGTAAGAGTGCTTTCTTCTCATGGTGTAAACGAATGTAATATGTTTATTTAATTTTTTTTTAAATTTAGTAATTGCATGCTTAGGTTTGGCTGCTAAGAAAGTGTAGCTGATATATGTTAGATAATTGATATGGTGTTAGGGTGTATAAATTTCGGAACTTGCCTCAAAACAATAATAGGCGAGCTATGAAAGTGCAAACCTGGTTATGCTCGAGCATGTGCCTTTTTTATTATTTATTTTTATTTTATTTTAGTTTTTTTGACCTCTTATATTAAACAATGCCGATTTGGGACTAAGTATTACGGAGTAACATATTGCACGCTTTCTAATTATGGTTTAAGTTATTAAATAAAATATTAAGTTATTGACCATATAAGTGATTTTTAACTGGTATGTGTTTTATAGCATTTTTTAACTTTATATACCAACTTTCTTTCAGTTTAACTTTTTTTAGGTGTTCATGGAATGAACATGGATTACTGACTGAAGTGCTTGCCGTTGACCGCAATTATTGGAGAAGACGATGCATGGACGTTCATTATATTATTAGTTACGGACATTATTGTTTATAGTATCATTGACTTATTACTTATTCATTTAAAAAATAATAGAACATGTTTACGTTCGTTGTTGTTTGTTACTTTATTCACATACTCAACTTCTTAATGAATAACTTTTCTAAAAACCCCGTGAATCCACGGGTCTATAAGCTAGTACTTTATATAAGGAAAGATTGAATTGTTGAATAGTATTGCATAGGATGTAAATGAATTAAGGAAACAACCATAACTCACATTGCATATGCTGAGTAATGAAGTAAAGACGTAAAGTAATTAAGGAAATGATTATAATTTTCCCATCTTTACTACATAAAATGATTGAATGGGCTGTCAATTTACTTAGACCAATGCTAACGGGCGTTGCATTTGGCAAAGCAACCCCAAAACCAACGCGTTGCCCCCATTAGCTTCGTCTCAACCAACGCGTCGCATGTCAACGAAAACAAAGTTTCGGTTGCTTTGCCAACCGAAACAATTGCACCATCGAACGCCCAGTTTTTTGACCGTTGGGGGATGTTTTCAACTGTTGCACTCTTTTTCAATTAAAAAAAAAAAAAAAAAAAAAAAAAAAAAAAAAAATCACACTGTGTTGTTGCAAGCTACCCATCTGCTTTGCTCTTCTTTTGTTTTCTTTGTGGTTTATATATTTGAAGAAGATGATTGATACTTTATGTTGTGTGTGTTTGATAGTAAACACGTGGTGGCTAATAAAAAGCATCCTTATCTCTCAACTGTAGGTACTTCATTTTTTAATATAGTTGTGGGTATCCATAAAAACAGCACATTTACTCTCTTTATGTATTTAGTTTGTTTTAGTTTAATTTACAAAAAATATGAGGTTGCTTTTGTGGTCACTACTAGCTAGTTATGGTTGGGGTGGAGTTGTGGAGAGAGAAAGCTGAGGTGGCGCTTAGGTGGCGGGGTTACTAGGGTGAAGTTATGGTCACCATTAGCATTAGTCTTATACTCCGTCTCTCTCACTTACTATCAAAACACACACTACACAAATACACACATTAATCTCCTTCACATCTCAACTACAACAAAACACTTTTTTTCTCACACTTCAATCCCGACCACCACAATTCCACCACCACCTAAATCCCCACCATGAATCACACCACCACAATAACCCCCACACCAACGAACCCCACGACCACCAACCCCTACACCACCGAATCCCACCACGGCTCCACCCATGAAACCCCAGCATAACCTTTAACCTCAATCACAGTAACCAGTATCACCACACAACGCCACCACTAACGAATCCCCACCACCACCTTAAGTCTCCACCAAATAACCCCCACCACCGAGATCAACCCTATCAGGAAACGGGTTTTGAACTTTTGAGGGTTTTTTTTGTAGATCTATATATAATAAACAAGTTTTGAAGGTTCTATTTTATAGCTATGTAGATTATATTTGTAGATCTAAATTTTTATAGCACTTTTAGCATTTTTTAATTTCAGCCGCAGCAGTCAACGCCGCTTTTCCCCGGAGTTCGCTGCTGCAGCACCTTCGCCAGAATCTGTTTCTTTCGCCTCTGTCGCTGCCGGGAATCCGATACTGTTGCCGGAAATATTTGGTTAGTTTTTTGCATTTGTTCTGTGAATTTGTTTGTGAATGAAATTTAAACGTTTGTTATAAGTTTCTGAGTAAAATTAAATTATAAATCTTTTTGAATTTATTATTATTATTATTTTGAAAGTTTTAAATCTCATAACTTTTACCATTTGAAAATGTAAAACTGATGTTTTTCTTTGTTTGTTGTAGAATTTCCGATGTCCGCAAGTTATATGACTCGCAAGAACTCGCCGCAGTATCCTTAATTATTGTGTCTACCCACAACAGTAACTACTACTAGTACTATTTTTTCTTTCATATTCTTTTTTATTCCTTGATATATTCTACTGAGTTTTTTTTTTTTTTTTTTTTTTTTTTTTTTTTTTTTTTTTGTCTGGTTATTTCTTAATGGGCAATGTTATATGTACGGGGGACAAGGGTGGCAAGCCCCTTGTCTCCTCCTTGTCCCCTATTTTTTTTTCGAGTATAACCCCGCTTTTTGTCAGTTTCTGTTCCGTATTTCTCACAGTTTTAAGCGTTTGACATATTAAACTTTACATTTTCTGTTCCGCACTTTTAGGTTTATAGCTTTTTGATATATAAACAAAATTATAAAAAAAGTAGGGGGGGGGGTTGTGTGGCTAACTACGCGTTTTTATACCATCACACCTCGTTGGGACATAACGACCCGGGGAACACTGTATTCCGCGGAGATTGAGCCTAAGGAGTTTGACTATATTGACCATATTCATGGTTGACTTTAGTTGACTGCTTTTGCCTGAGTCAGTGTGGCATCATTTAAGTTTGAAAACGGTTTTCTAAACGTTTGTGTGTATTGGCTCTTGGAAGTGTATATAAATAAACAATAAAAATATTAAGGATGAATAAACATTTGGTTCAACGATAACCGAAAGACGAATAACGGGAAGATAACTTCAATGGTTGTTAGACGTTGGCGGGAAATAATGACTTTAACGTTATTTATATACGTATTTAACTTAGTGTATTTATAAAAATATATAATTAAGTGATGGTTTTATTTAAAGTATTTATATTTAATATAAACTAGTAACTATGTACTTTATAAATGTATATTTTTTAACATGTTTATTGTCCGTTTATTAGAGTGGTTAAAAGTATGTGAAGTTTTTATGAAAGTTGGGCATGACTTGCATAAATAATAAGCCGTAGTATTTTATAAAACTCAAGTAAATATTTATAAGCCAAAATATGTTAAATAAATTTAAATATAAGGGTGCGTTTGGTACCCATTCCTGGGAATCAACTATCACTATGAAAGTGAAAGTTGGTGTTTGTTTAGGGTGCCCGGGCCCACCACTATGACTATGAAAGTCCATTATTTTCTATACTCCATATATGGCTAGAGAGTGGGGAATGAAACTTTCATAGTTGAGTACTATCAAACTCATACCCATTATCATTCCTCCCAGCATACCAAACGCACCCTAAGTCTTTAGTAATAGCAAGTTCAAGACTTAAGATTTCGTTTAGTCTAATTGTACAAGTTAGTTATAAATTACGTCGCGGGCTCGTGGTTGAGTGAAAAGAAAAGAGTCGTGTCGTTTGTATCGTGAGGTAATATAAGTCGATATAAGTTGTGAAAAGCCGAAATGGGACGGAAAAATCAAACGCACCCGTAAACGTGGAGGAGTGGGCTGTTGCCCAATGACAATTTCAAACAACAACATTTAGTGGTTAATTGGGCTTGGCCCATCGAAAAGCAAATAAATCCATGTGTGTGTATGGCCTAGACCGAATTTGACGAATAACAAAAGGAACGACGTAGTGAATTTCCATCTCTCTTTTTGCAAGTAGTGTTGCAAAATTTTGGACTTACCAAAACATATTTAGACCATTTTAGTCACAAGTGGTTTGTGTTTTGAATCAAATAAGCCAAAACAAAGCAACCTATCTCTTCCCACGAATTACAAAAGCAGATGTGAAATTTTTGCCACAACTAGGGGTTATAAGACTCACACAATTGAATCAAAAGACGCCACATCGCGTTTGGTTTTTAACAGCTAAAAGGACTCGTCCCAAAGTAAGTATTTCATGATTAAAACACACATCAAGTACCCTCATTTTAGTTTAGTGTAGTAGCTAGTCACGTTTAAGTTAACAAATCCTACCTTACAACACCAAAACTTAAACAAATTTCACCACTGTGGTTCGACCACAATGGATTTTGACTCATGTAATGATCCATACACACAAGGTCTTTGACAAGCTTTTTAGAAGTACCATTTAGGCCAAGATTACTAGTAACCAGATTCTAATGTTTATCCTAGCCCAATCAACTAACCCCAAAATTACTCAACACAACACTTAACACCAACAAACAAAACTAAAATAAGCAACCCGCTTGTTCACAAAATTGAAATGACACAGATTGAAACGAGAAGGCAGAAATCAAGATGGCAAGTCAAAGAACGATACTATAAGGAAACAAAACAGAAGTTGAGCCAAACGCTCCAACCAAACGGACTCAAAATAACCTGAATATCCAAACACTTCCAAGTTCTACAGCCAACTGGGTTTTCAATTCTTTGTTTTAGTTTCTTAATTAACTCATTATTGTTTCGGTTTACCACACAAGATCAATAACAACAACATACAAGCTTATTCACAGGTTAGGCATTTGGATCAACAACGAAAACAATACGCAAGGTTTCATAACATTAAATTAGGAAAACATAACAATTAACACACATACTATAGATTCGAATGAAAGAAGGAAAAGACTTTAGATTAGGGTTCTTACAACAAAAGGAGACGGTTACAATGGATACTAAAACAGAAGCTCCAACCCGGTTCAAGAAGCAATTCCACACACCCCTTGGATTCAGAACTCGATCCCTTCTAGGTTGCCGATCACCACCTTGCTATTCTTTGAGTTGATACTTTGCTTGATAGTTTGTTTGAGTGTGTGGAACCGTGTGAACTGAGATGGGTTATAAAAAAGTAAACAAAGAATGGTTTGATTCCTTCCTCCTTTGATATCAGACGCTCCTTTGCCAAAAAGGGTTACCATCTCCTTTAGCTTAGTCATCTTATTGTTGGGTTTTGTTGACTTCAAGAGGGAAACAAAGGAGATCAGGTCTGCACCTGTTATGACTGATCTTGTTGTTTTGTAGACTTTGTTTGGATTATCAGAGGGTGGGGATGGAGGTGACGAATTTTCTGGGGAGAGGGAAGAGATAACAGCGTGTAAGTGAGGATAAGGGAGGGGTGGGTTGTTTTTATCTTCGCTTATTGTTATTGTTATTGTTATTTTATTTTTGATTAAAAGTGAGGGTATAATGGAAAAGGTAAGGTGAGGATTTATAAAATGTAGTATTTGATTAGTAGGTAAGTGTATCCCATATTTCGTTGAGCTCCGGTTAACTTAATATTTTTCGGGTGGTCGTGAGCGCGAGAATATATAACTTATGAGAGTGTTTTCATAAAAGTAACATAAAATACCGTTTTGACTCCGGATAACCAAGATAGAATTCATGCCGTTATTAGGATTTGTGTTGGTACGCGTGTGGTGTTTGGTGCGAGATAACTTCTCGTAAATGATCAATAATAGTCAGAAAAACGTAATAATTCGTGTACTTCTGATAAAATAGTTAGTGAGGTGAGTTACTGTAAGCTTCAGTGTGCGGGTTTGTTTTTCAGAAATAGTTATTCTAGTTTATGAATGCTTAGCTTAGATAGTCAAAACATAAGAAATCGATATTTATAATTAAAATATGGGTTGAAAATTACCGTTTGTCACATCCTCCCTGCCTTAGAAGGAAAGCCGTCCTCGGCTTTCACTTAGAATTTCCCGATGGAGTTGAGAAAAGGTGTAGGTATTTACGCTTGATCTCGTCCTCACGCTCCCATGTGTATTCGGGACCTCTTCGAGAGTTCCAACGGACCTTTACGATAGGAATGCAGCTTTGCTTAAGCCGTTTGACTTCTCGGTCCATTATTTCGATAGGTTCTTCAATAAAGTTAAGTCTTTCGTCAATAAGAGTTTCGTTTGAGAGGCATTTCTTCAGGTTGCTCACGTGAAATACGTTATGCATAGAACTAAGCTCTTATGGTAAATCGAGTCGGTAGGCTACCGGCCCAATCTTGTCGAGAATCGTGAAAGGTCCAATGTATCGGGGATTTAGTTTCCCACATTTTCCAAAGTGAATCATGCGTTTCCATGGCGAAACCTTCAACATAACTCGGTCTCCTACTTGGAACTCAAGTGGCCTTCGCCGCTTGTCTGCGTAGCTTTTCTGACGGTCTCGAGCCGCTTGCATTCGGCTCTTGATTTGCACAATCTTTTCCGTGGTTTCTTGCACTAGCTCAGGACCAGTAAGCTGACTTTCTCCAACTTCCGCCCAGCATATAGGTGATCGGCACTTTCGACCATAAAGTGCCTCATAAGGGGCGGCCTTGATGCTCGTGTGATAGCTGTTATTGTAAGAGAACTCAGGTAATGGCAGATGCCTATCCCAACCGTTCCCAAAATCTATCGCACACGCTCGCAGCATGTCTTCTAAGGTTTGAATGGTCCTTTCACTTTGACCATCTGTTTGGGGATGGTAGGCGGTGCTCATATCAAGGTTGCTACCCAAAGCATCTTGTAGTGATCTCCAAAAGTTTGATGTGAAACGGCTATCTCTATCGGAGATGATAGAAATCGGAACTCCATGTCGTGCCACAATCTCCTTTATATATAATCGTGCAAGCTTATCCATGCTGTCATTCTATTTGATTGGTAGGAAGTGGGCGAACTTGGTGAGACGATCAACGATTACCCAAATAGTGTCGTAACCGCTTGACGTCCTTGGTAATTTGGTAATGAAGTCCATGGTTATGTGTTCCCACTTCCACTCGGGAATCTCTGGTTGTACAAGTAAACTTGATGGCCGCTGGTGTTCCGCTTTAACTTTGGAACAAGTCAAGCAATGATTGACATAATTAGCAATGTCAGCCTTCATGTTTGGCCACCAGTATAGTTTCTTCAGATCGAGGTACATTTTTCGGCTCCTGGGTGAATGGAGTATTTGGACTTGTGGGATTCGTGCATGATGAGGTCATGCATCCCATCGTGGAGTGGGACCCAACTTCTGTCCTTGAAACACAACATCCCATCTGATCTCTTCACGAAACCATTTTCATTTTCAGGCATCCCGTAGATTTTCTCGTTGGGTCTGTTCTTTTCTTTGAGTGCTTCGGCCTGAGCCTCAATGATTTTCGATGGGAGGGGTGAAACAATTGCCATACCTAACGATCGTACCCTCAGGGGTTTTGGTCGTTCTTTCCGGCTAAGAGCATCTGCTACCACATTAGCTTTGCCTGGATGGTATCGAATCTCACAATCGTAGTTGCTGAGTAATTCTAACCATCGTCGTTGTCTCTTGTTAAGCTCCTTTTGGTCAAGGATATGTTGCAAGCTCTTGTGGTCGGTGTAAACTACACACTTGGTGCCATAGAGATAGTGCCTCCAAATTCTAAGTGCAAACACTACTGACCCCAATTCCAAGTCGTGTGTAGTATAATTCTTCTCGTGCTTTTTCAGTTGTCGAGAGGCATATGCTATCACCTTCTCTCGTTGCATTAGAACGGCTCCCAACCCTTTGTGTGAAGCATCGCAGTAAACTACAAAATCTTTGCAGCCTTCAGGTAAAGCCAAGATAGGTGCACTGCACAACTTATCCTTAAGGAGTTGGAAGGCTCCTTCTTATTTATCTCCCCAGTAAAACTTCACATTCTTATGGGTCGGTTTAGTTAAAGGTTTTGCTATCTTTGAAAACCCCTCGATAAACCTCCTGTAGTAACCAGCAAGTCCTAAGAATTGGCGTATCTCGGTGGGTGTTGTGGGTGTCACCCAATCCTTTATTGCTTCGATCTTTGAAGGATCCACATGAATGCCTTCACTCTCAATCACGTGACCCAGGAATTGAACAGTTGGTATCCAAAACTCACACTTTGAAAACTTGGCATACAACTCCTCTTTCTTCAGCAGTTCTAGAATTAGTTTAAGGTGTTCCTTGTGCTCTTCTTCTTGGAGTAAATTAAGATGTCGTCAATGAAGACAATCACAAACTTGTCCAGATATGGCTTGCACACCCGATTCATAAGGTCCGTGAATACCGCCGGTGCGTTGGTTAAGCCAAACGGCATAACTTGGAACTCTAGTGGCCGTAACGAGTTCTGAATGCCGTTTTTGGGATATCCTCTTCCCGAACTCTGAGTTGATGGTATCCGGATCTCAAGTCAATTTTTGAGTAAACGCACGATCCTTGGAGTTGGTCGAATAGGTCATCAATTCTCGGGAGTGGGTATCGGTTTTTGATGGTTAGTTTGTTCAGCTCTCGGTAGTAGATGCACATCCTGAAGGACCCATCCTTCTTTTTGACAAACAAGACCGGAGCTCCCCAGGGTGAAGAACTCGGCCTGATGAATCCTTTCTCTGAAAGTTCCGACAATTGGTTCGATAGTTCTTGTAGTTCTGTCAGAGCTAATCGATAAGGTGCTCGTGCCACAGGTGCGGCACCAGGCACTAGATCGATTTGAAATTCTACTTTTCGGGTTGGCGGGAGTCCAGGTAAGTCTTCAGGGAAGACCTCCGGGAATTCTCTCACGATTGGTACATCTTCCAATCGTTTTCCCTCTGGCTCCTTCTCTTTCTTCTCGGCTACTTGTGCTAGGAAGAGGTGACATCCTTTCTCGATGTACTTCTGGGCCTTTGTGCAAGAAATGATGTTTAGTCTTGACGAGATTCTTCTGTCTTTTCTGTCACCTTCTACGATTAGGACTTCGTTCCCATAAGGCAGCCGAACGATTTTCTCATCGCAAATGATGGCAGCATGGTACTTCGACAACCAATCCATACCGATAATAACGTCAAAACTACCCAATTCTACCGGCATAAGGTCAATGTTGAAAGGGTGGTTTAGCAAGTTTAGTGTACAACCTCTTATAATAGTATCTACCCTTTCTACGTTCCCATTTGCTAATTCCACATCATATACAGTGCCTAGGGTGGTCGGGTCAGTACCAAGTAGTGGACTAAATGAAGTAGAAACAAAGCTCCTATCTGCCCCCGTATCAAACAATAACGGATACATAACAGTAGCATGCATATGGGGTTTTCACCCTAAGTGTGGGGGAGTTGCCCATGCTGTTGTTACCATATATATATATATATATATATATATATATATATATATATATATATATATATATATATATATATATATATATATATATATATATATATATATATATATATATATATATATATATATATATAAAATGTGTTTGTATGTATATATAAATAAAGTGAAATATGATGTTCCCACAGTTAGCTTATAATATTGCCTTTTTACGTTCAAAGAGTCGGCATAATAGCCGGGCTTTGAATATTGAGGACAATATTCAATTCTAACTGTGGGGGGGGGGGGAATCCTAGCAAACTTTATCACATTATACTTTCTAGTACCCCCATTTTTGGCCAAAATTTTAAATTTTTTTCACTTTATTTCAAAAATTTTATGGTTATCAGTCTACCATGTCTAAACGACATAAGGACTGGCTAATCCAGGAGAAAACGACTCTTGGTAAAGATATATCAAATCCGTTTATGGCTTACAATTTGCCAAAAATTGTATGTTATTCAACTCACCATATCCTAAAAAGTAAAGAGTTGGCTAGCCCGCAAGGTTATGGCTTCTGGTAAAGGCAGTAGAAAACCATAATTGGTAATCAACTCACCAAGATGATGACTGTATTCCATCAAGAGTTGGCTAGTCCAGAAGCAAACGGCTTCTAGTAAAGACAAATCAAATCCGTTAATAGCTGATAATTTGCTCAAAATCATATGGTTATCAGTGTACCATAGTTCTTACTTGAACTGAAACATTTGGCTACTCCAGAAGTAATGGCTTTTGGTAAAGAGACATCAGATCCATTAAATTTTCAAAACGGTTTATTTTTAGATTCTATATTGCTAGGGACTAGCAATAGTTTAGTGTGGGGGATTGATGAGTGTGTGAATACTCATCATTTTTTGTCAATCTGAACTGCAAAAATGTTTAAAAACACTCAGAAATGCATCAAAATACTGAAAATATCCCAGGATTGTGTTTTATATGTTTCAGATGCAAAATGATTAAAAACAGATGAAAAACGAACAAAGTTTGCATAATTGGCAGTTTCAGTCCCTTAACTTTTAAAAATTGACAAAATCAGTCCCTGAGCATTTGTTTTAAAAGAAAAATCAACTCAAGTCCTTTAAAAGTCAAATATTATCAAAAGTGATCCTTGGGAGTAAAGTTTGAGGAAATTACAATTTGGCCCTCAACTTTCATAAATTGAGAAATTTGGTCCCCAGGTACTTCATTTTGGAAAATAAAACATCTAAGGTCCCTTGGGAATCAAGACTTGGAAATTATGGTCCTTGGTTTAAAGTTTGGAAAATAGGCAGAACTCATCCCTGATTTTTCAGCAATTACAAAAATGGTCCTTGTGATTCCTAGTTTCTAACCAAACGGATCCCATGTTCTATGTTAACCCAAATAAACACAACCCACTTCACTAATAAATAAACCCAACCTTTTATTACTACCCTTAATAATCCAAATCCATCACCCTACCAACTCCACTTCCTTTCCTTAACCCAAATCCAAAAAAAACCAAACCCTGATAATAATATAACCAGGTCAAACCTGGTTTGACCCCTCTCCCTTATCCCTCCACACATGACCTGCAATCCCTGCCAACACCCAACACCATCATCACTTCTTCTCTGCCATACTCCCCCACTACCCACCCCTATTTCACCTTTCCACCACAAAGCTCCAAACCTTGTCCCTCTACACAAGCTAACTGCCCTAAGTCACTAAACAACCTTTTCCCGCCAAAATGAAATTGAAGGCTAGGATCTAATTAGCTCATCCGACGGTCTCAATCAAAAGTGGGAAAGCTGCAAATGGAGCCAAGAGAAAACCCTAGCTTAATTTTAGTATAAATAGGTCTATTGTAAGCCATAAGTTGGCAGTAGGTAATTTTAGTGTAGAAATAGTTTTATTTTAATTTTTATCAAGTACTTTAACTCTTAATCTTAGTGTAATGTATTTTCTTTAAATTCAATAGAAGTTAAAAGCTTTGTTTATGTATAACTGCGTATCTATATCTGCTGATTCTAAACTACTTATTACACTGCTTATTTTTGGTTTTCATTTGCTTATCTCGCCATGTTATAGCTTATTATTGCTTAGGATTGCTCATTGTTGCTTGTTTCAAGACTTTAGGTACCTTGTTTAAATCTTTAATGTAAAACTGCTTTATTTAGCATAATATAGTTTTTTGCTTTTTTTAGCTTATTCTAGTGCTTGTTCATTGCTCCTTCATGCTTATTTAGTTCTTATCAAACTTATTTAACAGTTAACTTTCCAAACTTTAACTCAAAAATCTGTTTCTAGCTTCTAACATCCAATCAGTCACTCATTAAGGGGTGTTTGGAACTGTTTGACTTTCAGGGTCAAACTAGTCTATTGCACAAAAATGGATTTCAAATAGCTGTAAATTGTTGATATAAGTGATTTAGAAACTATTTGCATCAGTATCTAGTTGTTATACAGAATTTGCATATGTAGTTTAAATCTGAGGTCACATAGCTGCTCTTAGTGGATCATATAGGATTGAATCTGTTTGAGGCCCCAAGTGTTGTTCTTATTGCTTCATTTCTGTTTCCCTTTGGATAGTACATGCTCTCACATCTGTAGTTGACCTTTACAAGTCAAGAATCTAGTTTTTACCCATTAAGACCTACTGCATAATAGTTGTCACTTTGTCCCAACAGTCCTCATGGTTGCATTTTTAACTTGTTCATTCTTTGTTGTTTAGCTCTAAAAGTTAGTGTTCAGCTTATTTCTCAGCTTCTCTACATGCACATATTTTTGTCTCATTTTTAGGAATTTTCTTCACCAACTTTTTATGCCCTCAAACTTACCCCTTCATCCCTTTTTCCTGTTGCAGCCTTAGAATAGATTTAGCTAGTTTAGTGCTTAGGGCTTATCCAATTTGCTTATTTATGTTCATTTAGAGCTTTTTAGGGTCCCCCTTAGATCCCTTTTGCTTGTTCCCCATACATTATAGCTTATTTGAGCTTAGGGAGCTCCCATCAGTTAGGTGGTTGTTGTTTGCTCATGTATGATCACAGTTGATAGCTCATAAGCTCTCCTTTGCTTATTTAGTAGGACTTAACTTTGTGTTGGCTTGTATTGGGATTTAAGAACTTGGGTTTGGTTCATCTTTGGTCTGCCAAAATATCATTTAGACCCACTGTGCAGCCCTGTACAGCAGCCCCATACCCCTTCACTCCACTATTTTTTACTTATTACTCACTAGGTATTTAGGTCTAGAAATTAGTTTAGAGCTTATTCCCCAGCTTGTCTACAAGTACTTATTTTTATTTTATTTTAGTGAATTTTTTTTAGCTCTGTGCATGCTCCCAAAGTTGACCCATTTGGCCTGCAATTCCCCTGCTCCCAGGATCTTTGTTTGATAAGCCATTTTTCATAAGCTTGAGGCTTGATCATCATTGAACCTTAGCCTGTGAACCTTGTTGATTTTAGAAGCCTATCTGGCCAACTTGCTGTGCATGTGTTTTATTTTCCATGTATTGCTTATTCCACTGCTTAATTTGGTCCTTAAAATTTGTCCCATCATACCCTCTACACTGAATCATCAGTGTAGAGAGCTACATTCACAAGCTTACACTGAGCTGAATAGAGGGTGGTAGCTTGTGAACTTGGACTTTTTGGAAAGCCCTTGTACCAGGCTTTAGGATTTCAAGCTTGTTTAGGCCTCATTAGCTTATTTGATAAGCCATTTTTAGGCCTGCAACTTGCCCTTGTGGCCTGTTTAGTGGTAGCTTTTGGATTTGCTTATTCTTCCTTTTTCAGCTTATTCCCATTGTATTTCTCAGCTCATGTCTACTCATTTCCATTATTGTTTGCTTAAGTTTCATTAAAATCAGTAGTTTAGCTTATTTGTAGAGCCTTTGAAACCAAAAACTTCATTACGAGCTTTCGAAAGCTCACTGTTGAGCTTATTAGTTTGCACAAAGCTCATTTTTGAGTTCTAAGAAGTTTGTTTTTGCAAAAGTCTTTTATTTTTAATGTTAAAACAGTTTGGTAAAAGAAAATTTAGAAAAATCCAACTTTAAAAAAGTGATAGCTTCTATTTAAGCCATTTGACTTATTTTTCTGCTTATTTATAAGCAATTTCTATTTTAAATTTTTGTTGAGTTCCTGATAGTTTAAAATAATTTTAGGAATTTTTCTAGATTTTTCTCTTTTCATTTGCTATTTTTAATAATTAATATTAGTTTTATTAATAATTAATTAATATTAGATAATTAAATAGTATAAATAGTTTTAATTAAGTACTCATATGTTTTTATATTTTTCCTAGGTTTTATATATTATAAAATAATTTTAGGAAATTTTTCATAATTTTCACTGTTCATTTTCTATTTTTCTTAATTTTAATTAGATTAAATTAATTAATAATTAGTTGTTAATTAATAATAATTAGATAAAAAGTTAGAAAAATATAAGTTTAGTTTTAAAATTAGCTTTATAATATTTTAGATTTTCCAAATTTAATTTTCATATTTTTAGTGTAATTTCATAATTAGTTATAATTTAGGTTAATTTAAATAATTAATAAGTAATTAGAAAATAGTAATTAATTAATAATAATTAATTAAATAGTGTAAAAATTATTTTTCTTTTTCTAAAAATTTTCTTTTGTCATTAGGATTGTAAAAATGTAATTTTTATATACATAGGTATTTTATTTCTCAAAAACTCGCGTTTTATTTCGTACGTCTATATAAATTTAAATCAGACGTACGCGTTTTAGGTTTTAAACGTTTCTTGATTTTCTAATTTCACGTTTGTGTTAATATAGCTTATTTAAGCTATATCCTTTTATATTCCTTAGTTCACAAACTCATAAACCCTTTCCTGTTTAAATTCACCCGATCACAAGCCAGTTTTCATACCATCACACCTCGCTGGGACATAACGACCCGGGAAAACCCTGTATTCCACGGAGCATTGACTCTAGGCAGTCTGACTATGTTGACCATTTACTTGGTTGATTTAGGTTGAATGTTTGGAGTCAATCAAATTTTGACGCCGCTGCCGGGGAGGTTGTGCGCGTATTTTAGACGGTTTTGCAGATTAGTGATTTTGGAATTCACTTCTTTGTAAATTTACCATCCTTGTGTATATTATCATATAAAAACAAAACGTTCTCGAAAACATTTTTAAAATTAGTTTTCAACGAACACAAAAAAACCAAAAATATTTTCTTTCTTATTCGTACAAAATGTATTTCAAAAATACCAAAAATATTCACCTTTACCTTCTCACATTTTTGATTCTTCATCCCTACCCCTATGTAAACCTTTGATTCTTTCCTATGTCGTATCCACACCATTTGGGTTGCCAATGGTGTGGTGGCCCTCATAATGGTGGTAATTGCCCCGGCTGTAGCATGGTAGAGTCCGGAAATGGGTCTGTCTATAACCAGGATCCCTATTCCTACCATGACACAACTGACTCATTCCACCAGCCACCACATCATGAGATACAGACATATCTGTGTGAGTTTTGTGGAGGTCCTCACCAAGGATTTGAGTGTCAAGCCGGAAACACGTTTGTCTATGAACAATTTTTGGGTGACAATCAAAACTTTGGTTATGACCAATATCCGTATGATTCACCAGTCCAGACTCAACAGTTTTACTGTTGTGAATACTGTGGTGGTTCACACTACGGTTCTGATTGTCAATCAGGAAACACACTTGTCTATGAGCAGGTTCCTGGTGACAATTATAACCAAAACTCATATGACTCACAGACACATCAGTTCAATTGTTGTGAGTGCTGTGGAGGTCCACATTTCAGCTCTGATTGTCAAACAAGGAATTCATTTCCTTGTGACAATTACGACTACCCTTATCATGACCAAACTCTACAGTCCCAATTGAGTCAGACACTTCTTCCAGAAATGCAAAATATGATGGAAATCGTTGATGATTGTAAGAGTTTAGTCCAAAAACTTGCCCAAAGAGATCACCACCAAAAATCCATGGAAGAATTGCTAGCTGAAGAGCAGGCTGCTAAAATAAATTCCCAAGATGCCATCGAAAAATCTATTAGGGAATCAATTGCAAAAGAAAAAGCAGCCAAATCTAGCTCTTAGTTCCGTTTCATTCCTGATGACAGTGATGATGAAGATACACTTGATATTCTACAATTCTATAAAGAATCATCAAGTTCATCAGTTGATATTCCAGCAATTGAGATTCCATCTCAATCGACTGCTATCACACCCGAAGTTCCCACTCACTCTCTGATCATGGGGGATGAGCATCTTAGCACTATTCCTGCAAAGGAATCAGACGAATTCATAAAGTCTAGTGCTAAGAACCTTGTCCCAATCCAAAAAGAGTCACAGGGAATTTTTGATCATATGTGTGATTTAGCCTCCCCTCTTGAGTGTCCAAAAGATCAATTTGAGACTTTCTCCGATTGTAGCGAAGATTGTGCATCTTATGGAGACATCGAGTATGTTGAGGCATCAGTTCCATATTCTAATGTTGATCCTTTTCTTGAGGAGTTCGCCGATGAACTCACTCATATCAATCCACTTCAAATGGGAAGTGACGATGATCTCGTTGACTTTGAAGCCGATCTAGGAGAAATTGAAAGTCTCTTATATCATGATCCGTCACTCAGTTCTGATCCCAACAGTCCAATAGAGAATGTTAATCACCTTGTTCCTGAAGCATTCAAAACTACTCTCACCAATCCTTTGTTTGAATTTGAATCTGAATTCACTTTGATTTATGATAATCTAATCTTTGATATTCAGAACGAGGATAGTGATGAGTTCACAATGGAACAAGAGTTCACAGATTTACATTATGTGAAAGATTCTCTTCATGAGGAGTTCTCTAGTGAACTCACTCATATCATGACTCCTCCGGAGTATGATAGCCCGGGGGAAGATGTGCTCAATCATGAGAATTTACAAATTCCCACCCCTCTACCCGGGATGTTTTCAAACCCAATGAACTTAACCCTTGAAATCCAAATTCAGGCAACTGAGCCTGATCTCGAGGAAGAAGATCTTATCATCATCATGATTTTCTTTCTTTTCTTCACCTACCTGGTGACTTCCTCTCTTCTTCACTCATTCGGGAGTGAAGATACCATCTTTGATCCTGGCATTTTCATTTACCATTATCTTGAGCCAGGGTCTCTCAGTATATCTCATCGGTGTGGAACTTTTACGTACTTCAATGTTAATCCAAACCTCTTGAATGAAAGTCCGATGGAGATTGTCTCTTCCACATGTTGCTTCCCCAAGAACAAATGAATTTGGGGTCGAGTCTAGTTAGCGACTCGGTAAACAAAAACAGTAGACTGCATATGGGGTTTTCACCCTAAGTGTCGGGGAGTTGCCCCTGCTATTGTTACCATATATATATATATATATATATATATATATATATATATATATATATATATATATATATATATATATATATATATATATATATATATATATATATATATAATGTGTTTGTATGTGTATATAAATAAAGTGAAAAATGATGTTCCTACAGTTAGCTTATAATATTGCCTTTTTACGTTCAAAGAGTCGGCATAATAGCCGGGCTTTGAATATTGAGGACAATATTCAATTCTAAGTGTGGGGGGAATCCTAGCGAATTTTATCACATTATACCTTCTAATACCCCCGTTTTTGGCCAAAATTTTAAAAAAATTTCACATTATTTTAAAAATTTTATGGTTATCAGTCCACCATGTCTAAACGACATAAGGACTGGCTAATATAGGAGCAAACGGCTCTTGGTAAAGATATATCAAATCCGTTTATGGCTTACAATTTGCCAAAAATTGTATGCTATTCAACTCACCATATCCTAAAAAGTAAAGAGTTGGTTAGCCCGCAAGGTTATGGCTTGTGGTAAAGGCAGTGGAAAACCATAATTGGTAATCAACTCACCAAGATGATGACTGTATTCCATCAAGAGTTGGCTAGTCCAGAAGCAAACGGCTTCTGGTAAAGACAAATCAAATCCGTTAACAGCTGATGATTTGCTCAAAATCATATGGTTATCAGTGTACCAAAGTTCTTACTTGAACTGAAACATTTGGCTACTCCAGAAGTAATGGCTTTTGGTAAAAAGACATCAAATCCATTAAATTTTCAAAACAGTTTATTTTTAGATTCTATATTGCTAGGGACTAGCAATAGTTTAGTGTGGGGGATTGATGAGTGTGTAAATATTCATCATTTTTGGTCAATTTGAACTGCAAAACTGTTTAAAAACACTCAGAAATGCATCAAAATATTGAAAATATCCCAGGATTGTGTTTTATATGTTTCAGATGCAAAATGATTAAAAACAGATGAAAAATGAACAAAGTTTGCATAATTGATAGTTTCAGTCCCTAAACTTACCAAAATTGACAAAATCAGTCCCTGAGCATTTGTTTTAAAAGAAAAATCAACCCAAGTCCTTTAAAAGTCAAATATTATCAAAAATGATCCTTGGGAGTAAAGTTTGAGGAAATTACAATTTTGGCCCTCAACTTTCAGAAATTGACAAATTTGGTCCCCGGGTACTTCATTTTGGAAAATAAAACATCTAAGGTCCCTTGGGAATCAAGACTTGGAAATTATGGTCCTTGGTTTAAAGTTTGGAAAATAGGCAGAACTCATCCCTGATTTTTCAGCAATTACAAAAATGGTCCTTGTGATTCCTAGTTTCTAACCAAACGGATCCCATGTTCTATGTTAACCCAAATAAACACAACCCATTTCACTAATAAATAAACCCAACCTTTTATTACTACCCTCAATAATCCAAATCCATCACCCTACCCACTCCACTTCCTTTCCTTGGCCCAAATCCAAAACAAACCAAACCCTTATAATAATATAACCAGGTTTGACCCCTCTCCCTTATCCCTCCACACGTGACCTGCAATCCCTGCCAACACCCAACACCATCATCACTTCTTCTCTGCTATACTCCACCACTACCCACCCCTATTTCACCTTTCCACCACAAAGCTCCAAACCTTGTCCCTCTACACAAGCTAACTGCCCTAAGTCACTAAACAACCTTTTCCTGCCAAAATGAAATTGAAGGCTAGGATCTAATTAGTTCATCCAACGGTTTCAATCAAAAGTGGGAAAGCTGCAAATGGAGCCAAGAGAAAACCCTAGCTTAATTTTAGTATAAATAGGTCTATTGTAAGCCATAAGTTGGCAGTAGGTAATTTTAGTGTAGAAATAGTTTTAGTTTAATTTTTATCAAGTACTTTAACTCTTAATCTCAGTGTAATGTCTTTTCTTTAAATTCAATAAAAGTTAAAAGCTTTGTTTATGTATAACTGCTTATCTGTAATACCCTGTATTATCCCATGTTATTTAGTAATGCTTATCACTGAACGTTTTTACAAATAACTGATCACTAGTCCAATTTTGCGGGCCAATTTAAATTTTCATGGACTATGAACTATTTCTTTATTTTCGAAAAGTGTGTTTGGTCACTACTGATTACCGAGAAACTTGATGTAACTTGAATAGCTTCCACTCGCGAAACAGAACCTAATACCGACCTAGTGATGTATATATTATTCGAACGAAACTATTATAAACTATACTATATATATATATATATATATATATATATATATATATATATATATATATATATATATATATATATATATATATATATATATACACACGTGATGATATATATACGTACAAGCATTCTGAGATTTCTTCGTAGTGTATTTCTATATAAACTCCGACATGTTATTGTTTCCTGGAACGTTTAACCACTCAAGTTATTTATTTTTCTTTTGGACTGGGCCGATACCTGTACGCAAGTGCAATACCTACTTTCTTTTTTTTTTCTTTCTTCTTGGACCATGGACTAGCCCAACTATCATTTTCTTTTTCTTTCTTTTCTCTTTGGCCCGAAACCACAACCACAAGCCCACGAGGGCTAAGCTTATTTTTTTTCTTCTTTCTTTCTTTTCGTTGGTTCCATGTCGAGACCAAAACAAACACAACCTTGCTCCAATAGATTGCAACATATATGCATTGAAACAAACTTGTCTCCCATGTCTCATAAAACTCGACACTACCACTATTTTTTTTCTTTCCTTTGCGTGTACAAACCACCCAAAAACCACCCAAGCCACCCTAATTACCTACACCTAAATACTTAAACAAATACAAGATTCTTAAACCCTTTCCTAAAGCTAATGACCAAAGGGTCTTATGTTCCATTACCCCCAACAAGGATCACATGTTTCCTTTTTCTATTCAAACCAAGTACACATGCCATCAAAACCCCCACGACCTAGACTTAAAGCCCCATCATAGCCATGAGGACTTTGCCATCTTCGACAAGACCAAACATGAAACTCCCTTGACAACTTTGTCCCCATTCGAATGACACCACAAGTATTCATCCAACAAAGGTCCTAAGCTTACTACCTAACCACCTTTGCTTCCTACTATAAAAACCATTACTACATAATTCACAACTCACTATACTTTTAAAACCTCAAGACAAATCACCACTCTTTTCGTTTGGCTCACTGCCGAGACACAAGGGAATCATAGAAGACGTTTGGGTCATTTGCGAGACTTTGGGTTATTGTTTTGGATCGTGGGTTCATATTCAAGGAGAAGTTCGTGTTACAACTCACACACGTTCTCATTTCTCTTGTACCTTTCTCATTCGACCTCTTCACTACCCTTGAGGTGTAACTTGATCCCATTTCAATACTTATTTTCTTTGTCATGCATACTATACGTGTCTCATTTCATTAAGAACCTAAAATATGAAAACATTTTCTTACAAGCATACCACACGACACTCCCTAGGAATGGCCATTTATTTCGTTATTTTCACGTACAACATATAAATATTTTTCGACCACTCAAATCTTCGAACCAAACAGAAGCAAGATCGACACACATGCAAAGATTAGATCGTGTGACACTAGCCTAAATCGTCCTAAACCTAAGCCTAATCGAGTATCACTCTAACATTTTTTCAAAACTAAAAACTTTGTTTTGGGCTTGGAATTGGGCTAACGAGCCCAATGCTGTTTTTGTAAAACCAGAAAATCGAGATACAGAAACATGAAAACTCGAAACATTTTGCATTTTAAAAACCATATTTTGTAACCTTTTATAAGTTAAAAATGATAACTTTTATAAGTATAAAAGTCCACTTTTTCGAAACTTAACTTTGGACTATTTTTGCAAAAGATTTCGTTAAAGGACTAAAAGTGTCAAAACTTGGAAACTTTCGGACTAAATAATAAACAGTAAATTTTTGATGAAAAGACAAGGGTATAAACTGCCATTTTGCGAAAGATAAGTGAAAAAGTGTAAAAGTACCATTTTGGACTAAAAATGTAATTATTTTTTACCTAAGGGTTAAAGTGTAACTTTTGACATACTTAAAGGTTTATTTGTTATAAATCTAATAACATTTAACTTCCAAAAACATTTTACTTAATACATTTCTTTTACAATATATATATATATATATATATATTAATACATACTTACAATATACTAACTAAAAATATTTAAATTAAATATTTTTATATAATACGATAATATTATACGTAAAATAATACTTAACCTTATAAATTACTTTTGAACTTGAGACATATTAAAATGAGTAATCCGGCGTCATTTCATTTGAAGATACCGCATTCGTCATTTACGCATCGAGATGATTAAACCGATAATAATATATAAATATCACGTTAATTTAGGTTGCGAGCCAGGAGCTATTCACTGCTTTTCATAACCGTTATTAGTTCTCATTTGAGCACTAGTTGATTTCTACATTGCCGAGGTGAGTTCATAGTCTCACTTTTTTTAAACTGTTTTATAAACCCCGTGGGGAGATACATGCGATAAACCGAACACAAGTATTTTTAGTATGCGATTATTTTCTGATATTGCCTAAGTTACCTTATGCTACAAGTCCCTCTTTCACGAACCTTAATCACTTGTGAGTGAGCGCAAAATATAGTTGATAGATCTATTGGGACCGGCAACCCACCTAAGGCAATTTAGAATTTTTGTCAGGAGGTGAGCTATATTCGTATCTTTGGGAAATCCGGCATAGTTTCCCCGAGGGCACCTTCGTCAACTACATCCGCCGTGGTGTAGGTGATTGCTTACATAACTGTCAAGGCTTGCGTTTCGTGAAACCTTAGGAGCAATATCGATATGTATAGATTAATTTTTATGCATATTCATTACTGTGCTAATTCCGCGAGTACAGGGTTTTTCAAATTGTTATCTTGTGTTCAAACTACTTCATAATTTAAACTACTATGGATTCACTCAACCTTTGTGTTGACATTTTTAGCATGTTAATCTCAGGGAACTAGCAGTATGATGGCATGGAGCTGGCAAAAGGGAACGGGACCTTCCTTTTACATTAAATAACTTATCATTCCTTTCAAACTCACTATCTATTTTGAAAGCATTCTCTTTATGAAAATGTTTTGTACTCTAAACAATTGAGTTTTCATTGAATGATATAAACTCTATCTTTTGAATTATGTTCCTATGAGTTTGACTGTGATTCAATTTCGTAATTACCCCGATTAAGTCTTCCGCTGTGTTCTAAAATTTTCGGGGTGTTACAGATTGACATCAGAGCCAAGGTTATAGCGAACCAAATGATTTTGAAAAATTTGGACTATAACTATACGATTTTTAAAACGAACCATTTTACAACATACTACTTCGTGCCCTCCGTGCCAGCGCTTGTCGACATCATGCTTTAAGGTTTGATTTTAGATGCATTATGCTAAGTCTTGTTTTAGCATCATAACTATTGCATGTGTAGCATTACGTAGACTAAATGACTTATACTGCTATTATTGGGATTATTACAGTACCATGTCTTTTGACCCATTCTACTCTACCGAAACAATCCCTCGTGAAACTCGCACTTCTTCAATTATCCAAATCATGCCAAACCTAGATGACCCTTATATGTTAGCATCACAGTCCTACCATGCACAAAACCCCGACACCCTTGAGACTAAACCTGTACAATCCATTACGCCTAGATCAGTATTGTCACCCTTACCACAGGCACCATCGTCATCGCCATCCGCCCCTTTACCCCCACACTTACTTATCCACGCACCACCATCAGAGATAGCCAACATGCCCTGGAGAGGTGGGATGATGGAGGACGTGCCTAGTACTTTCGAGATCGGTCAAAGTTCGAGAGGAACTCAGACAGAGACAGAGAATGACATAGTATGGAGGAACGTATCTACTATTGAGAACCCAGACTATGTGCCTCCCTTGTCATCGATCGAGTCTATGGACACTCCGCATCTAGAAGTACCATCAGAGAGTATTGAGACAGACATCGTTACTCGGATACAGACCCAGTTGAGTTTGCTAACTAGAGTAGTAGAGCTTTAGTCTGATTACCTTGATGAACTACCACTAGATCGTTTTGATGCCTACGACCGAGACCTTAGTGTATTATATAGGAGAATGTCTGTTAGGAGATGGGAGATCTCCGATGTGAGCTTTAGAGTCGACGAGATTGAGCACACTCAGGTTGCAGCTCAGGAGGTAGCACAAGGATTACAGGATAGAGTAGGGACTACGGAAAGAACCCTACGGGTAACTAGAGACACAATAAGAATTCAGAATCATAGGATTACCGCCTTAGAAGCCATGTTAGGTGCTCAGTTAAGTTTGAACCAGGAAGACCAGGCACGCCTCGCCAACATGGAGGATGCCCAATTAGAAGGATAGAGGAGCAGGAACCCTAAACCAGATAACCAGGAACCTACAACGCAGATCAGGAGATACATCTGGTACATCAAGGATCATTCGTATATCATTGTAGCAATGACATCTTAGCTTGCCCTGTGGGGCATTAATAATCTTGTATTGTTTTGTTTTGATGAACAATGTAACAAAATTATTAAAACATTATTGTTAGTTATGATCGCTATGTATTGATATTGATCTATGTTACTATTGATGTTTGATCTTATGCTGTAATACCTGTGTGGATCACCGTCTTACAATAAATTACATATATATGATTGTATTACATTATGTGATGATCTTGACAGTACGAGTTTCAAATTTGACATATGCCTTTGTGATATTTTTAGAGATATGGCCCCGAGGAACACTGCAACCGCAAACCCCGAAACCGCCATGACTCAGGCTATAATCCGGAAGATGGTAAATGATAGCGTGGCTGCAGCACTAGGAATTCAAGCGGCCACATTAACCCGAACCATAAGCAGCAATAAGTCAACTGTCAGGAAGAGAATCATCGCAATTCGCAAGTGCACATGTAAGGGCTTCACTAGATACCAACCCATTTACTCTAAGGAGACGCTTAGGAAAGGACTGCCTAAGAGCCTAGAAAAGAAAGTCGCACCGTCAGAAACTCGGACCTTAAGAGAAACTATGATAGTTGTTCGAAACTTACTGGAGCAGGAGATAAAACGTGGTCTTGTGCAAGGGAACACAGACCACCAACAGAAGTTTGAAGACAAAGGAGTCACACTCAACGACAACCATCGCAAGCAGCAAAACTACGGGCCGGAAGTTACCAAGGTTTATGTTGCCCCACCAACTGGAAAAGGCGGGTATGCTGGAAGACAACCTCTGTGTAACCAGTGCAAGTTGCATCATATCGGGCCTTGCTTTGCTAAGTGTGGGAAGTGTCGAAAGATTGGCCATTTAACTCAAGACCGTAGGACCCCGGAAACTACGACATACCCAGGAATCATGATACACAACCAGCATGGAGGAGTAGGACACTACCAAGACCAGTGCCCATGCAAACCAGTTGAGAGTGTCTATGGGAAACACATAAATTAGAAGAAAAAGGAACCCACCTGAGTCGCAACAGAGCCACCCCGATGAAATCTAGAATCTAGTAGTTAATTTCTTTTCCTTAGGCCTTGTACCAAACTAAGTTTATGTTATCTCTAATATTCGGATCATTTGTAATCAAGGATTTATTTCTACCTAACAAGCGACTCGTTGTAGTATTTTTGCATTCGCTATGATTACATTTTATTTCTCCTGATTTACCTCGTAAACCAATAAGGTTGTCATCCCTACTAGAAACCCTATATTCTCTTTCCACCCTAATTCGCCCCTGTTGAACTGTAGAGGGGGGGGGGGGGGGGTGAATACGGTTTCTTCGGCTTTTTAGATGTTTAAAAACTTTAAGCCAAAGAGAACACCAAGTGGTTGTTCAATAATCCAATCAACCACAAGCACAACCAAAGTATATAAAGCGAGTAAAGAAAGACACCACGATATATACTGGTTCGGGATGGGGGGTTATACCATCCGTACGTCCAGTTGCGAATCCACGACACGATACTATTCAACTAGTATAATCCTTTTGGTGGACTACAAACCGTTACAATTCACTCCACCGATATTCGCCAATATCGATGCTCACAAAGAAGGAGGTACTCCCACGGTATTCCGCCCTCGGAAACCACCCTCAAGAATCTCGCTATTCGACTTAACCTATGGGTCACCAAGACCACTACCAAAACTTCCCACGGATGTATCAAACCCCAACTAGATCCCCAATGATCTAGGCTTGGTCACAAAGACACAAGACTTCCCTTACAAACAAATGAATGATTATAAGTTTGTTCAACCAAGTTCTAACCTAACCTAGAGACTCGATTGTAGTAGAAAGGGTAAAGATAAGAAGACCCTCGACACAATCACAAGAGTGGATTAGGTTCTTGTGATTCTTCCCTTGCAAAGAAGAAGTGTTCTTACAATAGATGTTAGTGTGAAAGATTAAGAACACAAGAGATAGAATTAGAGGATTATAGAGAAAGAATGAAGAGAGAAAGAATAATGGCAAGGGGTGAGGAATACAAGAGGCAAGGGTGGTATTTATAGTCCAAGATCTAAACTTGGAAAATTTTACCGAGGCCGGCGCGTCACCCACGCGTCAACGCGTGGGCAGCGCGCCAGGCGTCTGTAAACTTTTTCTCAAAGGTTTGGGTTTTGATCCTTTAAATACCAATCCTTGCTAAACCCCCAATTGTACTTCTCACTAAACCTTAACATTAATCAATCTAAGGTTTACCAACTCAAATAGCCAATTTGAAAAGTCATTAGTGAAGTGTTTATAAGAAAACCAAATACCAAAGGGTAGAAGAGTAGAAAGGGTAATTTGGTAGGGGTATAAATGGTATTCCTCACATGGCATAATAGAGAAGAGAGTATGCCATCGAATAATCCTCAAGGGAAGGGTTAAGGTGTAACTATGGTTAGGGTAAAGGTTTAGAGGTTTAACCATGGTTAGGTATAGAAGGGTTAAGTGTATAGAGAATGAACCATGGTTAGGTTAAGAGGTTTACACAAGGGAATGTTCCATCCTTGGTGAGGTTAAGAGATAACCATGGTTGGGTGTAGAGAAGTAACCATAGTTGGGTTAAGAAGTATGTGGGTTAGGTTAACCAAGGTTGGGTTAGGGTTGTATGTTGAGAACTAACCATGGTTGGAATAGGTGAACCATGGTTGGGTTTGAAAGAGAATATTCCAAAGGAATATACCTTTGCTTGGGGGGAAAGGTTGGATGGAGGGTTGAGATTGTTTTGGTTTGAAATAGAAGGTTAAGATGTGTTGTAAGAGATTGGATGGTTGAGATGGTTTTGGTTTGAAATAGATGGATGAGATCATAGTGTCCTTTGGCTTGGAGAGGAAGGGTGATCCAAGGGTTGAGATTGATTTGGGTTTGAAATTGAGGGTTGAGATTAAACACATGTGGTATAATAGAAAGGAGATTGGATGGGTGGTTGAGATGTGTTTAATTTGAATTGGATGGTTGAGATTGGAGATGTGTAAGGAATATAAGAGATGTGTAAGGGATGTGTAAGAGATGTGATGTTGTAAGAGAATGAAAGGTTGAGATGGATTGAATTTGAATTCAATGGTTAGGATTAAAAGTGTGTAAGAGACAAAGGTACACTTTTGTGTAAGTGGTGTAAGGGAATGTTGGAAAGGATATTTGAGAAGGATTGTGGGAGATTTGGTGGTATTGGGTTTGATGGTTTTGAGGTAAGTGGTATTTTGTTGAAGAAGATAATTAAGAAAGTAATTAAGAAGAAAATAATCTAATTGTCATTAAGAAGAAAAGATTTAGACAATTAAGATTATAAGTTGAGAAAATCATAAGTTACTTATTAATTCAAGTAACACAACGCCGAGAATCCATAATTTCATATCTCGTGACTTTTCACGACTCAATGTTCTCAACTAATACTTTGGTTCAAACAAGTTAAGTGCTTTGCCTTAATGTAAAGCATAACCCAAGTGGGAAAGGATGCGTTTACGCAAAGTGACCTTTGACTTAGTTTGACCAATAAGGGAGTAAACCTGTTACGTAATTAGAGAAGACATAAGCACGGAATATGAGCATATGAATGCTTTCACATGATGTTACGTGAAATAAATAAGCTCCCTAAGTTTATAAAAGCCTTGGCTAGAGGCGATAGCAAGAAAACATGAGTTGACATTTTCCCGTAAATGGGTGCTTTAAAAGTTGGATCTCTCTAATTCCAAAACTCATTTCGAGTGTTCTCAATTAAGCACATAACATATTCATACCTGTATTGAAAGATCCACATTTTTCGGGTAAGGGGAAAGCCGACTTTCAAAATTCACTCGGAACCATAAAGACTCCTGACGCGTCACCCATGCGTTGATGCGCGGGCAATGCGCCAGGAGCAGACATTGGCTCCGACGATTTTGAGCTAACGTTTGTTATTTTATGTGTTTCGATGGTTTATTTTTCATCATTAAAATATAAAGAGGTCTTGATCATGTTGCCTCAACAGCCTCTACCCTAAATGGATGATTCGAGGATTAAATCGTTGACCCTATTAGGAACGACTCCCAAGAATGCTTGAAAGGAAATGGAAATAAGCCACGATGGACCAGTAAGCTTTTATTAAGACCTAGAAGACACATCATAAGTAAAATTGTAAGCCAAAGGATATCCCTAAGATAGCATTCAGAACGAGATATGGTCACTACGAATTTCAAGCAATGCCGTTCGGTCTAACAAATGCACCCGCTGTATTTATGGACTTAATGAACCGAGTGTGCAAACCCTACTTGGATAAGTTCGTGATTGTGTTCATCGATGATATACTTATCTACTCCCGCAACGAAGAAGAACATGCTCAGCACCTAAGGACCATACTAGAACTGCTCAGAGAAGAGAAATTGTACGCAAAATTCTCTAAGTGTGATTTTTGGATCAAGAAGGTACAATTTCTTGGGCATGTGATCGACAGTAAAGGTATTCACGTTGACCCCGCCAAGATCGAAGCTGTTAAAAATTGGACGTCCCCTACTAGTCCTACCGAGATACGTCAATTTTTAGGTCTTGCCGGATATTACCGTAGATTTATTGAAGGTTTCTCGATAATTGCTAAACCATTAACCGAGTTAACACAGAAGAAGAAGTTTGTTTGGGGAGAAGAACAGGAATCAACATTTCAGTTTTTGAAACAGAAGCTTTGTGAAGCCCCGATTTTGGCATTACCCGAAGGAAGTGAGGATTTCATGGTATATTGCGATGCATCAATCCAAGGATTGGGTGCCATATTGATTCAAAGATTTAAGGTAATCGCTTACGCTTCTAGACAAATTAAACCTCGTGAGGAGAACTACACTACCCATGATCTAGAACTAGGAGCAGTAGTATTCGCTCTTAAGATATGGAGACACTACCTTTATGGAACCAAGTGTACGGTTTTCTCCAACCACAAGAGTCTCCAACACATTTTAGATCAAAAAGAGTTGAACATGAGACAATGTCGTTGGTTAGAGTTGCTGAGTGACTATGATTGTGAAATTCGTTATCATTCTGGAAAGGCAAATGTTGTAGCAGATGCTGTTGGGAATGAAGTTTTACTATTTTATCAAGTCTCGGTCATTTGTAATAATATTAGGTTGCTTAGTTATTATTTACTTTCATTTATATTTCGTGGTATATTGCGATGCATCAATCCAAGGATTGGGTGCCATATTGATGCAAAGATTTAAGGTAATCGCTTACGCTTCTAGACAAATTAAACCTCATGAGGAGAACTACACTACCCATGATCTAGAACTAGGAGCGGTAGTATTCGCTCTTAAGATATGGAGACACTACCTTTATGGAACCAAGTGTACGGTTTTCACCGACCACAAGAGTCTCCAACACATTTTAGATAAAAAAGAGTTGAACATGAGACAATGTCGTTGGTTAGAGTTGCTGAGTGACTATGATTGTGAAATTCGTTATCATCCTGGAAAGGCAAATGTTGTAGCAGATATTGTTGGGAATGAAGTTTTACTATTTTATCAAGTCTCGGTCATTTGTAATAATATTAGGTTGCTTAGTTATTATTTACTTTCATTTATATTTTGTATTAAGTTTACTAGGCTTAAGTAATGTAACCCATGGGCCTCCAAGCCCACGAAATGATGAGAGGAAGGAGAGGGTGTGTTGCCCTAGCTCCTTCCCTATAAATAGTAAGCGTAGGTCATATGTAAACTTGGTTGGTTATTTGATATCTTAAGGAAACTTTTGCTCTCATTATTCTATTATTCATATAATCACCCAAATCCTTATATCTATCTCATTCTTGTTTGTGTGAAATCAATATGGGAACCTAACAAGTGGTATCATTCGCCATATGAAGGTATAGTTATTGTTTTTTCATAAGAATCGATCCAAAACTTGTTTTTATTTCGTTATTTTGTTGAAATTTTTGTAATTTCTTGTTTTTTTATCACATCTTTGCTTACAAACTTGTGTTACAAAACATAACAAACAAAAAGTTTCATAATTTCAATCAAAACATACGAATTGGGTTTTTGTACTATTTTTCGAAAACCTTTTCATTTTTGAAAAAGTTTATCAAGTTTTCAACTTTCTTCATGAAATCATCATTTTATACCTAAAAGTACAAGAATCTTTAAATTAAAACGAGTTTGTGGCTTGCTTTCTTTGAAAACTCATTCTTTACCAACTTTCGAAATCGTGTTGCCGCCCCTATATCGAGATCTCTTCTACTTGCTTTTCATCGACCTAAGTTTTGTGGACTCAGTATTTCCTTTCTTGTACAAGAAAGAAAATCACTTCGACTTTTGGATAAGTTTCGAAATTGGTACTTGAGCTTGTGTTCTCGAAATTTTCATAATTTTCGAAATCACATTATTTCGCAAAAACTTTCAAGTTTCGCGAAAACTATTTCAACCTCACTTAAGTTTCGAAATCTGTGGGCCTACACAGTTTCGCAAACATCAAAGTTTCATAAACCTCCATTAGTTACACAAGTTTCGTAAACTTATAAACGTGTGCAAGTTTTTTCGAGATCATCTAATTTACCTAGTTTCACAATCATAGTGGAAAAGTTTTCGAAAATTGGCTAAAATCCCATACCTTCTACAAGATCCATCTTTTCACACAAGTGTTTCAATATGTCTCAACCACCGTACTACAACTTTAACCATCCTCAGCAACATCAGAATCAACAATATCATCAGCAACAGCAATAGTATCAACAATCACCACAATATTATCAACAACCGGTTTACTCACAACAACATCTTCTCATGCAACAACATCAGATGGTTCCAATGCAACAATCCTATCCAATGTCACAACAACAAAGCCAACTCCCATCAAAACCTACTCACTGGTTTGACAGGATGTGTGAAATCATTTCAACTCAACAATCCAGACATGAAGCAGGATCTATTGACACCCCACCAATGCTAACACCGGGTAATTATGTTCAGTGGGCAAGTCGATTCTTAAGGTTTATAGAACTCAAGAAACCCAATGGTAAGTACATGAAACAAGTTATTCTTAAAGGACCGTTTCAGTGGCCTGTTAACTACGTTGGCGGTGACCCATCTGCTGATCCCCCAGTAGCTCCAACTGCTGTGCTAGTTCCTGAGTCTCAACTTACTGATGAACAACACCAACATCGTGAAGCAGATGAGTATGCTATGTCTTACATACTTCAGGGAATACCAAATATCATATTCAGAAGTGTTGATGCTCAGACAACTGCAAAAGCTATGTGGGAACACGTCCATCTACTCATGCAAGGCATACAACTAAACAAGGAAGACATGGAATCTAAACTTTACTTGGAATACACTAATATCATGATCGAACCAGGGGAATCACTTGAATCTTACTTTCATCGTTTCACCAATGTCGTCAACGACTTAGAGAGACATGAAGTACACCTTCCAAGGATCACTGTCAATACAAAGTTTGTTAGTAGTCTGGGTTCTGAGTGGCAAAAGTATGTGACATTTGTGAGACAAGCTAAGAATCTTCATAGAGATCCATATGGTTTGTTGTACGACTATCTCAAGCACTATGAGTCTGAAGTTGAAAAAGATAAAGCCGCACGAGGAGGATATACACCACCACCTACTTCTAATCCCCTAGCACTCGTTGCTCAATCTCATGCTGCACATCCTTCGATGTCTAATCATGCTTATGATCAGGAACAGAATTATCTCAGTTACCAGCAACCTGCTACTTCACACAAAATGGTCCCATATGAATCATCCTCGCAACACGCTTCTCCTCAACCTGCTCCATATGACAACCATGATAGCATGTATTATTCTAATCAGATTGAAGATGATGATGATGACGTCAATACGTTGAATCAAGGACTTGCTCTTATTGCTCGTGCTTTTAGCAGATTCTCTAACAAAACCAACAACCGTCTTCGTTCTTTATCAAATACATGGAATCAAGCTGTCATTCAAGATGGTCGAGTTGAGATTCAGAACCGTAATCCTGGACGTTCAGGCTCAGGAGGGTATTCTGGAAATTCTGGGTTTGGACAAAGATTCAACAACAATGGGGGATTCAGAAACAATTCAGGTGCTCCTCAGAGAAGTTATGATAATGTGGCAAATAGCAATACAGTATCTGGGAATGCGATATGGTGCTACAACTGCAACGAAAAAGGTCATATTGCAACAGCATGTCCTAAACCGAGAACCCGCGGCAGTCAGTTTCACAAGCAGGCATTACTAATGGCTCTCAAAGATGAAAAGGAAGGAACTTTCAATGAACAAGAGAACAGTTTTATTTGCTAATGCTTACAACGATGATGATATGGAAGATCTTGAAGCTAATGCAGCTGTGATGCTTATGGCCAACATGCAGGAACATCAGTTGAACGATTCAGGCCCAGTGTTCACCACTGATGGTTTGTCTTAGGTAAATGACCTAACCACATGCTCCATAGAATTTAATGCATCACCCTCTGCTTCTGAATCAGATCAGGCGCAAGTTGTTCCATCTGAATCATTTTTATCTTATCAAGAGGATGAACAATTAGATACAGTTGTTATATTTGATGATGACACTGTTGTTTCATTTGATGATCCTATTGAGCAAGAAAAAAATGACAATATTGTACAACATGAACCTTCTTCTTATCCAGATCCTGATTGTACTGTCATGACCAAACAACTTAAAGAACAACTTCTTACTACTCACATAATAGACGAGCAAACTAAATTTTTGAAAGAAACTAATGCCGATTTGAAAAAGGACATTGAATGTTATAAAATACAACTTTCACATTTTCAAAATGCCGTTCAACGTGAAAAGTGCTTTGAAAAGTCATTTCAGGAATCATATGTCAAAGAACAAAATCTTCAAAAGCAAATATATGACATAATTGAGTCAAACGGTAAATTGGTTTCCAAACTGGAAAATGAAAAACATGATCTTCAAAAACAAGTTGTACAACTTCAAAAGGAACTTTCTAAAACACAAACAGGGGTGACAACTTGCAAACAGGAATTTTATGAACACAAAGTGCAAAAACGAGAAAAAGAAAACTCTTTAATTGAAGAAAATCTCATTCTCGATCGTCAAATTAAAGCTTTTCAAAATATCGTTTATAAACATGGAGAATCTGTAACGACAATCCAAAAGTTTACTTTAAAACCAAGACACGATAAAGGTTTTGCCATTGGCGATTACAGATCCACCTTTCTTCACACTGCATTCAAAACAATTCCTAAGCTTTACAGTATGGACCAATTGATGGATAATAACGTTGTGCGTGTTATTGTACATAATACTGAGGAAGAATACGAACTTGAAGAAAAGAGTCGATCAAAAATAAGTAAAGTTGAATATTGTAAACCATATGATTACTCAAAAGCTCCTCATATTTCAAAATCTTTTGTTCCATCAAAAGAAATACCTGAGAAATCATGGTATGTAACTGAGTCTTATGTTTCATCTTCTAATAGGGCTCCTGTCAAACCCGTGGCACAATTAAATGGTCCATTACCATCTTCTGGTACTGTGACACCATTACCAACACGTTGTAAAGTTTTACACTATTTTCAAACATTCATGAAAGGCATCGAAAACTTGGAAAACGTAATTGAACATCATTCGGAAATTAAAATTGCTACTTTTCAATCAGCTTACGAGCGGGAAAAGCGAGACATTTTTCAGAAACAAATTCTGCCTTTAGTTCAAAATTTGCGTTATTGTGCTACTCGTTGGGAACAGGAACTCCAAAAAGAAGTTACTGATATGAAAAACATTTTCGCTCTTAATGAAAATGCAATTTTGATTCAACAACGCAAAAATCGATTTTTAAAAACGGATTCTGATCGACTCTTGGTAAAACTCCTCACAGCTGATATTCATACTCTCATCATGAATGATCTCTATTATTCTAGCAATGCTACGGTATTTGAAAATTACTGTGCTGATATTGATTTGTTGAAATCAGAAGCTGAAACATTGAAACATAAATATGAAACGTTGCGTCAAAACAGTGATGATGTGCAAAACAAACTTTCAAACGAAATTTGTCAACTCAAACAAAAACTTGATTGGTGTCAAGCTCAAAGTATTGAAACTGAATTGCAACTACGAAGTAAAAATGCTTTTCTCAAAAACAAATGTCTTCTATATGAAAATGAAATTGCGGAATTAAAAATTGAAAATGTCGAATGGCAACAAAACCGCGATGACATTCGTTATTACTATGGTTTACTTGAGTCTGATATTCAGGATAAAAATCACATCATCATTGATTTGAAAGAGAAAATTAAGCTACTTCAAAAAGGAAAGTTTGTTGACACCACAGTGATAGCACCAGGAATGTTTCAAATAGACAGAACAGATAAGGGTAATCATGCTAAGAGTTCTAATGTTAGTTCTTCCACTTCTACAGGACTAGTTTCCCCTAAGAGCGTTAGCAGCCCAAAGCCAAAAAGTGTTAAGAAGACTAAAAAGACTAGGCTCTGGCAACGTAGAAAAGGAACACTAGAAGTGCAAGACGTAGAAGCTCACCTTAGGAACTTGAATAAAACTCATGTTGCATCTGATTTAGATTCTAATCTGGCAAATTGTAATCAAAATCTTAATGTAACGAATGTTGAACCTTCAAATGTTTTGAATATTAATGCATCTTGTGTGTTTTGTCGTCAAAGTGTGTTATCTAGTGATCATACTAAATGTGTAGCTAATAATCTCTTACATCGTAAAAAGAAACGTAGATCCGACTTTCCTTCTAGACCCACTACTGCCTCTAAGTCTACCCTAGGAAAAACGCCTACTACCGTTTCAAATGATGTTGTCGTCAACCCAAGAGCAAAAATCAACAAATCTAGAAACACGCCAAAAGCTAGTGCATTCAATAAAAACAAAGCAAAAACTAGTTGGAATTGGCAACGTTGCTTACAATACAAACCAAATTTTAAATGGATTCCTAAACTGTTAAATACTTGTGTTTCTAACCAACAGGAACCCACTATTTCTTCGGGTTCCACCCTTACTTCTGTTCCATCTCTGTCGTCTACTTGTGATGCAGGTGGTTCAGATCGTTCTCTGAATTGTTGATAGCGGTTGCACCCGACATATGACAGGCAATCTCAAACTGTTAACTAACTTTGTCTCAAAGTTTATTAGAACTGTCAGATTCGGGAATGATCAATACGCTTTAATAATGGGTTACGGAGACTATGTGAATGGGAATATTGAAATTAGCAGAGTATATTATGTTGAAGGCTTGGGTCACAACCTCTTTTCAGCCGGTCAATTTTGTGATGGAGATTTAGAAGTAGCATTTCGAGAGAAAACTTGTTTTGTTCGTGATCTACAAGGAAATGATTTAATGTCAGGCAAACGTGGCACTAACCTTTACACAATTTCAATGTCTGACATGATTGCTTCATCTCCTATCTGTCTTCTATCCAAAGCTGAAATGACTAAATCCTGGTTATGGCACAAACGCCTTTCTCACTTGAATTTCAAAATGATGACTGATCTTGCTCATCACAAATTAGTTGAAGGCTTTCCAAGATTCCGCTATGCCAAAGATCACCTATGTCCAGCCTGTGAACAAGGAAAAAGTACCCGTACTCATTTTCCCTCAAAACCTGAACACAGTACTAATCATGTTTTCCAAATGCTTCATATGGATTTGTGTGGTCCGATGCGTGTTCAAATGATCAACGGTAAACGCTACATTTTAGTAATTGTTGATGATTACTCTCGCTGGACTTGGATTTATTTTCTTCGAAGTAAAGATCAAGCTCCTCAAATGATCATCACCTTTCTCACCAAAATACAAGTTCAGCTACGCAACACAGTCAGAATTGTTAGAACTGACAATGACACAGAATTTAAGAATCAGACTCTAAGGTCGTATTTTGAGAAAGTGGGAATTGAACATCAAACATCCATTCCACGAACACTCGAACAGAATGGAGTTGTCGAAAGACGCAACAGAACGTTAGTGGAAGCTGCTCGAACGATGTTAATCAATGCTCAATTACCAGATTACTTATGGGCGGAAGTTGTTTCAACCGCTTGCTACACTCAAAACCGTTGTATGTTCACAAAACGCCATCACAAAACCCCATATCAGATTGTTCACAAAAAGAAACCGAACATTACTTACTTTCATGTATTTGGAGCTCTATGTTACCCAGTCAATGATCGTGATGATCTAGGTAAACTTAAAGCAAAGGCTGACATTGGAATATTTATAGGATACTGTGAAAATTCAAAAGGCTTTCGGATATGGAATCGTCGTACTCGGGAAATTCAAGAAACTATTCATGCTAATTTCGATGAACTCACTCAAATGGCTTCTAAGCACAACAGCTTAGGACCCGCATCCAACCGTCTAAACTTTTCGGATTCTTCGGCTGAACCATTGTCGCTCTCTCGCAAAGAATTGGAAACCTTGTTTGTTCCATTGTTCGATGATACGATTGAAAACTGTCCTTCTGAGGTCTCACCAATTTCCGCTGCACACCTTGATCATAATCAAGTACCTGACACACCTCAACAAACAGCAACAACTGTTGATAAAGACGGTCCTCTAATTGCATCTCCAACAACAGTAGGACAAACTGCTTCCAAATCCAGACAATCAGCTAAAGATCCATTACAACAATCAGTACCACAACCTGCAGATTATGATGGAAATACTTTCTTCAATCCATTTGCACCGACTCCAACCGTTCCTGATATAATGGAGTCGTCTTCTCGCAATTTGGATCCGTCTAATATGCATACGTTCTACCAACATCACCCTTCGACACATCATTGGACTTAAATGGATTTGAAAAACAAGCTGGACGCAGAAGGCACAGTGATTCGCAACAAATCTTCTTTCGTTACAAAGGGATACAGTTAATGAAGCAGGATTGTACATCACTGTCATCAACGAAAGCTTAGTATGTAGCCATGTCTGCTTTCTGTGCTCAAGTCATTTGGATGAGAACTTAGCTCACGGACTACGGCTATGTATTTGACTAGATCTCAATGTACTGCGACTCAAAGTGTGATATTGCTATCTCGTGTAACACCATTCATCATTCCAAGGCCATACAAATTGCTCTCCGCTACCATTTCATAAAGGAGCATGTTGAGAAGGGTACAATTGAATTAGATTTTGTGGGTACTATATACCATTTGGCGGACCTGTTTACAATGGCTTTACCTCCATCAAGGTTTGTTGATTTAGTTCACCAAATTGGTATGTGGTGTTTGACTCCAGATGATTTGCAAAATTTTCCTAAAACCTAGGAGAGTCAAACATCAAACTCTTTTTGTAAATATTTCATCAAAAAGAAAATACTAAAACTACAAAAAGAATCTTCTTTCTCTTGTACAAACTTCTAATCTTCAAAACTATGTTCCTCCATTATAACAAATTTTGCTTCACATTGTCAAAATGGAACATGTTTTGAGGGGGAGAAAATTTTTCACAAAAACATGAATTTTGTACACCTAATCATTATTCTTCAAGGATAAAATGTTTCTTCATCATTCGGATTAAAAAATTCATTTTCAAAAAGTTCTATGATCTCTCGAATTAAAATGTGCAAGAATGTTTCACAAAATTAATGCTAATTCGAGGGGGAGAAAAGAAATTTTTTCGGCAAGGATTCCCAAGTTAACCATGTTTAGACTTCAAATGGAAAAGTAATTAACCTTTAATGAGTATAGCTCACAAAAGTCTTAAACTTAGGTAAAAGGACATTGCTTGAAAAAATAAACCGGGCTCTAATAAATATTTCCACAAATGTTCTCAAAAATTTCACACATAATTAAAAACCTCAACGAATCAGACTAACGATTTTATCCTCAATTTCTTTTCGATTGTGAGTATTCTAATTGTTGTTGTCTTATCGTTCCCTAAATCTTTCAAATATTTTCAACAGTCAAAAAGGCATAATCAGAAACTAGGGTTCATATAATTATCGATCTGGGCGTTTCTTTTTTATGTGTTTAGTCTAATTAATTATTTCGTATAGCTTTAGAGAACACTAAAGAATGCTCGATTGGTGTGTTTGCTCGATTAGAAACAACATAGGTTTGAAATCATGTGATTTAGGGTTTAAGATGTCAATATCTTTGCTGCTACTACTAGGGCATTTGTTTGTACAATATTCTTGCATTTTGATGCTAACATGCATGCAAAGTCTCAAATCATAGCCCCAAACCATGATAATAATTGGGAAATCTCGAGCGATAGAATGAATTAATCTGTGATCTTGTGTGTTAATTTGAGTATTCTGAGCATTTTGGTAGATTTAGAATGAGTTTTTTGATTCATCCGCATACTTGTTTGTGCCTGATGCATTTCTCTGTGTGCACGTACATGTCATCCCATTGAAAGTCAAAACTTCAACAATTGTCAAAATGTTTCTTATGGAACATATTTTTGAGGACAAAGGGCTAAATGTGTCAAAAGGCTAAACTTGGAAAAGGATTCAAAATGGTGAGAAACAAATTTTTTCCAAACTCTACACTCTCGTTTTACTCTGGTAAAGCAAGTGTGGAGACCAAAGCAAAGTCATTCAAAACCTTTCAAATTTACAAAATGTGGAATGCTTTGGCTACAATAAAAGAATGACTCTGATTTGAACATCTCAAATACCAGAAGGTTTCCATTCATTACAAAAACAAATCTTCAAAAAGAACCCATGAGGTTCAACTTTAGATGGAAATCTTCTTCTGCAAATTTTAAAACTAAAAAGAGAGACTCGGGGTCTCAAACAACTTTCAACAGTAAAAGAGTCTTGAATTTCAAGCATTCTTTATTGTATAATACTTGATTATGTTTTCTAAAACCTTGAGCAGAATCATTTCACGAATTTTAAAAAAGTATTTCTTAAATACGATTCAATATTTTGCTCAAGAAGACTATCTCTCGAATAAACTTCATTATTTAAGGGGGGAGTATTTTGTTAAAAGAAAACAAATTTTGTATTCAAACGACGACTTGTGCACACATTTCAGTGTACAACTCGGTTTTCAAAGAAAGGAAAGTGCCTTGCTAAACCATTTCTTAAAACCAAACGTGCACTTATCCTAAAAACAAGAAGCAAGTTCTCACGCTAAGTTTATCTAAAGCTTCTTAATCTTGAGCAAAATTTATTCAAATTTTTTCAAAGGGTTTTTTCAAAACTTTTCAAAATTTTGCTCAAGATTTTTCAAATCTTTACTCCCCAATTCGCTTCAAAAGTTTAAAATTCTCAAAAAAAATATGCGAGTTTTGAGGGGGAGTATTACCAAAACAAAATGTTTTGTCAAAATCACGCTCAATGGCTTGTGCACACATAATAGTGTACAACCCGTTCTTGTAAAGAAAGGACCCTAAGGTACGCATCAGTGCCTCAATCCTAATATAAGGAGCGAAGGCTTCTTACTTTTGAGTAGAGTTAATCAAACATTTTCTAATTTTCATAAACTCTGCTCAAAAGACAAGTATTTCACCTCAATAAGAATTCACTTGTTGAGGGGGAGTACTTGAAACAAAATCATCGTTCTTGAAATCAAAAGGTTCTTGTTGAATTCTCCTCATAAGACTCAAAAGGCATATTTTAATCAAAAGATTGTCAAAAATATCATCTTATATGCGATTTTTGTGGGGGAGAAAAAGTGAATGTGATTAAAATATGAAAAGTTCAAAGTTGCTTAAAAAGTCAAATCTCATGCGAGCTAGACTCAGATTCACCCAAGAATTGACGAAACACAAAAGTTTATAATCGAAAGGACTTATCCTCGACGGGTAATGACATCAAGTTAGTTACTAGAGCTAGTTGTCACCTAAAAACTGACAATGGAACTCTTTAACTAGCCGCGTAAGCGTGTCTTGAAAAGGATTTGTCTTAGTAGAAATGTACCGTTTCGAGAAACTTTCTGTGGACTTGACCAGGCCGGGTAATAACTTCAAGCTAGTATAACTAGTGATGTAAGCGTGTCTCGAATCGGTCTTGTTCACTAAAAGCGGATCAATTCAAAAAGTGCTTGCTCCTCCCGCATGTGCAAATTTGTTTAATACTTATGAGCACATGTGAAGGGGGAGCCCTTCAAAGAAAACACAAAACTCTCAAAGTGTTAAACAAAATGTTTGATAATCACAAACATTTTGAGAGATTTTCAAAGGTTTCAATGGCAATTGTAGGATAATCATGGAGTTATAAGGTGATTAAGATAGGAAAAACCGTCCTATGATCCGCCAGAGCCGGAGGGATCTACCCAAGGACATCACCAAATAGTTAGTATTAGAAGTCCTTAGGTATGATATGAAAAAAGGAGTAAAGAATGAAAGGAGAAATAAGGGGTTGAAGAATTAAAAAGAAAAGTAAAGAAAATGGTGAAAAGAAATAGCCCTCCATATGTTCAACCTTAGGGCAGACACCGGGTTCAATTCGTATGCTACTGGTTGTTGCTAAGGCGACGCCGGTATTGAAGATAAAGCCGTCATTGACCCAGTGACGCAATGCACTAAACCTTCTAGCCACTCAAGTTCTCTTAAAAGAGCTTGTTTCATTCTCACGGGGAACCGGTGTAATCTATCGACCTATCTCTTAGAGATGGTTAATATTGAAGCAGGAGACCCCTCCCTAGTCTCCGCATAGGAAACCTAAGTGTGCACTTTTCGAGTCTAGAGTCATGAGATACATCAAAGATCTCTTAGGAACACTTAGTATTTCTACAACTGGTGTTCTACATCAATGGACACCAGCTGTAAATTATCGAGTCCTTCGCAGATCTTAGCAATCTGCCGAGAACGTTTATGAGAGAATTTACGCAAGTATTTCTCACTGATTGAACGGAAATCCTGCCAGGGTCAACATCAAACAGCCCTGACAGCAGGTCACTTCGGTAACTCCTTATGGGTTACGCTTAGTGTTTGCGGTGGTTTCTTAGCGGTCTACAGTCGTGGAGTGATCCCCAGTGACTCACCCAGTCATTGAGCTACTAAGTAGGTCTTGTAAGCTCCCTCGGGAGTACCTGACATGGGAACGGCCTTGATAAGGGTTAGAAGGAGTCTTCACACTATGCTGTTGACGATCTCTAATTCCTTATCTGTAAGTACCGGATGTTTTATTGCTAACTGTTTACATGCAGGTACACATTATCTCCATGGCAACGGGTTCCACATGCTCATACATGCATCTTGAAGTCATCAAAAGCTCCCTCAAAGATCAAAGCAACACAAAGTTCAAAGAAAGATTCTACGCCAAAAGGAAGAATCTACAAAGTATAAAGACTAAAGATCAAAAGTGAAAGAAAGGGAACTACGCGCATGTATAAGTCAAAATTCAAAGATGTATGAGCATGTTGGAATGGCAGACTACCACCACAGATGCAGAAGTGACGAAAGGCATACAACTTCATAACTTGATCACTATCACAACAACAATGAACAAAGAACAAAGAACGATGAATGATTTTATCTCATAATTTTTGAAAGACGTCTAAAGCTGTGAAAGTCAAAGATGAAGAAATGACAAAGACGTCAAGCAACCGTGATGACCGACCCTTAGGGGGAGATTGTTGGGAATGAAGTTTTACTATTTTATCAAGTCTCGGTCATTTGTAATAATATTAGGTTGCTTAGTTATTACTACTTTCATTTATATTTTGTATTAAGTTTACTAGGCTTAAGTAATGTAACCCATGGGCCTCCAAGCCCACGAAATGATGAGAGGAAGGAGAGGGTGTGTTGCCCTAGCTCCTTCCCTATAAATAGTAAGCTTAGGTCATATGTAAACTTGGTTGGTTATTTGATATCTTAAGGAAACGTTTGCTCTCATTATTCACATATTCATATAATCACCCAAATTCTTATATCTATCTCATTCTTGTTTGTGTGAAATCAATATGGGAACCTAACAGATGCCTTGAGCTGAAAGGAACGAATTAGACCCCTTAGGGTCAGATCTTTAGGAATGACAATCAGATCGCCACTACCGACTCAAATCCTTGAAGTTCAAGCTGAGGCACTTAAGGAAGAGAACAGACCAAAGGAAAGGATTTACGGTATGCCTGAGAGCAAGAATGGATTTGTAAGGAAACCAGATGGAAGGCTGTGTTTCAAGGATAGGAATTGGATTCCACTGCATGGAGGATTATGAGACATCATCATGCATGAATCCCACAAGTCTAAATATTCCATTCATCCCGGTTCAGACAAGATGTACCAGGACCATAAGAAGTTGTATTGGTGGCCAAACATGAAAGCTGGAATTGCAGAGTATGTCGGTAAATGTTTGACCTGCTCGAGAGTAAAGGCTGAACATCAAAAGCCATCTGGTTTATTGATTCAACCAGAGCTACCAATGTGGTAATGGGAAAGGATCACTATGGACTTCATTACAAAACTACCTAAGACATCGAATGGATTTGACACCATATGGGTCATCGTTGATCGCCTCACGAAATCAGCGCATTTCTTACCGATCAAGGAAAACGATGAGATGAGCACTCTTGCTCGTCTATACCTGTAAGAGATAGTTTCAAGGCATGGAGTGCCGATTTCTATTATCTCTGACCGAGACAGCCGTTTCACGTCTAACTTTTGGCAGTCTTTACAGAAAGCCTTGGGAACTAAGTTAGATATGAGTACAACTTACCATCCACAGACTGATGGTCAAAGTGAAAGGACTATTCAAACCCTTGAGGACATGCTTCGGGCATGTGTAATTGATTTTGGAAAAGGCTGGGATAAGCACTTACCGCTAGCAGAATTCTCTTATAACAATAGTTACCACGCCAGTATCAAGGTCGCACCGTTTGAAGCACTTTATGGAAGAAAGTGTCGTTCACCAGTTTGTTGGACTGAGGTTGGAGATGTACAAATCTTAGGTCTCGAGTTAATTCTTGAAACCACCGAGAAAATAGTGCAAATTAGGAAACGTTTGCAAGCCACCCGAGACCGGCAAAAGAGTTATGCTGATGTAAGGAGAAAACCAATGGAATTCCAAGTCAGAGATAGAGTAATGCTTAAAGTATCACCCTGGAAAGGAATGATTAGGTTTGGAAAACGGGGAAAGTTAAACCCGCGTTATGTTGGACCATTCAAGATCCTTGAGAGGATTGGTCCGGTTGCATACAAACTTGAGTTGCCCGAAGAGCTTAGTAGAGTACATGACACTTTTCACGTAACGAATTTGAAGAAATGTTTATCAGATGAAACCTTAGTCATCCTGTTGAACGTAAGACCTTGATAGATCTTCTTGAGCACTCTAGAATCGTTAGATATGTTAAAGTAATCAATAACACACTAATAGACAATCTCTGTAACTTGTATTTTAAAGCGGAAACAAACACAAGTTTAATACTAAGAACTCTTGATCCTCTATGGATCTTTTAATAATGATGAAAAGTGTTTTCTAAAACTTAATCAATACATAATCATGTGTTCCTTTTATACACAAGAAACCCTAAACCGTTTCCCAAGAAACGTATATTCTAAAACTTATAAAAGATATGCATTATCACTTCCTAAATAAACTCATGCATATCCAAACTACATTACATAAAATACGAAAATACTATATCCGCAGAAACTAATAATGCTGAAACTAGTCTTCAGCAGATACGCTGCTTCAGCAGGAACCATCTCTTCAGCAGTATCCATCAGCAGTAACCGTCAGCAGAATTCTTACTTAGCAGAATTCCCAACAATCCTCCCCTAATATTGAATTTGACATGGTTAAGTTCAAGATTCTTGATAGATCGTTGTAGTAACATACCAGGAGGATTGAAATAATACAACACCAGCAAAGAATCATCATCAGCAGAATCTCTATGATCAGCAAATACTTGAAAGCTCCATTCTTTGCAGCAACAAATGACTAAATGTACATCAAAACAAATTAGTTTCATACTATTCTCATCACATCCAGGTGTGTTAACTCCTGTGAGAGGTGAATCATTGAAAATAATGGATGTCTCTTTACCAATAGCCATTACTACTAGAGTAGCCAAGTGTTCTAAGGTACACTGATAACCACATGATTTTTAGCAAATCATCAGCTATAAACGGATTTGATATGTCTTTACCTGTAGCCGTTTGCTCAGGACTAGCCAATTATTTTGATGAAAAATCATCTTGGTTAACTGATTACCAAATATGGTTTTTCCACTGCCTTTACCACAAGCCATATACATGTGGGCTAGCCAATTATTCAGAATCCATAAAGGAAAAATCCATTGTCAATTGACAACCATTTCAACTACTCAGCAATAAAGCATGGGTAAGTTGAAAACCCTATGGTTTTGAGCAAACCATTTCAGCTATCAACAGATTTGATGTGTCTTTACCAAAGCTGTACCCTTTTGATGGAATAGTCAACATCACGTAAGTTGATGACCAAAAACACCAAACCAGCATACAATAGACACAATACTATACAACAAAAATGTTAGTTTTTTTTCTCTTTTTTTTTTAAATAAGAAAAACAAATATACAACATTATACCCTTAAACAGAAACTGCTCTGGAAGTCTTAATCCTTTCTTTAAAGACTTTCACCAAAGATTCAGTAAACAATCTTGCATTCCCAACTGGATCAGGAGGAATCTCCAACTTTTGTTGCATCATTTTCTCCATCAGAGTCACTTTCAGAGGATATCTTTTTCCAAGATCCATTATCAGCCTTAGACCAGTTGTAGTTTCCAAAACATGAACATAAGGCATAGAATAGAACTTCCAACTCTGAACTTTCCATCTCTGATTGTTTTTCCATATGTCATAGCTAACACCAGTGGGAATAGAAGAATCAAACAACACTCTAAGATCACCCAATAAATACAATCCAGACCCTGTAGGAGTATGATTTGCATAATATTTGTGAACCAACTCGTTTAGAGTGACCAAATCCTGATGATCAACAAGATGTAGAATTTCTTGAAGAAATGTAAAGGATATAGAAGTTTTATCCAATCTGTAAATGGTATTCACTTGGCCATTTTCAGTTAACTCCCAGTGAACCAAAACATCTCTAGTTGCCTCAGGCCAATCATCAGGGGATCCTTCTCTTATAAATGAAGCATCAGAATCATTCACATTTATTAGACTTTGTGTGGAATGTGAAGTTCTGACTTTAGCCATTCTCTTTGGTCTTCTTCCAGGAACATAAATAGTAGCATGAGGTAGAGAAGATGCATCAGGAACTTCAGCTTCGGCAGATACACCTTCTGCAGCATCAGTTTCCACTCATGGAGTATCCAATTGTTCATCAGTAGAATCCTGAGAAGATTCAAATGCAGCAGATGCATATTGTTCATCCATAGCCTTCCTCATCTGTTTGGCTCTAGCAGCTTGAAGTTCAGCTTCTCTTACCTTAAGCTCATGAAATCTTGCAAGTTCAGCTTGTTGTTCCTCATTTAACCTTTTAGCAGCCTCTTCACCTAATCTTTCCTCCTCCAGTTGTCTCCTGGTTCTCTTTCTAGATGGAGGATCTTCTGCTATCACTTGAGCTTTACCTTTATCCACATAAGATGAAGCAGCAACATGTGGTACATCAGCAGAAGTATCAGGTAAAGATACCTTTTCAGCAGCAACAGGAATATCCACATTAACAGATGAACCAGCATCAGCAAGAATGAGAGGAATATTCTTAGAAGCACCCATTCCAGCTTTGTCATTTCAAGCCTTGATCTTGTTATACATCTCAACCAGTTTGTCAAATGGAAGTGCCCACACTTGTTTCTTAGTCCAAGCAGTATTATATAAAGAACTACTTTGACTTTTCACATATGTTCTCATGTAATCCCTCTACTGTGCTTGAGTCAAAGGTTTATCTCTTTTAGCTTTGGCTTTTAACTCATCTGCTACCTTCTTCCTCAACTTCATAATTTTCACAATTTCAGCAGGCCAGTCCTTTTTCTCCACTCTATTACCAATGATGTTTGTAGCTAAGTCAGGATTAGCAATCACTTGTTGTCCAATATGCTGCCAATCTGACTCATCAAACTCTTGAACAGCAGCATCCAATTCTCTTTGTCTTTCAATAGGCAAAGTAGAAACATATCTTTGAGTGGAAGACTGATATGCTGCTTCAAACTTGGCTTGCTGTGCCTCAGCCATATCAGCACTTTTCTTATAATCTTCCCATTCTTGGAAGAGTTTCTCTTGTGCACCTCTTTCTTCAGCTGTAACAAGCTCATCCTCAGCCACCTCAGTTCCTTCAGCATAATTATCAAGAGGAACATCCAAATCTTCCATAGGTTCATCATTTAATTCTCGAACCTCTCTATCAGTAGATCCTTGATGCTTGAGGATTTCAGTGATGTCATCAGGAGAAACTTGTTTATTCTCAGATGAATTATGAACAGGGGAATTCAAATACCCTCTCCCTGCTACAAAGAATGCTTCTTCTGATGTATTACCTTTATCAGCAGAATTGGCAGCAACAATAATGCTTGGTGATTGTTTCTCCTGAAGTAAATCAGTAGCTTCAGCCATAAGAACATCATCATCACCACTGGACACTTTGGAAGATTCAGCAGCTTTCTTTGCCAAATATTGTCTTCTACTTCTTCTTCTGCTGAATAGAATTGGTGATTTAGATTGAGGTACTTCAGCAGCTTTAGGAGGAACAACATTAGACTATCTAGCAACTTCAGCTAGAATTTCAAGAGAATCCAAATTTGCCTCCTGAGGCACTTTAGTAGAATCCAGTCCATCCTTACTTTGCTTCTGCTGATTCAGCTGTGCCTCCAAATCTTGAACCTTACTTTTCAGCCTTTCAATTTCATTACCAAGAGTAGTCTTGGTATCAACAAGCTCTTTTTGGAGATCATCAGTCCTTTTCATGTACCTGCAAAGTGAATCATATACAAAAGTAAGAGTAATAGGGTCCTCTGCTCTACCAACTGATTGCTCAGTGGTAAGTGGAGCTTCATTGAACCCAGCAGGAGAAACAGACTCATGTACAACATTAGGAAAGTCTTCATCAATTGGTTCTCTCATAGGGCTGGGTGTAGGTAGTCTAGTGAACTCAGGCTCAAGAGGATGAAATGTATCTTCAAACTCATGAATTTGCTCAACTGGAGCATCCTGAGATGGTGAAATGGTAGGACTAGGTGACATATGTGCAGGGGAAGGTGGTGGTAGGTCAGTAGAAATAGGTAATGGTTCAGCAGTTGCAGTTGGCTCTTCCTCAATTACCACTGAAGGATTACCATCAGCAGCAACACCAGAAGATGATGGATTACCATCATCAGCAGCATTATGAGTAGGCACATTACCAGCATCATCACCCTCAACTACATTATCATTCCCATGTGGCAACATAGCTTCTAACATAGGGTGATGTTCCCCAGTATAATTTGTTTTCATTGAGGCAAACAACTTAGAACCAAGACTTTTAATAGGCACATGGGTTCTATCTTCAGTAGTTATATCTAAAATAATTTGCAAGAACCTAGGGTACATTAAAAACTTATGCTGTTGTTTATCAATATTTTCCAGCATATTTTCAAAAATAAACTTAGAAAAATTATAAGTTAGACCCTTAGAAAGACAAACAATACCACAACCCAATTGTAGAGAGAATTGGTTCCATCCACCACACTTGTTGCTTATACATTGGAGCAGCAAATGTACCAAGTACCTCCACTTAGGACAAAATTGATTCTTGTGCCACTTAAATGTATCAGTACTTTGATATCCAGCTTCCCTTAGCCCAGCAAGAATCTCTGCAGTGTTGGAGTGATACACACCATTCTCATCATCCAACTGAAGCTTTGTCCTTATTAAACCTTCAGTCACCACATACTCTACACCTTCAACTTCAGCTACAATCTCTGTGTCAGATCTCTTTGTAGCAGATGCCCAAAATTGCTTCACCATTGATTCACAAACCAGATTGGGACAATATGTCAAAGCATAATGAATCTTTGACCTTTGTAGAAACTCCACCATTAAATCAAATTCTTCATGTCCCTTAGCCTTTTTCAGAATAGCATACTCGTTATGATCCCCTTTCAATTCAAGTTGTGCCATTTGAATGAACTTGTGTGAGACGGTTATGAATTACTCAGAGAATGATGGGTTTAAGTGGAGTAACAAGCGAATAATTTTGTTTAGGAAGAGATATGCGAAGTGAGTTATATTTGGAAGTTCCCCAATCGTGGTCAAAATCGGAACTAATTATTGACCGAGTCTGACGTGTAATTCAAAAACTTCCAATTTCAAAATTACCCTTCAGTAGAAATGAAAGTCAAATCTGCTGAGGAATGGTCAACATCAGCAGAAACCAAGGTTATAAAAGGCGTAAGGCGTGGCGTGGCGGCAAGGCCGCGCCTCAAGCCTTACACGCCTTGGCGGAGCCTTTGCGTTTCATAAGGCGTCACTAAAGCGGCAAAAAAATATTTATAGATTTATGTATTTATAATTTTAGATCATATTATTCGTATTATATTAGACATTTAAACTACTACTTACTATATAATTACCAAGCTCATATAACAAATAGTCAAATTTCAAATACTAGTTCAAAACATTTCAAAAAAATTAAGAAATAATAAAAAAATAAAAATAAAATAAACTGGTTCCAAAATTGGCGCCACGCCATACCATAAGGCGTGCCTTTTCACGCCTTTTCTCGCCTTATTTCACGCCTTTTTGAGCCACGCCTAGATCAGCCGCCAAGGTACATTTCGTGGCGGCGAGGCCACGCCTCACGCCTTGGCGGCGCCTTGGTGCGCCTTTTAGAACACTGGCAGAAACCAAGCAAAAGTGAAAATATATTCGGTGAGTATCTTGATTTTTACTGTGCCACCCAATTCGCATTAATTATCATAACGCCTAAACTTGGCTTATTTAATCACCCCAAATTTCACTTCTCAGGCATCAATTAGCCCCAAATCATCTCTCAACCCTAATTTCCCAATTAAACTCAATTCATCACCAAAACCATGTCATCAAACCCAGAAACCTCTTCTCACTCTTATTCATCATCAGAAGAAGATTTACCACCATATCCTTGGGAGCTTGATGATTCCGACTATGAAAAAGAAATGGAGAGACGATGGGATGTACATGAAAGACAATGGAATGCACATAAAAGAGGTGAACCAAGCCATGTACCCATTCCTGCTGAGAGAGAACTTGTCTCTCCCTTCATCTGTGCCTCTGATGAAGACTCTTCAGAAGAGGAAAATGAAGATCCAACATTTCTTCCTCCTTCCACACCAGAGAGATCCCAACCAAGGTCAAATAAGAGAGATCCATCTCTTCCAACATCACAAACATTGGTGTTGGATCTTCCTGCTCCAGGACCTGGTCTTACTCATCAAGAACACATCGGACAGAGCAAGAAGGCAGAGGTTGTACGTAAGGGAAAAGGGAAGATGGAGTAGATGATTGAGGAATGTTGCCATGGATCAAAGTTCTTGAGTATTTTCTTGCCTTTGGTACTTGAGCATCTTTCACAATCTTCCTTCTCTTCTTTTTCCATTTTCATCTTCAGCTTCATCATTGTGCTTGTCATAGCCTCAATGATAGAAGCTAGTAGAACTCGATTAGGCAAATGTATAGGAATGGTCTTTGTAATCCAGTTGGAATTTTGAATGTAAGCTGTAACTTGTTTCTTTGAATGAATGAAAAGATCTTCTTTATTAATCAACTTTGTAAGACCTTCACCATAATCAACTAATCAGAAGAAACCATGTTCAGCATACTTGACCACATTCCCTTGAATTCAGCTCTTGGTGACTTTAACGTACAACTTACAATCTCAGAACATCTGCAAAACAGACATAAAACATGCAAATACACCAAACAAACTTGCAGAAACTTTAGTGGTTAGTGTTAGAAACTCAAAGAATATACAAATTCTACAAATTCTACAAAGTTTACACTCACAATCCTCCCCTGAGGCATATGCCTCCCCTGAGGCTTATGCCTCCCCTTAAACTTTGCAGTTAAGGGTTAAGCATACCAATATGGACCACCAAATATTGAAACCTTGGTCCATCAAATGCTTTGGTTAACAAATCTGCCACATTCTCATCTGTGTGAATTTTTACCACTTTAATTAAATGTTTCTCATAAGCATCCCTGATAAAGTGGTGCCTTATTTCAATATGTTTGGTTCTATTATGAAAAACTGGATTTTTAACAATACAAATTGTACTTTGATTGTCAATGAAAATAGTAGTATTCATAAAATTATACCCATAATCCAGCAATTGATTCTGAATCCATAGAACCTGTCCACAACAATTGGCAGCAGCAACATACTCTGCTTCAGTAGTAGAGGTAGCAACAATGGTCTGTTTCTTGCATTGGCAAAAAATCAGTCTCCTACCAAGGAATTGGCAACCTCCAATTGTGGATCTTCTATCCAGATTGGCACCAGCATAGTCACTATCACTATAAGCTGCTAGCTGAAATGGAGACTCTTTGGGATACCACAGACCTAATTTGGGTTGGCCTTTAAGGTACTTAAAAATCTTTTTGACAGCATTCAAGTGAGAGGTCAGTGGAGTGACTTGGTGCCTTGAACATGCACTCACAGCAAATGTAATATCAGGTCTAGAGGCAGTCAAATACATCAAAGAACCAATCATTGACCTATATAAATGAACATTCACAGGGAGATCAGGATCAATATTGTTCTTTGGTTTGGGAGCCTCATATGGAGTAGTGGCAGTCCTGACATTCTCCATATCAAACTTTGACAACATATCCTTTACATACTTCTCCTGATGAATGAAAATACCATCAGGTTTCTGCTGAACCTGTAAACCCAAAATGAAAGTGAGTTCTCCCATGGCACTCAATTGAAATTCTCCCTTCATCAGATCCTCAAACTCTCTACACCATGCCTCTTTGGTTGAACCAAAGATAATATCATCCATATACACATGCACAAGAATAATATCCCTGGAATCTTTCTTGAGGAATAAAGTCTTGTCAATGGCACCTCTTCTATAGCCATGTTTCAGCAGAAATGTGGAAAGTCTAGCATACCAAGCTCTGGGAGCTTGATGAAGTCCATAGAGAGCTTTGACAACCTTGTATACATACTCAGGATGATCAGGGTCTTCAAATCCCTTGGGTTGAGTCACATAGACCTCCTCTTCAATCTCACCATATAAGAAAGCACCTTTAACATCCATCTGATAAACCATAAAGCCCATATAAGAGGCATAGGCCAAAAATATCCTAATTGCTTCAACTCTGGCCACTGGTGCAAAGACTTCATCATAGTCAATGCCTTCCTCTTGTCTAAACCCTTGAGCCACTAGTCTAGCTTTGTTCTTCACCACAATCCCCCTTTCATCTCTTTTATTCTTCAAAATCCATTTTGTCCCAATGGCATATTTACCATCAGGAAGAGGAACCAAAATCCAAACCTGCTGATTCTTAAATTGCAGCATCTCTTCTTGCATTGCTTCAAGCCAACTTGAATCTGCCAGTGCTTGAGGAACACTAGTTGGCTCTATTTGAGAAAGAAAGCATGCAAACAGACAATGTTTGAAGTCTGTGTGATTGTCCCTCTTTTGATTGTAGACATAAGAAATGAAAGCAACTTCACCATATTTTGTTTTCTTTACAGTGCTTCTTGTTCTAACAGGTGCTTTAGGATCTCCAATAATCTCTGATAGGGGATGAGCATTATGAATCCTTTTTGTTGCTGTATGGTTAACGTCAATTGTGGCATCAAGATTGTTGATTGTAGGCCCAAACTCAGTATCATAAGAAGCTGAGTGAAATAGGCCAGGCTTGGGCTGATAATTCCCAAGATCAGAAGGACTTAGAAATCTTGTAAAGGGCTTCTCAAAGTCTGTAGACACTTCAGTAGAAATGGGAGAGTGAGCATCATGAGTATCAGCATCTTTGACCTTATCAGTAGGAATAGGTGTGCCTTCAGTAGAATTGTTAGCAGCATCCTTGTTTCCACTGACTGCATGTGCTGATTGATGTAGGATTGCTTCAGTCTCTTGTGTAACATTGTCATTGAGTTTCTGAGCTTCCTTTGTAGCAGCATGTTCTTGCTTCTTAAGTCTTGCAAGATCCTCTGCATAATGTGACTCATCATCTTGTTCAGCAGCAGAATGATTACCTACAAAATGGTTAGGTGGAAAAGATGGTACAACAATGGTATGTTCATCTGGCTCAGATTCACATTCTGAGTCATCATCCATGGAACCTGCAGGGTTAGAATTTGGATCTTTGGTACCTGCATTAGGATTAGAAGCATGTCTAGTATAACCCAAATAGTCAGTCAAATAATCTAGGTCAAAATACCAAGAATGGCCTTGTCCCTGAGTATTAGGCTGATCTTCAAGAAATCTAAGGTTAAGGGTCTCCTCTATCCTTTTGGCATTCGGATTATAAACCCTATAGGCCTTGCTATGAGCTGAATAACCCACAATATATCCCTCATCAGCTTTCCCATCAAACTTACCCAGTGTATCAGCAGTATTTAAAATGGTCACTTTGCATCCAAAAGGCTTAAGGTAATGTATGTCTGGAACTTTCCCTGTGAGAAGTTCATAAGGTGTCTTGACATGATGTCTAGTGATAGATACCCTGTTCAAGACATAATAAGCAATACTTACTGCTTCAGTCCAAAACATAGTGGGTAATTTGGAGTCTGCAAGCATAGATCTTGCTGCCTCAATTAGGGTTCTATTTTTCCTTTCAGCAACCCCATTTTGTAGTGGGGTCCTTGGAGTACTATAGTCCCTTCTAATCCCCTTAGACTTACAGAATTCTATGAAAACAACATTTTTGAATTCTGTCCCATTGTCATACCTAATGCCTTTAACTTTTTATTAAGCTGGTTTTCAATTAAGGTGATGAATTCTTTCAAAATAGGAGTTGTTTCATCTTTGGTTTTTAGAAAGAATACCCAGCAAAACCTGCTAAAATCATCTGTGATAACCAGGCAGAAGTACTTATGATCAATACTTCTGATAGGAGTTGGACCAAAGAGATCCATGTGCAGCAACTGAAGAGGTTCTGAAATGGTGCTCACAGCTTTTATGGCTTTGTAAGAGGCTCTGTGTTGCTTTCCCTTGTTGCAAGCAATACAATTGTGTTCATTGGTGAAGAGTTTAGAAGGAAGGCCTTGAACAAGACCAAGTTTAGACAACTTGTTGATAGTCTTGTAATTCACATGAGCCATTCTTCTATGCCACTTGGTAGATTCACCCTGGGAAGCTTTGGCCACCAAACATGTTAGATCACATTCTAGCTTGACATCATTCAGATTGAATGTGTACAAGTTTAAGGTTCTAGGAACTCTCAGCAAAACAGTTGTGTCTTCTGGAAGTTTGAAGTCCTTGGAGAGCACAAGACACTCATCTTCAGAGAAGAAAACCTTATTCTTAGTGTCACAAATTTGTGATACAGAGAATAGATTAAAATGCTCCAGTTCCTTCACATAATAAACATTCTCAAAGTCTAACAAAGGTGTCTTAATAGTTCCTTTCCCAGTAATTTTGCCATCTCCACCACCAAAAGTTACACTGCCTCCTCCTTCTATGGGCACAAAGTCATGCATCTTGTCCTTGTTCCCTGACATACTTCTAGAACAACCACTATCAACTATACCTACTTCAGTACTTTTCAAAGGATGATCATACAACAACAACAAAAATATAAAAAAAGTTAGTACACATTGGAGACTCAAGTCATTGCTGACTTGAGCCTGCCTTGTGGATCATTAGTGATAGGCCATGTAGATGTTTTAGATCCACCATTGTTCTTGGGCCTGTAATGCAGATTAGGTCTTTTCTTTGTCCAAGAACAACCTGCTGAGGGCTTCACAGCAGTATTCCAATACCCACCACCATAATACATTGAGTCAAAGTGATTATGCCAATAACCATTAGAAAAGAAAGAACTAGTGGGTCGAACATATGGTCTAGTACTGGTTCTTCTCCATGAAGAATGTGGTTCAGCAGAATTGGATTTCTGCTGATGTGGAACAAAAGAAGGTATTTCACTAACATTCTTCCACATTTGCCTAGGTTTCCTTTGACTAAAACATACACCCATTCTTTGCTCGTGAAAGGTACAATCCTTAATCAAATGAGATTTACTTCCACACATGATTGAGCCTGAACCGTCAACTTATATTGACCAAATAATGGTCAACAAAGTCAAAGGCTTAGAGTCAATGCTCCGGGGAATACAGTGTTTTCCCGGGTCGTTTAAGTCCCGACGAGGTGTGAATTGTAAACAAAACGGTTATTTGATCGGGTGAAATTGGACAGGAAAAGGTTTTGAGTGATTAGAACTTAAGGAATATACTTGAAAATAGCTTAAACAAGCTATTTGAATAAGACAAGAAAGTTTGAAAACCCAGAAACGTTTAAAACTAAAAACGCGTACGTTACGTTTAAATAAAACGTAGACGTATAAAATAAAAAGTGAAAACGTAAATCTGAAAACACCCAGGGGGTGAAAATGACTTTTTTACAAACTTAAAACTAAAAGAAAATTTTTAGAAAAATAAAATAAATTTTTACACTATTTAATTATTTAATATTAATTAAAAACTATTTAATACTTATTATTAATATTTAAATAACTAAAATACACTTACAATATTATTTAAACACTAAAAAGGTAAAAATAAAATTCCTAAACTTATAAAATAACTAAAAATAAGTTTTAAAATTAAAAATAAGTGTTTTTGTCTTTTTGTGGATTTTCTATTAATTAATAACTAATTAATTACTAATTAACTAATTAAACTATTTTAATTAAGAAAAATACTAAATGAACAGTAAAAATTCTAATAAAATTTCTAAAATTATTTTATAACATATAAAAGCTATAAAAAATATAAAAACTTGATTTTACTTAATAAAAACTAATTATGCTATTTTAAACTTAATATTAATTAATAATTAATAAAACTAAAATTAATTCTAATTAATACTAAAAGACAAAATAAAAATCTAAGAAAATTATTATAACTACTTTAATATATGAGGAATTTAATAAAAATATAAAAAAGCTAAGTACTTAATTAAAATTTAAAAATGAAAATTAAAATTAAATTACATTAAATAGAAACTATCACTTAATTTTAAATTGATTTTTCTTGGATTTTCTTTTACAAACCTATTTTACATCTAAAAATAGCAAACTTTTGTAAAAACAAACTTTTTAGAAATTAGAAATAAGCACTGAATAAGCTACAAGTCAAGACAGTTGACTTTAGTTGACCAAAATAGAAAATAGGCTTAAACCAGCATGTGTGGGACCCACAATGGGTAAAACTGATCCAACTGACTTAGGTGAGCATGTTTAAGTAGAAAGGAATCAAAAGTCTCCACAAAATAAGCAATAAGCTACAAATAAGCACATGTAAACTTGGTTGAAGACTGAAAAGTGGGACAGACTTATATGGTAATTCCAGGTGGGACCCAGTGGGCTAGGGGTCAAATGACTGGTCAATATTTGTAGCCCACCATGGGGGGGTTTGAGATGACCAAGGAATGGTGGCTGAGGACCACTGAGCAAGTCAGAAAACCACCACCAAGTGGTGGTGGTGGTGGGGGTGCTGCTGATGCAGGGGAGCAGCTGAGCCTGCAGGTGTGTTTAGGGCAAGCTAGGGCCAAGCACAAAATTCACAAAATTCAAATGATGCAAGAACTTCAAATTTGAGCTAGCAAACTACAATATTACAAAAGCACAGGCCCTGAATCTAAATGGAAAAATCAAAACAATTCTAGCAAGTTTTGGAAAAATCTGAGAAAGGCATTCTTTGACTTTTGATGAAATCTTGTTACTTTGACTTTCTTGAACTTGTGATTGATCCTATGAGTTTAGAAATATGTGATATGACAAAATAAGGCTAAACTAACCTAAAGATTTAAGTTGCAAGCTAGAATGGAAGCTTATGGCTTCAATGGCCACCACAGTTAACTGTGGTGGTATGATTTTGGTGATGTTGACTATTGGGTGAGTAAGGTATCAAATTTATGACTCTAAGGGACTAATAAAACCTACTACAGGTTGTTTATAACAAAACAACAACACAACAACAACAAAAGTGTTCCAATCAAGCTATATCCAAACACCCCTTATAAAATCTGATTTTAAGTTTTTAAAGCAAGAATATTATTTGATCTATTAAACTGATAATCAACAATCTTAAATCATGCAACAAACCAAATCAAACACAGAAATAATGAAATCACATGAACTATCAAAGGCTATATTGAAATGCAATGGGGTGAGATGAAGCTTACAAGTGGGCATCCAACTGTGATGAGTTACCAGGGCACCATATCACAACCTAGTTATCTCCCTGAGACACTAAACCAAGAGTAACCAAAGTTCCATCTTGTTTCCCTTGCTTCAATCCACTTCCAAACTAAAATTTTATTTATGGACTATTATTTTTGTGATTTTTGAATATTTTTTTTTTACTATTTTGAATAAAAGCTGATTTTCATGTTTCAAAAACTTCATAAAGCTTAATAGTGACCTAATGGAGTTTGATGGATCAATAAATCAACACTGTAACAATATTAAAGCTTAATTGAGGATTTGAGCAATTTTTGGTAAATCTGAATTTAAACACAATGAACTGAAATTGATACTTTAAATAACTTTAAAACATACTAAATATGCTTAATACAACACTTTTTATCTAAATATTACACTGAGTATGGAAATTTCATTAGAACGACACTAAAACTATACTAATCTATACTACAATTAACTAACTCCCTCTCTTCTCTTTTCTTTTTCACTTTTTATAGACCCTGGGACATCCTTGGACTTTCCCACTTCCATTATGGCCGTTGGATGGCCTTGAGATGATCTCAGCCTTCAAATTGTGTTTTGGCGGGAAAAAGAGGTGGGCAGTTTTAGTGGGTTTGGTGGGATAATAAATGAGGAGGGGGGTTGGCGTGTTGTAGGTGAGTGTTTGGTGATAGTTGGTGGAAAAGGGGGAGACAAGGGCCTGGGATTAGGGGCGTTAATGGTGGTTAAGAAGATGATGAACAGTGAAAATGGGGGTTGGGGGTTTGACTGGGTCAACGAGGGGGACGGGGTTTATTAGTTTTATTGGAGTGGGCCTTTTGGTGGGGTTGGGGTGATAACTGGACCAGGCCAAGAAAAGGGTGGGTTGTTTTGGTTTTGGTTTTGTAAGATAAGGGTCCAATTGGTTAAGTTACTAATACACAAGGACCACTTTGTAATTTCTGAAAAGATAGGGGGCTGCAAATGAAACTTTCCCACATTTCTTATAAGGACCAATAGTGACAAGTTTGAAAATCATAAGGACTAAATTTATAATTTTCCAAAATTGAACCCCGAGGACTAAAATTGACATTTTCCAAAAGTTAAGGGGGTAAACTTGCCATTTTGTAGAAACTTTTATCCAAGGACCAAATTTTAACATTTTTGACTTTCCAAGGACTAAAAACAATTTTTCATCCAAAATTATCCCACCAGGGACCAAATCTGCCAAAGTTTGAAACTCCAGGGACCAAAAGTGTAAATTTCCAAAACTTTTCCAATTTTTCACCAAAGGACTAAATATGATAATTTATGATTTCAAAAGGACCTTTGGTGATAATTTTCCATATTTTGAATATCCAGGGACTAGATTTGTAATTTTATGAAAGTTGAGGGACTGAAACTGCCAATTTTGCAAACTTTATACGTTTTTCGTCTGTTTTTGCTCATTTTGCATCTAAACATATAAAACACAATTTTGAAATATTTTCAGTATTTTGATGCATTACTGAGTGTTTTTGTATGTTTTGCAGTTCAGATTTGACCAAAAATGATGAGTGTTTGAGCACTCATCAACACACAAAACATTTCTTCTTTTTAGAAGATTTATTCAAACTAAAGGAAGATCCATAACATGAAAAAGCATTCAAACCACCATGATTAACAGAATTGTTTTTAACAGAACTAGAAATATTGTTTTGCAAAGAATTAAAAAACAAGTCTTCAGTAGAAACTGTCTTGGTAGTAGTAGCAACTCTAGAAGGCTTGTGGGGAGACTTGGGTGATGTCTTTGGTGTGGTCTTGGGAGTGGTCTTGGGCAGGTCTGACTTATCACTTGAATCACAGTTGGCAAATGAGGCAGACCCTTCATCAGAAGACTTGTCACTGTCACAACAAGAGACAAAGTAAGTAGATTTAATAATAGGGTCTGGCAAGTCAGTTGACTTTTTGCCATAGAGATGGTGTGATCCATCAAAGTCAATAGGTATGGATAGGTCTATAGGCATATGTTCCCCTCTGATAGGTCCAGGGACAGCTTTCATTTCCCCTTCCTTAACAAATTTAACTTGTGTCTGATAAGCTAAGGCTGGTTCAGGGTCAAAAACACTAGACATATCAGGATAGGTTAACTCTTCAGGATCTATATATTTCTCATATCCTAATGCTTTTCTAGACCTAACAGATTGACGACCATCAATCAATTTATTCAAATTAGATGCTCCTTCCTGCCATTTCATACGACCAGCTATCTCATTATCTAACTTAATTTGTAATTCTTGTTTTTCCTTTTCTATATCAGACTTCTCTTTTTCAGTACGTCTTAAGTCTATCTTAGCAATTTCTAAATCACTTTCTAGAACTCTTATCTTTTCATCATATTTAACTTGATTCTTTTGAAACCAGACTTTTTGTTTCTCTAAGGTTTTTAAAGCCTTTTTATATGACTCTACTTCAATATAACACTCATTGTACTTTGGTTTCAATTCATCATATTCTTGTTTAAGCTCATTGTATCTTACACTACATCCAAACACACAGTTGTGTACCTGAGAGATTCCCATCAAGGAGACTTGTTCCTTCTTGTCCTCTGAAGGTGAGTATGCCATCAAATTCACTAGATCAGAAGTAGAGGGTTCCTCTTCAGCAGGTTCATGTTAAGCCCAATCAATCTGGTGATCCAGTGTCACCAAAGCCTTGGAAGTTGTAGTCTTTGAAGTCCCTGATTCCAACAGATATGAACCATATCTAACTTCATCACCAGACTTTCTTTCCTTGCATTCTCTTGAAAAATGACCCTGTTGACCACAAGTGTAGCATTTAACCTTCCTTCTATCAAACCGTGCTGCATCTCTTCCATTAAAGCCAAACTTTCTCCCAGACTTTGTCTCAAACCTTTTGATGTTCATAGAAATCATAGCCAGCTGCCATTTCAAGTGCATCTCCTCCATCTCCAAAGGATCTACCTGTTCAAAATCCTCATAGGCAAGAAACTGCTGATGTTCATATTTAGCCACAAATGAATAAACAATGTCATCCATTATATTACTGGATTTTGATTTAGGAGCAGATTTAGATTGGGTTTGAGAAGATGCTCCTGAGGAGTGAGAGCTTGAGGCATGGTGCACAGGTTTTGTAGTGGTGCCAACAAATGTTGAGTGAGTGGATGGACGAATGGGACTTCTAACATCAGGCTCAAGTGATTTAAGCCTGTTGTAGAGGTCATCAAAGGACATCATATCCAACCCACCCTTGGTCTTGAGAGCAATACAGACTTGCAACCAAGAAGGTGGCAAAGATCTCAGAAATTTAGCATTACAGTCCTCATTGTCTGGTCTAGCCTTCAGCTGATTAAGTTGACTTAAGATCTTGTGGAACCTGTCATAGCCTTTGTGAATCCCTTCTTCCTCAGATATCTGAAACTCTTGAAACTGCTGCTTCAACATTGACTTCTTCAACCTTCTTGATTCCTCATTCCCACCAAATCTAGCCTTTATTGCCATCCAAATATCCTTGGCATCCTCCATGAAGTGGAAGTCACCCATGTGGTCATCTAGTATAGCTCGGAGCAGAATTGTTCTTATTTTATTCCCCCTTTGCACGGCTAGAACCTCTTCAGCAGTTTTGGGGCCTACAATAGTAACTACCCCATCAGCATCTTTAACATGCTTCTTCAGGCTGTTCCCCTTTCAAACAATCTCCCAAAGATTCCAGTCAATGTTTGTGATCCAGTTCTGCATCTTCATGGACCACAAATCATAGTCTTCAGCATTCTTCAGGTATGGAAACTTAGCATTACTGTTGGAGAGGTTGAGTTGTTGGAGAGAAGTGGTGTTAAGGTTTTGGGTTGTATTAACTTCATTGTCTGATCCAGGCATTTTCTTTGATTGGTTTGGTTTTGTTGGTGTAAGATTTGTTGTTCTTCAGTATCACAGAGACTCTCCCGAGGCTCTGATACCACTTGTTGAACGTAAGACCTTGATAGATCTTCTTGAGCACTCTAGAATCGTTAGATATGTTAAAGTAATCAATAACACACTAATAGACAATCTCTGTAACTTGTATTTTAAAGCGGAAACAAACACAAGTTTAATACTAAGAACTCTTGATCCTCTATGGATCTTTTAATAACGATGAAAAGTGTTTTCTAAAACTTAATCAATACATAATCGCGTGTTCCTTTTATACACAAGAAACCCTAAACCGTTTCCCAAGAAACGTATATTCTAAAACTTCTAAAAGATATGCATTATCACTTCCTAAATAAACTCATGCATATCCAAACTACATTACATAAAATACGGAAATACTATATCCGCAGAAACTAATAATGCTGAAACTAGTCTTTAGCAGATACGCTGCTTTAGCAGGAACCATCTCTTCAGCAGTATCCATCAGCAGTAACCGTCAGCAGAATTCGCAACACATCCCATTAAAGGAAATCCAAGTCGATGATAAGTTAAACTTTATTGAGGAACCCGTCGAGATTATGGATAGAGAAGTCAAGCGACTTAAACAGAGCCGCATTCCCATTGTGAAAGTGAGATGGAACTCTCGTAGAGGACCTGAGTTCACTTGGGAACGCGAGGACCAAATTCGTGCCAGATACCCTCATTTGTTCGATAAGTCAACCCTAAACCCTGATTCAACTTTGGATTCGGGACGAATCCAGTCTAACGGGTAGGTATTGTAATACCCTGTATTATCCCATGTCATTTAGTAATGCTTATCACTAAACGTTTTTACAAATAACTGATCAGTGGGCCAATTTTGCGGGCCAATTTAAATTTTCATGGACTATGAACTATTACTTTATTTCCGAAATGTGTGTTTGGTCACTACTGATTACCGAGAAACTTGATGTAACTTGAATAGCTTCCACTCGCGAAACAGAACCTAATACCGACCTAGTGATGTATATATTATACGAACGAAACTATTATAAACTATACTATATATATATATATATATATATATATATATATATATATATATATATATATATATATATATATATATATATATATACACATGATGATATATATACGTACAAGCATTTCGAGATTTCTTTGTAGTCTATTTCTATATAAACTCCGACATGTTATTGTTTCCCGGAACGTTTAACCACTCAAGCTATTTATTTTTCTTTTGGACTGGGTCGATACCCGTACGCAAGCCCAACACCTACTTTCTTTCTTTTTTCTGTCTTCTTGGACCATGGACTAGCCCAACTATCATTTTCTTTTTCTTTCTTTTCTCTTTGGGCCGAAACCACAACCACAAGCCCACGAGGGCTAAGCTTATTTTTTTTCTTCTTTCTTTCTTTTCGTTGGTTCCATGTCGAGACCAAAACAAACACAACCTTGCTCCAATAGATTGCAACATATATGCATTGAAACAAACTTGTCTCCCATGTCTCATAAAAATCGACACTACCACTATTTTTTTTCTTTCCTTTGCGTGTACAAACCACCCAAGCCACCCTAATTACCTACACCTAAATACTTAAACAAATACAAGATTCTTAAACCCTTTACTAAAGCTAATGACCAAAGGGTCTTATGTTCCATTACCCCCAACAAGGATCACATGTTTCCTTTTTTCTATTCAAACCAAGTACACATGCCATCAAAACCCCCATGACCTAGGCTTAAAGCCCCATCATAGCTATGAGACAAGACCAAACATGAAACTCCCTTGACAACTTTGTCCCCATTCGAATGACACCACAAGGATTCATCCAACAAAGGTCCTAAGCTTACTACCTAACCACATTTGCTTCCTATTATAAAAACCATTACTACATACTTCACAACTCACCATACTTTTAAAACCTCAAGACAAATCACCACTCTTTTCGTTTGGCTCACTGCCGAGACACAAGGGAATCATACAAGACGTTTGGGTCATTTGCGAGACTTTGGGTTATTGCTTTGGATCGTGGGTTCATATTCAAGGAGAAGTTCGGGTTACAACTCACACACGTTCTCATTTCTCTTGTACCTTTCTCATTCGACCTCTTCACTACCCTTGAGGTGTTGTAAGTGACTTGATTCCATTTCAATACTTATTTTCTTTGTCATGCATACTATACGTGTCTCGTTTCATTAAAAACCTAAAATATGAAAACATTTTCTTACAAGCATACCACACGACACTCCCTAGGAATGGCCATTTATTTCGTTATTTTCACGTACAACATATAAATATTTTTCGACCACTCGAATCTTCGAACCAAACAGAAGCAAGATCGACACACATGCAAAGATTAGATCGTGTGACACTAGCCTAAATAGTCCTAAACCTAAGCCTAATCGAGTACCACTCTAACATTTTTTCAAAACTAAAAACTTTGTTTTGGGCTTGGAATTGGGCTAACGAGCCCAATGCTGTTTTTGTAAAACTAGAAAATCGAGAAACAGAAACATGAAAACTCGAAACATTTTGCATTTTAAAAACCATATGTTGTAACCTTTTATAAGTTAAAAATGATAACTTTTATAAATATAAAAGTCCACTTTTTCGAAACTTAACTTTGGACTATTTTTGCAAAAGATTTCGTTAAAGGACTAAAAGTGTCAAAACTTGGAAAATTTCGGACTAAATAATAAACAGTAAATTTTTTATGAAAAGACAAGGGTATAAACTGCCATTTTGTGAAAGATAAGTGAAAAAGTGTAAAAGTACCATTTTGGTCTAAAAATGTAATTATTTTTTACCTAAGGGTTAAAGTGTAACTTTTGATATACTTAAAGGTTTATCTATACTACCTTATAATATATTTAGGACATCTATATTTAGAAGTCTTAAAATGTCTAAGAGCCAAAACATTTCTTTAATAGGAAAGATGCATTACACATATAATTAAAAGACTAGAAATTTAAGTGTCTTTAAAAAGTCTATACTACATTATAATGTATTTAGGACATCTATATTTAGAAGTCTTAAAATGTCTAAGACCAAAAACATTTCTTTAATAGGAAAGATGCATTACATATATAATTAAAAGACTAGAAATTTAAGTGTCTTTAAAAAGTCTAGGTTGTTACAAGTATAGTTTTCAATGCTTGCAAATTTTTAAGACTTACAAGAAAAGAAGCATAGTGTACACCACTTTAATGCACATAATTTTCAGACTTACAAGACAAGAAGCATAGTGTACACCACTTTAATGCACATATTAAAAATCGAAACACCACATTAATTCTATTTAATGCAGTCAATTAATTAACTGCTCAGTAAATACAATTAATACAGTTATTAAAACACAATTCCTACATTTAATGTCGCTAATACAAATAATAAAGCACATTATACAAATATTCAAGCCCGAACGAGCAACGGACCAAATGGGCTTGAGCCCGAACGGTTTGCGGGCCAAACGGGGTAGAGCCCGAACGAGCACGGGCTAAACAAAATTCTTGATATCCGTAAATTTAATTTCAAAAAGAATATAACAAACTAAAATAAATGACTCACAGGAAAATTTAATTTCAAGGTACCCGCCGCTGCAACGCACGGGTACCCTGCTAGTTTGTTATAAATCTAATAACATTTAATTTCCAAAAACATTTTACTTAATACATTTCTTTTACAATATATATATATATATATATATATATATATATATATATATATATATATATATATATATATATATATATATATATATTAATACATACTTATAATATACTATCTAAAAATATTTAAATACAATATTTTTATATAATACGATAATATTATACGTAAAATAATACTTAACCTTATTAATTACTTTTGAACTTGAGACATATTAAAAGGAGTAATCCAGCGTCATTTTATTTGAAGATACCGCATTTGTCATTTACGCATCGAGATGATTAAACTGATAATAATATATAAATATCACGTTAATTTAGGTTGCGAGCCAGGAGCTATTCACTGCTTTTCATAACCGTTATTAGTTTTAGTTTAATTTTTAGTTTATGTATAAATAGTTTAGTTTAATTTTTATCAAGTACTTTAACTCTTAATCTCAGTGTAATGTATTTTCTTTAAATTCAATAAAAGTTAAAAGCTTTGTTTATGTATAACTGCGTATCTATATCTGTTGATTCTAAACTGCTTATTACACTGCTTATTTTTGGTTTTCATTTGCTTATCTCGCCATGTTATAGCTTATTATTGCTTAGGATTGCTCATTGTTGCTTGTTTCAAGACTTTAGGTACCTTGTTTAAATCTTTAATGTAAAACTGCTTTATTTAGCATAATATAGTTTTTTGCTTTTTTTAGCTTATTCTAGTGCTTGTTCATTGCTCCTTCATGCTTATTTAGTCCTTATCAAACTTATTTAACAGTTAACTTTCCAAACTTTAACTCAAAAATCTGTTTCTAGCTTCTAACATCCAATCAGTCACTCATTAAGGGGTGTTTGGAACTGTTTGACTTTCAGGGTCAAACTAGTCTATTGCACAAAAATGGATTTCAAATACCTGTAAATTGTTGATATAAGTGAGTTAGAAACTATTTGCATCAGTATCTAGTTGTTATACATAATTTGCATATGTAGTTTAAATCTGAGGTCACATAGCTGCTCTTAGTGGATCATATAGGATTGAATCTGTTTGAGGCCCCAAGTGTTGTTCTTATTGCTTCATTTCTGTTTCCCTTTAGATAGTACATGCTCTCACATCTGTAGTTGACCTTTACAAGTCAAGAATCTAGTTTTTACTCATTAAGACCTACTGCATAATAGTTGTCACTTTGTCCCAACAGTCCTCATGGTTGCATTTTTAACTTGTTCATTCTTTGTTGTTTAGCTCTAAAAGTTAGTGTTCAGCTTATTTCTCAGCTTCTCTACATGCACATATTTTTGTCTCATTTTTAGGAATTTTCTTCACCAACTTTTTATGCCCTCAAACTTACCCCTTCATCCCTTTTTCCTGTTGCAGCCTTAGAATAGATTTAGCTAGTTTAGTGCTTAGGGCTTATCCAATTTGCTTATTTCTGTTCCTTTAGAGCTTTTTAGGGTCCCCCTTAGATCCCTTTTTCTTGTTCCCCATACATTATAACTTATTTGAGCTTAGGGAGCTCCCATCAGTTAGGTGGTTGTTGTTTGCTCATGTATGATCACAGTTGATAGCTCATAAGCTCTTCTTTGCTTATTTAGTAGGGCTTAACTTTGTGTTGGCTTGTCTACATGTACTTATTTTTATTTTATTTTAGTGAATTTTTTTTAGCTCTGTGCATGCTCCCAAAGTTGACCCATTTGGCCTGCAATTCCCTTGCTCCCAGGATCTTTGTTTGATAAGCCATTTTTCATAAGCTTGAGGCTTGATCATCATTGAACCTTAGCCTGTGAACCTTGTTGATTTTAGAAGCCTATCTGGCCAACTTGCTGTGCATGTGTTTTATTTTCCATTTATTGCTTATTCCACTGCTTAATTTGGTCCTTAAAATTTGTCCCATCATACCCTCTACACTGAATCATCAGTGTAGAGAGCTACATTCACAAGCTTACACTGAGCTGAATAGAGGGTGTTAGCTTGTGAACTTGGACTTTTTGGAAAGCCCTTGTACCAGGCTTTAGGATTTCAAGCTTGTTTAGGCCTCATTAGTTTATTTGATAAACCATTTTTAGGCCTGCAACTTGCCCTTGTGGCCTGTTTAGTGGAAGCTTTTGGATTTGCTTATTATTCCTTTTTCAGCTTATTCCCATTGTATTTCTCAGCTCATGTCTACTCATTTCCATTATTGTTTGCTTAAGTTTCATTAAAATAAGTAGTTTAGCTTATTTGTAGAGCCTTTGAAACCAAAAACTTCATTATGAGCTTTTGAAAGCTCACTGTTGAGCTTATTAGTTTGCACAAAGCTCATTTTTGAGTTCTAAGAAGTTTGTTTTCGCAAAAGTCTTTTATTTCTAGTGTTAAAACAGTTTGGTAAAAGAAAATTTAGAAAAATCCAACTTTAAAAAAAATGATAGCTTCTATTTAAGTCATTTGGCTTATTTTTCTGCTTATTTATAAGCAATTTCTATTTTTATATTTTTTTTTGAGTTCCTGATAGTTTAAAATAATTTTAGGAATTTTTCTAGATTTTTCTCTTTTCATTTGCTATTTTAATAATTAATATTAGTTTTATTAATAATTAATTAATATTAGATAATTAAATAGTTTTAATTAAGTACTCATATGTTTTTATATTTTTCCTAAGTTTTATATATCATAAAATAATTTTAGGAAATTTTTCATAATTTTCACTATTCATTTTATATTTTTCTTAATTTTAATTATATTAAATTAATTAATAATTAGTTGTTAATTAATTATTGTTAATTAATAATAATTAGATAAAAAGTTAGAAAAATATAAGTTTAGTCTTAAAATTAGTTTTATAATATTTTAGATTTTTCCAAATTTAATTTTCATAAGTTTAGTGTAATTTCATAATTTGTTATAATTTAGGTTAATTTAAATAATTAATAAGTAATTAGAAAATAGTAATTAATTAATAATAACTAATTAAATAGTGTAAAAATTAATTTTCTTTTCCTAAAAAATTTCTTTTGTCATTAGGATTGTAAAAATGTAATTTTTATATACATAGGTATTTTATTTCTCAAAAACTCGCGTTTTATTTCGTACGTCTATATAAATTTAAATCAGACGTACGCGTTTTAGGTTTTAAACGTTTCTGGATTTTCTAATTTCACGTTTGTGTTAATATAGCTTATTTAAGCTATTTACTTTTATATTCCTTAGTTCACAAACTCATAAACCCTTTCCTATTCAAATTCACCCGATCACAAGCACGTTTTCATACCATCACACCTCGCTGGGACATAACGACCCGGGGAAACCCTGTATTCACGGAGCATTGACTCTAGGCAGTCTGACTATGTTGACCATTTACTTGGTTGATTTAGGTTGACCGTTTGGAGTCAATCAATGTACAAGATATGACTCGACTTAGCAACCATGTAATCAATTAGATAATTAACTAAGGGTTTAAACATATAACAATAATGCACTAAAGATGAGTGCATACACGGAAGGCAAAGGCGATTTGGTTGCACATTTGGGTGGGTTGTAACAAATTCTTCCTTTAAGTAAGATGCTTAAAGTTAGAAACGAAAAGATAAGCTCGGAGAGGTGTACTAGGGGTTTCGTGTACTAAAAATGAGTACAACGCTAAGGTGTGGGAAAAATTAATTGACTTTACTAGCCAAGTAATATGACTTAAATGGTCAAGTAATTATGATGCGGGTTTAAACACAAGGGTGATCCTAATGCCTCTTATCATGTAGTAAATCCTACCACACGAATGTAGTCTCACTAGCGGTCTCGGGATGCATCACTAACGCAAGTTCTAGAATCTAAATGCTACCGGTACACTCATAAGCACTAATAATGAATGCTTTTCCTATCAAATCTAAAAGGCGAACATCACATATTTGGGTGGAAAATTTTTCTGAATAGTACGGTTTTGTGCTAGTCATACAACTCCTATCCATGAGACGCTTGCTAAGGCTAAAGTTTCACTCCTAAATGTTGTAAAAAAAATTAAATTTGGCACTAAAATTACACTAACAAGTATTTCTCTTAGTTTTATTACACACCTACCATCAAACAAACAAACTCAAGTGCAATAGTATCCTATAAGGTATCATCATTTACCCTCCCCTTACACTTAGGATGAACATTGTCCCCAATGTTCAATTAAAGAATGTAAAAGTGAAATAGGTAAAAGAATGAAAGCAAATACTCCCCTGATCCGTTCGGTGTAGATAGTGTGGTAACAAGGTTAGATCTTCCTCCAAGAAAATGAACATTTAAAGCTTCCCTTCTAGAAAAATAAATCATCTTGTCATACATATCCTGTTAAACCTGAGAAAACAAACAAGGCAACCTCGCATAAAATCGGCGGCAATCTATATATACTAACAAATCCTAGAAAACAAATTAAGATATAATGCTTGTGGAATGAATGTTTGCAGATTTCCTGGAGTTTATAAAACTAAAGAATTAACAAAAACTTTAAGACTCCGTTAGAAAAACAAAACTCGCAAAATTTCCAGAATTTTACACATGACGCCGTCAGGAATTAACTCTTGACGCCGTCAGAAGTGACCTGCAGAAACCTTTATGTTAAGTTTCTGAAAAATTTCTGGAAAAACTTATGTCCTACTTCCTGGAAAATCCAGCAAAACATCATTATGACTCGATACAAGCATTTGACTCTAACAAGTACTAATACACATGTTCATTTAATATTGTGGCGAATCAAGATCAATTTTGTTCTTAAAAACAAATTTGGGGTTTCCGCTTACACTCAGCTTTTGCTAAATACCTTTATATGAAGTTAAGACGAAGTTAAACAACAAAATAAAGCATTTTCACAATTTTAGTTTGAAACATGATCTACCAACAATAAAAATAAAACATGAATACGGAAGCAAATAACAATCAAACAAATAAAAATCACACAGAACATGGGTTGCCTCCCAAGAAGCGCTTTTCTTTATTTACGAGTCTTGTAGCTAGACTCAAGGTCATGGGCAATTACGTGACCTCATCGTTGGTCTCATTCTCTAGGTCATCTCCAATCTTAGTTTTGTATTCCGGGCCTAGTTGCAAACATTCCTTGTAGAAACCAAGTATTCTATTCATGACATAATCTACCCCTCTACGTCTATCTTCATCATTCCTATAGTAAACCACTTGCTTGTGTTCCTTTTCTATGTTTGATAGAAGACGGTATTGTTCAATCTTATAGGGCATTTGGTAAGCAATCTCATCGTTCTCTTCTTTGAAACTTAGATCACGTAGCTTGCCATCGGCCGATTGGTCAATGGTTCGCCTTGTGGAGAGATCGATATGGTCATAGGAGATTTGGACTTGGAGCCAAAGATCTATGCCATGATGAGGGACTTTTTGGAGTAAGTCCTTGAAACGAGTCCATGCTTCGTATAGAGTTTCACCTTGACGTTGTTGGAACATCAAGATATCATTTCTAAGCTTGGTAGTTTTCCCCGGTGGGAAAAATTGAGCAAGGAAACGAGTGGTGAGATCATCCCATGAGGTGATTGATCCCGCGGGTAAACGTTCAAGCCATTGACTAGCTTGATCACGTAGAGAGAATTGGAATAGGCGTAATCAGGTCGACTCTCTAGTTGTAACATCAAGGTCTATAGAATCTATGATTTTAAGAAAATCCTTGAAATGTTGATTAGGATCTTCGGAACGAATTCCATGGAATGCACATCCGCTTTGCACCAACCGGATGGTGTCTGATCGCAAGAGGGACACATTGGCTCCTTGAGTGAGCTCAATAGTGTTTCGATAGCCTTGGTGGCTAGGACAGGAATATTCTCCTAAGGTTCGGGGCCTAAGAGGTTGGTTTGCTAGTGGTGGGTTTTGTGAGTGGTTTTGTTGTGGTGGGTTGATGGGTTCAAAGATGTACCACCTTCCATGATGTCAGATGGTAAAGGTTACGAACAAAGACACGAAGAAATGAGATAGACTAAAGAAAACCTAAAAATAAAAATAAAATCTTACTAGAAAGGAATCTAGCAAGTAGACCTAATAAAAAGAAATCTTAACCTAGACAATAACTATTCCCCGGGCTGCGACGCCAAAAACTTGATACGTGGGAATCGCACCAGGCTTTACCTCTCGAGGGATCTCGAGAAGCTTACAACCCCCACCAGGCAGTGTACCTGATCGTTGTAGTATAGTATAGTGCCAAGTACCGGGGGATTGATTGTTCAACTCAGGAATAGTGTCGCTAGGATTAGAAAGTCTCCTAAACTAAGTCTAGAGGTGAGGGATGATTATTTTTGTATTTTTATATTTTATAAAAGCAAGTAAAATCTCGGGTTTTGGAAGAGTGGGCGGAATTAGTTGCTAGCCAACTAACCCAAATAACTAAGATGCAATCAAAATAAAATAACAGAAATGAAAATAAATCTAATTATACTAGTGTGGTGTAAACAATGATGAGGAAAGTTGTGTTTACTTAGGTTTCATTACTCCCTAGATATCTTTTACAGGTTGATAGCTTGTTACAATTGCATGGATGACGGGTCATATTCCTTAATACTAGTCGTAGGGCCGTGTACAATATTCCCTAACTCTATAGGATCCTACTTCACTCCTATGTCGAGCCGTTAGAAGCTCCTAACATGGGATCATTAGAATTCTCCTACGCATTAAATACAACCAAATATCGTAGTACACCTCAGATCATGTTTCTTAAGACGTTCAAGCAAGTCACCAATGGAAGTCTGCCAGTTTTCTTAAGCCTAACATCGAATACAATCATCCGTAACAACTATAAACAAACAATCAACCCATAATTAACATCTAGGTTTCACCACATCTAAGCAAACACAAAAGAAATCTAGCCGAGCATGTTAAATTGAAGACAAGCGTAAGATATATTCAAACAACACATAGATATATTGAATGAATTGAAAGAGTACTTATCTTTAATAGAACATGAAGGATTCAAAGGGTTGAAACCCTTGAAAAAGTTGGAAAATTCGACCTAGGGGTTTTCCCTCAAAGTTGCACCCTAATGAATGAAATTTGAAAAACTATATATAGATTACAATGGGTGACGGCGTCATGTATTGGATTGTGACGCCGTCAACTCGCCGCCTATAATGAAATCGTATTGCCTAGATCCAATTGTGACGCCGTCATGTGTAAATTTCTTCTGGGCCGTCACTAATACTTGGACCATGACGGCCTTGGGTAACGTCGTCATCTCCTATGCACAAAACTCACTGGATCATCACGTGTATTGTCCACATCCACCTCTTTTGTTACTCTTGATGCCGTCATGTAGAAGCTCTTGACACCGTCAGGTACTGTTCCCAGTAAGGAAAATTAAGACTTTGCCGTTTTCTTCACTTTTATGCTCCAAAAACGTCCAAAATGCTTTCTTTTCCAGATTTCTCTCCAAAAGTACCTAAAATGACAAAAAGAACGATTTAGGGCAATATTTGATCAAATAATCTCGAATCCGGGCTTAAATGACCCCTTAAAAGTGGTTCACTTTTCGCCTCATCAGCTTTGTCGGTGGAGTTTTGTTTCTTGTACAAGCCTATGGTAATAAACGGATCAAGACTGAGCTATGAGTGTGATTTCTCTTATATATACTCCACCACCTAAATAATGAGTGATTGAGTGAATTATACTTCGTTTCTTTTTCGTAAGGTGTTTAGAAATGTTAATCAAGCAAGAAAATCTATGGGATTGTCAAACATCTCGAATTTTCACCATTAAGCTTAAAAATGATGAATCTTGTATTGTACTTGTACTTGGCGGATTTGCATCACATTTTTGTTAATCATTTTCATGCACCATGTGGATTTATTTTCTTAATTCTAGATTTGCTTGAGGGCAAGCAAAGTTCAAGTGTGGGGGATTTGATAACGCTCAAATTGTACATGTTTTTAGGAGCGTTATTGTGGATTTTATGGTCACTTTTATGAACTTATGGTACTTAATTGAGCATAATTCGTATTTTAGGTTCATGGAAGCTCAAGTACAAGAAAATGATGAAAAAGACGAAGAAATGATCATTAAATGAAGATTTATGCATGTACGAAGAATTCCCGACAAATGAAAGTCTCTTGGAGCATATTCGAGAAGATAAAAGTCATGAAGTTGTCAAGAATATAGGACAAGAAGGAAAACGAGAAGTTAAATGAAGAAAAGAAGCTCAAACGAAGAATTATTGGAAGACTCGTTGTTCCCGACACACCTTCACCATTTTGGCCATAAGTTGAGCATACCTACTTGGATTTAGTTGATTCAAGCAGCCACGGAAAGCTAAGAGAAAGATCTACAACTTTGAAGTTTACCATTTTCTGTGAAAATGCATCCATCCGGACGGATGGATGGATTACCGAACGGATATATGTAAATGTCTCATCCATCCGTTAGGCATGGTCCCATAACCGGTTCGGTTGGATGTGTGCTGAAGATCCAACCGATCGGTTGGATTGATGACCGAACGGTTAGATGCCTCATTAACTTTTTCAAGAATTTATTCTACTCGATTCTAGGCCATTCTTTCTGGTATTCTAGGTCCTTCTATTCACCTTGGAGGCCAAGTTGCTGTATTTAAGATCCTAGGCTTGATTTCTACTATAAATAAGACCATTTTTCCTTGGTTCTAAGTGTGTAAGTGTGTGTGCATTTCTAGCCTCCACCCTAAAGGAAGATTTGTCACCACCTTATCAGTGTGCATTTCGAGCCTCCACCCTCAAGGACGAAATTCCACCAAAACAAAGTGTGCAATTCGAGCCTCCACCCTAAAGGATGAATTTCCACCAACTTATCTCACCCAAAAGACCACAAACCTCTGCCATTTCCAGAAGTAGTGCTCAATACAGTGTTTAGGTATGATTTTCCGGCTTGGTTAGAACTTGTAGTTGATTGGAGGCTTGAAGGTTGCTATAAATCTTTCACCTTTACCTATTGTAATTGATACCTTGGGTAAACTCTTGTTACTTTTATGATGTTGAATACAATATGATTTTGTTTTGTTTACATGTTTCATATGATAACTTGTGACAAAGGATGTTTGGATACAATTAGTGTTTGTTTGATTTATGATGAAAGACATCATATTTGGTTAAATTGGAACTTGTCTTGTTTATTATTTTGATTAATCATTGTTGAGTCTATGGTCGAAAGGATTCTCAATAGCGGCTGATTTCAATTCATTAGTCGACGAATGGTTTTGGTCTTGTACTTTGTGACGATTGTATAAGAAACTTAATAAATATAACAAGTAAAGGTTTAATTCTGATTATAGGTCGAAAGACATCTTTTGAATATGTGTTCTAATCATTTTTCAAGTAAATGGAACTTCACGATTTACAACATCAAAGTCTATAGTTCGAAAGGATTCTTTGTTGTTAATTTAGGGATAAGGCTCATGACATGACCATTTGATTGAGGCTTATACATATTTGATTTATAAAACACTAAATTATTAATGGTTCTATGTGGTCGAAAGAATTACCTTTGATAATATGTTTTCCAAACTAAACATCCTAATATCCATGTAATCATTTGTCCAAACATGTATGTTCTTTGTGTGCTTGTTCTTATATTGCTTTTCTTGTGGTTTGATCCGTGACAATCATAACCACTAACTTGTTACTTGCTTAAACAAACAAATGAAACTTGAGTGCAGCCAAGTCTCTTGGGACGACCTTGACTTACCACCCCTATACTACAATTGACTAGGGTATACTTGCCCGAATGTGTTCATAGTTAATCGGTAATTCTTGTTTATAAATTTAAAGCTTCGATGGAGCGCATCATTCATCAATACGAAATGTTCATCAATACTTTGCTCCATAAGCTCATCAATATCCACAAAATCTGTAAGTATTCATAAATCATGATCTAAATGTTCATCAATTATGGTATGAATGTTCATCAATAAAAGTTTATCATACTAGATGTTCATCATACATAGATGTTCATCATACATGGGTGTTCATCATAACTGTATTTATCGAAAGCAATAATTTTGAAGGCCTGGAAAATTCGACTAAAATGAGTCTAATATTGCAATAGTTTTTACTTACGTATTATTATAAAACATATTTAAAAACGTTACTCGTATAAGTACATTTAAATAATTATCATCGTTTATTAAAGTTATTTAAAATATGTATTAAACAATCATAAAAAATCGCCGCAACGCACGTCAATGACAAAATTCGTTACATACATTGTCCGAACAAATATGGTGACCAAGACGCAAGGGAAAAACTTTTGTTTCATATTTCTAGAAAGAACCCCTATTTGTTCGTTTACCAGGTTCATATGTCTCTAACCAAACGGTTGTGAGTTAAATTTGGACAAATAATAAAAGTGAAGTTGTATCCATTGTGTGAGAATGTATATATTGTAGTTTATTGATGACATCAAATATGTACATTTTATTAGCATTATTTATCCTATTTAATTGACTTGTTTTATATTATTTTGTATGAGAATTGGTGCATTTATGTTTACTTTAGTGATTATCAGGTAAAAACAAGCAATAGGTAAAAGTTAATGATATTGGACAAATTATGGAGCTAAATGATCAAGATTTGAAAAGTCTACTAAAATTCAAGAGATGCGCCGTATCTCTCTCAACAGATACGTCGCAACATCATACTTAGATGAATTCGAAAACCATTGCCTAACTTTGAAGAATGCGCCGCATATGAAACTTTGGTCAACGAAGAATAATCAACTTGATCTACTCCAAAATACGTCGCATCTCATTTACAACATGCGGCGTATCAGCTAAAGACTTCACAAGAAACTATCCAAGATGTTAAAGAACATGCGCCGCATAGAGAAAGAAGTTACGCTGCATCTAAAGGCGGTGTACGAATATTCTAGAATTTAATACTCTTGTACCCCACGCAAAGTTAAGTAGATGCGCCGCATCTGTCATCAACATGCACCGTATCAACCCCTTACGGAACCTATAAATACCCCAAGACATATACGAGTTTTGTGTACAGAAAAACCCTAAGGAGATGAATCCAGTCGAAGAAGCATCACAAGACACTCCCCAAACAAAGATCTTAGAGCCGTAAGAAGGTCCTGCATTTATTTAATTCATTAAGTAGTTTTGTTTATTGTATTAGTAAGCTTTAATCCATCAGGATTGATGGGCTTGTGGCCACCATACTGCTCCTCTTAAAATTGTTTTCCCATCGGTTAAAGTTTATATGATTGATGTTTTTGGTGAATTATATTTGTGCTTTGATAATCTCTGTGTTTAGTTGAGTCTTCTGGGCTACCATACCTGTTCCTCGCCTGCTTATCTAGTGTCTAGAAGGTAGGATAAACATAAGTAATCATTAAGGGTTTACTCGCCGATATATAGGATCCAACGAGACAAATTAGATTACGATACTCATCATATAAAACTAGCAATATAACAAGTGACAAGCTACTTAATTATAAGGGCATGTCTTCTTACGTGTTTCTATTATCTATCTGTGTACGTGATTGCTATTCGCTGATTCGTTCTCATTAGTTTTACTTTTTATTATTTACTAAATCCGTGCCAGCCTCTAAGGCTGAAACCCCTTTTTATTATATTAGGATTGTAAAACTAACTTAGATATTAAAATACTGATTAAATCAATTAGATATTATGTTCCATTCTTAGTGTTCGACATTCTACTTACCACTATATGTATATTGATCGGGTACACTGCTCGTTAAGTGTATGTGTTAGTAATAAGTCGGCTAAATATAAATGTAAAACTTGAAAAGGCTTAAAAACCCTATGCTACACTGACATATCGCACGCATCATTTAGTAAATGATTTACCTTTAAAAAAAACTTATTTCCTAACTCAGTTCTCAAGCTCTTTAAAAAAAAAAAAAAAAAAAAAAAAGTCGAAAAGTAAATATTTTCATGCCAATTTCGAGTGTAAACACTTATTTCAAAATCAACCGATCACTATTCTTTTTCAGTTATATTCATTTTCTTTCCCTTAGTGATAGTTAAGAATACAATTTTTGTTTTGTTTTTCATTTTTTTTTCATTTTTCTTCCTTAAATATACTCGAGAGCACATTGTAAGAGGGTGTTTGGTTTGCCGGTATAGAAATGAAGGATGACTTTCATTGCCATATACATATTTGGTTAGTATTGTAGAAAATTAGAAGGGGGTGGGGGTTGAATAGTTTTGCGTCTTTTTCGTTTCAATAAGATTTTGCTTTCAAGTAATTAATGATAGTTTGTAAAAACCTTTTGAAGCTAAAGTATAGATACAAGTTAATTCACATATGTCACATAAATACTTCTTATTTAAAGTGTTAAATAGAAATTATAATTTCATATATCTCACTTAAATATAAGTTTGTATTTATATATGTATATGTGTTTTAATGATTGTATATACTTTAATTTACTAATGTATAATTTATGTTTTGAATGGAACCTAGTTTGATCTTTATGTGAAACCAATATATGCACAACACACAAGCAATTGTAACTATGAATAATATGCAAGTAAGTAATTAATCAAAGAGTGAGAGATAGAAAGATCAAACCGAGAGACAAAGGATTTATAGTGGTTCGGCTACAAGGACACCTTCCTTGCCCTACTCCACTCCCCGAGTCACCTACTCGAGAGTTTTCTTCACTAGATCAAAAACCTCCTTTATGGCGGAGAAAACCTTACACACCAATTAGCACACCACAACGATGTCACACCACAATCACAACTTCAACACAACTTCTTCACACCAATCTTCTTCACACCAAATATCTTCACAACTTTCTACTTTGCTCCTAGCTTCTACACAACTTAATACTTCCTAACTCTTTTTCTTCACGCCACTTGTTTCTTCACACCTTCACTACTTAGTCCTATCCACTACTCCAAGATATATACTACTTCACAACTTCTAGGCTTCAAGGTCTTTTCAACTTCAAAGCTTCAACTTCTTCGTCTTCACAACTATCTCCACTTCAATGAACTACCACAACTTATTTCTTCTATCACTAATCCTATCCACCTCTACTTCTTCACTTCTATTACTACTTCACGCCTTCAATAGATCTAGATCCTATATCTAAATCTATCTAACCAATGTATACAATATGTTCACAAGGAAATAAAAGATATACAAGATGAACTAAATAAACAACTTAGATAGCAAGATGATACTAAGTTGTAATACTTCTAGTAGAAGTATTCTTCTCTTTGCACTTGAGTGTTGAGGCTTGAATCACTTTGAAACAAAGATCAAAGTATATAAGATCAAAGGTTTTTTAGAGGATGGAGAGGGATGTTTAGATCAGAAAGTTTTAGTGCAAAAAGGTGAGGAAAAAATCCAGGTTTAAGGTGGTATTTATAGGCAACAGAATCTGACAGAGGAGCGTGGCCGGTCCCCTTAAATCATGGCCGACCCCCTTAAAATTAAGGGGACCGCCCTTTGTAATTAAGGGGGCCGCCCAGCTGAAACGGCCATATTCTTTGTCTTTTAGTGGGGAAAGTTTATTTGGTGAAAAACTAACTGATTTTGGTTAAAATTTTGAATTCATATATTTAGTATGAATAAAACATTTTTCTTTATTACCAAAAGTGTTTTTCAAAAATATATAATATATTTATATAATTAAGTAAACTTTGTAATACTTAATTAAACTTTTCTTTGATCTTATAATGTTTTAATCACTATGTTTATTCATACCTTAAGTGATTAGATGGTGAAAGTGATTGTTAACTACTAAATACTTGGTTACGTCATTATCTTTGATTTAATGTGTTTTCATTTTGTGATCATCAAAACATAGAGATATCGAAAGATATAAATAACGTTTTTAGTCGTTTATTTATATCAACAAGTATGTTTAATAATTAAATATGGGAATCAAACTCATAAACTTAGGGTGCATTTTTGGTATGAAAAAAGATTAGAATCGGATTTGGATTTGATAATGATTTGAAAGAAAAGTAGAAAAGAGAAAAGAAATGATAATATAAATCATTGTTTGTTTTTCTAATTTGGAATTAATAAATAATGTGAGATATAGTATTTATTTTAATTACTATAGATAATAAAAATTGTTGGGCCCCATATTTATAAGAAGAAAACAAAGAGATAAAAAATATTGAGGGGCCGTTTGTTTGATGGTATTTATACTATTGGCATCGACTTATTGCCCAAAAAATTTGTTTGGTTCAAAAAGTGTGGGCTCATGGATTAAATGGATTACTAAATAATTTTCGTATGTGATTCTACTAAAAAATGAGAGGATTTGAAAAAAAAAAAAAAAAAAAAAAAACCCTACTCCCAATTTGTCTTTTTCAAATAACATGGGCCCTCAATTAATCTATACCAATTACTCCGTATTTTTTTATTTAAAACTTATTTTATAATAAAAAAATTAATTAGTTTTCTTTTATATATTTTTTAAATTGTAATATTATATTATTTATATATTTTCTCTCTTATATTTTTTTTCTTAAAACTTACACCAAATTCAAATCCAAATCCCTTAACAAACCAAACGGACTTTGAATGACATGAGTGGCACCATTTCTATTAGTTTTCCGTCAAAACCCATAATCAGTAATTGGTTTTGTTGAACCCTTTTCTACAGATATCAAATACTATTTTAAAATCTAACCCTACATACCAAACAAATAAAATTAAGGGCGTGTTTGGTTGGCAAATAGCAATCACTATCGGTTTGAAAATATTCTGGAATGAAAGTGATTATCTATACATATAAAATGTTGCTTGGTTTGTGTACATAGTTTTTTATTTTTATTTTTATTATTTATTTATTATTATTATTTTTTTTTGACAAATGAAGTTGTTTTGAGTAAGAATCATATGAGCAAATACATGTTTATTTCCCATCCTGAATGAAAGCATTCTACAAACTAAATGACCTATTTGCCCTTCTATTTAAATCAACATGTAAACCAAAAAATCAGTTGCAAATAAAATCAAGAATCAAAATTCGAAACTTTGTTCAAAGTGAATTTCAAAAATCCAAATTAAGAAAGTCAAATAGTTGAGAATTTAACCTGTTAGTGCAAAAAAAGAAGAAATATCTTTATAAAAAAATGAAACCATCCAAATTACGTCTCACTCATTTATTCTCAAATCAATTCCAACAAATTTCATACTCTTCTATAACTATTCAGAATCAAAAGATCAAACCATAATTAATACTTTCAAACACTCGAGAAGCGCAACACAATCAAAAGATCGAACCATATGAAAAAGATCAATCGTGAGGGATCAAATACAGTATGAAGATGACGAGTGAGCCGACAGAATGGAGGTTATGGAGGAGAAGATGGATGATGGCTGCCATATGAATACGTGAGGCAGGTGATAAAGTATAAAAAATAAATGAGGATGGTGAGTAGGTGGGATAAAAAAAAATAAAGAATGTGAGTAATTTGATCAATATTAGCATCTTTGGTTGTAAACAACCATTTTTTTTGACCACTCTTCTACTTTGGATTCTTTTTCATATAAAGTTAAAAAGAAACAAATTTTTACAACCAGGATGAATATATATATATATATTTTTTATTCAGGACATTAAGCAAAAAAGAAACGCCCCTTTTATTAAATTACTAATTTAATATCGTTGATTATGACTGCAAAACGAAAGATAGAATGTGGGGCAGAGGACGGAATGAGATATAAAATCCCTTATTTCTCGGTCTATATGATTCTATTATTGTGATTCCATTTTTTCATTCCATGATTTTCTATCAAACATTTTCCACTAGTTTTCTATACCTATCAAACCATTCCTTTATTAGAAAAAGTCAATAACAAATACTGCGAGCTTAAAAACCCACAAGCTTAAGTTCTCGACCAATTTGAAACACCTATTAAATACCGATCCAAACACCATCTCAAAGTCTCAACACTTTCCTTCACCCCCTTCCGCTAACCACCACCCCCCCCCCCCCCCCCCCCCCCCCCCCGAAAAAAAAAAACACCCACCGATTTCAGCATTCATTCAGGTAAATTTCGAAAATTTAATTACTTTACAATTGATTAGTCATCCTTACAATTCAATTTCACATAAATCTTGCACAAATTTACAATTTTATTATTGTTATTCCTACACCCATTGTGTTTCTTTTTATGTTTCCAGCCCTAATTTACTATTCCCTATTTCATTATTATTAATTTATTATTCAGTCTTTTGCTTTACTGTGATTTAGGGTGTGTTTGTTTTTTAAAAAAAAGTCTTACTAGACCTCTTACTCCCTCTTAATCTTACCAGTTAGAGGTGGGCAGACGTTTTGCTTGTTTGTTTTTTTCTTTTGAGTCAGTCCCAGTTAGACATATAACATCTTACTCAGTAAGAGGTGAGAGACTTGTCTTACTGCCTCTTACTCGATAATTGAAATTGAAGAGTGTTAATATAATATATTTGATGGTTTATTAACTATGTTATATTTATGATAAAAAGTCTTATTTTATATTTATACAAGTTACTTAAATAAATTGTAGAAACGAGCATAGTTAAAAAAAAACGGCCATAAAACGCATATGAGGCGGCGCCTCAGGGGGGTGTTTTGGAACGTACGCCTCATGTACCTGAGGCGGTGGTGATGCGTATGAGGCGGCGCCTCAGGGCCGAGGCGGATCTTTCTTTTTTTTAGCCAAATCAGTCAATAGCTTTGATTTTGTACCTTGAATCGATTTACTTTTAGGGTTTTTAACCCCATATAGCGCCGGATTCGTGATTTCCGGCGACAAATTCCGGCGGCGGCGGTGCAACTTGTGACAGAAACCTAAGGAGGAAGAGAGGAAAGAGGGAAGAAAGAAATAGGGGCTGGAGATTTGTTTTACTCTTTTAGGGTTTTAATAAGTGTATACTTTTTAACATTTAACCCCTCTATCTTTCATTATTTTACATTTAGTCTCAAAAAGTTTAAAATAAGTTTGTGTATTTATACATTTGACCCCCTCAATCTTTAATAGTTTACATTTAAGTCTTAAACTTATATATAAAAGTTTATAAAGTATGTATATAAAATATATAAATACCTAATTACCTATTAAAACTTATATATATAATTTCTATATATTTTTTTAATTCCGCCTCGACCTTACGCCTCGGTCCGCCTCGAGGCTTACGCCTCTTGAGGCGGAGGGAAAACGCCTCGAAACTCGTTTCCGTACTTTTAAACTATGGAAACGAGCACTTAAAATCATTCGGACAATTATACAAAAACAAACAACATTATTTCGTTTAGATTTAGACGTTCTACCCACCTCTTACTAGTAAGATATGGTAGTCAGATTCAGACCTAGAACATCTAAATGAAACAAACACACCCTTAGTGTTCGTGTCCGTTCATTTGTCCGGTTAGGTGTTCGCTTAGGCGGGGTTGGGTATTGTTGTTGAGTGTTGGAAAATTATATTTGTTCTAGAAATAAAGTGAATCATTGACGTCCCCCGTTTTTTTTTTTTCAGTTTCTATCTGTTTAGGATGTTTAGTTTTTGTTTAAGGATTATGACTATGTGTTCTTTACGGAACGAAATGATACATATTTATATCATCCAACACACTAGTCTAGTATAAATTACGGACTAGGATATCAAGTTTGTGTTTTGAAATACATGTTTAACTAAGTTAGTGACTTCAATTTTTAGAATAAAAAATTCTGATCAGTGATGTGTTTTTAATGTAGTTGTTGCACGTTATGTCGATTTTTATTTTATTATTATTTTTTTTTTGTGTTTTTAAATGTTTTTTTGGGTGACCATGGTTTCCGACCTTTTAGCCGACTAGTCTACAGGGGTAAACCCTTTTCTTTTTGAGAGGTTGGCGTGACCACTTCAGGTTTATTTGTTTATTTGCACCCTGGTTGTTATGAAAAAGTTTCGGCTTACTTTAAAAAATATATAAAATAGGATTCCGAATTAAGGTTGTGTTTTGAAATACGTGTTAGTGACTTACATTTTCAGATAAATTTTCTGATGAATCATGTGTTTTCGATATAGTTGTTGCACGTATTGTCATAATGTTGAATTTGCTTAATGTATGATTTAATAATGATGTGTATTTGTTATGTATATCAGTAAGGAAGACGAAGATGGACAAAGAAGACTATGATAAAATGATACTAAAGTATCTGAGGAAAAGGGGATTTACGCAAACCGAACAGATTTTTCAACAAGAGCAGCAGAACACCAAAAATGCCGCTGATGCTTCTCAGTTAGACCCGGATCTTGCTAAACAAATTAATAGTTTTTCGCAGTAATATATTATCCCTATTATCACATTGTTCTTCGCTACTAGTTATGAGTATTTATTTGCTTATAATATAATCCTTTTTACAGCTTATGCAAAACCCAAAAGTTTGATTTATTTCGGACTCACTAAAAATTTGTGCATAACAATTTATAAGCTGAAGGTCTTTCTGGGTGCAGTATCTCTACCTTTTGGTAGGGGTGCGACTGCATACATATTACTTTTGAGCTTTTAAATCGGTATGGAATTTGTACTTTATACTAGTTATTAAATGATGATAAAATGAAATGCAGTGCTATTTTTTATCTATGGTTTATGTTTGTGCAATTTTAGTGGTAACTTTAATTCCTGTTCCATGTAGATTTTGGGTTAACTTATTGATCAAGAATCATGCTTTTCAGGTCTGAAAGTATCCCTGCATTGTACCATGATGGATACAGCAAGTTAAGGTCGTGGACTGATAGCTCATTGGAGTTGTACAAGGTTCGGATATACTGAATTTCATATCTTATTTGGTTTGAAATATGATTTCAGTTGAACTAGCTCTCAGTTGATTATTATACCTTAGGTTGTTCATTTTAATGTATGCAAACTGTAGTTAGTTAAATCACAGTGTGAGTGACCATATGTGATACGTCTACGTCAGAATTCATATCTGGATATCCTGTTATTTTCATTTGCTAATAATTGGAGAACTATAGGTGCTAACCCGATCAAGTTATAAAATTAATTTTTGAATGATCCGTCTTGGGCAACTGTCTGCGGATTCTGAACCCTCTTTATTTCTTAATTGTGAATCTGAGTGACAATTTTCGTTGTTTTAATGTTTTGCATTTCTTTTTGTTAAATTCATTTTCAACATTATTGTTGATCCGTGTCTCTCTTTGTTTTCTTTTGTGTCAGCACCCAGGTTTCAGATATTAATTTAATATCTGTTTTAATGTTTTAATAATGCAGCATGAACTTCTCCGTGTTCTCTATCCAGTATTTATCCACTGTTTCATGGATCTCATAGCGAAAGGTCATCTTCAAGAAGGTAGGCATGTTATATCTTGAACTTACAACATACATGCAATCATTATTTTAACTGAGATTCTCATTTAACCTTAAAAAAATGATTCTTGGATTTTCAGCTCGAACCTTTTTTAATACCTTTCGAGGAGATCATGAGATGATGCATTCACGTGACCTTACAAAATTGGAAGGCGTTCTCTCTCCATCTCATCTGGAGGTTAATTATTAATACCCTGAACCTGTAATCTCTGTGAAGTATCTGCACTTTTGTCTTAATAAACTCTTTTTCCACGAGTGTGCAGGAGATGGAGTTTGCTCATACTTTAAGGCAGAGCAAAGTGAAGATAAAGATATGTCAGGTTATTATTTGCTTCCTATATTTGTAACATGATTAGCGTATTTTATGCTTTCTTGTATCAACATGCCACTGGATTGATTCATTTATGACTATCTATAGTATAAGATAAGTTAAAGAACAAAATTTTGGCCTTCATGTTGTAGAGGAAAATTACTTAAGGCTGCAAGATAAGTGGTTGATTATCCACTTCTATTAACTTCGCCTCCCCCTTCCCTGGCCTCTTTGGTCCTCGTGAAATGCCACCGCCCGTGTTTGATACATCAACGAATTTTGTATCTAATACAATACTATCCTCTTCTGTTTATAGAAAGGACAATTCTGCAATATTCTTAGCAGGGTTCTAAACGTTCGTAATATGTAGGCCTTCATGTTGTAGAGGAAAATTACTTAAGGCTGCAAGATAAGTGGTTGATTATCCACTTCTATTAACTTCGCCTCCCCCTTCCCTGGCCTCTTTGGTCCTCGTGAAATGCCACCGCCCGTGTTTGATACATCAACGAATTTTGTATCTAATACAATACTATCCTCTTCTGTTTATAGAAAGGACAATTCTGCAATATTCTTAGCAGGGTTCTAAACGTTCGTAATATGTAGGTCTTAGAGAATTGTACGATAAAGCATAAAATATAGTATATGTTCATGTCTATTATAAACTCCACAGAACAAAAGAGGTAGGTGTCTTGATCTGGCTTCTAGATGATATTGGCCGAGAGAACTTTGATACGATCTGGAAATATAAGTTTATTATCAAGTATTAAAGATGTTTTATTTATGTATTAGATATATTTTATTTTAAGATAAAGATTGGATATCATAGTTAATTTTGGATACCTTATATTATATATCTTTATCTGTACTACATATAAAGCAAAAATGTTTTTGCTTAAAACTTGAATACTTAAAAATGAGTTGTTTAATCCCCAAAATACCTCTTTAAAACTTAAATTCCCACATAATAATTTAAAAATGTTATGCCTTAACATTGTTACCACCCAAAATTTCAAGAAAAATGCATGACAACTTTTGACACTTTTTTTTTGAATGTAGTTGACTAGTTTCTAATTAAAAAAGAGGAGACGACTTCTTTTTTTTTTTTTTTTTTTTTTTTTTTTTTTTTTTTTTTTTGTGTTTTGTTTTGTTTTTTTTTTTTTTTTTGGTATTTAATCCAAACACTTATAATTTCTTAAAATTCATCCACACACTCTATTATGTAAGACACCATAGGACAACATCTTTTTATTATTGTGTTAGTTCATAGTTGATATTTCATAATTGATGAAAATGAATAACTACAATATCACAACTATAACTGCTTGCCGCTATAAAATCCCGTTGCTATACACAGGTACGCCTAGTATATAAATATATAGATTGTTAGGGCTGTAATTTTAAGATAAAGATTAGATATTATAGTTAATTTTATTATATATAGACCATTAGGTGTCATCTATCTTTATTTACTTGTCTTTGTTATTATTTATCTTTTATATCTCAAGATTATATCCAGTTTGTATCATACTTCTCATCTTCATCAATTACACTAAACCAAGAGTTTTTATTTAATACTCCTCCCAAGTGCGTCCCCCTTAGTATTGTACGATGATTATACATCCCCATTATATTATTAGCTCTATTTACACATGATAAAATTAGGATGTGACATGTGGCATATCACTAACAATGATGGTATATGGGTATGGCCGTATGGGAGCCTGTAATGGAAGTCGTAGAGCCTGTGTAGTCCATGTTTTGGTACAAACCTAACGAAGTCCAAGTTTCTCTATACTGCTTTTGCTAGGAAATGATATGCCATAGTAGTTTTTCAGCAATGTACACTGCAATATATGCTTACATATATACAGTATCCTGTGTATAATAATACTGAAGATTTTTTTTGAAACCATATCAGTTGACAAAATTTTTTCTTTTCACTCATCTGCTTCCTGCTTTTTCTAGAAACTCGAACAACCTTATAGCATCACACATGTATAAACACAGTATGTTTGCAAGAATACCAGCTTACATCTTCAGTCTATTGTTTGGATTGCAAGTTAGTCTGTCTCCTTTTAGCTATGGGTCCATGCACCTTAAGTTAATATATTGCATTCTTTTAATAAGTTTTGTTGCTCCTCTGCAGTATTCTTATGAGCTTCTGCTGGAATATCTACACAAGACACAATCGATTATGATGCTTGGTATTATTAATGAATACATTGATTTCCAAGGTAAGTTTTTCTATTACAAGTTACAACCAAATTTCATCTATTCTGGAGTGTAGTATATTGGATGTCTGATGCAAAAAAAATGTAATCTAATTCTTCTTTAGACTCATTATTGTTTTTGTCTTCCCTTTTTAGTCTCTCCTGGACAGCCTAGTTCAATCGCGGATGATGCTGAAGCATTTTCACTTGTTGGGAGTGGTCAAGATGCCGCTAACCTAATAAATCAGAAAGAAATACACTGGGGGGTTAGTCAATCTGGCACTCTGATTTACATTTCTGTTAATTCTTTCCATTGTATTTTCAGTCCTCCATTCGTCATCCTGTGTTCATGGTGATATAGTTGTCTCATTTCCTTATAGATGAAAGAAAGCAGTTAGTTCTAAACTATCATTAATAGACTCAAAGTAAAACGTAGCAGACTGAAAGATCCAACTCTTTCTTCATTTTATATAAGAAGCTTAATGATGTAGAATTCCAATTCGAACCAATGGAATTTGGGATGTCGAGAGCATGACTGTAAACGTGTTTCAAATTTCCACAGGAACTAACAAAGTTGATTTTTGAACTAAACATGGCTGTTACAGACAATAATTGCCGAAAGCCTTGCTCCTTAAATTAGGCTCTTGTTGGAACTGTTCAATTATGTTATGTTCGACCATGTAATATAATAGCGTAAATTATTACCCTTTGAAATTTATAGTAAGAAGAATATTGTGTTGACTATGAGAAGTTCTGTAGTTGCTTGAAGATTCTATAGAAGATCGGCTTGATAAGACAGGGGGGATGCTCTCAGATTCAGAGAAGACAGAAGGAGATGCCAAGGAAGGAGAGATGGACGAGAATAAGGTATGTATGATTTTCTTTCTGTAAAGGTTACTTTTTTATAAAGAAAACCTTCATCTTGATTTATTGTAATGCCTATTTATCACGTTTAATAATAATTTTTTTTGGGTGCCTCTAAAAGTGTATACTATACAGTATTTACACGCAATGTGCTTGCAGTTTTCGTATTTTTTACATTGATTAATTACAAATGAGGAATTCATATATCCATGGCTCTTTTGGGTGTGTTTATTTTCAGAAAAAATCAACAGAGGGTGGAAAACAAGGTGGCCCTCCCAATAAGAAGTTAAAGAAGGACAAGGTTGCTGCTCCTGCAGGGAAAACTGCTCGCGGAGATGGTGACAAGGCAGCTGCTGCACCACGTGTCAAGCCCGAGCTTGCTTTACCAACAATGTATGTTGCATACTATGAAAAATATCAAGCTTAATGTTCATGAGCTGTTTTATTCCTTGTTTTTATGTATGGTATCTCTACCAAGTACAGTATCTTTTTTATGTTTTTGTGTATTACAGACCAGCAGATGTCGAAAATTCTATTTTAGAAGACCTTCGCAATCGTGTACAATTGAGCAATACAACACTTCCTTCAGCTTGTTTCTACACATTTATTAACACGCATAATGGGTATGTTTATTGTTGCAAAGTTCCATTTTGCATTAAGTAATTGGGTGTGTGTTAAGATCAAGTTTTTAATATGTGTCAACTTTCTTCATCAGATTAAATTGCTCAACAATATCCCATGATGGAGCATTGGTTGCTGGAGGATTTTCTGATTCATCTCTCAAGGTCTTTCTTACTGAAGTTTTTATGTTTAATTAATTTATTTTTTCTCACGTTAAATCTGACCAGTTTATATATTTATGTATTTGTTCTCTGATTTATAAACTTAACCCTCGTGTGTGCCAGGTGTGGAATATGGCAAAAATTGGGAGTATGGGCAGTTGTAAGTCATCCAACTTGTTACCTTTCTTTACTTTTGAAAAATTTGAATTATTATATTCTTTTTTTGTCAGCGGGTGAACTTGATTCGGCTGCGAATGAAAACACACAAGGATCAAACGGTGGAAAAAGATCTTACACTTTGTACCGTGGACATTCTGGACCTGTTTATTCAGCCTCATTTAGTCCTTGGGGAGATTTTCTTCTATCATCTTCATCAGATTCAACAAGTATGTTATTTGAACACTGGTGCATGTTCTATTTGCTTCAGTAATAGAAGTACCTACTGATTCGTTTATAATCTACTGCAGTTCGGTTATGGAGCACAGTGTTCAATACAAACTTAGTCTGCTATAAGGGCCACAATTACCCCGTTTGGGATGTACAGGTAGAAACCATTGACTAGCATATATTATACTATGTCTTCTACGGGTTTTCTATAGACAACAAAATATATAGTGTTTTTTGGTTATACGTTTGGTATCAAACTATTCAGATTATAAATGACTCATATAGTGTATACTTTTTAATTGATTAATGATTTTTGAAATAATGGCACAAATATAGTGATGGATAACATACAGAATGCTATTACACTGATTTTTATAAAATACAAGTCCAAACATAAAATCCACTTTTATTACTGTCTACTTCTGCAACAGTTTTGTCTGATGCTTGTGTTTCAAATATAAAACAAAATGCGATTTTCCGCTTCTCATTTTTTTTTCTGCTAATTTTTTACTTTATCCTTCTCCTTGTTTAATCGTATTTGCAGTTTAGTCCATATGGTCATTATTTTGCAAGTGCATCTCATGACAGAACAGCAAGGGTCTGGACAATGGACAGAGTACAGCCATTACGAATACTGGCAGGACATCTATCTGATGTTGATGTAAGTAATATCTCTCTATATGCTTGATTATATTATTATATCGTTCTTTTAATTACAAGTCTGCTTAGAAATGGATACTCTTGGGCAGTGTGTACAATGGCATCCAAACTGCAATTACGTTGCTACTGGATCCAGTGACAAGACTATTCGTATGTGGGATGTGCAAAATGGGGAATGCATGCGAATTTTCATTGGTCATAGAAGTTCCATCTTATCTTTAGCAATGTCACCTGATGGTCGGTATCTGGCATCTGGTGATGAAGATGGAACTATAATGATGTGGGATGTTTCTAATGGTCGCTGCATCACTCCTCTTGTGGGCCATACATCCTGTGTCTGGTCACTTGCTTTCAGGTGAACTTTCTTTCCGTGTGAAAGTCTTTGTCGATATTAACACAGACATCTAATTCTTGCCTAATGTTTCAGTTGTGAGGGATCGCTTCTTGCATCGGGTTCTGCTGATTCAACCGTCAAACTATGGGATGTAAACTCAAGTGCGAAACAGCCAAAATCTGAAGAAAGGTAAGTTATATCACAAGAAGCTCTCTAAAGGTGGCAATCTTGAACCATTTACCTTAAAAATGGGTTGATTTGGTTTATGTTTTGGCTCTAATGTCAAAATTAGTTGAGCTAAAAATGCTCTGTTGATAATAAACTAGATTGTGATGGTACTTATACAATATTTATAATCTTATTAAACACATTATATATCTAAAAATCAATAAAAGAAGGGTTGATACAACCCAACTAACTCGTTATGACATGTACTAATAATAAGCCTCTATAATCCATTACCCAAGCTGCCATTTGGCCACCTCTATTTTTTTTTTTACTTGGTTAATTTTTTGATATATAACGTACTGAAGACAACTAATGACTGATGTATCCGTTCTCTTTTGTTTCCGCAGTAAAACTGGAAATACAAATAGGCTCAGATCACTGAAGACTCTGCCCACCAAATCCACGCCAGTTTATTCTTTAAGAGTAAGCATGCCATTGTTAATCACTTTATAGAGTTACACACCAATATCCCACCTCATGAATAGTTTTCACAATGACACTTGTAAGAGCATGGTCCATTAAGTTGCGAACAGCATTTATTTATTTATTTTTTATTTTTTATAAATAAGCTCTAATTAGCTGGACCATGCTCTTAAACTTGGGCATATAGATGTTGGATTTTTTTTGTCATGAGACAAGGGAATAGATGATTTTCTTTGAAAGTGTAAAGGCATTACTTATTTTTTGTTGATTTTGACAGTTTTCGCGAAGGAATCTTCTTTTTGCTGCTGGGGCTCTTTCACCAAATGTGTAGATCTGCATCATAAATGGACGTGTTCTGGTTTAACATCAGTCCTTTTATTCTATTAACTTATTTCTATTTTGTAGTTTAGTGAGCCTTAGTTAAACCTTGCTAGTACAAAAGTAACATATGCGCCAAAGGGTTAAAAGTAGTGAATTTGTTGATCTGGCAGTTTTTGAACCTTGTAGTTAAAAGCTTTTAAAGTGTTCTTTTCTTTCTCTTGTGCAAACTAGTGATTAGCTATAACGAGTTGAAAAGCGGGATGCTATTATGCCTTATGCTAACGAATGGTCAACGGCGATTTATTTCTACATAAGTTTAAACGACCCTTTTTGAATTTGGAAGCAGGACAGATTCAAAGTAGAATAAATACTATCATGTTGCAAGTTGCGCAGAGCTTTTATATTCCTCGTATAATTAGTCAGCATGCGCTGTTGTTTTGGTTTTTTTTGGCCAAACACAAAGTTTCAAGAGCACCACCTTGAGCATTGGTGTTTTAACTTTTACATAAACAAAATGACATACAGTACTATTTATTTAATGGTAGCCCATTAAATATTTAAAACTAATCAGACTTGGTTAATGGTAGCCCATTAATTCGTATATTTAAAACTAATTAATATGTATGAATTCGTTAATTCAAACACGACACATATTTGCTAGCCCTGTTGTAATGTACAAATATAGTACAGTTTTATTACTACACCAATTGTTTTATTTGCTAGCCCTGTTGCAACATTTAAATTCTTTGTCCAAAGATTATGTCTCCCGAGAGCATTCTAAATCTTTAACGCTGTGTTCTCGAGTTAAGTTTATAAAAGAAAAAAAAAGAGATAAGAGAGAAAAGAAAAGAGAATCGATTCTCTTCCTTCTTCCGCCCAAAAGTGGGAAGAAAATTTTATACAACAAAAACACTACATCTTTCTTCCACTTCCTCCTGTTAGCCCGTATATGTCTTGATATGTCTTGTATTTGTGTTACGGGCTCAAAACCCATGTTTAGAAGAGTCGGTAGTAGCATATTTATTCGTATCATGTATTTGTGTATTCAATCAATAAAATCATCATTATCTCTTAATACTTATATGCTATCAGGCCATTAAACCACAATCTTTTCCAAAACTATACCCTAAAACACAGCCGCTTCTTCCCCTAAACCGCTCCTTCTCCGGCCGTCGGCTTTGGCTGGCGGTCCGAAGGGGCTTCCTCCCATCATCATCTTTGTTATATGCTTTCTCCTATTTTCTTTTCTTCCCATAGATCTCGTGCCTCTCATTTAATTTTCTCAAACTCGTAGGGTTACCCTTCTTTATCTCCTCTAAATTCCCTACACCTATCTTCATATTACCAGTCCAGGCAACGCTTCATCGAGTTATATTTGGTCTTCTAGTCAGCAACCGCATCCTTTGTGTCATAATGACTCTGCTGCTAGCTTTTCTTCATACACTTCGGCTCATTCTCTTCCAGAATGTTGATTACAGTGTGTTGAGAGCATCTGTATATTGTAGTTAACGGTTAGTTTATTGTTGTATTTGTCTGCTACTAATGTGGTTTGCGACACAGTGGGTTTCTTTGTTATTTGATACTTATGATTGGTGAGTTATAGCTATTTGTTTAAAAGGGAATACTATTATGTGTTATATGAAAGTCGATAGTCCATCCTTTAAAAATAAATAAATAAATAAATAGATAAAAATAAAAAAAATTGAGGCAACATTGCTCCCACCAGGTTTTGATATTTATTTGTGAGGTGGATCTTTATGTTTTTTCAAGGAAAAACATTCGCCGTTTGTTCGGAAGGTTCTTTGGGGGTTGGAGTTTTAGAACCAACTTTCATTTTCTCATCTTTTCTTTTGATGTTAGTGCATGAGTTTTAGTTGTAAATTCTTTTGTTTTAGTTGTAGGGGATACTTTGGGTTATCTCGTTTGGTAAGGGATACTTTGGTTTATCCCGTTTGGTCAGGATACTTTGGTTTTATCCTGTTTGGTACGGATATTTTGGTTTATCCGGTTTGTTGCGTGTTTATATCTGCTGCTGCTTGAAAATGTGCTTCAACTTGCCGTCGAATATCTTCTACAACAATTATTTATTAATTTTTACTTTATTGTTTATTAGCTTTTAATCTCCAGTCCGAGCTTTCACGATTTCGCTGCTCGTACTGCGGGGAGTGTTAGCCCTTATATGTCTTATATTTGTGTTACGAGCTCAAAGCCCATGTCTAGAAGAGTCTGTAGTAACATATTTATTCGTATCATGTATTTGTGTATTCAACAATCAATAAAATCATCATTATCTCTTAATACTTAAACCTCCAACTTTTTTTTTTTCCTTTCTTCCTCATAAAAAAATTTGAGAACACAATTTTTTTCATTTTCTTTTCCTTTCTCTTGTATATCAATATCAAGAACACAACGTAATGAAGGGACTCCATCAAGAAAGGCACCTCTGGACGTCTGCTTCAACTTCAAGCCAGATTTTAGGGATTCTCGAAAAAATATTCGTAATTGTTTTACAGAAAAATAAATTTTAAATCCATTGGATTTTTTTAATCTTTGCTTTAGAAAAAGCCAAATTTTCGCTTAGCTTCTAGTATGACATAAAAAAAGAAGGTTATTGTTTAGTAAATTGCAAAAACTGTTTCGTGGGTTGTTCAAATTGCAGGTTCAGTCCTTCTTCGAAAATGCATGCGCAATCCTGTAGAAAACCTTTTTCATCAGTTTTCATATTAATTTCCTTTTTCATTTTATTAAAGTTTGATAAGCATCAAGAACCTAAATCCAAATCACAAAATCTCTGAATTCATTCAATTTTGAAACCACCAAATCCACAAACAAAATTTATCCTCATATTAATTTCATCAAAACCTCAAATTTCAAAAATATAATCAAAACACACTAATTTACGAATTAAAAACACAACCATATAAAAGAGTATTTATTGTTTTATCATTTTTGCTATGAAGTCACATGTAACTCGTTGTTATATGATAATAATGTCCTTAACTTTCCATGGAGTCACTTTACTGTTAGTTTATGGGGAAGATTTAAGACCAAGTTATGCTTGATTTCTTTTAAGTATGTAAGCTAACTGAGAAATGGTGTTTGCATTACTTTTGAAAAAGGGTAAATTGCAAAAATGGTCACTAACGTATCACAAAATTGGAAAAATGGGATCGAGTCATAAAGGCGTACAAATTTGCTACTAACGTTTCGTAAAAATGCAAAATAGCCACCGAGAGCCAAATTCCGTTAGTTTGCTCGTTAAGTTCCACGTCATCGAGGGTAGTTTCGTCTTTTTACTGTTCATATTTAATCATTTGCCGCCATAATCACCTCTGTGTTGGATTTCAATGCGATTAGACCTCAATGGCTAAATTTGCAAAGTAAAATCAAACTTTTACACCCATAAACCCCCTACAACCCACAACTTCTTCACCACGACTCGAGTTAATAGTAAAAAAAACACGAAAATGCAATCACCACAAATGTCACCAAACACAGCCATCATAACCACAACCATAACCACAACTACCACCACCACACCAAGAAACTTCAACGTTGGTGACCACAACAACTCTGACACAACCCCCACATCAAAGGCCATGTCCCCGTTGTTTCTCAGAAGACACTAAGTTCTGCTACTACAACAACTACAACACATCACAACCGCGTCACTTTTTCCGTATCTGCCATAGACACTGGACTCATGGTGGCGTTCTTCGGAACATCCCTGTTGTAGATGGTAGTCGAAAAAACACAAAAAGGAAAAAACTTATGAACCCCACCACCACTTCGGCTTATGTTACCACTTTTGATCAGCCGGAGTATCAGGAGTACCAGGACTACCAGAGTGTGATGCCGCCTCCCCAAAGCCTGTTGCCGCCTACCCAGGGCCTGCCGCCGCCTCCACCTGTGTTTGTTCTGGATGAAGGCAATGTGTTTGTGGCGTCGTTGTTGGAGGATGGTGTTTGGCCATTTAGTGGCAATTAGTCTAGTTTGTTAGTTGAATGTTTGTCTTTTGGTTGTAGTGGTTTATGTACCCGATCTTTTGGTCCTGATATTTTGGTGAATGGTTAACGCTATGATTGTAAATTTAACATATCTTGATCTTTTGTTTTGGCTACTCGTTATCTTTTGGAAGTAATTACCGAAAACGGCACAAAATGAATGTACATGCAGAAAACTACCAAAAATTACCCAAATTGACAATCAAGTTTGACTTTTGCACATGAATATACATGCACAATCAACTTTGACTTTTGCAGAATAGCCCAAATTACCTAGGATCGCCCAAATTAACTTGTATTCTCTTTGAATTTTACAAATGATAATCAACTTTGACTTTTGCACATGAATGTACATGCACAAAATTACCCAGAATTGACCAAATTGAAAATAATGGTTGACTTTTGCAAATCAATATACCTGTTGCATATAATTAATCAAAATTGCCTAGTTTGTTGGCTTCCATTAAACTAGATAACATAATTAACAAAACAACATAACATAATTAACAAAGCAACATAACATAATTCTTCCTTGATCCTTTTGCATAAACATTATAATTCAAATGGAACCAAATAAATCATGGTTAGCATATCCCAATGACCCAATCACATACTCCTAAAGTCCTTTAACAAATGCGTGCTTGTTAACAACCTTCAGCTTCGCTTCAACAATGTTCTACTTCAATTCTAAAAGCTCGATAACGTCGGACTTTTGAAGCTTCTTAAAATACTCCAAACACTTGAACATCTGCACCGATGGACGCACAAGTTGTATTTCATGTATGTACTTGTTCCTTTGATTAACAATATTAAGCAACTCTTCATATGCCTTTGTCAGATCTTTTGCATACTTCATATCCTGCTGTGTCTCCTTATCAAAATAAACAGTCATTCCGAATGGTAACTCAGTTGTCTTAGAAGTCGCCGCTAGTTCCTCAAGAAGCACAAAACGAGACATTTTTATACCTTTTGGTACAACTTCTGTTTGTGTGATTTTGTTAATGGATGAATGAGGACTTTACTTGGGTTATATCATATAAATAGGTGGCATAATTACATATGGAAATGTGTTTTAGGCGTGTTTGGGTAATAAATTCTGAACGGTTGGGTTACCAACATACACATCCCAAAATTACCTAGTTTTTTTGGCTTCCATTAGATTAGATAAAAGGTTAAGACCATTGTATAATACAATGTCTTGGAAAATAGGAAAAACCATTGCAATCAGTTACAATGTCTTGGACATAAAATGTTGGAGTAGGAACATGATTGGGAGAATGTGATTGTGTCGAAATGCCCTAGAATAGGCATACGCAGATATGTTTAGTCCATTGTTTAGATAAATGATTGAAAATAAACCGAGTTTATATATCAATATACTAATATGTTTACGTAGTATAAAATGCTTACGGGGAAATGCTCAATTATGTTTAAGGGTACATATATAAATATGCAATTATGTTTGGGTAGCATAAAAATGTCTACGGGGAAATGCTCAAAATGGGTATATATGAATATACTAATATGTTTGTGTATCATAACATGCTTACTAAATCCATAATCGTCTGAAGGATGGAAGACACGGAGAGCGGAAGGCTATAAAATGTTTTTGCTTGTACATGTGGTTATAGTTTAGGTCTCAATTAGACCCGTTTCTCTATAACCATGTCTCTGATACCAATCTGTAACACCCCCAATTCATGGTTGCAGCGGAATTCAAACTGGGTGTTACTCAACGACACAATAGTCACAATAATAGAAAACGAACTCCAATTGAGTCGTTTTAAAAAAAGTTATCATTCAAATTGTATAAATATCAGAGATTACAAAATTGAGGTCCCAAATGGTTCCATGTTTACAATGTATAATAAATGAGTTTTTGAATGATAATAAAATTTATAGCCCTCTTGAGTATTCGTGTCCTTCCGTGCCATCCTTGATCGTCATGAACCTGAAATACATGCTTGAGAGGTCAACACAAAGGTTGAGTGATATTCATAGAGTTTGTTTAATGTTTGAACACAATGTGTTGGTAGTTAAATCGTTGAACACAATAATCGTAGTGTTTGTAGTTAAATCGTTTGAACACAATAATCGTAGTGTTTGTAGTTAAATCGTTTGAACACAATAATCGTAGTGTTTGTAGTTAAATCGTTTGAACACAATAATCGTAGTGTGAGCTATAGACTCACACCAAAGTTTGGAAAACAAAACATGTAGGCTACGTTGTTATATGCCCGGAAAGGTTATTAATTCACTAAGCTTATGACACCAAAACGTTAACGTGTACCAATATCGATCGGCAGATTTATTCCGGTAGGTACTTTGCCGTCATACCTAATGTCTCAAATATTAATGCATTTGTTTGAACTTAGTCAAAACAAACGGGATTCGTCAATCCCAATAGGCCTATTCACAATATTCGCGCTCACTTGCAAGTAACCCTCGCAAGTGATTAAATGGTTCATAATAAGGGATCTTGGTTTGGCAAGGATGTTACTTAGTGATAATAAAACATAGTCGAATAGCATACAGTAGAAAGCATTGTGTTCGAGTAGAAAAATAATAGCATGTATTACCCCCAAGGGTTTGTAAAACATTGAAGTAATGTAAAGTGGGGCTATGAACTCACCTTAAGTAAGATAGCAAGTAATGAATGTAACGGTTGAATCGTGAAGGTTTCTACGAGCAACCTATAATAGAATGTTGCGACTTAGGATTTGAGTACAGAATATGAAGTAGTGTCTATATATATATATATATCTTGCATTTAGTCCATGATGTGGTATGATGTATAATGTAAGTCTTTAAAAGAAAAGATTCATGAAACATGTATGTTTTGTATATCGTTTACTACCGTTCGGGCCGACATAATTCAGAAGTCATGTTAGTAAGCGTTCGAGGAGCCAGGACACTTTAATTCTTAAATCCACAACTTAACTCGACGGCTTACATAATGAACTCCTCACATGAGGCTCCCTACTATTGTAGTAGTTGATAAAGTATATAGATATAAGTTTTGATCCGAAAAGTTACATGTCCGATATTTGAATAAACTTAGGAAAGTTTATTAGTACATGAAGATTGTTATTAGGGGTAGTTTCATAAGTTTTGTATGACCATTTTTTCTTTGTAATATCTCATGGTTCCTTTTTAAGTGAAGTAGATCCAAATTGCTTGTTCAAATTATCGCCAATTCCTTGTTTCATGTTTTCGCCTAAGTAAACTTACATGGTCATTTCGTCATGGCCTAGCCATGACCTTTGGTCCTTGTTCCATGGTCATGAGACACAACCTTGGCTCTAGCCATAGTGGTGGTCTTGATTATAGGTCATAAGACCTCTTTGGTCTTTATAAACCATAACCTATATGTAATGACTTTGGTCTAAAAATGGGCTGTTTAGAATTTGAAGAAATTATCACTCGGAAAGCGTTTTCAGGGCTCGAGCTTCTTTGTTCCTGAACGAAAACGGCGTTCCGGACAACTTTCGTGTTTTAACTTTTTGATGAATCGGACCAGAAGGGTGACTTTCAAAAAGTCAGAATGCAAAACAGTATGGTTTAGGCAGTTTTGCCGAAAATCTTTGGTAACTTCAAATCGCCATAACTTTTGACTCGTATACTCGTTTTAGGTGGTTCAAATTGCTATGGTTTCCTTGTTAAGTCCTCTACTGTAATATGTAATGATCCAAGATCATAATTTTTCCCTTTTGATCAGGTTATACCAAGAAAGTCACTAGTTTACTTGTTTTATTAACTTGTCTTATCAATCAATTGCAACAATTTGTTTTACTCACTTTTATACATCATGGACATGAATACAAGACATAATATAGCATGAATAATATGTAAATAACATGAACATGATTATTCAACAAGAAGCATGTTAGGGTTTGGCTTACAACTTTTGGCTTTCAAATAAAGAAAGGAAGTTAACATGTAAGGATAGGACTTTGATAGACTTGCTTCAACCCACTTCACTTCATGCAATCTTTCTACTCTTGTAATCTTGAAAGAGAGATGATGAAAGTTGAGGTGACTTGAGTGGATTCAAACTCAAGAGAAATCACCAAGTATATGAGGTTATGGAAGTGTTTTGATGAATGAAAACCTAACTAGGTTTTAGGTATTGATATGGTACTTGAATCTTGCATGAAACTTGGAAGAGAATGAGCAAAGGAGATGGTGTTGGTGTGTGTGGGACGTTGGAATGGCCAAGGGGGGGGGGAGAGGGGCTTAAATAAGGTCTTGAGGAGGTTACATGTATGACTAGTCAACACTTGGAGACCAAGTTTAACACTTGTAATCATCCAAGGTTACATAGCATGAGATCAAGCCACCTAGTGTGAATCCCCCCTAGTGGCGGTTTGCCAAGCTTGGGGAGGAAGGGTTGGCTTTTTGATGATATTATCCAAGTTATGGAGATAGTTTCGACTCCGTAAAATGCTAACCGTAAGTTGTTACGTCACAAAACGTGAAACCGGGTATCGTAAAAATACGAAACTTGGAAGAATGATTAAACTTGCCCAAATACTCCATAATAAAATATAAAATGAGTGGTAGGTTCTATTTGGGTGGTAAAACCCTGCTAAAACTGGAAACACGGGTCTAAAACGCGTAATACGTAAAACGTACGAATATTGCGTAAAATTGAGAAAAGTAAAATGTTACTTTTCTAATGTGATAAAAATGATTTAAAATGACTTATAATGTCTAGACTGGGCTCAGTCTAGTGTCGGTTGGTATTAAATGTCTTTTAGACATCAAACCGAAAGCCTAAAAATCAAGGAATGACTTATAAAATCAAGGAATGATTTTTGGTCAAAGGAGGAGGGAAAATATGTTGACTTTTTCTAATAAGTTGAAAACTTAAATCGTCTTAGAAATGCGGTGCAGGTATAGGCTAAGGTTACGGCTGAGTAAAAACGCTTAAAAACTGAAAATTCCAGTTTTTCACGGCCGAGGCTTATTTTGGTCATGTTTTTCTCAGTCATGATTTATTCTCAAATAAATCATGAGTGTGTCAAACATTTTTCTGATGTGGGGTCACCTGACGGGGTCGAATTTCGTTGTGCGTAGAATTTCTGAATGACGTTTTACCCTAAAAACGTGTAATTCCTTAATAACTTTCACGAAAATGATCTGACGAATGTCAAACATTTAATTTGCCATGGAAATGATTTATCACTTGAGAATATCAAATAAAAATCAACTTTCGGGAAAAATGAATAGTAAAATGAATAGTAAAATGAATAGTGAATTTTCCGGGAATAGTAATTAACCTGAAATTGCGAATTGTTACATCTTTGTTCACCATCAACACCATCAGAAACTACTTGTTCACCATCATCACCATCAAACTCAACAACATCTAAAATTGCAACCGTTTCTTCACCAACTACCACAAGTGGAAGCAAACTGAAACTAATTGGTTGAGAAAAAATAGCATACACCTGTGTTCCTTCTTTAGCTGCAATTACATCATCAAGTTCATCCAACGCATGATCAATTTCAGCAAACATGTTACTAATCTCTTGAGTTTCTTGAGGATCTTCAAGCTCTTGAGGCTCTTGAAGCTCTTCAGGTTCAGGAGGCTCTTGAGGCTCTAGAGGCTCTTCAGGTTCAGGAATATCAACAAAATGGTATGGATCATCATGCTATTTAGCATTAGTTCCTTTATCCACCTCATCATCATGCCGTTCAGCATTAGTTCCTTGATCAACCTCTTCATCACTTGTGTCATCATAATACGCATCATCAAAATCGAGATCATAAAAATTGAGATCATAAAAATCGAGCATATCTGTAGACTCCTCACTTGAATCCTCCAGCACAAACTCTTTGTCAATCTCTTCCAATAACCTTCTAAATTGATACTCATCACTCATCCTTTTTGTATGATTTGCAATCATTTTTTCGACACAAAATGTTGGTGGGAAGTCACTGTCAGAATCAATATAAAAAACAGGTCCAACTTTCTCAGGTTGGCTTGTCTTATGCCACTCTTTATGCCACTCTAACAATAGTAATTTTCCACTGTTTCCAGTCTCACCATCAACACCCTTTCCAACAGCCTCATTCACATCATCATCCACTATTTCTTCTATCACCACATGTAACACCCCCTAATTTGAAATGCGGCAGCGGAATAGAAATTAGGGTGTTACGGTGAGGATCGAAGTCATAATGATAGAAAATGACTCGAAGAGACGTTTTAAAAACATTATTTCATTTATAAATATTTGAAATACATTAGGTCCTTATCAGAGTATTATAAAAACTTGATGTTTTGAATTAAATCAAACATCATTTATTTTACATCATATTTGAAATAAAGTAAACATAAATTGAAGATTTTTGCCGCCCGTTCCATGCTTGCTTCCCCTGCTAAATACCTGAGATACATGCTTAAAAGTCAACAAAATTGTTGAGTGAAATCATAGAGTTTGAATTTAATAATCATTTTGATACACAAGCAAGATTGTATTGGAAAATACAATCAGTTTGAAAACATTGATATTGCAGTTCATATATTGCACTAAGTCTCATGACACGCAAACGTTAACAAATACCGTAAACGGCGGGTGTTTATCAAATCAATGATAAATTTACCCTCGTGTAATAGGTGATTTGCCAATGATAAATATAATTATCACGACTAATGCGGCTAACCACATGCATAATGGCATTCCGTCAAGCATTAGTGGGACAGGCTGTCAAACCTTAAATAGATCTATTCATTATATTCACGTTCACCGCAGTGATTAATGGCTCATGAATAAGGGTCTTTTGGAAATAGCTAACTTAGGCATATATCAGTCAGGAAAGCATACAGAAAATACTTGTGATCTATTTATAACATGTATCCCCCTCACGGAGTTTTGAAAATAATTAACAGTGAGGCTATGACTCACCTTGATTGATACTGAAAACGAAGAAAATAAATTCGGACGAATTTTATGAAAACAGCTTCGAAACACAACCTGATAAATAAATTTTATCTAAGAACTTGACCAAAAACTATTCGGTAATTATAAAGAAAATAACGAATATTAGATATTCGTTATGACGATTAAGTGATGTGCAGTGAAAATATTGTGATATGCATGATATGACAAAATATGATTTTTAAAATTATCCATCAAAGTTTTTCCTTTTTAATCGTAAATAAAATCTTAACCTTTTAAAATATCGTTATATATTATTAACGTTAAGTTAATAATATATATATATATATATATATAAATATAAATAAAATTTAAACATGATATGAAATAAATTTACGAAAAATATAAAATAAATAAGAATGATAAATAAATTATGTTTAGTCTTTGTCTCCTTTTCCAATTTTTACCATTTTTACACTAACGATACTTGCGTTACACCGTTAGTCCTTTTTATATATATTTCAACTATAGTCCTCTACTTTGTCCAATAATCAATACAAACCTTCTAATATTAATTTTTATCACATTTTATCCTTAGATTTCTGTATTTATAGGTTTAGTCCTTGAATTTCAATATTTACATATTTAGTCCTTCTAGGTGTCGTCGCGTTACATTTTTAGTCCAATTTTTACAAAAATGATTATGGAACTTTCTAAAAATTTTCCGAAGCTTATTAATTAAGTAACAAGCTTATTTAGCTGCTTATTTATTTCAAAAGCTCATTTTTATAGCTTATGGGCCTGGATCGAATTAACTTAAGGCCCGTTAAGATTTTTAGAGGCGAGGGCATAGAAAAAGTTTTGGGCTTGGCTTTGGACCATTTTTATGATTCTGAAAACATTTCTTATAAGCCCAGTGGGCTTACGGATTTCAAAAGCTTAGTGGGCTTTAGTTAAGCCCACTCGACAATAATAAAGTTTTTATAAATATTTTTAGTTTTGAAATCCGGTTTATGTACATTCAAAATGGATCGTTTATGATGTCAAAACGTGATTATTTTTACAAGTTGTTTATATGAAATTGTTAGTTTGCTAGGTGGTCTATGACGTCGTGAAAAAATATGGTACTATTGTTAAACGAAATTTTAAGTTATACGTTGGTTTTGAGACATGGTTGGGTCAATTTATATAACTTGAAAACTTGCAAAATTTTACTAAGTGTTATACTAAATTTAAATCGATGGATGCAAGTTAAAATGAATGCATGAAATGATTATAACGTTACAACTAAAGTGAATGGTGGGTGCTACGTGATTCCTAGGCCTTCCAAGATAGAGGCTAATCACGTCTCGTGTACTAAGAACAAATATATACTTGAATTAAACGTGCAAAGTGTAGACGATTGAAACAAACATCACAAGGTGCATGCACATATAAATACGTATGAAATGGATTAGAATTGAGTGTAAGAAACTTACAAACACCTTAGAGGTGATATAGAGTCGAGATAGGTATAAAAGAACACAAGAAATCACGTCCAAGCTATATAACTCAAACGTTATATATTATTTTGAACCCGATATCTTTTCTTTGCTTCCAATATAATTCCACTCGACTTGTAAGTCTTATGAGAAGGATTTGAAGGTCCAATTATTGCAGTGAAAGAATGAGAGAATGAATAAGAGTAAGATGAATGCAACGTACGTATATATATTACAAATATATAACGTTTTAGTAAGAAAGTTCAATGTAAACTTTTCCCACACTATTGCATGTCAGTACTAGACTCCTTAGGTGAAGTTTTATATTGTTTTAGGATAGCTTGTGAGAGCACAAAAGAAGGAAAGTGTTGGGTGATTAATGCTATATGTCGACCAAGGTATTTTCCATATATACGATTTACTAAATCGTATACTACTCGAGCATACTTGATCATCCTTAACATTTGAGCATGAAATCATCTTAGGAATAATATTAGGAACGATTAGAAACAAACTAGATTCAAAACGGTTAAGTTTTGAATATATTGTAAATCGAGTTGGGTTTGCTAAGGTCGATTACTATGCCTCTTAAAAACGTATCAAAACTCATCGTAGGAACGCGAGACTTGACACACTAATTGTTGGCTAGTAGGTTAACGAGATGAGAAAATAAAATATATAGGTCGTGTGCTAAATTTACGAATAAACGGTGCGATTTGGAGGTGGTTTGGAATATGTCAAACGGATGAAAACTATTGATTTGAGATTTGGGCTTAGTGGCGTGGGCTTAGGAATAGTAAAGGTGGATTGGGCCGAAGATAATTAAGGGTCCGGTTTGATTAATAGGGTAATTAGTGAATTTTAATTATATTTAATAAATATAATTAGGATTAGTATTTTAGGTTTAGGATTAGATGTAAAGTTTAAGTTTCATGTAACGTGTCGAAGATTAATTCCGTCATTTCGTGAATTATATTATTTTGTGAAAATCGCCAAAATAATATAATAAGAAAAATTTTAAATTTTTCCTAGAAAATGGGAATTAGAAACGATAACAAAAGATTATATATTTATTAACGATTTAATTACAAGAAATTTTTACAGGGTTCTACACCACACCTTTGCCCTTAGTCATCATTCGATCCATCATCTTACACTCAAAAATTAAAACACCGGTTTCAATATACAACTCCAATTGTGTAAATATAGGAACATACTCCACAAGTGTCTTCACATCTTCGTCAGACTTTAGTGGTAGCAAACCATCATCCAGTGACTCCCCAAGTATCCTAAAGTGAGTAAACATAAGGGTACTATCCGAGTAACCTAAATCCTCTAACATTTGGCCCAATAATTCCATGGAGAAAACGTCAGAGTGAATTTCGTCAAACCAATCTTTATCTCCAAAGAGATACCTTCTTCCTGGTTTTGAGGTAAATTCACCATTGCGATGGATTTGCAAAGAAAACACCTTTTGATTCAAATCTGTGCAACACATAAAACATCAATTACTTCCAACAACAATAACAAGTTTAAATAGAAAACATTAAAATGGAACAGAGTATTCTTACTATAAAGGATTCCTAAATCAGGGATTGGGTACTGCATGCGCGATTTTGCCAAAGCTTAACCATTCTCAAGATCTTTACTTGTGAATTTAATGTTCATGGAAGAGAAGAGATTGGGACACATATATAAAATATTGCTTTAAAGGACTAAATTTGAAAAACAAACACTGGCAATTGAGGTGAATGGCGGGAAAGGGACTAAAAAGACGAAACTACACTCGATGACGTGGAACTTAACGAGCAAACTAACGGAATTTGGCTCTCGGTGGCTATTTTGCATTTTTACGAAACGTTAGTGGCAAATTTGCACGTCTTTATGACTCGGTCCCATTTTTACAAATTCGTGATACGTTAGTGACCATTTTTGCAATTTACCCTTTGAAAAACTATAGAATGTATTGGGCTCACTATAGTATAAAAAATAAATGGTCGTTTAGTTGGTGAAAATTTTTCCCGTTTTTCTATTTCTAAATTCTTAAAAAATGAAAAAAATGAGAAAAGTAGAATGAGTTTTTCCTTTAATTAAAATTTAAAAAATAAGAATTTCATATTTTTTAAAAATTGTTAAAAAAAATGTTTTAATTAAACAGATTTTTAATTTTTCTATTTTCATATGAAAAAATTCTTGAAAAATAGGATAAGCTTTTGACTAAAATGATAAACATTTATCTAACATGCAGTCCATCTTTTGTCGATGCATGCGGGTACAACTATACATGCACAGATTTATATTTTGTTGACAACCATAAAAGTTGTTATTGATAAAGCGCAAATATTATAGTCAGGTTATCAGCAAAACCAGATATTTTCAGTTGTACAATCCACATTTGTTTAGTATTGAACGTTATAAAACGAGGTGGGCAACGGTTGCGGCGGATCATTGTTTCATGTCGTTGATTATTGCACGGTATTTTTTTTGTTAAGTAGAAAGTGGGTCAGGTGTTCGGTGCGGGGTTAAAAAGTCCAAAAAAAAAAAATTGAAACGGCGTGGTTCTTGATGGCGTTTTGCGGTGAGGCTCGCTAAATATATGTTAGATAAAAGTTTAAAGTAGTTTTCGCAAGTCATTATATAGTAGGGGGTTTCGTAAATAGTGTTTTGGGCTGTTTTTTAACCCATTATATAGTAGAGGGTATGTTTTATAAATAATATTTTGGGTTTTTACCTGAGCCAAAGTGAGCTTGTTGTTCGGAAAAAAAATTTTGAAAACCCAAGTTACGTCATATGGCGTCATTTGACGCTGAATTACTATATATAGTAATGACAATTCAATAACATGGCATTGATGATTGATGAGTCTTTGTCACAATTGGAGCATCTTCTAGGACCACTTTTACAACAAAAGTAAAAAGCCTTTTAACACCACAAACCAGTCATAGATGGAATTTTGTAGCTATTTGAGCGTCGACATATATTTTGTAACGACAACAACTATCTCACAATAGTATAGTTATAAACATCACAAACTATCTCGCATGACTTAAACAGGACTTGGACCAACAACCATTTGATTAGAGAGTTTCTCACATAATAAGCGGCACCGTTAAGACACAAGCCCTTTGATTTATTCGACACAGATTGTGTTCGGAGGAAGATCCCATCTTTAAAGAAAATGAAAACTTGTTTCTTTTGTTTTTCCTCTTAATATTAAACAGTGAGATACAATATGATCATTAGCTAAAAACGAGCGGGGTACCCGCGCGTTGCTGCGGAAATGTTGTGATTAATATAAACTTGAAATAAAACGTTTGAAAAAAATTATTGCTGAAATGTTGTGGTTAATCTAAACTCGAAATAAAACGATTGAAAAAAATTATTTTTGTTATTAACGACTAAATTTGCAAAAGATCGATAAACGCAAGTACTATTTTTTTAAAGTTAGTCTTTTGAGACTAACTTTGAAATTAAAAATTAACCTGAGGTGGTCTAAAAATAAAATTAAAAGAAAAAAAAAAATCTGATTGTTTTAACGAATGAACAATAACTTTTAACGGGATCGATATGTTGCAAAGTTATTCCTTTGAGACTATCTTAGAAATTAAAATTTAACCTGAGGTGCTGTTTTTGTTAAATACTTAACCTCGAAAAAAAAAAAAAAAAAAAAAAAAAAAAAAAAAAAAAAAAAACGGATGAACAATACTACTACAGTAACATGCTACAGTACCGGACTCACAAAACTACTGTTACAATCACTGTAGCAACAGTGTTGCTATAGTACCATGTACTGCCTTTTAGTATATACGAGCATGAAAACCCGCGCGTTGCCGCGGGAATGTGTTGGTCGATATTAATTTTGTTACATGAGTGTTTGTCATGAACAATAGCGCAAGTTTCGTAATTTTTCGAGTACGTTTGCTATATCAAATGAGCCCCGGAGTGATTTCGTGAAAAGTTTAACCACATTTGGCAAGAATAGCCCCTCCTCCCGAAAGTTACAAAACCCACCCTCACTTTTCAATTTACATTTCACTTCCCTCCCCATTATATATAAAAACCCACATTTTAATATTTTATTTCATTTTCACACAAAACACACACACTATTTCTCTCTCTAAAAATCTTCTCCCACCTCTCTCTCTTTACTAATGCCGGCCACCACCATCTCCGGCCAACTTCCGGTCACCGGAAAATTTTCGGCCACTTTTATTTTTTTACACTAAAAGATAGATCAGGACGTGCTCGTTCCGGAAGTACGTGGCAATCGTTTCAAAACCGCCCGGAGACCACCGCCACGCCACCATCGCCGCTGCCACGCCATGCCGCCACCACCTCCCCTTCGTTTTCTTGGTAACCGAGCACACCACCACTATTTTTCTCATCATTTCTTTAATAAAAATCTTTTTTAACAAAATCCTAATTATTATTTTTGTTAGATCCGAATATATAAATGTTTTGTTGATGAAAATGGTTTTAAAACTTGTGTTAAAATCTCGTGTGGGCCCCTTTTTTCCCTCTTCTCGTCACGGCAACCGAGCCACCACCACCTTAAAATTAAAGCCACGGTCTGAGAAAAAAAAAAAAAGAAAGATGAACAGTGTTGCTACAGTACCGTACTCACCAAATCACTGTTGCTACAGTACACGTACTACCTTTTATTATATACGAGCGGGGTTACCCGCGCGTTGCTGCGGATATGTTGTGGTTAATATAAATTTGAAGTAAAACGTTTGAAAAAAATTATTGTTGAAATGTTGTGGTTAATCTAAACTTGAAATAAAACGATTGAAAAAAATTATTTTTGTTATTAACGACTAAATTTGCAAAAGATCGATAAATGTAAGTACTATTTTTTTAAGACTAATTTTGAAATTAAAAATTAACCTGAGATGGTCTAAAAAAAAAAAGCATGAACAGTACTGCTACATTGTAAGATATATGTCAGTATGTCACATATACATCATATTATGTACGATTTAAATATTTACAAATATAAAAAACTTTAGTAGTGCAAATAGCACATCCTCTTTTTATACTAAAAATCCTAGCGTAACCCTAAGCTACATATAACCTTATAGGTACACTGTACACGATCTAGAAAAGAAAACCCTATTTCATACGCATTAGGAGGGTGTAACAATGGAAACAACTACGGGTCATTCACCACACGTGAAGCCTTAAAACAACACCATCACCAATACACATGGTGGGTGGTTTTGGTGTTGGTTTAGTGATCTCGACAATCAAACGTAAAAGAAACGGAAACAACTACGGGTCATTCCTCTTGAGTTGACCACATGTTAAGCCTTAAAACAACACCACCACCAATACACATGGTGGGTGGTTTTGGTGTTGGTTTAGTGATCTCGACAATCAAACGTAAAAGAAGAAAAGATAAGTTATGTGTGTGAGTTGTGAGGTATATTTTTATTTAAGTCATGTATATTTGTCACAAACATACACAAAACCGAAAAGCGACGGGCCGTCGGGTCGGTCTAAAACCGACCCGATCCGAAACGACAAAACCGAAAACCGAAATTTATGAAAAACTTAAACCGAAACCAAACTGACGGGCCGTCGGGTCGGTTTTGTTTTGTGTCGGGCCGGCGGTTCGGTTCGATTTAGGTATGTTTTTGTCGGTTTTGGGCTGAGCCGAACCGAACCGAAACCTCGTGAAACCGAAACCGAACCGACGGGTTGTCGAGTCGGCTCGGTTTTTGTCGGTTCGATCAGTTTTATCGGTCCGGTTCGATTTTGGACCTTTGATGCTCAGCCCTATGTTTGTGTGTTGGGTTTGGTGTTAGCTGCTACAAAGGTTTGATGGTTGGTTTGGTGGTAAGAGTGGATGATGATACGGCACCCAACCACACCCCTATCACGCCCAAAGTTATAATTGATATGTTAACAAGAGACTATGTGCCATGTTATATAAGTGAATACATCTTTTATATAATTTAAGAAAATCTCATTTCAAGTCGTTTGTTTTTATAAAAAGAGATTTTGTCGTGGTTACTTGCAGAAAACTCAAGTACATCATGTGGCGAAGTGAAAATTCCTTATTAACTAATAAAAGACAAAATGCAAGCTTAACTTTTCCCGAATGATTAAATCAGACTTATTTTTAAGATTATGTCATTTAATTTTGCACTTAACTGTAAAGTAACGTTATATTATGGTTGGTAAGCATAATATACAACCAAGTCCAATACTTTTAAAGCTTAGTTAATCTAAAGTTCAACTTTCTGTATAAAATTCTGTATTAGTTTTTTGTACTTGACATATTTCCCTTGATATTACATTTTAAAAAGAGACATTTGTTGTTAATATTAAACTAATTTATCGCTAAACAAAAGTTTGATCTATTTCAAAGACTCACGTTTCAGATTTATCATCATTGAATACCCCATTAACAATGTCTAAGCATGAAGGTTTTGTGTGATGCCTGCAAAGAGAAGTTTGGTCACTAAAAAACTTAGGTAAAGCCTTCTACCGAAGCTTGTTCGTGACAAAACTTTTCCTAGCAAATTTAGCAAACTTGCCCCGCCATGATGCAGCGGATAATCTCACCTTTATTCAAATCGGGATATTCAAACTCTCTCATCACTGACTGAAAAGTGAATAGATGGGTTAACATTTTTGTCAAAAAAGACACGCAACCCATATCAATGACTCATCCAAGCCATGTATACAATCACACATTGAGGAGGATGGATGAAATCGATATAACGATTCTGAATGATGCCTACAAGAGGAAAATTTTGGTACCATTAGTATCAAAATACTTCTACAACTTTAAGCTTATATCGGCATTATAACAAACCTCTTACAAGCATCATAAAAAACCTTTACGTCGACTTCCCCATCCTCCTCAATTTGATTTGTATACCCTAGATACAAAATGAACACACTCTTGGACAACCTGTGTAAAGAATTGAGGTAAAATTACCTAAAATTAACATCTTTGATGACACTTAAACCTTACTTTAAAAAAAATGTTAAAACTAAAAACAAAAAACATTGAAAGTACAAATTAATCGACATAAATTTTCACCTAACACTACAATTTCAAAAACCCCAACATATTTTTTTATAAGAAATTACCCTTTTATACAATAGGCATGTGAACGACGAATATTAGCCAAATTCGCAGCTTCTTCCTCACAATAGGCGTGTGAACGACAAATATTAGCCACACGCACCGCTTCTTCCACAATCTTCAAAGACTGTAAAACGCAAACCGTTATTCCGAAAATCAGACGAAATCACCACACAGTGTTCTAGTAAAATATGAAATTATAGATTAATATGCATGAAGTTTGGTAAAAGAAAGACCTAGAATGACTAATAAAAAAATAGCGAACAAATAAAGGGGGCAAAAAATTTTTTTTGGGCCCTCATGGTTAAATAACTCAACACATCTAATGGTCCAACAATCCAAACGGCATGGTAAAATCACAAAACAACATGCTAAAGTACAAAAGATGTCGTTTCTATTTTTTTCCACCATAAACGGCATCGTCCGCACGCCTAATGTATACCCCTAGGGTAAGATACCAAACAATTATATGCATGCATGAGATTATATTTATTAGTATTGTTGTAAAGTAATTCCAAATAATTATGTGCACTCTGATGGTAAATATTCATCGTTTTCTTATTTATAGAAGTAAGAATATTTGGAATTTGTTAAATTAAATTTATTGTAATATTCAAAATAAGTTATGTGCACAGGGTTATAATAATAAAAGCAGATAGTTTAAATTAAATAACATTAGTATCAAAATCGCGTGTATGCAAAAGTTATATGCAAGTGGTTCATTCATCGAATATTGAATTAAAAAAAGAAAAAAAAAAGTTTTTTTCTCCTGGTCCCTAATTGTTCATCCATCTACACAACAATGGTAACTCACTCATCAAAGGATCTGCAGAAACACACTAGTCTACTATATTTGAAACGAATGTTCTTTAACCATTTAAGAAGCATGTTACTATAACTTAATCAAACATGCAAACAAATGCTCTAATCAGCATACCGTGTCTCGCTCTTTCAATTTCGGTGCTCAACCCCTCTTAGATCTTTCTGCTAGTATAAATGAGACCTATTGGTACCACCATGGGGCTAGCCTGCGATCAAGCTAGAAAACCAATGTAGCACAATTAAATATCACAGGAACTAATATAACTTGATTTACAATTTAGCAAATTCCCGCGACTAATACATTTAAGAAAAATTCAAATCCACTTGTCATATCCAAGGAAAATGGTGCCATTAAGAAAAAGAATCAGCAGGTACTTGCTCATTTTGATATATCTGTATCATATATTTACTAATTAGAATCTCTCTGGAACTTGATGTCAATGGTCTTGGTGTGTAACAGAAAATTCTACTACATGATAAACATCGTGAATAATTTCCAAGAAAATCGAGTACCGTAGAGTATGTAACTGGTGATTCCACTTATTTTCTTCTTCTCTTGAATATAACAGCGCCCAACAGCTTCATATCAAAATAATCCTCCAAGGCGAAAATTGTGGTTTCAAATTAGTTCTCATCGTTTTTTTTTCCGTTAAAGCTGTGCAATGGTCATTGTTCAAAATCAGAAAAATTAAGGTTCATCAGAAGATGTGCAAGAGATAATTGGATATAACTTAAAACTCAGAGGTCAACAGACGGGGCTTCTAAAACACTAACAGATAGTCGAACATGATAAATCAAAATGATGTGCTTTTTCTTACCTTTATAGAATCTAACGTTTTCAAGTTCTAACAAGTTCACAGCTTCAAGGGTGTGTACTCTTAAGAGACAAAACTTAGGTTGTTCTAATCATAGGATTGACATGTTAAAACTGTGGAGATAAACATAGTCCATCTTCCAGCAGCAATTAATCAAGATATGACTGCACAATAAAGATCTTTCATGTTTTAAGTCAGTGAACAGTATTTATTGTATCTTTACAAGCTTAAAGCCCTCTAATGTTATAGTTAGATCTAAATGCAGTAGCCATCATTAGTTTCCGCACCACCTTCTGAAGGCTGGCCTTGTTGTCTAGAGGGTCCATATGGTTATTATCCTTTTTTTCTAATTCTCCATCCCCTCTAGAATCACTATCCTCTGATTTTACCTTGTTCATCAACATCATTAGTTTCCTCACCACCTTAATGGCCACCACTCCTCTTTAAAACCACTATCACTGACAGCAGTGACACCACCTCCTCACACCACCGAGTCCCTACGCTTCTAGTACTTAGTTAACAATTCGCTTTGGGCTACAGTTTAACTACGATCTACACACGATTCTTGCTGCAAATTTGCTTGCAGACCTTATCGAGTGTTTTCCCTAATTTTGTTTGATTTTAACTCTATATTGCTACTCTGCTCCTATTCTTTTGTTTTTGGTATCCTTCCCTTGTCTATTATACGCTTGTTTCCTAAATTATGGAACTTGCTCTCTCTACAACCACACTCATTAGCTAAAGCAGTATTAACATAGCAGCAACATGAAATTCGAAAGCAGATGAATATAATTAGTTTTGTATATTTGATATGGAAGTTTCCGATTGCATGCATACAACATGAGGAACTATATCTTCTAGGCTTCTAGCTCATTATAAAATTCTTGAAGTCCAAGACTTGATTACCAGATCAAAACAATCAAAAGTGCATCAATATTCTTGATTTGTTGGGATACCAACTACATAACAAGAGCTTGACCTTCTTAACCACCAATCAATATCAATGGCTTGAATTTGAAATATAAGCTATTAACCGCCCTTTCCAATCCAAGAAGTAATTAGTTGGCTTTCAGTCTCAAGTGGATAATCATCTTCGTCGTATTACCACAAGACTACCATTACAAGAATCTATGGTGAGTAGAGTCGGATAGACGTATAGTAGATCATAAATTGTCCAAGGACCTAACAAGATTATATAGTTGAAGTCCTTTAAATACTACCTAGGCCTATACTATATGAGGAAAGCTTCTTACCATTATATAAGCTTACCTTATTTGAGATAAAAACCACACATTAATGAAAACATTAATTGTCATATACTGCAACCTAACACTTGGTCTATACTATATGAGGAAAGCTTCTTACAATTATATAAGCTACCTTATTTGAGATAAAAACCACGCATTAATGAAAACATTTATTGTCATATGCTGCAACCTAACACTTAGCAACAACTTTTAAGAGCTACATAGAACGGGCCTCATTTTTGGGGTCCCCCACACCTCCATGACCCTTCCAAAAGTCACAACAGCAAAAGGAGAAATAGTCATTGAGAAATAAGACATTTCACTTGCTAATCTTTTATAAGTTGGAATCAGCTCAATGTTTGAAGATACATGTTGCAAATCTTGGACTCTATGAAAGGCATGATGTATAGAATGCCACTTTCATAAGAACTTCTTGTTAACATTGACTATAAAATAACAATAGCACAATCAGTTTGATACTAAAAGACCATAGATGTTAAACTTATAAACCATTGAATAATAAACTTTAGAAACAGACTGGAAAAATACAAACAATGAGCATGTATACATAATCTAACCGACAACATTGTTTCATGAAATGTCTAAAAACAGGTAACTAATAAAATAATTAAACTACGATTGGAATAGATCTCTAGCATAGATATATGATTGGCTTAAAATAAACATAATCTTGACCAACAGCAGGTAACTTCATAAGTTGGAATATAAACAGAAATGGAGTAGGACTTACAAACAAAAGTGATGCTTGCTTCAAAATATAGCAAATTGAGTGGTATCTCAACCTTCAAAAAGCCAATAATCGACCATGAACTGAAGTAACCTTACTCAAAAGCTCTAACATGCTGCAATCAACTATGTAGTGCAACTGTGCAAGTATTAGAAAAAAAATATTAAAATATACAAAACCGTCAATTGAATATTGTTATGCCTCGTGTATTAATTCGATGTCAACAAACTTAGTAAACATAATTGAAATACCACACCGTTTGTGGGTGAATTAGCTACTATATTATCAATTGAACGTATAGTAACTTACCTTCAAGGAACAACATTTCCGATACAGTGGTGCAAACATCTATGGAGATCAACGAACGACAAAGTGTTTGCAGTAAAATGTCCGAACAAACACCTCGTTTTAGATAACATTGAATTAAACTCCGTTTAATTAATTTGATTTCTTGTAGACAAAAGAAATTTCATGAGAATTAGATAGCGTGGATTTGTAACCCATGTAACGCTCTATCCAAACCTTTAATTTGTAGCCTTCTAACTCCCCTTTGTATATATGCTAATCGCCTTAAAAGAAAGTAACCTTCCTACATCACAAATTGTGATAATAATTCATTTTATTTTACAACAAATAAAAGCTTATAATTAGTTAATGCATATTAGAATAGTCAAACTGGACTAGAAGCCTAGAGCATAGTAGCACACACATGTGATATAACTGCATTACAGGTAAATTGTCCCTCGTGTAAACCAAGGGTCCCAACAGTTAAAAACCAGCTAGAGCTAGACAAATAAATTTTAGAAATAAAGAGGGAACATACTGCTATGAATAAGCTGCAAATTTTTATTATTAAAACTTCTAGAAAATTACTATGATTATTTCTTAGGTATAAGATAGAAAACCCTAAAGGATAGCATTAAACAGCTAATAATCAATTAATCAAAATACAATACTTATGTATTTCAGATAAAACACAAAGCAGCAAAATAATAGAGAACAAAAAAAACCTCATACCAAAGTTCACAAATTGTTAATTTCCAGTCAAGTTACACCAAGCTACTTGTTTCAATTTAATAGTAGATGACTTATTCAAGCACTGCCAATTCAATTCACATATTTTCAAAATTAGCATCATGTATTTTTTTTAACAAAGAAAGAAAAGAAAAAGTGCAATGAACAAAAAAGAGCAAGAAGGAGAGTAGTACCGGTTTGGGTGACCAAACCGGGAAGTCCTTACTTGTGGACCACAATGCCCTGTCGGTACGATTTCAAAGTCCTTCAATGAAGGTTTCAACCCACAAGGGTTCGAATCTGGAGAAGGCATGGTTTATTTCAATTTAAGTGTCGTGCCTTCGGGCGGCTTAAGTTGAAGGTTTTCCCCCCATCAGGTTTCGAATTGGACATGAATTTCTCTTGAAGAAAGTAACCGTTCAAAAAAAAAAATTAAACTATGACACTACACACTGAAAAAAAAAATCAAAGTCAAAGTGATGTGATGTGATGTGAAGATGGTCATATCCCTAATTAAAACTTGTACACTGTAGGTAGCAGATCACTTGAAAAGGTCACATTCACTGAATCAATATATATCATATGTTTTAGGATCTTAAAGTAGATTAAAGTTCAACCAAGATTTCAAGAATTTGTATGAGATTAAAAAAAAAATGCAAAGAAAGTTACCTTTGATTGTGAATAAAAATCAAGAACATATAATCCATTCAAGTTCCAACATTTCTGTGACAAATATTATGGCATGCGTGAAAAAAGAACTAAAAAAAACAATAGTGTTAAAGACAAGAGTCATATAATAATAATGTCAGTTTTCAGTTGATTTAGCACAGTAAACCATGTAAAGTCACACTTACATCAAACTAAACCCTACTGCTAATTAAGTAGTCTAGCAATAAAATATAATATAAAGTACCAAAATCATTATTTATATAAACTGGAATCCCAAAACAAAGATAACAACAAGAGACTACTGTTTCAGGTGTGTGTCTTCAAACAAAAACATGTTTAATTTTGATAAAACAAAACAAAAGATACCAAGCAAAGAATACAAGGTGACAGATAGAGCAGTGAGCACAAAAAATAATCATACAATTCCATTTATGTACAATTTAACTTTGTGTGCTCACTCTCTTCTGTCATCTCGACATAGCCTAACTGGTACCAGATGTGTTTCATCAAAAAAAAAAATATAGATAAAACTAGATCTGAAAATAAAAAAGAAAAGTTACCCATATAAGGAAATTAAAAGTACAAGATATATCTAGGGTTTGGTGAGTTAAAAAGGCTAAAAAAAGCATCACTGATACCAAAACTGAGAGATATGATTATGGGTGTACTTGTTGATGATGGGTAAAAATAAAAACTAGTAGGCATATGAAACAGTACCGACGGTCACCAGATTTATAATAAAAAGGGAATCTAGAGAGAGAAAATGAGTGGCGAGGGTCGAATGAAAAATGGGGGATGAGATGAACAGTATCAATGACTTTTGGGTTCTTATCGCATTTGCTTTTTTTGTGTTATATCCCCCATTTTTGACGTCATATTCTATGAGTTACAAAATGGATATACATGACACAACTTGCAGCGGATAGAATAATATAGGGTAAATTGCAAAAATGGTTCTTAACGTTCCACAAAATTGTAAAAACGAGACCGAGACAAAAAGTAGCACAAAAAAGACACCCACGTTCCACATTTTCGCAAAATCGCCACTGAGAGCTATTTTCCGTTAACTCCCGTTAGTTTTCCCGTCAGTCAAGGGTATAATCGCATGAAATGACAAATATACCCCTTTAACTTCAGATACAACCCTAATTGTTGCCGCCAAATCTTTACCAGTGCATTTTCATATTCGCTGCATTTGAACGATACGTATAGATCCGTATAGTTCCGCTTAGATTACATCGATCGTCCGTGCCTTTGAACGATACGGTAAGACACAGTGCATTTTCCTCTTTAATTTCCCTCCTGTTTTGTGAGTTTTTTTTTTTTTTTTTTTTTTTTTTAGTTTTTTATTTTTTTATTATTTGTTAAAAGGTGTATTTGTTGTTAATGTTATGGACTTACAATTGTAGGTGGTCAGATGGGAAATGTGAAAGTAGTAGAGGTAGATAATGAAACAGAAGAATAGAGTGGCGGGAGTGATTAAGAGGATTTGGACTATAATCGAAATGATGATGAAGTGTTTGATGACGATGATCTGGTAATGATGAAGTGTTTGATGACGATGATCAGGTAATTGAAGATGTTCCCGTAAGTAAGTCTGATTTGCTATGCCATAAAGCTTGTGAAATTCAATCAGGTATACCTGTTTTTACCAAATATTATGCACTGATTAGAGAGTATGCCCAAGAGTTGGTTAATCAAAATCCAGGCACTACTGTTAGGATTGATGTACAGCTAGAACCAAATCCAGCTAGTTCAACAAGAACTTTTAAAAGGGTGTATGTGTGTTTGGGAGCTATGAAACAAGGTTTCAAAGCTTGTGGCAGAGAATTCTTAGGATTAGATGGATTCTCCATGTCAGGTCCTTTTCCAGGTCAATTACTAACAGCAGTTGGGATTGATGCAAACAATGGGATTTATCCAGTAGCATATGATGTAGTTGATGCACTAAATAAGGCAACTTGATGTTGGTTTTTGAAACTACTGGGAGAGGATCTTGGGATAGAAACCAACTGCAAGTTCACTTTCATTTCTGATAGGCAAAAGGTGCACATTTCTATTGTATAATTAATCATGTGTTTTATGCACAATGAGAACATGTAAAGTTTTAACACCATCCATAACCTTACCCGTTCACAGAGATTGATACAAGCTGTTGCTAGTGTGTTTCCAAATGCTGCACACAGGTTTTGTGTTAAGCATATTCATGAGGAAATGAAGTCACATTTGAAAAGGAGGTGTTTACAAGGACATGCTTTGGAAGGCTGCAAGAGCCACAACTGTTGTTGAATTCAACAAAGAGATGGATCATCTGAAGAATAACAATGCTGCAGCTTATGATTGGTTGCTGAAGATTCCAGCTGAACAATGGAGCCGATCACATTTTTTCAGGTAATTCATTAAGTGGCACTGGAAAAAAGCATACTGATAATTGATCATATATTAATACATAATGTGTGATTTGTTCAACAGGCAAAGCCCTATGTGGACTACTCTTAAACAACATATGTGAGGTGTTCTGTAGCCAACTAAATGATGTCAGAGATAAATCCATCATCGTTTGTCTTGAATATTGGTAGCGTGGGGATTGCACCAGGCTTTACCTCTCAAGGGATCTCGAGAAGCTTACAACCCCCACCAGGCAGTGTACCTGATCGTTGTAGTATAGTATAGTGACAAGTACCGGAGGATTGATCGTTCAGCTAGGAATAGTGTCGTTAGGATTAGAAAACCTAATTACTAGTGCTAAAGATGAGAGGATTATTTTTGTATTTTTATATTTTTTAGAAAGCAAATTAAATTCTCGGGTTTGAAGGATTTGGGCGGAATTAGTTGCTAGTCAACTAACCCAATACTAAAGATGCAATTAAAATAAAATACTAGAAATGAAAATAAAACTAAATTAAACTAAGGTTGTGAGCAATAAGTGGTGAAGTTGTGTTTACTTAGATTTCACTACTCCCTAGATATCTTTTACACGTTAATTACTTGTTATGGTTGCGTGGATGACGGATTGTATTCCTTAATACCATTCATGGGGTAGCGCACTTAACTCCCCAATCCTATGAGTGCCTACTTCACTCCTATGTCGAGCCGGCTAAGAAGCTCCTAACATGGGATCATTAGAATTTACTCATGCATTAAATACAACCAATAAAACCTAGTGCCCATCGGTTCATGTTTCCTAAGACGTTCAAGCATGTTACCATTTGGAGATCTGCCAGTTTTCTTAAGCCTAACATTGAAATCATTCATCCAATACAACCATAAACAAGTAATCAACACATAATTAACATCTAGGTTTCATTAGATCCAAGCAAACACAAGATAGATCTAGCCTAGCATAGTAGAATCAAGACAAGAACAAGATATAGACAACCAACACATAGACATATTGATTGAATTAAAAGAACACTTATCTCAATTACACTTGTAAGCTTTCAAGGGCTGAAAACCCTTGAAAAACCTGTAAAAATCGTATTAGGTTCGGCCTTAGGGTTTCTCCAAAACTTCCTCTTTTTTATGTGTGAAAATTTGAAAACTATATATAGGAAATAGAGTCTGACGGCGTCAAGACCAAATAGGTGACGCCGTCATCTCGCCGCCAAAATACTTCTCGGACTGCCTTGATCTACATCTGACGCCGTCATGTATTAGCTTTTTCCAGGCCGTCATGTATTTTACTCTTGACGCTTTTCCTTGTGACGCCGTCATTTCAGTACTGGGCCGTCATGAAAATTACTCTTGACGCCGTCAAAATGTTGCTCTTGACGCCGTCACCTACTGTTCCCAGCAAGGAAAATTGAGACTTTGCCGTTTTCTTCACTTTTATGCTCCAAAAATGTCCAAAATGCCTTCTTTTCCAGATTTCACTCCCAAAGTACCTAAAATCACAAAAGAAACTATTTAGGGCAATATTTGATCAAATAAATTCAATTACGGGCGTGAATGACCCCCTAAAAGTGGTTCATTTTTCGCCTCATCATATACCCTTACACTTGAGATTTGCTTGTCCTCAAGCAAATGTGCTTTTATTCTACTCAAAATACAAGTTAGGGGTCATTTAACACTAATATAAAAGTAATTACAACAAATAATCGTTCCACTAAAGACCAAGGACAAGCACGGAGGTCATACACAAGCACCTCACAAATAGTGTTTAGATACTCACATCTCTCGGGTGTAATAAAGTATAAATTACAATATGGAAACGGAAGATATCTCTCACTACCTGTCATAGCAAAATAGATTACCATAGGCTTGGGAAAGGATCAAACCTCCACCACATGGCGTAAGCACCTAGGATAAACTATCAAAGAGGTCTTTTAAAGGGTTGTGACGTTAGGTGTAGGGATATGAAATACACGGTTTTGTTGGATAAGGGCAGTCTTTACTGGTGGCGAGTTAACAATCTTGGTTAATTACATGTACAACATGGCGTTGTTAAGCCAAGACTAGACTCGACTTAAGCTAATAAATGAAAAATAACAAAAACATAAAATGAACATAGAATAAAAAGGGATGGTAGTCCGTATGTTTTTTTCTCTTTTTCTTTTTCTATTTTTTTTTCTTTTTCTTGATTTTTTCGATTTTTTTTTTTTTTTTTTTTTTTTTTTTTGCATATACTTTTACCCTACCATCCAAAATAATACATCATAGGAGATGAACATTCCCCTTACACTTGAATTTTTACATACTTTACAATAAACTAATCTAATGACTCGAATTAAGAAAATCAAAACACTTGGAGCACTTTTAAGATTAACGTACATATGGGGGTAATAAATGATGTTCTTCCCCATTACTCCATAAAATAAGTACTTTACCCATGAGTCCCAATCGTCCCAAAACAATATGTACAAGGATATGACTCGACTTAGCAACCATGTAATCAATTAGATAATTAACTTAGGGTTTAACAAATAACAATAATGCACTAAAGATGAGTGCATACACGGAAGGCTAAGGAGATTTGGGTGTACATTTAAGTGGGGTGTAACAAATTCTTCCTTTAAGTAAGATGCTTAAAGTTAGAAACGAAAAGATAGGCTCGGAGGGGTGTACTAGGGGTTTCGTGTACTAAAAATGAGTACAACGCTAAGGGTGTGGGAAAAATTAGTTGACTTAACTAGCCAAGTAATATGACATAAATGGTCAAGTAATTATGATACGGGTTTAACACCAGGGTAATCCTAATGCCTCTTATCATGTAGTAAATCCTACTACACGAATGTAGTCTCACTAGCGGTCTCGGGATGCATCACTAACGCAAGTTCTAGAATCTAAATGCTACCGGTACACTCATAAGCACTAATAGTAAATGCTTTTCCTATCAAATCTAAAGGCGAACCTCACATATTTAGGTGAAAATTTTTTCTGAATATACGGTTATGTGCTAGTCATACAATCTCCTATCCATGAGACGCTTGCTATGGCTAAAGTTTCACTCCTAAATGTTGTAAAAAAATTTAAATTTGGCGCTAAAATTGCACTAACAAGTATTTCTCATAGTTTTATTACACATCTACTATTAAACAAACCAAACTCAAGCGAAAGTGTATATGTAAGGTATCATCATTTTACCCTCCCCTTACACTTAAGATGAACATTGTCCCCAATGTTCAAGTAAAGAATGTAAAAGTGAAAAAGTAAAAAGAATGAAATCAAATACTCCCCTGATTCGCTCGGTATGGATAATTAGGTGGCCAGGTTAAATCTTCCTCCAAGAAAATGAACAATCAAAGCTTCCCTTCCAGAATATAAATCATCTTCTTGTCATACATAACCTGTAAATCCTGAGAAAACAAACAAGACAACCTCGCATAAAATCGGCGGCATCCTACATAAGTTACTAAATCCTAGAAAACAAGTTAAGATATAATGCTTGTGGAATGAAGTTTGCAGATTTCCTAGAGATTATAAAACTTAATAATTCAACAAAAACTTTAAGATTCCGTTAGAAAAACAAAACCGGTAAAATTTCCAGATTTTTACACGTGACGCCGTCTAGAGCAAGCTCGTGACGCCGTCAGGATTGACCTGCAGAAATTCTTATGTTAAGTTTCCGGAAAATTTCTGGAAAAACTTGGTCCTACTTCCTGGAAAATCATGCAAAACTTCATTATGACTCAATACAAGCATTTGACTCTAACAAATACGAATACACATGTCCATTTAATATTGTGGAGAATCATGATCGGTTTGTTTCTTAAAAACATATTTGGGGTTTCCCCTTACACTTATCTTTTGCAAAAATACCTTTAGGTAGAGTTAAGACTAGGCCAAAACAACAAAGTAAAGTATTTCCACATTTTAGTTTAGAAACATGATCTACCAACAATAAAAATAAAACATGCATACAGAAGCAAATAACAAACAAACAAAAATAAAATCACACAAAGCATGGGTTGCCTCCCAAGAAGCGCTTTTCTTTATTTACGAGTCTTGTAGCTAGACTCAAGGCCATGGGTTACTACGTGACCTCATCGTTGGTTTCACTCTCTAGGTCGTCTTCTAAACCAGTTTTGTATTCCGGACCTAGTTGCAAGCATTCTTTGTAGAAACCAAGCATCCTATTTTTCACATACTCTACTCCTCTACGTCTATCCTCATCATTCCTATAATAAGCCGCTTGCTTGTGTTCCTTTTTGAAATTAGAGAGAAGGCGGTATTGCTCAATTTTGTAAGGCATTTGGTAGGCAACCTCATCATTCTCCTCCTTGAATCTAACTATCCCTAGAGTCGGATCATAACTCATCCTAGTGGCCTCAACAAATGGTTTTCCAAATATTATTTGGCTTAGGCAAGCATCTATCACCGGACGAGTGTCTTCTACTATCATAAAATCTATCTCATAAGTGAGATTGCCTATAATCACATGCAATCCCTTCACTCTTCCTGCAAAATTGCTTATCAGATTCTTATTGGGCATCATCCTAAAATTAAGTTGCTTCTTCATTACCCAATTGTAATAAGTCCTAGTCATGATGTTTACTGGAGATCTAGGATCGATGTAAGCTTTCCATATATGCATGTGCCCGATATTGCATGGTATGTTAATGTTAGAGGGGTCTCCCATTTTGATAAGGGTGTGCCAAGGATATATGGTCTCTTTAGACTATCGAATAAATCCTTATGGTATTCTCGTTCTTCCTTGGTGGGCATCTTATCAAAGTACTTTTCTTTAGGCTCTACTTCCTCTAATTCCTCTCCCCTATTAACCTCAACTTCCCTACTTTCATCCCTTGTCTCGGTTTCTATTCCAACTTCATCCTTGTCACTCTCTTCTATCTCCTTATCTATTGGCTTAATGGTGACAACATTGACAAAGTGGACATGTTTGGATGATGAGGGGTCCTTAATTTGGATTCCATTATTGGTGTCCCTAGTGTCCTTCCTAGGTGTAGTTAATGTTTGGTTGTTGAGGGCTTCCAACAAGTTGTCTATCTTGTTGGTCATCTCCGCTTGTTGTTGGTTGAATTCGGTTTCAAACCTAGCTATGCGAGCTTCTTGAGATGCCATAAACTTTGACATCAATCCTTCAAGATTGTTGGTACTACCATAGTTGTTAGAAGGATTGTTGTTGAAAGTACGGTTGGAGGGTGGACCGTTTGGTTGGTAACGATTAGGCGGATTGGAGGAATTGGGTTGATTTTGTTTCCACCTAAGGTTTGGGTGATTTGTCCAAGTGGGGTTGTATGAATCACCGTAAGGGTTTGGCTCGGGCTTGAAAGTGTACCACTTATCTCTCGCTTCGTCGGTACGCGAGGATGCGTAGTCCGCAAAAGCTGTTCCGGGGAGTTCCACACAATCACGAGTGTCATGGGGACCACTACATAATTCGCATGAAGAAGTGATTTTGTTCACTTGGCTTGAAGGCTTAGGAGCTTCGTAAGATTTCATGAGAAACTTGACTTGGTCTTCAAGTTCCATGATCCTACGGTCGGGAGTGCTAGAGTTGTTCGAAGGCAAAGATATTGCCTTGACCATTTTGTTCAAATCACGGGATCATTCCAACTTTCGTTGTCATAGAGAGCAAGATAAAAATAAAATCTTACTAGAAAGGAATCTAGCAAGTAGACCTAATAAAAAGAAATTCTAACCTAGACAATAACTATTCCCCGGGCTGCAGCGCCAAAAACTTGGTATCGTGGGGATTGCACCAGGCTTTACCTCTCAAGGGATCTCGAGAAGCTTACAACCCCCACCAGGCAGTGTACCTGATCGTTGTAGTATAGTATAGTGACAAGTATCGGGGGATTGATCGTTCAGCTAGGAATAGTGTCGCTAGGATTAGAAAACCTAATTACTAGTGCTAAAGATGAGAGTTGATTATTTTTGTATTTTTATATTTTTTAGAAAGCAAATTAAATTCTTGGGTTTGAAGGATTTGGGTGGAATTAGTTGCTAGTCAACTAACCCAATACTAAAGATGCAATTAAAATAAAATACTAGAAATAAAAATAAAACTAAATTAAACTAAGGTTGTGAGCAATAAGTGGAGAAGTTGTGTTTACTTAGATTTCACTACTCCCTAGATATCTTTTACACGTTAATTACTTGTTATAGTTGCGTGGATGACGGATTGTATTCCTTAATACCATTCATGGGGTAGCGCACTTAACTCCCCAATCCTATGAGTGCCTACTTCACTCCTATGTCGAGCTGGCTAAGAAGCTCCTAACATGGGATCATTAGAATTTACTCATGCATTAAATACAACCAATAAAACCTAGTGCCCATCGGTTCATGTTTCCTAAGACGTTCAAGCATGTTACCATTTAGAGATCTGCCAGTTTTCTTAAGCCTAACATTGAAATCATTCATCCAATACAACCATAAACAAGTAATCAACACATAATTAACATCTAGGTTTCATTAGATCCAAGCAAACACAAGATAGATCTAGCCTAGCATAGTAGAATCAAGACAAGAACAAGATATAGACAACCAACACATAGACATATTGATTGAATTAAAAGAACACTTATCTCAATTACACTTGTAAGGTTTCAAGGGCTGAAAACCCTTGAAAAACCTGTAAAAATCGTATTAGGTTCGGCCTTAGGGTTTCTCCAAAACTTCCTCTTTTTTATGTGTGAAAATTAGAAAACTATATATAGGAAATCGAGTCTGACGGCGTCAAGACCAAATAGGTGACGCCGTCATCTCGCCGCCAAAATACTTCTCGGACTGCCTTGATCTACATCTGACGCCATCATGTATTAGCTTTTTCCAGGCCGTCACGTATTTTACTCTTGACGCTCTTCCTTGTGACGCCGTCATTTCAGTACTGGGCCGTCATGAAAATTACTCTTGACGCCGTCAAAATGTTGCTCTTGACGCCGTCACCTACTGTTCCCAGCAAGGAAAATTGAGACTTTGCCATTTTCTTCACTTTTATGCTCCAAAAACGTCCAAAATGCCTTCTTTTCCAGATTTCACTCCCAAAGTACCTAAAATCACAAAAAGAACGATTTAGGGCAATATTTGATCAAATAAATTCAATTCCGGGCTTAAATGACCCCCTAAAAGTGGTTCATTTTTCGCCTCATCAAATATATCTGGGAGTACTTGGTGAAGAGGATTGTGGTAGTTCAGCAAATAATATAAAGGAGTGTTGGACAACTTACTCCTACTGTGCAAGCCATGGTTGATACAAACAAAAAAGAAGCTACTGATTGTGTTGTTGAATGGATTGCAGCTTCGTTATATAAAGTATCTGTGCCTAACGAGGATCATTGTGTTGCTAACATGGATAGGAAGGAGTGTGGTTGTAGGATGTGGGAGCTGACTGGAATACCATGTAAATATGCTGTGGCTGCAATAAACTATATGAATGAGGATGGAAAAGGAGTTGCTGTGCCTGAAGAGTGGGTTCATGCTGCTTACAGCCTAGAAACATGGGCGCGTATGTACCCATTCAAGATCAATGGGTGTTCTAGCCGCAGATACTGGCCAAGAATTGAGTCTACAACAGTCATAGTACCACCCAATCACATACCTCAGGTTGACAGGCCAACTAAAAAGATGAAGTCAAATGATGAGCATGCACTTCCAACTTCTTCATGTGTTACCCACTGATCTTTGAACAATATGTTAAACGTTATTGTCTATTGGATTCTATATTTGTAATCTTTGTTTAACTTGATTGTCTTTAGAACAATATGTTTGAACCCATTGCAGTTGGACTTTCAAAAGTCAAACTTGCAAAAATGTTTATGTTTCTGATGTATTCTATGTTTGTTTGCATCAACCATGTTATGGTTAATGAATGTAATGGATCTCATGATCCAGATTGTGTTTAGAACATTATGTTTGCACCCATTGCATTTAGACTTTCAAAAGTCAAACTACAAATGTTGAATTGCATAAAGTCAACTGTCTTTTATTTTGGTCCACACATGAAGACTACACAGTACGTGGCAATCTTTTATAAGCCCTTTTATAGGCAAACACATGAAGGCTACTAAATACGCATCTCTTAAAACACACACTTGCAAAACACAACTCCCTATTTCCTTAACCATGAACAACTCTGAATGTGATATTAATCTAAGGGTTGTCTGTAACTCGTATGTGCTAACTAAACAAATGCTTGGTGTAACAATTCGCAATTTCAGGTTAATTACTATTCCTGAAAATTTTTACTATTCACTTTTACTATTTATTTTCCCGAAATTTGATTTTTATTTCATATTCTCGTGTGATAAATCATTTCCATGGCAAATTAAAAGTTTGACACTCATCAGATCATTTTCGCGAAAGTTATTAAGGAATTACACATTTTAGCGTAAAACGTCATTCAAAAATTCTACGCACAACGAAACTTGACCACGTTAATTTTCCCCGTATCATAAAAATGTTTGATACACTCATGATTTATTTGAGAATAAATCATGACTGAGAAAAACATGACCAAATAAACCTCGGCCGTGAAAAACAGGAATTTTCATTTTTAAGCGTTTTTACTCAGCCGTAACCTTAGCCTATACCTGCACCGCGTTTCTAAGACGATTTGAGTTTTCACATTTTTGGAAAAAGTCAACATATTTTTCCCTCCTCCTTTGACCAAAAATCATTCCTTGATTTTTAGGCTTACGGTTTTATGTCTAAAAGACATTAAATACCAACCGACACTAGACTGAGCCCAGTCTAGACATTATAAGTCATTTTAAATCATTATTATCACATTAGAAAAGTAACATTTTACATTTCTCAATTTTACACAATATTCGTACGTTTTACGTATTACGCGTTTTAGACCCTTGTGTCCAGTTTTAGCAGGGTTTTATCACCCCAATGGAACCTACCACTCATTTTATATTTTATTATGAAGTATAATGATATGTTTAACCATAATTTCAAGTTCCACATTTTTACGATACCCGGTTTTACGTTTTGAGGCTTAATCATTTACGGTTAGCTTTTTACGGAGTCAAAACTCATCTAATACTTAGGATATTATCAACCACGGCACACCTCACCCTCCCTAGCCTCATGAAACCGCCAATAGGGGGTGGAGTCACCCTTGGTGTGGCTTGATCCTATGCTAAGTTGCCTTGGATGATTACAAGTGTTAAAGCTTGTTAAGAAAGCTTTGACTAGTCCTTGTAAGTAACCTCCTCAAACCCATATAAATACCCCCTCCCCCTTGTTTCCGTCCACAATCACACACACAAACACTTCACACTTAGCTAATTTTTCTAGTTTCAAGCAAGATTTAAGAGCAACTTCAAACATAGAAACCCTAGATTGGTTTTAGGTAATCAAAACACTTCCAAACCTTATAAACTTTGGTGATTTCTCTTGAGTTTGAATCCACTCAAGTCACCTCAACTTTCATCATCTCTCTTTCAAGAATACAAGAGTAGAAAGATTGCATGAAGTGAAGTAGGGTGAAGCTAAAGTCTATCAAAGTCCTTACCTTACATGTTAACTTCCTTTCTTTATTGAAAGCCAAAAGTTGTAAGCAAAACCCTAACATACTTCTTGTTAAATATCATAATAATGTTATTTACATATCATTCATGCTATATTATGTCTTGTGCTCATGTCCATGATGTATAAAAATGGGTAAAACAAGTTATTATATATGATTGTTAAGTTAAGTTATTTAAACATGTAAACTAGTGACTTTCTTGGTGAAATCTGTTCAAAATGGTAAAATTATGATATTGGATCATTACATATTGTAGTAGAGGACTTAACAAGGAAACCATATCAATTTGAACCACCTAAAACGAGTACCCGAGTCAAAAGTTATGACCATTTGAAGTTACCAAAACTTTGTGGCAAAACAGCCTAAATAGCTTCTGTGACAGAACATAAAACACGCAAAAAGAGGCCCTTCTGGTCCGTTTCATGAAAAAGTTAAAACACAAAAGTTGTCCGGAATCACGTTTTTTTCAAAAACTCAGGGGCACGTCTCCAGAAAACCAATAACGAATGAGATTTTTCTCAGTTTATTAACAGCTATTTTACATATATAAGTCACTATATAATGGTTATGGTTTATAAAGACCAAGAGGTCTTATGACCTAGATTCAAGACCACAACCATGGCTAAAGCCAAGGTTGAGTCTCAAGACCATGGAACAATGACCAACGATCATGGCAAGGCCATGACTAAATGACCATATAAACTTACTTAGGCGAAAACATGAACCAAAGAGTTGGCGATAACTTGAACATACAATTCGGATCTACTTCATCTAAAAGAACCATGAGATATTACAAGTATTTGTCATACAAGACTTAAGAAACTTACCCTAATAACAATCTTCATGTAAAAATAAACTTTCCTAAGTTTATTCAAATATTGAACATGTAACTTTTCGGATCAAAACTTATATATATATATATATATATATATATATATATATATATATATATATATATATATATATATATATATATTCATCAACTACTACAATAGTAGGGAACCTCATGTGAGGAGTTCATTATGTAAGCCGCCGAGATGAGTTGTGAATTTACGAATTAAAGTGTCCTGGCTCCTCGAACGTTTACTAACACGACTTCTGAATTATGTCGGCCCGAACGGTAGTAAACGATATATAAACTATACATGTTTCATGAATAATTTCTTTTCAAAGACTTACACTATACATTGTACCACATCATGGACTAAATGCAAGACATATATAGGCATTTCTTCATATATTCTTTACTCAAATCCTAAGTCGCAACATTCTATTATAGGTTGCTCGTAGAAACCTTCACGATCCAACCATTACCTTCACTATTTGCTATCTTACTTAAGGTGAGTTCATAGCCCCATTTTACATTACTTCAATATTTTACAAACCCTTGGGGGGAATACATGCTATTTTAAACCGAACACAATGCTTTGAAATTGTATGCTGCCTGATTGTTTTATTATTACTAAGTACCTTCCTTGCCAATCCTAGGCCCCATATCATGAACCATTTAATCACTAGTATTAGTGAGCGCGAGTATTGTGAATAGGCCTATTGGGATTGACGAATCCCATTTGTATTGAGCAGATTAGTTCAAACAAATGCATTATATTTGAAACATTAAGTATGACAGCAAAGTACTTACCGGGGCAACAAAACCGCCGATTGATATTGGTACCCGTTAACGTATTGGTTGCATGAGCTTAGTATATAATAATAACTGTTTTGTTTTCCAACCATAAGTATGAGTCTAATTAACTCATACTACAAACATATTGTGTTCAACCGTTAAACAAACTCTATGAATATCACTCAACCTTTGTGTTGACCTCTTAAGCATGTATTTCAGGTCCATGATAATCAAGAATGGAGCGGAAGGGCACGAACTAAAGGAAAAAGGCTATAAACTATTTTGTCATTCGATAAAATATCAAAAGACTTTATATTGATGTATTTTGAAACATGGAACCTTTTTGGGACCTAACTATGTAAACTCTGATATATTTGAATAAATTCGAATGATAACTCTTTTTAAAGCGACTCGGTTAGAGATCGTTTTCTATTATTATGACTGTTGTGCCGTCGAGTAACACCCAAGTTGAATTCTGCTGCATCATGAATTGGGGGTGTTACAGATTGGTACCAGAGCCATGGTTATAGAGAAACGGGTCTAAGTGAGACCTAAACTATAACTACAATCACAAGCAAAAACATTTTTATAGCCTTCCGCTCTTCGTGCCTTCCATCCTCCGGAATATTATGGACTTATTACACATGTTATGCTACATGAACATATTTGTATATTGTTATATACACATTGCCATAGTTTGAGCATTTTCCATAAACATTTGATTTATTTTGACGTCATAATACTCATTATAGACATCATGTTTGTACCTCCATCTCCCGATCATCTTCCTGCTATGCCCGATTATTTACCAATTCTTCCCGGACCCAATGATCCTTACTTTGAAGCACTTGACTATGACGACGAGGAAGAACCTTACGAGGATCTAGTCGATGACAATGAAGAAGATTCGGACGAAGATCCTGAAATGGACATAAACATCGATGACTACGAAGAAGATCCTGAAATGGATATAGACATTGAAGGCATCGATGACATTGAGGAAGTAGAGGAACAAATGGTGGTGCAACAACTATCACCATTAACATCACCACCTCCTATTTCACCAAACTCCTCCGAATCAAATCGTACTACTCCAGCTCAAGTTCCAAAGTCCACTTATGAAGTCGGCGGAACATCCACATCTACACCTATGTTCGTGAACTCTGCTCAATATGAAATATACTCTTTGAAACAAGCCCTCAACCTAACTCAACTCAAAGTTCAAAGCATGACAAGCCAAATGAATGACTATATATCCAAGGTTAATTCAGCCAAGATGGATACCATGAACGCACGAGAAGACCTCTATTGGTTTAAACTTGACATGAGCTATGTGAGGAGAGACTTGACTCATGTTGGGGACATAGTCTTGAATCCCTTGACTGGCTTGGATGACGTCAAGGATAGGCTTACATTGGTTGAGAGAGCTCAAGAACAAGATGCGGCACAAATTTACAGACTACTTAACCGCCTAAATACAGCAGAAATCCGATTAGATGTTGCTAACTTTGACCGGTATCAACTCATGAATGAGATGTATGGAATGCAATCTCAAATGTGTGCCATACAACAAAGGCTATACCAGAAGGATGTCAAAGAAAACCGCCCCAATGAAAGTGTGGATGTGTTAGCAACATACGGAAACAATAATCCGTCCGGACTACAACAACCTTCCAACCGATGTTAGACTAGTGTTATAGTACTAGTTATCTTTTGTACTAATGTTATGAAATCCATGTTATAGCTAGCGATAGTAGAAACGTTGTAATTACTAAACTGAAAGTATCAGTTAGTAAATTTTGAAGAAGCTCGTAATAGGTTTCGATTTTGTAAATCAATCAACGTTATATGAATAAAACTCTTGTTTTATATACTATCATGTGTTATACTTTTAAATTTCAACATTATTATCCTATCATTCTTATAAAAAATTGTGCTCATTTCACAACTCTCTAATTACGACGTATCTTTTGAACAATAGAATCATGGTGCCAAAGAAGAAGACACCACCAGCAATGACTCAAGCTGCTATTCGCAAACTAGTTAAAGACAGTGTCAATGATGTGTGGGAATCGCACCTTGCTTTACCTCTCGAGGGATCTCGAGAAGCTTACAACCCCCACCAGGCAGTGTACCTGATCGTTGTAGTATAGTATAGTGACAAGTACCGGGGGATTGATCGTTCAGCTTAGGAATAGTGTCGCTAGGATTAGAAAACCTAATTACTAGTTCTAGAGGTGAGGGATGATTATTTTTGTATTTTTATATTTTTATGAAAGCAAGTAAAATCTCGGGTTTTGGAAGAGTGGGCGGAATTAGTTGCTATTCAACTAACCCAAAACTAAGATATAATCAAAATAAAATACTAAAAATGAAATTAAACTAATTATTACAAAGGTTGTGAGCAGTAATTGGAGAAATTGTGTTTACTTAGACTTCATTACTCCCTAGATATCTTTTACACGTTAATTACTTGTTATAATTGTATGAATGACGGATCGTATTCCTTAATACCATTCATGGGGTGGCATACATAACTCCCCAATTCTATGAGCTCTTATTTCCTCCTACACCATGACCCAACACAACTATAGGGATTGTAAACAGTGGCTCATGCATTAAATACAACCAATAAAGACCTAGTACGCCTCGGTTCATGTTTCTTAAGACGTTCAAGCATGTTACCATTTGGAGATCTGCCAGTTTTCTTAAGCCTAACATATAAAATCATTCATCCAAGACAAGAATAAACAAGTAATCAACACATAATCAACATCTAGGTTTCATTAGATCTAAGCAAACACAAAAGAGATCTAGCCTAGCATAATGGAATTGAGACAAGAACAAGATATAGTCAACCAACACATAGGCATATTGATTGAATTAGAAGAACACTTATCTCAATTACAATGCAAGGTATCAAGGGTTTGGAACCCTTGAAAAACCTGTAAAAGATACACCAAATTCGTCTTTAGGGTTTCACCAAAACTTCTCTCCTTTTAATGAAAAAACTAGAAAACTATATATAGGAAAACTGGGGTGACGGCGTCAAGAGCAATGGTGTGACGCCGTCATCTCGCCGCCAAATACTTCCTCGGACGGCCTTGATCTACTTATGACGGCTTATGTGACACCGTCAGCAACCACGGTATTTTATTCTTTTGGACTCTGACGCCGTCAAGAGCAAGTCTTGATGCCTTCATGCACTGTTCACAGCATAGAATTTGGAGACTTTGCCGTTTTCTTCGCTTTTATGCTCCAAAAACGTCCAAAATGGCTTCTTTTCCAGAATTCACTCTCCAAGTACCTAAAATCACAAAAGAAACGATTTAGGGCAATATTTGATCAAATAAAGTCGGATTCGGGCTTAAATGACCCCCTAAAAATGGATCATTTTTCGACTCATCATATACCCTTACACTTGAGATTTGCTTGTCCTCAAGCAAATGAGCTTTTATTCTACTCAAAAGACAAGTTAGGGGTCATTTAACACTAATATAAAAGTAATTACAACAAATAACCGCACCACTAAAGACCAATATACAAGCACGGAGGTCATACACAAGCACCTCACAAATAGTGTTTAGATACTCACATCTCACGGGTGTAATAAAGTAATATAACATTATGGAAATGGAAGATATCTCTCACTACCTGTCATAGCAAAATAGATTACCATAGGCTTGGGAAAGGATCAAACCTCCACCACATGGCGTAAGCACCTATGATAAACTATCAAAGAGGTCTTTTAAAGGGTTGTAACGTTAGGTATAGGGATATGAATTACACGGTTTTGTTGGATAAAGGAAGTTTTACTGGTGGCGAGTTAACAATCTTGGTTAATTACATGTACAAGATGGCGTTGCTAAGCCAAGACTAGACTCGACTTAAGCTAATAAATGAAAAATAACAAAAACATAAAATGAACATAGAATGAAAACCGGATGGTAGTCCGTATGTTTTTTTCTCTTTTAATTGAGAAACATGATCATCCAACAATAAAAATAAAACATGCATACGGAAGCAAATAACAATAAAACAAATAAAATCACACAAAACATGGGTTGCCTCCCAAGAAGCGCTTTTCTTTATTTACGAGTCTTGTAGCTAGACTCAAAGTCATGGGTTACTACGTGATTCGGGTGAGTTCCTCGTTGAGGACATCTTTGGGATCAAACTTAGGTTTCAACTTTCTATCGGTTTCCTTAGTATGGTATGACCTTTCAAACTTCTCTCCATCCAGATCATACAAGGTCATTCTAATATGCCATGACCCGTCACCTTCTTTAGGTGGCTTGTCCCACCTCCATTTACACTTATCTCCCTCTCTTTTCCATTTATTCCTCTCTATGTTGATGGGCATTACGCTTAATAACTCAATCATTTTCCTAAAGACTAACGGGTCCTCAAAGGGGTCTAGCTCTTCATCTCTAGCTATGAGTTGTTCTACCGAATGTGTCTTTTCAACAAAGTCTTTTTCTAGATAGAATGGGCATTGAGGTCCTATAAAGTTCCTTTCTATCCAAGGTCCATATCTAGATGGCCTCCTATTCATCTCTACCCAATGCGGTGTTGGTTCATCATCACAATCATAACTATGCTTCTTAACATCATACACCGACCAAGTATCGCCTTCTCCTACCGCTATCTTGGATTCCTTGCAATCTATCATGGCACTAGCGGTTGCTAAAAATCCTCTTCCTACCAATAATGGGCATGTAGTGTCACTAACCATGTCTAGGACGTGAAAATCCGCTAATATAGTTAACCTTCCTACGTGAACAACTACATCCTTAATCATTCCAACCGGGTGGGCAATACTCCCATCCGCTAACCCTATAAATACCTCCGTTTCCTCTAACTTTCCTAGCTTAAGAGCGGTGAATAAGGATAAGGGAATCAAGTTGAGGCTTGACCCTAAATCGGCTAGTGTGTCGAAAGCTTCGGATCTTCCTATCTTACAAGGCAAAACAAATATACCTGGATCATCAAGCTTTTTAGGCAACTTGTTTTGAACGAAGGCGGTCCCATTTTTACCTAGCTTATACTTCTCATATTTCTCTAGGAGGGCACTATAGTAAGGAGCACGCGCTAAGACATCAATGACGGGGCGTTCAAGGTGAAGCTCTTTGAATTCATCGTCAAGGTCTTGCGTAAGAGGTGTTTCAACTATGCTTTTGACCGGCTCTATAGTGGGTGTTTTATTTGATTGGTCCTTTTGGGGAACTTGGTTTTGTTTGAAACACGTGCTCGTTGATTTAACCGAGTAGTATTATGGACACGAAGTGGGTGACGAAACTGAAGATATGGCATTAACGTTTAGTTTCGGATTCTTGATTGTGTCACTTGGGAGTGCTCCCATTTCTCGGTCATTGAGAACTTTCAACAATGCATCAATTCTAGTGGTCATCTCGCTTTGCTTTTGTTTGAAATCGGCTTCAAACTTAGATATGCGAGCTTCTTGAGATGCCATGAACTTTGACATCAATCCTTCAAGATTGTTGGTACTACCATAGTTGTTAGAAGGATTGTTGTTGAAAGTACGGTTGGATGGTGGACCGTTTGGTTGGTAACGATTAGGTGGGTTGGATGAATTGGGTTGATTTTGTTTCCACCTAAGGTTTGGGTGATTTTTCCATGAGGGGTTGTATGAATCACCGTAAGTGTTTGGCTCGGGCTTGAAAGTGTACCACTTATCTCCCGCTTCGTCGGTACGCGTGGATGCGTAGTCCGCAAAAGCTGTTCCGGGGAGTTCCACACAATCACGAGTGTCATGGGGACCACTACATAATTCGCATGAAGAAGTGATTTTGTTCACTTGGCTTGAAGGCTTAGGAGCATCGTAGGATTTCATGAGAAACTTGACTTGGTCCTCAAGTTCCATGATCCTACGGTCGGGAGTGCTAGAATTGTTCGAAGGCAAAGATATTGCCTTGACCGTTTTGTTCAAGTCACGGGGATCATTCCAACTTTCGTTGTCATAGAGAGCAAGATCTTCTATGAGTTCCCATGATTGTTCCGCACTAAGATCACGTAGCTTACCACCGGCCGATTGGTCAATGGTTCGCCTCGTGGAGATGTCGATGTGGTCATAGAAGATTTGGACTTGGAGCCAAAGATCTATGCCATGATGAGGGACTTTTTGGAGTAAGTCCTTGAAACGAGTCCATGCTTCATAAAGAGATTCATTTTGACGTTGTTGAAACATCAAGATGTCATTCCTAAGCTTAGTAGTTCTCCCCGGTGGGAAAAATTGAGCAAGGAAACGAGTGGTGAGATCATCCCATGTGGTGATGGATCCCGCGGGTAAACGCTCAACCCATTGACTAGCTTGATCCCGTAGAGAGAATTGGAATAGGCGTAAACGGGTAGTCTCTCTAGTTTCAACACCTAGGTCTATGGAATCTACGATTTTGAGGAAGTCCTTAAGGTGTTGGTTTGGATCTTCGAAACGAAGTTCATGGAATGCACATCCGCTTTGCACCAACTGGATGGTGTCGGATCGCAAGGGGGTCACATTGGCTCCGGTGAGCTCAATGGTGTTTCGGTAGCCTTGGTGGCTAGGTCGGGAATACTCTCCTAAGGTTCGGGGCCTAAGGGGTTCTAATGGTGGGTTTTGTTGTGGTGGATGACGGGTTCAAAGATGTTACCACCTTCCATGATGTCGGATGGTATAGAGTTACGAACAAAGGCACGAAGAAATAAGATAGACTAAAGAAAACCTAAAAAAAAATAATAAAAAATAAAAATAAAAATCTTACTAGAAAGGAATCTAGCAAGTAGACCTAATAAAAAGAAATCCTAACCTAGACAATAACTATTCCCCGGCAGCGGTGCCAAAAACTTGATGCGTGGGAATAGCACCTTGCTTTACCTCTCGAGGGATCTCGAGAAGCTTACAACCCCCACCAGGCAGTGTACCTGATCGTTGTAGTATAGTATAGTGACAAGTACCGGGGGATTGATCGTTCAGCTTAGGAATAGTGTCGCTAGGATTAGAAAACCTAATTACTAGTTCTAGAGGTGAGGGATGATTATTTTTGTATTTTTATATTTTTATGAAAGCAAGTAAAATCTCGGGTTTTGGAAGAGTGGGCGGAATTAGTTGCTATTCAACTAACCCAAAACTAAGATATAATCAAAATAAAATACTAAAAATGAAATTAAACTAATTATTACAAAGGTTGTGAGCAGTAATTGGAGAAATTGTGTTTACTTAGACTTCACTACTCCCTAGATATCTTTTACACGTTAATTACTTGTTATAATTGTATGAATGACGGATCGTATTCCTTAATACCATTCATGGGGTGGCATACATAACTCCCCAATTCTATGAGCTCTTATCTCCTCCTACACCATGACCCAGCACAACTATAGGGATTGTAAACAGTGGCTCATGCATTAAATACAACCAATAAAGACCTAGTACGCATCGGTTCATGTTTCTTAAGACGTTCAAGCATGTTACCATTTGGAGATCTGCCAGTTTTCTTAAGCCTAACATATAAAATCATTCATCCAAGACAAGAATAAACAAGTAATCAACACATAATCAACATCTAGGTTTCATTAGATCTAAGCAAACACAAAAGAGATCTAGCCTAGCATAATGGAATTGAGACAAGAACAAGATATAGTCAACCAACACATAGACATATTGATTGAATTAGAAGAACACTTATCTCAATTACAATGCAAGGTATCAAGGGTTTGGAACCCTTGAAAAACCTGTAAAAGATGCACCAAATTCGTCTTTAGGGTTTCACCAAAACTTCTCTCCTTTTAATGAAAAAACTAGAAAACTATATATAGGAAAACTGGGGTGACGGCGTCAAGAGCAATGGTGTGACGCCGTCATCTCGCCGCCAAATACTTCCTCGGACGGCCTTGATCTACTTATGACGGCCTATGTGACGCCGTCAGCAACCACGGTATTTTATTCTTTTGGACTCTGACGCCGTCAAGAGCAAGTCTTGACGCCTTCATGCACTGTTCACAGCATAGAATTTGGAGACTTTGCCGTTTTCTTCACTTTTATGCTCCAAAAACGTCCAAAATGGCTTCTTTTCCAGAATTCACTCTCCAAGTACCTAAAATCACAAAAGGAACGATTTAGGGCAATATTTGATCAAATAAAGTCGGATTCGGGCTTAAATGACCCCCTAAAAACGGATCATTTTTCGCCTCATCAGTCAACGCAGCACTCACAATGGAACGAGCAACCGTAGCTGCAGCAGCTGCCGAGGCCGCCACAGCTGCTGGTGCTGCAGCAGCCGTTGAAGATGCTACAGCTACTGATGCTGCAGCAGCCGCTGAAGCCGCCACTGCTGCGGAAATTGCTATAGCTGCAGAAGCTGCCCGAATTGCCAGCCTTAACATTGGAGGACCAAGCCCAACTATCCCTCCAGTGACAAATGTTGCTTTAGTACCTAAGGGTTGCTCATTCATTTCCTATTTGAAATGCGAACCCATAAAATTTAAAGGTACTGAAGGAGCTGTAGGTTTGACCCGCTGGTTTGAAAAAGCGGAGTCGGTATTTTTGGTCAGTAAATGTACTGAGAGTGATAAAGTTCAGTATGCCACGAGTACACAGTTGAATGAGGCATTATCATGGTGGAATTCAATATCTCAACCAGTAGGCATTGAAAATGCTTATAAGATTTCTTGGGATAATTTGAAGAAAATGATGATCAAAGAGTACTGCCCCCGCAGTGAAATGCAGAAGTTAGAGGTAGAATTCTGGGATCATTCTGTTAGGGGAAATGACATCATAACTTACAACCGTCGATTCCAAGAATTGAGGATACTGTGTCCAACAATGGTTTCAATAAAAGAGAAATTGTTGGAACGGTATATCTTGGGACTTCCATCAAGTATACAAGGGAATGTAACTTCAGGAAATCCCAAGGAACTTGATGAAGCTATGTGGATGTCTCGCAACCTCATGGATCAAGTGGTGCGTACAACAGAAACCCGAACGCAAAACAACACCAACAACACCAACAACGCCAACAATACCAATAACACCAACAACTCCAACTACCGTAACAACAATAACAATAGGAATAACAACAACAAGCGACCATGGGATGGTAACCGTGGAAGTAACAACAACAACAACAACCAAACCCGAAACAACAACCATCACAATCAGCAAAACAAAAGACAAGAAGCCGCGACGGCTTATGTTGCTGCACCAGCCGGAGGTAAATACGTTGGTACTCTACCACAGTGTACCAAATGCAACTACCATCATGCAGGTCCCTGCCCGGCCAAGTGCAACAAGTGTCAAAAGCCCAGACATCTTGCCAGGGATTGTAGAGGCAAGGGTGTAGCTACTGGGGCTAACACTCAGCCAATAGTTACATGTTTTGGGTGTGGTGAAAAGGGACACTTCAAGAACAACTGTCCTCAAAACCATGGACCACAGGGCGGAGGTGCTCGCGGTAGAGCCTATGTCATGGGAAATGGAGAACCACACCAAGACCCGAACGTGGTTACCGGTACGTTCTTACTCAATAACATTCCTGTTAAAGTCTTATTCGATTCTGGTGCTGATATGAGCTTTATATCTACTAGAATTGCGCCTTTACTTGATATCCCATCAATCACTTTAACCACTAGTTATAGTATTGAACTAGCTACCGGTGACTTAGTAAATACTAATACCGTAATCCCAAATTGTACCCTTAATCTCTTAGACCACCCCTTTAACATCAATCTTATGCCAATCGAACTCGAAAGTTTTGATGTTGTCATTGGCATGGATTGGTTGTCTAAACATCAAGCTAACATCATTTGTGGTGAAAGAGTTGTGCACATTCCATGTGACAATGAAACTTTGATCATTCTTGGTGATCAAAGTGGAACTCGAATAAACATCATCTCATGTATCAAAACCATGAAGTACATTGAGAAAGGATGTTATGCTTTCCTAGCCCACGTAACCGAAAAGAAATCCGATGAAAAACGTCTCGAAGATGTTCCTATCGCCCGTGAGTTTCCTGAAGTCTTTCCGGAAGATTTACCCGGACTACCACCAAATCGTCAAATAGAATTCAGAATTGATTTAATACCAGGAGCGAAGCCAGTTGCCCGCGCACCCTACCGACTAGCACCGTCAGAGATGCAAGAGCTATCAAATCAATTACAAGAACTTTCGGACAAGGGATTTATTCGACCCAGTTCCTCACCTTGGGGAGCTCCAGTTTTATTCGTGAAAAAGAAAGATGGGTCATTACGAATGTGTATTGACTATCGTGAACTAAACAAACTAACCATAAAGAACCGATACCCACTACCAAGAATTGATGATTTATTCGATCAATTACAAGGTTCAACCTATTACTCAAAAATTGACCTACGATCAGGTTACCATCAAGTTAAAGTTCGTGATGAAGACATTCCAAAAACAGCCTTTAGGACACGATATGGTCACCATGGATTCCAAGTGATGCCATTTGGGTTAACTAATGCACCGGCAGTATTCATGGATCTCATGAATCGAGTGTGTAAGCCATATTTGGACAAATTTGTGATCGTATTCACAGACGACATTCTCATATATTCCAAAAACGAAGAGGAACACAAAGAACACTTGAGAACAATTTTAGGATTACTCAAGGAAGAGAAATTGTATGCAAAGTTTTCCAAATATGAATTTTGGATTCAATCAGTACAATTCCTTGGGCATGTGATTGACAAGACCGGTTTACATGTCGATCCCGCTAAGATTGAAGCTATCAAAGATTGGCCAACACCTACCACACCTACAGAAATTCGTCAATTTTTGGGTCTAGCCGGGTATTACCAAAGGTTTATTGAAGGATTTTCCTCAATAGCAAAACCTTTGACTAAGCTAACTCAGAAAAACAAGAAATACGTGTGGGATGAAGACAAAGAAAAAGCTTTCCAAACCCTCAAACAGAAACTTTGTAGTGCTCCTATCCTAGCATTGCCAGATGGGATCGAAGATTTTGTAGTCTATTGTGATGCATCGTACCAAGGTTTAGGTGTCGTGTTGATTCAACGTGATAAAGTCATGGCTTATGCTTCAAGACAACTCAAGGTTCATGAAGAAAATTACACCACTCATGACTTAGAGTTAGGAGCTTTAGTCTTTGCACTAAAAATCTGGAGACACTATCTATACGGTACTAGATGTACTGTGTTCACGGATCGCAAAAGTCTATAACATATTTTGAACCAAAAAGAACTAAACATGAGACAACGTCGTTGGTTGGAACTACTAAGTGATTATGACTGCGACATTCGTTACCACCCAGGAAAGGCAAACGTAGTAGCCGACGCCCTGAGCCGAAAGGAACGGGTTAAACCACTATGAGTCCGAGCCTTAGTTTTAACCATAAATTCAAACTTTCCTGCTCAAATCCTTCACGCTCAAGCAGAGGCGGTGAAACAAGAAGACATCCAAAAGGAAAAGTTGGATGGCATGATACAGAAGAAATTCGAAACCCGTTCAGATGGAACTCTATGCTTCCAAGGTCGAAGTTGGTTACCACTTTATGGTGGCCTACGAGACTTGATCATGCATGAATCTCACAAGTCTAAATACTCCATACATCCAGGATCTGATAAGATGTATCATGATCTTAAACTACTCTATTGGTGGCCGAACATGAAGGTCGATATTGCAACATACGTTAGCAAATGTCTTACATGCTCCAAAGTAAAAGCCGAACATCAAAAACCATCTGGTCCATTGCAACAACCAGAGATTCCTATGTGGAAATGGGAAAAAATTACTATGGACTTCATTACCAAGCTCCCAAAGACATCAAGCGGTTATGACTCCATCTGGGTCATAGTTGATCATCTCACAAAATCCGCACACTTTATACCAATCAAAGAGACTTACAAAATGGAACAACTTACTCAACTGTACGTCAAAGAAATAGTCTCAAGACATGGTGCATCGATATCCATCATATCTGATCGAGATGGTAGATTTACTTCCAATTTTTGGCAGTCACTCCAAGACGCCTTTGGAACAAATCTAGACATGAGTACAGCGTACCATCCTCAGACCGATGGTCAGAGTGAACGAACCATTCAAACACTTGAAGACATGCTTCGAGCTTGTATAATAGACTTTGGAAAAGGATCGGATACTCATCTACCATTAGTCGAATTTTCCTACAACAACAACTATCATGCTAGTATTAAAGCAGCTCCATTTGAAGCACTTTACGGTCGAAAGTGTCGTTCACCTGCTTGTTGGGCTGAAGTGGGAGAAGTTCAACTCACTGGTCCAGAACTCATTCGAGAAACAACGGATAAGATTGTACAGATCAGAAGTCGACTACAAGCCGCAAGAGATCGACAGAAAAGTTATGCCGACACACGACGCAGACCCCTAGAATTCCAAGTCGGAGATAGGGTTATGCTAAAAGTATCACCTTGGAAAGGCTTGATACGATTCGGTAAACGAGGAAAACTAAACCCAAGATACATCGGACCATTCAAAATCCTAGCCAGGGTTGGCCCTGTGGCGTACAGACTTGAGCTTCCATCAGAACTCAGTAGTGTACACCCCACTTTCCATGTATCTAACCTAAAGAAATGCTTGTCAGATGAATCACTCGTTATTCCACTCGATGAAATTCAACTCAATGACGATCTTCAATTTATCGAGGAACCCGTAGAAATCATGGACTGAGAGGTCAAACAACTCAAGCAAAGCCGTATTCCAATTGTCAAAGTTTGTTGGAACTCACGACGTGGTCCTGAATACACATGGGAATGAGAGGACCAGATACGTAAGAAATACCCACATCTTTTTACCAACGAAGCTTCTACTCCAAATGCAAATTGATCTCCGGGACGGAGCTCTCATATGGGGTGGAGACTGTAACAATTCGCAATTTCAGGTTAATTACTATTCCTGAACAATTTCACTATTCACTTTTACTATTCACTTTTACTATTCACTTTTACTATTTATTTTCCCGAAATTTGATTTTTATTTCATATTCTCGTGTGATAAATCATTTCCATGGCAAATTAAAAGTTTGACACTCATCAGATCATTTTCGCGAAAGTTATTAAGGAATTACACGTTTTAGGGTAAAACGTCATTCAAAAATTCTACGCACAACGAAACTCGACCGCGTTAATTTTCCCCGTATCAGAAAAATGTTTGATACACTCATGATTTATTTGAGAATAAATCATGACTGAGAAAAACATGACCAAATAAACCTCGACCGTGAAAAACATGAATTTTCATTTTTAAGCGTTTTTACTCAGCCGTAACCTTAGCCTATACCTGCACCGCGTTTCTAAGACGATTTGAGTTTTCACATTTTTGGAAAAAGTCAACATATTTTTCCCTCCTCCTTTGACCAAAAATCATTCCTTGATTTTATATATCATTCTTTGATTTTTAGGCTTACGGTTTTATGTCTAAAAGACATTAAATACCAACCGACACTAGACTGAGCCCAGTCTAGACATTATAAGTCATTTTAAATCATTATTATCACATTAGAAAAGTAACATTTTACTTTTCTCAATTTTACACAATATTCGTACGTTTTATGTATTACGCGTTTTAGACCCGTGTTTCCAGTTTTAGCAGGGTTTTATCACCCCAATGGAACCTACCACTTATTTTATATTTTATTATGAAGTATAATGATATGTTTAACCATACTTTCAAGTTCCACATTTTTACGATACCTGGTTTTACATTTTGAGGCTTAATCATTTACGGTTAGCTTTTTACGGAGTCAAAACTCATCCGATACTTAGGATATTATCAACCAAGGCACACATCACCCTCCCTAGCCTCATGAAACCGCCAATAGGGGGGGGGGAGTCACCCTTGGTGTGGCTTGATCCTATGCTAAGTTGCCTTGGATGATTACAAGTGTTAAAGCTTGTTAAGAAAGCTTTGACTAGTCCTTGTAAGTAACCTCCTCAAACCCATATAAATACCCCCTCCCCCCTTGTTGCCGTCCACAATCACACACACAAACACTTCATACTTAGCTAATTTCTTCTAGTTTCAAGCAAGATTTAAGAGCAACTTCAAACATAGAAACCCTAGATTGGTTTTAGGTAATCAAAACACTTCCAAACCTTATAAACTTTGGTGATTTCTATTGAGTTTGAATCCACTCAAGTCACCTCAACTTTCATCATCTCTTTTTCAAGAATACAAGAGTAGAAAGATTGCATGAAGTGAAGTAGGGTGAAGCTAAAGTCTATCAAAGTCCTTAATTACATGTTAACTTCCTTTCTTTATTGAAAGCCAAAAGTTGTAAGCAAAACCCTAACATACTTCTTGTTAAATATCATAATCATGTTATTTATATATCATTCATGCTATATTATGTCTTGTGATCTTGTCCATGATGTATAAAAATGGGTAAAACAAGTTATTATATATGATTGTTAAGTTAAGTTATTTAAACAAGTAAACTAGCGACTTTCTTGGTGAAATCTGATCAAAATGGTAAAATTATGATATTGGATCATTACATATTGTAGTAGAGGACTTAACAAGGAAACCATAGCAATTTGAACCACCTAAAACGAGTACCCGAGTCAAAAGTTATGACCATTTGAAGTTACCAAAACTTTGCGGCAAAACTGCCTAAATAGCTTCTGTGACAGAACATAAAACACGCAAAAAGAGGCCCTTCTGGTCCGTTTCATGAAAAAGTTAAAGCACAAAAGTTGTCCGGAATCACGTTTTCTTCAAAAACTCAGGTGCACGTCTCCAGAAAACCAATAACGAATGAGATTTTTCTCAGTTTATTAACAGCTATTTTACATATATAAGTCACTATATAATGGTTATGGTTTATAAAGACCAAGAGGTCTTATGACCTAGATTCAAGACCACAACCATGGCTAAAGCCAAGGTTGAGTCTCAAGACCATGGAACAATGACCAAAGATCATGGCAAGGCCATGACTAAATGACCATATAAACTTACTTAGGCGAAAACATGAACCAAAGAGTTGGCGATAACTTGAACATACAATTTGGATCTACTTCATCTAAAAGAACCATGAGATATTACAAGTATTTGTCATACAAGACTTAAGAAACTTACCCTAATAACAATCTTCATGTAAAAATAAACTTTCTTAAGTTTATTCAAATATTGGACATGTAACTTTTCGGATCAAACTTATATATATATATATATATATATATATATATATATATATATATATATATATATATATATATATATTTCATCAACTACTACAATAGTAGGGAGCCTCATGTGAGGAGTTCATTATGTAAGCCGTCGAGATGAGTTGTGGATTTACGAATTAAAGTGTCCTGGCTCCTCGAACGTTTACTAACATGACTTCTGAATTATGTCGGCCCGAACGGTAGTAAACGATATATAAACTATACATGTTTCATGAATCATTTCTTTTCAAAGACTTACACTATACATTGTACCACATCATGGACTAAATGCAAGACATTTATAGGCATTTCTTCATATTCTTTACTCAAATCCTAAGTCGTAACACTCTATTATAGGTTGCTCGTAGAAACCTTCACGATCCAACCATTACCTTCACTACTTGCTATCTTACTTAAGGTGAGTTCATAGCCCCACTTTACATTACTTCAATGTTTTACAAACCCTTGGGGGAAATACATGCTATTTTAAACCGAACATAATGCTTTGAAACTGTATGCTGCCTGATTGTTTTATTATTACTAAGTACCTTCCTTGCCAATCCTAGGCCCCATATCATGAACCATTTAATCACTAGTATTAGTGAGCGTGAGTATTGTGAATAGGCCTATTGGGATTGACGAATCCCATTTGTATTGAGCAGATTAGTTCAAACAAATGCACTATATTTGAAACATTATGTATGACGGCAAAGTACTTACCGGGGCAACAAAACCGCCGATTGATATTGGTACCCGTTAACGTATTGGTTGCATGAGCTTAGTATATAATAATAACTGTTTTGTTTTCCAACCATAAGTATGAGTCTAATTAACTCATACTATCAACATATTGTGTTCAACCGTTAAACAAACTCTATGAATATCACTCAACCTTTGTGTTGACCTCTTAAGCATGTATTTCAGGTCCATGATAATCAAGAATGGAGCGGAAGGGCACGAACTAAAGGAAGAAGGCTATAAACTATTTTGTCATTCGATAAAACATCAAATTACTTTATATTGATGTATTTTGAAACATGGAACCTTTTTGGGACCTAACTATGTAAACTCTGATATATTTGAATAAATTCGAATGATAACTCTTTTTAAAGCCACTCGGTTAGAGATCGTTTTCTATTATTATGACTGTTGTGCCGTCGAGTAACACCCAAGTTGAATTCCGCTGCATCATGAATTGGGGGTGTTACACTTGGCCCTTACCACACCGAGATTCTTCAAGACTTGTAACAGGCACACGATTTGGAGTACAAGTCCAAAAAAATTACTGAAAGGGTCGAACGTAGGGGGGATGTGATTGGTAGACTTCAAAACTGCTCACGTGCAAGAACTGCAAGGAGCAATACAAAGAAGCTTTGGAGGCTACAAACAATTGATAAGCGTTGGGCGAATGCACTGTCGATGATGTCCAGGCAAGTCAAGGACAAGATGTTTAAGAAGATTGAGTTTCTTGTAAAGATGAAATATCCATGAGGGGGTTGGTTGTTTTGAGATTAGTGATGGTCAATGAATGTAATGGATGGGGTTGGTTGTTTTGAGATTAGTGATGGTTAATGAATGTAATGGATCTCATGATCCAGATTTTGTATGAAAATGTCTTCACATATGTTTATACTTTGTTATTGTATTTGATAGGTATCACAAACATAAACAAGAAGCTGACATTAATGAAACATTAAAACATAGACTAGACATAGTGATTCCGTTTGTGGTTTGGACATGCCCAAAACTACATCCTAGAAACACAGACTAAACATAATGATTCAGTTTGTGGTGTTGTTTTTAATGAACTTTCTTGGCTTCTTTTTTCTCTTCTTCTTTGCTTCAGTTGATTGAGTTGCATCTGCAGCACCCCCTGCACTTATGTTTCTACTTGTAATACCCAAACCAATGACACCACCACTTACTACCTCTGCCGTTGCACAACCTGCCTATTCAAGTATCACAACTCTATGCCTCCAACACTTAACATCTCCACAACAGATGAAGCATCTTTCGTCCAACACCTCTATCTTTGCACCACCCCCTCCTGTTTTGTTCCCACTTCTGATACCGAGACCAATTACACAACCACTTACTTTCTCTACCTGTGTATTATTACGACTCATTTTCTGTCTCTTTAATTTTTGAGTTACAGATTCTGCCATATGTATGTTTTTGATAAAGTTGGACAGGAGACTTTACTATACTAGTTGGTTGGATAATTTACTTCATTTTCTGTGGTAGGTAAAGGAGTATTAACTTCTTACTAGTGCTACTCAATAAACCAAGTGACTTTCACCCGTTTGACTTTCACCTGTTTGACTTTCATGCAAAACATCACCTATCTAATGCTTTCTGCATAAGCTGCATAGGAAGTACCCATATATTTCAAAAATGAAACACAAACATAAAGAAATGAAAATCGAAACACAAACATATTAGTAACATAAACATTAAAACTTTCATTGATCATAGGAGTTCACAACCATTACAAATTTCCAACAGATATCTAAACAAACACTTGTTTAGTAGTTTGAACCGCTGCCCTCCGCATTACCCCTTTTCTTCTTTTTCTTTCTTGTCCTTCTTCTCCTTTAGATACTTGAACACATTTTCAAGATTGGAAATCTTCTGTTCCAACTCATCAAACTTGGGTAAAACGGTATCCACAGCTCTTGCTTCTCCTCCTCCGCCTCCTCATCATCACTCAAAAGCACTTCATAGTAGTCATCTTGTTTCCTCAGATGGGTCAGAATCTTAGTTCTTAACTCCTTAGGTATCTTCCTATAAGAACCATACTCATCAATTGGTTCTCCGCCAAATGCATCAAGAAGTAAATCATTTAGATAATAGGTTCTTAAAATTTTATCAAATTCCTCTTCCTCGGTACCAATGTAGATACTCTTCCCTTTTCCATTGTTTGCCATCGTCGGTTGTTTTGATCGTTGGGATTGTGTGTGTTATGATTGAATAAGCGGGATAAACATGGACTTTACAGTCCTATGCAATCGCTTGGGTTGCCGAGTTACACAAAAAAAGAGGGAAAGGTTAATCGCCAAGTGTGCCTCCAAAATTAAGTTTTATAACTTTGCAAATTTAGTCATTGAAATAAAGTTGGGGTAGTCAAAGGCGGGAAGCGAGTGAAATGGCGATTATACCCTTGACTGACGGGAAAACTAACGGGAGTTAACGGAAAATGGCTCTCAGTGGCGATTTTGCGAAAATGTGAAACGTAGGTGTCTTTTTTGCGCTACTTTTTGTCTCGGTCCCGTTTTTGCAATTTTGTGGAACGTTAAGGACCATTTTTGCAATTTACCCAATAATATAAATTTCTAGCTATAAAATAAAGTTCTCTTTTAAATATCATATATCGACAAACAAATATAATATGTATTATAATAGATTGTAAGTTAAATGATATAAATATAATTATTATTCACAATTATAAAACTATAAAAAGGTTTATACAATTACTAGTAATATATTATCAAGTTATAAATTTATTTACATTATAAATATATTTTTATTATAAATAAACTTATTCATAAAGCTTTTTTTATCATAAAACATAACCAACATTTTTAAATAATAATAATAATAATAATAATAATAATAATAATAATAATTATTATTATTATTATTATTATTATTATTATTATTATTATTATTATAATAATAATAATAATAATAATAATAAAAACATTTTCAATATCCTTTCATTCCACATAAGATTAAAATAATTACACACTATGGTTCACAAATTTATGGACCTCTTCAAAAGTTTTTAAACCTATTTATAAACAACCATAGTGGATGTTCTTTCTTAAACATATATATATATATATATATATATATATATATATATATATATATATATATATATATATATATATATATATATATATATATATATATATGAGAAAGTTAATGTGAGAACTTTCTTAAAGTTGTAAAAATGAGAACTGTTCTAAAGTACTATTAAAACATTGATACATAACCATTTTAGCAAAGATGCACAAAAATATTATATGTTAGTACAAGTTAACATTAAATCGACTAATAACCAACTCATACATGAGAAACGGATTATATATATATATATATATATATATATATATATATATATATATATATATATATATATATATATATATATATATATATATATATTAAAACTAGCCGTTGTAACGTTGATGGGTTTGTTTTGTTAATTTCGATAACTTGCGCTAGCCGTTGTAACGCACGTTGTGGGGTTAGCGTGCAAACCAACGCCGACCCAACGCTTCAATGTTGGAAATGGTTGTAACGTGATAACGTGTGTTGGTTTGTAGCCACATCAGATTAACGCCGGGGAGGCGTTACCACTCCCCGTGCTCTTAGAGGATCCTCCTCTAATTTTTATATGTTTTCACGACATATGAAATCATGAAAATTATAAGTATCATGATATTCTGCTCAATCATTACAAATTAATTTTAAAGTGAAACCCACATGAGCTTGTCTTTAAAAAGACTAGGCAGTACTCATGCATAGCGATTTTTTTTTAATAGAGACAAATAGTTATAATTGAGATATTGTGGTCAAGTGTTTCATGTAACGTATAACAATTGACGTTGACAAGTATTTATTATCATCCAGATGACAATAACATCATGTCAGTTCCACTTCAACAAATTGGGATTGAAATATAGATCGGGACTGAAAATGAAATTGAGATGAATTTTGTAAAGATTTGGTAATTTTATAAACAACATTAAGTTTTGAAACAAAAACTATTTTTAAGGCAACATTTCAAAAACTATTTTTAAGAACATTTTTATGTGAGAAAGTAAGATTGAAGTTTAAGTTTTAAAGGGTATTTTAGAGATTGAATACTACTTATATTTTAAAGTTTAAAGAAAACATTTTTGCATTATATGTAGTAGAGAAAATATGTAGACTCATTCAAATTGTATTTTAAAAATGTTTACAGCCAGGTAAACTTTTTAGAAAGTAAATATTTAGTTTTCTTTCGTGATTTAAGTAATATGATATTTTTAAATTATTTTTTGTTTGTTTGATATATAGTTGAGGGTGAGAAATGAAGTTTTAATTTTAGTTAGAAAACTGTATTTGAAGACGTTTATGAAAACCAAACACTATTTGAAGGGGTTTAATTACTATATCATCTACAATTTGAGGATGTTTTAGAATAGTATATATTTTTGCCAAATGTATATTAGCTCAACTGGGTTTGATTCATAAAGGGTATGTTTGGCACAAGTAAGAGCTGGAGCGGGTTGCTGGAGCATGTGGCTGGAGCTTTTTTTTACATGCTAGTACAACTGGCATTTCATTTAGTAGCTTATTTTTTTAACAAGCTCCTTCAAGCCGTGTCAGCCAAACGAGACTTATTTTAAATGGTAGCTTATTTTTCTAAAAAAATAAGTTCATGCTACGATAAGCTCGTGCGCCAAACATAGCCAAAATATACAAATTTTCATATTTCTTTCAAATGTTGTTCATACAACTACTATAATACACAAATAGTGTTAATACATTAATAAGATGTTTTAGCAATAAAAAAGATAAAATGGTGTGAAAGGAGTTGGAACTTAAAGTTTATTGGAGCTTGGGTTAATGTTTTGTTTTACTAAACTCAATAAGTAAAATAAAACTTTAGCTGGTTTAGGGAGTAGTTTATTATTTTTAAACAAAAAATTAAAAGGTATTTATGGATTGTTTAGCAACTTAATAGACGGTGTTATTTATCAAACAATATTTTCTATACATATATAAATTTACGGAGCTAAACGATGTCACATTTGGCAAAAAATAACAAAATGTACGACTGCATTTGGGAAAAGAGAAAACAAACGATGTCATTTTATAAAAATAGAACGCCGTTGTTTTGGCCTTTGCGTAGTTTCCGTTTCGGGGAAAAAAACATTTAATGTGCATTTACACAAGATTATAAATAGCGTGAGGCATGGCGTGACGGCATAGTCAAGCCTCAAGCCTTAGCGTGAGGCGTGGCGGCATGCTTTTTTAAGGCGTGAATTAAGGCGGCAAAAAGTATTTATAGATTTATACATTTATATTATATTTCATTAGTATATCATATTTTCATATACATCGAGTTTACAAAAAGTGTTATACATAAGCAATAAAGTCAAGAAACTCTCTTTACATTTGTAATCTTCTTCAAATACTAGTAAACCCCTAAACGCCAAATGTCAGTAAACCTCAAATACGATGCCCAAATTCCACTTACTATTAAATCACCTAAACGTCTCAAATACCAGTACACCTTATCGCGCCTTATCGCACCTCATCTCATGCCAAGCCATAAGACGACGCCTTGGTCTATTGCGTGGCGTGGAGGTGACGCCTCGCGCCTTTGCGAGGCCTTTGCGGCGCCAAGGCGCGCCTTTTAGAACACTGCATTTACATGCTTAGTAACCTAAATTACTATATATATTAATTTCACTAACTTACGACACCGTTTTGATGCCACTTCCACCATGTGGGCTCCCCGCTTTTTTTTGGGCTTACTTTGGCCCGTCTACTTTGGCCTGTTCGTATTTCCTCCACCACAATTACATACCCGGAATTTTTCAGATACAGATCAAACCGTCTCTCTCAACTCACCACCTCTTTCTTTTCAAGCAGCTCAGCTCTTCAGGTCTCTTTTGCTCCACCACCTCAGGCAACCTTACCACAATCTCAGCGGGTTCGGATATTCACAAATCCCAGTGCGCTGTTATGGGTTTGTGGTTCTTTCATAAAGGGTTTTAAACAATCTTACAAACGGGGAGATTTGTACTGTGTAAGCTCTATATTTTACTTATTGTTGCTTTTGAATTTATTTATGTAATGATGCGTGGGGATCGCACCAGGCTTTACCTCTCGAGGGATCTCGAGAAGCTTACAACCCCCACCAGGCAGTGTACCTGATCGTTGTAGTATAGTATAGTGACAAGTACCGGGGGATTGATCGTTCAGCTAGGAATAGTGTCGCTAGGATTAAAAAACTTAAATACTAGTTCTAGAGATGAAGGATGATTATTTTTGTATTTTTATATTTTTTTAGAAAGCAAGTAAATATCTCGGGTTTGAAAGATATGGGCGGAATTAGTTGCTAGTCAACTAACCCAATACTAAGATGCAATCAAAATAAAATACTAGAAATGAAAATAAAACTAAATTAAACTAAGGTTGTGAGCAATAAGTGGAGAAATTGTGTTTACTTAGATTTCACTACTCCCTAGATATCTTTTACACGTTAATTACTTGTTATAGTTGCGTGGATGACGGATTGTTTTCCTTAATACCATTCATGGGGTGGCGTACTTAACTCCCCAATCCTATGAGTGCCTACTTCACTCCTATGTCGAGCCAGCTAAGAAGCTCCTAACATGGGATCATTAGAATTTACTCATGCATTAAATACAATCAATAAAACCTAGTACACATCGGTTCATGTTTCCTAAGACGTTCAAGCATGTTACCAATTGGAGATCTGCCAGTTTTCTTAAGCCTAACATTGAAATCATTCATCCAATACAACCATAAACAAGTAATCAACACATAATCAACATCTAGGTTTCATTAGATCTAAGCAAACAGAAGATAGATCTAGCCTAGCATGGTGGAATTAAGACAAGAACAAGATATAGACAACCAACACATAGACATATTGATTGAATTAAAAGAACACTTATCTCAATTACACATGTGGGGGTTCAAGGGCTGGAAACCCTTGAAAAACCTGTAAAATTCGTATAAGGTTCGGCCTTAGGGTTTCGCCAAAACTTCCTCTTTTTTTATGTATGAAAATTAGAAAACTATATATAGGAAATAGAGGATGACGGCGTCAAGAACAATCTTGTGACGCCATCATCTCGCCGCCAAAAGAATCCTCGGACTGCCTTGATCTACATCTGACGCCGTCATGTGTTAAGCTTTTCCAGGCCGTCACGTATTTAACTCTTGACGCTCTTCCTTGTGACGCCTTCATTTCTGTACTGGGTCGTCATGAAATTTACTCTTGACGCCGTCAGGATGGTACTCTTGACGCCGTCACATACTCTTCCCAGCTTGGAAAATTAAGTCTTTGGCGTTTTCAACACTTTTATGCTCCAAAAATGTCCGAATTGCTTCCTTTTCCAGATTTCACTCCCAAAGTACCTAAAATCACAAAAGGAATAATTTAGGGCAATATTTGATCAAATAAATTCAATTCCGGCCTTAAATGACCCCCTAAAAGTGGTTCGTTTTTCGCCTCATCATATACCCTTACACTTGAGATTTGCTTGTCCTCAAGCAAATGCGCTTTTATTCTACTCAAAATACAAGTTAGGGGTCATTTAACACTAATATAAAAGTAATTACAACAAATAATCGTTCCACTAAAGACCAAAGACAAGCACGGAGGTCATACACTAGCACCTCACAAATAGTGTTTAGATACTCACATCTCTCGGGTGTAATAAAGTATAAATTACCATATGGAAACAGAAGATATCTCTCACTACTTGTCATAGCAAAATAGATTACCATAGGCTTGAGAAAGGATCAAACCTCCACCACATGGCGTAAGCACCTAGGATAAACTATCAAATATGTATTTTAAAGGGTTGTAACGTTAGGTGCAGGGATATGAAATACACGGTTTTGTTGGATATAGGCAGTCTTTACTGGTGGCGAGTTAACAATCTTGATTAATTACACGTACAATATGGCGTTGCTAAGCCAAGACTAGACTCGACTTAAGCTAATAAATGAAAAATAACAAAAACATAAAAGGAACATAGAATAAAAAGGAAGGATGGTAGTCCGTATGTTTTTTTTTTTTTTTTTTTTTTTTTTTTTTTTTTTTTTTTTCCTTTTTCTATTTTTTTTCTTGATTTTTCGATTTTTTTTTATTTATTTATTTATTTTTTTTTTTTTTTTGCATACACTCTTACCCTACCATCCAAAATAATACATCATAGGGAATGGAAATTCCCCTTACACTTGAATCTTTACATACTTTACAATAAACTAATCTAATGACTCGAATTAAGATAATCAAAACATTTGGAACACTTTTAAGATTAACGTACATATGGGGGTAATAAATGATGTTCTTCCCCATTACTCCATAAAATAAGTACTTTACCCATGAGTCCCAATCGTCCCAAAACAATATGTACAAGGATATGACTCGACTTAGCAACCATGTAATCAATTAGATAATTAACTTAGGGTTTAACAAATAACAATAATGCACTAAAGATGAGTGCATACACGGAAGGCTAAGGCGATTTGGTTGTACATTTAAGTGGGGTGTAACAAATTCTTCCTTTAAGTAAAATGCTTAAAGTTAGAAACGAAAAGATAGGCTCGGAGGGGTGTACTAGGGGTTTCGTGTACTAAAAATGAGTACAACGCTAAAGGTGTGGGAAAAATTAGTTGACTTAACTAGCCAAGTAATATGACTTAAATGGTCATGTAATTATAATACGGGTTTAACACAAGGGTGATCCTAATGCCTCTTATCATGTAGTAAATCCTACTACACGAATGTAGTCTGACTAGCGATCTCAGGATGCATCATTAACGCAAGTTCTTGAATCTAAATGCTACCGGTACACTCATAAGCACTAATAGTAAATGCTTTTCCTATCAAATCTAAAGGCGAACCTCACATATTTGGGTGGAAAATTTTTCTGAATATACGGTTATGTGCTAGTCATACAATCTCCTATCCATGAGACGCTTGCTATGGCTAAAGTTTCACTCCTAAATGTTGTAAAAAATTTTAAATTTGGCGCTAAAATTGCACTAACAAGTATTTCTCATAGTTTTATTACACATCTACTATCAAACAAAACAAACTCAAGCGAAAGTATATATGTAAGGTATCATCATTTTACCCTCCCCTTACACTTAAGATGAACATTGTCTCCAATGTTCAAGTAAAGAATGTAAAAGTGAAATAAGTAAAATAAATGAAATCAAATACTCCACTGATTCGCTCGGTATGAATAATAAGGTGGCCAGGTTAAATCTTCCTTCAAGAAAATGAACAATCAAAGCTTCCCTTCCAGAAAAATAAATCATCTTCTTGTCATACAATACCTGTAAATCCTGAGAAAACGGACAAGGCAACCTCGCATAAAATCGGCGGCAATCTATATAAGTTACTAAATCCTAGAAAACAAGATATGATATAATGCTTGTGGAATGAAGTTTGCAGATTTCCTGGAGATTATTAAACTTAATAATTCAACAAAAACTTTAAGACTCCGTTAGAAAAACAAAACTGGTAAAATTTCCAGATTTTTACACGTGACGCCGTCATGAGTAAACTCATGATTCCGTCAGAAGTGACATGCAGAAATTCTTATGTTAAGTTTCCAGAAAATTTCTGGGAAAACTTGGTCCTACTTCCTGGAAAATCCTGCAAAACTTCATTATGACTCAATACAAGCATTTGACTCTAACAAATACGAATATACATGTTCATTTAATATTGTGGAGAATCATGATCGGTTTGTTTCTTAAAAACTTATTTGGGGTTTCCCCTTACACTTATCTTTTGCAAAAATACCTTTAGGTGGAGTTAAGACTAGGCCAAAACAACAAAGTAAAGTATTTCTACTTTTTAGTTTAGAAACATGATCTACCAACAATAAAAATAAAGCATGCATACGAAAGCAAATAACAAACAAACAAAATAAAATCACACAAAGCATGGGTTGCCTCCCAAGAAGCGCTTGTTTTTGTTCGAGTCACGAGCCTGACTCTACCCTTATTTAACAAAAATAAGGGAGGTTTTCCCTACACTTAGGGTTAAGTGCGGGTGAAAGTAGCGATACACACCCTTAGGGTGGAAATATGCCATGTGAGGAAAGAATGGTGGATGAATTATATGCTCAAAGGGGTGTGCTCCTATCATCATAACCTTACTTAATTCAATTGGGTTAATGGGTGGATTAAGATTTTCTCTTAAAAAGGGATCATTTTCTATCAACTTCAAGAGACTACTAGTTGGGAATCCATCTTGACCTAATAAACCTGGTTTAAACCCATAATGTTTTTTATGATCAATCATGAATGGGTGATGTAAGTATGTAAGGTCATGTTCCACTCTTATATTGGCTTCCTCTCTATAAGGCTTAGAGTCTACTACCTTTATCCCAAGACTACCCGGACTATATGGTTTAATGGGTGGATCGGGACCTTTTTCAATTCCTAAATTCACATCTAAAGATGGAAGATTAGGTAACGGCTTTGGTTGAGGCTCCGGTTCATCAAAACTAGAAACTTCCTTAGAACTAAAAGAAAGGTCGTCACTACAAGTGTTAAAACCTATATTCTCTAGTTGTGCTTGATCCAAGGGTTCTACCTCTATTGGGGTTCCTATAGTCTCTTCAACTTCTTTCGGGTAAGTCACGGGTGGTATATGTGCCTGAAATGATGGTTGAGTATTTTGTGGGCTTATGTTACTTACCTCATCACTCCATGTGTTAATATCACCTATATCCTCAACATATGTTTTATTATAATCTAGCCCTAACATTCTCCCAAGTATCTCACGTGCTTCCCTAGGCATCTGAACTTCTATGTCCGAATCATAAGGATCATCCTCAATATTCTGACTGCTATATATAAATTGCCCAAAAGATTCATCATCTGTTTCTTGAGATTCATCATCATCGATCATAAAACCTAGGTCTTTTTGATCAATGTGATCATGTTCGGCTACATCCTCCATCACATCAAGGTCACCTATGTGTTCATCCTGTATTATGGTAGGGCCTAACCATGACATGCAGTTAGGTGGCTCATACGAAACTATCCTAGGTGAAGGCTCATATGGTGCATAGGTTTCACTAAGTGAGGCATTTTGAGGGGTTGATGGAGCTCCTAAGGTGAATTCTTTAAAAGCATTATGCACTTGGCCTCTTTTCTCAAGGTACTCAATAAAATCAATATAAAATCCCGTCCTCCTCATTTCATTCCTCCATCTTGTTATATCCAATCTAGTGTAATTATATTTTTTCTGGTGAAACTCTAGTGTCGGACTTGTTGGATTCGCGTTCTCCATGATGGCTAACGGAATAGTCAATGGAAAGGTTTTTACAAACAAAGACACAAAGAAAAAGATAGACTAAAGAAACCTAAAAATAAAAATAAAATCTTACTAGAAAGGAATCTAGCAAGTAGACCTAATAAAAAGAAATTCTAACCTAGACAATAACTATTTCCCGGGCTGCGGCGCCAAAAACTTGATGCGTGGGGATCGCACCAGGCTTTACCTCTCGAGGGATCTCGAGAAGCTTACAACCCCCACCAGGCAGTATACCTGATCGTTGTAGTATAGTATAGTGACAAGTACCGGGGGATTGATCGTTCAGCTAGGAATAGTGTCGCTAGGATTAGAAAACCTAAATACTAGTTCTAGAGATGAAGGATGATTATTTTTGTATTTTTTATATTTTTTTAGAAAGCAAGTAAATATCTCGGGTTTGAAAGATATGGGCGGAATTAGTTGCTAGTCAACTAACCCAATGCTAAAATGCAATCAAAATAAAATACTAGAAATGAAAATAAAACTAAATTAAACTAAGGTTGTGAGCAATAAGTGGATAAATTGTGTTTACTTAGATTTCACTACTCCCTAGATATCTTTTACACGTTAATTACTTGTTATAGTTGCGTGGCTGACGGATTGTATTCCTTAATACTATTCATGGGGTGGCGTACTTAACTCCCCAATCCCATGAGTGCCTACTTCACTCCTATGTCGAGCCGGCTAAGAAGCTCCTAACATGGGATCATTAGAATTTACTCATGCATTAAATACAATCAATAAAACCTAGTACACATCGGTTCATGTTTCCTAAGACGTTCAAGCATGTTACCAACTGGAGATCTGCCAGTTTTCTTAAGCCTAACATTGAAATCATTCATCCAATACAACCATAAACAAGTAATCAACACATAATCAACATCTAGGTTTCATTAGACCTAAGCAAACACAAGATAGATCTAGCCTAGCATGGTGGAATTAAGACAAGAACAAGATATAGACAACCAACACATAGACATATTGATTGAATTAAAAGAACACTTATCTCAATTACACATGTAGGGGTTCAAGGGCTGGAAACCCTTGAAAAACCTGTAAAATTCGTATAATGTTCGGCCTTAGGGTTTCTCCAAAACTTCCTCTTTTTTTATGTATGAAAATTAAAAAACTATATATAGGAAATAGAGGCTGACGGCGTCAAGAACAATCTTGTGACGCCGTCATCTCGCCGCCAAAAGAATCCTCGGACTGCCTTGATCTATATCTGACGCCGTCATGTGTTAAGCTTTTCCAGGCCGTCACGTATTTAACTCTTGACGCTCTTCCTTGTGACGCCTTCATTTCTGCAATGGGTCGTCATGAAATTTACTCTTGACGCCGTCAGGATGGTACTCTTAACGCCGTCACATACTGTTCCCAGCTTGGAAAATTAAGTCTTTGGCGTTTTCTTCACTTTTATGCTCCAAAAACGTCCGAATTGCTTCCTTTTCCAGATTTCACTCCCAAAGTACCTAAAATCACAAAAGGAATGATTTAGGGCAATATTTGATCAAATAAATTCAATTCCGGGCTTAAATGACCCCCTAAAAGTGGTTCATTTTTCGCCTCATCATGTAACTTTTTTTCCGGTTTGATGGGATTTATATGTGTTTACTTCCAATAACAGGTAAATTGAATATTTTGATTTATGGGTTTTTGTTCTTCGTTAGATTATTGTGGGTTTATGATAATTAGTTGTAGTTTACTCGATTTTTGATGTGGGTTTATGATATTTTTGGAAAAATTTTGATCTATTTCTGTGAAAGTTGAGAGATAAAATAAGGTGAAAGTTTGAAAGTCGAGAGATAACATAAGGTATAAGTTATCAGTAATGTGTATAATCAACTAAATATGTAGTGGGTCACACGTAGTGAATCATTTAAGGAGTCGGCTTACACAAAAATAATTATGTCACCAGTGGTCGATGATTCAACCAGCAAATCCAAACATCTTATATTGATGTTACTATAAAAGGTACTGGCAAAATTGGTTACACGTGGAGATGAGTATACTTTGGAAATTTGAATATACTACGAGCTTCACAGTCACTTAACATCAATATAAGATGTTTGGTTCCGACACGGCCGGTTCCGGATCCGGACTAAGTATTGTGTTAATTTTGTTTTCACCGACTTCAAATTGGTTTTCCAAACTTTTTTTTCTTTTATTGCAACTGAAACTACGATACCAACGCAGGAAGTTGTGGTCGGTTGAGGCAATAACAACAAGTTACACCAAACCAGACCAGACCCGAGGAGGATGATTGAAGATAAACTTATGCACAAAAGGATTTGTGTACAGGTATTAAGCCCTCTCACTAATGTATTAGTTACTCAAATGAAACCTTTATTGCTTATTTGAACTACCTTGTAGTGAAACGTTGGATGGGCACCATATCGCGCCACTAACCACCTTTTGTTGCTGATCCAAACCATCTTGCGCTGGACATGGTAGACGGACATGATAAGGCACCCTTATGCTCCACGGAGTTTTACTTTAAGGCTTGCAAAGAATACGTATACAAGCAAATGTTACGCCCGATGTTGATAGGTGTACAGGTAAATCTCATACAATCACAACTGATTCCTACATGCATTTTTTGATATCTTAAAGTATTCATTTTTTTTGGCTTTCTATTCGTTGCAGCTACTCATCTAACTAATACATCTGTAAATAAGGAGCTCTCTTTTATGTCAGCTATCAATTTGAATGACACCTGGTATAAAGAATTATAAGCCACATTCCTATGAACAATAAGACCGCATTTTTTAAGCAAATGAAATTCCTGTTATTTGTAGGTTACCTGATTTAAACTGTATTCATGTAGTGATGGCATGCTCTTTTTTGCATAATTGTGGGACGCCTGCTCATTCAGATGGTACGCATCCGGGTAAGTGAATTATCTATTAATACTAAAAGTACTTTAAAAGCATAATATATACACATATACACAGCATATATGCAATGATTTGGACTATATTACATTTTCATGCCATGTGGTGTTGTTACAATTACTAACAAAAAAAGACGGCGGCAGTCGAGTGGCACATATAGGAATATTTATGATCCGTGTTTTACGACCCAAGGAAAGTAAACATGATAATATTTATAGAATTTCGTCGCTATATTACGCATAGTTTTTTCTTTGTTGTTTATACGTACGTATTCATTTGATATTCAGCTTTGTCAAAGTATTATTATCGAAGTTGCTGAGCAAAGGAAACGGTGACTATCTTCATGTACAAAATGTGGTGGCACAGTCTTCTTTGCTTAACTGTGGAATTCCTACCTACTTAAGCAAATAGGGTTGGTGATGCATAAGATCATGGCGACCATATCAGAATACGACACGCACGCCTAACCACTCGAGGTAATGCAAGTACTAAATTCTAACATGTTACGGATAATATGTTGCACTCACATTTACTCACTACTATGTACTCATTTAATCAGATTTGTTTGCAACATGGTTTCAAAATGGTCATGCATATTGGAAAGGCTAAACACCTAGACAAAGGCTACAATGATTTGCAACAAAAACTGCTACTATTGTTGGTGCTGCTGAAATGCACACTACAACATACAACAGGTACATTTATAGTAATATAGTGTCTAATGTGTGTAGATGTTGCAGCCTGCATTGAATGGCAGGTGTTTACTTACTTGAAAACATTAGCCATTTATTGTATAGAACTTCGCATATTCGGTCTAAACTTTCATGTATGCATATCCATTTTAAGTAATTTGTGTCATTAGTAAGTGACTGAATTTGTTAACGTACCAAATACCACTATGCATGTAACACAAAAACACCAACTACGACGCCCTGCCGCAACGCGGCAGACCGGTTCCCGACTAGTTTATAAATATTAGTTGTTTTATTTTTTTTAAATAGTTACCAATTACAATAATAAATTTGAATGACTTAGGGGGTGGCAACGTGAGTCGGCAAAGGTCGGTATCATGCGGCAAATCTCGGCATCTCCATTGCCACTTCCTCGGCATGACACAATCGGCATGTGCAGCGGTAATCCACACCGATTCAGTGTGAAAGGAAGCTTTGAATTTTATGACCGTTGGGGCATTAATGTCTCGACCGTCTGTGGTGTTTTTCAAAAAAAAAAAAAAAAAAAAAAAAAAAGTTTAGGCATGGTTAGGCATCATATTGCCACTAAAAATAAGTAGTTAGGCATGATTAGGCATGAAAAGTGTTGTATTGATTCTAATGGCTAATCACAAATTATTTTGAGTATTTGTTAGACAACATTGCTACTCCCTTAGTTAGTTTTGACTAACCTTAAATTTACATTTATTATAAAAATTGTTGACATGTACTTCTAATGCATTCAAATTTGTGTTTCTTATTTTTTTTAAGGCGTTTTTTTTTTTTTTTTTTTTTTTTTTTTAAGGAGTAAAATGTTGACACATGAGCTTTCTTTTCATTTATTTATTTATTTTTTAACTAACAATCTCATAATATAGAAACCACAAACTATCTCACATGTCTTAAGTAATATTTAAATTTATAACCATTTTAGTCGGAGAGCTTCTCACACAACTAGAGATACTATTGAAACACAAACCCTTTGATTGACACACGAGGCGTTTAATTGCGATGAATTTCAAAACATACATATTTTGCTGCGCATGTTCCTTCTAAATATATGTAGCTAACTTCAATATATAATAATTAGTGTTTTTCTCAAAAAATCTGACGCTCGGAATAAACACGCCCAAAAGAACCATTTCATCAAAAATAACAAGCTAAGAAGCCTAATTGTTTATTAGATTGAGACCTCTAAATTTGATTTTAACATGATAGATCATGTTGAACAATCATAAACAAGTTAAATGAATAAATATTTTTCCACTTATGATTTTCCCTCACAATACACACATGACTTATCATGTTGATAACAACTTGAAAAGATCTTTATCATCTTGTTTATTTATATCAAACAAGATGTTACTTTTTTCTTGAGCTTGCGTAAAAATTTTTGCTACAAAATAATTCCAGAAAAAAAGGACAAACATGTTTAATGGTTGTTACAAGAAAGCTTGTCAACACAAGTGCATCTTATCCGCACAATTTGGGGAAACTTTGAAAATGACAAAGTATGAAAGATGTGTTTGAAAACCTTTATCATACATTTTTTTTCCCGAAACAATAATGTCTATTGTTGCTAACATGTGCTCACTAGGCACTTGTTAACGTATTTATAAAAGGTATGTTCTGGTTCATTTAAGAAAAAATTATGTTCAAATATAGTAATTTATCACTTTTTTTAATATGCATTTAATTCATTTTTTGGTAAATTAAGAAAGTTTATTTTTATTAACTACACATTAACTTGTGCCCGGTGGCATTTGTTAGCAAAACCAATTGATAAATGTCAAGTCTAGGGGTGTAAACGAGCCAAACTTTTATCAAACAACTCGAGCTCGAGTTTAAGATCGACTCGATTGGGCCGAGCTTTTATCGAGCTCAAGCTCAGTATATTAGCTCAAAACATATAATGAGTCTAGCTCAAGCTTTTGATAGCTCGACTCGAGCGGTTATCGAGCTTTTTGAGCCTTAGTATAGATATATTTTCATATTATTTTTATATATGTAAATAAGAGTTGAGTTGAATTATAAGAACTAACTCCAAAAAGGATAATATATTTTATAACCTATGAGAATTTTATTATTGGTTTTATTACTCTTAATTTTTAAAAATATCTAATTTGGTTTTCAAACGGTTAAGTATTCTCTTTCAGTTTGTGATTCGAAATCATGTACAAGTTCTATGTGAAGACTACATTTTTTTCGTGGGAGCTGCAATTTGTAATTTGTTTTGACACGGAATAATGTATCTGCTTTTTTGTTCGAGCTCAGTTCAATTGCAAATACCAGTTGGCATGTATTCGAGCTTTTCATATATATAATTTCGAGCTTTTCAAGCTAAGCTCGAGTTTTGCTTAAATATTCCTGCTCGAGCTGAGCTCAAGCTTGGATAGTTAAAGCTTGACGAGCAATCGAGCCGAGCTCGAGCCAACCTTTTATCTTTCGAGCCGAACGAGCCTTGTTGAACTCCGACTTGGCTCGGCTTGATTACACCCCAAGTCTAATCGGGTTTGAGAATGGAGTACGACTGCATCCTAAATACGCCCCGATTGCCATTCTTAGTTATTTGCAAGTCATTTATATGGAGTCTAATGAGTAATGACAAGTCACGTGTAGTCGTGTATATTTAAAATTTTGTTATATTATTCATCATATTAATTTGTAATACGAATAAACAAGTAGAACCGAAAACAATTTAATCATACACGCACATGAATCTTTATGTATTATGATAAACCAATCAAACATGTTATGATACTACATAATCAATAAATCATCATGACATGTTAATATCAATTATCACTTATTTATATTAAGAAAACAAGAACATAAAGAATACTTACTTTACATCTTCACACGATGACACGGATCGAAACCCCCCTGCACTAATCATATGTGTTCGATCAAAATAACACTACTACAAAATTTGGAATAAAGCCCCCCTAATAGAGCCCTTTTTATGTTAAAAACGGGTTCTATTTGAATCCCTTGACAAATTTATAGGCATATAACCCGGTTACAAAATAAAAAACCGGGCTTTAATACAAGTAAGTGATAGAGCCCTGTTTTTAAGGAGAGAACCCAGCTTTATGTGATTGATTTTTCCCCAAATTTGAGCGGGATTTCTCCCCCTTTTTTTCACTTTCATTTTGAATTCAAAATTTACTTTTTCCTATCCAATCTTTAAGTTCGGAAATATATAACATTAAGGTAGGCAATCTTTTTCGTTCTTCTTTCAAATCCATTCAATCTTTGGGAAGAAGGTTAGTTTTTATCAGTACCTAAACCACCATTCATAATGATTTTCAGCTCATTTGCATACTAAATCCTTGCTATCTTGGTTCTTATATGACCCAACACTAGCAATTATTTGTGTGTGAAATTTGTGTATTTTGTTTCAAGTTTTCATTTTTAAGTATTGAATTGGAATTTATGTATGTAGAATTGTATGTGTCCATTCTGGGATCTAATTGGAAGTTAAGGCTTTAATTCTCAGTTTTAGTGTAATATCCTTATATACATGTATAACTTGAAATTCACATTCATTAGCTGAAAATGTATCAAGCATTGTCTTCTTTTTGTTTTTAGATTGCTGCGTTTATTGCGGAACCAGTGATGGCAAGATGTGTGATACTTCGCCATAAAACATACATTGAGAAGGTCAATTAGACTATTCTGAACATCGATTTGACTTTATTTTATGAGTTGTTAGTTTCGTATCTTAGCATGTTTTTTCTCTTATACCAATATAAGCTGTTATAATAAAATGACATTTTATTCATTGCTGATGAGGTATTTGATCAGTTGTGTATTGATAATTTCTTAACAGAATTATATGCTTCTTAATCACTTGTGTGTTTTATTTTCAGGTTATATGTGGCTTTGGAAGGCTAGGAACCATGTTAAGGTATATTCGTTAATTATTGGTCATGTTATTAAGTAAGGTTTCCAGGCTCTTTCCTCTGCATATATGCCGATTGGTGTTGTTTTAGTGAGTCCCAAGGTTGTACTCGTAGATGTCATACATACTCAAAGCAATAAACTCAGTACTACAAATAGCTTTTTGAACCACATTCCATCTCCATCATGGTCTTAATTAATATTAAAGTTATCTCCATGTTTATAAAAACTCACTGATGGCTTCTAGGTTGAATTGTAGATTGTTTTGTGAATGGTCTTGTCAATGTCCTGGAATTCTCTTCGATCTCCGCCATCTGAATCTCGCAACAAAGATAAAGTATGTTTGTTTTTAGTTTATGCAGGTAGTTGATGTGGTGTTTTACCAATTACCATTATGGTTTGGAGCTTTTACTAGGATGAGTAAGTCAGGAGCTATTATATATGTATTCATCACGTGACTTGATTCTTAACTCTAAAAGTAGATCTCGGGACGACTTCAACTTCATCAAACCTTACTTGTTGGTCTGATTATTCAATGGCAATGCACAATAATAACAAGACTTCACTGGGAAGTCAATAGTGTGTTTTTCACTTACATTTTCATCCAAGTTGTAAACAAGTTAGCTTGTAGCGTTTTTATATGTATCAAAAGCAAGTTTGTTGTAAACTTGTAATCTGTTCATTCGAATCAATACAATGTTCATTTCACCAAATATATTTAACTGCTAGAATTATGTTATTAAGTGTTTTAATTTTATTTTTTATTTTTTTTAATTTTTTTTTATTCACATAGAGCCATGTTTTTTTTATTGAAAACCGGGCTCTATATTCAAGAATATAGCCCGTTTTCTAAACCGGGCTCTATTTGCTTTTCGAATAGAGTCCCTCTCCCTTTGTGCCCTCAAGCAAAACCGGGCTCTTTGCACCTTTTCAACCGGGCTCTATGCCTTTTTTTGTAGTAGTGTAATAAACCAAGACAAACACCACTTGATTCAAGCACACGAATTGATGAGTATAAAAATACCCCAACGCTTTTGGTAAAGCCCCTTGTTAGCTAGACACTCCACACGACAAGGACAATCAACATATCACACCCTGATAAAAGCGGAAACACGAAGTGCAATAGCGTGAGGTACAACGCATAAGATATAGATAACACCATACATAAATCAATTGAAAAATATTACAAGTTTAAAAAATGTTTTGAAATAGTTCCAAAGACAAGTCATTCTTTTAAAACATAACAAAAATGGAAAGCATCCATTCAAATGCTTTCCTAAACATCCACTTTACTAAAGATCACCTATAAAGAATGTCAAAACGGGTCATCTATGAAAATAGTTGATGAGTTCACAAGTTTTTAAGTATGCAAACGTTTTAGTAAAATGTTATCAAGGTAAACGGGATCTCAATCCACACATTAGTTAAGTGATAGTTATTTGCAAACAAAATAACATGTTTTGCAAAGTCAATAGTATCAACCATCCTGTTAAGAACCTATCCCATGATAGGCTCGTAACAAATGAGTTTAAAAGAAAAGTGATATCAACTGGAAGTCAAAGATGCAAAAAGGTCTGTTATGTATACAACGTGTTTATGCTTTGAGGCCACTACTTAAGCCAACGACCAGATGCTCCAGCTACATGCCCGAATGATGCGTGAAATTGTACCGTCGCAAAAGGTTTTACCTCTCAATGGATCTTGAGAAGCTTGCAATCCCCACCAGGCAGTGTACCTGACCGTTGTAGTATAGTATAGTGACAAGTACTAGGGGATTGATCGTTCAACTCAAAGAATAGTGTTCGCTAGGATTAAAACTCACCAAAACTAGGTCTAGAGATGAGAGATGATTCTTTTTGTATTTTTATATTTTATGGAAAGCAAGTAAAATCTCGGTTTTGGAAGGAGTGGGCGGAATTAGTTGCTAATCAACTAACCCAAAATAACTAAAGATGCAATCAAAATAAAATAAACTAAACTTAAACTAAATTATGGCGAAAAAAATAATGAGAGAAAATGTGTTTACTTAGATTTCGCTACTCCCTAGCTATATTTTACCGGTTGATTAGTTTGTTACAATTGCATGGATGACGGGTTATATTCCTTAATACCATTCGTAGGGCCGTGTACGATCTTCCCTGACTCTATAAGCTTCTACCTCTTCCTATGTCGAGCCGACTACTAGCTCCTAACATGGCCTCATTAGTAGTTACCTACGCATTAAATACAACCAATATATCGTAGTACACCTCCGATCATGTTTCTTAAGACGTTCAAGCAAGTTACCAAATGGAAGTCTGCCAGTTTTCTTAAGCCTAACATCGAATTCATTCATCCACAACAATTATAAACAAACAATCAACCCATAATCAATATCTAAGTTTCATTACATCTAAGCAAACACAAAGAAAACTAGCCTAGCATGTTAAAGAGAAGACAAGCGTAAGATATAATCAAACAACACATAGACATATTGAATGATTTGATGAAAGACTTATCTTCAATTAAGCATGGATGAAACAAGGGTTTCAAACCCTTAAAATATCAGTAAAATTCGTCTAAGGTTTACTCCCTTCAAAGTTGCACACAATGAATGAAAACTAGAAAACTATATATAGATTTTACATCCTGACGGCGTCAAGAGTTAGGTCTGATGCCGTCAACTTGCCGCCAAAATAATACTCGTATTGCCTAGATCCACTTCTGATGCCGTCACTCTTTACATATTCTGGGCCGTCTCTCTTTGTATTATACGTGACGGCCTTGGCGACCCTAAAGGGTGACGCCGTCACAAACTCTTTAGAAAACTCTCTGGCGTGTCACGTGTATTTGATTTATCCACCTCTTTGTCAAGTCTTGATGCCGTCACTAGCATCCTGTGACGCCGTTATGTACAATTTCCAGCATGATTTTGTGACTTTGTCGTTTTCTTCACTTTTTCACTCCAAAAACGTCCAAAATGTTTCCTTTTGTAAATTTCCTCTCAAAATTACCTAAAATGACAAAAGGAACGATTTAGGGCAATATTTGATCAAATAATCTCGACTTTGGCCTTAAATGACCCACAAAAGCGGTACACTTTTCGCTTCATCAAATACCCTTACACTTGAGATTTGCTTGTCCTCAAGCAAATGCGCTTTTATTCTAATCAAAATACAAGTTAGGGGTCATTTAACACTAATATAAAAGTAATTGCAACAAATAATCGTTCCACTTCAACCAAAAACAAGCACGGAAATTACACACTAGCACCTCACAAATAGTGTTTAGATACTCACATCTCTCGGGTGTAATAAAGTATATATCACAATATAGAAATGGAAAACATCTCTCACTATCTGTCATAGCAAATAGATTACAATAGGTTTAGGAAAGGATCAAACCTCCACCACTTGGCGTAAGCACCTTGGATAAACTATCAAAGAGGTCTTTTAAAGGGTTATAACGTGAGGTGTAGGGATATGATAAACACGGTTTTATTGGATAAAGGCAATATTTACTGGTGGCGAGTTAATCATCTTGGTCAATTACATGTACAATGTGGCGTTGCTAAGCCAAGACTCGACTCGACTTAAGCTAATCATAAACTAACAAAACATAAAATAAACATAAAAGGAACCGGGTTGGTAGTCCGTATGTTTTTTTTTTTTTTTTTTTTTTTTTTTTTTTTTTTTTTTTTTTTTTGCATACACTCTTACCCTACGATCCAAAATAATACATCATAAAGAATTTGCATTCCTCTTACACTTGAACTTTTACACACTTCACAATTAACTATTCTAATGACTCAAATCAAGATAATCAAAACACTTGGAGTACTTTTTAAGATTAACGCACATATGGGGGGTAATATATGATGTTCTTCCCCATTACTCCATAACACTAGTACTTTACCCATGAGTCCCAATCGTCCCAAAACAATATGTACAAGATATGACTCGACTTAGCAACCATGTAATCAATTAGACAATTAACTAAGGGTTTAAACATGTAACAATAATGCACTAAAGATGAGTGCATACAATGAAGGCTAAGGCGATTCAGTTGCACATTTGGGGTGGATTGTAAACAAATTCTATCTTTAAGTAAAATGCTTAAAGTTAGAAACGAAAAAGATAGGCTCGGAGGGGTGTACTAGGGGTATCGTGCACTAAAAATGAGTACAACGCAAAGGTGTGGGAAAAATTAATTGACTTTATTAGTCAAGTAATTATGACTTCATTGGTCAAGTAATTATAATACGAGTTTAAACACAAGAGTTATCCTAATGCCTCTTATCATGTAGTAAATCCTACTACACGAATGTAGTCTCACTAGCGGTCTCGAGATGCATCACTAACGCAAGTTCTAGAATCTAAGTATTACCGGTACACTAATAAACACTAATAATGAATGCTTTTCCTAATAAATATAAAGGCGAACCTCACATATTTGGGTGGAAAATTTTTTTGAGTGGTACGGTTTTTGTGCTAGTCATACAACTCCTATCCATGAGATGCTCATTAAGGTTAAAGCTTCACTCCTAAATGTTGTAACAATTTTTAAATTTGGCGCTAAAATTTCCCTAACAAGTATTTCTCTTAGTTTTATTACACACCTAGTATTGAACAAACAAACTCAAGCGTAATTGTATTCTCTAAGGTATCATCATTTACCCTCCCCTTACACTTAGGCTGAACATTGTCCCCAATGTTCAGTAAAAATGATGTAAAAGTAATGAAGGTAAAAGAATGAAAACAAATACTCCCCTGATTCGTTCGGTGTGGATAAATGGATAACATTGTTAAATCCTCCTCCAAGAAAATGAACGTTGAAAGCTTCCCTCCAGAAATATAGATCATCTTCTTGTCCAATATAACCTGTTAAACCTGAGAAAACAATCATGACAAACCTCGCGTAAAATCGGAGGCAATCTATATATATAAGGATATAATGCTTGTGGAATGAATGTTTGCAGATTTCCTGGAGTTTATAAAACTAAAGAATTAACAAAAACTTTAAGACTCCATTAGAAAAACAAAACTTGCAAAATTTTTCAGAATTTTTACACCTGACGCCGTCAGGTTATGATCCTGACGTCGTCAAAGTGTTCTGACAGAAATCTCATGTTAAGTTTCCAGAAAATTTCTGGAAAAACTTACTCCTTAATTCCTGGAATTCCTGCAAAAACATCGTTATGACTCGATACAAGCATTTGACTCAAACAAATACTAATATACATGTTCATTTAATATTGTTGTGGTTCATGTTCAATTTCCGTTCTTAAAAACAAATTTAGGTTTCCCTTATACTTATCTTTTGCGAAATACCTTTTTATGAAGTTAAGACAAACAACAAGGTAAAACATTTTCACAATTTATTAAGAAACATGATCCACAAACAATAAAAATAAAGCATGCATACGGAAACAAATAAAATCAAATAAACAAACAATCAAACATATAAAACTTGGGTTGCCTCCCAAGAAGCGATTTTCTTTATTTACGAGTCTTGTAGCTAGACTCAAGGTTATGGGCTATCCTATATGAGTGAGCTCCTCATCGAGGATATCTTTGGGATCAAACTTAGGTTTCAATTTCCTATCGGTTCTCTTGGTGCGGTATGACTTCTCAAAATTTTCACCATCCGGATCATATAGAATCATCTTCATATGCCATGATCCGTCACCTTCCTTAGGTGGCTTGTCCCAATTCCATTTACATTTATCACCTTCTCTTTTCCACTTGTTCATTCCTAAGTTGATAGGCATCACTCCTAAGAATTCAATCATTTTCCTAAAGACTAAGGGATCCTCAAAGGGGTTTAGTTCTTCATCCCTAGCTATGAGTTGCTCTACCGAATGCGTTTTGTTTATAAATTCCTCCTCTAAATAAAATGGGCGTTGAGGTCCTATGAAGTCTCTATTTACCCAATTTCTGTACCTAGATGGTCTCCTATTCACATCTATCCAATGGGGTGTTGGTTCCTCATTAGTATCATAGGCGTATTTCTTAACATCATAGACCGACCAAGTTTCTCCTTCTCCTACCACCATTCTAGATTCCTTACTATCAATCATCGCACTTGCGGCAGCTAAGAATCCTCTTCCTATTAATAACGGGCATGTAGTGTCACTAACTATATCAAGGACATGGAAATCGGCTAACATTGTCAACCTTCCTAGATGCACTAACACATCCTTTACTACCCCAACCGGATATGCTACACTTCCATCCGCAAGCCCTATGATTACCTCTGTTTCATCTAACTTTCCTGGCTTAAGAGTGGTGTACAAAGATAATGGAAGCAAATTTAGGCTTGACCCAAGATCGGCTAATGTGTTAAAAGCCTCAGAATTTCCGATCTTACATGGTAAAACGATTATGCCCGGATCATCTAATTTCTTAGGCAACTTATTTTGAACGAAGGCGGTCCCATTCTTACCTAACTTAAGTTTCTCTTCATATTTTTCTAAAAGGGCATTGTAATAGGGAGCACGGGCTAAGACATCAATGACGGGACGCTCAAGGTGAAGTTCCTTGAATTCTTCGCCAAGGTCTTGTGTAGGAAGTGTTTCAACTATGCTATTGACCGAATTGATGTTGGGCGTTACATTCAATTGGTTCTTTTGAAAGATTTGGGTTTGTTTGAAACACGTGCTCACGGCATTGACCGAATAGTATTGTGGACAAGAAGTAGGAGACGAAACAAATGATATAGCGTTAACCTTTAGTTTTGGATTCTTGACCGTGTTACTTGGGAGTGCTCCCATTTCTCGGTCATTGAGAACTTTCAACAACGGGTCAATCTTATTGGTCATCTCATTTTGCTTTTGTTTGAAATCGGCTTCAAACTTTGCTAAACGAGTTTCTTGAGATGCCATAAATTTGGACATCAATCCTTCAAAATTATTGGTACTACCATAGTTGTTGGAAGGATTGTTGTTGAAAGTACGGTTAGAGGGTGGACCGTTTCGTTGATAACGATTAGGTGGAGTGGAAGAATTGTTTTGGGGCATGTTTTGGTTTTGTTTCCACCTAAGGTTCGGGTGATTTTTCCAAAAGGGGTTGTATGAATCACCGTAAGGGTTTTGCTCGGGTTTGAAAGTGTACCACTTGTCTCCCGCTCCGTCGGTACGCGAGGATGCGTAATCCGCGAAAGCTTGTTCGGGGAGTTCCATGCAATCACGAGTGTCGTGAGGACCACTACATAATTCGCACGAAGAAGTGATTTTGTTCACTTGGCTTGAAGGTTTAGGAGCTTCCTAGAATTTCATGAGAAACTTGACTTGGTCTTCAAGTTCCATGATCCTACGGTCAGGAGTGCTTGAATTGTTTGAACGCAAAGATATTGCCTTGACCGTTTTGTTCAAATCACGGGGATCATTCCAACTTTCGTTGTCATAGAGAGCAAGATATTCTATGAGTTCCCATGATTCTTCCACACTTAGATCACGAAGCTTGCCACCGGCCGATTGGGCAATGGTTCGCCTTGTGGAGAGATCTATATGGTCATAGAAAATTTAGACTTGGAGCCAAAGATCTATGCCATGACGAGGGACTTTTTGGAGTAAGTCCTTGAAACGAGTCCATGCTTTATAGAGTGTTTCACCGTGATGTTGTTGGAACATCAAGATGTCATTTATAAGCTTAGTAGTTCTCCCCGGTGGGAAAAATTGAGCAAGGAAACAAGTGGTGAGATCATCCAAAGAGGTGATAGATCCCGCGGGTAAATGCTCAAGCCATTGACTAGCTTGGTCACGTAGAGAGAATTGGAAGAGACACAATCGGGTCGTCTCTCGAGTTATAACATCAAGGTCTATTGTATCTACGATTTTTAGGAAATCCTTGAGATGTTGATTAGGATCTTCGAAACGAAGTCCATGGAATGCACATCCGCTTTGCACCAACCGGATGGTGTCGGATCACAAGGGAGACACATTGGCTCCTTGAGTGAGCTCAATGGTGTTTCGATAGCCTTGGTGGCTAGGACGGGAGTACTCTCCTAAAGTTCGGAGTCTAGGAGGTTGGTTTGGTTGTGGTGGGTTGATGAGATCAAAGAGATTACCACCTTCCATGATGGCGGATGGCAAAAGTTATGAACAAAAGAACGAAGAAAAAGATAGACTAAAGAAACCTATAAAAATAAAATAAAAATCATACTAGAAAGGAACCTAGCAAGTAGACCTAATAAAGAGAAATTTTAACTTGGACAATAACTATTCCCCGGGCTGCAGCGCCAAAAACTTGATGCGTTAAATTGCACCATCGCAAAAGGTTTTACCTCTCAATGGATCTTGAGAAGCTTGCAATCCCCACCAGGCAGTGTACCTGACCGTTGTAGTATAGTATAGTGACAAGTACTGGGGGATTGATCGTTCAACTCAAAGAATAGTGTTCGCAAGGGTTAAAACTCACTAAAACTAGGTCTAGAGATGAGGGATGATTCTTTTTGTATTTTTATATTTTATGGAAAGCAAGTAAAATCTCGGTTTTGGAAGGTGTGGGCGGAATTAGTTGTTAATCAACTAACCCAAATAACTAAAGATGCAATCAAAATAAAATAAACTAAACTTAAACTAAATTATGGCGAAAACAATAATGAGAGAAAATGTGTTTACTTAGATTTCACTACTCCCTAGCTATCTTTTACCGGTTGATTAGTTTGTTACAATTGCATGGATGACGGGTTATATTCCTTAATACCATTCGTAGGGTCGTGTACGATCTTCCCTAACTCTATAAGCTTTTACCTCTTCCTATGTCGAGTCGACTACTAGCTCCTAACATGGCCTCATTAGTAGTTACCTACGCATTAAATATAACCAATATATCATAGTACACCTACGATCATGTTTCTTAAGACGTTCAAGCAAGTTACCAAATGGAAGTCTGCCAGTTTTCTTAAGCCTAACATCGAATTCATTCATCCACAACAATTATAAACAAACAACCAACCCATAATCAATATCTATGTTTCATTACATCTAAGCAAACACAAAGAAAACCAAGCCTAGCATGTTAAAGAGAAGACAATCGTAAGATATAATCAAACAACACATGGACATATTGAATGATTTGATGAAAGACTTATCTTCAATTAAGCATGGATGAAACAAGGGTTTCAACCCTCAAAATATCAGTAAAATTCATCTAGGGTTTACTCCCTTCAAAGTTCCACACAATGAATGAAAACTAGAAAACTATATATAGATTTTACATCCTGACGGCGTCAAGAGTTAGGTCTGACGCCGTCAACTCGCCGCCAAAATAATACTCGTATTGCCTAGATCTACTTCTGACGCCGTCACTCTTTACATATTCTGGGCCGTCTCAATTTGTATTGTACGTGACGGCCTTGGCGACCCTAAAGTGTGACGCTGTCATAAACTATTTAGAAAACTCTCTGGCGAGTCAAGTGTATTTGATTTATCCATGATTGGCTCCAAACGGTCAACCTTAATTGACTAAAGGATGGTCAACAAGGTCAAACTGCCTAGAGTCAATACTCCGCGGAATATAGGGTTTCCCCGGGTCGTTATGTCCTGACGAGGTGTGAATTGTTATCAAACGGGTTTGTGATCGGGTGAATTTGGACGGAAAGGGTTTGAGATTGATTACACTACTGATTTATATAATGAAATAGCTTAAATAAGCTATATGAACAAGACTAGAAGTTTGGAAAAACTAGAAACGTTTAAAACCTAAAACGCGTACGTTTACATTTTAAATAACGTAAACGTACAAAATAAAACGTGAAAACTGAAATCTGAAAACCCACAGGGGGTGAAAATGACTTTTTTACAAACCTAAGGATAAAAGAAAATTTTTAGAAAATTAAAATTGATTTTTACACTAATTACTTATTTAATATGAATTAAATATATTTAATACTAATTATTAATATTTAAATAACTTAAATACAATACAATATTAATTTAATACAAGAAAAATGAAAATTAAATTTCTAAAATTATAAAATAACTAAAAATAAGTTTTAAAATTAAAAATATGTATTTTTGTCTTTTTGTGATTTTTATATTAATTAATTACTAATTAAATATTAATAACCTAATTAAACTAATTTAAATTATTAAAAATATTAAAAAGACTTAGAAAATTAAGAAAATTTTTTTAAACCTAATTAACCATCACAGGAATCCTAAAAAATTATAAAAAGTTTGTTTTACCTATTTTTACATTATTTTATTAATTAATATTCTAAATATTAAATAATTACTAATTAAATTATTTAAATTATAAAAACTAGGAGATGGACAGTAGAAATTATAAGAAAATTCTTAAAATTATTTTATGACTTATAAAAGCTAGAAAAAATATAAAAACTAGGGTTTACTTAATAAAAACTAATTTTGCTATTTAATACTTAATTATTAATTAATTATAAATAAAACTAATATTAAATCTAATAATTACCAAATGATAATATAAAAATCTGAGAAAATTACTAAAATTACTTTAACATAAAAGGAATTTATTAAAAATATAAAAATGCCAAGTGCTTAATAAAAATCTAAAAAGGAAAATTAAAAAGATAAATAAAATTAAATAGAAACTATCAATTATTTTAAAAATTGAATTTTCTGGATTTTCTTTTTGAAAACTAATTTACAACTAAAAACAAACAACTTTTGTAAAAACAATTTTTTTATAACTTAAAAATAAGCCAAATGCAAGCAATAAGCTTGGGCAGTTGACTTATGTTGACCAAACAAGAAAATAAGCTCAAATGAGCTTATGTGGGGTCCACAAGGGTGGAATTTGGTTCAAATAAGTTAAATGGACATGATTAAGCTGGAAAAAGCAAATGGGGTCCACAAAATAAACAAATAAGTCACAATAAGCACTTGCTTATTGGAGGACTGAGACAGAATTGGGACAAACTTTAGGGGTGAAACAAGTGGGGTCCACAGGGGTTTGAGCTCAAATGATTGCTTAATCTAGCAAGGTGGACAGGAGGGGGGTTGAAAGAACCTAAATTTAGCCAGTGGGACCCACTGAGGTGGCCAGAATCAACCACCAAAGTGGTGGTGTTGGCTGGGTGGTCTGCCGCACACGGGAAGTGATGCCCCCTGCAGCTGTGTTTGGAGGTGCGTGGACCCCACATTAAAAATCACAAAAATGAAAGGATGCAAGGACTTCAAAGTTGAGCTGGGATACTACAAGTCCTAAAAATTTCAAGCCCTGAAACTAAGCCTTAAAATCACAACAATTCTTGGAGTTTTTGGCTTTTTCTGCACAAAATAAATTTTAACTTTTAAAATAAACTACTCACTTGACTTTCTTGAACTTTCAATGATTCTAATGGACTAATATGTATGTAATATGATAAAATAAGGCTACTATAGGCTACATAAACAACTATTGAATTGAAATGGTGGATTTGGGATCAAAATCTTCCAACAGTTAACTGTTGGGGAGAATGGTTAGGTGATTTGGACTTTTTCTTGAAGTTGTTACTTATTTTATGGTCCAAGGGTCCTGATTTCACATGACAAAGCTACTGGTGCAAAGGAACTAGTGAAATGACAGTTAACACATGTCAAACTAAGCTAAACCAAACACCCCTTTTGTGAATTTGTTTTGATGATTTGTGAGACAAATGGCAGATTACAACATGAAACTGAATCTAAAGCTTATCCTAACCTATGATGAGCTTAAATAAACGGATAACAACAACAACTCATAACAACATAACACACAATATGAGTAATAATTAAAAAAAAAATTATGAAATAAGACTTACAATTAGGTCCTTAGCAAAATTCCAATGAAAACAAAAACCATAAACACTTCCAATGGCCTGTCACTGAGCCATTAGAACCATTTCAAGCCCAAGGGGAACCATGCTCAGCCTTCTTCTTCCACTTCTTGGAATTTTTATTTTTATCTAATTTTTTTTGTATTTTTTTGGTAATTTTTGAGATTCTTACTAAACTGATTTAAAATGCTTCAAAAGCTTTGAGAAACTTGTAAGTGAGCTAAGATAAGCTTAAATAACCAACAAACAACAAATCTTAAGAACATGGAAGTGAATTGAGATTTTGCAAATAAAAATGGCAACTGTGACTTTAACAAACAATACTTGAATTAAAGCTTAAAGAAGGTTCATTTCACATTAATGGAACTGATTACAACTATTCTTAATTAAAGAGGACAATTGGAAATTAAAATTAATCTAAACGACACACTACAACTATATTACAAATACTATTATTCTAAAAAACTAACTGCAACATCTTTTTTTCTTCCTCTTTGATTTATATAAGCCCTAGGGAGTTTCATTGACCTTCCCATACCTCTGTGAGCCATTGGATGGCTTTAATTCAATCCAAGCCGTTCAAATGAAGTTTGGCGCCAAAAAGGTCTTGGGACAGTTAGGGATTGCTTAGAGGATTTCAAGGGTATTAATTGGGGTTTGGAGGGTTGTGGTGAGCTGGGGAGACAAGCAATGGGTTTGCTGAGGTGGAGGAGGGGGGTTTGCAGAGCAGGTATACAAGTGGGGAAGGAGAGGGGTGAGTTGTTTGACCTTTGGAGTTGACTGGGGATATATAAAAAACGGGGGTGGGGTTTTTATTTAAAAAAAGGATTGGGCTTGTTGTTTGGTTTGGGCCTGGGGGTTTAGGTTAGATCAGGCTTTGGTTGGGTGGTGTTTTGTTTTTTGGATTAAAAAGGTCCATTTGGTATTGGTATTTAATAAACACAAGGACCAATAGTGTAATTTCTGAAAAGTTGGGGCTGCAAATATAATTGTTTCAAAATCCTTCCAAGGGTGAAATATGCCAAGTTCCACAATTCAAAAACCATAAATGATATTCTCCACTTTTAAAATTCCCGGGGACCAAATGTGTCAATTTTCAAAACTGTGGGGACTAAACATGTAATTTTCTCAAAATTTTCATCCAGGGATTAAAAGTGACACATGTGAATTCCTAAGGACCATATTTGACTTTTTTCACAAAAATTGAACTCCAGGGGCCAAAACTGCCAATTGTTGAAACTTGAGGGACCAAAATGTAAATTCTCAAAACTTTTAGAATTTTTCACCAAAGGACTGCATATGACAATTTATGATTTCAAAAGGACCTTTGGTGACTTTTCTTTTAAAATATGTGCTCAGGGACTATTTGTGCCAATTTTTTGAAAGTTGGGGGATTGAAACTGCCAATTTTGCAAACTTTATACGTTTTTCATCTGTTTTTACTCTTTTTGCATCTAAAATATATAAAACACAATTTTGAAATATTTTCAGTATTTTGATGCATTACTGAGTGTTTTTGTATGTTTTGCAGTTTAGATTTGACAAAAAATGATGAGTGTTTGAGCACTCATCAATCCCCCACACTAAACTATTGCTAGTCCCTAGCAATAAACTGTTTTGAAAACTTAATGGTTTTTAATCTCTTTACCAAAAGCCATTACTTCTGGAGTAGCCAAATGTATTAGTTCAAGTAAGAACTATGGTCGACTTGATAACCATGTGATTTTGAGCAAATCAGCAGCTGTCAACGGATTTGATTTGTCTTTACCAAAAGCCGTTTGCTTCTGGACTAGCCAACTCTTGATGGAATAGTAAACATCTTGGTGAGCTGATTACCAATTATGGTTTTTCCACTGCCTTTATCGCAAGCCATAATCTTGCGGGCTAGCTAACTCTTTCACTTTTTAGGATATGGCGAGTTGAGATACCATACAATTTTGGGCAAATTGCAAGTTGTAAACAGATTTGATATATCTTTACCAAGAGCTGTTTGATCCTGGATTAGCCAATCCTTTTGTCGTTTAGACATGGCGGACTGATAACCACAAAAATTTTGAAGCACAAGTGAAATTTTTTTAAAATTTTTGAGATTTTGGCCAAAAACGGGGGTCCTAGATAGTAAAATGTGATAAAATTCGCTAGAATACCCCCCACCCCCCCCCCCCACACACACTTAGAATGAATATTGTCCTCAATATTCAAAGTCCCGGCTATTATGCCGATTCTTTGAACGTAAAAGGGCAATATTACAAGCTAAATGTGGAAACACCGGTGTGTATTTTCACTTTATAAGTAACCACAGTAGGGGTAACTCCCTCACACTTAGGGTGAAAACCCTATATGAATGCTACTGTTTTTGTTTACCGAGTCGCTAGCTTGACTCGACCCCGAATTCATTGGTTCTTGGGGAAGCATGATGTTGAAGAAACAATCTCAATCGGACTTTCATTCAAGATGTTTGGACAAACATTTGAAGCACGTGAAAGTTCCACACCGATGAGATATAATCCCGGCTCAAGATAATGGTAAATGAAAATGCCGGGATCAAAGATGATATCTTCATTCCCGAAGGAGTGAAGAAGGGAGGAAGTCATCCAGAATGTCATGAGAACAATCATGAAAAGATGCTCATCCTCAAGATCAGGTTTAGTTTCCTGAATTTGGATTTTGTCGGTTAAGCTCTTAGGGTTAGAAAACATCCCGGGAGGGAGGGTGGGATAATTTGTCTTAGAAATACAAATTCTCATGATTGAGAATCTTTCCCCCCGATCATGATGTTTCTTGCCATCATACTCCGGAGGAGGCATGATAAGGTGATCAATGATGGGCTCAGAAGGTATTTCATCAACATCACTGATGTCTCCATAAGATAAAGAATTTTCATCAGTGTGTGAATCACTAAGCCCGATGTTGAGATAGGAATTGAGTGATGGATCATCATTCAATAAGCTTTCAAGGAAAAGAATATCCCCCTCAGAATCAAGATAGTTATCATCAACTACATACAAAGTTGAACTATCTAGAGCAAGGAATGCTTCGACTTCTTCCAGATCATCTTTGAGATTAAAGAGATCATCATCACTTCCTGATGGAAGTGGATTGGTGTGAGTGAGTTCATCGGCAAACTCCTCGAGAAGAAAGTCAACATTAGAGTGGGGAAGGGATGCATCAACATACTCAGTGTCTCCATAAGATAAACAATCATCACTGGAATCAGAGACAATCTCAATTTGATCATTTGGATTATCAGTGGGGGAAGGAATATCACACACTTGATCAAAAGTTCCATGTGACTCTCTCGGGATTGGGACAAGGATCTCAACACTAGACTTTATTAATTCGTCCAATTCCTTATTAGGTACAGTGCTAAGATACTCATCCCCCATGTTTAGAGAGTGAGTGTGAACTTCGGGTGTGATAACAACAGACTGAGGGAGATGAGAGGAGCTAGCATTCTTGGATTGTACAAGTTCCATTTGATCTTCTGCTAGTAATTTCTCTGTCACATTATTTTCTCCCTGATTTTCAATGGGAGGAATCACAAATGATGAATCTGACGAACCCTTATAAAATTGAAGGATATCAAGGGTGTCCTCATTATCACCATCATCATCACAGTCAAGAAGAGAAGCTTTACGAAATTTGGCACGTGTTATAGCTGCTTGTTCTTCGACAAGTAATTCCTCCATACTCTTTTTGTTTCTAGCCTCTCGTTCTTCAGCAAGTAATTCTGCCATAGATTTCTCACGAGAGTCTTGAAACGATGTAGTAACCAACCCCTCCTTAAGTTCTTTCAATATCTCAAGAGCCTTGAGTAAAAGGTCTTGCTCAGTATCATGAGGAGTAGATTGGATCATTTGGTATTGTGGAGGTGGGTCTGAAAACGAATAGTCGTAATTGTTACAAGGAAATGGATTCCTTGTTTGACAATCCGAGCTAGAGTGTGGACCTCCACAATACTCACAACAGTAAAACTGATGTGGTTGTGGGTTGTATGTGCTAGAGTCATAATTGTTATCAGGAAACTGCTCATAGACAAGCGTGTTTCCCGATTGACAATCAGAACTGTAGTGTGAACCACCACAATACTCACAACAGTAAAACTGTTGAGTCTCATGGTGTGGTAGCTGATGGAATGAATCAGTGGTGTCATGGTAGGAATAGGGATTCTGGTTATAGACAGACCCGTTTCCTGACTCTACCATGCCACAGCTGGGGCAATTACCACCATTATGAGAACTACCACACCATTGGCAAATCAGAAGGTGTGGGTGAGACATAGAAAGAATCAAAAGGTTTGGGAGGGTAAGGAATGAAGAATCAAAAGGGTAGGAGGGTAAAGATGAATATTTTTGGTATTTTTCAAATACATTTTATACAAATGATAAAGAAAATCTTTTTGTGTTTTTGTGTTCGTTGAAAACTGATTTTAAAATATTTTCGGGAATAGTTTTGTTTTTATATGATTAGAAAATATGAACAAGGATGGTAGATATACAAAGGATTGAATTCCAAAAGCACTAATCAGCAAACCGTTTAAGAAAAACGCGCACAACCTCCCCGGCAGCGGAGCCAAAATTTAATTGGCTCCAAACGGTCAACCTAAATTGACCAAAGGATGGTCAACAAGGTCAAACTGCGTAGAGTCAATACTCCGCGGAATATAGGGTTTCCCCGGGTCGTTATGTCCTGACGAGGTGTGAATTGTTATCAAACGGGTTTGTGATCGGGTGAATTTGGACGGAAAGGGTTTGAGATTGATTACACTAGTGATTTATACAATGAAATAGCTTAAATAAGCTATATGAACAAGACTGGAAGTTTGGAAAAACCAGAAACGTTTAAAACCTAAAACGCGTACGTTTACATTTTAAATAACGTAAACGTACAAAATAAAACGTGAAAACTGAAATCTGAAAACCCACAGGGGGTGAAAATGACTTTTTTACAAACCTAAGGATAAAAGAAAATTTTTAGAGAATTAAAATTAATTTTTACACTAATTACTTATTTAATATTAATTAAATACTATTTAATACTAATTATTAATATTTAAATAACTTAAATACAATACAATATTAATTTAATACAAGAAAAATGAAAATTAAATTTCTAAAATTATAAAATAACTAAAAATAAGTTTTAAAATTAAAAATATGTATTTTTGTCTTTTTGTGATTTTTATATGAATTAATTACTAATTAAATATTAATAACCTAATTAAACTAATTTAAATTATTAAAAATACTAAAAAGACTTAGAAAATTAAGAAAAATTTTATAAACCTAATTAACCATCACAGGAATCCTAAAAAATTATAAAAAGTTTGTTTTACATATTTTTACATTATTTTACTAATTAATATTCTAAATATTAAATAATTACTAATTAAACTATTTAAATTATAAAAACTAGGAGATGAACAGAAGAAATTATAAGAAAATTTCTAAAATTATTTTATGACTTATAAAAGCTAGGAAAAATATAAAAACTAGGGTTTATTTAATAAAAACTAATTTTGCTATTTAACTTAATTATTAATTAATTATAAATAAAACTAATATTAAATCTAATAATTACCAAATGATAATATAAAAATCTGAGAAAATGAATAAAATTACTTTAACATAAAAGGAATTTAACAAAAATATAAAAATGCCAAGTGCTTAATAAAAATCTAAAAAGGAAAATTAAAAAGATAAATAAAATTAAATAGAAACTATCACTTATTTTAAAACTTGAATTTTTTGGATTTTCTTTTTGAAAACCAATTTACAACTAAAAACAAACAACTTTTGTAAAAACAACTTTTTTATAACTTAAAAATAAGCCAAATGCAAGCAATAAGCTTGGGCAGTTGACTTATGTTGACCAAACAAGAAAATAAGCTCAAATGAGCTTATGTGGGGTCCACAAGGGTGGAATTTGGTTCAAATAAGTTAAATGGACATGATTAAGCTGGAAAAAGCAAATGGGGTCCACAAAATAAACAAATAAGTCACAATAAGCACTTGCTTATTGGAGGACTGAGACAGAATTGGGACAAACTTTAGGGGTGAAACAAGTGGGGTCCACAGGGGTTTGAGTTCAAATGATTGCTCAATCTAGCAAGGTGGCCAGGAGGGGGGTTGAAAGAACTTAAATTTGGCCAGTGGGACCCACTGAGGTGGCCAGAATCAACCACCAAAGTGGTGGTGTTGGCTGGGTGGTCTGCTGCACAGGGGAAGTGATGCCCCCTGCAGCTGTGTTTGGAGGTGTGTGGACCCCACAAAAAAAATCACAAAAACGAAAGGATACAAGGACTTCAAAGTTAAGCTGGGATACTACAAGTCCTAAAAATTTCAAGCCCTGAAACTAAGCCTAAAAATCACAACAATTCTTGGAGATTTTGGTTTTTTCTGCACAAAATAAATTTTGACTTTTAAAATAAACTACTCACTTGACTTTCTTGAACTTTCAATGATTCTAATGGACTAATATGTATGTAATATGATAAAATAAGGCTACTAAAGGCTACATAAACAACTATTGAATTGAAATGGTGGATTTGGGATCAAAATCTCCCAACAGTTAACTGTTGGGGAGAATGGTTAGGTGATTTGGACTTTTTCTTGAAGTTGTTACTTATTTTATGGTCCAAGGGTCCTAATTTCACATGACAAAGCTACTGGTGCAAAGGAACTAGTGAAATGACAGTTAACACATGTCAAACTAAGCTGAACCAAACACCCCTTTTGTGAATCTGTTTTGATGATTTATGAGACAAATGGCACATTACAACATGAAACTGAATCTAAAGCTTATCCTAACCTATGATGAGCTTAAATAAACAGATAACAACAACTCAAAACAACATAACACACAATATGAGTAATAATAAAAAAAAATTATGAAATAAGATTTACAATTAGGTCCTTAGCAAAATTCCAATGAAAACAAAAACCATAAACACTTCCAATGGCCTGTCACTGAGCCATTAGAACCATTTCAAGCCCAAGGGGAACCATGCTCAGCCTTCTTCTTCCACTTCTTGGAATTTTTATTTTTATCTATTTTTTTTTTTTTTTTGTATTTTTTGGTAATTTTTGAGATTCTTACTAAACTAATTTAAAATGCTTCAAAAGCTTTGAGAAACTTGTAAGTGAGCTAAGATAAGCTTAAACAAACAAACAACAAATCTTAAGAACATGGAAGTGAATTGAGATTTTGCAAATAAAAATGGCAACTGTGACTTTAACAAACAATACTTGAATTAAAGCTTAAAGAAGGTTCATTTCACATTAATCGAACTGATTACAACTATTCTTAATTAAAGAGGACAATTGGAAATTAAAATTAATCTAAACGACACACTATAACTATATTACAAATACTATTATTCTAAAAAACTAACTGCTACATCTTTTTTTCTTCCTCTTTGATTTATATAAGCCCTAGGGAGTTTCATTGACCTTCCCACACCTCTGTGAGCCATTGGATGGCTTTAATTCAATCCAAGCCGTTCAAATGAAGTTTGGCGCCAAAAAGGTCTTGGGACAGTTGGGGATTGCTTGGAGAATTTCAAGGGTATTAATTGGGGTTTGGAGGGTTGTGGTGAGCTGGGGAGACAAGCAATGGGTTTGCTGAGGTAGAGGAGGGGGGTTTGTAGAGCAGGTATACAAATGGGGAAGGAGAGGGGTGAGTTGTTTGACCTTTGGTGTTGACTGGGGATATATAAAAAACGGGGTGGGGTTTTTATTTAAAAAAAGGATTGGGCTTGTTGTTTGGTTTGGGCCTGGGGGTTTAGGTTAGATCAGGCTTTGGTTGGGTGGTGTTTTGTTTTTTGGATTAAAAAGGTCCATTTGGTATTGGTATTTAATAAACACAAGGACCAATAGTGTAATTTCTGAAAAGTTGGGGCTGCAAATATAATTGTTCCAAAATCCTTCCAAGGGTGAAATATGCCAAATTCCACAATTCAAAAACCATAAATGATATTTTCCACTTTTAAAATTCTCGGGGACCAAATGTGTCAATTTTCAAAACTGTGGGGACTAAACATGTAATTTTCTCAAAATTTTCATCCAGGGATTAAAAGTGACACATGTGAATTCCCAAGGACCATATTTGACTTTTTTCACAAAAATTGAACTCCAGGGGCCAAAACTGCCAATTGTTGAAACTTGAGGGACCAAAATGTAAATTCTCAAAACTTTTAGAATTTTTCACCAAAGGACTGCATATGACAATTTATGATTTTAAAAGGACCTTTGGTGACTTTTCTTTTAAAATATGTGCTCAGGGACTATTTTTGCCAATTTTTTGAAAGTTGGGGGACTGCAAATGCCAATTTTGCAAACTTTGTACGTTTTTCATCTGTTTTTACTCTTTTTGCATCTAAAACGTATAAAACACAATTTTGAAATATTTTCAGTATTTTGATGCATTACTGAGTGTTTTTGTATGTTTTGCAGTTCAGATTTGACCAAAAATGATGAGTATTTGAGCACTCATCAATCCACCTCTTTTTCAAGTCTTGACGCCGTCACTAGCATCCTGTGACGCCGTCATGTACAATTTCCAGCATGATTTTGAGACTTTGTCGTTTTCTTCACTTTTTCGCTCCAAAAACGTCCAAAATGCTTCATTTTGTAATTTCCTCTCAAAATTACCTCAAATGACAAAAGGAACGATTTAGGGCAATATTTGATCAAATAATCTCGACTTTGGCCTTAAATGACCCCCCAAAAGCTGTACACTTTTCGCTTCATCACCGAACAATGATATGAGTAAAATGACGACTCCATGTTATACCAATAACACTAGCAAAGTGAACACTCCATGTTATATAAATAACATGAGCAAGGTGAACACTCCATGTTATACCAATAACACGAGCAAGGTGAACACCCATGTTATACCAATAACACCAGCAAGGTGAACAACAATCCTAATAGCGCAATCCACAAATATCCACTGCTCATTAATGAGTTAATAAGTAGTGTAGTGTGGGGGCATAAGGTGCAAGAGTCAAGGCATCTAACGAGTATACGTACCAAATTGCCAAAAGTAGCAAAGAACAAGTTCAATCAGTTCAATAATTTCAACAAGTTCAATAGGTTCTTAAAAGTATAACCAATTCATTTTAAGTTTCGTGTCATGCTTTTCACCCCAAAACAAATAAACAGTAAAACGGGGGCTGTGAAAACTCACCTTAACAAGTAAGGCGTGAGTACAGGAACGAGCACAACGAGTATCACTAAAAGCAACCCTCAAACGTAGACCTCCCTAGACGCGACCTAAGGCAAGTAAAAATACTTATTTAAAATCTAAATGATATGCCCGGACAAAAGAAACGACAAATAGCTAGGTCATCCATATAGACTCGTCAAAATACGTTGCTTTATAAAATGCACGATTTCACACAAAACGCTTTCATAGGCTATGTGTCTATCGACAATGTTGGGTCTGATTTTCAACCCAATTGTCTCTGGCAATATATTTAAATATAAAATAGCCTAATTTATTAAGTCTCTGATATAAGTCAGCGAGAACAACACTCACTGATAAGGATCAGAGAGTAAGTCACCATCTGATGGAAATCAAAGGTCTTACACTTTGATGGTTATCAGAGAGTACACCCTATTGGTTATCAGTGATAAGTACCTCACTAATGATCATCAGTGGATGTGAAATCACTGATATAAGAAATCAGTGAGACTTGTATAAAGCTCAATCAGCAGCCAAGCTTCAAGGAAGTCAAAGACCAACTGAAGAAACACTTTGTAAACTGATGGGGTATCAGGGAGCAAAATATAAGGAGCTACAAGAAACACCAGAGGGACTGAGAACTGAAAAATGTCTCAGTGACCCAAAAGACTTATTTCTATAAGGGACTTAGTCTTTGATGAATGGGCGGAAAACTTGCTAGGAAGATAAACATAAGGACTTATCAAAGGACGATAAAGTAAGATCTTGTGTACAAAAGTTGTCATCATTGGAAAACCAAACGCATGCTCCACCTATTATACTAGGCACGTGCTATCTACTCCAAGGACGGTGAACTATTATACCCATGTGCATCCACAATATTTCTTTGCATATTTAAATGAAACTTTGTAACCGGGATAAGTGGGATTCTAAACAAACACATAAAATAGTACTCAGCACTATAGTTGATAGGATCCCTTCTCTTAGGAACAGACTAAGCAAAGCTAGCTGCCTCTAGTCATTCCCAAAGGAGTGTTACATTTGTCATCAACCGGATAGTTATGCCATGATCTATTCCACAGTAAATCTTTTGATTCATTTATAATAAAGATTTATATACGTTGAAAAGTACAAATAGTGTTATTATGGTTTTGGATGATGTTATTATTATTATTCTTATTACCAGTAGGAAGATATCGTCATTTGCCCAAAACGTGTGGACCAACAGACAAACCTCAAGATCACAAGAATTCGGATATTAACCACCTTCACTTGCATATCACAATGGCTCGGTCTAGAGTTTTTCAAGCCACTTATAAGTAAAATATCAACTCGAGTCTGCTATTAATATTATATATAAAATCATAAAAGTTGTCAAAATATATGGTCACTGTAAGTGAACATTTCACGTAGAACTAAAGTGATTCAGAACCAATACTTCACACACCTGAATATATCATGTCTTAGGTGTACTCAGGAATTTTTGACAAATTTTTAGGAGTATCTAACTCATACAAAAAGCCTTGACCAAAAAGTCTCATCAGGTTCAAAAATTGATGGACTAGTCCACAACATCAAGTATCAGGGGGTCAAGACTTTAGAGTTAGGCTATAAGCTTTTGGCACATTCAAGTTAATATATTAATCTACTTCCAAGCTGAATATCAAAGCTTTAGTTAAGTGTGAGATATGACCATTTAAAGTTGGTTACAGAAAACTGCTCAAACATGTCTTGTGATGATTATTTGGGGATTCAAAACTCTGATTCATCAAGCAAAACCACTTGAACTTGAAAGGTAACTCATAAAATAAATTCCAGAATTTGAATCAATGATTTTTATCACAAAATGATAAAGTTATGGCCATGCAAAATTAGGTCAAGAAAACTGCCCAAAAATGGCAGATTTACAACTTGCTTGTAACCACAGTTTGGACTACCAAAACTCAAAATCTTCCCATGTAACCACTTAGGTTTGAAAGACAACTCAATAAGCTAGATCTCATTATAAAGAATAAGACTTGAAGTTGAGTAATGACGGAGATATTACATTCCAAAGTCGGCCATATCTTCATGACAAAATATGTCCCAATTTCCTTACTTTTTCACAAATACATTTCTTATACCAATCGCAAGAAATCAAAAAACCAAGATACTAAATCATTTTTAACAACTTTTAAGAGAGTTTTTAAAGACGTAAAATAAAACTCTAGTAAATCTAAAAATCTTTGAGCCAAAATTTAAAAGAAAACATCAAAAATTAAGTAAGAAAACAGGCTAACTAGAACAATGGATGAACACAACACCTTTCTTAGGTGATTATCATTAAAAATAACCTTCAAAACTCTTAGATTTAGTGATGTTAAGTGCTGAAGTAGTTTGATAAAGATGTTGGAATTATAGAGAGAGGTTGGAGAGAGTTTAGTGAGAGATTGAGTGTGTGGAAATGCATGTGTGTTGAGAGGTGAAAAGTGAGGTGTTAGTGAAGTCTAAGTGACAAGTGTAGTTAACTTGCATGGTGTCATATGGTAGGCATTCCATGTGACCAGTTTTGGTTGTAACCAAGGGGTATAATACATCTTTTTTGTTAGCTAAAAGTGTACACAAAATGTCTTAAGTCTAGAACGTAAATAAATAAACGAGTAGGTGCAATACCGGGTTACACTTAAAAAGACGTATACACGTAAAAATAGACTAAGTTTTCAAGTTTGGGTGACACTAACTATTTTAAAACACATAAACATATCATAAAAAAATAACTTGACGTTTAGATAAATTGTTGGTCGAGGGTACGTTCATAACGTGAGGGTTCCTAAAAAAATGAACACAAAGAATGAAAATGACTCAACCGTTATGAGAGTTGCCTAAAAAATATAGTTTAGGCAAAGATGTTATAAAATACTAACAGTTGGTAACTTGAGTTTAGACGGTTGTCATAGTATTCTATCGTTGAAAAGAATTTCGTCCTGAAATTTAGTTATCGTCATCTATAGTTCTATTCTCACCAAAGAGTTGAAAATGTTAGTGCTCCATTGATGTGCGGATTGTGGTCTACACGAAAGTTTTTCTTCTCAAGGGATCTTGAGAAGCTTACAATCCCCACCAGACAGTGTATCTGACTGATGTAGTATAGTGAAGTGGCAAGTACCGAGGGGTTGATCGTTCTCCACAGGGAATAGTGTTCGTTAGGATTGAAATTAATCTAACTATGTCTAGAGGTGAGTGATTATTCTTTTTGTATTTTTATATTTTATGGAAAACAAGTAAAAATCTCGAGTTTTGGAAGAGTGGGCGGATTAGTTATTTGTCAGCTAACCCATATAACTACTAATGCAATAAAAATAAAATGAAATGTAATGTGAAACTATATATGGAGAGAACGTGTTTACTTAGATTTTATTACTCCCTAGTTATTTTTTATTTATTGATAAGCTTGTTACAATTGCGTGGGTGACGGGTTGCGTTCCTTAATACCAATTGTGGGGCCGTGTACGATCTTCCCCAACTCTATAAGCTCCTATCTCTTCCTATGGCGACACGTCAAGTATCCATACCATGGCCTCCTTAATAGTTACTTATGCACTAAATACAACCATTAAAATCGTAGTACACATCTGATTCATGTTTCTTAAGACGTTCAAGCAAGTTACTAAATAGGAGATTAGCCAGTTTTCTTAAGCCTAACATCGATTAACAATCACCCAACAACAATCAATAGCCAACCATCAATCAATAATCAATAACTAGGTTTCACTATATCTAAGCAAGCACAAATAAACCTAGCCTAGCATGTTAAAAGAAAGACAAGCATAAAATAAAATCAAACAACACATAGACATAGACATATTGAATGATTGATAGATTACTTATCTTCAATTAAACATGGAAGATACAAGGGTATGAAACCCTTAAAAACTTCTGAAATTCGACATAGGATTTATGTGACAGAGTACCTCTCCAAAGTTGCACACTAATGAATGAAAAATCCAAAACTATATATAGATTTACAAGGGTGACGGCGTCACCTTTTGATGGTTGGCGCCGTTATCTCGCCGTGGCTAGGGTTTCTTGTCGTCCAATCCAAGTTCTTGACGCCGTCTCGTTCTATGGGTTCCGGGCCGTCACGTTTTAAGAGTTACACGTGACGGCCTTCTTCAGGTAAAGGCTGACGCCGTCAGGTGTTATGCCCAAAAAGTCTTCTAGCGCGTCAAGTGTAAAAGTAATTTCCACCTCTTGATAAACAAGTGACGGCGTCAAGTTGTGACTCTTGATGCTGTCAAGTACTATTTCCAGCTTGGATTCCTGACTTTTTCATTTTCTTCACTTTTATGCTTCAAAAACGTCCAAAATGCTATGTTTTCCAGAATTCTTCTCAAAAGTACCTAAAATGACAAAAGGAACAATTTAGGGTAATAATTGATCACATTATCATGATTTAAGGCTTAAATGACCCCTTAAAAGCATAACAAATTTTGCCTCATCATCCATATACTTAGTGTGTTCTTTGGCATACTCATATCCACAGTTTGAATTGCAAGGAACTTGTACAATCAGAATCTTACTTCTTTTAATATGCTTAGTATCCCTATTGAGCATTTCGATTGATTCTTTCACAAAAATGAAATTAATCATCAAAGTGAACTTCCTATGGGATGATAATCAGTTAATCATTGGTTAAGCATTTTTTAAGGCTCAACATCTATTAACCACTATAATCCCCTGCTTTTGTGAAGATGTCCTAAAACATCAAGACCTAACTCAAGTAAAAATGAAACTTATTGACAACATCATGAAAATAAGAGCTTTGAAACGTCAAGTAAAACCCTTGTCTCTCTTTCTCTTTGGCGACTTTGGTGAAAACCGAAACCCTAAACCTTTCAAATTGTTTCCTCACTAAATCCACTAAAACCCATGTTTTTCTTTCACCAATTTGTAATAGTTAGTGACTAATATTCACATTAATTAGTTTCTTGATCAGTTTTGTGATGTTACGCATGTTATTAGTGTGATTTTGTGTAGTCGTCTCTTTAAGGTTCACTAAACCGCTTTCGTTATTTGAACGCATTCCATTCCAATTCTTCTTGTAGTCAGTTTTAATTATTCCTTTTATATCGTAATCGGTGTTAGGGTTTGTTTAAATCGACTTTTATCTCTTGGATCGATCAGAATTATGGGTGTTGGTTAGGTATTGGATTGCTATTCGCTAAGAACCCTAATTTTGTGATTAGGGTTTTCTATCTCTATTTGGTATATACATGATTGTTGGTTATTGTTCTTTTGTTTAGTGTTTATTGATTGTGTTTGTGGGTTTTTGAGAGATGTATAAGGGTTTTTTGGCTAACAAAAGTGAGACCAAGGATATGGATGCTGTTGGTAATTCTGATGTCAGTGATGCAAGTGGAACTAATGTGGTACAAAATGATTCAAACATTGGGGTACAAACTGATCCGATTGGAAGTGTTCATAGTTTTCATAATCATCTAAATGAACAATTGGACTCACCTGTGAAAAAGACTACTGAACATGTTTGTAATACTTTGAGTGATGGCAAGGCTGGTCCTAGTACAAGCGATACGAATGTGCTAAAAACGGGGACTCAATCAGGTTCTAGTCACGTATGTTTTGCGGATATGTTTAAGGATAAAACTCCCAAGAAGACCGTTACGATTTCGGAGATGCGAAACGAAAATTGTGTCACCATCCTTTTGGAAGGTGTCAACGTGGTACGCTTTAGATTCGCTAATACGTTATATGGTTATTAGAGAATCGCTTTCCTGGTAGTTGAAAATTACGTTAGAAATATTTGGGCAAAGTTTGGTTTACAAAGGGTTATGCTTAATAATGGTTTTTTCCTTTTCCAATTTGAAACCAAAGAGGGTATGGAAAGGGTGTTGGAAGAAGGTCCATGGTTGATATGATTGGTTCCAATCTTTTTGAATATTTGGACTCCGAACACTAAACTTACAAAAGATGATATAACTTTAGCTTCTGTTTGGGTTAAACTTTATAATATTCCGGTTGTTGCTTATTTTGAGGTTGGTTTAAGTTTGATTACAACGCAAATTGGTCGTCCTATCATGCTTGATTCCTACACGAGTACGATGTGCCTTAAGTCATGGGTTCGTAATTCCTAGGCTAGGGCCCTTGTGGAAGTGTCGTCAAAGGAAGCCTTACTTAACTCTCTTGTGGTTGCTATCCCCTACCCTAATGGTCAAGTCATTCATTGGGAAAAATTGATATTGAATATGAGTGGAAGCCGCCAAGATGTGAGAATGTAAAGTATTTGATGATAATTACGATTGTCACACCCCCAAAATCGGGTCCAGCGGAAGCATACATGTAGCTGGGGTATAACTCAATTGCTATTACAACACAAGTTCAAAAATGGTTTTCACTTGAATCATTTAGAATAAAATAGTTTAATAAAAAATGTTGAATTTACATTGTCAAAAGTAGTGCGGAAGTAGGCCTTTAAAATAGTTTAAAATGGTCCCCAAATGAATAATCAGAGTCTTCTATGACCATGCTATGCCCTGCCAAAACCTCCAGTAGCGTGCCATTGCTTAATACCTAAAAATACATGCTAAAGTGTCAACACGAGGTTGGTGATTTTATAGAGTTGTGAAAAAGAATGTTATGCATATGAATGAAGATTTTCTAGCAAAGGCATCGTAAATCCACTCAGTTCCAAGTCCCGCCATAAGAGACTTGTAACCTGTGTGTTTACAACCCACTGCCAAATGTGTTAAAGTCTACGTGAACAAAAGTAATACTTGTATCCAAATTCCAAGATAAATATAGCAAAACGGCTATAAAAATAATTCAGCCAATGAGGCCATATGATAAATCATTCAAGTTGGAAAATCCGTAATAAGGTTGATGCAAAGGCATCGTAAATCAGTAGTAATAGTGATGGAAAAGTATCTTGACTTTATAAGTAATTTTGTATGTACAATAGCCATAAGTATAAAGTAAGGTGACAAGATGTCAAAAATGCTACATTGTCTCTTAAGCTCATGACCCCGAAGCTAGACATAATATTGTATTGGCCCCAAAGGAGTGCTTACCAGGCACTCAAATCTGTTTAGACATGAAATGCATTCGTAATTCCGTTGGAGCAACCCAAACACGAATGGAGGCGTCACCCTCAATAGATCTATTCACTCACTCTCGCTTGGCATTATAATTAACGGTCCATGATAATAAAGGGGAATTAACTTGGTAGTAAGGTAACTTAAGTAATGTATGGAATTTAATACTTTGGCATTGTACAAAAATAATTGAAGCAGCGTATTCTCCCCCAGAAGTAATTCAAAACGTATAAAAGTATAAAACAAGTATTTAAGCATGTATCTCCCCCAAAGAGTTTATAAAGTAATTAAACAAGTAAAAGTGGGGCTATGACTCACCTGGTATGATGGTACAATGATGGTAAAATGATCGGGACAATAAGGCGCGAACACTAGCCGCAACCTAAGATGAGTGGAAATGATCTACTTTAGATCATGAAATGATGTAATGAATGCACATGCACATGATGCCTATACCACTCTTAACTTGAAAATACTTGTTATTGTCAAAGTAATATGTTTTTCCATAACTTGGGAAAAATAAGTCTAACTAGACTTATAAAACTAGTCGTAATATATATATATATATATATATATATATATATATATATATATATATATATATATATATATATATATATATATATATATATATATATAGTGTAACTTTCAAACGAGAACCATTTTAACTGCGAGAACTGAGAGAACCACCAAAAATAAACATGCACGCCTTCAATAATTGTATTTTTGCACATATGTTTTAAAAACAACACATATGTTTTTAAAAAAACATAGTTGTTCTAAAGAATTTGATAAGAAATTGAAAATACAAAATTTTTCTTTGAAGGTGTGCATGTATGTTCTTATAAGACGTGCAACAACAATATTGCGGCCGTGGGTAAGGTTTTTGTGAAAAAAGATGATGAGTTCATAATGATATTGAAGAACATAGATGGATGCTTACGATTATTGATGATTTGCATGTACTTTTATTTTATTTTAAAAGGCGTGCATGCATGTTTTTTGTGGTTCTCTCAGTTCTCGCAGATAAAATGGTTCTCGTAAGAAAGTCCCCCTATATATATATATATATATATATATATATATATCGTATATATAAATGGTAGTGTTGAATTCCTTGCTTTGAAAACCTTGAAATAACGTTTAATAGTCGTATAAATAAGCTTGTAATCATAAGTACTTCGATGGTTAAGAATTTGGCACTTTGGTAGTATTTCTAGAAAAACTAGGATTTAGTACGTAGAAGTATTATTATTTCTATTAGTAAATGGTCTCGCAAAACTAGTCGTGAAATAGTGAATATTAAGAGTTAGGAATGAAGGTCAGTAGTTCTAAGAAGATTTTCACCATATCTAAAAAGTCACAGAAGTGAAGTTTGTCTATACGGGTCTCGATCATAAAGGAAAATAGCCGTCAAGCGAGGTGTTTGGGCTGTTTTGGCAAATTCTGGGCAGTTTTCGGGAAAGTTTGGAAGGCCATAAATTATTCGTTATAAATCCTTTTAACAAACGGTTGGATGTTTTGAAAACAAGGCTGGGTGATCTAACTTTTTGTCAATGATGTAAATTTTCCATAAATGAGTTTATCAATGAGTAAATTGGCTCTCAACCTGGTCACTTGGCGAAATGGTTAATACTTGGAAAATTTTCCAAGTGTTGGGCTGAAGGAATATATTAAAATCGTCTAAAATTCAAACGCTTGTATCTTGGTCGTTATAAGCTCGTTTTCTACGTTCTTTATATCCCCGGAATCGTATTGACATATACTAATATATTTTTGATAGTTAGGTTCCTCTAGGTTACGTCTAACGCCTCGATTTTACCCATAAAAATCGTGTGACAGCTTCCTATTTTTAGAAAATAATAGTTTTCGTCGTTAAATTTGCAAAAATCATATCTCCTTCGTTATAAACTCGTTTTAATCCGTTCTTTCGCCCACGGCTTCATTTTTGAAATTATTTTCTAAATCTCTAGCCCAAAGTTACCCTGAATCCCCTGATTTTTCTGTATTTGATGATTCGGGACAGTAGGTATATATATACGTTTAAAAATCAATTATAGGGTTCCAAACTAGTTTCTAATCCACCCAGATCACTTCCAATCACCACAAATCTAATCTAATCCTACCATACACCTTCTCAAGGTGTCATGGGTCTTAAACATCATCAATCAAGTAGATCTAACAAGAGTTTCCATTTCTAGTGTTTCAAAGATATATATATATATATATATATATATATATATATATATATATATAAAGAGTGGTATAAACTAACATATGCATGAAATCATGTATAGAAATCACATGATCATAAAGATAACATGAAGAAATGATGAAGATGAATTTTGTAAACTTACTTTGAAAGATTATGGATCTTGGATGATGAAAACCTAATGATCCTTGAGTTTATATTACAAAACCCTATCAAGGATCACCAAAGGAACTAGAAAATGGCTTGATCTTCAAAAATCAATGGATCTTCCTTGTGTTTTTAATTTGGGTCGTGGCCTAGGAGGAGAGGAAGGAGAGAAAACCTCACTTTTGATTCATGAAAATAAGTATGAAAGTGTTATTTGTGTTTTTGTAGGAAATATCTAATCCAATGGCATTTTGGTAAATAAATGAACAAGTGGAAGTTACATTGGGATGGGGGGGGGGGGGGGGGGGGCACATGTGAGATAGGAAAGGATGAGTATGTAGGAAACTTGTTAATATCTAGTTCGCGGAGTCGGTTTTGGTTCCGATAATCGCTAAATGTAAATTGTTAAATCGCGAAACGTAAATCCGGGTATCGTAAAAATATGAAACTTGAAAGAATGACAAAACTTGTCAAACTACTCCATAATAAAATATAAAATAAACGGTAAGTGATTGGTCCCAAACGGTCAACCTAAATGGACCAGGTGAATGGTCAATAAGGTCAAACGTCTCAGACCAAATCTCCGCGGAAGTATAGTGTTTCCCCGGGTCGTTATGTCCCGACGAGGTGTGGATGGTATAAAAACGGGTTTGTGATCGGGCGAAATTGGACAGGAATAGGGTTTGAGTGATTTTTAAGGATTACGCTACGGAAATATAAGTGAGAACGATTAAACACACTATATTAACAATGACGTGAAACCTAATTAACCTAAAACGTAATCTAAAAATTTAAAATCAGAAATTGCTTAAAGATAAGCAGAAAAATAAGCCAAACGGCTTAAATAGAAGCTATTACTTTATTTAAATTTGGTTTTTCTTTATTTAACAAACTACTTTTACAAACGTAACCTAAATTTAAAAACGCAAAAGTTATTTAAATAAAACGCGAGTTAAAATTAAAATAAACGCGATTGCGCGAAATAAAAAATGAAATTTATGCTACGCAAACCCTACGGACGTGAAAATAATATTTTTACGGACCTAATGATAAAAGAAAATTTTAGAAAAAAGAAAATTATTATTTTTTTGGCTTTTTAATTATTTATTATTAAATAAAAACTATTTAAATACTAATAAAACTAATTTAAATAATAATAATAAATACTAAATGAACAGTGATAATTGTAAAACTTTTTCTAAAAATACTTATTAGTATTACAAAGCTAGGAAAAATGTAAAAGTGACAAAAAGCTTATACAATAAGCTGGAAATAAGCTGATGGGCTTATTAAACTAAAAGGAACATGCACCACTATATAAATAAAAAGGAAAACATGAAACACTAACATGCACTTGGCCCAGTTGGTGCACCCTTTAGGTCTGAGTTTTGACCAGTCAACCCATAAGGTCCCAAGGTCGAATCTGCTTGCTACACTTTTTGCTATCTTTATTATTTTTTTGATTTTCTCTTTACAAATACACTAAACAACTAAAACTAATAAACTTTTGAAAAACAAAACTTTTTATAATTTAACAATAAGCTCTCTGTGAGCATTTTATCTAATCAGTGGGCTAAATAAGCTTTGATAAGGATTTTTGAAATTGAAAAGGCTATTAACTAATGCAAGAAGCTAAACATAGGAAAAATTAAACTAATACTGATAGAAGCAAGCTAAATAAGCAGACAAGGTGCAATAAGCATAAGGGATAAGCTTATAAGCTCAAATAAGCAATCCAAAGAAACACAGACTAAACAGGCCCCAAGGGGGGCAATTTGCATCCCTGTTCTAGCTTATCCAATAAGCTAGAAGCCAAACAAATCTTGGAAATGGAAAGATGGGCTTATAAGCTTCTGAAAAAGTCCAAGTTCACAGACCCAAGTCCACTGATGAGCTTTGTGAAAGCTTAAGAACTTGGATACTCACACTGATGAATCAGTGTGAGGTAGTTGGGTGGACCAAGTTAGATGCCAAAATAAGCAGCAGGAATGAGCTTAAACAAAGAAAATAGGCACATGAATGAAAAGGGTGTACACTGGTGTTTCCAAATCAACCAAGAACTCAGGCCAAGCTTCAAAAGGGAGCTTGCAATGAGCTTATGAGTACCCCCTGATTGCACTGATGACTCAGCTTAGGGATTTGGACCATGCAACTTGAAGGCTCAATTTAAGCAAACAAATAAGCTTGGCATAAGACAATAAGCACAAAAATAAAAAGATGGCATGGTGGACAATCAAGAAAGCCAAAAAACTAAAAACTAAAGCTCACTGATGAACAATCCAAGACCCAATGAAAGCAAGCTTATGACTAAACCACCCCTGGTGCAGGGGAGAAATTTCTCACACAGGCTACTTGAGAAACAAATAAGAACTAATACAAAAATCATAAAAATAAAGTAAATTAAGCATTTACAAGCTGAACTCCCACATTTTAAGAATCCACCAAGCTCAGAAGCTAACTTGTAACACAGAAATCATGAAAATTACCCTAAGATTAGAAAAATCTGACTAACTTAGAAAATGTTGACTTTTGAGAAAATCACACAATTTGACTTGTGTGAGGTTTGATCCTACTATACTGAATGACATTGAGATTATAAGCTAGGATGATATTGAAATACATTATAATGACTAATTATGCAATGCAGTGATGAGGTAAGAAACATAGATTCCAAACAGTGAGTCAACAACAAGAGATTGAATCAAGACTTTGACTTTTTGCAGAAAAGACTATGGTTTTTAACACTCTAATAGCCTATGGGGACCTAATGTGATATAATTAAACCAAAAGATGCACTTGGAATACAGGATATAGTGGTAAGAACCACTAATCCAAACACTCCCAATAAATGAACACTTCACTGTGTAACTAAGCTATAATGCAAATAAGCTAAACAAAAATACTTAATTAACTTTACATAAGCAGGATAGAATCAAACAACTACTAAAAAGCTTAAACTAAAAGGGAATGCAGAAAAATTAATTTGAGTACTTACTTTGAAACCAAGAGCACATGCAAAAGGGATGGGACTAGGAAGTAAGATATGCTCAGGGAAACTATCAAAGAGTTTCTTGAGCTTACCAGGAGGTGTTTGTAGCTTATGAGAGCTTGTCACCTCAGCTTGCTGTCCTTTCTTCTTACTTATTCTTTTATTTTTAGTAATCTTTTCTTTTTATGATTATCAATCCAATAAACTACTTATAAACTTCTAAAAGCTTAAAGATAAGCTATTGTGAGCTTACTGCTACCTAAACAACAACTATTTCTAGTATTCAAGACATTATGAGGTTTTTTGAGTAAGAATAAGCTTAAACTGAAATTACAAATAGAAACATGAATTAAAGCTTTAATTAAGATGAAATTACATTACAGAAGTTTAAATAAACTTTCTTAAACTAAGAATTGCAACTTAAATGGAAAATTACACTGAGGATGATTTTTCTACAACTATACTACACTACATAAGCTAAACTAATTAACTAACTAACTTCTTCCTCTTTTCTTTTTCACTTATATAGACCCAAGTAAGGTTCTGAGTCTTTCCCATCATTTTTTAGACCGTTGGATGCTTCAAATCAATCCCAGCCATCAAATGGCATTTTGGCGGGAAATGGAATTTTGAGTGGAATCGTGACCTAGAGGAGGGGGTTGTAATTATCACATGGAATGGGGTGTAAGGTGGTTAGTAGGGGTGAGGAGAGGGGATAAAGATGTTGGGAAGGTGTTGGCTATGGGTGTAGGGTTGTCTGGTTTTGGTGGTAAAAAGGGAGGTCAGGGGAGATGGTGTTGACTTTGGTGTTGACCGAGGGAGTAAATAAAACGGGGTTGGGTATTATTTTTGTTTTGGTGTGGGCTAGTAAGGAAATGGGCTTGGGGTGTTTGTTTTGGATCAGGTTTTGGAATTGGGTTTGGTTTTTTTGTTGGTTTGTTTTAATATCAAGGATCCGTATGGTTATTTGTTTCACAAGGACTCAAAATGTAATTTTCAGAAAATGGGGGGCTGGGTTTGTCATTTTTCCATAGTTATCACAAGGGTTAAACATAACAAGTCTAAATAGTATAAGGGTTATAAAAAATAATTTTCCATTTTTGAAAACCCGGGGGACTTGTTTTGCAATTTTCCAAATTACGGGGACCAAACATGTAAACTTTTCAAAACTTTCACCCAGGGACCCATTTTGATAACTTTTGATTTCCCAAGGTCCAAAAATGATTTTTCTTTCAAAAATATCCCACCAGGGACCAATTCTGCCAAAAAGTGAAACTCCAGGGACTAAATTGCAAATTTCCAAAACTTTTGAAATTTTTCAACAAAGGACTAAATATGACAATTTATGATTTCAAAATGACCTTTGGTGATTTTTCTTTTAAAATATGTGCTCAGGGACTAATTTTTCCAATTTTTGAAAGTTGGGGGACTGAAACTGCCAATTTTGCAAACTTTGTACGTTTTTCATTTGTTTTTACTCTTTTTGCATCTAAAACATATAAAACACAATTTTGAAATATTTTTAGTATTTTGATGCATATCTGAGTGTTTTTGTATGTTTTGCAGTTCAGATTAGACCAAAAATGATGAGTGTTTGAGCACTCATCAGTAAGTTCCATCGGGTTGCTTAAACGTTGTTAAAACTGGAAACGCGGGTTTAAAACGCGTAATTCGCGTAAAACGCTGAGCTGGAAAACGTAAAATTCTGAAATTTTTAGAATTGTCGTAAAATGAGAGAAAATCATATTTCTATCGTTTATAATGTTTTATGGACATATCGGGATGCTGGAACGACGTTTAAACCCAAAAGTAAATCTCGAACACGGCTTCGTGGTTTTTGCAGAAATGATCCGACGAGTGCCAAACTCTCGGATTATCGTTAAAATAGTTTAACTTACGAGAATATGAAATAAAAATTTCGGAGATGAATAGCAAAAATGAATAGTTAAAATGAATAGTAACTTTCCGAAATAAAAATGAAATTTTGACGTTTGAAAAAGGACATGAAATTACGAGTTGTGACATTCTTCCCCTCTAAAAGGAACTTCATCCCGAAGTTCAGTTTGTGTTGGTCTCTGAAGTGTACATGGTGAAAAGATGATGATATTTGAGAATTCCAATGAACTTTCACGATAGGAATTCGACTTCGCTTCAACTATTCGACCTTACAGTCCATGATTTCTACTGGTTCTCCTACTAGGTTCAAGTCTGACGGCCACGAGGCCTACTCTGTCTGAAATATTGAATGGTCCAATGTATCTCGGGTTTATCTCTCCATGTTTGTAAATTGTGTCTCAATGATGTTGTCCTTGGGATCGTGTGATATCTATTGTTGTAAGTGAATCCAATTTATAGTAAATGGCCAGCCCAACCATTTTCAGAATCAATCACACCCAATTTGGGCATATCTCCCTGTGTTTGTATCATTTTCTAATTCTGACAATTGGTCTGAAGATGATAGGTGGTGTAGTTCCAAAAGAATCTTAATGTAATCGCTAAGAGTTTGAGGTGAATCAAATTCCTCTATTAGGAATAATTGAAATGGATATCATGAATCTTGTGGAAAAACTTACAAGGCTATGTCTGTCAAAGGGTGTTGTTGAAAATAATAGATTAGGATAAAGTTGTGATCCTCCGCAGGATGTCATGAATTGAGTCTTTCTCCACCTACGATGCTTAGTCTCCATTACTAAGATTTTCCCCAGCTCTATGTCATCAAATCACAAAATCCTAAATGTATAAGTGATGTAATATAGTGATTGATTTTCGAAGTTTGTTTTGAGATTGTGTTTTGTTCATAAACCTTCCCTGAATAAATGAATCTACAACTTTAAGCAAACGGCTTTCCAAGTAATATTTTTTCTTGATGTTTCAAAATTTAATAGTTATGCAAGATAGGACAGTTTTCAACATAAGGTGGATAATATGGTTTACCAAAGATCGATGTTTAAAATTTCCTAACATTCAATAGTTTTGTAAAAGATTAACCAAAAGAAATTTGCTTATCAAAATAAGTGCCTCAGAAAAGTATTTCTTACAAGATATATGTTTTGTATAACGGTAGTTTGGAGAAAAATCCATTTTAAAGTGAAGGTATTAAGTGGATAAAATAGCTAGGTATGTATGTCTGCACAAATGCAAGGGTGCCTAACATGTTTGAATAATGTCTATTGGTGAGGTCATGTTCAATTGAATGTTCTATAGTCTTGTTTAGAAAGTTGGATTTATCTCTATGGTGTTGCTTAGTGAGCACTCGTATCTAAACGAATCTTGTAATTCAATCAAGCCAATACTTTCTAGATGGTAGAATTTTTGGTGATCAGGCCAGTGATAGTGGTTTGAATAGTTATGTGATATCTTGAGATTTCTGTTGAGTTTTGAATGGTCTTAATGTACCGAGAGATTCTCCTTATAGATGGTATGGAAAGTCTTTCTTATGGAGGTCATGGATAATATCCACTTATCAACATAGGGAGTAGTGAGGGATGAGTGACATAGGATTCTATAGAGTGTCACCTAATTCCTTATATAAATAGGGATGGGAAAGGGAATGATAGTGATGGTGAGAAGGGAAAAAACTGTGACAACTGCGACAAAATGATATTGTGATAAAAGAAAATACCGTGATGTAAGTGTATCATGCTTCCAATCAGCGGTTCACGAAGTGATGAAAAGTATGAATGTTCTAACAACGAGGGTATACACACACATGCATGAAACATTTGGAAATCGAGTAAAGGATTCAATCCAGACAAAATTTTATTATAACTATTCTCAGTGTTGCAAAATTCATTTCTGAGTCAGACATAGGTGGTCAGCCTATATCTCACTATCTCGGGTCGAATATAAATGACCAGTCCATATTCTACCGAGGTTCCATGAATTTTGAAATACTCAGCTCAGTCATACTAAGACTATATCCTTCACAAATACCAAGACGTTCTGAAAGACAAAAGCAAGTGACCAAACTCGAGGTCAAATGATGAAACTATGCAACGAAAAACATAATGTGGTGACATATTTGATACGTGTGCATGCTTATATGAAAGACAATTATAGTAATCAACTATAATAAATGAATATAATATACCAGATAAAGAGATACAAATCTCATCACCTATGTCAGCAACTAACCACAAATGAGGCTTCAGCTTGGCAGGCAGGCACGTGACGATCATAGGGTTAAGTTTTCTTGAAAGTAGCTATAGTCTAGGTTTTAAAAACACTTAGTTCGCTATAGCCAAAGCTCTGATGCCAATCTGTCACACCCCCAAAATCGGGTCCAGCGGAAGCATACATGTAGTTGGGGTATAACTCAATTGGTATTACAACACAAGTTCAAAAATGGTTTTCACTTGAATCATTTAGAATAAAATAGTTTAATCAAAAATGTTGAATTTACATTGTCAAAAGTAGTGCGGAAGTAGGCATTTAAAATAGTTTAAAATGGTCTCCAAATGAATTATCAGAGTCTTCTATGACCATGCCATGCCCTGCCAAAACCTCCAGTAGCGTGCCATTGCTTAATACCTGAAAATACATGCTAAAGTGTCAACACGAGGTTGGTGAGTTCATAGAATCTTGTGAAAAAGAATGTTATGCATATGAATGAAGATTTTCCAGCAAAGGCATCGTAAATCCACTCAGTTCCAAGTCCCGCCATAAGAGACTTGTAACCTGTGTGTTTACAACCCACTGCCAAATGTGTAAAAGTCTACGTGAACAAAAGTAACTTGTATCCAAATTCCAAGATAAATATAGCAAAACGGCTATAAAAATAATTCAGTCAATGAGGCCATATGAGAAATCATTCAAGTGGGAAAACCCGTAATAAGGTTGATGCAAAGGCATCGTAAATCAGTAGTAATAGTGATGGAAAAGTATCGTGACTTTATAAGTAATTTTGTATGTACAATAGCCATAAGTATAAAGTAAGGTGACAAGATGTCAAAAATGCTACATTGTCTCTTAAGCTCATGACCCCGAAGCTAGACATAATATTGTATTGGCCCCAAAGGAGTGCTTACGAGGCACTCAAATCTGTTTAGACATGAAATGCATTCGTAATTCCGTTGGAGCAACCCAAACACGAATGGAGGCGTCACCCTCAATAGATCTATTCACTCACTCTCGCTTGGCGTTATAATTAACGGTCCATGATAATAAAGGGGACTTAACTTGGTAGTAAGATAACTTAAGCAATGTATGGAATTTAATACTTTGGCATTGTACAAAAATAATTGAAGCAGCGTATTCTCCCCCAGAAGTAATTCAAAACGTATAAAAGTATAAAACAAGTATTTAAGCATGTATCTCCCCCAAAGAGTTTATAAAGTAATTAAACAAGTAAAAGTGGGGCTATGACTCACCTGGTATGATGGTACAATGATGGTAAAATGATCGGGACAATAAGGCGCGAACACTAGTCGCAACCTAAGATGAGTGGAAATGATCTACTTTAGATCATGAAATGATGTAATGAATGCACATGCACATGATGCCTATACCACTCTTAACTTGAAAATACTTGTTATTGTCAAAGTAATATGTTTTTCCATAACTTGGGAAAAATAAGTCTAACTAGACTTATAAAACTAGTCGTAATATATATATATATATATATATATATATATATATATATATATATATATATATATATATATATATATATATATATATATATATATATATATATATATATAAATGGTAGTGTTGAATTCCTTGCTTTGAAAACCTTGAAATAACGTTTAATGGTCGTATAAATAAGCTTGTATTCATAAGTACTTCTATGGTTAAGAATTTGGCACTTTGGTAGTATTTCTAGAAAATCTAGGATTTAGTACGTAGAAGTATTATTATTTCTATTAGTGGCAAAATGGTCTCGCAAAACTAGTCGTGAAATAGTGAATATTAAGAGTTAGGAATGAAGCTCAGTAGTTCTAAGAAGATTTTCACCATATCTAAAAAGTCACAGAAGTGAAGTTTGTCTATACGGGTCTCGATCATAAAGAAAAATAGCCGTCAAGTGAGGTGTTTGGGCTATTTTGGCAAATTCTGGGCAGTTTTCGGGAAAGTTTGGAAGACCAAAAGTTATGTGTTATAAATCCTTTTGACAAACGGTTGGATGTTTTGAAAACTAGGCTGGGTGAACTAAGTTTTTGACAAACTGAAGGAATATATTAAAATCGTCTAAAATTCAAACGCTTGTATCTTAGTCGTTATAAGCTCGTTTTCTACGTTCTTTATATCCCCGGAATCGTATTGACATATACTAATATATTTTTGATAGTTAGGTTCCTGTAGGTTACGTCTAACGCCTCGATTTTACCCATAAAAATCGTGTGTCAGCTTACTATTTTTAGAAAATAATAGTTTTCGTCGTTAAACTTGCAAAAATCATATCTCCTTCGTTATAAACTCGTTTTAATCCGTTCTTTCGCCCACGGCTTCGTTTTTGAAAGTATTTTCTAAATCTCTAGCCCAAAGTTACCCAGAATCCTCTGATTTTTCTGTATTTGATGTTTCGGGACAGTAGGTATATATATACGTTTAAAAATCAATTATAGGGTTCCAAACTAGTTTCTAATCCACCCAAATCACTTCCAATCACCACAAATCTAGTCTAATCCTACCATACACCCAATGAGCTTAACCTTTGAAATCCAAATTCAGGCTAATGAGCCTGCTCTTGAGGAAGAATCTCTTATCATGATTTTCATCATGGTTTTCTTCCTTTTCTTCACCTATAAGGTGACTTCTCTTGTTCTTCACTCCTTCGGGAATGAGGATACCATCTTTGATCCCGGCATTTTCATGTATCATTATCTTGAGCCGGATACTTATCTCATCGGTGTGGAACTTTCACGTGCTTCAAATGTTTGTCCAAACATCTTGAATGAAAGTCCGATTAAGATTGTTTCTTCTACATCATGCTTCCCCAAGGACAAATGAATTCGGGGTCGAGTCAAGCTAGCGACTCGGTAAACAAAAACAGTAGCATGCTTATAGGGTTTTCACCCTAAGTGTGGCTTGTCTAACCGACAAAAGGGATTGGCTAATCCAAGAGCAAACGACTCTTGGTAAAGATATATCAAATCCGTTTATGGCTTGCAATTTGCCAAAAATTGCATGGTTCCTCAACTCCCCATATCCTCAAAAGCAAATGAGTTGGCTAGCCCACAAGATTATGGCTTGTGGTAAAGGCCGTGGAAAATCCATAATTGGTAATCAGCTCACCAAGATGTTGACTATTCCATCAAGAGCTGGCTAGCCCAGAAGCAAGCGGCTTTTGGTAAAGACTAATCGAATCCGTTGACAGCTGGTGGTTTGCTCAAAATCACACGGTTATCAGGTGTGCCACAGTTCTTACACCTGGCTACTCCAGAAGTGATGGCTTTTGGTAAAGAGATTTTCAAATCCATCAAGTTTTTCACAAAAAGATTGCTAGGGACTAGCAATACTCAAGTGTGGGGGATTGATGAGTGTGTAAATACTCATCATTTTTACCGTATTTTAACTGGCAAAACGCGTGAAAACATTCAAGAACGCATCAAAATAACGAAAATATCCCAAAGATCGTGTTTTATATGTTTTAAATGCAAAACGAGTGAAAACAAACGAAAAACGAACAAAACTTGCATAATTAGCAGTTTCAGTCCCCCAACTTTCAAAGTTTTACAAAACTAGTCCCTGGTCAGTCATTTTCAAAAGAAAAGTCAACCAAAGCTCTTTAAAAGTCAAAATAAATCGTAAACAATCTTTGGGTGAAAAAGTTTCAAAGATTTACAAGTTTGGTCCGTCAAGTTTACAAAGTTGTCAAGAGTGATCTCCGGATACTTTATTTTGGAAGTATATCATCAGAAGTCCTTTTGAAATTACAACTTGTCAACAATGGTCCTTGGTATAAGTTTGGAAGACTTGGCAGATTCAGCCCCTTGGTTTGCAGAAAGTACATATTGGTCCTTGTTAGTTTCAAATACCAAACGGATCCTATATCTCATCCTAAAATCCTACAACCCCACAACCACCAGCCTGTCACCACTACCCTTGGCCCAATTTAACTCCAAGCCCAAAACTAAAAACAAAAACCCAAACCTTTGTTACGTTTTAATAAAAACGTATTCTTCCCCTCCCCACTTAACCTAATCAAACTCACACCAAACCCTACGCCCCCCTTCCATCTCCATTTTCACTTCTCCCGCCAAACCAAAACTATCTCCCTGTCCCTTTCATTCCAGCTCTCCCAAGCCAAGACAAACCCAAATCACATGCCTCCCCCTCCTCACATGAAGACAGCTACGCTGGCAATCCTAGGCACCCACAAAAGATCAAACGGTTATAATTAGTAGATGTGGTCTCCAAGTCTCATCCTATGGCTGTGAAGGCTCAAGAAAAGCACAAGTTGGTTTCAAGCCTCCTCTCGCTCACACAAGAAGCAACTCAGAAGCAGACAAAGAAGAGCACAAGACTTGAAACATTACTAGCTTTAGTATAAATAGAATATGTAGCCTAAGTTATGAGGCAGATAGGATTTAGTTTTAGAATTAATTTAGTTTAGTGATAAGTAGTGGTTTTAGCAGTGGTTCTACTCTTGGTTTTAATTGTTAATGTATTTTCGGTCTTCAAACATTGTAAGTCAGTTTCAACTTAATCAAATTTCAGTTCCAGAATTTTTAAGTTATTAAATTTTTGTTTTAGCATAATCTTGTTCTATTATACTTATCTAGTTGCAATTTAGCATGTGTGGCACAAGTGGTAGTGTTGGTCTGTTAATGGTTTTGGTTTTATAAGTAGTTTGTAGAATAGATTTCATAGTTTACTTTTCAAATTTGAGCTTATGTTATAGCTTAGATTAAGCCTGCAACCACCCTTTTTTTACTGCCTTCCCATCAGACAAATGCACAGCAGCCCCTCTTTGGACTAAATTTTAGAGAGGTTAGAGTGGGCTTTGATGCTTGGTGTTGGTTTTATAGAAAGTCAGTAATGTAGGTTTCGCTAGTATTAACTTAGTTTAGGTTTATTGCTTAATTCCCAGTTCAATTAGCCTTAGAAATTAGTCCCCATGAGGCCTTTAGGTGCCCTGCACCACATTTGATCAGTCCCACACGCCTGTAGGTTAGTAGTTTTCTTTTGTTCTTATGTAAGTTTTATAACCCAAAAATTGGTTTGTGGCTTGTTGAGTACCTTGTAAACATTATTTTAATTTTAAGATAATTCCTGGAATTTTCTACAAGATTGTGCGTTAGCTCCTAATCGCCCCATTTGACCATTTGGGTTAACTGCTGCATCTGCAGCAAACACTCCAAACAGCTCCTTTTGATCCAATTTGTTGTTTAGTACAAGTAGATTTAGGTTCTAGAATTAGTCGCATGAGTTATTTGTAGTTTAGAATTTGCATGTGTTACGTTATCATCAGTTTAAAAGCTTATTTTAAGTCTTATTTTCCCTTTTGGTTGTTGCTGCTGTCTGTTCTTAGAACAGCTGAGTTTGTTGATCTTGTTTGTTTGATCTTGCTGTTTGTTATTGTTTATTGTTGTTGCGGTTGTAAGCTTATTTTAGCTTTTAGTTTATTTGTGATGGTGAGATTTTTTTCAAAAAGCTTTGAGTCAAAATCAAAAAGAAATCCTTGATTCTGTTGAGAACTTGGATTTGGATGAGATTCATTTGAATTTTTTTTTTTTTTTTTTTTTTCTGGTGAAAATCTGTTTTCAAAAAATCATATTGTGTTTGAGTTTAACTGTTTTGTAAAAAAGTAGTTGTACAAAATGATGGGGTTGGGTAGATTCGAACCCTTAACCTCTGGATATACTCAGACACACAACCAGTCCCATAACCATCTCTGCTACTCTTAGTTTTTATTAGTATTTGCTTTCTTAAATGTTTTAGCTAGTTGTTTGTTTTGCTTATTTAATTATTAGATTTCTGTTTGCTTATTTACTGCTTATTTAGAACTGCTTATTTTATTTTCCTATTTTTCCTAGCTTCTCCATAGTATAACAAGCCTTCCCAAAAAATTTCATATTTTTCCAAAGTGTTTTACTAATTTTCTAGCATTTATTTTATTATTTTAGTTTTTAATTCCTTATAAAAAATATAAAAGTCAAAAAAATGTTTTTCTTTTTCTCAAATTTTTCTTTTACTTTTTAGAACGTAGGAAAATTAATTTCGTACCCGTAGGACTAGCGTAGCTTTAAATTCACTTTTTAATTCGTGCACTCGCGTTTTTCTTTAATTAAATTTCGCGTTTTTAAAATTAGATTACGTTTAAGGTTCCTTAGCATCCTATTATCGTTTCCCGTAGCCTTTTAAGTAGTTTTTAAGTTTTAATTTTCATTTCTTGTTTGAATTCATGCCTTAGTTACGTTTATTTAATTTTTCATACGTTATTTGCAATTTATCGTAATTCCACAATACCAAATAATCTCTCAACATCCTTACAAGCATTTTAATCTCGAATCTCACACGATATTGTCAATTCACACCTCGTTGGGACACGACCCGGGTAATCACTTACCCGGTATCACATATATATATATATATATATATATATATATATATATATATATATATATATATATATATATATATATTGTATTCACGAGTTTTCGCGAGTTAAACTTTTCCTAAAGGTTAATTTGCGAATTCCACTCACGTCTACCTTGTATATATTTTTGATACGCACTCAAAAACGCAAATATTACCATGACACCAATCTGCTTCCAAGAAATTGACAACCTCCAGTTGTAGACTTTCTATCCAAGTAAGCACCAGCGTAGTCACTGTCTGAATATGCCACAAAATCAAAAGGTGAATCCTTAGGATACCATAGGCCAAATTTAGGTTGATGCCTTAGATACCTAAAAATCCTCTTCACTGCATTGAGATGTGATTCTTTGGGACACACTTGGAATCTTGCACAGGCACATACAGCAAACATAATATCAAGCCTTGATGTTGTAAGATACATCAATGAGCCAATCATGGACCTGTATAAGTGAACATCTACTTCTTTTCCATTTTCATCCTTCAACAAAGGTTTGTTGGTATCCATGGTTGTCTTAGCAGGCTTAGCATCTTCGAATCCAAACTTCTTCAAAATATCATTAACATACTTATCCTGACTAATAAATATGCCATCTTTCTTTTGTACTACTTGTAGTCCCAAGAAGAAGTTGAGTTCTCCCATTGAACTCATTGCAAACTTATCCTTCATAAGCTTCTCAAAATCAACACACATTGCCCTGTTTGTAGAACCAAAGATGATGTCATCAATATAGATTTGAACCAGTAAAATATCATCTTTTTGTCTTTTGAGAAACAAAGTCTTGTCAATCTTTCCTCTACTGAACCCAGAGTCTAACAAATATGTTGACAAGGTATCATACCAAGCTCTAGGAGCTTGATGTAAACCATACATTGCTCTATTCACCTTGTAAACTTTTTCAGGATAATCAGGGTCCTCAAAACCTGGTGGTTGAGACACATAAACTTCTTCTATAATGGTCCCATAAAGGAAAGCACTCTTTACATCCATCTGATACACCACAAAATCTTTGAATGAAGCATAAGCCAAGAATAGTCTAATGGCTTCTATTCTTGCCACTGGTGCAAATACCTCATCATAATCAAGTCCCTCTTGTTGTGTGTATCCTTGAGCTACTAACCTAGCTTTATTTCTGATGACTATCCCCCTTTCATCTCTTTTACATCTGAAAACCCATTTAGTACCAATAACTCTTTTTCCATTTGGCAAATCAACCAAAGTCCATACCTCTTGTAGTTTGAATTGCAGAAGCTCATCTTGCATTGCTTCTACCCAACTTGCTTCTTGTAAGGCTTTGTAAGTGTTCTTGGGTTCAATTTGAGATAGAAAACAGGCAAACAAGCAATTTTGTAGATCTTTATGACTGTTTCTTTGATGCAGAGATCTTGCAAAGAAACTTTGATGTTGAAGATCTTTGAGCGCTTTAGTCATTTTTTGTCACAACTCACCATTTCAGGTCATTTCCCGAACTTTGGAAAAACACTATTCATCAAACACTATTCATCAAAACACTATTCATCAGTTTACTATTCATCATTTTTGGTGTCAGTTTGACATTCCGAGAAGCATTCAAAAATTTTACTATTCACTGAACACTATTCATTGCCGGAAAAATTTTCACAATTCACTTGCATTACTCATTTCATCGTAAATTTAGTTTACGGGTATTCAAATTCGCGAAACCGGATTGGTTTAGGTGCGAATTCATTTCATTAGTACTAAGGACATCTCATACAGACTAGGAATAGTCTGCATATCATCAGTAGGTCATTTACATGTTATACCACTCTTAGGATTTTCAAATTTATATATTTGATACATTTAACGTTTTTCTTATAATTATTTATAATAAACGTTAACACCCGACTAATATATATATACGACGAATATATCTAAATAATCCCACAATGGTCCCGACATATTTCTATACCTATTATATCATCATAAAAGTCATAAAAATTCATTTACCCAGTATTTTGGTAATTTATTTTATTTATAACGTAAGTTTAAGAATATTACGACGGTTTTCGTGAAAACTAAACAATAATCACCCAATCACTCAATATTTGTACCCAACATAATTTTAACATTTTTATAACTTCATTTTGACAAGTTTAGTCATTATTTCATATTTCATATTTTTACGATACCCGGAATTACGTTTCGCGACTTAACAGTTTACGGTTTGCGATTAACGGAACCAAAACCGACTCCGTGGACTAGATAATACTCAAATTTTCTACATCCTCTTCCTAAATTCAGCATGTGCCGCCCCTCCCCATCACAAGTTACTTGACATTGATTAAATATTTACCAAATTGCCATTTCCTAGAAAAATATCTAGCCTAAACACTTTAAACACTACACATTTTATTTTTTTGGATCAAAAACTCATTCTCTTCATCCCTTTCACCATAACCACGACCCAACATCCATTTCATGATCAAGTGAAGGTTTTTCAAAAGTTAAAGCATCAAAGTTGTTCATTTCATGATTCTAGTTAAGAATCTTGCAACAAAAACACAAGAAACACAAGTTTTCCTCATCATCTAACCACCTCATAATTCAAAGTGAGTTATCAACTTTATTTTTTCATGATTCATCTTATAATTACATGTATTACATGATTTCCATGCTAAAAACCATGTACAACTAGCTATACCACCATTTATTTTGTCAAAAATGGAACATACAAACCCTAACTTCTTATTTATGAATTCCCTTGCTATAATAACTTGGTTAGGAGTCCATGACACCCTAAGAAGGTGTATGGTAGGATTAGATTAGCTATGTGGTGATTACAAGAGGTTTGATGATGTTAGAAATTAGTTATAAACCTTGAAAATTTGATTTGGAACATGTTTTAGACATGCTGTCCCATTTTGTGAAAACCTGGAAAATCAGTAAACACCAAGGGAACTTTGGCAAAATTTTTAGAAAATACTTTCAAAAACGAATCCGTATGCGAAAGAACGGATTAAAAAGAGTTTATAACGAAGAAGTTATGATTTTTGCAAGATTGTTGACGAAAAGTATTTTCTGGAAAAATGTTTGCTGTTGGACGTTTTTCATTGGTCAAAAAGAGGCTTTAGACGTAATCCGGAGGAGCCGAGCTTTCCAAAATATATTACTACATACTAAGACGTAACCGTGGATATAAAGAACAAGTAAAACGGACAAGTAACGACAAAGATATTCACGTTTGAATATCGGCTAAAACCATTTTTATTTGACAGCTTTTAATAAAAATGGACACTAAAACTACGAAGTACTTTTATAAGCTAGAAATAATATTAAGTACCAAGCTTTATAACTAATGAAGTATTAGTTATTACAAGTATATTTTCATCATTTCAAGGCGATATTTCAAGGATTACAACCCGAGTATTTCAACACTAACATGGAAACATACGATATATATATAAGTATATATATTGCAACTAGCTTATTTTATTTTCTAATAGCAATATTTTTCCAAATACTTGGATTATATATTTTGATAACACAAGTGTTTTTCAAAGAGTAGAGTGGTATAGGAACATGTGCATGGACATTCATAACATCATTTCATGATCTAAAGTAGATCGTTCATCATTCATATTAGGTTGCGGCTAGTGTGCGCGCCTTGTTTTTCAGCTCATTACATGTTCATGGTACCATCATATCAGGTGAGTCATAGCCCCTACTCTTTTAATCGTTTTGCAAACTCTATGGGGGAGAATACATGCTCGTTTTACTCAAACGCATTACTCGCTTACATGGTTGATTTCTTAAATATTTTCAGCTTTATCTAAATACTTGTTGATTATCCGAGTACAATATTATTCACTTGCTAACTACTTGCTATTTACTCATAGACATGAGTGCATAAATTTAAACTATTTACCGATTGCCTAAGATTGCCTAAGTTAAGGACCTGTAGCTACAATTTCAACGGGTATAGATTTACCTGCATTGGGTATGTTTGATTACCTACAATTTCAACGGGTATGGATTTACCTGCATTGGGTATGTTTGATTACCTACAATTTCAACGGGTATGGATTTACCTGCATTGGGTATGTTTGATTACCTACAATTTCAACGGGTATGGAATTACCTGCATTGGGTATGGATTTACCTACATTACTTGGGAGTGTAATCTCCTACATTTAGCTGAAAAACCTTTTTGGTGCCTTGAACTTAGTGCAATCAATATTCATTTTATGCGTTTTGCTTATGGTCAGATTCATTTTTATGGCGACATCGCCATGGCTACATTATCACTCTTACCTTTATATAGCAGTATTGCTACATTTATCTTTGAATCTAGATGCAAGTATTACCTTTGTTCACGTAAACATATTACATTTGGCAGTGGGTCGTAGACACACAGGTTACAAGGCTCTTATGGCGGGACTTGTAACTGAGTGGATTTTACGATGCCTTTGCTGGGAAACCTTCATACATATGCATTACATTCTTTTTCACAAGACTCTATGAACTCACCAACCTCGTGTTGACACTTTAGCATGTATTTTCAGGTTTTAAGCAATGGCACGCTACTGGAGGTTTTGGCAGGGCATGGCATGGTCATAGAAGACTCTGATTTAATCATTAGGGGACCGTTTTAAATTATTTTAAGGGCCTACTTCCGCATTACTTTTAACAGTGTAAAATCAACATTTTGATTTAACTATTTTATTCTAAATGATTCAAGTGCAAACTATTTTTGAACTAGTGTTGTAATACCGATTGAGTTACACCCCAGCTACATGTATGCTTCCGCTGGACCCATTTTGGGGGTGTGACATTTTTCTTGTTTGTACAGATGATTGAGGATCACTTTGAATTTGTTCTTTTGGATGATCCTTGTGAACTCTTGTAGTAGTAGTGGGACTAACAGGAATATTGAGTTCCAAATTAGTATAATCTACTTCAGCTCCAAATAATTTACCATCAAGAGCTTCATCATCTGTGTCATCATAGATATTCTCTAGAGGAGGCATATTTGGATCATCAGGATAATGTGAATCAGCAAAAGGTCTATCCTGAGTATCCAAAGAAGGAAACTGTGATGTAGAAGCAGAGTGAATAGGCTTAGCAGCAGAATAGATTGAAGTAGTAGTTGCTTGTTTTGGTCTAGCAGTAGAGTCTTCTAAGTCAGCAGTAGAGTCTTCTGGCCTTGTAGGAGAGTCAGAAACAACTACTTTTGGAGCTTCATTGGGTATCTTTTCTGCATCAATAGGAGTTTCAACATCTGCTTGAGCTTCCTTAGGTTTTTCTGGAGTAACATCATCTTCTTGTGTATCTTGATCTTTCTGTAAGGGAAAGAAAGTAGGACCAACCTTCAGTTTCTCAATCAAAACAATGTCTTCTTGCAGTTTGTTAGTATCAACACTAGTAATAACAGGTACATAATTCATTGTCTTGGTCAGAATATCAACATCAAACATCCATTCAGGTCCTTTTCCTTCAGCATTAGATGTGTTCTCACTAAACTTGATATGCAAATTCTCCTCCACATGTTTGGTTCTCTTGTTATATACCTTGAAAGCTTTACTATGTACAGAGTAACCAACCAAATTTCCTTCATCAGCTTTCTCTTCAAACTTGCCTAACTGATCTTTAGTGTTCAAAATAGTGACAGGACATCCAAATGGCTTGAGAAAATCAATCAATGGTTTCTTCCCATGAAAAAGCTCATATGGAGTTTTGTTGTGAGGCTTCACTACCTTACTCCTATTTTGCACAAAACATGCAGTGTTTACAGCTTCAGCCCAAAAAGGTATAGGTAATTTAGAATCCGATAACATTGTTCTTGCAGCCTCAATAAGTGTCCTGTTTCTTCTCTCTGCAACACCATTCTGTTGTAGAGTTCTTGCAACACTATACTGTCTTAGAATTCCTTTTCTCATACAGAATTGATTCATCACACTATTCTTGAACTCAGTACCATTGTCACATCTGATAATTTTCACTTTGTGGTTGTGCAGGTTTTCAACTCTTGTGATAAATTCCTTAAGTATCTCTGGGCTTTCATCTTTAGTGGCTAAGAAGAACACCCAAGTAAACCTGCTGAAGTCATCTGTGACAACTAGGCAATATGACTTCTTGTTCAAACTTTTCACAAAAACAGGCCCAAATAAATCCATGTGAAGCAAATGCAAGGGCTCTGTATTTGTACTCACAGTCTTAGACTTGAAAGAAACTCTATGTTGTTTACACTTTTGACAGGCAACACAAGTCTCACAATTTTCAAACAACTTTGTGGCATGCCTCTCACAAGATTTCCCTTCACCAACTTATTCATTGTCTTGTAGTTCAGGTGCCCAAGTCTTCTATGCCATAATTTGGACTCATCAACAGTGGCTTTTGCAATCAGACAAGTTAAAGCTCTTTTGGGAACTATGTTCTTAATATGGTCACTGTATATATTTTCGTTTCTAGGGACCTTCAATAGCACAAATTTATCATTTGGCAACTGAAAATCAGGAGAAAGGATCATACATTCAGTGTCTGTAAAAAGAACAAAATTCCTTTTGTCACACATTTGTGAAACACTAAAAAGGTTCAACTTAAGCCCTTTCACAAGAAACACCTTCCCAAAGTTTTCCCTGTTCTTAAAGTGCCTCTACCAACAATCTTTCCACCTTTTGGATCATTCCCAAAAGCAACATAACCACCTTCAAAAGCCTCAAAATCTTCAAGCTGAGACTCATCCCCTGTCATATGTCCAGAGCATCCACTATCAACTATAACCATATCTTTAAGATCATCCAGTAGATTACCCTGCACATGAAAATAGAGAAATTAGTTTCTCTTGGGGACCCAAGCCATTACTGACTTGGATCTGCCTTGTGCATCAACATAGTTAAATTTCTTTAAATCACTTGATGCACTGCTGTTTTTGGAAACATTGTTTGGAACAGTTGATTTTGGTTTCCAAACCCAACAAGCTGAGGCCTTAACAGCATAAAAATGATTTCCAACAACTGTATTTGATAAAACTTTTGGCCCAGAAGTAGAAAGTTTTGTACTAGCAGCAGATTGCTTACTAGCTGCAAAATGCTTACTAGCAGGAGAGTGCTTATTAGCAGTAGAGCCAGCAACAGAACCAATTGTGGTTTTAAAAGCACCATTTGATTTAGCATCATAAATGGATCTAGTTGCACCAGATCTTAACAACACAGCCCTAGGAATCATGTTTCTATTAGGATGAGGGTGAGTATTCTGATTAACATATTTGTGATTCACCCTAGAATATTGATTCCAAACTGGTTTCTTGTGGTCAGGACAACTATTAATCAAATGTTCAAAGCTACCACACTTATAACAAACATTTTTCTTCAATTGAAACTCACTACCTAATTTGTTTGAACTAGGTTATTAAAGTTTCTCTGATTTCCCCTAGGCTTATTATTGAAACCATTCATTCTTTCTCTAGAAATCTCATTATACTCAACCATTTTCCTAGAGATACCCTTTCCTAACACAAGTCTCACAAACTTCACCTGTTCAATTTTAGGATCAACTTTGGTAGGAATTTCTTCCTTTTCTACACTTTGTTCTAGTTCAACCTGTTCTTGTTCCTCATCACTATCTGAGTACCAATCTTCAATAATGGGAGCATCAGGAAATTTTCTTCCCTCTACCTTAGGTGTTTCTAAGACACTTGTACTAGTCTCACCTATTGGTTTTTCAATGTTCAGCTCACTAATAAAGGACAATTCTTTTCCTGATTGAGCAAAGGCACTCTTAGCAGGAGGAGCAACCTCTTTATAACCTATTCCACTTCCTTTCCTCATGATGGTACTCTCAATAGATTTATTAACCAAATCAGAAGCATATTGTTGTTTGTTTACTCTTACTATATGATTTTCTTTTTCAGCAAGAGCTGCATCCCTATCTCTTTCTGCTTCTTCTAATTTATTCTTAAGAAACTCAATTTCACTGTTTTTCTTAAAAATTTCAACATCTTGTTGGTTAATTCTATCTACATATTCTAGCTCACACTCTTTTAAGTACTCAAGTCTTCTTTCCACATTTTGAATACCTACTTTGTAACCTAGGTTATCAAGTTTTAGGTTTTCAACTTCTCTAATTAGACTCTCGTTCCTAGACTTAAGTTCTTCTACAGTGTCAGCACAAGACTTAAAAGAACACACAGATAAATCAGAATCATTAGATACCTCAGAGTCAGATCCAGAAGATGATGATGCATAGGCCATCAGTGCAAAGTTATGCACTTTGGGTTTGACTTGAGCAACCAAGGAATAGTTTGGTTCTTCATCAGCCAAATCACTCCAATCATACTCTCCCAATCCATCACAAGATACCAATGCAGTAGTGGTATTCTTTGTTTCTTCAGTCTTCTTTGATGCTTCAGCATTTTTCTTTGGAGCTCTACACTCTCTGGCAAAGTGACCCTTCCTGTTGCAGTTGTAGCACTTTATCTTTGACTTATCAAAGCCAACATTCTCTTTAGGTCTATACTTGATTTCTCTTCCAGTTCTCTTCTAGAATTTTCTTGCCCTCAAGGTCAACATGGCCATTTGCCATTTAAGATCCATCTCTTCAAGATCATCAGGATCAAGGTGATCCAGATCTTGATTAATAGCTTGTGACCTTATACTTGTAGTTAGATCAGCCAAGAATGCACATAAAGCAATATCACTGGTGGAATTATTATCATTAGAACTAGCAGCAGATCCATCAGCAGTAGATACTCCATAAGCAGCAGAGTGAGATTCTTTAGACCCCTTTGACTTTGAAGATACAAAAGCAAGATTTTGTGTACCAGAAGTAGATGAAGTAGTCAACTATGGTTCATACACTCTTAAGTTGTTATAGAGACTTTCCAACTTCATAGTTTCAAAGTCAGGCTTATTCCTCCAAACAACAGTGTGCATACTCCATTCAGGTGCAAGACTTCTGAGGAACTTGAGATTTACATCTTCTTGTGGAACCACATAGCCAACAAGCTTTAAATGACTGACAAGTTGATTGAGCCTGTTGTAAGTTCCATTAATCTTCTCTCCACTTTCAGCAGTAAAGTTCTCAAACTGATGCTTCAACATGTTTTTCCTTGACTTCTTTGTAGCATCATTCCCTCCAAACCTGAATTCAACAGCATCCATCAAATCTTTTGCAGTCTCACAGCTATCAAAGTCCAACTGAAATTCATTAGGTATTCCCATTAAGAGAATATTGTGTGCCTTGATCTCCATCTTCCTTACTGAGTTATCTTCAGCAGTCTTGATTGGTATCTCTTTACCATCAGTACCCTTCTTTGGTAAAGAGTCACCATTGATAATCACATTCCACATGTTAAAGTCAATCATGCGAATGTACTGTCTGATTCTCATCTTCCATAGCTCATATTCTCCAGGGTTGAGCATGGGAACCTTTGAAGCAGTTACCATATGTGTGTCATCACCCACCTTTAGCAGTTGATTAGGAACAACAGACTTGCAAGGAACAGTTTCTTCTTGATTACAACTTCTAGATCACAAGCTCTGATACCACTTGTTGATCCCAGTTGAGCAAACGATCTTATATAGAAGTTGACTTGATTTAAACACTTAAGCTAGAATGCAGAATGTAAAAGCTTAACTTAAGAAGAACAATTCACTATCAACACTTCAATATTATTAATACGAGCACTCGACAATGCTAGGGTTTTACAACCTTGAAGTGTAAACGAAAACTAAACAAATACATACTCAATCTAACCCTAGGATCCTCCTTTTATAGGCCAAGGAGTCCTACTAGGTTTACAATAACTTTCTATGCAAGATAAGAATATTCTAGACGTATATTATATACACACAATCTATTCTATAATTATCTACTTCTAATACATGCTTAACACATTAGCAGTAGATTCCTACAGCAGCATTTTCCCATAGCAGCACTTTGTCATCAGCAGCAGAATCATTTACCTTAGCAGCAGTTTCATCACAGCAGTAGTTTCTCTCAGCAGCAGAATCCAAAACCCAACAGTATGCACCTCACTAGTTTATACCTTGTCAAGATGATCGTATATTGTCATTCCTCGTGTGCCTGCCATAGTCTTGGCGCCTGACTACTCAATACATGCCACATGTATGTCCAAATAACGGTCCTATCAAAACCACTAACGGTCTTGCACATGCTAACCGTCTTTGTGACTATAAGTACTTTCAAGGCTACGGAAATACATAAAGAACCTCACTTGAGTGAAGATCGCACCTACCAGAGACATTGAGAATACCACTCGCATCTATGTTAATGCAAATGTGGATAGTTTCAGAGTGTAGTAGAGTACGTACAATGATACTATTGAGCATGGTTGAGAGCCAAGTAAGTGGTTTTCTATGGCTTTGCAACTCTCACCCTGTTGGGATATAAAGTCAAAGTACTTCTGAAGGTCAAAGTACTGCTCAAGTGTATGAATGTCAAAGTACTGCTCAAGAGAAGAAAGTCAAAGTACTTCTATTATTAAGGACTAATATGCAAAATTGTTTAAAGAACTGTTATGTAAAAGATATGATTAGAATATTTTAGAATTAGTTTACTTGTCGTTCAAGTATTGCAAACCGACTTAAGGTTTTCCTTATGCCTATAAAAGGAGTCTTAGGATGGTATTAGAAGATATCTAGATACATGTACGATATTAGAGAGTTGTTAGGGTTGTTAGTAAATCTGTGTAATAAACAAGTTCAAGGTTTAGTTTTAATATAATTATTAAAGTTCTCCTTAGCTTTGTTGAAGTAGATTCCGCATACTTAACAGAGTTATATCAGTGTTTCATTATTAATAGTTTTGGAAGTTATTCAAGATTGTTAAACCTTTAACAAGCTATATAGTTAGTTTGGTCAGAATATATATCGATCCAACACACCCGTATACATCAACAATAACTCCATCGTCAACATCTTTATTATGCATATTCCTATTCCTCAAAACAGATCTTCACATGTTCGATGCACTCCTAAAAGTAACGGGCGTTTAGCTCCTCAAAATCCCCCCCCCCCCCTAATCTAATCGAAAAATCTTTGTACAAGCTAGAAGTCTATCTCAATGAATATTTGAGTTAACAATACATCCTTCTTTGCGTTTTCACAGGCAACTTTCAATCTCAATCATTGCTTTTGCTTCTTTGTTACGATATTCTTCTTTTTTCTTAAATTATTGAGATAATTACTTGAGAGTGTAATTAACTTGTCGCTTTCTTAGGAGTATGTATTGAACTTTATCTTTTGCTATATATACTCAAAAGTTATGATCAAATGAGAAGAAAAATAAAATAAGAAAATAGAAAAGAAATCACAACCACATATTTTAGATGCACCTACTAAAGTGGGTACATCTCTTTTTAAAATTCTCTATTGTAATTAAAATGTGTGACTAGGGGTGTAAACGAGCCGAGTCGAGTCGAGTATTGACAAGCTCGAGCTCGGCTCGACATATAATACTCGAGCTCGAAGCTCGGCTCGAGCTCGACCGAGCCTCAAAATTCAAGCTCGAGCTCGGCTCGATCACTAAAACTCGAGCTCGAGGCTCGGCTCGGCTCGGCTCGTATATATTAAATAAAATCAAGTTTTTGAAAAAGTCACTATCAAAACACAAAAATAGCAAACTAACTTATATTGCAACTTAATCACTAAACTTGTAGTAAAACTTGTAGACACAATCTTGATTCTTGAAGGGCATATATGTAATTATAGAAAAGCTCGTTAAGGCTCGCGAGCTTCACGAGCCGTGTAACATAGAACTCGAACTCGACTCGACATCTTACACGAGTAGCTCGAGCTCGAGCTCGACTCGTTTAAAATCGAGTCGAATCGAGTATTTTTCGAGTCGATCTCGAGTTACTCGCGAGTTGTCTCGGCTCGATTACACCCCTATGTGTGACTATAAATTATTCTTATTCTTCTTATTTTAATTTTTCTTCTTGTTGTACATATACCCAAACTTAAACATAAAATGTAGAGGTGGCAAAACGAGCAGGTCAGGCAGGCACGGGCCAAACGGGCACGAGCCAAACGGCGTATGTTATACGAAGCACTTTAGAAAAGAACTAAAACAACAACAAAAATTGCTCAAACGTAACACCTCATTTATATTTAAGTAACTAAATATACTATATCGATAAATTTTTTATTAAAAACAATTTAATGTTCTCTAATTGAGAGAAAAATATGTGCCCATTATACCATTTAACTTCTAAATGGGCAATTTATTCCCATTTAAAAAAAAATGCCTAAATGTGTTCAAATATTTTTAAAAAATTTGCCCATTTAACTCATTTTTTTTAAACACAAATTGCCACCTCTAATAATAAAATGTTTTATAAGTATTATATATATAAAGTTCTTTAAAAATATAGAAATTATAGATGGAAAGTCCTTTAAAATATAGAAATTGTAGAAAGTGATCTTGGCCGTCCAAATTTAGATCAAGGGAGGAAAGTGGACGGTGGCACTTTTGTAGTATATAGCTCAAATCCTCAGCCAAAAAATCTAGATATTTCAAGGATAAAATGTTGTTTTCATTCTCGCGTACTTTCCGTATCCCACCTTTCTTCTTTTTACCATGACATCACGTTTTCCTTATTTTGTTTTTTTTTTTCAATTTTCTACTGCATGCAAAGAAAATATTTAGTTTTCTTATCTTCTTTTAATTAGATTTACGATTAAAAAATTATCTAAAACATTGATAAACAACGCAGCCTGCCACCCACTGCTGTATTTTATTTAGCATGATATGACGGTCTTGTATTTTGTTCTTTGATGTTGGGGGAAAAAATCATGTATTAATTAATAAATGCGTCTTATAATATATCAACTTGGGTGGTCATGAGTTTAAGATCGGTTATGATAGGTTTTCAAAGGACGGAGCCAGAGGGGTTCCCGGCACCCCATGAAAATTTTCAATGTAGTGTTAATTTTTGAAAAAAATTTGATTTTTTCTAAAGTTATCTTAAATGCACCCGGTTTATCAAAATATCTTTCTAGTATTAGTGTTCAACTTTTTTGTGCACCGGTCATATTTAATCCTGGTTCCATCAATGTAGGTTTTGTTCTTTGTATTCTCTAGATATAAAAATTATGAGTTTTGTGGTGGTATAACTAGAAAAAGTGAGTTGGTGATAATAACGGGGTTTATATTTGTCAACTTGAAGATGATCTCATGCTCATGAGTTTGTGAGCTTGGTGGATAAAGATGAAATACACTCATTAAACGACTTGTTTATCATAGTCATTTTTATTAATAAAAAAGCTATACTATCAAAAAATAAAAAAATAAATAAAAATAAAAATAAAAAATTGTTCATTATAAACGTTATTCATCAGTTAATAAAAAAAGTTATTCATTATTATAAACATTAAACAATTGTTTATCATGATATAAAGTGCCATCCATCATAGGCGTTGCGCATCGATAAAAAAAAAAAAAAAAAAAAGTTGTTTATCAATAAAATAATTACTCAACACTAAAAAAAAAGTTGTTCATCAATAAAATAGTAGTTTATAAATAACAAGAATTTTTAATCATAATTGTTATTCATCAACAAAAACTATTGATTATCGATAAAAATATTGTTTATCATATATATAGGTGTTGTTTATTAATAAAAAGAGTTGTTTATTAATGAAAACGATAATCATTTATAAATGTATCTAACTTGTTATTTTTTTTTAATTTTGTATAGCGAATAAGTTTTTTTGCAGTTCAGATACTAAACTTTCAAATTTTGTTACTTTGGTTTATTATTTTACTTCCACAACCAGTTTTGTCGTATGGAACAATTATAAAGTTACCATATTTCTCATTTATAACCCGTTTGGTATGTAGGATTTGTTTGGGTTTTGGATTTAATAAATGCAAATCATATGTTTGGTTGTGTTTATGGGGTTTAAAATTGGGACTCAACCTCAATGGTCTCACACTTTTCAAAAGTAAGGGGAGGGGTGTGTTTTGATAAATATTTATGTTTTTTGTGAGCCCCACTTACAACTTTACTCTCATTTATCTTTATATTTATTTTTAATAATAATATTTTTTATTACAAAAATATTATATAAAATAATTAACACTATTAAATATCATTTTCTTTCTCCTACATCAAATTCAAATCCAAATCCTAATCTACAATTCTACATTCAAATCCAAATCCTAATCTAAACCCATCTACGAACCAAACAGGCCCTTATAATTTTTTCTATTTATATGTATGTGACTTGTCATATTTTTCACTTATATGTATCTAACTTGTCACATTTTTCATTTATATGTTACAAATAAGTTGTAATTATCATAGGTGGATGCTATATAGGAAATAAAAAATTGAAGAAAACGAGGTAACCTGGTATCGGTTGGGAGGTAAAAAAAACTACACCAAAATGACGAAATTTGAAAGTTGGTTACCTGAACTTGCAAAATATTTTATTCGCTACACACTGGAAATATAACAAGTTAAATACATTTATAAGTGATTATATTTTAATAAAAATAATTGTTCATTAATAACAGTAGTTTAATTCATCATATGCGTTGTACACCAATAAAGAGAGATTCATCAATAAAATGAGTAGTTCATCAATAACAATAGTTGTTCAATCAATAAATAAAGTTATTCAATTCATCATAGGCTTGTTAAAAAAATTATCACATGCGTTGTTCATCAATAAAAAGAATTCTTCATTGATAAAGAGAGTTATTCATCAATAAAAATAGCATTTGTGAATAAAATTTTTTTTTCATCAATAAAAAATAGTTGTTCATCATTATTGCTTATTATATGTGTTGTTCATCAATAAAAATAGTTGTCGTTAATACAAAGAGTTATTCAATTCATCATATGTGTTGTTCATCAATAAAGAGAGTTGTTCATAGATAAAAATGGCTTTTCATCAATAAAAAAAATATTAGCACTATTTATCAATAAATTGAATTGTTTATTGTAACACCCCCAAAATACCGCAGCGGAAGACTGTGTCATAGGGGTGCTACTTCATAATACAAAGAACAAGGTATAGAAAACGAACTCTAAATGAGACGTTTTGAAAAGTTACCATTCGATTAATAAATTCTGAGATATAAACTTGAGTTCCATAATACAATACATAAGAGTTTTAAGACATATCGAATGGTAAAGTTAAAAGCATAAGTCTTCAAAACATGCCAAGCGACTCTATGCTCCATGCAACAGCTTATCATCTTACAGACCTGAGACAAACATGCTAAAGTGTCAACACAATGGTTGGTGAGTTCATAGAGTTTGTCTTAAAATAATTGAAAAGCCTTAAGAGAATGTTCGCACAGCAAAGGCATCGTGAATCCACTCAGTTGCAAGTCCCGCCATAAGAGACTTGCAACCTGTGTGTTCACAACCCACTACTAACATATATAGTATGAATAAGACATGTATAAGTTCATCAAGACAATTTAAGCAATTAGAAGTGAGTCTATACTTCATCTCCGAAGACCTCACTTTTATGATGTATCCAAACATTCGCAAATGTTAGGATGTATCAAAGACAACTGGGAGTCAATTCCCAAAGACAACTGGGAGCCACTTCCCAAAGACAACTGGGAGTCAATTCCCAAAGACAACTACTAGTCAATAAATAGAATAACGCAATTAAGTATAACGCAGTCATGTATGTAAGCAATCAAGTATAACACAGTCAAGTATAGACGTTTTGAGTATTTGTACAAGTAAACAAGTAGTTGAGCATGTGTCTCCCCCAAAGAGTTAAGACAAATATGAAAAGAGTAGGGGCTATGACTCACCTTAAGCTTAAGTGATGTGAAATCAAAGTGGTAGTCGAATCGTGAAAGTCTCTAAGAGCAGCCTATAATAGAACGTTGCGACTTAGGTTTGGAGTAACGTCTAAGAATACGAAGAATTGCCTATATATATGTCTTGCATAATGTTCATGATGTAGTACTTAGTATATAGTGTAAGTCTTTGAATATAAATGGTTTATGGAACATGTATAGGTTGTATATCTCTTACTACCGTTCGGGCCGACATAATTCAGAAGTCATAGAGTAAACGTTCGAGGAGCCAGGACACTTTAACTCGTAAATCCACAACTCATCTCGACGGCTTACTTAATGAACTCCTCACATGAGGCTCCCTACTATTGTAGTATTTGATAACAAATGTATAAGTTTTGATCCGAAAAGTTATATGTCCAATATTTGAATAAACTTAGGAAAGTTTATTAGTACATGAAGATTGTTATTAGGGGTAGTTTCATAAGTCTTATATGACCATTTTCTCTTTGTAATATCTCATGGTTCCTTTTGAAGTGAAGTAGATCTAAATTGTTTGTTCAAGTTATCGCCTAATTCCTTGTTTCATGTTTACGCCTAAGTAAGCTTATATGGTCATTTAGTCATGGCTTCGCCGTGACCTTGGTCATTTTTCCATGGTCTTGAGACTCAACCTTGGCTTTAGCCATGGTTGTGGTCTTGGCTTTAGGTCATTAGACCTCTTGGTCTTAGTAAATGATAACTATAATATAGTGACTTTGGTCTAAAATGGGCTGTTAAGATTTTGAAGAAATTTATCACTCGGAAAGCGTTTTCAGGGCTCGAGCTTCTTTAATCCTGAACGAAAACGTCGTTCCGGACAACTTTCGTGTTTTAACTTTTTGATGAATCGGACCAGAAGGGTGACTTTCAAAAGCAAAATTTGATCAGAATGCTATTTAGGCAGTTTTGCCGTTTTGGTTTCGCTAGCTTCAAATGGTCATAACTTTTGACTCGGGTACTCGTTTTGGGTGATTCAAATTGCTATGTTTTCCTTGTTAAGTCCTCTTTAACAGTAAGTAAGTGTCAAATATCAAAGTTATACTATTTTGGTCGTGGTTCTCCATAAAAATCACTAGTTTGCTTGTTTACTTGTCATAAGTTAACATATGTATACCAATACTTGTTTTATCCATTTTTAAACATCATGAACACAATAACAAGAACATATATAGCATGAAAGGAACACAAAGAGCATGTAAATGATAATTAAGCAAGAAAGTAGGTTAGGGTTTGCTTACAACTTTTGGCCTTAATGAAAAGGGAAACTAGGACAAGAACTAGGACTTTGATTGAATAAGCTTTCTTCCTTTGCAACCTATGATAAACCGAGGTTATTTGAAGATTATAACGACGCCTTCTTGAAGTCCAAAGCTATTTGAAGATTATAACGACGTCTTTTTGGAGACTTTAAAGTTATAACAACTTTTCTTAGAAAATTTCCAAGATTGAAGATCAAACACTAGTTTTCTTTCAAAAACTAGTTAACTTTCTTACAAAATATAAGAAAAGTGCCTTAGGTTTTAGGACTTGAAGGTTATAAGAAGGTGTGGTGCAAGTTTTATATGTGTTATTAGTTGGCTATTTATAGGATGAGAAAAATAGTTAACTATATATTGGGTTAGAATGTAACCATGGTTAATTTAGACACTTGTAAACATCCTAGAGATCAATGGTCAAGATCAAGCCACAAAATGGTGACCCCCCCCCCTAAATGGCGGTTCAAAGGAGATAAGATGACTAGATGATGAGTCTTGGTGTTATCTTGCTTAGTTTGTGCATTTTGACTCCGTAAAAAGCTAACCGTAAATGATTAAGCCTCAAAACGTAAAACCGGGTATCGTAAAAATATGAAACTTGAAAGTATTGTTAAACATGTCAATATAGTCCATAATAAAATATAAAATGAGTGGTAGGATCTATCGGGTGCTAAAACCCTGCTAAAAACTGAAAACACGGGTCTAAAACGCGTAATACGTAAAACGTACGAATATTGCGTAAAATTGAGAAAAGTAAAATGTTACTTTTCTAATGTGATAAAAATGATTTAAAATGACTTATAATGTCTAGGCTGGGCTCAGTCTAGTGTCGGTTGGTATTAAATGTCTTTTAGACATCAAACCGTAAGCCTAAAAATCACGAAATGACTTATAACATCAAGGGATGATTTTTGGTCAATGGAGGAGGGAAAAATATGTTGACTTTTTCTAATAAGTTGAAAACTCAAATAGTCTTAGAAACGCGTTTTGTGGTCTAACGGTTAATCGCCCATACGGTTAAGCGTGCTCATGTGAGAATACAGGCTTGGGTGACCTGCTGGGAAAAGTAATTAACTTAAAAATGCGAATTGTTACATTTATCATATGAGTTGTTAATCAATAAAAATAGTTATTGTTGATTATCAAATATAAATTGTGTCCATCATACATATGGAAACATCATATAAAAAATAAAATGTTAATATTCTTTTAAAAGAGATTTGTATTTTAAAGTTTAAATTTGATACATAAAAGAAGAGAAAAAATCATATATCATACTCATCCTCCAAGGGAGGTTTTTTTTGCGATATAGTTCAATTATCATTTACTTGATGTTCTAGTTATTGTAAAACTAAATTTAACTAGGTTACTTGGATGCAAAATTCTAGTCTTATCATTTAGTAATTTCATTTCTAGCTACTTGCTAGTTTCTAATAAAATCGTCGTTTAAAAAAATAATAGGTAAAGAGATAGAAAAGAAAGTTAAAAAAAAAAAAAAAAAAAAAAAAAAAAAAAAAAAAAAAAAAAAGGTATTATAAATGTAATGAACAAGAACACCAGAATGAGGAAGAGAATTCTTATTAGAGATGATATTCATAATGTTACAATAGGAGGTATTTATAAGGCATAGGAAAAACCCTAACTTGTTAATCAAGATTAGGATAAATAGACATAAGTCCATTAATATTTACAACACTCCTCCTTGAATATTCACTGTTTATTATACGCTATAGACCGCCTCATTAAAAACCTTATCAAGAAAAAACCCATTGGGGTAAAAACACTTGATGAAGGTAAAAAGAGTGCAGTACGCATAATACTCCTCCTCAATTTAATGTACATCTTTCAAGCATCGCATGCTAATCTTCTAAACGAGTTGCTCGTATACTTTTGGTGGCTACAACTTTACAATGAAGTCCATCAAATTAATAATGTTACGAATAAGTCCTGCAAAAATGACGAAATATACGTGTAGCTTCCAAGCTAATATCAAATCAATTGGTTGGAAAGTATACAATGCATGTACAAATATTAAAAGAGAAAAATACACTCTCATGACGTATATTAATTACAAGATTGGCATCCAAACCTCAATTGTACTTATTTATAGTACTTAAGGACCAATTATTTCTTTGAGACATGTGCAAAAGCAATTTATATAATATACTTCCAAAATCATTTTGATCCATATATGGATTCATTCAACTTTATCAAATAAAGTTATTGAGAACTTTATTAATCGTATCTAGAAGTTGAAGTTGTAAGCCATGCTTGAGACATTACAGATCATTCATGAGAGCTCTAATAAAACTCATTTTGAGCGAATTAAATACTTCAATATTGATTGTCTCGTAAAATATCAATAAGATATTTACATCCACCTCGAGACAATATGCCTTTTAATAATCAACTTTGTGTTTTTGTGAATTTATTTATTCACAACTCATGTCTTAAAAGACATAACTTTAGAGCTCTTATTTTGCATTCGCACAAAGACTGATGTATACCCAATAGAATTTACACATTCATGTGTATGGACTTCATGTCTCAATACTTATCGTATTTTCACGAGATTGCGTCTTTTCACATTGGCCAATCATTTAACTGAGCGCACTTTTGAATAATAATTGACTTATGATCCTCATTATGCATAATAGCAAGCGCTATATTGTATGTAAACAAATTTATCGACGTCATTTTGTTTCGATTCCATATGATTCTAGACATCATAGAATTTATTAAGATCTCATTAACTATTTGAGGTTCTTTGGAACCTTCATGTCTAGTGTCTCTTTATGAGACTATCATGGGGTCTTTTATACCTCGAATAACCATCTTGTTTTCATGCTCCATATTTTTCATCGAGGATTTTATTTGGAATTGATTTGACTACCATGCTTAAGTCATGTCATAATAAAATAGTGTCCTTGAGGGACAACTTATAATCAGAGCATGAGTAGCTGAAATTTTGTTTTTAGCCAATGGCCATTAGATTATCCATTTTAATAATTAATTCATAAAATTTCTTTCGAGGATCAATAGCATATGATAATTCATTCTGAATTTGCAGCTACTTCTCTCCTCCTGAAGGAATTATCCATCTTCTATATCTCATATATGTGCATTTAGGTGGAGTAATTTGCACACAGAAAAACTGAAATGGGATATATTTGGTTTATAACCAAAACCAATTATAAAAGGGAGGATTTATAATAACATATTGGCATGATTCTAATTTTGTTTGTTGTGTATATTATAATATAGCCCCATACAACAACAAAAAATTTCTTTCAATGTCATTGAAAATTTTAAGTAATTCATCGAATATTCATGATGAAATACTTACTCTGGAATGTTAGGCTCATTTTGAGCTATTAATCATGCAAACTTGAGGTTGCAATTTGATAACCATTTAGACGATGCATCGATTTTAAACTCTAAATGGTTCATACAATGGATTTTTATGCCTACATATATCCATTTGTTTTCTTTCCAGAAAATTGAGGAATTGAGTCCCCATTCTAGTTGATAGATTAATAATCAACTTCTTTTGAGAGATAATACCATAAAATTGAAGAATCTTATTCTTTTATAGCTTTCGCATCATTAATGACTCAGGATGGTGTAACTGGTCATGCCAAAAATTATTATTATAGCTCATAAACTTATGTTATGGCTATAATTAGTTTTTACTAATCTTTATATAATGCATGTCGAGGAAGATACAAAAGAATAAAATGCATCTTTAATATTTAACTTCGTTCCTCATGACAATTTTATATTTCTTTTACGGAGCAAAATGTGCTAGCATAGATTCTTAAATCTATGTATATAGTGTGTAATATCTTTGACACACTTGTATATTGCATACATCACATTGCAGTTTTGCATAAATATCATTTTTGTTTGCTCATTTCTTATTGTATTTTCGCCAGTAGTAGTGGTTTGTCATTGTCATACTACCTCGACCATAGCATTTACCATGATAAATGATCTTTAACCATTTATCGTTACATTATCACATTCACATGAGGATCTCACATTGATAATTTTATCTCATGCACTTGAGGGAATGAACATCTTATATTGATCATTTTATCACATTCGCTTGAAGGAATGAAGATCTTTATGTTGCAACTTGAGGTTGCCAACCAGTTTCTTTAACACGACAATATGGAGCAAATTTAGTAAACGGGTTTATCGTGTTTGTTCAAACATGCCCATTTCTTTTATATCAAAGCATCATTCTCGATATATGAGTATATTCGAGGCATTAACCATCTCATCGCATTTTTCTTTTCATCATTCAGATGTACTACTTAATATTGCGAAAAATGTGCTCGCATTTGCAAGAATCTCTTGCTTATGATGGTCAAATCTTTCTTTTAGATTTTGATATACATTTAACGGATCTTTCACCGTTATATATTTTATTTTTAATTCAGATCTAACACTGAAATTTTGTGACCGAACTCGCTTATGCTTTTTTTTTCTTTTTTCTTTTTTTTTAATGCAACTTGACATGCATACAATCATAGCGAGATTTTTGGGAATATTACTTGCTTTTGTGTGGTAATGTATCCTTTAGATATTACCATAAATTAGCGAGTCTTTCATCGTTAAGCATTTCCTTTTAAGGTCCTCACGAAGAAGACGATGTTGTCCTAAAAAATTTTACAATGAAAATAGATCTTAACATAAAAAATCCACACAAATATTAGGAACAAAAAAATGATGTGTGAGAACTTCAAATTGAACAAAATCAATATTTCTAACATATCATTTAACTTATTGAAAAAAAACATATGTGAAAAGCAATCAGTGAAGTAATAGTGTTGCACAGACAATTAAATAGCATCTATTACAATGTATAGTATTGAATGATGTAGTTTATAATCATATAATTCTATACAAGCATAGAGAATGCAAGACTCAAGAATCATATGACAAAATAGATATTTGTCTTCACATATAAGTTGTCTAATTTATGCAACCAAATCACAAGTTAAATTTATGGTAATCATTTACAAGTTAAATTCATGTTAATCATTTGCAACAAATGAATGACAACATTCAATATTTATCGTTTACCATACAAAAACTCCACATTAACACATCTAGGAAAATATATCATGTGTAGCTATTAAATATTTTTTTTTTCACGTCATATAGACTACCAACGAGTCTCAAAGCAAGAGTGATATCATGCATCACTAAATAATACTTACCCTTTTTTTCTGTTATACAATAATTCAATATTTTAAATCTTTGAATTTTATATTTGTATATAAAAAAAACCAGTGTATCATTTAGCAAGATTGCATATATCACCATATTAAGAAAATGTATTTGCATATTTTTTCAGACCAAATAAAACATACCGGACCTTGCACATGAATTTACATAATCAAAGGCTAAACTGGATGGGTTTGTTACTATTTACTAGTATTAATCCATCAAGTATAGATTATCATGACTAAAATCCTTTTTTTTTTTTCTTATTGAAAAAATAAAACACCGAAAACTAGTATACTGTTATTACAAATTTGTAATTTTAGCAAATATATGGTGATCATTATATGATTAAATAATTATAATTGTAGCAAATATTATGCGGATATCATGAATCAGTAACCCAAATAACTTTAGCAAAAGCGAAATCCGAAGTTCATAAAAAAACAGTATACGATTAAACAATTATAACAATATAACTTGAGGTTAAACTAATAAAACTTGAGTTTTTTTTTTTTTTTTTTTTTTTTTTTTTTTTTTTTTTTTTTTTTTAACATAACATGAGGTTATGTTTTGATTCTCTTGAGGGAATCATCATAGAACATGAGGTTCTTTTTTTTCTCTCGGACATAACATGATGTTATGTGATTCTCTTGATTGAATCATATTAGAACTTGATTTTTTTTTCAACATAACATGAGCCTATGTTATTTTTATTCTTTTGATGATCAAAATAGAACACGAGGTTCTAAAAAAAAACATAATCATAATCATAACATGAGGTTATGATATTTTTTGATTCTCTTGATGAGATCATTGTGGAACTTGAGGTTCATACTTTTTTTTCTTTTTCTTTTTTTGTAAAACATAACATGAGGTTATGATATTGTGATTCTCTTGAAAGAATAATAACTGAACTTGAGGTTCATTAAAAGAGATACAATAACTTGAGGTTATTGTATTTTTAATTTATTCATTGTAATAAAACTTGGGGTTTTATTATGAATAAATATAATCATAACATGATGTTATGATATTGATTCATGAAAGAATCATATTAGAACTTTGAGGTTCTATTTTTTTTTCTTCAACGTAACATGATGTTGCATTATTTTTATTTTCTCTTTGTAGTCAGACAAAAACATTTATTGTTATTCATAACTATAAAAGAGTTTTCATAGATGAACATGAAAGTAAAAAAAAAAAAAAAAAAAAAAAAAAAAAAAAAAAAAAAAAACGCAATTCTCTTTATGTAATCACTATAGAACATTTATTATTCTTGTAAATTACAATAGAGATTAATTAATAGTAAAGAAATAATTCATCCATTATTCAACAATGTAAACAAACATGCTACTCACAATAAACAAAACACCATTTAATTATATAAGAGCCAAAGTGATTTTGTTACGATTTAAGGAAAAAAAAACAGTGGCCGAACGATTTAAATAACAAACTTCATCTTATTTGTTTAACCCTTTAGTAAAATAACATAACATGTTATGATAATTAATGCGAACAAAAATAAAACACCATTAATGACCACACCGAACTGTGTTTCTGTTTATCTTAATTTCGTATCAAAGACTAATACCCATGTCATATAAAACAAGATTTAAACACAAATACTAACCCATACATATATGAAGTAAAAGAGAATTCTAGAAACCATGTGATTAATTAGAATATTAAATAGACTTATAAGAATTAGAGTTTGAGGTACCTGGCATTGTTAACAGAGGAAGCATGCGTCTAAATACTAGTGTTTCGAGATTAACGAATAGAAAATGCTTGTGATGCCATGGCGGTTTTGTAGAGCTCAAGAAAACAAAGAAAAAAAATAGTGTTAGAGCGTGCTGATAACGTATTATAAATGTAATGAACAAGAACACCAGAATGAGGAAGAGAATTCTTATTAGAGATGATATTCATAATGTTACAATAGAAGGTATTTATAAAGCATAGGAAAAACCATAACTTGTTAATCAAGATTAGGATGAATAGACATAAGCCCATTAATATTTACAACAAAAGGTAAAATAGAAAGACACTTGTCACTATGTAATGATTTTTTTTTTTTTTTTTATCTTTTCTAAATTTCCCACATTTTTCATAAGATTGGAATTCAAGAATTGATACATTGAATGTGCACATAATTTAATAGTAACTTTTATTTACCTTTCAAAAATAGTTTATAAATTTTGTATTTCACACCTTTATTATTAAACTTTCAATGTTATTTATGTAAAAATAATAACAATCGTCAGTACAAAACATATACTAATTCGTATTATTAATATGACAAATTTCATGCATTATATCGCCTTTTTGTTACGATTAATATGAATATACCTATAAAATTTTTTATATACTTAAATTAGTTCGTTATTATGTACAACCATGTAGGAGGTATAATAGGATGTTTTAAAATTTTCAACTTACAATTTGCAGTATTACTTAATATGTATATTTATAATGTGAAAAATTATATACTACAGTATATTAATTAATCGACATAACAATCATATATTTATTCTTATAATAACTAAATCAACATTTTGATCTTATTTGAATATCATATAGTGTTTTTGTTTTAAAATAAAATCAAATAGTACTTATTTATACTACTTATAAAACATATAAGACTCTCTCTCTTATTTATGATTTTAAGATTTCTTAAATTAGATTTTAAGCAAATATACTTATAAAACATAATGTACAATTATGTATAGCACAATTGATTTTAAGCAAATCGTATTTCTTACATACAATTATTACATAATTTAAAACACCTCATCACCAATATATACAACTACCTAAGTACAATGTACAAATAATACAAAAAAACACTATTCAATACATACAATTAATATATAATTTAATTCACCCTTTGACCAAAATATACAACTATTTAACCACAAAGTATAATCTAATTAAACTTTCAAAACATAAATTTGAAATCAATTGTGCTTTACTTAATTGTACATTATGTTTTACAAGTAGTATTTGGTTAAAATCTAATTTAGGAAATCAGCTCAAAACAAAATAACAATTATTCGTCAGAAAATTTAGTCACAGGGTACCCGCCGCCGCATCGCGCGGGTACCCTGCTAGTATAGTTATATGTATGTATTGTACACTTGTGGTACCTAATTGTTAGGTACGATATTTTATTTTATTGAAAAAATATATTGGTATGAAATTTCGTATATTTTTATATGTTACCTATTATAAACTTTATATTTGCATAAAAATAGTTTAAACTTGATAGTCTAGTTTATTTTACTAATTTATGTCCGCACATCTTTAGAACACTTAGTTAAAACTTCTTCATCTACTATGTAATGTTGCATGTATCCAAATTGTAAAAGCCGAAATTAATATAATATAAGTTTTTTAATATATCTCCTTCGTTCTATATATTTTTAATTTGTTTGATCTCATGTTGATTACTAAACAAATGGTTAGATTGAAATAATAGAGTGTTATGACACATATAAAATATTAAGCAACTGGGGTTATAATGATATTTATCTTGTGTTTGATAAAAAAAATATATGTTGTTCATTAAATAAGAGTTTCTATCATGATTCTATACATGCTCTTTGTTTTTAGTAAACAAATTCATAGAAGTGTCTCGTCCATCGGACAGGCCTGAAATCCAATAAACTGACAATGCATCGATATTAAGCTCTAACCAACAATATGGATTATAACAGTCTTCGGTTCTATGTTGGCATTCAACCTTTCTCAAAAATCCTATAAACACTGATTAGGTACTGTTTTAATAGTAATTGATTATAACACAAAATATGAAAATGAATAAATAGTTTGTGAAAGAATGCCAGGCAATCAACACTTCAGCGGCCGAGTCCATGAAAAAAAGCTCAGCAAATTAATTTTTAGTCGAGTTAGTGACAAACTTTATAGGCCCATTTACAGAGAAATATTTTGTGACGACACATCAACATCCAATACATGATTTAACAAAACGATCATGAGAGTTTAAGAGACACTTAGGATTACTTTAACCATAACATGTTTCATCTGCAGCGTGAATCGAACCAAGCAAGATACAGTTTCAACTTCGTTCTCAAATGCCTTCAAACAACAAAAATAATTGCAAAAACACTACAAAAACCACCACATTTTGCAAATCCAAAACTCAAATACGGTTCTAAACGAAAAGAGCAGAACAAAGGTCACCGATAAAATCTACCACATGATCTAACTCCTTTATAACAAATCTAACCTAATAATAATCATAACTATAACCCTAAACACTATGTGACAAGCCCAGCCGAAAACCAAAGTTACACTTGATGCCTCATCTACTTCTTTCGTTTCTTTGACCCACCTTTTTCAGGAGTTTTAACAGCACTCTCGGGTTCTTTAGCCTTGTTTGGGCCATTTGATTTGCTGCTACTTTGAGGGGTTTTATTTACCCTTGGACTTGTTGGAAGTCCTTGAAGTCTCTTGCTTGGTTTTAGTACTTGTTTTCGGTGTGTCTTCAGCTTCCTTCGATTTTCCTGCTTTGAATTTATTATCTTTTGAACCCGAAGCTTTTGACCTGCCAAACAAAAATACCATAAGTTTGTCATTTACTTACACAGGTTAAAGTTGCTGATTCAGGATAATAGATGCACAATGATGATAGAGCTGAGGACAAGGAAACACACTTTTTGGACGAATCTATTCTTTTCTTGAGAAGCAGAGGGTGCAGGATCTGCTTTTGATTTCTTCTTCTTGTGTCTGGAGAAAACAGCCAATTATGTGAGCAAATTGCTTGAAAAATATTAAGACTACAAGTAAAAGCTCATATGCATATCAGGCTGCCAATCAAATTTGGAACTATCATAGTTGGGACTGTCAGCAGAAACATGCAGACATTAGTTCCACAAACCAAGCCTTTTTATTCTATAAACCCCAACTTAGTAGCTCGAGTACTACATAGTAAATACATCAATCAACTTTAAAATTTGACTTTTAGATTATTCTGATACAAATTAGGATAATTACTTGATTATTATAATTATATTACTCAAGTTCTAGAATAAATGTTGGCGCTCAGTTTAAAGATCTATTTTAACTTTTCTCAAAGGTGATTAGCGAAATAAGTTTTGAAAGGCTGATGTCCTTGTAAATTAAAGCATTGTTATTTTTAGATAATCATCTTTATTGTTTAACTTCATTATATCTAAATGTACCAAAAAAACTGTTTGTACGAACATAGTGAAGTACAATCACTATCTTTGGCTAACACGTTATTAGTTACAGCATTGTGATCACTCAGATCTCTCCAGAACTCACGCTTCTTGATCCATAAACTAACACCCCCAAAACATTATCCAGAGGCACAAAATGCGTCAACCCAAACAATAATTGTGCGCATAGTAGTTATCAGCCTTTAAATAATTAATTTTGAATAACTGAACATGAGATCCAAATATGAAACAATTACTTAAGGTGTATGAATGACGTAATCGATAAGAAAAAGTATCTTGGATGCATGAAATCAATAAAGCAAAACATAAGAACGTAACACTTACATTTCAGGAGAAGCTTCTTCACTTTCAACTTCAACAGTTTGCTCCTGTCAACTAAACCACATCAGCACAAACAAAAATCTTAAGCAAGAGAATCTCACACCAACCAGCATTTTCTAACCTTATCCCGCACGAAGAAATTTTGTATAATTGCCCATCTTTGGTTTTTCAGATATAAATTCTCTTCATCTCCGTCCACATATGACACCTGCTTATTACTAAACATGTTAGAACAAACTATTTGTAACAAAATACTGTAGTAAACTCCAGCATCTCCATCATGTGAGTTCACACCCGTGTACAATCAGGAATATAACAAACACTAATAATGACCTTATGCTTTTTCTTAGCAGCATCAAATGAATCGATAACACCTTCGTAATACCTACAGGCAATGATGTTAACGTTAGCAATCTGTGTGTTCAACAATTTGTTCATAGAACTACTGGAAGGGACTTACTTTTTATCTTCAGGCCACCAAACTTTGACCTTTTTCCCAACCAAGCTTTTGTCATATTTTATAGTATCAGATTCCTGAAAATGTTTCATATTTCATCGTTTACAAATTGATCAAAAAGGACAGTACCAACAATTATCAGACAAGCACAATTATAGTTACTTTATCTTTGACTGGTGTACGTTTCCGTTTTGCACCGGTGCCTGGTATATCTTTTAAGTTGCCCTCCCCTTTGGCTGGTTTTTGTGCAGACTTTTGAGACACGTCCATCTCCTTCAGTATTTGAGCACGTAAGTGTTGGATATCATCAAATGTGCGTGCATATTCACGAATGGCATCAATGTCCACACTAAAATATCTGGTGAAAAGGCTGAATAGAAAACAGAAATACAAACGGGAAATATGTGAGCACTAACCAACAATAAGATAATTAGACATGTGGACAACCATATAGCTTAGAACACTAACCTGCCACGCAGAAGTTATAGCAGGCACGACTCCATTATTAAGAGCATCAATAGTCTTGATATCATTAATCTTGCCTACATATACATTTATTAGATGCATTTCATCACATTAGGTGAATGCTCTTTATTTTTCTTCCTCTGCATGTGAAATGAGTTGAAAGGAATATAGTAATAAGAGTTGCAAATATTTGGTTGATTAAGAATTAAATGGTGATGACTAAGTATTGATTTTGATATGTTGTTTAGAACCTTCTGAGATGTTGGAAGAAGACTCAAAGTTTGTTCCTTTAAATCCTGATGATTCTTCATTCGGCCCACCACTAAGTTGTGGTTAGTTCTTTACCAATTATGATCAGAGTAGTATTTGTTTCAAATCCCAGTTGTTGTTTAGAACCTTCTGAGATGTTGGAAGAAGTTTAATGTTACATGTTATATTTGGATCAAGTTGAATAAGGAATGTGTAAATGTCAAATTTGCAGGCTTTGTTATTGATCGGTTTTCAAGCTGACGAGGTTGTGAAGGTAACTTTCATTGATTTGGTTTATGTTGAAAAAGGCGGCAAATTGATTTTCTTACCAAAAAGTTTCAATCTTAAGTAAAGAAAGATTTTTTTATGTAAAGATTCACTTATGGTGATGCTAAAGCTTAAAGGTTTATGTTCATAGCCTTTTTCTTGTCATCTTGTGGGTCACATTTCCTTGGTGCGGAATACATGTGGATTGAACAACACCGGCCTAAAACAATTGCAACCTGATGACACATTTCACTGTTGCAGATACAGAAGTTCCTGAAAGAGTTGGAAGGTGAATTCCTAGAGGTATCATATCATGTCATAGTTTTAGAATTTGAAGCTTCAACAGCTTAAATGAAGCATTGTGTGTGACCCCATTTCAGATGATATTTCTTTAACTCCAAGAAAAGGGTCCGTTTTTACTTCAAGTTTTAAACTTATCAGAAAATTTTCATCAACATTGATAAAATGACACTCAAATTTTCACCAGTTTTCTGTAAAGTTTTCATCCTTTCAGAAAATATGGTCGAATGTCAGACCATATTTTTGGGACAGAGATTACGGATTACTTGTTGTTAGTCACGGTTGATGGGTTGTAGATGAATACATAAACTTCTGAAATATAGGTTGTATTTTGCACTGAAGACATGTTGACGGGATCTCTATGGGAAGCTATAAATACTAAACAGCCAAACCTTGAGGCTTCAAAGGTTTGTCATATTACGTTAGCCAGATAACATGATGCAAGGAAATTCTTGTGTTTATTCCTAATTGAAATTTATTAGCAACTATATGGCGTTGCATATGTGATTATATTTTTGTTTTAAGACTTTGGATCCGAATTTCTATGTTCTTTTCAGATTGCAAAGGCACTACCAAGGATTTGCTTTCTATCCGGTCTTACAGGCGAGGAAATGATGATGTTCATCGATGCTTTTCCAGAATCAGGTAAATTCATAGCTAAAAGCTTTTTTAAATATGCATAGTTTGTGAAATCCATCACAATAGAAGTCTTCATTCCATCATTTGACTTTGAGGTCAAATGGCATATGAACTGCAATTTGACTTTCTTCCATCAGTTCCAGGTATCCAGTATAAACCTGTATTTCTCTACAACTAAGTCTTAACTTTTCAGTTTACTGCATATATAGATGTGAATAGGAAGATTGCCTGCAAAAGTAAAACTTTGCACTAATTTTAGGTCTTAGTGTGTTTGACCGCAGAAGTCAAACAATCGAAATTTAAAGTAGCAAATATTGTTCTACATGTAACAGGATTAGCAGGAACAGTGTTTGCAGCTGTTGTACCCAATAGTGCTGATAAGCCAATACTAGAGGTTATAGAAGAGATCATGGGAGATCATGAGATGATGGTAAGCTTGTCTGTGCATTTTTATTCATTTATAGAACTCCATTTTACATTATTGTACCTTAAACATTTAAGTTCTAAAGGAAAAGCTTTTGTTTTTGGTTGTTCTAATTCATTTGTTGTATTATGCAGAAATCACGACAAACAAGCTAGAGATATCAAGATAGATAAATTGGCATTTGATTATGGATCATGCACCTTGTAATTAGAAGAATCAAATGAGAGTCATCAATTGTGTCATCCGACACTAACAGTTGTGGTCTTCAATATAAGAATATGTTTTATAATTGATGTCAAATTAATAGCAATAGCTTGTGCAAGCAGATACTCTCTGAACACCTTTAACTTAAGATATGGATGGTTCTTCTATATAAAGGTGTACTCAACCTCGTGATTAAGAAATGTGTTGTGGTCAGTGTGTGGCAAGATGGGCGTCTCAGGCAGGTTCCATAACAAGTCAAAACAAGTTTATGTTTAATAAGGTTGGGTCGAGTTAGCTTTGAACCACAAACACTATATCATCCAATCATTATTTCTTATATATGTTTGATTAAAACGATTTAGCAGGCTGTATACATTTAAAATGAACTTTAAGCAACTTTCAACCCATTTAAATTATTCAACCCATTTGAACCCTCCCCTCTGATGGCTTCGGATTTAACCCGTTCTAGATACAACAGAACCAAAAGTGATACTTCATGCTCTTCATTAAAAGTGAATATGACAAGAAACTTGGCTAATACTCTTGAAATAATGAGAGCGCCTCAGATAACACATGATCACAATAATCTAGACACACCGATCCATTTTAGACCATCATATATAACCAAAAAATATTACATAGGACTATAGGAGTACCAGGAAGAACAGCAAACAACAATGCTGGTGCCTGTGCACTCTCTCGGTTATATTTCAACTCCATTCCCGACTAGCACTATTACAGATGTTCTCAACTTGTATATACACCTGTCGATCGGAAACATTGATTTAGCAAAAGGGTTACGAAATGTGAATTGGCTAGTTCTATTATATCATCAACTGAAAACTAACAAGACAATAAGGGACAGAAAACACATTCATCCCATATCAGAAGAAGAAAAAAATGTCTAAAAATCAATCCTCTTTATCACTCTCGTCACTAAAATAGCTCGTTTTCTTCACTTCTTTCCGTTTCTTCCTCCCTTCATCCCAACTCCCATCACCACTCAACAACCTCTCATCCGCTCCATTATCCACAACCGATGCCCAATTATCATCCTCAAAAACGGCATCCTCATCATCCCCAGCCCATTCCTCCTTACCCTTACTCCTATATCCACCGCTCTTTTGTTGCGGCCGCTCCCTCTTGCCCAACTTATTCCTCGGGCACTCATACGACAAATGGCCACCTTCACCACACTCATAACACCTAGTCTTATCCTTATAAACCCTCTTCTTAATAAACTCGGGGGCTCTACCATTATCAGCAGCAATGGAAGCCCCTAAAGTCCTCCCATTCAACACCTTCCCATTGACAGCCTTAACCGCTTTCGCAGCATCCTCCCTGAGCACAAACAAAACAAAGGCAACACCGCGGCTCTCACGGGTCACCCTGTCTCTTAATATAGTCACTTTCGCTACCTTACCAAAGGTGGAAAATATCGTAAACAAGTCACTATTGGTTAAACCGTAATCTAAGTTACTAACGTAAACGGTACTTTTTGATGGAGCTAATCCACCACTAGTATTACTACTACGAGTACCGGGGTGGTCCGATATCGGTTTATTTAAAGTTTGGTCTTCGCCAACAGACGAGTATCTATAGTAAAAAGTTTCGTCTTCGTCATCATCACTATATCTGCCACCCATTTGTGGCGGGAAAATTGGATTTGGGGATTTAATGAAACCCTAATTTTATTTGGATGTTAATGAAGTTGCATATTGGCCCCCCAGTGAATTTGCATTTGTTGTGAAATGCGACCACAATTGTCAAATCAATCAAAACTAAACATGTGCAAGTCAATAATTATACCTAACGCTGCGTTCTCGAGTTTGCTTTTGGAAGGAAAAGAAAGAAAATAAAAGGAAATAGAAAAATTAACGTGTTCTCAAGTTTTTATCAAATAGAAAAGAAAGAAAATATGAAGGATTTGATAAGAAAATTAAGAGGCTTTTTCCTTCAAAATTTACACCTAAACTATTTGTTGTATATTAAGTTATATAACCGTCATTGTTCTTATATATCTTTTGTTATAAAGATGTATTTTTATGTTTAAAAAAGCATAATTATAATTTTTTTTATTTTTTTTTATTTCTTTTCCTCCCAACTTGAGAACACGACTTTATTTATTTTCATGTCATTTCCGTTCATTTTCTTTCAACTCGAGAACATGAAATATAAATGCAACTTTCTTTTCTTTCCACTTCTTTTCTTTACTCTTCTTTATCTATCATTTCTATTCCCACAAGAAAAAACTCGAGAACGGAGCGTAAGTTTTTTCACAACCCATCAAATGTCAAATCTTAAAATTTTATAGTAGCCACCAAATCTAATAATAGAAACAGAAAGCTAGAAAATTAATTTTCTCATACGTGTTATAAATTCAAGTTAAAAACATAGCTACTAAAATTGTAGCTAGTGACTAGACTGCAAACATTCACATTGTGAGTATAACCATTTTTGTAGTGAATTAGTCAATACCTTCATGATTCATTTAGAAACAAACGCTCGTAGAACCTCTAATATTGTTTGTAACATCGCTAAAGCACAAAAATAATGGACTGCTGACATGTCTTCAAGATGCTTAATCATACCCAAAATCAACAGCCTGGAGAGGCATAACCATAAACAAATCTTTGTTAGACTATACTCACGAAAAAAATTGATCAATTACTAGAAAGGAAAAAGAACTGACATCGTCGCTAGACAAGGTTTTTGCTTCATCCTTTATAACATTTTTACCACTTGCACGTTTTCTTCCATCATCCTTCTTCTTCACAGATACCAGTGGTTCGGAATCTGAATCACTGTCTTCCTCTTTTCATTAAAAATGCAGCAAGTTACTGACTTAACTTATTGGCCCATTTACAGAGATATTTTGTTGGACATCAATCCAATACATGATTTTAGTGGTTCGACAAACCATAAACTGTAATTCACTACACGTACACTTTGCCATAACAACAAATTAAACACCATCACAGAGAGTCTAATTGACGCTTAGGATTTCTTAATTAACATCTACGTGAATCAAACCCAGCAAGATACAGTTACAGCTTTGTTCTCAAATGTCTTCAAACAACAAGAGTAATTGCAAAAACACTACAAAAACCACCACATTTTGCAAATCCAAAACTCAAATACGGTTCTAAAAGAAAAGAGCAGAACAAAGGTCACCGGTAAAATCTACCACATGATCTAACTCCTTTATAACAAACCTAACCTAATTAATAATCATGATCATAACAATATCTTGCCCTACCAAAATCCAATAATACTTCTACCGAACAATACCATTAGAAACACTAACTTTAACCCTAAACACTATGTGACAAGCCCAGCTGAAAATCAGAGTTTACACTTTGACGCTTCATCTACTTCTTCCGTTTCTTTGACCCACCTTTTTCAGGAGTTTTAACAGCACTCTCGGGTTCTTTAGTCTTGTTTGGACCATTAGATTTGCTGCCACTTTGAGGGGCTTTACCCTTTGACTTGTTGGAAGTCTTTGAAGTCTCTTGCTTGGTTTTGGTACTTGCTTTCGGTGTTTCTTCAGCTTCCTTCGATTTTCCTGCTTTTGATTTATTATCTTTTGAACCCGAAGCTTTTGACCTGCCAAACAAAAATACCACAAAGGTTTGTCATTTACTTAAACAGGTTAAAGTTGCTGATTCAGGATAATAGATGCACAATGATGATAGAGCTGAGGACAAGGAAACACACTTTTTGGACGAATCCTTAGTCTTTTCTTGAGAAGCAGAGGGTGCAGGATCTGCTTTTGATTTCTTCTTCTTGTGTCTGGAGAAAAATAACCAATTATGTGAGCAAATTGCTTGAAAAATATTAAGACTACAAGTAAAAGCTCGTATGCATATCAGGCTGAAAACCAAATTTAGAACTATCATAGTTGGGACCGTCAGCAAAAACGAGCAGACATTAGTTCCGCTTACAAAGCCTTCTTATTCTAGAAACCCCAACTCAGTAGCTCAAGTACTACATAGTACATAGTACATACATCAATAAACTTTAAAATTCAACTTTTTGATTATTCTGATACAAATTAGGATAATTACTTGATTATTATAATTATAGTACTCAAGTTCTAGAATAAATGCTGACGTCCAGTTTAAATATCTAACTTAACTTTTCTTAAAGGTGATTTGCGAAATAAGTTTTGAAAGGCTGTTGTCCAGGTAAATTACCAGCATTGGTATTTTTAGATAATCATCTTTATTGTTTAACTTCATTATATCAAAATGTACCAAAAAACCTTGTGCAGTACAATCACGATCTTTGGCTAACACGTTATTAGTTACAGCATTGTGATCACTCATCTCTCCAGAACTCACGCTTCTTGATCCATAAACTAACACCCCCAAAACATTATCCAGAGGCACAAAATGCGTCAACCCAAACAATAATAGTGCGCATAGTAGTTATCAGCCTTTAAATATTTAATTTTGAATAACTGAACATGAGATCCAAATATGAAACAATTACTTAAGGTGTATGAATGACATAATCAATAAGAAAAAGTATCTTGGATGCATGAAATCAATAAAGCAAAACATAAGAAAGTAACACTTACATTTCAGGAGAAGCTTCTTCACTTTCAACTTCAGCAGTTTGCTCCTGTCAACTAAACCACATCAGCACAAACAAAAATCTTAAGCAAGAGAATCTCACACCAACCAGCATTTTCTAACCTTATCCCGCACAGAGAAATTTTGTATAATTGCCCATCTTTGGTTTTTCAGATATAAATTCTCTTCATCTCCATCCACATATGAAACCTGCTTAACACTAAACATGTTAGAACAAACTAACTGTAACAAAATACTGTAGTAAACTCCAGCATCTCCATCATGCGGAGTTCACACCGTGTGCAATCAGGAATATAACAAACACTAATAATGAATGACCTTATGCTTTTTCTTAGCAGCATCAAATGACTCAATAACGCCTTCGTAAAACCTACAGGCAATGATGTTAACGTTAGCAATCTGTGTGTTCAACAATTTGTTTATAGAACTACTGGAAGGGGCTTACTCTTTATCTTCAGGCCACCAAACTTTGACCTTTTTCCCAACCAAACTTTCGTCATATTTTATAGTATCAGATTCCTGAAAATGGTTCATATTTCATCATTTACAAGTTGATCAAAAAGGACAGTACCAACAATTATCAGACAAGCACAATTATAATTACTTTATCTGTGACTGGTGTACGCTTCCGTTTTGCACTGGTGCCTGATGTATCTTTTAAGTTGCCCTCCCCTTTGGCTGATTTTTTTGCAGATTTTGGAGACACGTCCATCTCCTTTAGAAACCATAAAAAAATCTTTATTAGACAATCCTCAGGAAAAAAAAATGAATCAATTACTAGAAAGGAAAAAGAACTGACATTGTCGCTCGACAAGGTTTTTGCTTCATCCTTCTTTATAACATTTTTACCACTTGCACGTTTTCTTCCATCATCCTTCTTCTTTGAAGAAGATTTAACATCACCAGAGGTGCTTGCATTGCCTTTTTTAGCAGACAACTTAAGTGGTTTAGCGTCTGAATCACTGTCCTCTTCCTCAACAGTAGGCTTTCTTTTCTCCACCTTCTTCACAGATGCCAGTAGTTCGGAATCTGAATCACTATTTTCCTCTTTTTTGGCAGATTGTTTTGATGTCTTACCAGTTTGTTTTGGCTTCTTTGCATCTGACTTCTTAACAGCCTGCTTTGCTTGCTTCGCATCTGAATCTCCTGCACCCACTTTCTTACCCGATTGTTTTGACTTTGACCCTGAATTAACAGGTTCAAGTTTCTTACTAATTTTTAGCGGGGGCTCTTCATCTGAATCACTAGAAGCCTCATCATCTTCCGACGAATCTTTGGTAGCTGGACGTTTAACCTCCTTTGTAACGACTGCCTTCTTTCCGGCTTGTTTTTGTGGCTTAACATCCGAATCACTAGACGAATTTGTGGTAGCTGGACGTTTAACCTCCTTTGTAACGACTGCCTTCTTTCCAGCTTGTTTTTGTGGCTTAACATCTGAATCACTAGACGAATCTATGGTAGCTGGACTTTTAACCTCCTTTGCAACAACTGCTATTTTTCCAGCTCGTTTTTTTGGCTTTACATCTGAGTCACTGGAATATTCAGTTTCCTTCACATCCACTGAAGGTGTATCCTCCTCCTGATCCAAATCCTTGTTTTTGGACCTTCCAGCCTTCTTCGAACGGCTCTCATCAAGAGGGGTCTCACTTTTGGATGGGGAAGCGGCATTTTCAGTGTCGTCTTGTTGAGGTACCTGTTTCCTTTTCGACCGGACAGCCTTCTTAATACGGCTTACATCTGGAAGACTGTCACTTTGCGATGGGGAAGAAACATTTGCAGTTGCAGACTTGCTTTCTATTGCTTTTGGTGATGAGACTTGTACATCATTATCTTTTTCAGTTTCTGATTGAACTGGTGCGCTAATAGCGGATTCTTTAACATCATTATCTTTTTCATCTTCTGACTCCAGTTTTTCTGCTTCTTTTTCACCTTCAACGTGAGAAGAATCAGAGGGTTCTGCTGAATTTAAAGTTGTATCAGATTTTTTTCCTCCTTTTTTAGGCGTTGGTTCTCGTTTTGATTCTGATTTTGCTAACTTATCATCAGTATCTGAATCATCAACGTCTTCTTTACCAGTTGCATTAGGAAGTTGTTGCTTTTCATCTTCATCTGGCTGCTTTGAGGATTCTTGATCAACTGAAGCTTCTTCATTTCCAGTTACATTTACTCCATTACTCATAACCGATTTTGGAGATCCTTCCACTGGATCCACATTTACCTCTTCCTGAGGACAAGGCTCTTCTTTATCCACCTGATTGAGAATATTTTGCAACTTGTTAATATACTTATCAGCCATAGCTAAACGACAATAGTTTAAATTTACGTAAAAAGCCAACATACTTCTCTATTTGTCCTGTTTTAGCCATTGTACTTTTTTTCTACTTCTGAGTCACCGAAAGATTATTTGTGTCTCAGAAAGACTCAAATGGGACACAAACTTCCAATAACTCACGATGTACAAAAAAGTACAATTACTAAAATCAGGACAAGTGCGTTAATACAAACAAACCGCAAACTGAGAATACCAAAAAACATTACCTGGTCCACATGATCTGATGATGCTGTTGTAATTTTGCTATCATCAGCCTGTAGCATGTCAGACCGAGCAAGTTAGCACAATAAATTGGAAACCTGATAAAACTTTTGCATCTATCGGCTTATAGTAAATAAAATGAAAAGGATGATAAAAAAAATAAGACAGGAAGACATAAAAAGAAATTAGATGAGTGGCATGCCTGCTGTGTCTCGTCTTGAGATCCCTTTGCCAGTTGGTTCTCATCAGCCTGAATTATAGTGGTGTACAAGTAAAGTAAAAAGTTAACTTGGACGACCCATGTAAAATACAGGAAAAGAAGTACAACAGTAATCATGTAGATGCATTATTGCAATTCAGAACACAAGTAGAGACAAAATTGCAATAAAAAATTATCGCAGAAATCATACCGTCTGTTGCCCAGAAGCATTCTCATCATCACGTTTCATTGCAGCGGTTGTCCCTTCACATACTCTAGTCACAATTTCGGTGTATGTATCTAACGAATCACCTAGAGCAGTCAGAGCTGGCATCAGGTAAGGCTTTAGCTTTTCTGCAGATTTCTTCAGTACATCTTCCCCTAACTTTTGAGCAATTGGCAGAACTCCCTAAATAGAGTAATTAATACAAAATCATGAGAACAAGAAGGCAAATGATAGTGATTATTTAATGTATTATAAACTTTGTACCTCATTATGTTTTTTAACGGTAGCCAGTAGAGGTTTAAGCACCTCAACTGAAATTTCTTCGCTTTCTTCCAAAACCAAGATCATTATATTCTCCATTGATGAATAAATGACTCCACGATGATAGTCCCTGAAATAAACAAAATGGCATATCGTCAATATATAATCCTCTAACTAATGATGACAAATTCTACTGCATGCCTATTAGCATCACACAAATCAGATGCAAAATACTCGTACGAGATGTAAGTTGTAACACACCTTACTGATCTTAGAAAATGCTCAAACATCTCTACAATCATCGCATCGCATTCAAGATCAAGCATGATCACACATGATCGGACTTTGGAAACAGTCTCAAGAATCGAGGCTCTTTTGATATAAGATCTGCTGGACTGGTCAGCTAAATCCTCAAATGATGAAACAATCAACTGAAAAACATCCTGTGAATACAAAAGATATCAGAATCAGAAGAAATATGTTATATGATATGGAATTCTAACAAGTAGTAGTGAATGGTGTCATTGTGTACCCTCATTTGGTCATCTTCATAAGGTGCATCAGGCGCTGTAATTCTCGTTATTTCACTGATGCAGGAAGCAGCAGCAACCTTCACATCGACATCTGAATGTCTTAAAAGATCATCCTGAATCAAAGCCTTCATTGAAGGTTTGAGTGCATCTAGCATCGATTTTTTGGGGGACTGGTCCACCTTCGATAGAAGTCTCTCTACTTGCTGAGAAGCATATGCAAAAGAAACAGTCAGTTGGACGAAATGCTAGTATCAAAACTTCACAATAAGTAAAATTTGTATACCTGTTATTGGTTTTATACCTAGATTAGTGATTGAAAGCTATACAACAACAACTTATCGTGAACTCTTTACAAAAAATAGTGCATAAAAGTGCTATGCATTCAATCTCGTACAAGAACTCTAAGGAGATAAAGAATGAAATTCAAGTTAACCTGTTTGATGCCTTCATTTGCTCTCTTTAGCACTAACTTAAGGACAACCTTTTATGTATTATGTTCTCTTGTTAAAGGCAAACCGATACTAGCCTAAAATCTTCACTATTTACTTGTAAGGCTCCTAACAAGTCAACAATAATCAACCCAACCATAGGCACTATTCCTTTACTGCTATCAAGTATACCCCAATTCCTATCTTGCCCAAAAATTTGCCTGAAAACACAAATCACTCCCCTCCATCTCGTAAGTTGTAGCATCTTATCATTAGCTACATATTCCTACTACACAAACGAGAATTAATTTCAAAACGAATGCAAAAATCTTCAAAATAAAGCTTCAAACACTGGCCGGCCCTCTGTTTTATGTATGTTAGCCCAACGAAACCCGGGGACAACATTCTACAGTCAATTCGAAACTATATCCTTGATAGAACCCTATTACTAGTTTACCATGTACCCTTAAAAAGACACTAATAGAGGGTGTCTCGGATTGCTTATTTGTTATCCACTAACTGCTTATGTTTAAGTTCATATGCTTTTAAGTGTTTCTATCATCCAAACTACTTATTTAGAATGAAACTATTAAACAGATTAGATACACAAAGAGTACATAAAAACATTTTTTTGAACTTATTTAGAATGAAACTATGAGTTGGCTTATGTTTCGACCAAGCTTATGGCTTAATAAAGCTCATAAAAGTTTGATATGCTCTTAAACCGGAAACAATGGACTTATAAGCTTTTTCCAATACCAAACAAACCCATAAGCCCCCCGCCCCACCATTTTTTCTACAAGCAATTTCCCAAACACGCTCCTTATCGATACGAAATCCAAATTACACTAAACATGCAATACTAAGGGGGTGTTTGTTTAAGCTTATAGGTGGGCTTACGAGCTTATTTGATTTCGGCTTATATTTCATAAGCCCAAATTTTCCAATAAAGCTATTAAGTCTCAAACTAAGCCGGAAATTTGAGGCTAATGAAATACTACAAGCCTAAATCACGTAAGCTCGTAAGCCGACAAATAAGCTTAAACAAACACCCCCTAAACAACCAAATAGTCAAATGCCTCCACTATTATTTAACAATAATAAAATAAAATAAAACTCGAAAGGCGCCTTACATCGAGAAGGGGCAAGAGCACGTCGACCGAATCCGGCGGATGCAAGAGCTTCCTCCCAACCTCCTTCAGCTGCTGCTCTAGCTCCACATCTGTACTCGCCATCTTCACACACTAAAAACACACTCAAAAACACACACATACACAAAATCAATCAATAACTATAACAATAACAATAACAACCCGTAACAGTTATAACAAACTATAACAACAACCTCGTACCATGCTATTATTATTCTAGAGAGAGAAACTAAAACAGAAACTAATTCTAGAGAGAGAAACTAATAAAAGTAAATGATTAATTAAAATTAATTAATTAGAGATTAAATAGATGGATGGATAGATATTTATATATACCGATGTGAAAATTAGGGCTTGGATGAGATGAAGAGGATGTATAGATATAGATGAGTGTGTATCTATAGGTGAGAGAGAGTGGATGAATTAGGGTGAAATTTGAATTTGGGGGTGAGTGGATTGATAAGTAGAAGTGTGTGAGAGATATTTGGGGCTTTTTTAAGCTCTTTAGGGGCTTTTTTGCAATTTTTTTTAGTAATAAGTTGGATGGATTTTATAAAACCTAGATTCTTTTGGGTTTTTTTGCAATTTTGTAATTCTGATTGTGATGCTAGATTGCATTTTAGAGTACCTTAGACTATCTTTATTCACAACCCCATCCAACCCAATCTTTCATTAAAATATTATTTTCTTACTCCTCCACCTATACAACCTATACATACAACCAATCTCAACTTTTTTACCATTTATCAACAACCCAACCCAACCTAACATATAATATTATTTTTCATATTTAATTTAATTACTTAAACCCAAATGTCAACTTTTAACAATTTTAATACCACAACCGAGAGTCAACTTTCAAGTGCAAATTTAGAGTAGTTAAAGTCCATTGAAGTCCAATAACACTCAAAGCCCAACAGGTTACACTAGAATCTAGATATCACTTATAAATCCTATTAGAAAATGTTACCCTATCTAAATCACGCAGTCAAGAGCACTTGATATCTTCTTCATCCTCTGTACCCTTCTTCCCTACTCAAACCTGCAAAAGAAAAAAACATATCACACAAACACATCACAACACACAAACAAAAGAGAAACAAACCCAGCAAAACAAAAACCAACAAACCAACAACATAAACGCAGCTTCACACATCAAAGCGAGGAGCCAACCATATTGTGACATGTGGCAGATTGGGTAAAGAATTTGAAGGTCACCAAGTGACCGGATCGGTGCTATTATTTTCCAACTTTTGTATAAAATTAATATAATATTATGTATTTATCAGTTTTGTGGTCCCAATCGGTTGGGAAAGATCACCTATAAACATAGTCTTAAGGGCCACCGGATTTCATCATTTTTCATTTTTCATTTTTCATTTTTATTTCCTTTGTCACTTAACGTATGTTTGACGCGAAGTGGTGTGGAGCTTTTTGAGATAATGAGTGGTGAGTAATGAGTATTTTGAATTTTAATGGTCGTTTGGCAAAAAAGCGGTTTGTTAATTTTACAATGCTTTTTTAAGAAGCGATGAGCTGTGGCTAGTACTCACAGCTTACAACTACTACTCACTGCTACTTTTGACAAAAACACACTAAGGCTAACAGGGCAGTAATCCTCAGCGACTTTCAATTTTTCTGCCACCTTAGGCTTTCTCTCCTGCGACCTATAGACGACCATTTAGACACAGTAAAACGACCGACATTTTTTTTAACAACAAAATTAAACTTTATTAAAAAAAAAAAAGAAAAAAAAATACACAATAATTCAAATAGGACTAATTGCTTGAAAAAGTATTTAGCTTGGCATTTTTTATGATTGTGTGTAGCTATTTTTTTTCTTCTTATTGTGTGCTGAACTTTTAAATTTCGATCATTTTGTGTATTTTGTGACCATTTTACCCTTACTTTTTTTCAAAATCTGAAGGGTAAACGATCATTTTATATGACAAAATACACACAATGATCGGAATTTAAAAGTTTAGTACACACAATAAGAAAAAAAGAAGATGGCTACATACAATCATAAAAAATGTCAAGTTAAATACATTTTCAACCAATTAGCCCATTCAAATACACTTAAAAACATTACAAATAAAACTTCAAATTTTCAATAAAAATTCAAGTTACTTATTAGTTATGTATAAATAAATGACAATAAAAACAAACTTTAAAGGCTTAAAGTGTAACTTAGTTATTTATAAAATAAAATATAAAAATAACAAAAGTCTCATCGTACGAACCTTCAACATCAAAACAAAGTAAATCTTGTTCTTTTATATTTAGGTTGCAACATAAATACACAAAACAAAACAAATTAAAAAGGAAAAAAGAAAAGAGAGAAGTGTGTAATATGAGGTTTTTGTTCGTTTTGGTTGTGTTTTGAGGGTCGAGTAGCGGACCTCGTTCGTCCAAATCGCCTTTCACGACCGAGACCGACCGACATCACAATGGCGACGACCAAGAAGGACCGAGGGTCGACCGACCCCATTACGGATAGCCTAAAATACCTCCTAACTAGTCACTCAAATCAAAACCTCAGTTTTGTATCCTATCATTTTATTTTAATTTCTATTTTTTTCAAACCAACTAATTTTTCATCAATTAAAATAAAAATACAAATTACAATAATTAACGTAGACAACTAATTTCTCATTCTATATTTTGCTCGGATTTCTTCTTTTTGCATGTTGATGCTGAAGGCATCCTCCTTCGATAACCCAGTGGTGTTAGTGCCGAGAGACTTTATTTCTTCCAACTTCATTATTGTCGCGTTTTTCACTTTGGTCACTACATACATCTCTTAAGCGACCTCCCGTTTGAGTCTAAACTCATTTTGTAAAGTCTCCCCCAAAATCTTGCGGGTTACTCCCCGTGGTGTCCGACGTAGTCTTCGGTTTAGTTTTTTTTTTAGGGACGTGGTTTGCTGAGGTGACATAGTCTCGGATCATCTCCGACTAGCTCAGTATGTCCAGTGACATCAACTGGATCAACGGGCTTGGCTGCATCCAACTTGGGGTGTTTTTTCAAGATTATTGCATGGCGCTTCTTGAGTAAACGCTTTTCCATCCCTTTTGTCACGATATGTACTCCTACAACGGCTCAAAGAGTCAACCTCATTTTTCACACTTCTACTCAAACGTCTTAAACGTTTGTGGATAGAGTTGAACTTTTGGCAATTTTCGTTCAACGTTGCCCACTTCCCGTCAACATATCTTTGGTACGTTTGTGCCTATTTGATTTGTGGAACTCATTAAGAACCTTGAACCAAAATGATAGATCATTGGTCGTTTTCGACTTGGTCATCCTCGGAAACGGCAACATAACACTCGCCTAATAACGCTTCCTCTTTGGCCTTCCAACGAGTGTTAACTTTGAGAATTCGTCTTTGGTGGTGGCAAGTTGTGTTTTTTTTTTTTTTTTTTTTTTTTTTTTTTTTTTTTTTTTTTCGGGTCTTTTGCCTTTTCTCCGCGTCTTTTCTTCACAGGTTTCTTGTTGTGGTTGTTCGGTTTAACGAATATGTTGGAAAAGAAAGATTATTGTTTTGAAAATTTCCATACATGGTGGTACATTTAGAAAATATGCAACATGGATCAACTATCATAATGATTGTTCCAGCATTCCGACAGAACGTAACCTTCATGTGTGTCTTCTTAAACAAGTTGTATAAAATGAGGGAACAACTGAAATTTGTCGTATTGAAAGAGCTTCTACATGCTAAATGTACTTTATTTAGTCGACTTGACTTGGTTAATGCATCAATTCACTAATGATACGTGTTATGTATTTATGTGGCGTGCGAGAGAATATTCAACATTAAACCCATAAGAAATCTTGTTAGATTCATTCATTAAACCATCCCAACTAATATTGTACATTGAAACCCGAGACACCTTGAATTTATATCATATCAAAGACAAAACCGAGGCAATCTACGAGAAGATAGATTATTTCCTCACAACGTGTCGTCCTCTTGGAATTGTGAAACTTCAAAATTCTTCAAGCAGTCATCATAAACTTGTGAATGCCGCCAAAAATTAAAAGTGAATTAAGTTAAAATTGTTAAAAGCCCAAATATGGGATACAACACGACCAATCATAAGTTGCATAGCTAAACATAAAAAAAGTCGCTTCAAATTGTAAGCTTTTATTGTTGTGATTCAGATAAGGCTTCCAACGTATATTCAGCCTCAACAAGAAGTTTGTTTGGTGCCATTTAAGTCTGTAACTGACAAAAACTAAAAAGTTATAGACAAAAAGCACCAAAGTTGTCATTTTGCTTATTTGCTAACTAGTCCTTGTGAACCAATTATGTTATCTTTCAAACCCTGTTGTCAAAACAAGTTGGCTGCATTAATATTTAATAATATCCATTTAGGGCAAAACAGTTTGCAAGGAAAGACAAAAGCATAATAATAATCTGAACATGAACCTGAAAAGGGAAATGATCAGGTCCCCGAGCTGGTGCGAGTTTATTTGTATAGTACTAGTCTCCATCGCTTCGCACGGAACCGAACCTGAACTGAAAGAACTGAACCAATAAAAGAATGGCCAAGGAACTGAGAACTGGACTGAGTAGCATGTCTCGGTTCAAGTTCAGTTATTTCGTATCTAACCGATTGGAACTGAAAAAATTGTTAAAACAACACATTATATAGACTGCAATTAACAGTATAAAACATGTTTGATCTCGTCTGTCAAGAATTATATTTAGATGCTTGTGAGTATATCTTGCACATTGTGCACGTATGGTGCATATTAAAGGAAGGGACATTGCAAGAATAAGAAACAAATAAAGCTTATAAAACTAAAAAATAGCAGGTCACAAATGAAAACATAGCAGTATATATGCACACATAAAGCCTATTGCTAAGCTACCCAAATAGACCATATTAGATTTCACAGCTAAGATGTCGTTTGTTTTTTCAGAGCTTTTACCTCTTCATCTGCAAACCATGTCTGGAGAAGAAGAGATACATATAAGCTCTTCATCTGCAAGAAGAAAACCGTTTGTTTTTTGTGCTATTAAAGTACTTCTTACCTTTTTATTTTTTATTTTTTTTTCAAGACTATTTTTTGTGCTATTGAAGTACCTTTTATCTCTTTTCCTTTTTCTTTTCATAAGTTTTTTACGTTTTCGTCCGCTTCTAACCGTTTTGGTACGTTTTTGACCGTTTTTTTACGTTTCGTCTGTTTTTTACGCTTTTTCTCCATTTTTAAGCTTTCATCCGTTTTTTTTTATGTTTTCGTATGTTTTTTTACGTTTTCGTCCATTTTTTTTATTTTTGTCTGTTGTTTTTTGTTTTTGTCAATTTTTTTACGTTTTTGACATTTTTTTTTTACTTTTTTGTCTGTTTTTTAAGGCTTTTTGTCCCTTATTTACATTTTCGTCTACTTTTCGACTTTTTTTTACTTTTTCGTTTCTTTTGTTTTGTTACGTATTCGTCCATTTTTTACGTTTTCAACCATCTTTTTTACGGTTTTACCTGTTTTTTTAGATTTTCGTTTTCTTTTTTGTGTTTTCGTCTGTTTTTTACATTTTGGTCAGTTTTTTTTTTTTTTTTTTTTTTCCCGCCCTTTTTTTATGTTAAAAAACAGAAGAAAATGTAAAAATACAAACGAAAAAGTAAAAAAAACGATCGAAAACCTAAAAAAAACAGATGAAAACGTAAAAGAAAGACGAAAACATAAAGAAATAGACGAAAACGTAAAAAAACAAGGGAAAACGTAAAAAAACGGAAAAAACGTAAAAAAACAAACAAAAACCTAAAAATCGAGCGAAAACATAAAAAACAGAAGAAAACGTAAAAAAACGGGCGAAAGCATAAAAAAACGAACGGGAACGTAAAAAATCGGACGAAAACGTGAAAAACAGACGAAAATATAAAAAAAGGGGCGAAAACGTAAAAAAAAATAAACAAAAACGTAAAAAAATAGACGAAAACGTAAAAAGACAAACAAAAACGTAAATAAACAGACGAGAACGTAAAAAAACAAACAAAAACGTAAAAAAATGAATATTGAAAAAGAGATGTAGGGTTTGTGAATGAAGAGGTAAAAAGTGATAGAAGAGGTAATAAGAGGAATGAGATGTCTAAATTGTAGCCTTTTATATACCATTGTGTTCTAATAAAATATGTAACACACTTGATAACAATCAAAGTCTACATAACACTGCACCATCATGAGTTTAAGTGACGCTTAGGATTAATTGTAGCATGTTTCATCTACATGAATCCAAATGCCTTCAAACAACAAAAGTAATTGCAAAAACATCAAAAAAACCACCACATTTTGCAAATCCAAAACTCAAATACGGTTCTAAAAGAAAGAGCAGAACAAAGGTCAAGGGTAAAATCTACCACATGATCTCAACTCCTGACTAATTAGGTCAATGAGAACACGTAATCATTGCTTGAGGCCGGATCCTTGAGGAGGGGTCCGGTTGGCATCAAAAGATGCATGGGATCTGGATGGTCCAACCGATTTACACCTTTTTGAGAAAATCTACCACATGATCTAACTCCTTTATAACAAACCTAACCTAATAATAATCATGATCATAACAATATCTTCCCCTACCAAAATCAAATAATACATCTAACAAACAATACCATTAGAAACACTAACTTTAACCCTAAACACTATGTGACAAGCCCAACCGAAAACCAGAGTTACACTTGGCGCCTCATCTACTTCTTTCGTTTCTTTGACCCACCTCTTTCAGGAGTTTTAACAGCATTCTTGGGTTTTTTTAGCCTTGTTTGGACCATTTGATTTGCTGCCACTTTTAGGGGTTTTACCCTTTGACTTCTTGGAAGTCTTTGAAGTCTCTTGCTTGGTTATGGTACTTGGTTTTGGTGTGTCTTCAGCTTCCTTCGATTTTCCTGCTTTGGATTTACTATCTTTTGAACCCGAAGCTTTTGACCTGCCAAACAAAAATACCACAAGTTTGTCATTTACTTGCACAGGTTAAAGTTGCTGATGCGGGATAATAGATGCACAATGATGATAGAGCTGAGAAGGAAACAAACTTTTTGGACGAATCCTTATTCTTTTCTTGAGAAGCAGAGGGTGCAGGATCTGCTTTTGATTTCTTCTTCTTGTGTCTGGAGCAAAATAACCAATTATGTGAGCAAATTGCTTGAAAAATATTAAGACTACAAGTAAAAGCTCGTATGCATATCAGGCTGAAAACCAAATTTGGAACAATCATAGTTGGGACCATCAGCAAAAACGAGCAGACATTAGTTCCACTTACAAAGCCTTCTTATTCTAGAAACCCCAACTCAGTAGGTCAAGTACTACATAGTACATACATCAATAAACTTTAAAATTCAACTTTTTGATTATCCTGACAATTTAGGATAATTACTTGATTATTATAATTATATTACTCAAGTTCTAGAATAAATGCTGGCGTCCAGTTTAAATATCTATATTAACTTTTCTTAAAGGTGATTTGCGAAATAAGTTTTGAAAAGCTGTTGTCCTGGTAAATTACCAGCATCGGTATTATTAGATAATCATCTTTATTGTTTAACTTCATTATATCTAAATGTACCAAAAAACTGTTTGTACGAACATTGTGCAGTACAGTCACTATCTTTGGCTAACATGTTATTAGTTGCAGCATTGTGATCACTCAGATCTCTCCAGAATTCACGCTTCTTGATCCATAAACTAACACCCCCAAAACATTATCCAGAGGCACAAAATGCGTCAACCCAAACAATAATTGTGCGCATAGTAGTTATCAGCCTTTAAATATTTAATTTTGAATAACTGAACATGAGATCCAAATATGAAACAATTACTTAAGGTGTATGATGACGTAATCAATAAGAAAAAGTATCTTGGATGCATGAAATCACTAAAGCAAAACATAAAAATTAACACTTACATTTCAGGAGAAGCTTCTTCACTTTCAACTTCATCAGTTTGCTCCTGTCAACTAAACCACATCAGCACAAACAAAAATCTTAAGCAAGAGAATCTCACACCAACCAGCGTTTTCTCACCTTATCCCGCACAGAGAAATTTTGTATAATTGCCCATCTGTGGTTTTTCAGATATAAATTCTCTTCATCTCCATCCACATATGAAACCTGCTTAATACTAAACTTGTTAGAACAAACTATCTGTAACAAAATACTGTAGTAAACTCCAGCATCTCCATCATGTGGAATCCACATCGTGTGCAATCAGGAATATAACAAACACTGTAATGACCTTATGCTTTTTCCTAGCAGCATCAAATGACTCAATAACGCCTTCGAAAAACCTACAGGCAATGATGTTAACGTTAGCAATATGTGTGTTCAACAATTTACTGGAAGGGACTTACTCTTTATCTTCAGGCCACCAAACTTTGACCTTTTTCCCAACCAAGCTTTCGTCATACTTTATAGTATCAGATTCCTGAAAATGGTTCATATTTCATCATTTACAAGTTGATCAAAAAGGACAGTACCAACAACTATCAGACAAGCACAATTATAGTTACTTTATCTTTGACTGGTGTAAGCTTCCGTTTTGAACTGGTGCCTGATGTATCTTTTAAGTTGCCCTCCCCTTTGGCTGGTTTTTTTGCAGACTTTGCAGACACGTCCATATCCTTCAGAAAGCATGAAAAATATTTGTTAGACAATCCTCAGGAAAAAAATGATTAATTACTAGAAAGATAAAAGAAAGGAAAAAGAACTGACGTTGTCGCTCGACAAGGTTTTTGCTTCATCCTTCTTTATAACATTTTTACCACTTGCACATTTTCTTCCGTCATCCTTCTTCTTTGAAGAAGATTTAACATCACCAGAAGTGCTTGCATTGCCTTTTTTAGCTGACAAATTAAGTGGTTTAACAGGTTCCAGTTTCTTACTAATTTTTGGCGGAGGTTCTTCATCTGAATCACTAGTAGCTTCATCATCTGCTGACGAGTCTATGGTAGCTGGGAGTTTAACCTCCTTTGTACCAACAGCCTTCTTTCCAGCTTGTTTTTGTGGCTTCAGATCTGAATCACTTGACGAATCTATGGTAGCTGGACGTTTAACTTCCTTTGTAAAGACTGCCTTCTTTCCAGCTTGTTTCTGTGGATTAAGATCTGAATCACTAGACGAATCTATGGTAGCTGGACGTTTAACCTCCTTTGTAAAGACCGCCTTCTTTCCAGCTTGTTTTTGTGGCTTAAGATCTGAATCACTAGACGAATCTATGGTAGCCATTGTATTATTTTTTTCTACTTCATTATCCACCTGATTGAGAATATTTTGCAACTTGTTAATATACTTATCACATAGCTGAACGACAATCGTTTAAAGTTACATGAAAGGCCAACATACTTTTCCATCTGTCATGTTTTAGCCATTGTGCTATTTTTTTCTACTTCATTATTTGTGCCTTATTTGGGTCATTTTGCAACCCGTATTCTTCAGAAAGACTCAAATGGGACACAAAGTAATCTTTCAAAAACTCAAGATGTACAAAAAAGTACAATGACTAAAATCAGGACAAGTGCGTCAATACAGACAAAAACCAAACTGTGAATACCAAAAAAATTACCTGGTCCACATGATCTGATGATGTTGCTGTAATTTTTCTATCATCAGCCTGTAGCATGTCAGACCAAGCAAGTTAGCACAGTAAATTGGAAACTTGAAAAAGCTTTTGCATATATCGGCTTATAGTAAATGGATCGAAAAGGATGATTAAAAAATAAGACAGGAAGACATAAAAAGAACTTAGATGATTGCCATGCCTGCTGTGTCTCGTCTTGAGATCCCTTTGCCAGTTTGCTCTCATCGGCCTGATTTATATTAGCGTACAAGTATAGTAAAAAGGTTAACTCGGCATAACCATGTAAAATACAGAAAGCTAAAAATACAATAGTAATCATGTAGACACATTATTGCAATTCAGAGCATTATTAGAGACAACATTGCAATAAATAATGATCGCTATTCGATACAGAAATCATACCGGCAGTTGCCCAGAAGCATTCTCATCATCACGTTTCATTGCAGCAGTTGTCCCATCACGTACTCTAGTCACAATTTTAGTGTATGTATCTAACGAATCACCTAGAGCAGTCAGAGCTGGCATCAGGTAAGGCTTTAGCTTATCTGCAGATTTCTTTAGTACATCTTCCCCTAACTTTTGAGCAATTGGCAAAACTCCCTAAATAGAGTAATTAATACAAAATCATGAGAACAAGAAGGCAAATGAGAGTGATTATTTAAAGTATTATAAACTTTGTACCTCAATATGTTTTTTAACAGTAGCCAGTAGAGGTTTAAGCATCTCAACTGCATGCCTATTCGCATGACATAAAATCAAATGCAAAATACTTGTAAGAGTTGTGACACACCTTACTGATCTTAGAAAATGCTCAAACATCTCTACAATCATCCCATCGCATTCAAGATCAAGCATGTTCACACATGATCGGACTTTGGAAACAGTCTCAAGAATCGAGGCCCTTTTGATATAAGATCGGTGGTCAGCTAAATCCTCAAAGTAGGAAACAATCAACTGAAAAACATCCTGTGAATACAAAAGATATCAGAATCAGAAGAAAAATATTACATGAGATATGGAATTCTAAGTTTCTAACAAGTGATAGTGAATGGTGTCATTGTGTACCCTCATTTGGTCATCGTCGTAAGGTGCATCAGGCGCTGTAATTCTCGTTATTTCACTGATGCAGGAAGCAACTGCAACCTTCACATCGACATCTGGATGTCTTAACAGATCATCCTGAATCAAAGCCTTCATTGATGGTTTGAGTGCATCGAGCATCGTTTTTTTGGGAGACTGTTCCACCTTTGATAGAAGTCTCTCTACTTGCTGAGAAGCATATACAAAAGAAACAATCAGTTGGACGAAATGCTAGTATCAAAACTTCACAATCAGTAAAATTTGTATACCCGTTCTTGGTTTTATACCTAGATTGAGTGATTGAAAGCTATAGTGCTATACAACAGCCACAACCTTATCGTGAACCCATTATAAATTACATTGCATAAAAGTTCCATAAATTCAATCTCTTACAAAAACTCAAAGAAGATAAAGAATGCAATTTAAGTTTACATGTTTAAAATACAATGCCTTCATTTACTCTCTTCAGCAACACCTTACAGACAACGTTTTTACGTGTTATGTTTTTCGCATCCCTGTTAAAGAAAAACCCAGACTAACCTAAACGCTTCACTAGTTACTTGTGAGGCTCCTAACTTGTCAACAATATCAACCCAGCCAAAGGCAAGTATTTCTTTACTGCTATCAAGTATACTGTACCCCAATTCCTATTTTGCCCATATATTCACCTGAAAACAAAAAACACTCCCCTCCAGCCCACAAACTAGTCACAAATGAGTAGTAGAAGCTTATCATTAACCTACAACTTCTTACTTCACAAATAAGAATTACTCGTAATTTTGATACGGATGCAAAATATTTCAAAATGAAACTTTCAAACTCTTAATGGAACCCTATATCTACCCTTGAGACAACACTATCAGAGGGTGACTGGGATTGCTAATTTCTTTTCTACTAACTGCTTGTTTCTAAGCAGATAGCAGTTTGAAGTTTTCCGATCATCCAAACTGCTTCTGCTTATTTCAAGTGCTTATTTAGAATGAAAATATAGTTAATAATTTTTTACCATTATTATATCTAACCTATAGCCCTATCGCAGCATTAAATTACGATTAGATTCAAAAATCATCATAAAAACAACTTTTTGATCTTAGGCTGTGTAAGGAAAAGCTTATTTTTCGACCTCATAGCATTGCCTTTCTATATAAGCTCGTAATGTCACTTATGAGCGACCTCTACTTGATAACACTATAAGCCCGAAAAATGTTCTCACAGCCTTTTTCCAAAACCAAACAACGCCGTAACCTCGACTTTCAACCTAATCCAAACACAATTCCCCAAACACCCTCTCATATATACACATATATCCTAAAGCAATTCAAAATCACAATAAACATACTAATAAGATAAACTGAATAAACGAAAACGAGTCGAAAGCGCCTTACATCGAGAAGGGGCAAGAGCTCATCGACGGAATCAGGCGGATGCAACAGCTTATTCCCAACCTCATTCAGCTGCTGCTCTAGCTCCACATCTGTATTCGCCATCTTCACACACTACAAACACACTCAAAAACACACACACAATTAATGTATAACAATAACAAACCGTCAAAATCAGTTATAACAAATTATAACAAACTCGTACCAGTTAAATTAGGGTGAAATTTGAATTTTGGCGTGAGTGGATTGGTAAGTACAAGTGTGTGTGAGAGAGATAGTTGGGGCTTTTTTGCATTTTTTTTTTTTTTTTTTATAAAGTTGGATGAATTTTATAAAACCAATATTCTTCAGCCTTTTGTTGCAATTTTGTAAATAGAATGAAGTAGTTGGAAAACCGCGCGTTGCCGCGGGGTGTTTTCCGAATAGGGAAAGTGTAATAACGGCCGGTAGCTACTTAACGTCAATTTAGTGACTAAGGACTGACTTTGCAATGGACGTATAACATGAAGGACCAATTATGTAAATTATGATAGGACTAAATATGCAACGAACTTCTGAGATGAAGGACTAATTTCGTACGGATTTTTAAAGAAAATGTTAAAGATAACGGTCGTTAGCTAATAGCCATTAAATATCTAATAACCGTTAGTTATAACGCAACAGAAACTAACGGTCGTTAGTTACTGTAGATGAGAATAAAAAATATTAAATGCACTGTAGTTGTGCAAAGTTTTTTGTCTTGACATCCCAACAAATAGTATACATAGATAATTACTCATTTGTGGTCACGGGTGCCACATCACCTTAACACCTCTTAACAACTAACTCCCTTCTCACTAACAAGTAACAACTAAACTCAACTTACTCATTTGGGACCCAATATTTACAACTTTATTTTTTTTTTATTCATTTCATTAAATAAACTAAATTCATTTCATTAAACATAAAAATACAATACAACACAATAAAAACATACGAAATGTAAAATAACGAAACGGTTAAAAAACGATATGAAACGCCATCAAGAATTTATATAGATTTGTGATTATCGATGAGTTATGACTTTTCTTCCCAAACTTGCAACACTTATTCCCTGATCATTTTCAATGCAACTTGAAGTTGCAGATCTGTTTCATCATTTCTTAAAAGAGTTTGTAGACCAACCCTGATAGCTGGATGGTCTTGAGGCAGCTCACGCAACCTTTCGATCTCAGGAGCACGATTATGCATTTGTCGTATAATACGAGTTATCTCACCTAGCAAACTGTTAATCAATTTAAGTTCTTTTTCTTGTTCATTGCGTAATCGGGTAAGGATAGCGTTTTGCACCTCTGCTGGTTCGTTAGCCATAGTGTTTGTGTGAGAATACGAAGTGTTGTTTAAGTGGTATTTATAGGGGAAACTAGCCGTTAGAAGATATTGTAAAGGGAAACTTGCCGTTAAGCAATTTATTCAGATTCAAACTAGTCGTTAATCATTTCATTCAAATACACGTGATACGAAAATACAAATACACACGATACGGAAATACAAAACATAAAGAGGATTCAAGTAAATATCATTGAATTTTTGGCATTTAGTGCTAAGTCTTGCCCACTTAGCCGTTATCTGGTTTTTGTTACGAAAATCACCGCCAGATTGATTATTTAACCTTTCAACAACCTCATTCCAAAAAGAGGATTCATTGTAGTAGTATTGGGAAACTTCAAGCCACATGTCAGCTAGCAAGTTTTCTTCTTTAATAGACCAATGATTAGTCATTGTAAAATGGTTCAGAAAGTGAAGTGTGTGCAAAATAGTATGTTATGGTATGCTTTATATAGAAGTGTTTAGAAATTCAAATTTCAAAAAATGAGCGGGATATATGTAAAATTCAAATTGACAGGGCGGGATAAACTTAGAATTCCAATTCAAATTGAAATTCAAATTTCAAACATTTACCTATATATATATCCTCGTACCCTGGATTGTTTATACACACATAACACAAACAAAACACACATAAATTTTATTAAGTCTCTCAACAACAATGTCTCCTAAAGACTTCTCCTAGCAATTCTCAACTCACTGTGACTTCTCCCAACAATTCTAAAGTCACCATGACTTCTCTCAACAATTCCCAAGTGAACACGACTTCTCCCATCAATTCCCAAGCTCCAACATGATTCCAAATGAACCGATGAACACTCCACCGGAAGACATCTTTCCGGTATTCACTCCGGAACAGTGGCGGAGGTAGAAAAAAATTTGTGGGAGGGCCAAAACAAAATTTTTTTCCGAAAATACATTAGATGGGAAGGCCGAGGTGAAACAAAAAAAAAAATTTAATACATGAAATCGCGAAAAATTACACTAACGGGCTTAGGCCTAGGGGGTCGGGACCCTTCCCGGTCCTCACTAAGCTCCGCCCCTGCTCCGAAAAATGAACCGACAAACAATCCACCGTTGTCCAACAACAACCCGATCAACCAGCAAACAATCCACCGGCAAGGTTTGGGTTGACCGATGAAGAACTCCTGGAGCAAGATTTGCAAGTCTTGAGAGAGGTTGAAGAAGCCAAGGAACGTGAGGCAGCTGCTCGTAGGGCTCTGGAAGAAGCTCGTGCGGAGCAGTTAAACAGATAAGCACAATACTGCTGGGCCATGGGGTTAGACCCTATTCGATCAGAGTCTTCGGCTTCGAGTGACGAGGGCTATGTCTCAGATGATTCGTTTTTTTAATTCGTAGTTTACTGTATCATTGTTTAACATTTTAACCATACTTTCTAATAATCGTACGTTATTTAATGTATTTCAATTCCATGTTTTATGTATTTCAATTCCGTGTTTAATGTATTTTCATTTCGTATTTTAAAAAACAATTACATTTACAACTTTACATATTTAAAACTTTACAAAACATTTACATTTACAAAACAATAAAAGCTTTACAAAAAAAGAAAAAAAGAAAAGAAAAGACCAATTGTTAGATTTGAAGCCTCGTCGTGAAGACGAGTAGCAATTAACCGGTGAAGGATGGCGAGGGGTGCAGCGGCGAGACATGGCGAAGGGAAGTGAGCTGCCACGTAGGAGTGGCGAGCTCTTGTGAGTAACTGCACCTTCCGCTCTTATTATTATCTTTGTTAAAAACATTATCAGTCATATTTATATTAATTTGGGAGAATTTCAATCCCTTAACACTGTGTTTTAGAGTTTTTTTAATAAAAAAAGTAAAGTAATGGGAAGTAAATATTTTCATCCCACTTTTGGAACGAAACAATTTACTTTCAAAATAAAAAATAAAGTAAGTAAAACTCAAAAACACAACTTTTTTTTTTTTTATTTCTTTTCATTAGATTGTATTAATGCAAGATTTAGAGGTTTAAAGTGCTAAGTGTAATAATGACAGCCCGACACCTTTTCCAATTGCTCCATATGATTTATTATTATTTATTTTTTTTTTCCCTTTTTTGCTTTTTCTTTTTTGACAAACACATTCCCTTGTATACATTTAAAATCAAAATTTTTACATTTTATAAACTAAAAATATAAGAATAATAACTTAAGAACTAAAAATGTAAGAAAAACATTCTCAAAAATAGTAACAATGTAAGGGGAAAAAAACTATCACAATGACTAACGATGTAAGCTTAAATAACAATTGTTATAATGATGAAAAAAATAATAATAAAATAAATAAATAAATAAATAAATCTCTAAATGAAGTGCCGCCAAAACCTTTATAAAAAGAAGTGCCGCCAAAACCTAAAAAAAAAAAGTTAGATTCCAAAAGAAAATAATAATACCAATGCCCGTGGATGGCCAGCGAAGGGACGAGCGATGGCGGGGGAAGGGGTGCAGAACGGCGGCAACATTGGGCATAAATAAATCCCAATGGTATATAGTTTGGCCATTGCACCGTGCACTCTTAGAGTGATTATCTCATAGCTCTGTTCTCAAGTCAAATTTTTAAATAATGGAAGGGAATGGGATGGGAAGGGGAAAGTAGGGAATGGTATTGTGAAGAAAGTGGTTATTTTTATTTGTGTTCTTGAGTTTTTATTTTAAGTTGCAAGGAAAGGAAAGGAAACTACACAAATTACAAATATACCCTTTTAATTAAAAGAACATATTTTGATAGTTTTGTGCCACATATGAAATAAATAGTTTTATGTCACATACGAAATAAAATTAAACAGTATAAAGAATTTTTTTAGTTTTATACTATTAATCGATTAACCAAAACTGATGAAAAAACATTATTTTATTGAAATTTTTATGTGATGCATGCTATTGAATAAGTGTATAAATTAATTGTTTTTAAGTTCACTGTGTACCAATTGGTATAAACAGTATAAAGCATTAGTTTAATATTCATTTTACAATTAATCGATCTGAGTACATGCACCATTGGTTCTTTGTTTAATTGTTTTTAAATTCACAATGATATTGGACTTATTGGTTGTCGTGAAGAGCAAAAGGGTGCGTCAGTTTGTTGCAGATTTGGTTAGAAAAAGTGATGACAAGGTTAAAGTTGTAATTTTACAAAATTGTTATACTTTGCTAAATGCTTTCCTCACCAATCCTCCCGATTTTGGGCTGATCCTTTTTGTTAACAAAATACATTATGCATCCCTTCCCTTCCCTTCCCTTCCCCTTCCCCTGCTCTTTCCTTCCCTTCCAAAAAAACTCAAGAACACCATTTTTTTCTATTTCCCTTTCTGTTCCTTTCCTTTCTTTAAAATATAAAACTCGAGAAAGAGTTACTATAGTACATAGTAAGAGCGTTGTTATGCATGCCTCCTAACCACGTTTTACCTTCTCTGGCCCATTTGCTAAGCAGTCCTCAGAATAGCAAGAATAACAACTAAGCACTCAAAGATTTTTGTTCTTTCGACTTTTCTATCTCCCAACTTCCAGTTCTTGAAAACCAAAGCTTACAAAGAATGATTCTGAACCCTGTGAGCTTATCTTTCTTCGACAGTTTAACCACAAATAGGCTTATGCTCATTCTCAAAGGACTGTTCGAACTCATATTTTAACAACTAAAAAGCCTCATTTGGTATTAATACTGAACTAAAAACATTTCAGTACAGAGATAAGACGTAAAATCCAATACATCAGACAAGTTCGTCAACGTTTATACTAATGCCATCATAAACATTCTTTTATTAGAAACTCGCTGTTCAAATGTAGTAAAATCTACTACTACCTCATTTGGCGATATTCGTCATTATTTAAACATATATTATGATACTTAACCTCTAGAACAAAAAACTATTATACAAACTGTATACAAAGTGCTATAGATCTCTCGGTTATAAGTTTTGTTAGCCCATAGCGTACGAAGGTGCAGGCAAGTTGATCACTGTACTCTTGATTTTTGTCATCATGTTGATACTATTAGTCACTCCTTGTGAACCAATTCCACTGTCTTTTACACCCTGTTGTCAAACGAGTTTGCTGCATTAATAATGTCCATTTGGGGCAAAACAGTTAGCAAGTAAACATAAAAGCCTGATAATAATATGAACCTGAAAAGGGAAATGATCAGGTCCCCGGGCTGGCGCTGAGTTTATTTGTACAGTGCCAGTCTCCATTGCGTCGCTTATCAGTATTGCTTTGTTGATGTCTTTAGTAAAAATGCAACCCTGTGGTAAGACATTTTAAAAAGTTTTGAGACTCCAACTTATTGCGTCAAAAACTTTAAAACAGGTTTGCCTTTTAAAAACTCAAAACATAGTTTTGACATACCTGCAGTCCTAAATTGCTTGCGTTACAATGCTGAACCCCTTCTTCAGCGTTAGCGATCCTTATAACAGGCAAAACGGGTCCAAATGGCTCTTCCCATGCTATTCTCATGTCCTGTTTTACGTTATCGAGTAAAAGAGGCCATATAAGATTGCCTTCTCTCTTGTACTCTTGACAAAATGTTGCTCCTTTTTTCTTGGCATCCATAACTAAACCTTCTATGAAATTAGCAGAGGATTCTGTTACCACGGAAGTGATGTCACAGTCGTTTTCAGGTGGGCCAACTGTTAACTTTGCAAGCTTTTCGTTGACCTTTTTCACGAGAGTATCGGCTATTGATTCCATTACTAACACAAGTTTAACTGCTGTGCATCGTTGACCACTGATAAAGATAAAAGATCTCAAGATGTTAATATAGCAATAATTGACTTAATAAAGACTCTACTAGTCAAATGTGTTATTTGCCCACCGAAATGAGAAAACAAGACAATCTTGGAATGACATCAGTAACAACATGGAAATTAGGTAAAGTAAGCTTGAAAAAGTTGAAAAATGACCTATTTGTCAAGAATCTTGATTGTTCTTGACCTAATGCCATTTTAGCTAGTTTCCTTTCACATGACTCGTCTGTGATTAAAAAATAAATTAAAAAAATTCCAAAATCGACCCATATATACATAAAGGGTCCAATCCAAATTGCCACCTCTAATGTTATGATCCACAAAAGTGGCCTAAACATGCAGAAACCAATATGTCACCTGTAAGAGAAGCCTCCTTTGACAATACTAGAAGCAGCCAAGTCCAAATCTGCATCGTCAAGAACAATGCAAGCATCTTTTCCGCCCAATTCCATTTGTAACGGAATCATTCCCGCCTTTTTTGATATCGCAATACCAGTATCTCCACCCGTGAAGCTGAATAACAAATAAAATTCCTTGTGAAAATCATCAAACAGTAACCAAGTTCGATTATTCAACCAATTTAATGATTTTTCCCCTTTTTGGTTCCAACAACTCGTGAGGTTTTTGATAATTTTTGTTGTTGACACTAAGATTAGTACCATAATTATCACCTTATGCAATTAACTCCGGGATGCATCGTGAGAAAGTCACCGATCTCTGAACCTTTTCCAGTAACACAACTAATGACACCTTTTGGGAAGCCAGCCAAGTGAAAGCAATGTACCATATGGAGTGCAGACACCGCCCCCTAAGTAGATCAACATTTACGAACAATACTAGTTAGAAACAAACACAAAAGTTGCTATATATGTAGAATGTGACTTCAGTTTACTTCCTCATATGCAAGTTGCAATTATGTTATGTCCAACAAAAATTCTCAAAAATTTAATAGGCTAAAGTACAAGTTTCGTCGATTCAAATAATTGCTTGAAAACATGCTTACAAGTTGAGAAATTTATCCCTGCACATGAAAGTTGCAAAATTGAACGTGCTTTTGACTTCATGCACGTGATTCTTTACTACATTGTTAGAAGGTAAAGTCCCAATAGTCAACCCCTTTTACTAAACTAAATTGCATAGCATTTCACGTAAGAATCCTCGATTACGTCACTGTAAAAGGTATCCTAGGCATTTGATAATAGTCAAACTAAGCTAATGATATATAGTTATGCAGAAGATTCCTCACTTATGTCATTCTTAAAAAGGAACTTTAGACGTTTGACTAATAGTGAAACTCTTCTAATAGAGTTTAAAAAGAAAGGCATGACATTATATATCTTTACATACCTGTGTAGGAGGCTTTAGTACGAGGGAGTTGCCTGCGATAAGGGCTGGAGCAATCTTTGAGACAGCTAAATTGACTGGATAATTGAACGGCGGGATTGCTAATACAACGCCTAATGGAATCTGCAACGATCAGACACAAAATGTCATGCATGTATCTTCCATCAGTCCTAGAGGTGGCAAACTGGGCGCGTCAGGTAGGTTTTGTGACAGGTCAAAACAAGTAATGTTTAGGTACAGGTCAAAATGGGCTGGGACTAAACAAAGCAGAATTTGTCCAACTTCTTAGATACTTTGTGTTTTTTTATATGAATAACTTGGGTGCTAAATATGATTACCAATAATAGTTATTGCAATAAGACAATGTTTTGAATGAACTGATTTTGTAGGTCGTATCCATTAAAAATAAACTTTGGGCGACTTTTGACCCAGCATTTGACCTGCTTTTTTAGATATTTCTTTATCTGAAGAAATTACCCATTTGATCTGCTAAAGTTAAACATAACCCAAATATGTAAAGTGGTAAAAAATTGCCACCTTTAACTCATTAGTGTTAGGCAACAGTAATGAAGAGCCTTTTCGTGCAATTGTAGTAATTTACCTTTGAAGTTAGACAATATTTAGTCCGTTCATTTCCTGGGAAACTATCCGACACCAAAAACTTCCCTTCTCCAAGGACTCTAACGCCTTCCTCGGCGCAATAAGACACCAAGTCTCCTGACCTCACAACCTTCAAAATAATATTTGTAAGTTGTACTCCATGCAATAAAAGCTAAACACAAAATTCAAACTTTAATACATGTTCTGGAAAGCTTCCATCTTTATTTGATTCTTTAAAAGATAATTTAAGTATAACTTTGGGGTCCAGCAGTAGAAAACATTCTTTTATGCTGCAATTTTCTAACTTTTTCCCCACGTAGCTAAAGCATATTTTATAGCTTTTTCATGCTACAAATTTCAATTTGCCCATGTTCATATTCGTAAATTATGATGTTGATAAGCTTTAGTCCAAAAGATTCCATCATTAATCACTAACTTAGACTTCTAGAACAGTTGATTAATAGTCAATGATAGAAAGGGAGGAGTAGCTAATCTGCTCACGTAAACAACTAGTCTTAGATCCTCTTTCTTATCAACGTTCTAAAATTTGACTTAAGTACCACTCAAAAACAGAGAATATTTGCTTTCAATAATATATAATATTCCATTATTTGTCTATACTGAAAGTTACTTTAGACAATTATTTGGCGTTAAGTCATGTTTTCTGGCCAAAAAATAACAATTTCCAACTCAATTGCCCTTCACACTCAGGGTGGTCAAAGCTTTGCCTTGACAATATAGAGCCGAACATATCAAATTTCACCCCTTAATCACAATATTTGACTAAAATATCCTTTTAAGATACAAGATATTGACCTAACATCAATATGTTTTTCTTAAGTTACCAAAAAATGAATGCAAGCAGTTGGTCATCTAAATTCACACAGCTTTCGACAATCGGGTTGTACAAATGTGAAAGAGTGACTTGAACAATCAAGGCATAATTTACAAACTCATCGAATGTAATAAACTGATGACTTCACGAACCAAATTAAGCAAGAAATTAAATTAGAGAAAACATAGTAAAAAAAGATGTTTAATCAAACAGAACTTACTTCAGTGGCAGCATCTTTTGCGGGTTTGGCAATTTCTTTAACGAGACAATCAGCAATGGGCTTCTTGTGATCTTTAAGAATAGCTGCAGCTTTGTGCAGTAATTCAGCTCTCTTCCATAGAGGTGTTTTAGCCCATGATTTTTGTGCAGCTTTTGCTGATTCCATCACCTTGTTGACTTCTTCTTGTGTACATGCTGCATCGCCGATAACAAAAAAGTTAAAATCCATAATAATTGCTGAATTTATTTATATTTATGAGAGAAGAATGATAGCATGGCTACATGGGTACCAAGTTAATGAGATTAATCGAATGTAAAAGAGGTACTACTTTTTTTGTACATATAAACAAAAAGCTGAAATGCGTTTTTGAAGGTGTGTTTTGAAAGTGATTATTACCATCAAGTGTTTGAGCTATCTACTTTTGCATGTAGTGATCTAATTAGTACTCGTAACAGTTAACTTGGGGGTGTTTGACATTGCGTTTTTGGATGTTATTATTAATGTGTTCTCAAGCGTAAGTATTATATACAGTAATCAGTTTTGCAGGATCAGTTCTGGTTCCACTTATCTGATTTTTATGGCTCATTTTACAGTAAATGCTTAAAGTATCAGAAATTTGCCAACACTCGAATAACTTAAATCTTATTATCACAACTTCAAACACGGCACAAGCATGTCCTAACACTATATTCTGCGCCCCATTTTGTTACACCTTAAAAGATATTTAGATAAGCTCATAAGCTTATATTTCACGCAGCTTATCGGCATATAGTGTTCTTAACATACAAAGAAATAAGCTTTTTTTGAGTATCCAACAGCTTATGAGTTATGCCAAATAACATACAAAGAAATAAGCTTTTTATGAGTATCCAACAGCTTATGAGTTATGCCAAATAAGCTGTTTTTCACAACCCATTGTGGAGGACTGGAGGTGCTTATTAAGCCTAACATAAAAGCAACCTAAACAAACCGCTTATCATCCAATTCTGATCATTTTATAAAAGCTTTAAAAGCCAATGCCAAACACCCCAGAAACATATTTAAATAATCAGTTTAATAACAAAAGTAATCATCAAAACTCATATTAAAATAAAATCACTTGTATAAACCACTAGGGTAGCCAAGTGGTTATAACTTAAAAGCTTGTGACTATCATCACTAAAATGTGAGAGGTATCAAGTTAAAATCCCACTAGTGCAAATAACCCTGAAGTGGCCACACCAACCTCCCTAAAAAAGGAGGGTTTTACCCGGTGTCAGTCTGCGTAGCGGTGGACCCAAACACTGTAGATTCTTAGTCAAAAGGTCGGAAACCGTGATCACCAAAATAAAAAAGGGGGAGTTTATATGGACCCTCCTATAGGGGGTTTCGTGGAGCCCTGTGCATTGCGGGTTTATACGGTGTGATCGCGGTTTGTACATTTTGACCAAAACCCCCTATTGTCACATCATAGGGGGTCTTAATAACATAATCCATAAAAAATCATTTATAGAATCCTACTTTACTTAACTAACCAAAATCCACACTACATCACAATTATCATTAACTATTGCACTCTTGAACAATAAATGATACGAACCTATCCCATACTAGGCTCCTATCGGTTCATAAGTCCAAGCATAGAACTCACTTAAAAAGCTAGCTTGTAAGTGGAGGGGACACAGACTTATAAACCACCAACCAATCACATACTTGAGCGATATGGTATCTTAATTTCTTTAAGCTACCCATATGACAAAACAACAAAATAACTCATACCCATTTGAGCAAATCATACCAACAACACAATCCAACAATCTTTATACAAAAACCCGGGTTGACCCGGTCCTTCGACAATCCTTATACAAAAACCCGGGTCTCCAACAATTTTTATAAAAAAACCGGGTTCACCCGGCCGATTGAACCGGTTGAACCGTTAACCGGTGGGGTGACCGGAAGCCGGTTTTGAGCGAAAAACCGGTTGAACCGTGACCCGGTGGCTCGACCGGGTCAACTAGAAAACCGGTTTTTAAAACACTGCAAAAAAAACACACTTACCCTGAACCAAAAACTGAAGCTTCCTAGTAGTAGGATTAACAACAGGCACAGACTTTCCAGAATTAGAAACTTTCCATTCACCATCTGCATAATATTTAAAAACATCATCTCCTGCTACAATAGCATCAAATACACTATTTTCACCCATTTTTTTCTTCTTCTTAGTGGTATAATACTATTGTGAATATGAAGTGACCAATAAAATGGGGTTGAATATAAAGGGCGAATCATATTCTTGGAATAAAAACTGTTTGGTTTTTTATTCTGTGGGTTGATGATATAAGAGGGGACGTCAGTTTGAAGAGGTGGCGGCAAACTGTGACACCAAGTGTAGTTTTTACTTTGGTCATGTTTTTTTTTTTTTTCTAAGAATGGTTTTGTCCTTTTGTGTATGCTTTTTGACTTTTTAGTTTTTGACTATCATGTTTTTAAGTGTGGTTTGTAGTAAGAGCACTAGGTATCCTTGAGTTGTCTCGCTGGTGTCGTAGAAAAAAGTGTTGCCACATCAGCATTTTTTCCCATAATACCAGAATTTACCACAACATCAAAAACACCTCTCCCTGCTATAACACCAGATTCTAGTGCCGTCGTACATCCTTGGACCCCACATATTTTTTCATTTATTTAAATAAAACAACATGTATAACAATAATTAGAATATCTAAAAAAAACTACATTAAATAATAAAATGCATAAAAATAAAATTAACACTTAAAAATGAGCATATCTAAACTAAACTAGTTGGGGTCAAAATTAAATTCAACCAAAAATACACACTTTAGTTAACTTTCGTATAAGCCCCATAGTAACCCATATTTGAATTAATAAACAAGGGAGGCCCAAAATACAACCATACTAAATTAGATGCAGGCCCGTACACTCAAATAACCCAAAATTAGATGATATAAATAAGTTTCATATCCATAATTGTAGGCAACCCTAATCACTTCATACTCAGCCACAACCTCTCTAAATACTCCGCCCCCAACACTTCATTTCTGCTTATGTGAATCGTTGCATCAAAATCATAATGAAAGAGTAATCACATCAACCAAAAGAAATATACCAAAAACGTCTACATGATTGAAAAAAGAAATATAATTACTGGAAAACGCGATCGAAAACGCGAGCCACGGTACCGTGTTGGCGTTGTCGCGTTGCGTTTTCCGGGACCATCTCGGCTGTTCATGATGGCTCAGCACTCGAAAACGCGAGGGACGGTACCCTCATGGCGTCTTCGCGTTGAGTTTTGGCGGAAAACGCCTCTCAAAACGCAGGGTACCCTCCCCTCTAAGGGCAATGTTATAAATGGCGTGAGGCGTGGCGTGGCGGCAAGGCCACGCCTCAAGCCTTACGCGTCATGGGGAAGTCATGGCGTTTTTTGCGGCGTGACTAAGGCGGCGAAAAAATATTTATATATTTATCATTTATGTTATAATATCATATTTTATATGCATATCGAGTTTACAAAATGTGAGTTTACAAAAGGTGAGCTTACAAAAAGTGATATGCATAAGAAATAAAGTGAAAATTTGAACTATGTTTAGAAATTACTAGGCCCAAAATTTAAGCCCACATCATCCCCTTCTAAAAATGGCGCCACGCCATACGATAAGGCGCGCCTTGGCACGCCTTTTCGCGCCTTATTCCACGCATTTTCACACGACGCCTAGACTTCACGCCTTAGTCCATTTCGTGGCGCCGAGGCCACGCCTCGCGCCTTGGCGACGCCTTGGCGCGCCTTTTAGAACACTGAGTAAGGGTGAGCGGACCGGATGGACCGGACCGACCGACAAAACCGACCGGACCGAGACCGGACTGACCACATTTGGTCCGGTCTCGGTCTAGGGATTTTCATAATTTCGGTTTCGGTCCGGATCGGTCCGGTCCGGCGTAAAAACCGGACATTTAGCCTATTTGGACCGAGACCGAACCGGACCGACCACATTTGGTCCGGTCTCGGTCTAAGATTTTTGCCGGATTCGGTCTCTGTCCGGTCCGATCCGGTTTTTGTCAGTCCGGTCCGATTTTTGGACCGTGAGCACCCGTGGTTTGTAGTAAAAGGAATACTCTCGAGTCTTCATGTTTATGTTTGTTTGATTTAATGTTATCAGTCGGGTCAAGTCTAACAATAATATACCCGAATCCGGCCAATTCGGGTCAGGATAATTCGGGTTTGAGTCAATCCAAATACGAGTAAAATAGTCATAAATTTGCATATTTGTTCTAATTTATATGGATAGTCTATAAATTAATATATTAAAATAAAAAATAAAAAAAAAATATATATAAAAAAAATCCTTACTCGGGTCAAACGGGTCGACCCAAACCCGAATTAGCCAAACAATTTCAACCCGAATTCAATTTTTGACCCGAGTAACCCAACTCGAATAGGCTTAGTCGGGTTCGGGTCGGGTCAGATATTTTGACACCCTAGTTACGATGTTGGGTGTATTTATAATTTATTTTGATTATGATGAAAAATTCTTTATGCATAATATATTTAAACCTTTTATTTAATATGCATAATATATTTACTAATAAAGAATAAATATTTTATGAAAAATATACATATGCATAATGAATCATAATGTCCGGTGTATTATGCATAATGAGATCATAATGTCTGGTGTTTTATGAAAAATATACATATGCATAATGAATCATAATGTCCGGTGTATCAATTTACATATGCATGCCCTCACTTAATAAAAAGTCAAATTCTACACGATTATTTTTACATGCATTAAGAAAACGTGTACTTTTATTTATACATTTATACACTATAAGATGTGTTAAAAATGAACACAATTACAAACTGTAAAAACATGATTTTCTCCACAATTATAACCGTGTGAAAAACTTACACACGTATCAATGTATAGTAACAAATAATCACATTATCTAAAAGAGATCACGGTCACGCTTATAAGCGTGTAAAAATTGTCTATAAAAAAGGTAAAAGACAAATAGAGAGTGTATCATATGATTTCAACACGTTTATAGGTGTGAAGAGTATTTTAGGTAATTTGTTTGACAGTGTTACTACTACAGGCTTGTGGGTGTGGATATATTTATATTATTCTTTCACACTTATACATGTGTAATTTATTTTTTTTATTTATTTTTTTTTTTGTCCACTCATGTAAACATTTAACTATTTTGTCCATATTTGCAAATGTTAAGATATTATTTACGTACACAACATTTGTCCAAAGCTAGGAAAACATAATAGACTTTGATATTTTAACATTTAAAAGCGTGTATTTTTTAGCTAAAAAATGTGTAGAATTTGCTATTTGTTGTAGTGACTATTGCGAGTGAAAATGAGCATTGTTATTTTCAGCGTGACGCTTATGTTGTAACAACTTTTCACGATATTGATGTCACCACACCCGATCGCTCAAAATAATACCAGTTGCATAGTACACTGTATATAAAATTCTAAGTGGTAAGTTGTTTGGGGTAAGCCCGAAACAGTGGAGGTTTGCCTAAGGCTGAATTATTAAAGGACAACATATTATATGCTATTATGAGGTAGTCAATTCCATGGGCTATTCCAGTATTACTACATTACTAAAACAGTAGAACATAATATAGTGCAACTTGATGTGCTAAAATATTACAGTAGTTATTTATTATCCTGTTTTAGCACTAACAATTTAAAATACTTCTATTTAGTAAGATCATAGAATTAGGGGGTTGCAGTTCTGTATACAATCTAATACCTTATGATACTTACTAGTGGACACTGCAAATAGTCAAATCAAATGGGCAGTTCAGATTCACAGTAATGGTAACAAAACTACTTTTAGAAAGCGAGGAAGATGCAATAATGTACGTAAAACATATGTAGTTTTGGTTGATTTGCAGGTTCATAGGCAATCTTCATGCAACATTTCATACAATATCATACTATCTGATTTCGTTTGAACTATAAGCCAAGTCAAAATGCTAAATGTTATATGGATCCACCACATTGGTTGTACTACTGTGAGTGAACACGCAAATTCTTAAATCGACCAGACATATTCAAGTCACTAATGATTAACGAACTACTATTCCACAAAAAAGTGTAGATTGGCGGGAACACCCTAACCCCGAACGAACTACTATTAAAACAATAACTAATCAATTGTAGGTGATTTGTCTACAACACGATTTCTTGGCATGCCAAATCATATGCTATGTATTCCTACCGTTCGGTGAGCTAATTCTGCGCATGTTATGTAACACGTGAAAAGTAATCTATCATAAGGTTAAAAAAAAAAAAAAAAAAAAAAAAAAAAAAAAAAAATCCCTGGTATTGATTTTATGTCTCTAAACCCAAAAAAGAAGCAATAGTATAATAAGTATTGCTTTTTGATAGGCTCTTATCGTCTTCATATCTTCCAACACGGTACACCTGTGTGAGCTTACAGCAAATTGCAGACTAATTAAACGGGTTGGGATTATTCAATAAGGTGGATCACGTCCCAGTGACATTGTCAAAAGAAAAAGAGATACCCATCCTCTTGCAGCCCACCGATCTCAGTTAACTCGGGAGAGGTCTCTGTAAGCCACAATTGGAGGGACACGGGACGAGATTTAAACCCGCAACCTCCGAATTATGCTATTAGGCTAACATCGTAGGGACAACATTGCCATTTTTCGAAAGATTATGTGTCTTAGATATGATTAGAGAAACAAAAAATATAATCGAAATCATAACACCATATGCTGCTACATAGAAGTCGATCAGTGAACTTAGGTACATAGTTGATTTCATCTCTGTTTTAGCTAAGCAAGCAAAGAAACTGCTGGCACCAACACAATAGGTCCAACCCCAATTCTTAAATTTCGCTAATCGAAATACTTATATAAGTGTACGATAGCTGAGAATGATTTTCATCATCACGTTGAAATGCTGCAGTTGTCCCTCCACATACTGAAGTCACAATTTCAGTGTATGCATCTAACGGATCACCCAAGGCAGTCACAGCTTGCATAAGGTAAGGCTTTAGCTTTTCTGCAGATTTCCAAAGTACTCCTTCCCCCAATTCTCGAGCTACCGGCAGAACTCCCTAATAGGAAAATTACTGGTCAAAAGGATTCAAGGAAAACAAGAAAGAATATTATATGTGATTAATAAAGCTATCGTAAACCTGTTACCTCGCTATGTTTTTTAACACTAGCCAGTAGTGGTTTGAGCAACTCAACCGAAACTTCTTCACTTTCTTTCAAAGTCAAGACCATTATAGTTTCCATATATAAAAATATGTCTCCACGATGATAGTCCCTGAAATAAACAGTCACAAAAAGCCCAACTGATGATGGCATAATCTACTGCATACTTATTACTTATTAGCATTTGATAAGTTAAATACATAAACGCATAATACTCATAGAGCTATAACACACCTTACTGATGTCAGAAAATGCTCAAACATCTTCACAATCATCACATCGCATTCAATATCAAGCATAACCACAAATGCTTTGGTTTTGCAAACATTTTCAAGAATCGAGAGCCTCTTGTTATAAGATCGGTTGGACTGATCAGCTAAACCCTCAAAGGAAGACACAATCAACTGAAAGACAGCCTATTCATACGCAAGAGATTAGAATGTGAAGAAGAAAACAAAAATAATGTGAATGGTGCCATGTGTACCCTCATTTGGTCATCATCGTAGGGTGCATCAGGCGCTGTAATCCTCACTATCTCACACATGCATGAAGCAACTGCAACCTTCACATCGGCATCTGAATGTCTTAATAGATCATCATGAATCAGCGCCTTCATTGAAGGTTTGAGTGCATGTAGCATCGATATTTTTGGGGATTGGCACACTTCATATAGAAGTTTTTCTGCTTGCTGAGGAGCACATACAAAAGAAACAATCAACTGGCAAAGTACTAGCATCAAATCTCTACAATGTATAAAACTTGCATACCTGTTATTTGTTTTATACCTAGATTGACAGCTATGATAACAACCACAACTTTACTGTGTAGTGATTATAGAAAACATTGCATAAAAGTGCCACACATTCAATCCCGTTTAAGAATTCCAAGGAGATATAACATGCCATACAACTTAAACCTATTTAAAATCCAGTGCCTTCGTTTGCTCCCTTTAGCAAAAGCTTAAAGACAACACTTTTACGTATTCTGTTTACAGCATCCTTGCCAATGGGACAACCATACTAACCTTACAACCACACCATCACTTATACGACTCTTAACATGTTAAGAATAGTCATACCAAGCTACGTCAACTATTTATGTACTGCTATTAAGCCTTCACCAAGTTTCTTTGAGTCTAAATATTCACCTCTAAACGCAAAATACTTTCTCCACTTAGAAACTACACGAAATGAGTGGTAGCTGATCAATTGCTAAATATTCTCACTGCACTCTTTGATTCCTAAATTCACATCAAAGCAAACACTGTCATCCAAATGTAACACAAATACGTCAAAATGGGTGCAAAAATAACTAGCTAATCTAAACAACTTTCAAAAAGAAACTCTTAAATTCTTGACACCCTCTGTTTGACAAACTTCTATAGTCAATTACGAACCCTATAACCAGCTACCCCAATTACAAACTTCTATAGTATGTAGCTCTTTTGGGAAGGAGAACTTTCCCACATCCAAATCACACAAAACAGATTATTTTGACCAAGAAGCCTGAGATAATCACATTCACAGAGAACCCCACGTGTTTAGCAAAGTCTTATCCTCCGTTAAAATAATTTCTTGCATTTACCCTTGATCAAATTGAATGCCAGGTTCTACATTTAAATGCCAATCGAATGCAGTCGATATGTAATGCAGAGTTTCTCACGTGTCTCCCCTAACCATAGGCCGTGAATCCATAATTTCTACTTTGCTTCATCGTGTCAATAAGCATAAGTCAATTTTCTATCTTATATAGCATATTCAGTTCAGAAAACTTCCCTTTCCACTTACCTACATTTTTTGACGAACTAGTAATTCAACTAGCATCATACTACACTGCAATTACTTACCTCATTATAGTTATATCTTTAGGGGACGTTTTAGATTCCGCAATTAAAAACTTCGTATCCGTTTTGTAAGCAGTTTGAACATTCACTTCTTAGGGGGTGTTTGTGTTAGCTTATTCACTCAGCTTGCGTAGATTCTGAAAAGCTGGTAAGCCCACTTTTTTTGACTTATGAGGTTATCAAACTGAGGTTATGACTTCCATAAGCTCAATTTTTATTGGGTAAACATGGTTTCCAACCTTTTGGCCAGCTAGTCAATGGGTAAAGCCCTTCGGTTTTTTGAGAAGGTTGGCGTGGCCACTTTTAGAATTGTTTGATAAGCTCATAAGTCGTAAAAATGAGCTTATGAACTTTCCAAATTTACATAAGCTATTAAGCCCGGTAAATAAGCGAGGACAAACACCCCGTTAATCAACATGTTTTGATTGACTATAATATACAAATTTCTTTTATCCAAACACTCCAAAGTATCTTCTTCTTAGTGTTTAATGCAATAAGCAGAGACAAACAGATCAAAAAACCTATCTCAATCATTTAGTGGGGTGGCCTAGTGGTAAAAAAAGTCTCTAACTATCATCACTAAAATGTGAGAGGTCTTAAGTCCAATTACTACTTGGTGTAAAAAACCATGATGTGGCCACGCCAACCTTCCCAAAAAGGTACCCGGTTTATGTCTTTGTGCCCGTGAGCTCAAACCTCGTGGATTAGTCAGCCAAAAGGTTGGAAACCACGGACACATAAAGAAAGAAACTAGGCTTACAATTTACCTACAAAAGTGATTCAAGGCCGAAAACAACATACAACTAAATATCAGGGGTGTTTGTTTAAGCTTATATAGCGGCCTATAACTTATGTAGTTTTCGACTTATGTTTCATAAGCGCACTTTTTGGGGGCTTATTTTGAAACTTTTCAGCTTATATAAAATTCTTATGGCATTATAAGCTTATATACGCCAAAAAGTTTCAAAATAAGCTACAAAAAATGAGCGCCGAAAACCAGATAAGCTATACGCCCGCCATATAAGCTTAAACAAACACCCCTTATCATACATTACACACTCAAATAGTCAAATGTATAAGCTACTACCAAAATTCAAAAGAAAAGCAAGTCGCCTTACATCGAGAACACGAAGCAGCTCATCGGTCGGATTCGAGAGCTTATTTCCAACCTCAATAAGCTGGTGTTCAAGCTCAAGATCGTCCTGTTGTAAAAGCACAAAATCCATCTTTCCACACTAGTCACATAATAATACATTAACAAAATCAGTTGTAACAAAATCATCCACACGAAATGTATATAAAAAAACTAGAGTAGAATTCAGAGAGAAAAGTTACCGAAGAAAGGTGAAATTAGGGCTTGTGTGAAATGCTACAAGAGCTTATTCATACCCTTTTTTTAAAACAAGTGTAGAGTACTCCTTATTTGCCTATGTTGGAATTTTTTTTGACGTGTCATACACTAGTTAGTGACAAGTGTCATTGTTTTTTGTCTTTGTAAGGCCCCACTAATGACTCCGTTGTTGCATTCCTACCGCTAACTCAACCAAATTGATCAGCAGTCACCTAAATCTTTTCAAAATTATGGTTTATCAGCTAACTATAAGATTTTCTTTTGTGTGTAATTTATTATTATTATTATTATTATTATTATTATTATTATTATTATTATTTGTCGCTTTAGAAAACTAATGTGACAAGAGATTACTACAATACTTACGGTCATCATTAGCATCAGCCTAAATGATGCGTCACATAAATGTGTACAAGTTAACCACCTTCACCACGCTTATACATCATAGACAATGGTGCGGAGCCATGAAGGGAATATGAAGGGCGGTGGCCCTTCTAGACTTTTGAAGTTTTGATCGTTATTGTACATTTTTTTTGTTTTTCATGTATAAAAAATTTGTGTTTACAATTTAGCAATCCCATAAATGATTTTAATTTCTTTTGGCTCTTCTAAAAAAGCCTTTCAAGCTCCACTATTGAACATAAAAGATAAAGAAGACCACACGCCATGAGTAGGTTTTTCCACATTTTTGGTAGGTGGTGATCACCGAACAAAGTACAAAAAAAAAGCACAGATAGTCTAAAATTGTGGGCCCCAGTTGTTTTTATTATTATTTATTTGGTCTGTGGGTGTGTGTAAGATATATTGTAAATATGTATTTATTTTATAAAGTGATGTATTTTATATTTTTGTATTTATAAAGTGATGTATTTTTATATTTGGTGTGATGCATTTTTATATTGTAAATATGTATTCATAAATGTGTGCAAGTTAACCACCTGGTCACCACGCTTATACATAATAGACAATAACGGAGCCATGAAGGGACTATGAAGGGTGGTGGCCGTTCTAGACTTTTGAAGTTTTGATCATTATTGTACATTTACTTGTTTTTCATGTGTAAAAATTTTGTGTTTACGATTTAGTCATCCCATAAATGACTTTAAATTCTTTTAGCTCTCCTACGAAAACCTTTCAAGCTCTACTATTGAACATAGAAGATAAAGAAGACCATGCACCATGGTTAGGTTTTTGCACATTTTTTTGGTGGTGACTACCATTAGGGGTGTCATACGGGTCGACCCGACCCGACCCAAAACCGATAAGGTCTTATAGGGTCGGGTTGATTCGGGTCCAATATACCTTATCGGGTTTATCGGGTCAACACGATAAACTCGATAACCTTACAGGGTCGGGTTAGGGTATTAATTATTTCGTTATCGGGTTATCGGGTTGACCCAATAAGCTATAATAATTAATTCCTCCCGAACCAGCCAGGTTTCATCACACAAGCCAACCGCTTGTGAACGGTCAACCGTAACAAAGGCCCTGAGCAGCCCGGGAGGAAAAGTAATTGTGAACGAGGAGTATAGACTATTCCTAGGTCGTTATGTCCCAACGAGGTGTGAAATCTGTAATACAACGAATCTGTGTCTAGGTGAAATTAAGTATAAAAACAGGAATCTGACTGACTAACACTAGGAATGTGAATAGTAAATAGCTCTTGTCACAGCTATTTCAGTAAAAACGTGCAATCAGAAACCCTAAAATGTAAAAGGATTTACAATCGTACGTTTAGGTTCAAATAAACGTAAACGTACAAAACAAAACAACAAATATAACTACAGTAGGTATTTGCATGCCTTAGGGGCTTAAATGCAAATTAAATAACTTAAAATATTTACTTTATATTTACAAACTTTTAATTAAAAGATAAGAAAACCTAAAAACCTAAAACGCGTACATTTACGTTTAAATAAACGTTTACGTACCAAAATAAAACTGAAAACTGATCAATACAAATCCCACAAATGTGAAATTTATATTTTTGTGATCCTAATAATAAAAGAAAACTATTTATGAATTAAAATAATTTTTACAAGTACTTATGTAATTACTATTAATTAAAAACTATTTATTACTTAATTAAACTAATTAAACTAAATTAATTATTATACATATTAAACTGATTTATAAAATTATGAAACTTTTTATAAACTTACTTAACCATCTCAGGAATCCATAAAAAATATAAAAAGTTTATAAAATTATAAATAAGCTGTTTTAAAAATATATTACTAATTATTTACTAAAAGGTATTTAAACTATATTAATTATTATAAATAATATATGAACAGTAAAAAATGTGAAAAAATTACAGAAAGTATATTATATTATGAAGAAGCTAGGAAAAATAAGCTTGGGTCATCAGCTTATTCCAATAAGCTGGAATAAGCTAAACAGTCCACATAAGCTTAAACACTAAATCCACCTTAAGTATATTAAGGATGCATGTATAAACGGAACTGGTGCCCCAAAGCAGATGGAAGGGGTGTGGGAGTTATGCATGTTATACTAGCGAGAGGTCCAAGGTTCGAATCCCACACCCAACATTTTTGCCATTTATTTTATTTTTTCATTTTTCTTTTTGCAAAACTATATAATAAGTTATAATATTAATCTTTAACAAAACCAACTTTTTCAAAACTAAGAAATAAGCTCTGTGAGAGCTTATTTCCTACTCAGATGGCTTTTTAAGCCTTAAGCTTCTAAATAGAAGCTATCACTTATTGTTAAAGCTTCTTTTTGGTTTTTCTTTTTATAAAACTAACTAAATACTAATATTATACAAGTATGATGAAAATGAAACTTATAGAACCTAGAAATAAGCCATTCGTGGGCTTATTACTCACTCAGTTGAGCTTTTGGGCTCACAGTGGAGTAATAAGCTTGAAATAAGCTTGGAAAAGCTATACACATGAAACCAAAGTAAAAAGTATATGTGTACATGTATAATAGGTATATATAAACAAGAATAAGCACTGGATAGTGCTTATAAGCACAAGCTTATGGTTTAGACAGTTAAGCCTTTTGGGCTTAACTTGGATTGAGTGAAAGCTCAAATGAGCTTGGTATAAGCTCCATACTAGAAACTAAAGTTAAAATAGTATATAAACAAGTATTATAAACAATTATGAACAAGCAATAGCACTGGGATAGGCCAATAAGCTCAAATAAGCCAATAAGCTAATCCCAATACACTGCAGTCCCAAACACCCCTGCAGTCAACTTTAAGGTCAAGATAAGCCTATTAAATAAGCTCACAATACCAAAGTAAGAGTTTGAGTAGCAAGCTGAGGTGGTTGGCTTTCCAAAAAGCCAAAGTTCATCAAGTGGGGTCCATTGATAAGCTTTTGGAGGGCTTATGAAAAAGGCCTTATTACGCTGACTTCCAGTGTAATAAAAATAATGGGACAAATAAAAAGCTAGTTGCAGCCCTAGTAAATGAGCTGCAACATGGGTTTTAAGTATTGGAATTTAAACACTAGTAGATAAGCTCCACTTGGAGCTAAATTTCACCAGCTGGTTCCAAGTAATGAGCTTTTTGCAAGCTTATGAAGTAGGGTGAGTTTGGTTAAGTATACTGAGTGATCAGCATACTTTTCATTTTGGTGATAAGTTTAAGCCACTTGCAGCCCTAGCATATGGGCTGCAAGGTGAAAATTAAGCACTGGGTCTAAGAGTGGGGTAGATAAGCTTCACATGAAACCAATCCACACAAGCTCTAGACCACTGATGAGCTTTTAAGAAGCTTGTGGAAATGGTGTAACTTCACTGATTGCTCAGTGAAGTGTTGTGAGTGGGCAAACAACAAGCTCCTAGATAACCTATCAAATGAGCTTGAGAGAGCTCAACAAACACTGATCAATTGAGATTGATAGATTGGCCTTGTGAAAAGCCAAATTTCACAACCTCAAGCTCAGTGAGGAACTTTTGCCAAGCTTATGAAAACAACTCACCTTCACTGTTTGCTTCAGTGAAGGGAGTTTGGTGGAACAAAAAGGTGGGTGATATAAGCTATCTAAATAAGCTACAAACAGGAAAATAAGCATACACATAACAATTATGCCACAAAGGCATCACTTAACAACAACAAACACAGGCACAAGTCCAATATTCAACAAGCTACAAGCTTGTGAAATTGAACTTGTGAACCTGATACAGGGCAAAAACAGGTATAAATAAGCTAAGAATTAAGCTATTAAACATGGTACATAAAAATTAACAAAAATATAATAAGGAAGATGAGCAATAAAACTATAGAACCCTAAAAGGATTAAGCATGAAACTAAATAACAAAGACACAGTAAAATACCCTTTTAATTCAAAAACCTGAAAAACAACAATTTGACTTTTTAAGTTTATGATCAAAGTTGACTTTCATGAACTTTGATCTGAATCTATTGACTAAATAAGATATATTAAGCTACAAGAACATGAAACTAACAAATATTATCAACTTTTAAACACATATGCAAGGTTTTAGGTTATGACAATCTCAAAATGCTCATAATGAGACAGTCAAGTGTCAATTTGACTATCTACCATGCTACACCCTTTGATTGAAGTCTTACTGAGTCATTTAGGTCACATAGGGCATACATCAAACAAGAACTATACCCTACACAGTCTTTAACACAGATGAACCATCATATCCAAACAACCCTTTAATGGAAATAAATTGAGCTTTTCATTACATAGGGCTGTATAAACCTAATCCATCAAATCCAGAGGATCCAAGATGTCAAATTGGACCTATTTCAGCATACACAAGTAGTCACACAAGTCTATACCTATGATTCTCAAAAATTATGAAAATGACAGTCAAAATGGATTTTTCAAGCACAATCAAATTCGAAACATATACAACCTATATTAAGCTACTTTATCATTAACTAACAACAATTAAACATGAAAGTATGGAAATTGAAACAGATAAGTAACTTAAGCAATAATATGCAAAAATTGTAAAAATGGCTTACAAGTGTACCAAGGCTGAGAACATGAAACCAAGTGACCATAACCTAATCCTATAGCCTCCCATGAGGCTCTAAACCAAAGGGCCATCAATAATTCACCCTGCTCCAAGCTTGTACACCATGATCATATAACTTTTGATTTTTCATTTATTTTCTATAATTTTTTAGTATTTTTGATTTTAAAAGACAAAAGCTGAATTGAGGTTTCTAAAAGCTTTAAAGCTTTTGTCAGGAGCTTATATGACTTATGAGAGTCCAACAAACAACACTAATCAACAAGAAATTTAAATGACTTGAAATTTAAATGACAATAAAGTAAAAACTTGAAATTCAAAGATAACTTGAGATTTAAACTGAGAATGAGTTCCATTACACTAATTTGAGGATCATTACACTATTGAAGACTGTAAATGACATGTAATTAAAGAAAGCAATAAGTTAAGTTACACTACGTGACTATGGCTATTCCAAAGTGATTTTTCCTCTGCTCCTTCTTCTCTTTTTATACTCTTTGAACTCCTTGGTGGCCACTCATAAAATCCCATCACAATTTGTAGCCATTGGATCTCTGCAAATCATCTTGGCCGTTTAAATGCAATTTGGCGCCAAAAGTGGTTCTGGTAGCGTGGAGGGTTTTCAGGGCAATTAATGGGGTTTGGGGTGTTGTGTAAGGTGGAGGGATAAGGTAGGATGAGTGGGGAGCAAGTTGGTGGTGAAACCAGGTATGTGGAAGGTGGTTTGGGTTTGCAGTGGTGAGGGGTGAGGGATGAACAGTTGGGGTGGTTTTGGCGGGGGTTGACCCTGGTTTGACCCTGGTATATTATAGGGTGTGGGCTGGGTAATATTTTTGGGCCAAGGGAGTGGGTTTGTTTGTGTTTGGTTTAATATTAAGGGTCCGTTTGGTATTTTAAGCTTGTAAAGCCCAAGGACCAATATTGTAACTTCTGATTTTTGAGGGGCTTTGTTTGCCATTATTCCAAACTTCCTTCAAGGGACCAAACCTGCCATGTAATAATAACACAAGGACCAAAGTGGGTAATTTAATATTTTAAAACTTCTAAGGACCATTTGTGTAATTTTCTGAAACTAGAAGGGTTAAACTGTAACATTTCCAAAAGTTTATCAAAATGTTCCAAATTATCATTCATGAATAGTTCAAGGGTAATATTTGTTAGATTTTACTTTTTGAATACCCAGGGACTAATTTTGCCAATTTTGAAACTTGAGGGGTAAAAGTTGCCAATATGTGTAAACTTTTATCCAGGGATCATTTGTGAATATTTTTGGTTTTCCAAGGACTTAAGTTGACTTTTATTCTATTTGAAACCTTCAGGGACTAGTTTTGACAATTTATGAAACTTAAGGGACTGAAACTGCCAATTATGCAAACTTTATACGTTTTTCATCTGTTTTTGCATATTTTGCATTTGAAACATATAAAACACACTTTTAAGATATTTTAAGTATTTTGATGCATATTTGAGTGTTTTTGGATGTTTTGACAGCTCAGATTGGTATAAAATGATGAGTATTTAGACACTCATCAATAACCCATTAAAAGTTTTATAATTTTTGAACTAAATCTCTTTTTGGTCTAGTATATTATAGTCACTGTTCTTAATAACTAAACTTGCCACACACAAAATATGATAATAGTGCATCATCAAATTTGGTTATGATATTTTGCAAGTTGCATCAGTAGGTTACTCTTCATGTTTTATTTTTGTTTTACATCAGCAAGTCTATCTTTTTTTGTTTTGTTTTGTATACTACCCAAAAATCCAATGCGTATGATTGAAGTGATATATATGTGATATAGGTGAGTTTTAGCACTAAATCCCTTTGCGTAAATGGTTGTTATTGTGATTTGGAAAGTATGGAATTTGGGAAAGTTCATTTTGATCGCCTTTGTAGTGTAGAAATGACTTGTGAAGTTTTGGTGTTTTTGTGTTGTTGCGTAACGAGTCTTCGTTCAAGTGTTTGAGCGTTAGCGGGTTACGAGGAGTTTGTTTTTAGGTGTTATACTTTTAAAGGGTGTGAAAATCTATTTTTGTAAACTTTGTTTTGAAAATGATAATTTTTCCGGTTTGTCGTAAATTTAAGGTTTATCGCGTAAGACGTTAGGAATAGCTACGGGTATTTATAAAATATCAAGAATATGAGGTTTTGAGTGTAATAAATAAATTTAATAAAAAAATAAAAATATGTATATGGGGGGAGGTGATCGACCGGCCAGGGGAAAAAGGGGAGAAAAGAGACCCAATTGTAGCCCAATTACAACTCTAAGTTAGGTAATTATCTACTAAATAATTATAAATACAAAACCAAAGTTCCCAAATCCCTTTTCCTGCAAATTTGGGTCGACCACAAGGAGAAAATAAGGAGAAAAAAATTAGGGTTTATAGTTTTCAAGCAATAATCAAGACTCAAGGTAAAATCCTTAAACTCTATGTTCAATTATTTGGTTAATTATTTGAATTCATGTAATATTAAATATGATGGATTTAGGGTTTGTAAACTTCTGTAAATTAATGATGTAAAACATGTTAGAGTCACTAATTGATAATAGTATGGTGATTGGTTAAGTGAATTGAGCTTAAAACGCGTTTGTTTATACGTTAGAGTTTGGACAGAAAATTAGTGTTGTAAAGATACGAGTGTATTTAATAGATGGTGAAGAGTTAGATCATGAATTTTGAGTCTAAATTATAGTTCAGAGAAAGAGCTTTCCAAAAAGTCCGGCCACGATTGATTTCGAGGTCCGGAAGTTAATCTTTTGATTTTTCTTTGATAAGGTGTCAAAGCTGTAAAACTGGGACAGATTTAGGTCATAAGTTTGGTAGTGAGATGTGCATGAAAATGTGAGATTTAGCTTAGCCCTTCTGGTTGAGTTAAGTTTCATATGTACTTATACTCCCACGTAAAGGATTTGCGATAAAAAGTTGTAGAAGTATTTTTATTTAATTAAAACTTTTTTGTGTGCGTCCAGATCCGAATCTGGATAGTTGACAAGTTTGATTTTCTTATGGGTACTTGTGTGTGTTATTAGACCATGGCCTTCTGGGATTAGCTTTTATGCTTATGAGAGACCATGGTGAATTTTTGGTGTGAGTTGTTGAGCTTTAATTGTTATTATTTCATGTGGGCGAATGTACTCTAAAATTCTGCGTTTTCTAATTTTAAAAGTGCAAGAGATTTAGTAAGTATTAGGATTTGGTAGTGATTTGTATGGGGTCTAGGAGATCCATGGTGGGTCATATAAATCTTAGACATCCATCATATGCATATTACATGGGTTATAGCTTTTAGCTTGGCCATGTGTAACGTGGACTTATTTTGTGTGATATAGATTTGTGATTTGTGTTTGTGGAAGCTGCAAGTTTGAGGTGAGTTCATAGTCCCATACTTTTTACTTTGTTTTAAACTTGGGATGGGAATGATTCTTGTGATAAATGTTTTGAGTTACTGTGATTATGTGTGTGTGGAAAACTAGAAGGGGGGTTGAATAGTTTACCGTTTAAAATCTTTTAACTTGTTTAGTTAGCTTTGAAACTTTCCGTTTAATCAAAGATATATACACAAACACAATATATAACATGCAAGTAAATGAAAGAAAAGATCAAACCAGAACATGAGTATTTATCGTGGTTCGGCTACAAGGACTCTTTTTCCTTGCCCTACGTCCATGCCCCGAGTATCCAACTCGAGAGTTTCTTTCACTAGTCACCAAGCTCCTTTCACGGGCGGAGAAAACCTTACACGTCGCTTATACTTTTACCGACACTAAGCTAGATGTCGAATTCTTTACCAAGGGTACAACCACTCCCGTTAGTTCTTTTACAAGGGTACAACTACTTCCAATACACTTTGTATTTTGAGGACTAAAATACTAACCGATCACTACTGAAAATGCACAATCAAATAAAGTGTAAACTACACAAGTTTACACAATGCTAAGCTAACAAGTCTTGCAACGTTGTGTTGAATACTTGTAACTTTTAATGAGCTCGTGAATCTCTTTGCTACAAAAAGAAACTTCACATATGAAATGTTAAAAGGTTAGATGAAAGAATGAATGTGTGTGTGTAAAATATGATGAAGTGTTGGGATATGAAATATCAAAGTGCTTCTGAATGTCAAAGTACTGCTGCATGAAGAACAAAAGTCAAAGTACTGCTGAAGAATAAAGTCAAAGTACTGCTGATATGAAGATTGCTTAAAGTACTTCGAAGGATGCAAGGACTGGTGTGCAATATTAGACAAGGATTATTTTGTAATATTAAGAGAATATTCTAGAATTAGTTAGGGATTATAACTTGTCGTTCAAGGATTATATGTGGTAAACCGACTTAAGGTTATCTATATAAAGAGCCTTAAGAGGTATTGGTCGATAGAGTTTTTAGAAGTTTTACAAGTCTTAGAAGTCGATCAAAGTTAATAGTTAGGGATTGTTAGTGAATCTGTGTAACAAAGCAGGTTCTAAGTTTGGTTAATATAAAAGTTTTCTTAAGCTTTGTGTTAGTAGATTCCGCATACTTTACAAGGTCAAAACAGTGTTTCAATATTAATAGTATTGAGTTTATTCAATATTGTTAAACCCTTACAAGCTACAAAGTAGTTTGATCAGAGTATATCGATCCAACAAGTGGTATCAGAGCTTGTGTTGGAAACTCTGAATTAAGAAGACAAACCTTTAAAACCTTTAAACCAACTTCACTACAAACCCTGTCAAGATGTCGACTGATGCTGCACCTGCTCCCTCAATTACTGCTGTTAGAATTCCTATTGTTAAGAGGGGAGAGTACAATCTATGGGCTATGAAGATGAGGCAGTATATTGCCATCACAGACCATGCCTTGTGGGATGTGATTGTCAATGGTAATATACCAGTTGAAGAACCAATTGAAGTACCTGGACAACCAACACCTCCAAAAATACCTGTACCTGCTGCTACCAAAAGAAATCAAGACAAAGCTCTCAACATACTGCTTTCTGTTATTCCTGATGGTCACCTACTAAAGTTTCATGATGCCAAAGATGCCAAACAACTGTGGGCTGCAATAAAGAAGAAGTTTGGAGGTAATGATGCTTCCAAGAAGATGCATAGGAATTTGTTGAAGCAGCAATTTGAAACTTTCACAGTTGGTGAAAGATAAGGTCTTGATTCTGCATATGAAAGATTTCAACATCTTTTAAGCATGTTAGAACTATATGATGCTGAGGTATCTATTGAAGATGCAAATTTGAAGTTCTTAAGAAGTTTGCCATCAGCCTGGCATGTAGTTGCTACTATGATCAGAGGACAATCAGGGCTGGATACTATGGACTTTGATGATCTTTACAATAATCTGAAGGTGTATGAGCATGAGATGAATGGTTCTACAGGTTCAAGTACTCAGAAGAACATTGCTTTTGTCTCTTCTGAAAAGAGAAGCAGTACTTCTAACAAAGGTACTGCTTACCCTACTCAAAGTACTGTGAATGAAGCACAGGTTCCTTGCACAACAATGGTCACCACCAATTCATCACAATCACTAACCCCCACCTCAGATGAAGTTCTATGTTCATTCTTTGCTCAACAAGCATCTATGCCTGTCACCTATCAAGAAGATGTATTGCAAATAGATGATGATGCTTTGGAAGAAATTGATATCATATGGCAAGTTGCTATGCTCACTGCAAGGATCAAGAAGTATGTGAACAAGACTGGTAAAGGCATCAACTTCAGAGCTAAACAAGGCATAACATTTGATAAATCCAAGATTGAATGTTTCAACTGTCTAAGGACTGGTCACTTTGCAAGAGAGTGCAAATTTGCAAAATATCAAGCAAACAAGATGATTGAACCACCCAAGCCTGAAAGAAAGGAGATTCCAATTACTGAACCAAAACCAAAAGCTTTGGTTGCTCAAGAGAATCTGTCAGAGATTGATTGGTCCAATGAGTTTGATGAAGAACCTATTACTTATTCAATGGTTGCCTTGGAAGATTGGAGCACAGCATTTGATGAAGAGCCTGGATATGCTGCTTTGGAGTCAAGAGAAGAGTTAGGAAGCTTTGATTGGAGCATGGAGTTTGAAGAAGAAACAGTTCAGCTTGCTATGGTAGCTGCTTCACCAAGTCCATCCACCAAATCTGAGGTATGCTCTAAGTGTAATGATATGTATCAAAAGTTACTTACTGAGTATGTAGCTGAAAGAGATAAGTTTCAAAAGGCTAGGGCTGAAATAACAGGTTATCAATTAACTTTAGAGTCTATGGAAGCCAAAATCCTTACACATGAAAACAATGAAGTAGCATGGCTTGAAACATATAAACAACAGGATTACCTAGTTAAGTTGAATGAATGGAAACTAGGTTGCAAAGTGTCTGAACTAGAGAAAGTGACTGCTGAAAGGGATAAGTTGTTAGAAAAACTTGCTGTTTGGAATGAGGCAGGAGTGTCACATGTTCAATTTGTTGAAAAGCAAAGAACATCTAACATTAAGACAGGCCTAGGTTATGATAGTAATGAAGGAATTCCATTTAAGAGCAAGGAAATAAATCTAACTGTTGAAACCTCCACTAGTGATGAAGAGTTCCTAAGTCTTGATGAAAACACTTCTAGTGATGAGGAATCCCCTAGTCAAACACCTCCTGTATTTCAGAAAGAAAAGGGTTATAATGCAGTTCCTCACCCCCCAGGTAGCTTTCAACCACCTAGAAAAGATGTTGATTGTTATGGTGTAGATAATCTAGAGTTTAGGAAAAAGCTTACAAGTAAACTTAGTCCTAAAACTTTAGAAAAGTCTGTTGAAGCACCTAAGGTTGAAGAGATCAAGTTTCCAAAACAAGCAGTACCATCAAACACTTTTCAAAGAACTGCTGATCACTCAGCAGTACCTCAAAGAAAATTCTTTCAAAATACTGCTAATTTTAGAAACACTTATGGAAGGGGATTTGGGGATATTGGTCCAAAGGTCTGTTATGTTTGTTATAGTCCAAATCATTTGATTAAAGATTGTAATTATCATTCAGAATACCTTAGTAAATATCCTAAGACCAGAACTGCACAACCAAGTTATACAGAGAATAGGCCAAGAGGTAACAAACCAGTTTGGAATTATTCACAGAGGGTCAACCACAGTAATTTCTCAAAAGATTTTAGGTACCCTCATCAGAAAAGGTCATACTCCAAACCATCAGTACCTTCACAAAGTACTGATAGAAAGGTCCCTAATGTTTCTAGCAGACACTCAAGTGTAAGACCTAGGAGTTACAGTCATTACAACCCTAGAAAGACTTACAACACAAGAAAAGATGCTAGGACACAGAACCCAACTCCTAAAGTCACAACAAAATGGGTTAAGAAAGAAAGTACTGCTGGGGTAGAACAAGTACTTTCAGAGGTTAAGGGTGAAAAAGGGAAAATTGATCATGAAAAACAAACTGTTTTGGAAACAAAAACCTTAATTCTTGATCATGCTTTCAAAGACAGTGGTGATTACATACTCAAAAATTTTGAGTATGTCACTCCACAAGGGGAACACAAGTCAGTAATGGCTTGGGTTCCTAAAAATAACTAACCTTTTTCATGTTAATGCAGGGCAACCCAGAGGAGGAGCTTAAAGATCATCTTATTGTAGATAGTGGTTGCTCTGGTAGTATGACAGGAGAAAAGGAGCTCTTGTCAGATTTTAAAGCTTATTATGGAGGAAAAGTTGCATTTGGGAATGATCCTGATGGAGGAAGAATTACTGGCAAAGGAACAATCAAAGCAGGAAACATTGATTTTGAAGATGTTAGATTTGTGAAGGAGCTCAAATTCAATCTTTTGTCAGTCTCTCAGATTTGTGATAAGAAGTATCCTGTGTTATTCTTTGACACAGAATGTCTCATACTTTCTCCTGATTTCAAGTTAGAAGACAGAAATTTGGTGTTACTGAGAGCACCAAGAACTAATGATGTGTATAGCATAGATTTGAAGAATGTGAATTCTGCTGAAAAAGCAACATGTTTGATTGCAAGAGCATCTATGGAGGAAGCACATCAATGGCACAGAAGACTGGGACATGTGAATTTTAAGAACATCAATAAGCTGGTCAGAGGAAATTTAGTTAGAGGTTTACCTTCTAAGACATTTAAGAATGATCACACATGTCTTGCTTGTAAGAAGGGTAAACAACACAAGGCCTCTTGTAAAAAGATTGATGAGAAGATTATTAGAGAGCCTTTGGAATTGCTGCATATGGACTTGTTTGGACCTGTTTCAGTTGTCAGTCTGAACAAGAAGAAGTACTGTTTGGTTGTAACAGATGACTGCAGTAGATTTAGCTGGGTCTTTTTCTTATGTTTTAAAGATGAAACTTTTGATGCTATTCATGATTTAATTATAGCATTAGAGAATCAGTTAAGGCTCAAGGTTAGAGGCATTAGATGTGATAATGGGACTGAGTTCAAGAATCAGCTTATGGATGAATTTTGTGCTAAGAAAGGAATTAAAAGAGAGTTCAGTATTGCTAGAACTCCTCAACAAAATGGAGTTGCAGAAAGAAAGAATAGAACTCTTATAGAAGCAGCAAGAACAATGCTTGCAGACTCTCAACTACCAGTTCCATTTTGGGCTGAAGCTGTAAGTACTGCTTGCTATGTGTTGAATAGAGTATCAGTGACTAAACCTCAAATGAAGACGCTTTATGAGTTACTCATGGGAAAGAAGCCTAGTATCAAGTTTATGAAACCTTTTGGATGTCCACTAACCATTTTAAATACTGCTGATAATTTGGGCAAATTTGATGGGAAGTCAGATGAAGGATATTTATTGGGATATTGTACAAATAGCAAAGGATTCAGAGTGTACAATAAGGTCACCAAGAAGGTTCAAGAATGTCTTCATATTGATTTTTTGGAAGAACAAGAAAACTCTAAAGGTAAAGGTCCTGATTGGATGTTTGATCTTGATTTAATGTCTTCATCAATGAATTATGTACCTGTAAGGGAAGAAAATCAATCTGCTCCCACTGATGATGAAGCACAGTACATTGTTCATGATGTTAATTTAAGATCTGAAGATGAGCCAACAGATAATGCCAATGGTAAGAAGAAAAGTACTTTTGAGCCTCAAGGTACTGTTGTACCTAACAGTACTGTTGATTCTCAAAGTACTGTTCCACCACAAATACCAGTATCTGCAGAAGATCAAGCCATTCAAGATGAACTTTCTAGAATGCTTTTTCAAGAAACAATGGCTAAGGCATATGATGATGAACAAAGGAGAGCCTATGAAGCAGAAAAGAAGAAAGCAAAGGAAACAGCCAGCACTTCTAATCCATTTGAAAGTACTTTTCAACCTATGGATACTTCAAATTGGAAAAATACTGATGTTGTTCATGATCCTAATATGCCTGACTTAGAAGATACTGTTGATCCAAACACCATTACTTTAGAAGATACTGATGATGAATTGGATCAAGATGGCATTTTCTCAGATTCTAATGATGATCCAGATATCACTAATTTGGAAGATAATCTTGAAGTTTCACCAACTCCAACACTCAGAATTCATAAAACTCATCCTGCTACCAACATAATTGGACCCTCATCATCAGGGGTGCTCACAAGGACTAAGGCTAAGAATATGTCTCAACAACATACTTCTTTACTTAGTTTTATCTACAAGCAAAACAGGGTGAATCACAAGGATCAGAAGGTGTGTTTCTATGCTTGTTTTCTATCTCAGGAAGAGCCCAAAAATATTAAACAAGCACTAGCCAAAGAAAGTTGGGTGGAAGCTATGCAAGAAGAACTTCTACAGTTTAAACTTTAAGAAGTTTGGGTATTATGTGATCTACCTGATGGAAAGAAACTTATTGGAACTAAATGGGTTTTTAGAGTAAAAAGAGATGAAAGAGGAAATGTGATCAAGAACAAGGCAAGATTAGTGGCTCAAGGATATAGACAAGAAGAAGGAGTAGACTATGATGAAGTTTTTGCTCCTGTGGCAAGACTTGAAGCCATTAGGCTATTTTTGGCTTTTGCATCTTATATGGGATTCCCTGTATATCAGATGGATGTTAAAAGTGCTTTTCTATATGGCAAAATCACAGAAGAAGTTTATGTCAAACAGCCTCCTGGTTTTGAAGATCCTGCACATCCAAACAAAGTTTACAAGGTAATAAAAGCTCTTTATGGTCTTCATCAAGCTCCAAGGGCTTGGTATGAAAGGCTTTCCAACTTCTTACTACAACATGGTTACAGAAGAGGAGCTATTGACAAAACTTTGTTTATCAAGAGAGATAAGAAGGATATTATGCTTGTTCAAGTATATGTAGATGATATTATTTTTGGTGCTACCAAGCAATCTATGGTGAAGGAATTTGAAGATCTTATGCAGAAAGAATTTCAGATGAGTTCCATGGGAGAATTAACATTCTTCTTAGGCCTTCAAGTACAACAGTCAAGTAGTGGGATTTATATTTGTCAAGATAAGTATGTTGCAGATATTCTCAAAAGATTCACTTTTACAACTGTTAGGCCTACATCTACACCAGTGGATACTAACAAACCTTTGGGAAAAGATGAAGATGGAGAAGATGTTGATGTCACACTATACAGGTCTATGATTGGATGTCTTATGTATTTAACTGCATCAAGACCTGACATTACTTTTGCTGTGAGCTTATGTGCAAGACATCAGGTTAATCCTAAAGTATCTCATTTGAATGCTGTCAAGAGGATTTTCAGGTATCTTAGGCAACAACCTAAGTTGGGATTATGGTATCCTAGGGATTCACCTTTCCATCTCCATGCCTTCTCAGATAGTGACTATGCTGGAGATAACTATGATAGAAGGTCCACAACTGGAGGATGCCAGTACCTTGGAAGTAGATTAGTTTCATGGCAATGTAAGAAGCAAACAATTGCAGCAACTTCTTCTACAGAAGCAGAGTATGTGGCTGCTGCAAGTTGTTGTGCACAAGTACTTTGGTTGCAAAATCAGCTTTTGGATTAAGGGTTCAATTTCAAGAATACTCCAATCAACATTGATAATGAGAGTACAATCTGCATTGTTAAGAATCCAGTCTATCATTCTAAAACCAAACACATTCAGATTAGACATCACTTCATAAGAGATTGCTATGAACAAAGGCTTATTAATGTGGTTAAAGTTCATACTGATGATAATGTAGCAGATCTACTCACAAAAGGCTTTGATGTTTCAAGATTTACTTTCTTAGTTGTGAGTATTGGCATGATTAATATTTAAGCTATTTTTGAGGGGAGGCATAAGTAGTTCTTAGTTAGTCATTATTTGAGGGGAGGCATAAGTCTACTATTACTGCTCAAGATGCAAAGATTAAACGTCTTAGAAGGAAGTTCATCAGATTGAAGAAATTTGTTTGGCCTCTTATTGAGCATTTTAGGCTTTTTGTAAAAGAAAAGAAACAGTCTCAGAAGCAACAATCTAAACAGAAGAAGTCTAAGTCTAAAAGGAAGCTTAGAAAGACATCATTTATCAAATTGGGGAGGAATCAAGATGATAATTTGAATAAAGATGATGTTGAAGATAATGTTTCAGAAGATGCTCATTTGTGGAAATATCCAGAAAGTCCAAAGACTCTTATATCTGAAAGTTATGTTGAAGAAGATATGAATATTGCACAAGAAGATGAGAATATTGAGCAAGAGAAAGAGAATGAGCAAAAAGAGGATGAGCAAGAGATTGTTAAGCAAGATGAAGGTGCACAGAATATTCAAAGTACTGGTGTTCAAAGTACTGCTGCAGAAATTACAAGTTTGCAAGGTACTGTTGAGCAAGGTACTTCTTCCAGAGTTATTGATGAAAGTGAAGTCACTGCAGCTGGACCTTCCATAATGAATTATGCAGATGAAGCTGGTCCTTCTACTTTTATACCAGAAGAAGAAAGAGTACATACTGCTAGTGATGATGAAACAATTGCTCAGGTTATGATGAATTTGAGAAAACCTGCTGGAGGAATATATATATCTGAGCCTGCACAAAAGGATGATGAAAGTACTTCTGAATCAGAAAAACCAGATCCAAAAGATAAAGGGAAAGGCATAATGGTTCAGAAAGAATCAAAGAAGAAGCAGAAGAAATTTTCTATTGCTCAGATTAGAGAATTAGATACTGCAGGTGATTTAGAGCTTGCTAAAAAAGCAACAAGCTGAATTTGATGCTGAATATTTGGAGGAAATCAGAAGGCCAATTACAAAGAAGCCAATGACTAAAGCTCAGGAAAGAAATTGGATGATGCAATTTTTAAGAAGGAAGGGATACAAGAACTTGCATAAACAAAGGTATCCAGAAATAAAAGCTTTATGGGACAAAGTACAAGAAGATATCAGAAGAGAAGTAGAAAACTTTGTGCCTATGGAAGTTGATAGAAAGAAGAAATTAGAAGATGTCAGAAAGGAAGAAGCTGAGCTAAGGAAATTGAAAAGAAAGAAATTAGCTGAGCATGAAAAATTGTCAAAAAGGCTGAAGCTAGTTCATGAAGATACTGTTGATGAACTCAGAAATTATTTAAGAGTTGTTGATTTTGAGAACAAAAGAAGTGAAGAGTCTGGAACTAAGTCCAAGATAATTTCATTTTCTGTGGTAGAATCTAAAGAGGGAAATTATTTTATGATCCACAGGGAAGATGAAAGTTTCACAACATTCTATATGTTATGGGATTTGTTGCACTGTATTACAAGAGAAGATCTGTATGATTTATATGTGCAAGTGCAGACTTACTATACAAAGAATGAAACTTCAGAAGTAGGATTAGTTTTGCTTGGAGATTTATTTACCATCTGGGATACTGAAGAAACAAGTATTGATACTCTCTGGAATGATCAAGAGAATTGGGAAATAACAAGATGGAGATTCTTTGAGTCATCAGGGGTTCATACATTAGAGATGGAAGATGGAACCATGATTCATATGTTGGCTGAGAGGAGATATCCATTTATCAGAGAAATAATGCTCAGAATGCTGGATCATGGAATGGAACTTGAAGAAGAATCTGAAGTAGCTTTGGATGTTATCAAGCTATTTATCAGATGTATCAGATGGGTTAAGTCTGAAGAGTAATATTGCATAATACTGGTATGATTTGTGTTGTAAAGTTAAAGTATTTTTCTAAAGTACTGCAATAACAAACAGTATTTTATCAAAGTACTGCTTGCTGATATAAACCAGTATAAGTCCTTTAAAATGAAAATAGATGTTTTTGCTAAAAAGGAAAGAGGATTTGAAAAGAAACACATGGTGTTAGTATTTATACTACACAACAAATGGTTATTGATTCACCATGTCTAATCCACATAAGAATCAACTAGTCCAGAGCAAACGGCTACTGGTAAAGACTTATCAAATCCGTTAATGGTTGATAGTTTACCAAAAACTAGGTTATCAACTCACCATACATCTTAGTGATCAAGAGTTGGCTAGTCCATAGCAAACGGCTAATGGTAAAGACATATCAAATCCGTTAATAGCTGATGATTTGCTAAAAATCATAATTTTCAATGATTTACCTCTCACAGGTGTTAACACACTTGGAAGTAATGAGAATAGTATGAAACTTTTAAGATTTGATGATTCTTTGTACCTAAATGTTGCTGAGTTGCTGAAAAGATGCTATGGAAGATATGATGCTGATAAAGAGTACTTTGATAGATGACAGATAGAAGAAAAGAGATAAAGAAACAATCTTACTGAATAATTAAAGATATGAAGATTCAAGATGACAAAGAAACTTGAAATTAAGCAAGTAAAGTTCAAGTTAGGGGAGGATTGTTGGGATATGAAATATCAAAGTGCTTCTGAATGTCAAAGTACTGCTGCATGAAGAACAAAAGTCAAAGTACTGCTGAAGAATAAAGTCAAAGTACTGCTGATATGAAGATTGCTTAAAGTACTTCGAAGGATGCAAGGACTGATGTGCAATATTAGACAAGGATTATTTTGTAATATTAAGAGAATATTCTAGAATTAGTTAGGGATTATAACTTGTCGTTCAAGGATTATATGTGGTAAACCGACTTAAGGTTATCTATATAAAGAGCCTTAAGAGGTATTGGTCGATAGAGTTTTTAGAAGTTTTACAAGTCTTAGAAGTCGATCAAAGTTAATAGTTAGGGATTGTTAGTGAATCTGTGTAACAAAGCAGGTTCTAAGTTTGGTTAATATAAAAGTTTTCTTAAGCTTTGTGTTAGTAGATTCCGCATACTTTACAAGGTCAAAACAGTGTTTCAATATTAATAGTATTGAGTTTATTCAATATTGTTAAACCCTTACAAGCTACAAAGTAGTTTGATCAGAGTATATCGATCCAACATGAAGAGTGATAAGCCAAAAATCAACTTGTGGCTTGGTATTTATAGCAAAGCCTTCTGCAGGTCTGGCGGATCAGGCGGAACCCTCAGATGGGTTCCGCCCGTGTACCCCCAGGGTTCCGCCGGGCTTGCAGTTGGTTTTGCAATAAATCTTGCAAACCAAACAAAGTCACATCTCATTACACCTTGCAAACCAAACAATGTCACATCTCATTACATCTAGTCAAACACAAAACTTGCAAGCAACCACTTAGTAAGTCAAACACATTTTCTTTCCATAAATGTATAATGACAAAACTTGCCATAAATGTGATGTGACAATTGTATTTTAAGAAATAAAAAGTGTTATGTTTTATGAAATGTAAAATGTAGCAAAAGTCTAGTTTATGCAAGTCTTTAAAACTAGGATTATGTTTTACTTAGAAACTAAAGTTTACATTTTGTCGTTAACAAAACTTAGCGAAGATCGTAAAATATAAATAACGTTTTTAGGCGATATTTGTATTAACAATCTCTCCCTTTTTGTTGATGACAAAACATAAACTTTGTTTTTAAGTAACTCACAAAATCTTGGTGTTTAAGACTTAAAAAAAAATTATATTAAACTTGTTTTACTTAAGTGATGAAAATTATATTAAGTTTTGAAGGTTTAATATTTTTCTCCCCCTTTTTGTCGAAACAAAAAGTAGAGTAGCGAAGCGGAATTATGCACTTGCTCCCCCTTGGTTGTTACTCCCCCTAAAAGGAGTGCCAAGATGGGAAACATGGATTTTGATCCTAAAAAAAATGGTTAGTTGGTGATATATATATATAGTCAAGCTTGTAGTTACCACACACATTGCAACCACAATGACAACACAAAAATGATCAACCAACAATGCACAAAAGTAAGTAGAAAGAAATATCATTCCAAGTAAAATTTTGACTTTTAAAAGTCAAAAGACAAGAAATCTTCTACTTAAAAAATAACCAAGAAAAAAAATTAAAATCCTACTTTCCTAAATGGGGCAAAAGGCCTCCAAAGGTTGTCTAGGATTTTTTTTGGATGGGAAAGGGCATCCAAACGTTCTATGACGTGTTGGAATGCAAAACGGGTTTCATCTTGGAATTGGCGAAGTAACGTTTTGATGCTTTCACCCATTTGCTCACAATTTGAGCAAACATGGGGATGAGTGGGTAAAAATGGGTTGGTTTTGGTTTCTTGGTTTGAGGGTTGGTTGGTTTTTGGTTCTTGGGTGGATGATGGGTTTGGTATTGAGTCAAGCAAGGTGGTTTGAAATTCCATTGCTTGATGAAGGTGGTTCTCAACCATGCTTTAGATTTTCTCATATGAGGGGAAGAAAGACTCAAAGGTTTGGGCTTGAGAATGTGGTGGAATTGGGTGATCATGGATTTCAAAGTTTGGTTCTCCATAAAGAGGACCATGGATGTCATGGTAGATAGGGTGAAACAACAATGGTTTGGGTTGATGGTACACTTGTTGTGGTGGTTGGGTGTGGTTAAAATGCTCATTTTGGTCAAGAATTGACCTTGGTAAAAAAGGTGGTGGTTGTGAAGGTCTTGGTGGAAGATCATTTAGAACTTGGACAAAAGGGTGTGGTGATGTGGGAGGAGACCCAAATAACTCTATAGGTTCAATTTTGGCTAATGGTGATGGTGATGGAGTTTTGGATGGTTGGGTTGGAGCACTTGGTGGAGTTGGGTCAATGGGTGATTTAGTAGGTGGTGGAGTGAGCTCATTTGGTTCATTGGGTGATGGAGATTGAGATGCAAGGTTCAAAAAGTGTTCATTTTTTATTGGTGAGGTGAATTCATCCGAAGATGAGGAGCTTAGGTTGATGGATTGGTTAGACCATAGTGGTTTCACACTTATCCGGGCGGTTCTCCGGATGGGTCGTGATGGCTGAGAGGTGATTGTTGATTTGGTCATGGTTAAAAATGGTTTAGAAGTTTAGAAAGTGTGATGAAGAAGGTGTGATTTGATAGTGTTTAGGATGGTTTAATTTATAGTGATGAATGATTGTGGAAAGGAGTGTTTGGATTTGATGTTAGTCCATACAAAAATGGAGGTTCCTAATGATTTGGAAAACTAATTGTGGGTTGGCATATCATGGAAATCAATCCAATGAAAATGGTGAAGTGAGAAGACAAGTTTTGCACTAAATGCTTAGTGGTTTTGGTAGATTTGTTGAAGTATAAATCTCAGGGATTTCAAGGAACCTTTAGAAGGGTTCCTTCCTTTATGTGTGAAGGGTCCTTGGGGTTGTTATGGCTATTTTTGAAATTTGGCGGGAAATGGTTTTGGTTGAGTTTATGAAAGGAGAAGTACCCTATTATGCTAAACACATTGCAGGAAATGGGTCTTTTATCTAAAAGGATTGGATTTTGGTGTTTGGATGTTGAAATGTTGAAAACAAAAACAAAAATTCTGTAGGCAACTGGCGGAACCCTCAGGTTACACAGGCGGAACCTGTTTTAGGGTTCCGCGGGGTCCGTTGGGCCATTTCTGGGTTGCCCAGAAAATACACTGGCGGAACCCAATTTTGGGTACCGTCAGATCCGCCAGGGCCAAAAAAATTGGCAGTCCGCGTTTTTGACCCGCGAGACGATTTTCAAAATTTTCGAAAACTCCTAAAATCAAAAAGATAAGGCATTTCTGGTTAGGCAACGCAAAAAATAGACACGTAAGCACACATATCATATGACTTTGACCTTGAGGTCGAGAATTTCACTATACTTAGTGAAAATAACATAAACATGAGAATTTGACAACTTGCCAAAAGTTGTCTTCCTGCATCAAAGTTAGATAATACATGTTCCAAATAGTATCAAACATTGTACCAACCCATAAGTACATCACAAACATTGTTTAAACAATCAAATTTGTTCAAATAGCACCTAGTGCCAAACACTCCTACACACCCGCACTCATTGACGGTCAATCTTATTCTTGAGCTTTCCAAGATTCTTAAACATCCCCTTTGTTTGCTTTAACTCCTCCGACTCATTTGGAATATCCGGAAGTTGGGATAGGTATTCGAGAGGTGGGAGGCTAGAGTTGGGCAAATTGTCATCTTCACTCATTGAGGAAGATGATGATGAGGTAGGAGGATGAGGACGTTTTCCTTGGGCTTTGTAGACTCTCTTATCACTAAGTGGAACAAAGGTGTGTGGAATGAGAGATTAGTCAAGACGAAGACCATTTGGAGTTGGTGGAATGGGTGAGATGAACCTAAAGAGACGGGTCAAGAGCATTCCATACGGCATAGCCGTTGTGCCATGCACGGGAATGTCAGCCATTCTCTTGGCCATGTAGTAGGCAAGGTTGAAAGGTTGCCTAACGGACAAGGAGTAGAGCATGTAGCAAAGGCAAAGGTTGATATGATCTCGGTTTCCTATTGTGCTAATGACATTGGCTCTAAGGACTTCCTCCCATTTATTGAATTGGGGCTTAAGTTCATTCACTTCCATTCCATATGGGTCCTTATCGACCTCATTTCCTGAACGGGTTCTCCTAGTGTTGGTGGTCCTAACAAAGAGGTGGTCACGAAGTACATCGGTTTGGGACAAGAGGTGTGTCATAAGGATGGATACGGTCTTGGAGGTTGTCAAGAGTTGAGAGGGAGTGCAAGTTGGAATAGATGCAAGTACCACGGTTTGGGACACATAGGATTTGAGCAAACTCCTTAAGAGTGAAGGAGTATTGATGACCACTAACCCTAAAGTTGATAGACATTTGACCATAATCATCCGTGGAGAGGACGGAGGATGCATAGAATTCTAGAATGAATCTAGGACAAATAGGCTCGTCGATATTCAAAGTTGATTGTGGCAAATTCGGCGTAAAGGTTTGTGCCTTCTAGGAAAGACGGGTCAATGGTTCTACCCTCATGGACATAGTGTTTTTCTAAGGCTTTGAAAATGTTGACTTGGTTTGGGGTAAGGCCTTTGGTTTTGTGGTGTTTTGGTAGGTACTTAATGGTGTCCTTGTGGTCGTAGTGGGTTAGAGGAGGCATGATGATTCCTAGAACAACAAAATTTCACATTTTAGTTTAAGTAAACTACTATTATAATGTGGATGTTCTAGTGTGTGCCTATATGAAAACAATGTGGAGGTGTGATTATCTTAACTCATTTGATGCTTAAAAAAAATGTTTTATAATGCAAGTTTTGTTATAAAACAAAAGATAACCCAAACGCTCCTAGTTCAATGTAGCTTCGTTTGAATGTACCCGAAAATACATATTGGTTATGTATTCCCTTTAGCATTCAAGAGACATTATGCAAGTGATGTTTTAAACATAACGTTTTGAATTTGTATTCTCAATGTGAGACGAAAAAATATTTGTCCTATTTGTGAGAAATTTTTGGAACGATTTGACATGGGGTGTTTTAGCAAACATGTTTATACTAAGTAAGAATGCAATTCCTAACTATGGGAAACATGATTAGTTTTGTTAAACACCTAATCTTATGCATGAGTTTCTCAAGTTAATGCATAACCCCAAGTTTTTGTTTTTGTGCAAAAAATAGAATTCCTAGACTCAGATCAGGATTATAATCAAGTTTAGAATACTTACAATGATGATTGATTTGCAATGTAAATGAAAGGAAGACCAAGAATTCGTAGGTATGGATGGATGGTGAAGTGAATAGTAGCAGTTTGGAAGTGGTGGTATGAGATAATGGGTGTTTTGTTTAATATAAACAAAAAAATGATTCTTCAGGTCGGCGGACACGGCGGACCCCTGAAATGGGTTCCGTCCGTTGTGTCTGAGGGTTCCGCCGAACCTGCTGAGAAAAAGAGTTATGGATTTGTTTTAATTTTTGTGATTTTTGTCTAATGTCCAGAACTACAATGTAGGTTCCACGAGTCCTAAGCCTAGCCTAAGAAGGTTAAAAGGTTCACGTTTAAGGGGTTTTGTGTGAATGTCGGCTATAAAACCATTTGTAAAACCATTTGCTTCAAAGAGTGGCGGTCTTTGCATAGATTGCCCTTCTTTGTAATTTTCAAAATCCATGGATCGTTTCAAGTTTTAAGACACAATATATTTTAAAAGCTTGAGTAACGTAGCTCTTAATGCCAATTGTGGAAAACTAGAAGGGGGTTGAATAGTTTACCGTTTAAAATCTTTTTAACTTGTTTAGTTAGCTTTGAAACTTTCCGTTTGATCAAAGATATATACACAAACACAATATATAACATGCAAGTAAATGAAAGAAACGATCAAACCACAACACGAGTATTTATCGTGGTTCGGCTACAAGGACTCTTTTTCCTTGCCCTACGTCCACACCCCGAGTATCCAACTCGAGAGTTTCTTTCACTAGTCAACAAGCTCTTTTCACCGGCGGAGAAAACCTTACACGTCGCTTATATTTTTACCGACACTAAGCTAGATGTCGAGTTCTTTACCAAGGGTACAACCACTCCCGTTAGTTCTTTTACAAGGGTACAACTACTCCCGATACACTTTGTATTTTGAGGACTAAAATACTAACCGATCACTACTGAAAATACACAATCAAATGAAGTGTAAACTACACAAGTCTACACAATGCTAAGCTAACAAGTCTTGCAACGTTGTGTTGAATACTTGTAACTTTTAATGAACTCGTGTATCTGTTTGCTACAAAAAGAAACTTCACATATGAAATGTTAAAAGGTTAGATGAAAGAATGAATGTGTGTGTGTAAAATATGATGTAGAGTGATAAGCCAAAAATCAACTTGTGGCTTGGTATTTATAGCAAAGCCTTCTGCAGGTCTGGCGGATCAGGCGGAACCCTCAGATAGGTTCCGCCCGTGTACCCCCAGGGTTCCGCCGGGCTTGCAGTTGGTTTTGCAATAAATCTTGCAAACCAAACAAAGTCACATCTCATTACACCTTGCAAACCAAACAATGTCACATCTCATTACATCTAGTCAAACACCAAACTTGCAAGCAACCACTTAGTAAGTCAAACACATTTTCTTTCCATAAATGTATAATGACAAAACTTGCCATAAATGTGATGTGACAATTCTATTTTAAGAAATAAAAAATGTTGTGTTTTATGAAATGTAAAATGTAGCAAAAGTCTAGTTTATGCAAGTCTTTAAAACTAAGATTATGTTTTACTTAGAAACTAAAGTTTACATTTTGTCGTTAACAAAACTTAGCGAAGATCGTAAAATATAAATAACGTTTTTAGGCGATATTTGTATTAACAGTGTGGTTTAAAAGCTTGGACTTATGATGTTATCATGTGAATGCTATATGTGATGATTATGCGGTGATGATATGACTGTGAGATTATACGTGATTCAATTGGGACCCATTTGATGCCAAGTTTGTGTGGAGATATATACGTGATTCAATTGGGAGGATGCTTATCCTGTTGCTCGCACATGCGACCTAATTGATGCCAATATTGGAGCAGGGGACACGTTTCGTCCCAATGGTTGCCTTTTATTTGTGTGATTGCATGTTAGCTTATATGATAACTTTAATTATTTGTCCAGCTATGTTTTATAATCACAGTGAATCGGTTGCCTATTGTGTATGAGTCTTAAACCTATGAATCTCACCAACATTATGTTGACGTTTTAAGCATCATTTTCAGGTGAGCTTTCTAAGGATAAGATAGAATGATGTGATTAGACGAGACCCTAGTTGCATTGGAAGTGGTTTATCATCTATGTATGGATTTATGTATTGTTTCGGATTTTGTTTTGGTTATTTTGTTTTGGGGTATTGTTACAACACTTTATGTTTGTACTTTGCTCTATTTTTGTGCATGTAGTTATTCTCTATATATACACCATGTGTTGTGATGATATCCATGAAGTTACACACTCGCGTTTACGCCTTGGTGAGGTGTGACAGATTAGCACGTATCCCGATAACCCGATAGACCCAACCCGATAACCCGCAAGCCGATAGACCTGAACCCGATAGACCCAATAGCTTATCGGGTCGGGTTGCGGGTTAATTTTTATTTTTCAAATACCCGATAGACCCGACCCGATAGAGGCTTATTGGGTCGGGTCGACCCGAATGACACCCTTAACTACCATACAAAGTCCATGAAAAAAAACACAACGGTCCAAAATTCCCCTAATTGTGTTTTTATTATTATTTATTTGGTTTGTGAGTGTGTGTAGGATATATTGTGAGATATGTATTTATAAATTGGTGTATTTTTATATTTTTGATCTGGTAGTGAGTTAGGTGGTGACCATACATAGTAAAAGGTGATGGGTTTGAGGATATGCTGAATGTTGATGTGAAAGTGGTGAGTTTTATGATCACAGCGATTAGTCTAACACTTAGCAAAAACTTGTAACATTTTATGTAACACTTTGTAGGTTACATACTCAAACGATAATTGAAAGAAAATTGTTTGTTATATAATGACCTAGCCTTTAAACGATAAAAGTTAAAAACTTTTTTCAGAGCATCTACACACATTAAAATAGTGTAAAATCAACATTTTTATTGAATATATTTGCATTAATTAAAAGTTGCTCCAGCATGTGACATTAAGAGTTGGCACTAAATATTTTCAACTAGTTTAAATTATATATGAATTAAACAAATAAACAATAGTTGAAAAACATACATCAATATTGTACTCACTACAATTGTATTAGATAATTGGTGTGATATCCTTTTTCCACCCTTCACCTCTTTTGATAATTGAAAATTTTGGTATGGCTCTTGGCAAACATCTAGGAGAAGAAACATCGGTTCTTTGTTATTTTTGCTTCGGCTCTTTGGTGGTTATGGAGGTTTCGTAATAGTGTTAGTTTTTGTTCGCTTCCGATGAGGAAAAGTGACATTTTCGATAACATTCGTTTATCTTCTTTCTGCTGTTTATTTCACAGGGGTCGTATGACGTATAATTGGTTAGACTAGTTTAAGTCTCCTCTACTGCTTTCGAGTGTTGACTATCGATAATGTTGTGGAGTGCTTCGGTTTGTGCTAGGAGTTTTGGTTATCTTTATTTTTTCCGATTTTTCTTTTGGTTTCTTTTCCTCGGGACTTGTTTGGGGCTACATCAAAAATACCCCGGAGTGAAAACCGGTAGCTCGGCCTCCATAGGTGGGGATTTTTCTCTTGTCGTGGTTCTCTGTAATTGGCAAGAGTTTTTTCATCTCTTTTGTTAACCCTCGCAGTTAAAACCTTGGGTAGTATCTAGGATGTGATGTTTGTTTTATTTCTAGATATGTCTTGTACTCTTTGGCTTCTAGCGCCTTGCTAGTTGCTTTGTTTTTTATACTTATTATTTTTTGCTATTAAAAAAAAGAAAAAAAAAATTGTATTAGACAAGTTTAAGTATATAGTTTATATAAACTAGTTTTAAATTTTGAGTCAAACATCAAAGTGGTAACAAATATTGAGGTTAAATAAATAGAATATTGTTTAGCGTTATAAATATTGTTGCCCTATATTTGATGTTATGTAATTCATATTTCATCGTATTAAATTAGTGATATGTTTAGTGCGATCGGAGAAAAGTTTTTGCAGTTTTTTCTTTTACCTATTTATACCAATTTAATGCAAAAGATGCTCTCAAAGTTTTAACGAAAACTTTTAAAAAGACAATTACTAAAGGAGTGTTTGGTTTGAAGGTATGGCTATAAGGGAATGGATTTCATTCCTATTTTAGTTGTTTGGTTAGTGGGTTTAGTGATTAAAAATGAAAATCAAACCTAGAAAATTAAGCATTTTCCAAACCAACCAAAAGTGGTGGGTTTTAAAACTCATTCCGATTACCATACGCATAGTAATTCTTGCTACAAAGCAAACACTCTCTAAAAGTTTTTTCTCAAACAAACTTTCAATGCTAAATGGCCCATTCTTAATGAAATGTTAATAGAAAGAAGTTATAGCTTTTAGCATTCATCTTTTAAACTTTACATCATGTAGTTACAATAGTAATAACTTAATCAAGCGTTTTTATAAAAACAACATAGCTATAACTAACATCTACCACTAGTTTTATCAGTAACAATCACAATATGTAAAACTTTATGTACTTGGTCCCTTTATTAAGCTAGATGGTCAAGCTAAATGTATAAATAATTAAATTAGTGTTTTTCTTTATTACCAAAAAGTGTTTAATAAAATGCCATAATCGTGATTATTTTAATTGTAAACTTGTTGATCTATGTAACTATGTTGTGTAAGCTTTGTTGATTTTTTGTTTTCTTCTAGCGCAATATTATTATGGAACCTTTTTTTTTTTTTTTTTTTTTTGAAAAGTGAACTTCATTCAAAAAAACCACAAGAAGTCCTCAATGCGAGGACCCAAGGGCAACAACTCACGACATTACAAAACGTTTAAAGGAGAAACACACCAAATATTCCAATCTACAACTTTTTTCTTTGCTCTATTGCGGATCCAAAAAAACGAAGTAGTCTTTATATTCTCCACAACTTCAATCGGTCTTCGATATTTTCTGTGAAAGTTCCTATTATTCCTTTCGTTCCAAATTGCCCACATGGTGGTGATAATGATACCTATCAACACGTAAGCATCCTGGTTCGACGATTTTTGCAGCTCCGTTAACTTCAGGAGATCGGAAACCTCGAAAACAATCATAGGCGCCAATTTGCACCAGGCCTGCACCCTCGTCCATATCTCTGCTGTGAAAAAACAACCGGTAAAAATATGTAGTGCCGTCTCTTCGACTTCATTGCAGAAAGTGCAGGTAATGTTCTGGATAGGAACGCCCCTTTTAACTAACTCCTTCTTTGTCGGAAGCCGGTTACGAATGGCTCTCCAAGCCATAATTTTGCACTTAAGAGGAGCCCATCCCGACCAACTCATGTACCATCTATTAGGATCTGTAGAATCATTCAACATCTGATTTTTTGCCTTTTTTACCGAAAACAGCCCATCAGGCGCTGTGGACCACTCCCATTTATCATCGCCTCCTTTCCATTCAAAGTCATATATTACAGCTAACAGATTAAACAGTTCGGTTATCTGCTGAGGCGAATTAGGAGCTACAGACCAGTCCCAAACCATAGTTTTTCGGCCTTCAGTCACTTTTATTCTATCGCAAATCAGTGCCCACTTATTCTTTTCAATCCTGTATAAATGAGGGTATAAAATGCGAAGAGGTTCATCATAAAGCCAAGCATCCACCCAGAAATGGAAGTTCTTGCCATCGCCTACTGTTCCCACAAAGTAGCTGTTAAGCGGCTTGCCATTCCAAAGATTCTTCTCACCATTTTTGACGATAAATTTCCAGCAACCATTAATCGATGGAGAGCATGGAAACAAAGACCAAGTATTACTCGAACCATGGCAACCCAACACTACTTTTTTCCACAAGCTGGATCCCTCATTTCTATAACGCCAAGACCACTTAAGAAGTAAAGCGTCATTTACGTGTTGTATCTTAGAGAGGCCCAAACCACCAGACTTCTTAGGAGTGGTGACATCCTCCCACGCCACCCAGTTTATCTTTTTATCGTTACAAGACCCAGCCCATAGAAAACGTCTCATAATAGCCTCTATTTTTTCTATAACCGCCTTGGGAGCTTTATACAAAGAGAGGTAATAAATAGGCAAATTTTCGAGAACCGCCTTGATGAGGACTAGGCGACCCCCAATGGATAAATGTCTAGCTTTCCAAGAAAGCAACCGATTATTGACAACTTCAATCACCGACTTCCAATTACTAGTTTTAGACATCTTGGCGCCCACTTGAATACCCAAGTATTGGAATGGAATCGAGCCACGTTTACAACCCAAGACTTCTATCATACTATCGATCTCCGCATCATTGACCCCGACCCCGAATAAATTAGATTTATGGATGTTAATACGGAGCCCCGAGCATAGGTAAAAAACTCTAAGGATTCGGGCCGTAACATGAAGATTATCATGAGACCATTCACCCATAATGAGTGCATCGTCCGCATAGAAAAGATGGTTTATGTTTAAATCATTGTACGGAAGAGTAATACCTTTATGAACAGCTATATCTTTGGCTTTGTCCAACATCCACGATAGACATTCCATCACAATCAGAAATAAAAATGGTGATAACGGGTCGCCTTGTCGAAGGCCCTTTTCACTATTAAATTGGAAAGTAGGGGACCCGTTTACAAGAACAGAGGCACGACTCGAAGTAAGAATACCATTAATCCAAGTGCACCATATTGCCGGAAAGCCCATTTGAGTCATGATAGAGATCAAAAACTGCCAATTGACGTTGTCGTAAGCTTTTTCAAAATCTATCTTTAGAAGAAAAGCCTTTTTCTTTCTTTTAGACAACCATTCCGTAAGCTCATTCACCATAAGCGGCTCGTCTAAGATAAAACGACCAGATATAAACGCCGATTGAGAGGTCGAGATCACCTTACCTAAAACTCTTTTTAGGCGATTCGAAAGGATTTTGGAGATAACCTTGCTAATCATCCCGACAAGAGTGATAGGTCTATAATCTTTGAGACCCACAGGCGATTTAACCTTAGGGATCAAAGTGATGAAAGCCGAGCCACAACCCGAGCTAATGTTACCTGTATCATGGAATTCTTCCAAAATGTTATAAAAATCATGTTCGAGAAGACTCCAAAACCGTTTGACAAAGCGAAAGTTAAAACCGTCAGGCCCGGGAGCTTTGTTTGAGCCACAATTGAAGACCGCATCTCGAATTTCCTGCTTCGAAAAAGAGCAAGTCAGAAACACATTATCCTGCTCAGAAATCCGTTTCATACCCGAACAAAGAATAGACGGACGCAAAGGAATGTCTTCTTTGAAGTGCTTTCGGAAGTGTCTAAGGACTTCACGTTTAACAAGAGAGGGTTTGGAGATCCAATCATCTTCAATTAGTAAGCCTGGAATTGCGTTTCTCGCATGTCTGCCTTTAACGATATTATGAAAATAACTCGAGTTTTCGTCGCCAAGGGACGCCCACTTGGACCTAGATTTTTGTCTTATATCTTGCGTATTAAGGAGCTCAATTTCATCGAGACACTTAACACATTCGGACCACACTCAAACATCCTCTTCTTCTAAGTCCTGATGTTCCATTAATATATCTAAATTTTCCTTCTCTTGTTTCAATCTGCTCTCATCTTGTTTTTCTTTAATTCTACTATCAGCAATCCAAACCTTGAGTTTATCCCTCAAGACTTTAAGTTTTTTGGACAGGTTCAAGTCGGCCGGACCCGCGTTAACCCAATCCTCCATAACAGAATTTATCACATCTAAACAACCCTGCCTATCAATCCATGAATCAAACCATCTAAACGGTTTCGGACCAAAATTAGTATCGATGAGAGAAAGAAGAAGCGGGGCATGATCCGATTTTTCACGGTTAAGAGCTCTAACATAACCATTCGACCACTTGTTAAAAACATTCTCGCATACAAAGACTCTATCAATTCTACTCAGTTTACATACACCACGACGGTTAACCATGTATGTAAACTTCTTGCCTATCAAATCATATTCACGAAGACCCGCTTCATCCACAAAAGCATTAAAATCCCTAGAACATACGGGATCAAACACAGAATTTTTTCTCTCCTCTTGGTTTCTAACCGCATTGAAATCGCCAAAAATCACCCACCAGCCACTACCCGATTGAATAATTCGAAGCACCCTATTCCACAGGCTTCTTTTAGATGTATTATCTTGAGGCGCATAAACATTTAGAAAGTTAATTATGGTCTTACCATCTGACAAAGAACCAGAGACGAGCAGAAAATTCGGGTCTTTTACCACCGAATCTTTATAAAAGAAATTTGGGTCCCAGATGCTGAGAATCCCTCCCGAGTTTCCTGCAGCCTCTACACTTTCAAAATCATGCCCAAGACCTCCCCAAAAACTTGAGACCATAGCCGACTTAACATTGTTCGACATGGTTTCTTGTAACCCAATGAACGACACCCCGGATTCATTCTTTAAACGATTAATCCATCCCGGTTTACCCCGAGACCCTAACCCACGAATATTGACCGAAAGAACATTCATTGCTCACCGAATTGTAATCCTTCTTGAATGATTGACTTATGAATAAAGGCTTCATGATCCTCCAAGTGGACACCCAACTTTTCTCCCAACAATTTAGTTGCTTCAATCTCAGCTGTGTGTGCATTATTAATCAAGGGATCAGAATCTTCAATAGTGTCGACTGTATTAACCAAAGGAACCTGGGGTGATGGTTGTGAGTTTAGATCAATTGCTTGGACAATCTTGACTCCAGGCGCTTCCTCCATCTGGTCTAGGTGATTATTATTAAGGCCCAAGATTTGATTAAGCCCAAAAGTGTCTTCCTCCAAATGCTCCTCCAGAATGTTCTTGGGCTTTTTACCAAGTTTGAGGCTTTCATTGCTGCTAATGTAATTGAGACTGGATCGGCCCACATCCATTTTCTTGCATTTCTTTCTTTTAACAACCTTGGAAGTCGAGGGACTAAAATGATCTTTTTCATTTGGAATTCCAAAATCAAAGTTAATGCCCGGTATAAAACTGTCATCCGCGATTTCCTCTGGTACATTAACTTCCTTAAACGTACTTGATTGAATATCAATAAAGTCGTTGTTTGGGCATTGAATGTTATCATTAACTTCCTGGTCAAGATCCGGTTCAGTGGTTGGTTCGCAAACCGGTTCAGTGATCGGTTCTACATTCGTCGGGGGGTTGCCATTACCGTCATCCAAGTTATCCAGCGAGCCTACCAAATGATGTTCCATCGCATCCTCCTCCATCAAACTCTCACTATCCACTGAATCATCTCCCTGATCAGTAGGAACATCAGTGAAATCAGGGATCCAATCACCCGCTTCCTCCGCCACCCAAATACGAAACTTCCGATTCCGCCAGTTAAGCGTAACCTCATCCGATATTCTCTTGCCGTCTCCAACTAAGACTCCCACATATTCGAAGGAAAGATCAGGATCAGATTCTTCTTTACTAGCTTTATGAACAACCTTACCAAACATACCACCCACAGCATTAATAACTTCATTCGAGATCAAGTGTAATGGTAAGCCTTGCACCTTCAGCCAGGCCACGCGTTCGAACCCCAGGGATTGGCCTTCCCAGGGACGAACGCTAGAAAAACTTTCCTTCATCGATTCTGCCATAGAACGAAATTTCTGAGCCGCCTCCATTTCATCGAAAGAGATTAATAGGTCCAGTCCTCCCAAGTATTGCACATTCCCATAGCCAGGGCAAATTTCATTAAGGAACACGTAGATTTTCTTCAAGGCCATGACATCGACCATCTTGGAAACTACAGCTCTCCCATGCAAAGATGAAAAAGCATTGATATTGCTATCAATATTAATCGATTTCCCCACGAGCCTTTCTTTAAAAGACCATGCTCCCGTGACAGAAGGTCCAAAAGTAGGAGCCGAAGTCTCCCTATCAACCATATTAGGATCCGTATTATTCTTCATCGGCTGCATGGGAATAGCAGTGTTGATCTCACCGTCTTCAAGCACAAAGCGTGCAATATTAAACCACAGTTTATAGTCCCCCATTCTGATTCCCCGAAGGTTCTTCAACAAATCATCTCTATCCTTGACATCGAGCATTGAAATAAAGCCGAAACGATTCCCTCCTTTGTCTCTTTTTCTAGCAATATATATGTCATAAATCTGGCCATGCAGACGAATATGAGACGCCAGATCCGCCCCACTACATCCCTCTGGTAGATTGGAAACAAAAATCTTCGTAATACGTCGTTGAATCTCCACAGGAATAGGATTTTTCTGACGGCGTTCCATTTGGTTTGAAATCCAGTGACTTTGATTAGAGGATTGAATAAAAACCTAACGATTAAAATGTACTACCTATGATGTCCCACTTTTGTTGTCCCGCCTTTGATGTCCCACCACAAGGATGTACCATCTATGACGTCCCAACTATTATGGAACCTAATGTTTAATATTGAACTTTGGTCGACAAATTCAAAATAAATAAGACCAAAAAACGTGCTACAAATTCAAAGCCCGTTATTAGTTGTGATTCAAAGACATCATACACAGAATTTTTAGAGGGTGTTGTACAATTTATTTTTTTTTTATTATTTTTTTTTTTTTTTAAAGTAATAGAAACAAATTACACTAGGTGACTTAGAATGGGTCTCAAGTGTGTCCATCCCTAAATTATCATAATCTAACACAATATGAATGTACATTGTTACACAAATCATATAGTAGATGGTAATATGAACATAGGTAGCAATTTGGAACGAATTGATGCACAGACACTTAAGGGGCGTTTCTTTTTTACTAGATGAGGAATGATAGTGGGTTCCACTAATTTAATAGTATTATTTTTTTAAATGATGTTCACTTTTTCTATTAATGAATCTATATCCACAAGGCAAAATAACTCAAGACCTCCCCAATAAGAGGCTTATATAGAAGTAGGCTCCACTATTCTTCCCCATCTAGTAAAAAAGAAACATAGCCTAGTCATTTTTATTTATTTAATTTTCATAGAATATTTCATGGTCATTTGTTAAGCAGGTTAATTTGGTTTCATTGAGTAGAGCTGTTTGATATAAGACATAAGACAAATAACCTGATTCATAAGTAAACTTTATTCGAGTTGCTACCAATAATGCAACTTATATAGATTCGAGCACATCACTTAAACTCCAAAGCAAGAATGATAACCCGTTCCGACAGGGTCAAGACTAAATCCATAAAAGTTTGAAGTGTTTAAGTGCAAGTTTATCGATGCTGCTATATATAAGTCAATCAGCCAACTTAGATCGATAGTTTACTTCATCTCTGTCTGGCTAAGCAAAGAAAGAAACTGTTTTCACCGACACAATAGGTCCAACGCGAATTCTTAACTTTCGTTAATTGAAATATGTATAAACCTGTATGATAGCCTAGAAGCATTTTCATCATCGCCTTGTAATGTCGCAGGTGTCCATTGACACACTGAAGCCACAATTTCAGTGTATGCATCTAACGGATCACCCAAAACAATCACAGCTTGCGTCAGGTAAGGCCTTATCTTCTCTGCAGATCTCCAAAGTACTGTTTCCCCCAATTCTCGAGCTGCTATCGGCAAAACTCCCTAAGTACAGGAAATAACTGGTCAAAAAAATCAAGGAAAACGAGACAGATTGGAAGTTGTTAATAAAGATATCATAAACCTATTACCGCATTATGTTTTTTAACACTAGCCAGTAGTGGTTTGAGCAACTGGACTGAAATTTCATCACTTTCTTCCAAAATCAAGACCATTATATTTTGCATATTTAAAAATATATCTCTACGATGATAGTCCCTGTAATAAAAATAACGACATATTGTCACAAAAAGCCCAACTGGTTGATAGCATAATCTACTGCATATATGTATGTATGTTTACTCATATAACTATAAGGGGGTTTTTTTTTTTTTTTTTTTTTTTTTTTTTTTTAGCTAAGAGAGTGTGTGGGCTCCACATCTATATGAGCCACTTATTGGGGAGGGGATTACAATTTATGACTTGTGGATATAGACTAATTAAAGGAAATAGTGGGTACCACTTATAAAAGAAATAATATTAAATTGATTTGTGGACCCATTCTCTTAGCTAAGAAAAAAAAAAAAAAAAAAAACAACCCCTAACGCTTCATTCTCGAGTTCATTTTTAGAAGGAAAGGAAAAGAAATGATAAGAAACTGAAATTTTGTTGTGTTCTTGAGTTTTTCTTAGACAGAAAGGAAAGGAAACACAAAGGAAATGAAAGGAAAATTCTGATCATTTTCCTATAGGAATTTTCCGCCCAAATATGGGCGGATTTGGACGGAAACAATTCTACACCCGCACTTTCTAGTATATAATAACCGATATAACTTTCAATATTTACTCATATTCAACTCTTATGATAAAATGAACATATTTAAAAGTGCATAAATTAGTGTAATTATGTATCTTTTTTCTTTCTTTTCTTCCTAATTCGAGAACACAACCTTATTTCTTTTCCTTTCATTTCATTACAACTCGAGAACATAAAATATAAAATCAACTTTCTTTCCTTTTCTTTTCATTTCTTTTCTATTGTTTGCACATCATTTCTATCCCCACCTAGGAGAACTCGAGAACGCAGCGTAAGTCTATAACACACCTTATTGATCTTAGAAAATGCTCGAACATCTCCACAATCATGGCATCGCATTCAAGATCTAGCATGATCACACATGATTTTATTTTGTAAAGCGCTTCCAGAATCAAGGTTCTTTTGATAAAGGATAGGCTGAACTGGTCAGCTAAATCCGCAAACGAAGACACAATCAACTGAAATACAGCCTGTTCATGCAAAAGTGATTAGAATGAGAAGAAGAAAAAAAATATACGATATGGAATTTCTTATAGTAGCATGTGAATCCATTGTGTACCCTCATTTGGTCATCATCGTAAGGTGGATCAGGCGCTGTAATCCTTATTATCTCAGTAATGCAAGAAGCGACTGCAACCTTCACATCGACATCTGAATGTCTTAATAAATCATCATGTATCAGCGCCTTCATTGAAGGTTTGAGTGCACATAGCATCGAGGATGTTGGGGACTGATCCACCAAATATAGGACTTTTTCTGCTTGCTAAGGACCACATACAAAAGAAAGAATCAATTGACAAAGTGCTAGCTAGTATCAAATATTTGCATATCATTAAGCTTGTATACCCGCTCTTTGTTTAGTTCCTAGATTCACAGCTATACTAATAAACCACAACTTTACTAAATGGAAGAGGTTTTCCCTATCCGGGTTACCCGGGGAGGGCTACGCGGCCTAACCTGCATATCTTGTGACCATTTCAGGACCCTTCCCTGGCCACCTCAAGATGTGCCCAGTGAGGTTCAAACTTGAGACTTCCTGTGACAAAATCAGGACTGACCACTAGGCCACCTTTGTGGTGCTTAACAAACACAACTTAATTCACTGTGAACTGAATGCAGAATACATTGCATAAAAGCGCTATGATTTATATTCAGTTTAAGAAATCTATGGAAATAAAGCATGTGAAATTCAACTTGACATGTTTAAAATATATAGCTTTCGTTTCCACCCTTTAACAAAACCTTGAAGACTACATTTTTACGTATCATATTCTCAGCATCCTTGCCAATGGTAAACCCATACTAACCTAACCACCTCATCCTTACTTATACGACTCCCTGCAACACATCAATAATAGTCAAACCAACCTAAGGAATTGAAGCTATTACTGTACTGCTATTAAGCCTGCTTCCAAGTTTCTTTGTGTCTGAATATTCAAATCTAAACGCAAAATACTTTCTCTTTTCCACAAGCTAGACGAACGGAGTTGTGGCTAATCAATTTCTAAATATTCTTACTACGCTCTTCGACACCTAGATTCACATTAAAGTGAACATTGTAATCCAGATGTACTACAAATATGTCAAAACGGGTGCTAAGAGATAATAAATCTAAACAATTTCTCATGTTCATTTAACCAACGTAGCCTGGTGTCAAACATCTACAGTCAATTTCAAACCCTATAACTAACTATAAAATAGCAAATTTCCGAGTGATTCAAAATCCAAAAACTCTATGGTATAATATAATACATCAAACAGCAAATATACATTATACAGTCAAATTGGAGAACAATAGGGAAAAAGGGCTTTAGTGATGAGAAGTGTTTCGAGAATGGTAATGAGACTTTTCAAAAATCTACAAAACTGAAACGGCAAAAAGTCATTTTTCAGAAAAACACAAACTCTTTTTCAGAAATATTTGCGCACATGCAAACATAAGAGGTAAAAACAAATGATCGTTTCCAAAAGAAAAAAAACATATGCGGGCGTGAAGCTATCAGATAAGAAAAATAACACCATCTAATTAAATCATATAAACCCCCACAATTCCTACATTGAACTAGCAAATGTCTCGACTATTAACAAAATTCATTATAATTCGGAACGGTTCTTACATCTAGAACAAGGAGCAGCTCATGGATCACATGTGGGGGACGCGAAAGCTTCTCTCCAACCTCGATAAGCTTTTGTTTAAGCTGTACATACTGATGATCAGCTTCCATTAATTATCTTCACAATAACACATACAAAATCAGTCAAAATTTAACTAATACAACAAATTAAATCACAAACACATACAAAATATGTATATATATCACTGTATTTGATAAAATAAAAAAATAAAAAAATAAAAAAACAACTATCGAGTAAGTTTGTATTTATGTACGTTTTTAGGAGAAAAACCAAAAGCAATTAGAGGGAAAAGTTACCGAATCGTGAAACTAGGGCTTGTGAAATACTAGGTTAATTGCGAGTATATTTTATAGAATTCAAAATACTAAATTACAAAGTTGGTCCTTGAAATTGCACCAAAGTTTCAGACTTTTTTCTCCAAATGGTTTTTGTCGTTTCCAGTTTTGCAAATTTTTCGGGTGTGTTTGGTAGCAAGCGTTTTGAAGCAACTAACAACTAGCGGTTAGCGTTTTACACAAAATGTTTGTTCGTAAGTAAGCAACTAGCATTCCTGATTTTTCTAAACACTCCATATCAAAACACTATTCTAGTAGCATTTACGAGCAATTAGCGTTTCCACTTACTTATTATGACTATACATCAGTGTTACCAAACACTTTATAAAACAAACAGTTACGACTTCGTGCTACTTCTTCCTGTTATTGCTTACTGCTATCGCTTCTTGCTACGCTATCTTTGCCAAATATACCTTCATCTAAAAACCATATCGGTTTTACCATCCGCTCCATGTTAGCATGCCATCGAGAATAACAACAGCAAACCCTAGATTCTTCGTAGTTATAACACTGAAACCCAAATGAAAAACACACGAACACAATTTAAAAAGTAGCTTCATCCAAATGGCGCTGCCAATATTACCTACCATGACACTGAGGTGGGGTGTGGGATGACATTCGATGTCTTCCAGTAACATTTAGGATTAGTGACGGAGCTAGGATTTAACAATAAGGGGGGTTGAATATTGTTTTTTCCAAACTAACAAAGTCCTATAACTTAAACTATAATGATAGGTTCTAGTGATCGTGCACTCCAACGGTCCGGGTTGCAAACTTAAAATTTAGATAAGATAAACACGTGACAACTAATAAAAAAAATGAGGGTTAATTACATAGATAGGTAACAAACTTTGAAAAATTGCTAATTTTATATAATGAACTCTCAAAAATACTAATATAACCAACAAAACTTGTTGTAACCGTTAATGTTATGCAATATAACCATTTGGGTGCCACGTCAGCTTGTTGGGCCCACACAAACCGACTAATACTTACCCTCACCCATCTCTTTCATATTCATTAAATTGTTTTCTACCACAAATTCAAGAAAACCATCTAAAACTACAACAATCACAGTGGAGCATTTTTTACTCCACCATCGATAACAAATCCAAAAATCAGTCTCTTCATTATAAAGATTCACCACTTCCACCACTACATTCGAACACCAACCTCGCCAACAGCCTTAACAAAACCTACAAAATCTTAACCCAAAACCTTAATAACAACTACAACAATATAAAAACATTCATTTTGTTATGTAAACTATAAACAAAAATCTGTTTTCGTCACTTGTATTCCCTTTTACTTGCTAGAAATTGCTTTCAACCAAGTTAACTTTTATCTTTTCGAATAAATCTCGACTTTTTCTTATCCATAATCATGTTCACCTAAACCAGTTGTGTTTTTCTTCATGTAACAACAATAAAGTTTTGTCACTTCAATTTTCATATTGATCTTTGTCAATTCTATTTAACAATTGTAACCTTATTTTTTTATTATTTTATTATTTTTTATTTTTGGTTTCACCATTTTTATTCACACTGTACAAACCTAACCACGACCTCGACCCTACTACCACCAACAACCTCAGTTGAAAATGGAAACCGGACCTTGGTTGTCATGTACTTCATATCCACATAGCAATTGTTGTATCCCTTTCTCAAAAACGTTGTCAACAACGACCATTGGATTTAGTTTTGTTGTGGATTTTTACTTGTCATGTTTTATTGTGGGTTTCTATCAAAGTGATATTATTTGGTATTTAAAGGATTGTATTTTTAGATCTAAGGTTTTTTGAGTAATTTAATATCGAGGGATGGTTTTTCCAATTGAGAAAATGGTGGTGGTGGTGCTATCGACGGGATAGTGGTGACGCTAACGGGGTGGCTGTGGTGGTGGTGACAAATGAAGTTATAGAAATTAAGTTGGAGAAGATGGTGGGAGATCATGGGGCTTGCGGTCTAGTGGTAAAGGCTTAAGTTGTTAAGCGAGCTGTGAAAGTAATACCGGTTTGGGTGACCGACCGGCAAGTCCTCACTTGAGAACCACAAGCTCTAATGATATCAGGCGAATCGTGAATAGGAGTGGGGTTATCCACTAAGGAGAGGCTCGCGGTTGATATCTCTGCCCGAGGATGCGACACTAACTCGAGCCAACAACTAACAACTAATATCTAACAACTAACCCGCCGTTCAAAAAAAAGATGGTGGGAGTGGTGATTATTAAAAATGAAGTTGAAGAAGAAATTAGAGTAGGTTGACTGTTGGTGGTGAGTTGGTAATGGTGAGTCATAAGGGTGAAATGACAACTTTATCCTTATGCGCAAACATAAAAAAATGACGTAGTACAATGGTAACTGGTTGCACCGGTTACAAGTTGCGAAAATAGCACATTTGCTTAACATTGACGGTTTCAACAAGTTTTGTTGGTTATATTAGTATCTTTGACAGTTCATTACCTAGCATTAGAAATTTCTCAAAGTTCGTTACATATCTGTGTAATTAACTTAAAAAATGATTAGATGGAAACTTTGTGCATGCAATGATGTCAAGTTTCTTTTAATTCTTTTACCGTCTAAAGGTTATAAGTCACTTAGCATGAGCTTGAATTTAATAATATAACTAGCAAAACGATTAGGCCTGTTGGAGAGGGGCCAAACACCCCTTTCTGTCTCCGCCCTTATTTAGAATGAAATTTTGATATTGTGTGTTCTATACCATGATAACTTCTGTCACAAGTCTTTATAAAAGGCGCAATACCAAAAGTGATCGAAGTGATCATGTGTATACATTTCTTAAGTCGCGGTATAAGGGAAACAAAAAATATGATTTTATTAAAACAATAAAGAAATTAGAAATTAATTATCCTTTAATTGGGCTTAAATAAAAATGAGATTATGTATCCGAAGGCCGTCCAACTATTAAGCATTTAACTTTTAAGATCGATTTTTTAAAACTAACTTATGGGCCACCCAAGTATGTGTTTGTTTTCCTTTATACCAATCTCGTTCAAACTTTTGTCGGATATTTTTACAATTTCAAGAATAAAGCTAACTCTTACATATCAAAACAATAAAATTAAAAGTTTAAACATAAAACATTAGTTAAATTATCTTAATTCACTTTCAGTTAACTAAAGTTGCTCTTAAATAATTGCTAAAACTAATAGTTTCCATTTCAATACTCATTTGTCTTGTCTTAGTATGTTATATTTAGCTTTATTATCGTTGTTTCAAAGACCTTCGACATAAAATTATCCGAAATTGGTATAAACAAAAGCAAACTCATAAATAGGTGGCCTATAAGTTAATTTTGACAAATGAGTAGCCTGAAAGTAAAAATCGTTGAGTGGCCTCACAATACATAAATCCCATTAAAAATCACAATTTACGTTTCCCCTATAGCTAAAAAGAAATACTCTGTAGTATGAGCATATGCAATAGTTCAAGCTATTGATGACTTGATGCATTTATGGCCATAAATGCTAAATTTGTGCATTTATGACAATTCTTGCAAGTACAAAGTTTTTTCTTTCAAACGCTTGGCTGGTGCCAAGTCTTTCTTTCAAAGTTTTGTAAAAAGTCTTCCATACAATGCTAAAAAGCTTTTGAAAAGCTTTTTCAAATAATAAAAAGCTTTTTCCTCAAACCAACCATTACGAATGCTCTAATGACGGATTAATCAAAGAGATAATATCGAGGTTGATAAATGGGCCATGCCCAATACCATCTGAAAGCAAAAATGGAAGAAGAATGCTTCAAGACCAGCTACAAACATAAAGCCCATCATGAAATCATTTTGAATTTTTATGCTCCAACACAATACGAATGTAGAGAGGCTTATATCGAATCCCCAACAGCACAACTTAATTAGTTGTTAACCAAAAAAAAAAAAGACCCAGCGCTCAACTACATGTTAAACGAAAATTAGAGATAGCAAGATAAACACGTTGGGTAGCATTTCGTTCGATACACAAATACTTGGTCATTTTTTTCATAGAGTAGTCACGTGTAATATAAACAACTTAAAAACCAAAATATGTATAGTATTAATTTAGGGGTGGCGATTTGGGTCGGGTTCGGGTTGTTAGGTTCGGGTTCGCTCGTTGACGGGTCTAAAACCTTCAACTCGAATACAACCTGTTTAAGTAATAGGGTATGGTTTGTTAACCCTAATCTGTTTATGCCTATCCGGTACACGACCCATTTAACCCGTTTATATAAATGGGTTGGCAGGTTAAATAGGTTACATGGGTTAAACGAGTTTGCGGGTCGACCCATTTAACCGTTTAACCCTGTTAACCCATATAATCAAATTTATATAGATTTTAGTTTATGAAAAAATCTCAAACGGGTTGACGGTTAAACCCGTTTAACCAATTCTTAACCCGAACTTAACCTGTTTAATAAAGGGTTAGACGGGTTAACCCAAAAATGACACGAAACCTATTTAGACTCAACTTAAACCCATTTATTTTCAGGACAGTTTCAGGTCGAATTTCGTGTCGGTTTAAAAATTGCCACCCTTAACTATTAATATACCTTCTTTGAATAAGACATATGTAGGCTATGTTTGGCACACATAGCTTATAAGAGATTCTAAAACAAATAATCTTTCATAATCTCTTATGTTGTGTTTGGCGCAGCAGATTATGAAAGATTATTAAGAGATTATGCTTATTTTTTCAAAAAATAAGTTATTTAAAAAATAATCTTTGTTTGGCAAACAAAACTTATAAGAGATTATAGAAAAAATAATCTTCCATAATCTCTGAAAATCAAAAGTTACTTCATGTAGCTTATAAAAATAATCTCTTTTTATAATCTCTAGCACCAGCACCATCTCCAGCACCAGCATCAGTTCCAGCAACAGTTACTTTCGCCAAACATACCCAAGATTGTTGAGAGATTATGCTTAGTTTTTCAAAAAATAAGCTACTTAAAAAATAATCTTTGTTTGGCAGACATAACTTATAAGAGATTCTAAAAAAAAATAATCTTCTATAATCTCTTAAACCAAAGGTTACTTCATGTAGCTTATAAAAATAATTTATTTTTATAATCTCCAGCACTAGCACCATCTCCAGCACCATCTCCAGTTCCAGCAACAGTTACTTTCGCCAAACATACCCGTAGTATAGATTTATAATGTACTTGGATAACTCTTAAACCATTCGAGTTGTTTGGTTAATTTGAATTTATCTGGTTAACCCGTTAGAGATAAGACATAACACAAGTCAACTAATTGATAAGTAAATAGGTTCATCATGTGAAGGGAACAATAATATTGAGCTCTTGTTTTAACTGCAAATTGAAATTTATAAGATAAATGAGAGTTTGACGTGTTTAAGTGAAATGAGGTATGAAGAACTTTGATCAGTTGCATGAAGAACTTTGATCAGTTGTGCTAAATAGAAATCGGCGAGTTAAAAATATGGAAGACACATAAGTCGAAAATGAAACGTAATTAGGTAGATAACAAATGAATTATTTGTTTGAGTTTATGGATATATATTAATAAACGTATGTCTAGAATCGAACTCGAGACCTCGGGATTGCACACGTTACGAATGAGTATTAAGAAATAAATAATTCATATATATATATATATATATATATATATATATATATATATATATATATATATATATATATATATATATATATATATATATATATATATATATTATTTAATCACAAGAATTGACTAACGGTCGTTAGTACTTAACGGAATTGACTAACGGGCAAAGAATAAGGACTAGATTGTAATTGGATGACAAGAAGGTTCCGGAATACCCTCTTGAGGTATGGCCGGCCAACCCAACCCAAGGGGCATCCCTTGCCCTAACTTGTCCACCAAGATTACAATTAGTATATAAACACATCAAGGGTTAAAGGTTTTGGGTATCTCTTGCACACACTAAACCCTAAAGTGTTTTTCTTCTTTTCTTTGCTTCTTAAACATTCGACCAACACCCTTTAGGGTTGTTAGTCGGTTTTTGTTAAATCAAAAATCATTCTTGTGTTGTCACTAGCATCACCTTAATACGGTTTAATTCGTGTGTACAAGAACGAGGTAACAACATACTTTTGTTGTTATCAAGGGATCGATTAACAAAACGGTAAGGGGTTAATCATTGATCCATATAAACCCTAATTAGGGTTCTTCATATTGTTAAAGACAATTGCTTTTGATTCTTGTTCGGGCTAGAATCACCACAGTACGTTCCTATTTAATTTATGTTAATCTCTTATGTGTTATAGATGTTCCTACGCTTCCGCATATGTGTTTACCTATTTGTATGATTGTCATGATACTAATATTCTAACAGTGGTATCACGAGCTTGCTATAACATGTAATTGATTACATAAAACACATAAAAAAAGAATTTTGATTGTTTTAGATACATGTTTTGGATCTAGGGTTTTGTTTTTTTTTTTTTCGAAACCCTAACCCTAATTTGGGGGGGGGGTCGATTTATTCCATGAACCCTAATTAGGGTTTGTGGTTTTATTAATTAATTGGATTAGAAACCCTAGGTTGCCTATATGTTTATGTGTTATTTGGGCGTATCCTTGACCTAATTGGTAATTGTTATGCTTTGATCCGTGACGAAACATGCATGTTAGTCATGGGTTATTAATTGTTTATTAATTGTTAAGCTTTTTCACATATTTAGATAGATCTAATATTGGGGAAGACCCCATAATTATTAAAATCAATTATGTGCTATGTGGTATGTGATTACCTTTGGCCTACGCAATTGACTTGTCAATGTATGTGGCTCACTTTCATTAAGAGGTGAAGGCCCTAGTTAATTATATACATATAAAAACCAAGAATTGATTATGTTAGGATCTTTTCTAAAAAGATTGCATGTGGCTAATTGTTTCACCTTTATAATTGTTATGTTATTAGTTGTTTTGATTTGTCTTTATTACTTGTTTTATTGTTTAATTGTTGGACACGTTTGTAAGCAATAAAAGGGTAATTTTTCATAAAGAAAATAATACGGACTAATAACGGTGAAACAAAAGTGATAAAGTAAGAATCTTGCAAGGTCTTATGTGTCGCTAGTGGTCCGATTCGCAAGATTCATACTATGTTACATGTTTTGAGATTGAATCCATAAACTTTTGCTTGATTGATGTTTTGTACAAATATGTTTTTAAAATTAAACTCTTTTAAAACTTGATTCATAACCGTGATATGAAGGCTTAGAAAAGAGCCTTAGAGTCTGCCTTGGTTATCACAATCTTGAATATGTTTTAAACGAATTACTTTTAAAATCATAATTGTAGAAAGTCATCTTAGGGTTTATTAAACCTCAAGTAAAACTTTGTGTATTAATTTCACGAATTGGTAAATTAAAAGTTTTTTTTTGAAAACTTATGCTATAAAGATGAGTGCATGCATCTTTATACATATTTTGATTGACATATCAAAAATAAGAATACCCTTAAAATTTAAGTTACATGCCATCTAACTATAAGAAACACTTGAAGTTATTATTTAGTAAACGTGAGACGCATGCTAAATTCTAATGACAAGGTAAATTTTCGAGTGTGCGTGAGACCACACATGGAGAATTTGCAGTTTCTAAGTTAGACGACTTAATTAAGTTGATGCGTGAGACCTAGAGCTTAAGGCATGAGATGGGATGAAACATGCTTACATGACAAATTGATGAATCAATTTGATGTAAATCCCATAATGATCTAGGAATTGGAAAAGTGTTTGCCAATTATTGTTCGACAGATTACCATCTTTTATACTTTCATCACTAGCAGATCAACTGATGTGGTGGAATCTATGTAAAGTTGGATCCTAGATTTTCAAGAAAATATGTTGGTTATATGAATATAACCTTGGGTATTATATTTTCTTAGAAATATAAATTATCGAAAATACTAAAATTGAATTTTGTAAATTCTTTAAATGTATTAATGCAACTCAAAACCGTAAACGTAAGTTATTCTTTTAATTGATCTACACCCGTTTGGGTTTTTTGGTTAGAGTCAATATTTACAAAAAGAATAAATATAGTCTTCTTTCCATTAGGAGAAGTGTGAGACTTAATCCTAATCCTTTTCATGATTGAGAAAGGTATAATAGGATGATTTGAATTGTCTAAATTCTAAATACATAACTCATAGCAAAATTTAATAGTAAGATTATTTGCACTTTATGAGTTATTAAATTAGAAGCTAGACTGAGTACTGCACAATGGTAAAAGACGAATTAGATTATTTTATCTAGTTGTTTTAGTTTGACCATTTATAGATACTACATACAATTGTTGGAATGGTAGATCTATACAGGAAAAAATTGCATGCCCAAGCTTTTTCAAGTTAATAGTTTGGAATGTGATGAATCACATTTATGTAGTAGATTACATCCTTTTATAACCTATATAATTGTTTGAATGGGTTTTCTTAAAAGATGTAGGAAAGTAAACAAGTACACTATTTCCTTTCACTGATTAATGAAACATTTACAATGTTGTCAAATTCAGTGGGAGTATTGTGTTCTTATGGCTGAATAAGGGATTATTATAATGTTCTCTAATTCAGTAGGAGTTACAAGACTTATTGTCTTGATTGTAACTTAGATTATCTTTTGAATATCTCAAGGTAATTACTTTCCAAATATAGACACTAATATTTTCAAGGATAGTCATGTACGTTTCCTTAATTAATTGAGTAAACTCTATATCTACTAAGTTATGTTAATGACACAAATCATATTGTTCAAATTAACAAACGCGTGCGTGTTGTTTATATGATACATGGTGTTGTACCATGCACAAGTGGGAGAAATCTTCATTATGTGCAAAGTACAACACATAAGAATATGATTTAAAAGATTCTCTTAACTGCAAAGTAAGAGATTATAATTCTAATTAGATTAATACATCTAATCTAAGAAACACTTGGTGTTGAAATTTAGTAAACGTGAGACGCAGACTAAATATTAACAACAAGGTGAATTTCATGTATGCGTGAGACCAACATGGATAATTTACAGTTTCTAAATTAGACATCTATTAGAACATTGTGTCAAATAACAATACTATTTCAGCTTTAATATTTATGTATTATTGGAATGACATAAATAATATAATACTACTTCAATAATTATGTATTCTTAGAATGATATAAATAAATAAAGTAGTGTGTTAACTTGAAAATATTATTGAAACCAAATGATGGTGTTCATGATTACTTTAATAATACATGTTTATACTTTATTGTATAGTTATAAACATGAAGTCTTCTAAGTATTACAAGACTTATAATTAAGTAAGACGTTAGCTTGTTATGGTCTTTTAATTAAGACATATACAAGAAGTCATTGAGTTGATCAATGATTAATATAGTATAGTGGGTTTATAACAAGTTTATGTTTTTATAAGACATAAACATGAAGTGACTTGATTAATAAGTACTTGGGATATAAAGCATGCAATTGATTTGGAAATACTATTATACCATTAAGTTGACTTAGTTGGTAAATAGGTATGCCAACAGGAATATGGTTATCTTATATATATTGTTAGATCTTCTTACAATATTAATTCTAATTGAAGTACCACATATGGATAGTATGTTCAGTTAGGGAATCAAACTCTTGTTAGATTGTTTGATTGAAGATAACTATGATTTCTTTTCTTCTAAAAGTTATCAAGGTTAGAAATTAAGTATGGCTTGAATATACTCAATTAGACTCCTAGAAGATTAATAAGACGTTATTGAATTATGAAATGTGATGAATCACATTAAGTCTTAAATTAAAGTTCTGAATTTGTTAAGCTACTTATAAGAAGGTTGTTAACAAAAGAATATCAGGAACTATCAATGTGTATTTGTAATGTCCTAAAAGAGAGCGTTGGACTGTTGCTCTAATTGCTAAGTACTTATATTCTATATAATGCTAAAGGCAAGTGGGAGTATTTTATCTTGAAAAGATAGAATTACAAGATACATAATTTTCTAAAACCACACTAGTTAAAATCATGATGAGGCTTAACATGTAAATGATAAACCTCAAGATGATGGAATTATCATTCATAGATCCACTTGGATATCTCATATATTTAATTATATGATGTAGTATTACCAAATAATGAATTGGGTAAATTACTCATAATATGAATGTTATAGATGCTGTTCATAAAGATATTCAAAATTTAAAATTTGGTTTATCTTAATTCTTAATGGTTAGAGAATGAAGATGAGTTTATTCAAAGGTAATGTAACCTTAGTGGGTTAAATCTTTGAGTAGAAATCATATGAACAAAATTGTACACATATCTTAATGCATGTCTTATGACAAGATTATTAATCATACTTAAGCAATTAACTATGATTGGATACTCTTTCCTAAGCACATTAAAGATACAAAGATGGTAAATTGTCATATTTATATGAATATGAAATTTGACAATGAATATCAAAAACTCTTTCTTGAATAATTACTTGAGCGAGGACGATAAGTAATCAAAAGGAGTTTATGAATTCAAGAAAATCTTTGAAAGTGTACAAAGTGCAATAATCCATGAATGGATAAATGCATGCATCTAGGAGATTATTCTTATGATAAATTATTAAATCTATGTTTAGGTTTATAATTAAAATAAGGTAATTTCTAAGTATTCCTGAAAGCTAGTGGGAGTATTATGTTTGATTTACTAAATCATATATGTTGTATAACATATAAGAAGTTACATTCCATATAAGTGAAATGTTAAAACTTAGTTTGGAATGAAACTGTAAGTGAAAGATTTAGAAAATAAAACATACAACCTTGGAACAAAAGTTTTTTATTAAATAAACATGTGCGGTAAATAAATTCTAATAGAACATAATATATCATTTAGAAAATGGATATATATTATGAAAGGATAGAACATGAATATAAATCTAAGTATGACTAAAGGATTTTCATGTGAATCATATTATTGTTAAATCATGCTTAAATGCTTAATGATTTAACAATATTTGATATCTTGTGTAATGAATAAAGAAATATGTTTAACTTAGAATAAATGATCCTCAGCCTGGAATTGCTCCTAAATTCTAAGTATAAACAATATAGCGAATTGTTGCGTAATTGTTATAGTTGACAATAAATCTTGTAAGATTGAAAGGTGTCAAGCATTACACATTGGATATTATGTTTACGGATTTCTAAAAGGCATATTGTGATTTGTATACAATGATGCTGGTTTAATTGAGATGACACTCAATAACTAGTCATGGAAGGATTTCATCCTTAGCCATGTGAACTAGTTGTGCTCAACTAAGAGTATAGTTGCATTATACATTAGAGAATTAGAATACTTTAAACTTTAAAACGTTTGAAAGTTTGATTGTCATAAATTGATGGTTGAGAATATCACATCATTTATGAAATATTGTGTGATCATATCAAGATACACACATACAAGAATTTTGCTAATTAAATTCTTGAAATAAGTATTCTCAAAATTCGGATAGATCAAAGTTAGTTGAATAATGCCTTGACAACAAGTATGATTGTCATTACTTGAGGCATAATTGTCAACAAGTTATTACTTGAGACAAAATTCATTAACTAGAATTATCATGCATTGATCTATTTAGTATTTGGATAAAGGACATTAAGCAATTATTATTTATAATGAATTAAAGTACTTAGTACGTTTGTTTTCATTAATAATAAATTGTGTCCTATATTTGCATGTTTAGATCCATGAATAACTTATGTTATTCTAAATTGTCGATTGTCAATTAATGATATGGGAATATCATTAAACTAAGACAAATCTGAGTATTGGTTAGAATATACTTGAAAGTACATTGATGCGTTGACATGCCAATTTCACATGATATTCGATGAATTGAATATAGGACTTATCCCATCTACATGATTTTACTTTATGGATCTTGTCAGTAAGTAAATCATGAATTTGTTATCCTCAGACTTGAGATACCAGATAAGAGTCATGGATGTAGTGCATTTTGTGAAGTAATCTACCGCTCACCGTAACACGGAGTTATAAGGGTTGCTTTCAGAATTGTTACAAAGTCCATGGGTTATTCTTGTAGTCAAGAAAGAATTTGTTCCTTCAAATTCGTTTTGAAGCTTAATACTGCTGGGCCCCTCGTAGAGTTGACAAGATGTATGCGTGCGCACGCCCAAAGTCTATCTGGAATATGTTCAGATGTTTTGGTAATCTTACTCAATCATAAACAACGAGAAACAAAATTGTTAATTAAAGAATGATTAAGATCCATATTTTTATTAACGTGGTATTAGAAACAAAGGGATGATAATAATAATGATGAATCATTATAGGTTTTTTCAGGAAACCTTCCTCGAGTTGATCTAGGGGCATTGGCGTGTTGCTAGACGCTTACCAATGTCATTATGTTATTAATAGATATCCAAGTGGGAGCTGTTGGAGTTTATGGATATATATTAATAAACGTATGTCTAGAATCGAACTCGAGACCTCGGGATTGCACACGTTACGAATGAGTATTAAGAAATAAATAATTCATATATATATATATATATATATATATATATATATATATATATATATATATATATATATATATATATATATATATATATATATATATTAATTGTTACGTATATATATATATATATATATATATATATATATATATATATATATATATATATATATATATATATATATATATATATATATTTATTATTTAATCACAAGAATTGACTAACGGTCGTCAGTACTTAACGGAATTGACTAACGGGCAAAGAATAAGGACTAGATTGTAATTGGATGACAAGAAGGTTCCGGAATACCCTCTTGGAGAGGTATGGCCGGCCAACCCAACCCAAGGGGCATCCCTTGCCCTAACTTGTCCACCAAGATTACAATTAGTATATAAACACATCAAGGGTTAAAGGTTTTGGGTATCTCTTGCACACACTAAACCCTAAAGTGTTTTTCTTCTTTTCTTTGCTTCTTAAACATTCGACCAACACCCTTTAGGGTTGTTAGTCGGTTTTTGTTAAATCAAAAATCATTCTTGTGTTGTCACTAGCATCACCTTAATACGGTTTAATTCGTGTGTAAAAGAACGAGGTAACAACATACTTTTGTTGTTATCAAGGGATCGATTAACAAAACGGTAAGGGGTTAATCATTGATCCATATAAACCCTAATTAGGGTTCTTCATATTGTTAAAGACAATTGCTTTTGATTCTTGTTCGGGCTAGAATCACCACGGTACGTTCCTATTTAATTTATGTTAATCTCTTATGTGTTATAGATGTTCCTACGCTTCCGCATATGTGTTTACCTATTTGTATGATTGTCATGATACTAATATTCTAACATTATTTACCACGAAAAGTAGACAACGCGTACTAGAAAATATCAAAATATGCGTACTTAAGTTTAGACAACTACAATAGCACATCTATTTATTTGCTAAATTGATGATGCAACACACATTTTGCCTGGCTAGACAAAAGGTCGGTTCGAAAGGGCCAAGTTGCCATGTTAGTTGTCGCATCATAGTGCATATAATTATCAAGAGAACGTCGATGGATGTAAACGTAATAACGTTGGATGTTAACAAGTTCATTCGTGTAAACAGTGACGCGAATTACAACATATCAAACAGGAATAAAGCTTTGAGATATGCCAACGAGACACAATGCATAGTTAAAACGTGTAATAATCAATTGAAATAAAGCTCGAAGCTAGTCTTTAAGAATCACTTGTCATGTATCTTACCCTATTTAGTATTTATTCCGAAAATGAATCTAAACTCATTCTCAGTCACATTGGATCGTAGAGCTTGATAACATCAAAGTAAAGTTTATTTTGAACACAATCGTTAAAGTCTATCTTTTCAAATACTAACATTCTGACAGCTTAATACAAAACTTTTATATTTACAAATTAAATTAATGTGGTCATCATGTGAAAAATTATATTCTTTTGCTAACAAAAGGCCCATACGGTGGAGCCCAAGAACATGGTTCTCCACTAAATTGAGCGTACCACACATAGACACTGATACACCTTAAATAATTTCTGGCAAAGCAAATGTACTATATGCGCAAATATGTCAAAGGAAAAACCATGGCATTTTGCCATTTTGTGACTTATTCATCATAATTCTGTCATTGTTTATAAGATTTGTGTCAAGCCTGTGAATTTGAAAATCTAAATAATTGACTATTCATTGAAGGTACACGTATAGCAAAGTTTTGTACATGAGCATTGTTAAACCATCTTATTCATAGCTATACAAAGAAGTTATCATATGAGTGGGCACTTTTTGATTCTCTAATCAGGGATTATAGGTGAGAAATTAGCGCTTATGTTTAATATACATGCAGGGGCGGAGCTAGTAGGGCGACTAATGGTGCTGAACTACTCCTAATCAACTCACTTTATTCACTAGTTATGTAGATTACAAGCCACTCTTCTATTAGTTTTTACATTCAGCCCTCATTATTTTATAGACGTGACATGTCTACAAAATTTATAAATGAATAACTTAAAGAACAAAAGGCAACACTATAGATTAATTTTTGAAGTGATATTTATCACTATGAACTTTTACGTTAAGCACGACCGGCCCTCCTTAATTAAAAATTTGACTTCGCCCCTATTTCTGTGGCTAATCATTAGAATTCTTGTAGAGATAACATTTAATAGCTTTTGGGAATACTAAATTTTCTTCTCTTTATCTTCCAAAAGTAATAAGAATATTTTTTAACAACTAGATGTCTCACATAATGTACGATAAATTTATGTAAGATGTTTTCAGTAAGAGTTTGAACCCACAACATTTAATTAGAGAGATTCTCACACAACAAAGAATACCACTGACAACAAAGAATACTACTAAGAATACTACTGAGACACAAGTTGTTTGGTCGACGAGTAACAGGATTAACCTGATAATATAATACTCCCTCCGTCCCGTAATTATAGTCCACTGTTGACTTTTTAAGTCTCTGTTTTGCAACTTTGACCTTCTATATTTTTATTTGTATTATATAGTACTTGATAAAAATTATACCAATAGAAAATACATTTAAAACTCAATCCATTCATATATTTTGCATCAAATAATATAACACAAATAAAGATATTTAAGGTCAAAGTTGAGAAATAAAGACTTTAAAAGTCAACAGTAGACTATAATTATGGGACGGAGGTAGTATAAGTTACTAGTATATAAGTAGCCTTTCACATTCAATAGGTTATGGTGAATTGTATTAATATAGTCCTTTAGTGGAGCCTAAGGATTAAAATGGTCGCCCCATGTGTGGCTCACTACCAACCTCTTTACTTCAAATAATTGTACAACACACTTACCACCCATAGTCATTATTTCGTTTATGTCTTTAAGATAGAATTCATAAATAGTTCTACTACTAGTTAAGGTAAAATCAAGTACTCTGTACTCCTAATATCTTTGAGGAAATATATATAGAATTCAGTTTAGACATTCATATATACGGATCTATATTCATATTGTATATATATAGTTTCATACCATGTTTATGAAGGAAACAAATTAGAACATTGTACTACAAAAGTAATTTACATAATAAATGCAAGAAAATTGACCACTTGATCGTGTGTAGTTATTTTCATAATCTTTCAAATGAATAGTCAATTTCGCCTTTCTAAAAGAAAAGAATGTACAAATGCACATCTTCGTCATTATTTTTGCATGGGCCACTTCAACTTTGTATGAAATCAACTTTAAATCTAGAGAAAAACGTTAAACTAAAATTAACTTATCCATGTCTCCTAAAAGCAAATCAAGTTTTCTGTTAAGGTTATTTAAGATGGCGAGTTTTAGACTTGTAAGGGATGCGAGTTTTAGACTCAAATTTATGTGCCTAACCACAAATCTATATACAAGGGTGTGCGAGGTGTGTTACAACATAAGCAGTGGCGAAGCTAGAAAATTTTCAGTGGGGGTCGGGATCAAATTTTTTTTTTCCTAACGCTATTTTTCGGGTAATATGTTCGGGTCGGTGATTCGACACGGGTCGAGTCAAAAATTAAATACTATTATTAGATATAAAAAAAGTTTCAATCACTAAAAAACTAAACATTTGTCCAAGACAACTAAATTGCAAAGAACTTATATTAGTGGTACACGATTGACGATTCCTACCAGGCTGCCATATTGAACTTTCAACCCCAATTTCTAATTTCTATTTAAATCCCTAATTTCTACTAAATCTCTAAATAAAAGACAAGTAGATTTAAAGACAACAAACCAGAAGGGCCGCTGCAGGCGGCGACAGGCGTGGCGGAGACTGGTCGGCCATCGGCGGTGAACGGCGGGACTGCAGGAGCCAGGAAGTTGGGAGGAAATGAGGGTCGAAGGGGGAGGGTTTGGGATTTGGTTAATTGGTTTGTTAATTGTTATTGTTCCGGTTATTTTTTTTTAATGGGCTAAGTAATGGATTTTAGTTTGGGATTTGGTTTGTTAATGGACACAAGGCATCAAAGTTTTAGGGGCTTCAAATACCTCTTTACGTAGTTGTGGCCTCAATATCCATTTCCAACATCAAAGCATTGACGATATAAGAAATTTTATTCTAAATATTTGTTTAACTTTACTTCAAGTGGGCGAGAGTAATAAAAACTCATAAAACTTAAAGCTAGATCGTTACATTATATTTTTAATTGACATGTTTTGTTATCATATAAGCGGTTTTGCACAGAACCTCCGCTAGCTTAACCATAAAATTGTTATGAAAACATTGGGGTGGCACGTAGAGACAGAATCAGAAAACAAACCAGGTACATTTACGAAAAATTAAAAAAGTTAAATATATACTAGTAACTTTTTAGGACTGGGTGCATTTATAAAAAAATTGAGTTATTTTGACAAAATTAACACTACTTTATAAAAATACATTGATGTAAGGCTGAGCATCGGGCTAAAAACGACCCGACCCGAACCGACAAAACAGAAACCGAAAATCATAAAAATCCTAAACAGAAACCGAACCGGTTGTCGGGTCGGTTCGGTTTTGTGTCGGGCCGTCGGTTTAGGTGTATTTAGGTATGTTTTTGTCGGTTTTGGGCCGAACCAACCGACCCGAAACCGAAAAAATGTAAAACATGAAACCAACACCGCGGGTTATTGGGTCGGCTCAATTATTGTCGGTCCGATTCGGTTTTGGTCCTTTGATGCTCAGCCCAACATTGATGTCCCGGGACCTGGTTCATGGCAGGCCACGAAGCCATCTTGACGGTGGTTCTTAAAAAGGAAACGTGTAGAAGTAAATCTGCACAATCGGGTCGGTGATGTATTTAGTAGGATGCCTATTCTTTCAAGGTATTAATTCACGTACCAACTTTTGCCCATATCAACTTTAATGCGTGCCCTTTTATGAAAATGATCAGTTTATTTGTACCTATTGTTTAACACTGGATAGCGATGTTTTCTGCATTTTGTCAAAGCTAGCATTATTTGTTAGTAGAAACTTTAACCTTTCCTTTTGTTGTTATTGCTTAGGATATACTATTACTATAGTCGTGTATATTCCCCAAGAGAAACAAAAAGAGTTTGAGAATGAACGTACATCGCATTATTGCAAAAAAATACACGAAAAAAAACACAAGCACGTCAAAAAAAAAAAAAAAAAAAAAAACACTTGAATTCCGACTCGACATTGCGAGCCGACTAATCTCAGGGCGACTACCCTTTTTGATAGTCCGGAGTCATCGCAGGTGAACCTCCATAGCCACATAAGGATTAATTTTCTCCTCAAAGTTTTAACCTGAGACCTCCAAAGACTTTAACCACTTAGGAGATCAAATTCAAACTATTGGGTCACATAATAAAGGTATATTATTGGTATAAAGTAAATATGGTATAAGTAAATTATTGGGATACATAAAGGTATCTTAGGGTAAATTGGTGGACAATGATGTTACAAACCTAAGTAAAAGAACAAGAAGACAGGGACACGTCCATTTTCACATGCTTTGGTGACTCAAAACCAATTAATATGAATACATAGGACCACATCTCTGTAATTGTACGTTGTAGGGTACTTCAATTATATTTCTGATAAATATACATATGATCTCGTATTAAATACACACATACGTACATCCATTTTAAAAAAAAAAAAAAAAAAAAAAAAAAAAAAAAAAAAAAAAGTTATGAATTAGCGGGAACATTTTGATTTTGAGTGACTTTTGGCACCAGATATTGTTCATTTAGTAAAGAATAGCTCTGACAACCTTCCTGACCAAGTGAGACACCAACTAAAATGAGCACGAGCTAAAACTCAAACCCTTAACCATTTATCCACCAAATCTATCCAGAAAACCCAGAGATTTTTCAGAGATGGGTACCAACTGAGCCAAATCGCTTTGGTGCATATGTATCATCTATTCGGACACGTTACATGTGTAACCTTATATTTTCAGCATAAGGGTTAACAAAGTTTTTTTTTTTAAAGGTGAATTTCAACTTAGAAACGACCACCTTCGCGGACAGCGAAGGCCCCATCGCCACCCCGCCAGACTATGTTGTCTTAACCGGGTCCAATCTGATCTCAGGTGGTAACGTGTTTCCCCCGGAAACCGTACTGCCTCCACACAAGTTTAACTTGCTGGAGAAACAGCCGGATGAAAACCGGGTCATGCTCAAGATTCGAACCCCCGCAACATGTGGCTCAGGGGTTCAAATCCATCATTGCAATATATCTCGCTTTGGTGCATATGTATCATCTATTCAGACACGTTACATGTGTAACCTTATATTTTCAGCATAAGGGTTAACAAAGTTTTTTTTTTTGAAAGGTGAATTTCAACTTAGAAACGACCACCTTCGCGGACAGCGAATGCCCCATCGCCACCCCGCCAGACTATGTTGTCTTAACCGGGTCCAATCTGATCTCAGGTGGTAACGTGTTTCCCCCGGAAACCGTACTGCCTCCACACAAGTTTAACTTGCTGGAGAAACAGCCGGATGAAAACCGGGTCATGCTCAAGATTCGAACCCCCGCAACATGTGGCTCAGGGGTTCAAATCCATCATTGCAATATATCTCCGGAACAATATGGTCTACAAGGGGACCACAAGTGAGGACTTCTCGGGTGGTCACCCACCCGGTACTACTCCCACTTGTGACTCGCTTAACAAGTTAAGCCCCACCAACTAGACCACAATTCCTTTGATAACAAGAGAAAGACAATTAAAAGGTCCCACAAATAAAGCGATTTGGTCATCTTATGGTCATTATGTTTTAGACCAATCATATTATAGTGAATACAGTATAATTCAACTCAAAAGCACATTATATCATATCGTGTTCGATTAATATAATTTCAAGCACGAAGACTTCTTAAATCACAAGATTTAAATATGAAAATGAAAAATTTATAAGCATTATATTGTATTGTAAATTTAAAAATTATTTATAGCTGACGAAATCAAAATGATCACTTTTTTTTTTCTTTTATATATATATATATATATAGAGAGAGAGAGTAAGGATCAAATGAGAAATAAAACTAAAATGAGAAGGATGAGAAAAAATCACAACCGCACATTTTAGATGCACCTACAAAAGTAGATGCATCTCCACTTAATTTTTTTTTTTCTTATTTGAAATTTGTGGCCAAGAATATTTCTCACTCTTCTCATTTGATTTTCTCTTCTCACTAGATCTCTTCCCTATATATATATATATATATATATATATATATATATATATATATATATATATATATATATATATATATATATATATATATATATATATTTTATTTTTTGTAAAGGTTTATCCGGTAAAATACATAAGAGGAGGGTGAACTAAACAAACACTTTTAACCAATTTAGTTAAATAAATGATTTTAATTAAAGTTTAGTTATCCATACCCTCAAAAATGAATTATACTTCCCCGGATTATTTAGTTTTATGTTTGTTAAAGAAAATAAAAATAAAAACAAAAACAGGAAAAAAAGTTTGTTGATTTTATACTGATTTCTTTAAAAGATTTTAGTCGGCAGAGAAATCATAACTTTGTAAACCTATGGGTGTCAACTGATCATTCCTCAAAGACCAACTCTATCCAAGGGGCAAAGCTATCCTTCACGGGTATGTCTAACAACGCCCTTAGGCAAAACGTAGAATTTCAGTTTAATTGAATAAATACACTACTCCTAATATTGGTGAAATCCTTTTATTAAAAACTTTGCATTCCAACTACTTTTATTTTCCTAATTTTGGTGAAATCCTTTTATTAAAAACTTTGCATTCCAACTACTTTATTTATTTATTACTATCTTTTTTTTTTTTTTTTTTTTTTTTTGGAACAACGGCTAAAAAAAAGAAAAAAGAAAAAAAGCTATGCAAAATTACAAGGAATCTATAGTAACTAAAAGATTTTGTAACCAACCTACCCAACTAAATTTAAACTTAGAACTTCTAGATGAAATCCACATGAACGATTGGGAAACAATAATGTCCCAAAGCAATGCCTTTTTAGGAGAATGATTTGAAAAAACCAATTGATTACGGAAACTCCATACAGACCATAACTACTTTTATTTTATTTGAAACAGAGAATTAACAGATATACAACCACAAACTATAGATTCAATCATAATTTTGCAATTATAAAATTTGAACAGTTTAAATTAACGAAAAATGATTGAGAGACCAACTTATGTCTAATTGTGTACCTAATATATGTGGAGTTTCCTCATTGGATTGTGAAGCAGTGTGCCTTATTATTACAACCAATAAACTATTAACATGCAACTTTAGGTATAAAATTAAGTCTCCCAATCACTAATCTAAATTAACTCGACAAAACAGCGAGAAAAAACAATTACATCTTGTTAAGATGAATATCATAATGAATAAAATGCATGTGCAAGTTGAAGTACAATAGTGGTCTTATACCATCTGTACTGATTCAATACGATTTACAAAAAATATATTCTAATCTTTTTCTGGCATGAATGATTACGATTAAGTTAATATTCTTATACAAAAAACAGATACGAGTTATAGCAAGAAGAATTAGCAAGATCTAAACGTGTTTATATTATTGCAATTATCCAACAACAACAAAAAAAATATTTATATATCAAGTACTATTTTTTGGAATGAGTTTTAACATGTTAGTTATCATTACACAAAAAGTGAAGTTTAATTTATACAGTGTAATGTGAAAGATGCCAAAAATGCAAGTAGAGCACTACAGTCTACAGGTGTTTCAAATAGTTTTGAGGAAAAAAACAAGTTTCTAACTTGTCAAATACTTTTGGATTTATTTCAGTCGTTATCACTAGGAATATGTACACTTGTACATGTATTTATTTTGTGGATAGTCCTTTTCTATAACAACAAAAATTATACTACTAAGACTTGTATTTTTCTTCACATGGTGATTGCTTATTTGCTTGTATTGTATGTTTTTTTTTTTTTCCTGTGCAATGCAAGGCATTGACCATTAGTGACTTTCAATGTGATTTTCATGATCAAGATTCAAGGTGTGTAGTAACTAGATAAAAATTGTACACTAAAGATTCTATTTTCTACAATAAATATGTAGATCCCAAAAAACATTGGCCATTCTAGTAGTATTCTAAGACCAACAACAACAAAAGACACCATACATAAGACATAATAAACACAAGCTTAATCTAATAGTGAGGTAGAGATACACATTTTTGATGATCAAAATGGCAAACTCTTTGAAGTTGAGATAGATGTGAGTGATCTAAAATGCTCAGATGGCACGAAATCTTGTGGTAAATTCGCCCTTTTCACGATCCTCCTCATATTGCTATGTAAACTTTGTTGTACCAAGTTTTTGACAGCCATACTTTCGTCACTCATCATCCTATCGTCCTGTGCATCCTTTAAAGGGTGCGGTGATCCAGAATCAGCAGACCCATACAGGGGCGCTGAAATATTCGCACCTGTGCTTCCTACAAAGGTTTCAGACACTTGCTTCCCTTTATCAATCCTTAAAATCTCTAAAATCCGTGAAGCTCGTTTCTGTGCTAATGTGCTACCTAAAAGCGTTAACTCAAGGAGGGAAGATGAAACCCCTGACTCGATCATGGCTTGTCTATCTCTATACGACTTATGAGCCATCACCATCAAAATGTACGTCGCTTTTTCTTGACAATCAGGCATATCCGTCCAACTTAAAACATCCACTAATATGTGAAACGAATCATGAACACCACTCAACGCCTTCCTACCCTCCGGTGTCGACACAACATTGCTTAATATTGACAAGATCCTATCACTCACTTCCATATCTCCCAATGAGCTCAACAGAAATGAAAGAAAATCATCAATCTCGATCATTGGTGCAACATTGGTTGGCAAGATGGATAAATTGTAGAGTGCGCGTAAACAATCTTGAACCACTTGCGAATTGATATTACCTTCAGCTGCATTCTTGAGGGTCTTGACCAAAAACGAGATGGCTCCTGATGATCCGATGATTGGTTTGTTTGAGTCAAGCGCGCTTAACCCGAGAAAATTGGCTACAATTGCCGCGGACAGATCCGGATCAGGCAAACCTTCATTAGGAGACTCTACTAAATTGAGCATCTTGTGTACTAATCCTGCTTTAACAATGGCAGCTTTGTTCCTGAAAATTTATTTAAGTTTGACACTTTTAGCAAAACTTAGTCATACCCATGAAATGAAGAACAGATCTAAGCACCAAAAATTGGCTTGAAATTGTTTATTAAAACTGTTCATTGTAACTGTAAAAAAAACAAAAAGTCATTTACTAAATCTTATATCGATTTTGTAACTTTTCTCAAAAAATGCAAAGTCATAATTCATGAGACAAAATTAGTGACTCACTTTGTTTTTTTCACGACTTTTCATAAGCCTTTAACTTTCGATATGCAACAACCAAGTGCTTACACAAAAATTGATTACTCAATTAAATTGTTGGACACTATAAATGTTATTTACTCATTTTAAAGTAAAAGTACAAAATCAAACAAAGTTTGTAACATAATAAAATTGTCATTCTGCAAAAAGTAAATACGGCTTTTAAAGATCTTGAGATCAAAGCACACTAAGTACATTTTTGGTGTTTAACAAAAGGTTTAGAAATAACCGCATAATATTCTGGTTAAGCTGCGTACATCTAAGTCAAAAAACCTCCAAATCTAAAAGTAATAAATTATCAAAAACACTTACTCATCATGGCCAATTCCAAGATTAAGCAAAGCATACAAAGCCACAACCTTCTCCTCACCACAACCATCATCAACCATGGCAACCAAAGGTGGAATAACACCCAACAACCCAAAATTCATCCTCACACCACCATGGTCATCTTTACACAGCCTCCTAACCTCATGTGCCCCACCACTATCACCACATTGCAGCCTTTTCACCACCATCTTCATCTCCTCCAACGCTGCCACCTTTTTCCTTACCTCCTCTTCTTCCTCTTCATACATTTCACACATTTTCAGCAGCTCTGAGAGCTTTTCAGACTTTTTAGGTTTTGAGGGTGGTGGGGTTGTTTTGGGTGGTTCTTGGGTGGTGGTGTGACGACGGTGGTGGTGAGTGCCGCACCGGAGTGTGTTGAGGATTGTGCGGCGGCATGATGACCATATGCTGAAGGTGGTGGTATTGTTTTTTTGGATTTTAGCCATGTTCGTGAACTCCGTAAATTAGTCAGCCAAAAGGTCGAAAAACATAGCTAACAAAAAAAAACCTACATTGTAGGAATGAGCATGTTTTTTAAAGGTTTTAAGGTTGTGTGTGTGTTTTTGAAGGTGTATTTAGTGTGTGTGAGTGAGTAAATGATGAGATGTGAAAGCTTCTGAAAGAAGAGAGGGAGTAAAGTGAGGTGTTGTCAGCTTTTATTGGAGAAGACTATGGTAGGGCCCACATGGGTATTTTTTAATAAAAATTTACACTTGACTACCTTGTATAATACAGTATGTTTGATTAGTGTTTATAATGGTTTTTTAATAAAATTTACACTTCACTACCTTGATATTTTTACACTTGTAATAAAATTTATTACTAGTAATAAATTTTAATAAAATTTACACTTGTAATAAGATATTTTTACATGATCTTGTGTTTGTTGCCTTGATATTAGGGATGCAAAAGAATCGAATCTAGTCTCTTTTATTTACTTTTTATGATGTGAGTTATTTTACATACTAAGTTTTTGTTATAAACTAAGGGACAAATCCACACCATCCATCTAGTTTGATCTAATGGCGGGGATTAACCTAAGATTTAATAAGACAACCTAAGTCCATGTTTTTTTTCTTGTCTTTTTTGTCTATCTTATTTATTCATTTTTTTTCCTTTCTTCTTTTCTTTCTTTTTTTATTCTTTTTTTTCTAACTTCGCGGTTTTTCTATAATTCATTTTTTTTTTTTTTTTTTTTTTTTTTGCGTTTTTTTTACGTTTTTCATACATATTCGTCAGTTTTTTACGTTTTCGTCAGTTTTCTTACGTTTTCGTTCGTTTTCATACATTTTCGTCCGTTTTCATATGTTTTCGCTCGTTTTCATACGTTTTCGTCTGTTTTCTTACGTTTTCACCCGTTTTCATACGTTTCGTCCATTTTAATACGTTTTCGTCCATTTTTATACGTTTTCATCCGTTTTCTTACGTTTTCATCTGTTTTAAAAAAAAATTCATACGTTTTCGTCTGTTTCTCTTACGTTTTCGCCCATTTCATACGTTTTCGTCCGTTTTCATATATATATTCGTCCATTTTCTTACGTTTTCATCTATTTTTGAATTTTTTTCATACGTTTTCGCCCGTTTTCATACGTTTTCGTCCGTTTTCATATATATTCGTCCGTTTTCTTACGTTTTTGTCTATTTTCATACGTTTTCGTCCGTTTTCATATGTTTTCGTCCGTTTTCATACGTTTTCGTCCATTTTTATACGTTTTCATATGGTTTCAATCTGTTTTCATTCATTTTCGTCCGTTTTTATACGTTTTCGTCCGTTTTCATTCATTTTTGTTCGTTTTTAAATGTTTTCAAACGTTTTCATACCTTTTTGAATATCACAAGTGATATACTGTGATTATCAGAATATCAATTGTGATATTCAGAATATCGTGAGTGATATTGAATATCACTCGCGATATTCTGAATATCACAAGTGATTTTTAAATTTTGTAACATGAAAATCACAAGTGATATTCAAAATATTGCAAGTGATATCTGAATATCGCAAGTGATATTCTGAATATCACAAGTGATTTTCAATAAATGTTCTGTGACATGAAAATCGCAAGTGATATTCAGAATATCGCAAGTGAGATTCTGAATATCAAAAGTGATATTCTGAATATAAATCACAAGTGATATTCAGAATATTACAAGTGATTTCACGTTTTTTTTAATTCACGTTTTTTCAAAAGTGACATTTTGAATATCACTCTGAATATCACAAGTGATATTCTGAATATCACAAGTGATTTTCAACAATTGTTCTGTAACATGAAATTCACAAGTGATATTCAGAAAACACAAATGATATTCTAAATATTACAAGTGATATTCCGAATATCACAAGTGATTTTCAACTAATATTTTGTAACATGAAAATCACAAGTGATATTCTAAATATCACACGTGATTTTCAACTAACGTTTTGTAACATGAATATCACTTGTAATTTTCTGAATATCACTTGTGATATTCAGATTATCACTTGTGATTTTCATATTACAAAACATTAGTTGAAAATCACTTGTGATATTCAGAAAATCACAAGTGATATTCAGAAAATCACAAGTGATATTCCGAATATCACAAGTGATGTTCAACTAATGTTTTGTAACATGAAAATCACAAGTGATATTCTGAATATCAAAAGTGATATTCAGATAATTACAAGTGTTATTCAAAATATTATAAGTGATTTTCACATTTTTTTAATTCATGTTTTTTTTATTTTCTTACGTTTTCTTCTGTTTTTGTTCGTTTTCATACGTTTCTGAATATCACAATTAATATTATTAATATCACAAGTGATATTTTGAATATCAAAGAAAATCACTTGTGATATTAAGAATATCAATTGTGATATTCAGAAACATATGAAAATGAACGAAAACATATGAAAACGAACGAATACGTATGAAAGGGTAAAAACACACCTGGAAAAGGATAAAAACGTATGAAAAATTGATGAAAACGGAGAAAACATATAAAAACTGCTAATAAGTATGAAAACAGACGAAAGCGTCCGAAAACAGACAAAAATACATAAAAACGGACAAAAATGTTTATAAACGTATGAAAACAGATAAAAATGGATGAAAGCATATAAAACAGACGAAAACGTCTGAAAACAGACGATAATGTAAAAAATTGATGAAAACGTTTGAAAGCAGATAAAAACGTCTGAAAACGTATAAATACTGCCGAAACGTATGAAAATAGACGAAAACGTTTGAAAACAGACAAAAATGTACAAAAATTGATGAAAACAGACAAAAACGTATGAGTATCACCGAATATCACTTGTGGTATTCAGAAACGTATGAAAACGTCTAAAATTGGCCAAAAAAATTGAAAAACGGACGAAAACCTATGAAAATGTAAGAAAACAGACGAATGTGTAGGAAAAAGGACGAAAACGTCTAAAAACGGACGAAAACATAAAATAATAGAGGAAAACGTATGAAATCAGACGGAAACATATGAAACCGGACGAAAACGGATGAAAACGTATATAAAAGTCTGAAAACGGACAAAAACGTATAAAAACGGATGAAAACGTATGAAAATTGACAAAAATGTCTGCAAACATATAAAAACTAATGAAAACGTATAAAAACAGACGAAAACGTAAAAAAACGGACGAAAACGTATAATAACGAACAAAAACTTCTGAAACAGACGAAAACATAAAAAAACGGATGAAAACGGTAAAAAACGTCTGAAAACGGACAAAAACGTCTGAAAATGTATATAATCATACGAAAACAGACAAAAACGGACGAAAACGTAATAAAATGAGAAAAAATCTTGAATTTATTTAAAAAAAAAAGCTTGACTTATTTTAAAAAAAAAGAAAAAAAACGTGAACTGAAAAAAAAAAAAAAAAAAAAAAAAAAAAAAAAGTGTAACGTTAATTGGAAAAAAGAGCAAAAAAAAAAAGAAAAAAAAAGATAAATAAATAAAGAAAGTGAATAATAAAAAAGTCAAAGAAAAATGAAAGAAAAAGACATGGACTTAAGTTTCCATGTTTAATCTTAGGTTAATCCCCACCATTAGATCAAACTAAATGGATGGTGGGGATTTGTCCCTTGGTATGTACAAAAAAACTAGTCCCTAAATGAACTTTTCTCTACTTTTTATTCGGTTAACTTGATTTTGATTTGGTAAATAGCCAAAAGTTCTTTATAGATCTACCTTTTACCATAGAACTCATCAAGCAATCTTAGCCACTCATTTTTTTTATCAAAATAAAATAATAAACTTCCACCCTTTTTTTAAAACTTAAATATTTCGCAAACCGTATATCGTCAAGTTACAAAAAAAATACCATCGCGATGAGAATTAAATTATCTTTCTATAGATATGCATTGTTATATACTTTCGACGAACTTTTTTTTCGATGAATTTTTTTTTTTTTCGCTCAGAAAAATCATATATGATTCGTAAGAATAATATATGATTCAATTTTAACAAATCATATATGATTCTTACGAATCATATATGATTCTTAAGAAATCATATATGATTCGTAAGAATCGAATCATATATGATTTTTTACGAATCATATATGATTTTTACGAATCATATATGATTTCTTTCTGGGTGGAAACTAAAAAAAAAATTCGTCGAAAGTATATAACAATGCATATCTATAGAAAGATCATTTAATTCTCGTCGCGATGGTATTTTTTTTGTAGCTTGAAGATTTACCGTTTGCAAGATATGTTGTTTTGAAAAAAAAGGTGGAAAATATAAATGGGTGGATATGATTGGTTGATAGGTTCTATGGCATGTATGGGTTCTTCATGGATCTCAACTCTTGGTAAATATCATGTTTAGAAAAATCTTCATGTAGTGGCATTTCTATGTTGTATACAAAGTAATTATTTACAAATAACATAATTATTTAAGAGTAGTTTTTTTGCACGTTCACTTGCATCACATGCACTTGCTTTTTGAACTGTGCAATAAGGTCACACATAACACTGATCTCCCATTTGAGTTATCTTAGCCCCCAACCATGCTATTCAATAATATTAGAAGAATGGCAGCGTAAGATAACAAAGAATTGAAACCCGGTCGCTATTGAAAAATCACTAAATTAGTTTAACTAGAACTCGTCATTAAATTGATGTGAGATTGGTAAACCAATATTTGATACTCACATGAATTGTGTGTGTTTGTGGTACAAGAACATGTTATGCGACTGCGTTTAGGATGGAGAAGAAGATAGGAGTCATATTCGCTAACATGTCAGGAGTCATCTAAGGAACAAGTACATTCGGATAGATATTTCGTGCAATCGGTTACTAAATATATAGTTAGATAAGTGTTGATGGCTAGTAAACGATGTCACATTGTTCATTTATATTCAAACAATCTAAATCTATATATATATATATATATATATAGTATATGTTTATGTACACATTTTTTTTAATACTTTATTGTAGTAAAGACAACTTCTAACTCGATAAATCAATAATAGGCTCCAAAGAAAACCTAAAGAAAACCTAGACATTTCCCATACTCATTTTTCACTAAAAGGTCTAAACAAGGAAATCTGAAACCATCATCATTGGATAGTTTTTGAAAAATGTACAACTGGCCGGTTAAGACCAAATAATCTTTTGCAACATAAAAGACTAGCGTTATATCCGTGCATTGTACATATATCCAACTCCAAAATAACTAAATTACAAAAGGCAATTCAATGGCAAATGTACATGATTTAAGTAATCTATACATTTAGTCAATCACAAGCATGTTTATATATTGATTCTTTGCTTGATTTGTTTATTTTTATTTTTAACAAATAAACAAATATGAATAAAGTGTAAGCTTTGGTATATAGCCGGATCAAGTTTACATCGAGTCAACAAATATGCACATCTCGTTATCCACCAAATATCAATTTACATTTATTGTTGCCAACAAATTTGATAACACAGAGTTTTTAATACCTCGAGTACTTGATGTTAACCTTTTGGCATGTTTCAGCCTTTATGCGTTGTAAAACTTTATCTAAGTTTGATGAGTAACTTTTAATCTTTTATCTTTAATTAAAAGAACATAAATATTCTCTAGTAACAACCACTCAACTAGTAAAGATAAAGTAAAAGAAGTTGTAGACGATTTAAAGTTATAAACTTTTATAAGGGTGATTGTTTATAAACGTTATGAACCCAAATCTAATATATGTAGAGTCTATTAACATGATTTGTATCTGGTTTGAGATTCTTGTAAAGAATTGCTTCATATTGTGCGTGACAAAATGAGAGAAACACAAAATTCAAAACCAAGATAAAAAAAATAAGATCATGCGTATATTGAAAAAAATCTATACGTTCTAAAAGAAAAGTCAAGAATATACAAAAAAGCAAGAAACAAGTGTCCTTCGCTAATACAACAGGATTTATTATTATTATTATTATTATTATTATTATTATTATTATTATTATTATTATTATTATTATTATATATTTTTTTGCAATCTTTACATAAATTTTTCATTAATGATAAATAAAATTTTATGTAAAAACTCGTGTGTACACGGGTCGTCTCTAGTTCTTAATTAAGTAATCTAAAACACTAACTGTTGAAGTTTATGGATATATATTAATAAACGTATTTCTAGAATCGAAGTCGAGACCTCGGGATTGCACGCGTTACGAATGAGTATTAAGAAATAAATAATTAATATACGGAGTATATTAATTGTTACGTATATATATTTATTATTTAATCACAATAATTGACTAACGGTCGTTAGTACTTAACGGAATTGACTAACGGGCAAAGAATAAGGACTAGATTGTAATTGGATGACAAGAAGGTTTCGGAATACCCTCTTCGAGTGGTATGGCCGGCCAACCCAACCCAAGGGGCATCCATTGCCCTAACTTGTCCACCAAGATTACAATTAGTATATAAACACATCAAGGGTTAAAGATTTTGGCTAATCTCTTGCACACACTAAACCCCAAAGTGTTTTTCTTCTTTTCTTTGCTTCTTAAACATTCGACCAACACCCATTAGGGTTGTTAGTCGATTTTTGTTAAATCAAAAATCATTCTTGTGTTGTTACTAGCATCACCTTAATACGGTTTAATTTGTGTGTACAAAAACGAGGTAACAACACACTATTGTTGTTATCAAGGGATCGATTAACAAAACGGTAAGGGGTTAATCATTGATCCATATAAACCCTAATTAGGGTTCTTCATATTGTTCAAGACAATTGCTTTTGATTCTTGTTCGGGCTAGAATCACCACGGTACGTTCCTATTTAATTTATGTTAATCTCTTATGTGTTATAGATATTGATGGATCTAAACACCTTGATCTGTGTTAGATTGATACTTTGAGTTATATCACGAAGTATGCGGAATTTACTTACTAACACTTAGAAGTTTGATTGTGAGTGAATGAAACAGTTGTTAATGAATGAGAACAATGTATGTAACAAACGGTTAGCTCCAATATTATTAATGATAATAATACGAGTGATCTTTGTATCACTAGGGTTACACCTTGAAGCTCTAGAAAACGTATATCTAACCTTTAACCTAGGATCTCCTTTTATAGCACAAGGAGTCCTCTTCTACAAGATAAGTATAATGCTAATAGAATAAGATATACACAAGATCTATTCTATATTTATCTAAACACGTTTCCTAACAGTTATCTAAACAGCAGTGGTAATATATGTTCTTGCAATGGTAATGAGTTTCCACTGCAAGTACATTCTTCAGCAGTTGTAATGTCTTCACTAGCCGTGGTAACTGTTAGTATAATTCCCAACAATCCTCCCCTAAACTTATGATTAATAAACAAATCAATAAGTTTCTTCAAGTAATCAGCAAACATGAGGATATGGGAATTCTTCCAAACACTTATCTTCTTCTTCTTAACTCTTTATCAGCTCTCACACTTTGATCATAAATCCTTTGCAGCAAATCTTCTATGACTTCACTTCTTTCCCAACATCTAAGCTTCACTGACATCATCACAGTCAATACTCCAGCTCTCAATGGATATTCTTTCTCTGCAAGCATAAACACATCAACTCCATCTTAAGTAGAAAAATGATGTACAGCACTTGAGTCATAAAACTTCCACAAGGTATTCATGTTGTGAGCTTTAAATCTCCAATGTCTGTCACTTGAGTCAGGTTCATATAATCTTCTGAAGTGAACCCATAACTCCTTAACCTTGACATCAACAAGTTCATCCTTCTTGAACTGATCTTGAACAATCTTCCACAAAGTATCCAAGTCTTCTCTATCACAAGATCTAACAATGTCTTCAAAATTTCTGCAAATACTTGTGACACTTCCAGTTCTGATAATCTTCCAAGCAACTCCAAAATCATCAGAATAGATTTCCCAACCAACAACTGGATATTTTGTTTGTAGAGGTTCAATATTAAGTACATCAGTCTCTATGAACATCATATTTGTAACTTGTGCTTCTGTCAACTTGCTAGGACCCTCTTCTGCTTGAGATGACTCATGAGTCTTCAATTTCTTTGCATCTTTTGATCCAAGACTCACTCCAGACCTTTTTGTCTTCATTACTACAGGTTCTTGATCCATTGGAATGAACTTACTATCTTGTCTTTTAATCTTGTAGTAAATACCTTCAATCTAATCATGTGACATTCCTTTGAACTGAGCCATCTTCATATTGCCAACATGACAGCAAAAAGTCTTCATCTCAGCAATGATCTGTACCTTTGTAAGTTTTCTTGGCTTCTTTTGACCTTTTCTTACATCCCCAATGATTTCATCAAGAGCCTGCTGATTCTTCACTTGAATGAAATCTTTTAGTTGAGCAGACCTTTGTTCTTTATTCAAGGTTGTATTTGCAATAAGTTCAATAGCCTTCTCTCTGATTATTTGATCATTATTAATCATGTATTCAATCTCTTCTTCTGTAGGCACATATGTGAACATAGGAGGTTTCTCATGTATAACAGTTGGTGGAACAACTGAAAGTGGTTCTGCCATTACTGCTTCAAGTTTATTCAACCTCTTTGCTTCCATAAAACTAGCAACTTCATCTTCCTCTAACTTTCTCTTCTTTTCATTCTCTGCTGCTTGCTCTTGCTCTGCCAATCTTGCATCAAAATCAATCTGAGCTTGATCTTTCTTAGAAATCTTTCTTGTTTGCTCTTGCTCTAAACCAGTCACAATTGCTTTACCTTTGACTGTTCTTATTCTGGCAGCTTCTTCCTCTGCAGTGGTAACATTTTGACTATCAGTGGGAATGTTTTCACTTGCAGTGGGAATATTGTGATCAGTGGGAACTTGTTCTACATCAGTGGAAATTGGTTGAGCAGTTCCAACTGTATCATCAAAGTGAAAATCAGCATCAGCATCCATATCTTCAAAATCTAACATCCTCCCCTTAGTCTCAGCTACATCTTCCTTTGCTTGAATATTATCAGAATCAGTTAACTCAGCAAATTCCTTGTCAAAATTAATTCTCCTCCCCTTAAACTCTGCATCAGTTTTCCTCCCCTGTTTGGAAGAATCTCCCAAATCTTTACTAGAACCTGCAGAAGACTCATCCTGAGGTGAAGATGATGAAGAGAACACAACTGTAGCAGGTCTTTTCTTCTTGAGACTCTCAACTTCATTCTGCAATCTTTGAATCTCTGCCTTCAGTTGATTCAGCTCTGTGGCATGTTGTACTTTAGTCTGTGCCAAATATTTCTCCAGAGCTTGAACCTTCTTGACCAATTTTGTACAAATGTCCATCAATTCAGGTAGTTGCACACTGCCCTCAACACTCCCAACTGTGTTACCTGTTGGGAGAGGTGAATCATAGGGCATTGATTCAGGCTCTTCCCTAGTTGGACTAGGATTAAGCCTTGAACCACCACTGCTTGTCCCTAAACCAAAAGGTTCAGCAACATGCAATGTTGAGAGGAGAGAAGTTGGCTGTTTATGCCTTCTCTTATAAGGAGTTACAGCAGGGGTATGGTGAATTGGTGGAACAACAATATTGGGTGTGTTTTGGGATACAACTGGGATGGTTGCATCTTCACCCTGTACTTGTGAAATTTTAGCAAGCATTTGAGGAAAAAGTGGATGAACCTCCCCATTCCAAAGATCTGAACCCTTACTCAAGTTTTGAAAAACTTTTGGCTTAAGACAGGAGGTTTCATAAATTCTTTTGTGAGGTTGCAGTTGAAACTCATTTAACACTGCTTGCACAAACCTTGGATACATCAAAAATTTATATTGACTCTTTACATTGCCTTTCATATTATTGAAAATAAACTTTGAAAAATTGAAAGTCCTATCAGTTGCCAAACAAACCAAAGGATAAGCCATGGTTGATGCAAATTGTTCATAAGATGTTTTCTTAGGACTTTGGCAATGTAAAAGAGTGTGAATTAAAAATCTCCAATGGGGACAAAAACATCCTTTTCTAAAAGTTACTTTTTGTTCAGATGTATCATACTCCATTAAGGCAATGTTTGTAAAAATTTCTGAATTAGGTAATGTGATGATACCATTGAGATCATCCAATTGGAGAATTCTCCTCAAGGATGACTCAGTAACATCAATAGTTACCCCATCCACTGTGGCTCTTAAAGCATCCACAGATTCATGTGTGTCTCCCTGTTCAAGAGTTATGGACTCCACAGTGTTCCAGAACTGTTTGATATGAGAGACATAGATTGTGGGATTAATAGTTAAGGCATACCTTATATGAGTTGTATTTAGAAAATCCACAATCTGATGAAAAACAGGGCCACTCTACTCGTTTGACTTTTGTAGGTAGGCCACTTCGTTGTGCTCCTCGACAAATTTTAGAATCGCCATGATATTTGTGAAAAGAGAATAAAAGTGTTAGTAATCAAGATAAAAATCAAGTCGTATGATGATCAATTTATACTAATAGGGTTTGAGGAGGATGCGCAATGTGATTATCTTTAGAAAGAATTATCTTTGGAAAAGAATAAATTTTAATAGGTAAGAAGATAATTCACAAAAGATTTACCCTATTAATAAGGAAAGACGGTTATAGTTACAACAACTAGTAAAAAATAGATTACTGACGCAACAGTTGTAACGGCTAGTTCATCAGTGGTAAAATTACTCTTGCAGTGGTAACTAATGAACTAGCAGTGGTAAAATTTTCACAACATATCAAAGAGCAGTGATAAGTAAAACATGAAAATTAGCTGCTCTTATCATAGTTTTTAGCAAACTACCAGCTATCAACGGATTTGACATGTCTTTACCATGAGCCGTTTGCTATGGACTAGCCAACTCTTGATCACTTGGAGTATGGTGAGTTGATAACCATATGGTTTTTGGTAAACTATCAACCATAAACGGATTTGATAAGTCTTTACCAGGAGCCGTTTGCTCTGGACTAGTTGATTCTTATGTGGATTAGACATGATGAATCAATAACCATTTGTTGTGTGTCTATGATACACACCTTGTAACTCCAATGATGCCAACAATATGGGTTTGTATGCTATTCAACTTAACCCATAAAAATTTAACCCAAAGTAACTTTTTAACCAAGTTACTATTCACAAAAATATCTTCCAAAAGTCAACCCGATAATAACCAAATTTACTCCTCCAACCTACTAAAACAGGTAAGAGTAAATATTCTTCATTAATTAGAATTCGACCTTGACTTTGCTTATAAAAGGGGGCTCAAAAAACCTTTACATTTCATCAACAAACATCTTCAATAACACAAACCCTTTACTAACACAATGAGCTAGTTCCCAATTGTCTACATATCCTCAGATGACTCATCTGAAGAAGAAATCAGCTATTGCACAAACTCAGAGGAGCTTTCTACAGGGTGGAGTGATTACTTTCCACCAAGTGCTACCACATCCACAGCATCCAACATGACATCCAAAAAGACTGAAGCTTCTCCTGCTCCATCCTTGGAGTTCTATTCCAGTACTTCCTCTGATGATGATAATGATCCAACCTTCAACCTTTCCAAAGAACTTCCAAAGGCCCTTACCATATCATTGAAGTCTGCCATAAGCAACATGAAGTGGCCTGTTGTTGAGAAGCCTGCACAAGCACCAAGACCTCCCAAGCAAATTCTGGGACTTGCTTGTCCAAGGAAGCAACTTTCTTTTGATGACAAGAGAAAGAGAGCTTCCAAAGGCAAGCATGATTTTGAAGGCAAGGGGAAGAAACCTATGGAGTAGATGTTAGGTTGTTGGGTTATGTTTTGTGATGGTGTTCTGTTCTGGTGACAATATATTCTTGATGGTTGTTATGTACTTTCTTTATGCATCAATAAAAGTACTTTTTCTTTATGCTTTTATCACCAATCTTTCCACTGTTGTATGATTATTTCCACTGTGCTTTTGATAACTCTGCATTCAAGTTAGTAGAAAACCATACATACATATACAAACAATACTAGTACCTAAAAACTATCCTGCAACAATGAAAAGTGTTAGACATAAGAGATTTATGGATTTAGCATTCCAATACCTGTTACCAAGTATTGAAATCTACCCACATCAAGCCCTTTTGTTAATAAATCAGCATAATTGTCATCAGTATGGATTTTGACAACATTAATAAGCTTTTTCTCAAAACAATCTCAAATAAAATGATGTCTAATTTCAATATGTTTAGTTTTAGTGTGTTGCACAGGATTTTTAATAATGCATATGGTACTACTATTGTCTATATAGATAATGGTGTTCATGAAATTGTAACCATAATCCAATAATTGATTCTGAAGCCATAGGATCTGAGCACAACAACTAGCAGCTGCTACATATTCTGCTTCAGTGGTTGAAGTAGCAACCATAGTTTGCTTCTTGCACTGCCATGACACCAATCTACATCCAAGAAATTGACATCCACCTGTGGTTGATCTTCTATCCAAACTTGCACCAGCATAGTCACTATCTGAGTATGTGATCAATTCCATAGGGGATTCTCTTGGATACCACAATCCTAGATTAGGATATGTCTTCAAGTACCTAAAAATCTTTTCCACTGCTGTCATATGTGATGTCTTTGGAGTCACTTGAAATCTTGCACAAGCACATACAGCAAACATAATGTCTGGCCTTGATGACGTAAGATACATCAAAGAACCAATCATAGATCTGTAAGTGTGCACATCAACATTAGCACCACTAGCATTCTTCAACAATAGATGAGTGGTCTTGTCAGCAGGGGTATTTGAAGGTTTTGCATCAGTAAACTTGAACTTCCTAATAATCTCAGTCACATATTTGTCTTGACTGATAAAGATGCCTTCTTTACTCTGTTGTACTTGCAGCCCCAAAAAGAATGTAAGTTCTCCTATAGAACTCATTTGAAATTCATCTTTCATCTGTTTTTCAAACTCTTTGCACATCTCTTGTTTAGTAGACCCAAAGATAATATCATCAACATACACTTGAACAAGTAAGATATCACCCTTGTCTTTCTTGATGAACAAAGTTAGATCAATCTTGCATCTATGAAACCCATTATCTAGTAAATAAGTAGCTAAGGTTTCATATCACTTCCTTGGAGCCTGGTGTAAGCCATAAAGAGCCTTAACCACTTTATACACTTTGTTTGGGTGTTGAGGATCTTCAAAGCCTGGAGGTTGTGTGGAAAACTAGAAGGGGGGGGTTGAATAGTTTTACGTCGTTTTAATTAGTTGTAAAAATAGTTTTAGTGTTTTAAAACTTAGATTCGATAATATGTGATCTCAAGTCTTGCACAATATAAACAAGTATCAATACGAAATATATAATAATGATAAGTAACAATAATAAGTAAGAGATGGAAAGATCGAACCGCGAGACAAGAGATTTATAGTGGTTCGGCTACAAGGACACCTTCCTTGCCCTACTCCACTCCCCGAGCACCTAACTCGAGAGTTTTCTTCACTATATCAACAAGCTCCCTTATGGCGGAGAAAACCGTACACACCAATTTACACACCAATATTCACACCAATCTACACACCAATTTACACACCAATCTACACACCAATAATCACACCACAACACCTTCACACCTAAGTCACACCTTCTACACACCTTCTTCAAATCAATCTACTTCACACCTAGCTTCTTCACATCAATAGATTTCCTAGCTTTTCTTCTTCACACCAAGCTATCAACTAATCACACAATCTATATCTAACACAACTATCTACAAGCAAATATTCACAACAATCTTCACAAAGAGTATGTAAATAATCTTGATGTTACACCAACAACTTTGATGTGGAGATCACAACAAGTTGTAATACTTCTTGTCTAGGAAGATAGAAGTATTCTTCTCTTGCACTTGAGAGGATGGAAATTGGATCACTTTGAAACAAAGAATATATATACACTTATGATCAAAGGATGAGAGAATAGAGAATTAGATCTGGATCAGAAAGTTTAGAAGTGCAAAAGGTGAGAAAAATCTGAGGGATGAATCAGTATTTAAAGGGGGGGAAAATACTGTTCTGGAGCGTGGCCGGTCCCCTTAATTGTAGGCCGGTCCCCTTAATGATTAAGGGGGCCGCCTAGTAAAATTAAGGGGGCCGCCCTCCTGAACGTTGGGTTTATTTGTCTTTTTGTAGGGAAGGTTTTTCTGGATTAGATTTGCCATTTTTGGTTGGAAATTTGAATTCATATATTTATAATGAATTAAACATATTACTTTAATTCCAAAAATGTTTTGTAAAAGATATAAAATGTTTTGTGACATTTTATAAAAAATCTAGTGTTTAAGAAAATTGTTCCTTTCATCATAGAATGCAATAAACACTTTGTTTATTCATACTTTAAGTGATTTGGATGTAAAGACAAATGTTAAGCGCTAAAAACTTGTTTACGACATAAGTTTTAGATTAATGAGTTTATGCTTTGTAATTATCAAAACATAAAGACATTGTTAATGAGCTAACAATGTTTTAAGACATTATTTATGTCAACAGGTTGAGAGACATAAACCTCCTCATCAATTGTACCATACAAGAAGGCACTCTTAACATCTATTTGATAGACAGTAAAGCCCATAAAGGATGCATAGGCTAGAAATAGTCTAATAGCCTCAATCCTTGCAACAGAAGCAAAAACTTCCTCATAGTCAATACCCTCCTCTTGAGTGTATCCTTGAGCAACCAATCTAGCTTTGTTCCTGATTACAATACCTCTTTCATCTTTCTTGTTTCTGAAAACCCATTTAGTACCAATGACTTTCATACCATCAGGCAAGTCACAAAGAACCCAAACCTTTTGAAGTTTAAACTGCAACAACTCCTCTTGCATTGCTTCAACCCAACTAGATTCTTCTAGAGCCATATAAACATTCTTAGGCTCCACTTGTGAGAGAAAACAGAAAAACAAACACTCAATGTTCCTTTTATGCTTCTTGGACTCATACACTTCACTAATGAACCCATGAATATCATCTTTCTTTGTCTGTCTTCTAGTTTTCACACCTGATTGAAGTTCACCAATAACATTATCAAGTGGATGCACTTTGTGAATTGAATTCTATGATGTGCTAGGTATATCATATGTTGTAGGCATGTTTGTGATCTCTACATCATCACTTGGTGATTCCTGATATGTATGTTCCACATTTGGGCTGTCAGTGGAAACTTCTGGTGTAGCAGTGGGAATTGAGTTACCACTGTTAGTTTGACGGATAATAAATTAATATATCATGACCGGACTCGAACTCGAGACTTCGGGATTGCACACTTTACGTATGAGTTTCAATGAATTAATAATTATTGTTTTAGTGACGAATAATTATTAAATACACGAAATATAAACTTAACGGTAACTAACGACCGTTGGACGAAACATGAAGGACTAAATGTGGACTAAATGTGCTTAAGGCATATTAATCATAATAAAACAAATAAAAAGACATAGTCCTATATTGCCTAGAAAGAGCACTTGGACTTGCTTGCAACTCATGGTTGATTGTTTTATTTGCTTGAAGGATAACATAAGCATGAAGCTTAATTGTTAGATGGAGAGGGATATGGGAAGGAGTATGGAGCGGAAGAGGTGGATCTCACGATGTTGTATCGTGTTAAGGGTGGTATTGGATGATTACGAGTGAGAAGATATTCAATCCAAGAAATATCTTCACTCAAGTAGAGGATTTGTTTTTGAAGGAATATGCAACAAGGGCAAAAGTGAGTGTGGTTGGTAACTTGATCCAAATTGAGAGAGTGGGGAAGGCAATTTGCATAGGGTGATGATGGAGGTTGCCCTTTGTTGCGTTGTGCAAGATGCATAGCAAGGAGATCACTAAGATCATGGATTTGGTTTATTTCATCACGGAACTTTTGCTTTTCCGTGGCAATGTGCAGAGGATCATAGGTTTGGTATGGATGGTTTGGATTTGTGTAGTTGGCCAATGTTGTATGGTTTGTAAAGAGGATCAAATGAATGACCTTGTGGGTTTGAGGTAAAGTTTGGGAAGTAAGAAGTTGGAGGTGTTGAATGACTTCCAATCTCATTGGTTATGATGGATTTGTTTCGAGGGCTTTTTCTTCGCCAAACGGGTTTTTCCGTCATCCTTGCTAGCCTTGAGGCTTTTGATCTTGGTTTGTTTGGAGAGTTCATGATGGGATGAATGGATAGTTTTGAGGATTGGGGATATTTATAGTGTAAGATTTGTGTGTTTAAGGATGGATAAGGTTTGTTGGAAGATTGGGACAAAGTGTGTTGGTGAAAATTGGGAAATGTAGGTTGAAATGGGCTAAAAAGCAGAAAAGATTCTGTAAACCCGACCATCAGATGGCCGGTCCCCTTAATTAGGGGGCGGTCCCCTTAATGATTAAGGGGGCCGCCTTACAAAATTAAGGGGGCCGCCCATCTGGTGATTTCCAGGTTGCCAGAAATGGGTTTTTGTTAGAAAATTTGCAGAAAGGTTATGTGTTTGGATTAGAATTCAAGCAAGTTCAACTCTCTTAGGCAATATAGAGTCTAATCTAATCAAGATATAGCATGCATGCAAAAACATACAAGCAAAAGAGCAAATAATCAACACATAATAAGCAATAGGAGGTAAATAAAGGCAAGCACACTTAAGCTTCCTAAGGCACCTATCTTAGATAGAAGGCAAGGATCTTAGTGAGTGAAAAACTAGTGATGGATCAAGATGACACCATTATTAGTGAATTTGTCCTAGTGAGTGTCTATATGCAACAAATGTGGAGTTGTGATTGTTTCGACTCCTAGAAACAAAAACAAATAGCGGTCCTAAGAAACAATCCAAATAATCTCCTTGATTCAATTTTTGCTCGATCATGAATGTCAAAGACATATATTAGATTATATACCTTGACAATTTATGTGAGAGTTTATGCATGATTTTGAAATATAATGTTTTTAGAATTAGTCAACAATGCAAGGAAAATGGTCTTCATGAGGTTCCTAGATTGTGAGAATAATTTTTAGAGAAAATTGATTGAGTTTTACAAAAAGGTTTATGCAAAGAAAATAAATTTTCCCAATCTTTAGTTTTGTGCGAAATAGATTCCTAGACTCAGAAAAGGTGAAATGGAAGAAAAATAAATTTCATGCAAGTATTAATTTGAAATAATTCAATATAATTTAGTCAACTTGTTCCATCATTCCTAATCCTAAACGTAAGTGGCTGAATAATTCACGCTTAAGGGGTTTTGTGAATATATCCGCAATGTTATCTTCCGATGCAACCTTTTCTATAGATATATTTCCTTTTTGTACATTATCCCTAAGAAAATGGTGACGTATTTCTATGTGTTTAGTCCTAGAGTGTTGTACCGGATTTTTACTTAAATCTATCGCACCTTTGTTATCGCACATAATGGGGACATTTTCTAACCTAATGCCATAGTCTACGAGAGCTTGTTTCATCCATAGTGCTTGTTGACATGCCTTTCCGGCGCTTACATATTCAGCTTCGGTGGTAGAAATAGCAAGAGCGGTTTGCTTCTTTGAAAACCAAGACGTTAGACAACATCCCATAAATGTGCAAATACCGCTAGTGCTCTTTCTATCTACTTAGTCTCCCGCATGATCCGAATCCGCATATACAATGGTTTCTATGTCGGATTCCTTAGGATACCATAATCCTAAGTGTATAGTGCCTTTAATGTATCGGAAGATACGCTTAACCGCTTCTAGGTGAGAGGTTTTGGGATCCTCTTGAAAACGGGCACAAAGGCAGACACTAAACATGATATCGGGTCTACTTGCCGTCAAGTATAGTAAGCTACCTATCATTCCTCTATACTTGGAGTTATCTACGGACTCACCTTCATCGTCCTTTGTGAGCTTTACCTCCGTAGACATGGGTGTTTTTATGGGTTTTGAGTCTTCTAGGCCAATTTTCTTAAGCATTTCCTTAATGTACTTAGATTGGTTAAAGAATATTCCATCTTCTAATTGTTTTATTTGTAATCCTAGGAAGAAGTTAAGTTCACCCATCATACTCATCTCAAACTCATCATGCATGATTTTGGCAAATTCATCACACATGTCTTGACAAGTCGATCCAAATATAATGTCATCAACATATATTTGAACAATGATGAGATTAGGGTCTTTCCTTTTAGTGAAAAGAGTGTTATCTACCATTCCCATGGAATAATCATGTTTAATAAGAAAAGCTTTTAATCGATCATACCAAGCTTTGGGAGCTTGTTTGAGTCCATACAAAGCTTTCTTTAACTTATAAACATAATCAGGTTTTGCGAAGTCGATGAATCCTGGAGGTTGTGCCACATATACCTCCTCATTGATAAAACCGTTAAGGAATGCACTTTTCACATCCATTTGGAATAACTTAAAATCTAGGGAGCAAGCATAGGCAAGTAATATCCTAATTGATTCTAGTCTAGCTACGGGGGCATAAGTTTCGTCATAATCAATTCCTTCTTGTTGATTATAACCTTGGGCAACTAACCTAGCTTTATTCCTAGTAACTATTCCATTCTCGTCTAACTTGTTCCTATATACCCATTTGGTTCCTATGATAGTCATATCCTTTGGATTTGGGACTAGTTCCCAAACATCATTTGCCTTAAATTGATTTAATTCTTCTTGCATAGCAATAATCCAACTTTCATCCTTTAAAGCCTCGCTAATATTCTTAGGTTCTATTGCCGAGAGGAAACAAAAGAAGTTGTTTTTATCTTGGGCTTGTGACCTAAGGGTTCTTTGGTTAAGATGTCCTATTATATTATTTAAAGGATGTGATCTAGATTCTTTAATATCAACGGTTTCGTTATTTTCTAAGTGAATTTCTTCATTATCATTTCCTATGGGTTTTGTTTTACTAACCTCAATGGCTTCATCTTCGACTAAATCATCATCTTCTAAAGGTAGCGTTTTAGGAGGTGGTGGTGTTTCATCAAATGTTACATTTAGTGATTCCTCTACTTTCATTGAGTGTTTGTTAAGTATTATATATGCTTTACTATTTTGTGAGTATCCTAAAAATATTCCCTCATATGATTTTGGATCAAACTTAGTGAGGTAGTCCTTAGTGTTTAAAATATAGCATTTACTTCCAAATACCCTAAAGTAGCTTAAGTTAGGTTTTCTATTTCTTAATAACTCATAAGGAGTTTTTCCTAGAATTCTTCTAATTGATACTCTATTTAAAATATATGTCGATGTATCTACGGCGTGACACCAAAATTTTTGTGGAATGGATTGTTCATTTAACATAGTTCTACTCATTTCTTGTAGTGACCTATTTTTTCTTTCTACTACCCCATTTGATTGAGGAGTACGAGGAGCGGAGAAATTATGAGATATTCCATTTAACTCACAATATTTTCCGAATTGTACTTCGTTATCAAATTTCCTTCCATGGTCCGTCCTAATGGCAACTATTGAGCATCCTAACTTATTTTGAATCATTTTACTAAATATTTCGAATTTTTCAAAGGCTTGGGTTTTGTCACTTAAAAACCTAGTCCACGTGTATCGTGAGTAGTCATCTACTATTACTAAGGTATATTTGTTTCCTCCATAGCTCCGCATAGCGGATGGACCAAAAAGATCCATATGTAATAATTCTAGGCACCTAGTAGTGGATACTATATTCTTAGCTTTGTGGCTAGCATGAGCTTGTTTTCCAACTTTACATGCATCACAAAAATGTTTGTCATATTTTAGATTAGGCAAGTTTCTAACTAATTCTTTAGAGGCCAAAGATTGTATTTGATGCATGTTAGCATGTCCTAATCTCCTATGCCACAATGTGGAGTTTTCGTCTAGGGTCGTTAGGCATATCCTATCTTCAGGTTTGTTTCCTAGTTTCATAACATATACACCTCCTTTCCTAATACCTCTACCTATAATTTTTCCATTCTTAACTATTTCGCTATCTTCTTCGGAAAAGATAGCTTTACATTTATTATCGCATATTTGGCCTACACTAAGTAAGTTATATGTTAAATTATTAACATGTTCAACATTTTCAATAGTAAGTGAGTCTTGAGAAATCGTACCTTTGCCAATAATTTTTCCACGCAAGTCACTACCAAAAATAACGTTACCTCCGTTGTATGCCTTATATGTAGAAAATAGCTTTCGGTTCCCTGTCATGTGCCTTGAGCATCCACTATCCTTGATCCATTCGTCAGGCTCCAAGTCAATTCCAAGGCATATTTCGTCGGTTGCTTTTGCCATGAAACACTTTTATTCTCTTGGTTTTTCCACTTCTTCTTTATCACTATCACTCCATGTTCTACTAACAAATGCACCTTGATTATCATAACTCGGCGGCTTTAGACATTCACCAACGAGATGATTTGGACTTCCACATCTAAAGCATTTTCTTTTCACGTAATTGTCACTTCTATTTCTTTGGAACGATTTTCTATCGTCATGTGATGATCTAGTGAATCTTCCTCGTCTCTTGAAGAATTTCTTGAATTCTCTTACGGCCATTGCATATTCTTCATCTTCACTCTCGTCACTTGAGTCACTATCATCACAAAGTTCCTTTTTGGCTTTTAGAGCAACGGATTTGACTTGTTCTTTCTTGACTTTAACCATTTCCAAATCTTTTCTTATAATTTCTTCATGGACCTTCAAGTTGCCAATAAGCTCATCTAGTGACAATGTCATCAAATTCTTTGATTCTTCAATAGCGTGACTTTAGCTCGCCATTTCGGATGCAATGCCCTAAGAAATTTCCTAACACAATTTTTATTAGAAAATGTCTCATCAAGTGCTTTTAAACTTGTGATAATGGTGTTAAATTTAGCAAAAGCATTATCAATTGATTCCTCTTCCGGAATCGTAAATTGTTCATATTGTTGTACAAGAAGATCTATTTTGTTATCTTTAACTTGACTATTACCTTGGTGAGTGATTAGTAAAGAATCCCAAATTTCTTTTGCGGTTTTACACATAAAAATTCTTTCATATTCTTTGCGTGGTAACGCATTATAAATAACCATTTTAGCCTCATTATTTTTTGCTAGTTTCTTTTTCAAATCATCATTTTGTTTTTCAAAAGCTACAATTTCATCCATTTTAGTTTCAACATTATATTGAATAGGAGGAAAATCACCAAAGGTAATAATATGCCAAAGATCAAGATCTTTTGATTTCACATACGTTTCAAATCTATTTTTCCAATATAAAAATCCACCACTTTCAAATAGTGGTGGTCTTTGCATAGATTGCCATTCTAAATATTTTAAAGATTTCATAGATCGTTACAAGTTTTAAAATACAATATATTTTAAAATTCTTGCTAGACGTGGCTCTGATACCAATTGTGGAAAACTAGAAGGGGGGGTTGAATAGTTTTACGTCATTTTAATTAGTTGTAAAAATAGTTTTAGTGTTTTAAAACTTAGATTCGATAATATGTGATCTCAAGTCTTGCACAATATAAACAAGTATCAATACGAAATATATAATAATGATAAGTAACAATAATAAGTAAGAGATGGAAAGATCGAACCGCGAGACAAGAGATTTATAGTGGTTCGGCTACAAGGACACCTTCCTTGCCCTACTCCACTCCCCGAGCACCTAACTCGAGAGTTTTCTTCACTATATCAACAACCTCCCTTATTGCGGAGAAAACCGTACACACCAATTTACACACCAATATTCACACCAATCTACACACCAATTTACACACCAATCTACACACCAATAATCACACCACAACACCTTCACACCTAAGTCACACCTTCTACACACCTTCTTCAAATCAATCTACTTCACACCTAGCTTCTTCACACCAATAGATTTCCTAGCTTTTCTTCTTCACACCAAGCTATCAACTAATCACACAATCTATATCTAACACAACTATCTACAAGCAAATATTCACAATAATCTTCACAAAGAGTATGTAAATAATCTTGATGTTACACCAACAACTTTGATGTGGAGATCACAACAAGTTGTAATACTTCTTGTCTAGGAAGATAGAAGTATTCTTCTCTTGCACTTGAGAGGATGGAAATTGGATCACTTTGAAACAAAGAATATATATACACTTATGATCAAAGGATGAGAGAATAGAGAATTAGATCTGGATCAGAAAGTTTAGAAGTGCAAAAGGTGAGAAAAATCTGAGGGATGAATCAGTATTTAAAGGGGGGGGGGGAAAATACTGTTCTGGAGCGTGGCCGGTCCCCTTAATTGTAGGCCGATCTCCTTAATGATTAAGGGGGCCGCCTAGTAAAATTAAGGGGGCCGCCCTCCTGAACGTTGGGTTTATTTGTCTTTTTGTGGGGAAGGTTTTTCTGGATTAGATTTGCCATTTTTGGTTGGAAATTTGAATTCATATATTTATAATGAATTAAACATATTACTTTAATTCCAAAAATGTTTTGTAAAAGATATAAAATGTTTTGTGACATTTTATAAAAAATCTAGTGTTTAAGAAAATTGTTCCTTTGATCATAGAATGCAATAAACACTTTGTTTATTCATACCTTAAGTGATTTGGATGTAAAGACAAATGTTAAGCGCTAAAAACTTGTTTACGACATAAGTTTTAGATTAATGAGTTTATGCTTTGTAATTATCAAAACATAGAGACATTGTTAATGAGCTAACAATGTTTTAAGACATTATTTATGTCAACAGGTTGAGAGACATAAACCTCCTTATCAATTGTACCATACAAGAAGGCACTCTTAACATCTATTTGATAGACAGTAAAGCCCATAAAGGATGCATAGGCTAGAAACAGTCTAATAGCCTCAATCCTTGCAACAGAAGCAAAAACTTCCTCATAGTCAATACCCTCCTCTTGAGTGTATCATTGAGCAACCAATCTAGCTTTGTTCCTGATTACAATACCTCTTTCATCTTTCTTGTTTCTGAAAACCCATTTAGTACCAATGACTTTCATACCATCAGGCAAGTCACAAAGAACCCAAACCTTTTGAAGTTTAAACTGCAACAACTCCTCTTGCATTGCTTCAACCCAACTAGATTCTTCTAGAGCCATATAAACATTCTTAGGCTCCACTTGTGAGAGAAAACAGAAAAACAAACACTCATTGTTCCTTTTATGCTTCTTGGACTCATACACGTCACTAATGAACCCATGAATATCATCTTTCTTTGTCTGTCTTCTAGTTTTCACACCTGATTGAAGTTCACCAATAACATTATCAAGTGGATGCACTTTGTGAATTGAATTCTATGATGTGCTAGGTATATCATATGTTGTAGGCATGTTTGTGATCTCTACATCATCACTTGGTGATTCCTGATATGTATGTTCCACATTTGGGCTGTCAGTGGAAACTTCTGGTGTAGCAGTGGGAATTGAGTTACCACTGTTAGTTTGACGGATAATAAATTAATATATCATGACCGGACTCGAACTCGAGACTTCGGGATTGCACACTTTACGTATGAGTTTCAATGAATTAATAATTATTGTTTTAGTGACGAATAATTATTAAATACACGAAATATAAACTTAACGGTAACTAACGACCGTTGGACGAAACATGAAGGACTAAATGTGGATAAGAGTGAAAGTTTGGTTCGGGTTGGGCTTTGAAAACCCATGGCCGGCCAAGGCCCCCTCCCATAGGGTTTTGGGATGGCTTTTGCTCCAAGTCTCATGAATGCTATATAATGAGACCTCCTCTCATTCATTCATTCATCCCTTGGTTCCATAGCAACCTAATCTTCTTAATCTCCTTCTTTGTGTCTAATCGATCTTTGATTGATAGGACCAATAGTTTAATCTTTTTGTGTACTACGAATCTAGCATTTCCATTGAAACGCTTATAGTACGTGTGTGTGAGAACGAAGTGTTAGCATACTTTTGCTAACGGTGATCTTGCCTTGTGACTAGCCCTAGTCGATCCATATAAGCCCTCTTCTAGGGTTTATAAGTTCTTGTTCTTGCTATTGAATAAGAGGTACGCTTCCATTTATATTCGGTTAATTTATTATTTGTATTTGATCTATTCCGCTGCGTACTCTTTGATGTTTATATTTTTATTGTTTTGTATTATTCATATATTCCAACAGTGGCATCAAGAGCCATTAATACATTATAATGAATTACCGAAACACATAAAATTGAATCGTTTGATTATAACATGCTTGGTGTTCTTATGTTTTTATTTTTTCATAAACCCTAGTTTTTATTTTTATTTCGAATTTATTTAATTATTTATATATATGTCGAAAGTTTTTTTAAAAAGAAATTAGGGTTTGATGAATTATGTAATAAAAACTTGTAGAAACCCTAGGTTGCATGTAATTTATGTGTATGGATATTGTTATATGCCGTTTGGTTGCGTTCTTTGATTGACATGATTATTTGTATAATATGTGCTATATGGCCATTCATGACACACTATGCATGTGTTGTTATGGATTATGATTTGTTTGATTTCATGCTTATTTATGCGATTTTATTATAATTGATAAATTGTTTAGTAAATATTATGTATAAAGATTACTAAAATTTGATTGATTATAAAATTAGGGAAGACCCTATTAATCGTATATTAAATCAATAGTGTGTTTTATATTGATTGTAATTTGCATGACCATTATTGTTGTTGTTTGTTTATTTTATTTTATTACTTTTGTTTTATATGTTTTTGCAACATGATAGTAACAAAGGGTAATTTCAAGAAATAAAATATTAAACGGACTTAATAATGGTGAAATCTTGTTTTGAGCTTACTTATAAATCTTGAACTTTTGGTTGATTGATCGCGACTGTATTAAGTGGTTGAAAGGTGGAACTAATTATGACAAACTATTAAAGTGGGTATAAGGATGGCTACGCATTAAATTGCGGCCTTAGTGAGCCTCAATTCTGGCTTACCGCTCGCCTGTGAGTCATATTTTAGTCTTTACCTAACATCCATGATAACTACGAAGCACTTAAGGCAAAGTTGTAAGTTTCTCAACGCCTCAATCAAAAGTTTGGAGATTTAAGCTCGTAAAGAAACTAATGAGTAAAAGTTTTTTTACATGAAACATATGCTACAAGATGAATGCCTGACATCTGTGTACATATATTTTGATTACACACATCAAAAATACTACCCTTAAATTTAAGTTATATGCCATCCAATGAAACGGAAACACCTGAAATTGGATCTACGCCAGGGCGTAACCTGACTAGAATGCAATGGAAGGACAAATTACATGATTCCATCACTTGCAGATCAACTGGTGTGGTGTCATTATGTAAGTTTGTTGTTTCTTAAATTGGTTAACTTAATTGAGTTGATAGTGGGAACTGATCACTCAAGGCATAAGAAGATGGGGATAAAACATGTTTACATTGCAACTGCGGTTGGCAAATAATGTAAATCCCATCGATTCTAGGAATTGCAATTGAATATATTGGCAATTGGGACACGACTCGTACCTTATTGAATAACGTCATCACTAGCAGATCAACTGATGTGATGAACTTATGTCAATTTGGATCCTAGTTTTTCAATATAAAATTAAAATGGTTATATGTTTATGAACCAAGGGTATTTAATTTTATTGAAATTTAATTATCGAAAGTACTAACTTTTGAATTTTTTTCTGTAGAAATGGCTACACCTGAAAACACTAATATGAGCAACATGAGTTCTGCGTTCAAACAAATGATTGATCGAGACAAGTTGACTGGTGAAAATTTCAATGACTGGTATCGATCTTTAAGAATCACCTTAAGGATGGCCAGAAGATATGATTATCTTGGTGAACCTCTACCTGAGAAACCTGCTGATGATGCAACACAAGCCGTAAAGGATGCATACAACATTGAATATGAGAAGCACAATGATGTGGCTTGCCTCATGTTGGCTAGGATGGATACTCAATTGCAAAAGCGGTTTGATCCGTTTGGTCCCATGGACATGATCAATGAACTCAGACGAATGTTTGAGAAACCACCTGCTGCAGAATTATATGATCTAATAGAATCTCTGCACAATTGTAAGCAGGAAGCAGGAAAATCCGTGAGTGCCCATTTTTTGTCCATGAAATATTATATGGATCAATTGGAGCGACTTGGTTGCGGATATCAGGAAAGTGTGTGCATTGGTCTCATTTTGCGATCCCTTAATCAGGATCTGTATAGTGAGTTTGTACGCAACTATAATATGCATTGCAAGGGGAAGACAGTAAGTGAAGTTCATGCAATGCTTATAGATTATGAGAAAAGCCTGAATAAGAAGGCACCTACACCTGCTGTAATGGCGATACAGGGTGGTAGGATCACCAAGAAACCCAACAAACCGCATAATGCGAACTTCAAGGGTAAAGGCAATGGTACTGGTAAAGGCAAGCAGATTGCAAATCACCAACAGAAGCCTAAGAAGCAAAATCCTCCTTTTCAGAAGAAGAAGGAAATTTTCAATAAGGATTTGGCTAAATGTCACCACTGCAACACTCCTGGTCATTGGAAGAAAAACTGTCCATTGTTTCTAGAGGAGTTGCGCCTCAACAAAAGTAAAATGCCTGGTAACGTCGCAAGCACTTCAGGTATGTTTATGATTGAGTTATTTTCTTTTCCTCGTAAGAATAATTCCTGGATATATGATACAGGATGTGGTACTCACATCTGTAATACGTCGCAGGGACTTAGAGGAGCAAGGAAGCTGGCCTATGGAGAAAGATACTTGTACGTAGGAAATGGAGTACGTGCAGCAGTTGAAGCCATAGGGACTTTCGATTTAGTTTTACCTTCGGGGATGATACTAGTATTGAACTGTCACAACTCACGATTTCAGGTCATTTCAGGTCATTTCGGGAACTTTGGAAAAACACTATTCATAAATCACTATTCATCAAAACACTATTCATCGTTTTACTATTCATCGTTTTCGAGGTCATTTTGATATTCTGAGAAACTTTTGGAAAATTTACTATTCACTAAACACTATTCATTTCCGGAAAAGTTTTCATCATTCACTTGCATTACACATTTCATCGTAAATTTAGTTTACGGGTATTCAAATTCGCGTAACCGGATTGGTTTAGGTGCGAATTCATTTCATTAGTGTTAAGTACACTGCATACGGACTGGGGATAGTCTGCATATCATCATAACAGCATTTTCATGTTATACCACTCTCAGGATTTTCAAATTTCTATATTCAGTACATTTAACGTTTTTACGTATACGTAATTATAATAAACGTTAACACCCGGTTTATACACGACGAATATATCTAAATATTCCCACAATGGTCCCGACATATTTTTAAATCCATTTTAACATCATAAAAGTTATAACATTCAGTTACCCAGTATTTTGGAAATTTATTTTATTTATAACGTACGCGTATGAATATAACGACGGTTTTCGTGAAAACTAAACAATAATCACCCGATCACTCAGTAAATGTACCCAACATATTTTTAATATGTTTTTAACATTATTATGACTTTATTTCATCCCGGTTAACTTCGTGAACAATTATTTCTATTAAAACCGTTACCCGAATTTAACGAATAACACGTAATAACACTTAACGATACACTACATTTCCCAAGTGATCAAAACCGTTTTGGCTACTCCCTTTTCACACCAAAACCGGCCACATGAACACCCTTTAACCTCATGCCTTAAATTCTAAATACAATATTAATAAACCTCTAAATTTAAACTTAAACCTAAAACTAGAAATCATAATATACACTTTTAAGAAAGATCAATTTTCATCTCATCTTTTCCTTGTTCTTCCTCAAACCCACGACCCAACCATGAATCAAAGATCAAGTGACCATTTTTGAAAAGTTAAAGCTACAAACTTGTTCATTATACATGCCTAATCAAGAATCAAGCAACAAAAACACAAGAACATCAAGCATAATCATCCTATAATCATCTTATTTTATCAAGTAAGTTTTCAACTTTATTTTTTCATGGATCATCTTATTTTTACTTGTATTACATGATTTCCATGCTAAAAATCATGTACAACTAGCTATACCACACTTTATTTTGGCTAAAATGAAACATACAAACCCTAACTTTCTTGTTATGAATCCCCTAGCTCTAATAACTTGGTTAGGAGTCCATGGCACCCTAAGAAGGTGTATGGTAAGATTAGATTAGTCATGTGGTGATTACAAGAGGTTTGGTGATGGTAGAAATTGGTTTTTAACCTTGGAAACTTGATTTGGAACCTATTTTAGACATGCTGTCCCGTTTTGTAAAAATCTGGAAAATCAGTAAACACCAAGGGAACTTTGGCAAAATTTTTAGAAAATACTTTCAAAAACGAATCCGTAGGCGAAAGAACGGATTAAAAAGAGTCTATAACGAAGGAGTTATGATTTTTGCAAGATTGTAGACGAAAAGTATTTTTTCTGAAAATGTATGCTGTTGGACGTTTTTCATTGGACAAAAAGAGACTTTAGACGTAACCAGGAGGAGCCGAGCTTTCCAAAATATATTACTACATACTAAGACGAAACCGTGGATATAAAGAACAAGTAAAATGGACAAGTAACGACAAAGATATACTCGTTTGAATATCGGCTAAAACCCTTTTATATTTGACAGCTTTTATATAAATTTGGCGCAAAAACTACGAAGTGCATTTTTAAGCTAAACATGATATCAAGTACCGAGCTTTATAACTAACGTAGTATTAGTTATTATGAGTATGTTTTCATCATTTCAAGGATTACAACCCGAGTATTTCAACGTCAACATGAGAACTTACGTTATATATATATAAGTATATATATTATAACTAGCCATTTATATTTTCTAATAGCAATATTTTCCAAATTCTTGGATTATATATTTTTGATAATACAAGTGTTTTTCCAAAGACTAGAGTGGTATAGAAACATGAGCATGGACATTCATAAACATCATTTGGTGATCTTAACGAGATCATGCATCATTCATATTAGGTTGCGGTTAGAGATCGAACCTCATTTCTGTGTACACTTTTGTCATCGTAGCTGTTGCATCAGGTGAGTCATAGCCCCTACTCTTTTAAATTGTTTTGTCAACTTTTGGGGGAGAATACATGCTCGTTTTTACTTGAACTATTACTTGACTCTTTGAACATTGTTTTGAACCTTGAACTATTATGAACTCATTGACCTTATAACTTGTTTGGAACTATTGAACTTGTTTTGACCTTTTGAACTTGACTTGACCATTGAAATTGACTTGAACTTTTGGACTTATTATACTGTATGTTCTAAGACTTAAAGTCTCCCTTGTTCGGAGCAACGCTATAAAGTCTCCCATGTTCGGAGCAACGTTAAAAAGTCTCTCATGTTCAGAGCATCCTTAATAAATCTCGCCATGGTGGAGTGACTAATAATTCTTCACCAAGTCGGTGGAGTGACTAATAAATCTTTGCCTAGGTGGCGGAGTGACTTGAAGTCTCCCATGTTCGGAGCAACGTTATAAAGTCTCCCTTGTTCGGAGCGGCCTTGACTTATTATTGACCACGGGTGTTTGACTACTAGACTTAAACTATTTTAGCAGTGGGTTGTGAACACACAGGTTACAAGTCTCTTATGGCGGGACTTGTAACTGAGTGGATTTACGATGCCTTTGCTGTGTGAACACTTTCTATAAACTTTATTTGTTAAACAAACTCTATGAACTCACCAACCTCGTGTTGACACTTTAGCATGTATTTTCAGGTATTAACCAATGGCACGCTACAGGAGGTTTTGGCAGGGCATGGCATGGTCATAGAAGACTCTGATTATTCATTTGGGGACCGTTTTTAACTATTTTAATGGCCTACTTCCGCACCACTTTTAACAATGTAAAAATCAACATTTTGATTTAACTATTTTAATCTAAATGATTCAAGTGCAAACTATTTTTGAACTAGTGTTGTATACCGATTGAGTTACACCCCAGCTACATGTATGCTTCCGCTGGACCCGATCTTGGGGGTGTGACATGAACAATTGTCACTTTGCACCCTCTATTGTTAGGGGTGTCATTTCAGTTTCTTTGTTATTGGATAATGGTTTTGTTCACACATTTATTAATAATGGAATTTATGTTTCTTTAAATAATGTTTTTTACTTTAATGCAATTCCAATAAATGGTGTGTTTGAAATTGATATGGAAGATTCCATGTCCAATAGAAATAATTCTGTGTATAGCATTAACAATAAGAGAATCAAGTCTAACTTGGATTCGTCTTATCTTTGGCACTGTCGTCTTGCTCATATAGGCAAGGATCGCATGCAGAAGCTGCAACATGATGGGCTTTTACAAAAGATCAATGATGAATCATTTGATAAATGCGAGTCCTGCATATCTGGGAAGATGACAAGGAAACCTTTTTCACCACAAGTGGAAAGGGCAACAGATCTACTTGGATTAATACACACTGATGTGTGTGGTCCACTTAGACATGTGTCAAGACGTGGTGCTACCTACTTCATAACCTTCACGGATGATTATAGTCGTTATGGTTATGTTTATTTACTTAAACATAAACATGAAGTCTTTAATACCTTCAAGGTTTTCAAAAGTGAAGTAGAATTACAACTCGGTAAGAAGATTAAGGCACTTCGATCCGATAGAGGCGGTGAATATTTAAGCCAAGAGTTTAAAGATTATCTAGCTGAGTGTAGTATAGTCCAGCATCTCACGGCTCCTTATACTCCACAACAAAATGGTGTATCTGAAAGGAGAAATCGTACTTTGCTAGACATGGTACGATCAATGTTTAATCTTACATCTCTACCCTTATCCTTTTGGGATTATGCCCTTGAAACTGCTATTCGCATATTGAACATGGTTCCAACAAAGAAGGTTGATAAGACTCCATATGAATTATGGACAGGAAAAGCTCCTAGCTTTTCTTACTTAAAGGTCTGGGGTTGTGACGCGTTTGTTAAACGTGATTCACCAGATAAACTCCAACAGAGATCTGTTAAGTGTATCTTCGTAGGATACCCAAAGGAAACAATGGGTTACTACTTTTACTTTCCACCAGAGAATAAAGTCATTGTGGCTAGGTATGGAGATTTCTTTGAAAAGAATCTTATATCTCAAGAATTCAGTGGGAGAGTTTATGATCTAGAAGATGAAGATACATCACCTTCTGAAAACACTAGCACACTTCCTGTGGAACCTGAAAGTTTAGGTCCTCCACCTGAAGTGGAAGTGGTACCGATCCGCAGATCTTCAAGAACTGTGAAAGCACCCGAACGTCTATGTCTTAACGTAGAGTGTGAGGAAACGATACTAGGGGATCTTAATGAACCTACTAGTTATAAGGCTGCCATTAATGGTCCTGAAAAGGAGAAATGGCAGAGTGCTATGAATGGGGAAATGCAGTCCATGAAAGACAATGAAGTCTGGGAAGAAGTAGACTTACCTCCAAATGCTAAGGTAGTTGGGAGTAAATGGCTCTACAAAATGAAAACAGACATGGATGGCATTGTACACATCTATAAGGCTCGTTTGGTAGCTAAAGGCTATACTCAAACATTTGGTGTTGACTACGAGGAGACCTTTTCTCCTGTAGCTGACATTAGAGCTATTAGGATTCTCTTAGCCATAGCTGCCTACTATGACTATGAGATATGGCAAATGGATGTCAAAACCGCCTTCTTGAATGGTCGCCTAGATGAAGACATCTATATGGCGCAGCCTGAGGGGTTTGTAAATCCAGAATTTCCAAACCGTGTATGCAAACTTAAAAGATCCATTTATAGATTAAAGCAAGCATCACGTCAATGGAATAAGAGATTTGACGCAGAAATCAAAAGTTTTGGATTTAGTCAGAATCTTGATGAGCCATGTGTATACCAGAAAGCTAGTGGGAGTAATGTTACTTTCCTTATCCTATATGTCGATGACATATTAATATTAGGAAATCATATACCAAGTTTAAACGAAGTTAAAGCTTATCTTGGTAGATGTTTTTCTATGAAGGATTTAGGAGAAGCAACATTCATCCTTGGAATCAAGATCTACAGAGATAGATCAAAGTGGTTGATTGGATTAAGTCAAAGTACTTACATTGATAAAGTATTGAAGAGATTTAATATGCAAAATTCCAAGAAAGGATATTTGCCAATGCAAGTGGAACATGGCTTAAGTAGCAAACTATGTGCCTCAACACCTGAAGAGGTTGCAATCATGAAGAAGGTTCCGTATGCTTCAGCAGTAGGATCTATCATGTATGCAGTTAGATGCACAAGACCTGATGTGGCGTTTGCACAAAATATGACCAGTCGCTATCAACAGAATCCAGGTGGAAAGCACTGGCACGCTGTTAAAAGCATTCTTAAGTATTTAAGGAATACTAAAGATATGTTTATAGTGTATGGGGGAAATCCAGAAGCAGAACTTGATGTTACAGGTTACTGTGATGCGTCCTTTGAAACTGATAAAGATGATACAAAGTCTCAGACGGGTTATGTCTTTGTTATTAATGGAGGAGCAGTTGACTGGAAGAGCAAGAAGCAGACAACAATTGCGATGTCTGTTACAGAAGCTGAGTATATTGCTGCATCGGAAGCTGCGATGGAAGCTGTTTGGATCAGGAAATTCATTTCGGGGCTTGGTATTATGCCGTCAATTGAATTACCTATTAATATATATTGTGACAACTCTGCCACAGTTACATTCGCCAATGAACCTGGAGTTATGAAGGGCGCCAGACATTTTCCAAGAAGATATCACTATGTTCGAGAACAAGTCGACATAGGTGAAATCAATCTACTCAAAATTCACACAGATAACAATCTAGCTGATCCATTTACGAAAGCTTTATCTAAGGAAAAGCTTACTCGACTTGCTGATGGCATTGGAGTTCGTTTAGCTAGTAGTTTCATGTAGATCTGTGGTTAGTATTTGGATAAAGGATTGTAAACAATAATTATTCGAATGAAATGAAGTATTGTGTTATGTTTATTTCTATTCATAAATATTGTATCCTATATTTGCATGTTTAATCCATGAATAACTTAACTTATTCTAAATTGTCCGTTGTCAATTAATGATATGGGAGTATCATTGAACTAAGACAAATGTGAGATTTGGTATAATATATATAAATTATATTGGTGCGTAGACATGCCAAATTCACATGATATTCAATACTGGATAAATTGAATATAGGACAAAATCCCAACTACATGATTGTACTTATGGATGTTGTCATTAGAGTAAATCATGAATATTTATCCTCAGACTTGAGATACCAGGTAACTACTGTGGAGTAGCTCATTTTCTGTGAGATAATCTAACGCTATCCGTAACTGGTAGTTATAAGGATTATTTTCAGAGGTGATGCGAAGTTCATAGGTTATGCTTGTAGTCAATACAGGATTTGGTTCCTTCAAATTTGTTTTGAAGTATAATACTGTTTGGCCGCTCGTAGGATTAACAAGATGTTTGCATGGCCATGCCCAAGGTCTATCTGGAATACGTTCAGAAGAGTTGGTAATCTTGCTTAATCATAAATAACGAGAAACACTAGTTAATTATGGAATGACTTCAATCCATATCCAAATTAACATAGTATTAGAATCAAAAGGATAAGTATGATGATGAATCATCAAAGGTGGTTTTTTCCAGGAAACCATACTCGAGATCGTTCTGGGGACATTGGCGTGTTATGCTAGACTAACCATTGTCATTGTTACATTAATCTATATCCGAGTGGGAGCTGTTAGTTTGACGGATAATAAATTAATATATCATGACCGGACTCGAACTCGAGACTTCGGGATTGCACACTTTACGTATGAGTTTCAATGAATTAATAATTATTGTTTTAGTGACGAATAATTATTAAATACACGAAATATAAACTTAACGGTAACTAACGACCGTTGGACGAAACATGAAGGACTAAATGTGGATAAGAGTGAAAGTTTGGTTCGGGTTGGGCTTTGAAAACCCATGGCCGGCCAAGGCCCCCTCCCATAGGGTTTTGGGATGGCTTTTGCTCCAAGTCTCATGAATGCTATATAATGAGACCTCCTCTCATTCATTCATTCATCCCTTGGTTCCATAGCAACCTAATCTTCTTAATCTCCTTCTTTGTGTCTAATCGATCTTTGATTGATAGGACCAATAGTTTAATCTTTTCGTGTACTACGAATCTAGCATTTCCATTGAAACGCTTATAGTACGTGTGTGTGAGAACGAAGTGTTAGCATACTTTTGCTAACGGTGATCTTGCCTTGTGACTAGCCCTAGTCGATCCATATAAGCCATCTCCTATGGTTTATAAGTTCTTGTTCTTGCTATTGAATAAGAGGTACGCTTCCATTTATATTCGGTTAATTTATTATTTGTATTTGATCTATTCCGCTGCGTACTCTTTGATGTTTATATGTTTATTGTTTTGTATTATTCATATATTCCAACAACCACTGCTAGCAGGAATTTCTTTATTCAATACATCAAAATTCACACCATCTGCATTACTTGTCTTTTCAGAATTATCAACAAAGTCCCAAAGTGGCATAACAATTTGATCTTCATCATCTTTGCAAGCTTCATCTTCATCAATGAATTCTTCAGAATCTTCAAGATCTTTGTCTCCTATACTTGAAGTAAGAGATACATAATTCATTGTATTGGTTAATGTTTCAAGATCAAATAGCCAAACTGGTCCTGAACCTGCCACGTTAGCTTTATTTTCAAGAAACTCAACATGCAAATTCTCTTCAATCTTCTTTGTTCTTAAGTTGTATACTCTGAAAGCCTTGCTAACCTTAGAATATCCAACAAAGAAGCCTTCATCAGACTTTTCTTTAAATTTACCCAGATGATCAATGGTATTGAGAATTGTAACATGACACCCAAATGGCCTCATAAACTCCAAAGTAGGAGGTCTTCCTCTGAATAACTCATAAGGGGTCTTGTTCTTTGTTTTGACCACTAAAACCCTGTTCTGTATGTAACAAGCAGTGTTAACTGCTTCAGCCCAAAAAGTCACTAGAAGCTTTGAGTCAGCTAACATGGTTCTAGCAGCCTCAATTAGTGTTCTGTTTCTTCTTTCAGCAACTCCATTTTGTTGAGGAGTTCTTGCAACACTAAATTCTCTCTTAATACCTTTGTCTTTGCAGAAATCATCCATAACTTTGTTCTTGAACTCTGTCCCATTGTCACACCTGATAATCTTGATCTTCTTTTCAACTTGATTTTCAATTTCAGTGATGAATGTCTTAAGGATGCCAGTGGTTTCATCCTTGGTTCTTAAAAACAAAACCCATGTGAATCTACTAAAATCATCAGTCACAACAAGACAATACTTCTTCAAATTGATGCTGCTCACAGATGTAGGACCAAACAGGTCCATATGCAGCATAAAGAGTGGATGATCAATAGAATTGAATGCTTTGGTCTTGCATGAAGCTCTGTGTTTCTTTCCTTTGAGACAGGCAACACAAGTTTGGTCATTTTCAAATCTTTTCTCAGGTAAATCTCTGACAAGTCCATCTTTCACAATCTTGTTGATGGTTTTGAAGTTAACATGACGAAGTCTTCTGTGCCAAAGCATGGATTCATCTAAAGTGGCTTTTGCAAGCAAGCAAGTAACATCATTATTAGCCACTATGTTCTTTATGTCAATGCTATATAGATTTCCTTTTCTAGGTATTGTAAGCAAAATTTCACTTTCATCAGGGAGCTTATAATCCTTAGATAAGATATAGCATTCATCTTCTATGAATAGAACTCTATGATTCTTGTCACACATCTGTGACACACTGAAAATATTGTACTTGAGTTCTTTCACATAGTGCACATTCTCAAAATCTATGTTTCCAACCTTGATTGTTCCTTTGCCAGAAACTCTACCACCAATTCCTCCTCTAAAGCTGACAAATTGTCCATCATAAGGTTGAAAGACTGAAAGATAGGGCTTATTTCCAGTCATGTGCCTGGAACATCCACTGTCTGAGTATCCTTGATCATTTGTAGTCTTTGAATGTTCCTGCACACAAAATAAAGGAATTAGTTCCTTTTGGGGACCCAAGCCACAAATGACTTGGATCTGCCTCGTGTATCAATATAATTATATCTATCAAAGGTCATTGATACACCATTGGGATTGTTTGAGGTGATGGTTCCTTTTGGTTTCCATTCCCAACGTGCTGAGGCCTTAACAGCATTTCCCATATTTACCCTTTTATTGTTCACAGACCCACCAGTGGAAACCTTTGGCCTTGCAGTGGTAACTGCTGGCTTAGCAGTGGAAACTGCTGGTTTTGTAATTTTGGGTACCCACTTGCGATTATTGTAAACTTTCTTTTCAAAATTGGTCTTTTTCCATGTTTGAGTAGATTTAACAAAAGTAGTAACAGGGGGCTTAGGGTAAACTCTGTTTTTATTTTTGGCAGTGGCAACTGCTGGTCTAGCAGTGGAAACTGCTGGTCTAGCAGTGGAAATTGGTTTAATGCCAGAGTTAAGCAAAACAGACCCGGGAATCATCTTGCTAAGTGGATTTGGGTGAGTTAAGTTATTAGCATTGTGGCCATTCACCCTAGTATTCCCAAACACTTCCCTTCTACCCAAGTGGTAGGTACAGTTATAAGACAAATGGTCAAAGCTACCACAGATATGACAGGGTTTGTTGTTAAACACAAAGTCACTACCAAATTGCCTAGATTTAACATGATTCCAACTCCTCATATTACCCCTAGGAGTTGGTGACCTACTTCTGTACATCTCTGCATATCTAGTAGTGGGCCTAGTGAAATTAGGTTGTGACCTAGGCTTCTCTTTGACAACATCAGGAATACTCTTTTTAACCTCCACTTTTAAGGCCTTACAAGTTTTAGAACAAGCCTTATTAATTTGTACCTCAAAGTCAGAAAAAGCCATTAGTGCAAGCTCAGTAGCAACCATTGCAGACTCTGAATCATCTTCTTCATCCTTAGTCATAAAGCTCCAATCAAAGCTCACTCCATCAATAGCCAATAGCCCTTTTTGCTCTCAGTTGTAGGTTCATTCTTCTTGTCCTGCTTATACCAAGTTGACCTGTTGTCAGATTTCCTTGGTTTCCTGTACTCCCTGGCAAAGTGCCCCTTCTTATGACAATTATAGCACTCCACCTTCTTTTTGTCAAAACCTACTGTCTCATTGCCACTGATGTTAATCTTTCTTCCAGTCTTCTTCCAAAACTTCTTTGTTCTTAAGCTTAGTAATGCCACCTGCCATTTAATGTCCATCTCCTCCATATCATCCTCATCAATTTGATCCAAATCCTCATGATTGAGAATTGAACCACCCACTTAACTTGATATAATGGCATAAAAGGTAGAATCACTAAGTCCTGCAATCTGTCTCTTTGAGCTACCAGTGGAAACACTTCCACTACCAGTGGAAACAATTATGTTAGCACTGTCATCATCACTATCACTTTCTTCATCTGAACTATCATCAAGAGATGATGATATGAGTGCTAGACTTTCTGAACCTGTGCTTAATTTGCCAGCTTTCTTCAATCTTTGTTCAATAACCTTGAAGTTATTGTACAAATCATTAAGTTTCATGGTCTCCAAATCTGGCTTATCTTCCCACACTACAACATTGGTTCCAAACTCAGAGGGTAGGCTTCTTAAGAACTTTAGATTGAGGTCTTGTCTTTCCACCTCAATTCCAAAAACAGTGAGTTGAGTAACAATCTTTTGTAGCCTTGGGAAGATGCTATCAATAGATTCATTACTTGTTGAACCAAAGTTTTCATAAGTCTGTTTCAGCAGGGTCTTCTGAGTCTTCTTGGTGGAATCATTACCACCAAAAACATTACAGATTTCCTCAAAAAGAGTCTTTGCACTCTTGTACTTGCTGAATGCTAGAACTTGATCTCTGGGAAGTGTCATCAGCAACAAACCTCTGGCCTTCAGATCATTCTTCATCTGAAGTCTTTCATCATTAGTAACAGGTCCAGTGTTAACCTTTATTACTTCCTTGCCACCAACCATCTTTGAGATAGAACTTGGTTTGAAGGAATTACCAAGCATAATGATCTCCCAGAGTGTATAATCTTGCACCATAAAGAATTGTTCGATCATTAGCCTCCACATCTCAAAGTCATTCAACTTAAGCTTTGGAAGCTTAGCAGCAATGTTTGATTGACTGGTTTCTGTCTCCATTGATTCTTCTGAGTGAACTAGAGCCTTCTAAATCAAAGTATCAAAGCCTGGCTCTGATACCACTTGATGGATCTAAACACCTTGATCTGTGTTAGATTTATACTTTGAGTTATATCACTAAGTATGCGAAATTTACTTAGTAACACTTAGAAGTTTGATTGTGAGTGAATGAAACAGTTGTTAATGAATGAGAACAATGTATGTAACAAACGGTTAGCTCCAATATTATTAATGATAATAATACGAGTGATCTTTGTATCACTAGGGTTACACCTTGAAGCTCTAGAAAACGTATATCTGACCTTTAACCTAGGATCTCCTTTTATAGCACAAGGAGTCCTCTTCTACAAGATAAGTATAATGCTAATAAAATAAGATATACACAAGATCTATTCTATATTTATCTAAACAAGTTTCCTAACAGTTATCTAAACAGCAGTGGTAATATATGTTCTTGCAGTGGTAATGAGTTTCCACTACAAGTACATTCTTCAGCAGTTGTAATGTCTTCACTAGCCGTGGTAACTGTTAGTATAATTCCCAACAGATATTCCTACGCTTCCGCATATGTGTTTACCTATTTTATGATTGTCATGATTCTAATATTCTAATAGTGGTATCAGAGCTTGCTATAACATGTAATTGATTACATAAAACACATAAAAAAACAATTTTTTGATTGTTTTAGATACATGTTAGGTTGTTTTATAGATCTAGGGTTCTTTATATTTCCTAAACCCTAGAAATTTGGGGAGGGGGTTGATTACCTCTTTATCCAAATTAGGGTTTGTGGTTTTTAATATTAATTGGATTAGAAACCTTAGGTTGCCTACATGTTTATGTGTTATTTGGGCGTATCCTATGACCTAACTGGTAATTGTTATGCTTTGATCCATAACGAAACATGCATGTTAGTCATGGGTTATTAATTGTTTTAATTGTTAAGATATGTCACATGTTTTAGATAGATCTAAATTGGGGAAGACCCCATAATTATTAAAATCAATTTATGTGCTATGTGGTATGTGATTGACTTTGGCCTACGCAATTGATTCGTCAATGTATGTGGCTCACTTCCATTAAGAGGTGAAGGCTCTAGTTAATTATATGCATATTGAAACCTAGAATAGATTTTATTAAGATCTTTTCTAATCAAGATTGCATGTGGCTAATTTTTTCACCTTATAATTGTTATGATTTATTAGTTGTTTTGATTTATCTTTGATTACTTGTTTTGTTTTGTTGGACATGATTGTAAGCAATAAAAGGGTAATTTTTTACAAAGAAAATAAATGGACTAATAATGGTGAAACTTTAAGTGATAAAGATTGAATCTTGCGGTGTCTTATGTGCCAACAACTGTTCGCTTCGCACGGTAATTCGCTCCAAGGCGAGACTAGCAAGATACATACTTTGTTACATGTTTTAAGATTTAATCCAAAAACTTTGGCTTGATTGATGTTTTGTACACATGATTTTAAATGTAACTCCTTTAAGACAAATTCATAGTCGTGGAAAGAAGGCTTGGAAAGAGCCTTTGAGTCTGCCTTGGTTATCACATTTACGAATACGTCTTAAACGATTTTCTTTTAAATTCATTCTTGTACAAAGTCATCTTAAGGTATTTTACCTCAAGTAAAACTTTTTGTATTAATCTTAAGAATTGGTAATAAAAAGGTTTTGAAAACTTATGTTATAAAGATGAGTGCATGCATCTTTATACATGTTTTGATTTTAACATCAAACTAAATACCCTTAAAAAATTTAAGTTACATGTCATCTAACTATAAGAAACACTTGAAGTTATTATTTAGTAAACGTGAGACGCAGGCTAAATTTTAATGACAAGATAAATTTCCGAGTGTGCGTGAGACCACACATGGAGAATTTGCAGTTTCTAAGTTAGACGACTTAATTAAATTGATGCGTGAGACCTAGAACTTAAGGCATGGGATGGGATGAAACATGCTTACATGACAAATTGATGAATCAGTTTGATGTAAATCCCATAATGATCTAGGAATTGGAAAATTGTTTGCCAATTATTGTTCGACAGATTACCATCTTTTATACATTCACCACTAGCATATGAACTGATGTGGTGGAATCTATGTAAAGTTGGATCCTAGATTTTCAAGAAAATATGTTGGTTATATGAATATATCCTTGTGTATTATGTTTTCTTGAGAATTGATTATCGAAAATACTAAAATTGAATTTTGTAAATTCTTTTAAATGTATTAATGCAACATTAAAACCGTAAACATAAGTTATTCTTTTATCAAGTAAATTGATCTACACCTGTAAGGGTTTTTGGTTAGAGACAACTTTACTAAAAGAATAAACATAGTCTTCTTTCCATAAGAGAAGTGTGAGACTTAATCCTAATCCTTTTCATGAATGAGAAATGTATAATAGGATGATTAGAATTGTCTAAATTCTAAATACATAACTCATAGCAAACTTTAATAGTTATGATTATTTGCACTTTATGAGTTATTTAATTAGAATCTAGATTTGTTACTGCAAAATGGTAAAAGTCAAATTAGATTATTTATCTAGTTTTTTTGATTTAACCATTTAAAGATACTACATACAATTGTTGGAATGGTAGATCTATAAAGGAAGAAATTGCATGCCCAGTTTTCTCAAGTTAATAGTTTGGAATGTGATGAATCACATTTACGTAGTATAATACATTCTTTTAGAACCTATAAATAATTGTTGGAATGGGTTTTCTTAAAAGATGTAGAAAGTAAATAGCACACTATTTCCTTTCACTGATTAATGAAACATTTACAATGTTGTCAAATTCAGTGGGAGCACTGTGTTCTAATGGCTGAATAAGGGATTATTGTAATGTTCTCTAATTCAGTGGGAGTTATAAGACTTATTGTCTTAATTGTAACTCATATTATCTTTTGAATGTCTCAAGATAATTACGTTCCAAATATAGACACTAATATTTTCAAGGATAGTCATGTGTGTTTCCTTGATTGATTGAATAAACTCTATATCTACTAGTTATGCTAATGACACAAATCATATTGTTCACATTAACAAACGCGTGCGTGTTGTTTATGTGGTACATGATGTTGTTCCATGCACAAGTGGGAGAAATCTACATTGTGTGCAAGGTACAACACATAAGAATATGATTTAACGGATTCTCTTAACTGCAAAGTAAGAGACTATAGTTCTAATATGATTAATATACATCTAATCTAAGAAACACTTGGTGTTGAAATTTAGTAAACGTGAGACACATGCTAAATATTAACAACAAGGTGAATTTCCATGTATGCGTGAGACCAACATGAAATAATATCTTGTCAACAAGTATAATTGTCATTACTTGAGGCATAATTGTCTTCAAGTTATTACTTGAGACAAAATTCATTAACTAGAATTATCATGTATTGATCTATTTGGTATTTGGAGAAAGGACATTAAGCAATTATTATTTATAATGAATTAAAGTATTTAGTACGTTTGTTTTCATTAATAATAAATTGTGTCATATATTTGTATGTTTAAATCCGTGAATAAATTATGTTATTCTAAATTGTCCGTTGTCGATTAATAATATGGGAATATCATTAAACTAAGACAAATCTGAGTATTGGTTAGAATATACTTGAAAGTATATTGATGCGTTGACATACCAATTTCACATGATATTCGATGAATTGAATATATGACTTATCCCAACTACATGATTTTACTTTATGGATCATGTCAGTAAGTAAATCATGAATTTGTTATCCTCAGACTTGAGATACCAGATAATCTAGTGCATTTTTGTGAAGCAATCTACCGCTCACCGTAACAGGGAGTTATAAGGGTTGTTTTCAGAAGTGTTGCAAAGTCCATGGGTTATTATTGTAGTCAATAAAGAATTTGTTCCTTCAAATTTGTTTTGAAGTTTAATACTGCTGGGCCCCTCGTAGGGTTGACAAGATGTTTGCGTGCGCACGTCCAAAGTCTATCTGAATACGTTCAGATGTTTTGGTAATCTTGCTCAATCATAAACAACGAGAAACATAATTGTTAATTAAAGAATGACTAAGACCCATATCTTTATTAACGTCGTATTAGAAACAAAAGGATGATAATAATAATGATGAATTATTATAGTTTTTTCCAGGAAACCTTCCTCGAGTTGATCTAGGGGCATTGACGTGTTGCTAGACGCTTACCAATTTCATTATGTTATTAATAGATATCAAAGTGGGAGCTGTTGAAGTTTATAGATATATATTAATAAACGTATGTCTAGAATCGAAGTCGAGACCTCGGGATTGCACGCGTTACGAATGAGTATTAAGAAATAAATAATTAATATATATTAATTGTTACGTATATATATTTATTATTTAATCACAAGAATTGACTAACGGTCATTAGTACTTAACGGAATTGACTAACAGGTAAAGAATAAGGACTAGATTGTAATTGGATGACAAGAAGATTCCGGAACACCCTCTTGGAGTGGTATGGCCGGCCAACCCAACCCAAGGGGCATCAATTGCCCTAACTTGTCCACCAAGATTACAATTAGTATATAAACACATCAAGGGTTAAAGATTTTGGCTAATCTCTTGCACACACTAAACCCCAAAGTGTTTTTCTTCTTTTCTTTGCTTCTTAAATATTCGACCAACACCCATTAGGGTTGTTAGTCGATTTTTGTTAAATCAAAAATCATTCTTGTGTTGTTACTAGCATCACCTTAATACGGTTTAATTTGTGTGTACAAAAACGAGGTAACAACACACTATTGTTGTTATCAAAGGATCGATTAACAAAACGGTAAGGGGTTAATCATTGATCCATATAAACCCTAATTAGGGTTCTTCATATTGTTCAAGAAAATTGCTTTTGATTATTGTTTGGGCTAGAATCACCACGGTACGTTCCTATTTAATTTATGTTAATCTCTTATGTGTTATAGATATTCCTACGCTTCCGCATATGTGTTTACCTATTTTATAATTGTCATGATTCTAATATTCTAACACTAACTACTCGTAATTCTTAGCTTTTCAAACAAGAAATATATAAACACTGCTCCTTATAATGTATTTGATACTTTTTATATTTAGAGATTTAAAATTAAAACACATTTCATTCTTAGTAATTATTAAAATAAAATTTAAAATTACGCTAATTGCATATTAAATTACTGAGATTAATTAGATTTTTAATAATGAAATATAACTAAAGTATTGAATTGAATATGTCTATATTTAAATTAAGAGTTGCAAAAATCATCACTATAACTAAAGTTCGGCAAAATTGCAAGTTTCGTCCCAAACGTTTGAAAAGTGCAAGGATCGTCCATGTGGTAAACCTATGGGGCAAAAATCGTCTCTGGCTTCAAACGGTGTTAACGACATCTACTTTCCAATGCACGTGCATTGCACACGAGGTCCTTTTGGTCTTTTACACCATTTCCCACTTTAATAACCCACACACCCATTTTAATATCACTTAGGGTGGGGGGAGTGCTCCACTCAACCCCTTTCCCTTCACTCACTCACAACCAATCCCATTCCGCCACATCATCTCCCACTTTTTCCTTCACTCACTCTTCACTCACTTCATTTTTGGGGGCGGCACCTTCACTCACCCTTCACTCACTTTTTTTTTTCTTTTTTTCTTTTTTCTTTTTTTCTTTTTTTATTTTTTCTTTTTTTCTAAATTAGATTAAAAAATGTATTTGAAAACAAAAATTCCATTAAAATTTAATTAACATTACATAATATTATTAAAAACCATAAAATAACTAAAGTTACATTAAAATTTAAAAACTTAAAACTTAAACATTAAATCCTACAAACCACATGGCCAACCGTATTTGGCGCATAGCTCGCGTTTTCTGTTGATGACGAAATCTTTGAAAGTCGGGTCCGGGATTTGGTCGTGAGGGTCCATAACGAACTTCATGTCACGATTGTAAACCTCCCCGTTAATAAAGTTGAAATATTCGTCGTCTTTTTTCTTTTGAGACTCCAACTGCGCTTTCAATAAACTTTTCTTCTCAGCGGTGTAACTTTCAAAGGCATCACGCATCGAGCTTCGGCTTGAGTCTCCTGAAGTCGTCTTTTTTTTGCCTTTTGGTTGACGTGATGGAGTTGGGTTCTCGTTGAGGTTCGGTAACTCACACTCGAAATCTTCCACGTTCACCGGCGTTTGAGCGCTACTCGATTCCGACGACTTTCTTTTCTTGCTCGATCCCGTGGATTCTTGAGTATAAGTTGGTTGTTCTTTCCACTTTGGTTGATCTTTGACAATCTGCCACGCTTTATAATGCGCGAAACTTTTCTTGTAATGTTTCGCAAAATCACGATTGGCTCTTTCAAGGACCTGAACATCGTCGCACCCACTATCTCTCAAGCGATTCTACAAAATTATAAAACAATATACAATATACAATATATAACAATATCCAAAAAAATAAATATATATATAACGTTTTTAGAACTAAAAAAATCAAAAATATATAAATATACCGCTTGTGTGTAGTAACCGTTGAACACTGCGATCAAAGGATGTATATCTCTCCATTTCGAATTCAATTGATGATGAGTACGTTCGGTTCTTGGGACAAGCGTTCTAAAATGTATTAGAATTCGCTGCCAAAATCCTTTCTTGGGTTGACGGTCGCCAATTTCTTTGTTAACCGAAATTTTAACCCAAGACTTAGCTAACGCCTCCTCCTCATCGGGCGTCCAAGTCTTTGGTCTTTTTTTTTTTCTTTACAACAACCTCTTCGACCTCTTCGACATCTTCCTCCTCTTCGAAATCTTCATTTGGTTGTGTCTCGGGTACCATGTCAACATTGTCGAAATCTTCATCTTCATCGGTATCAAATGGAATGGGTAACGGTTCACTAACCCGTTCACGCCTTTTTTCTTGGGAATAACGCGGCGCATACGGGTTGAAGTTAGGATTTGGCGGTGGAGATTGTTGAGTATAGTTCGACTCAAACGGGTCGAAGTTTGTGAGAATTTGCGGGAGGGGTTGTTGTTGGGAGAAAAAAATTTGTGGAGATTGAGGATACATTTGGGGGTGATAAGGTTGTGCTAGAGACGATGGTTCGGGACCGGGTTGTGATTGAATCCGAGGACGAATTGCGCCTCTCGATCCACCTCTTCTTGGATCTCTATTTTTACCACGTTCCATATTTTTTTTTTTTTGCTTTCGAATTGCAGCAGTGAAGATTGTGTTTTTTTTTTTTATTGTTTTCGAATTGCAGCAAGAGGGAAAGAAGTATTGTTTTTTTTTTGGGTGCTATTTCCCTTTGGTTCTGCTGCTATATAAAAAAAAAAAAAAAAAAATAGCCGTTTTCACCTCCAACGTACACCTCCAACGTCTCTTTTCTTTCCTCTCCCCGCATGCGTGATATTTCCCCGATTTTCACCTCCCCGTGCGGGGTTCCCCGCGAGGCGGCGGTGTTCCCGTGCGGGGTTCCACCTTCCCCGCATTCTCCCGGCACCCACTCCCTCTCCTCTTATATCCACACCCACTTAAAATCCCAAAAGCACCCATTTTTATAAAATCGGAAAGGGTATAAAAAGACCAAAAGGACCTCGTGAACAATTCACGTGCACTAGAAAGTGAATGCCGTTAATGCCATTTGAAGCTAGGGAAGATTTTTGCCCCAAAGGTTTTTCACAGGGACGATTCTTGCACTTTCCAAACGTTTGAGAAGAAACTTACAATTTCGCCAAACTTTAGGGACATATTTTGCAATTTACTCTAAAATTAATGAGTTTTTAAGTTTATATATATATATATATATATATAATAATATGACTTATTATTTTTTTACAATCTCAGAAACACAAACTCTCAACTTTTAGAAATCATCATCCATTATAGAAAATCGTTAAACAATATTAAAAAAAAAAAAAAAAAAAAAAAAAAAAAAAAAAATCCTTAAATAACATTCGACTCCAAACTCGGTGATTTGCGCTGTTAAAATGCTAATTTATCTAAAAGCGTCTTTAAATACTCCACATAGTGTAAAGAAAAAATAGCAATGTTATATCATTTTACTCAATGTGTTTATTTATCCTTTTACCAATATAATCTTGTGACATATGTAATACACTAATTATCTCTTTTAGTTTGATTTATTATTTTTTTTTTTTTGAAAATTGACTTTCATTTCTTTGGGAAATCCAAGTCCAATTTGAAACCCGATGGGGGGAAAACCTTCAACTTAAGTCGCCCGAAGGCACGACACTTAAATTGAAGTAAACCCTGCCTTCTCCAGATTCAAACCCTTGTGGGTTGAAACCTTCATTGAAGGACTTTGAAATCGTACCGACAGGGCAGTGGTCCACAAGGGAGGACTTCCCGGTTTGGTCACCCAAACCGGTACTACTCTCCACTAGGCACGCTTAACTGAATAAGACATGCCCAGTGGACCACAAGCCCATTGGTTTTAGTTTGATTTATTGATTTTTAAGAAATACGTAGTATCATTTTCTTTAAAAATAAAAATAAAAATAAAAAATGTGAATGCAACACAGCTCACTTGAAAAGATGATTCCTCAAAGTAGGACCATGTTCCGTAATCATCGTGTAGCATTGTTTTGTTTTTGATCAATGAGATCTATGACAATAACGGTAGACAAGCAAGTACGGTATCAAGACTTATTTGTTGTATGCTTTTGAGTATTGCAAATTCCGATAAAAATGGAACATGAACATGCATGAAATGGGTTCCAATACTCAAGTAGACAAAAAGGCTGACTTTTATTTCTCTTTATAAAAGCCTTTACTTTGCAATTCATACAAGAGCAAATTACAACTTTAATTTGGACATTAATGTAACAAAAACTGAATGTAAGCTTGTGTTGTTCTTGTTTTTAGCCTTAAGTTAAGGTTCTAGATTTATGTTCAATTCATAACTAATAATCGTGTAAATAACCCATTTGATAAATCATCTGTGCGTCAGAAGAATGCACAAAACCAAAATGTCAAAGTTGGAGCCAATAAATAAAAAAAGGCACATGCATCATATCATATTTTATTAGATACACATATTTAGCCGTTTGATAAATGAATATAAGCCTCGTAACAATTGTGAAGTTGGAAAGTCAAAGACCTTTGCATTCACGATTTCACACAAGTATCAAGAACAAATAACTTGTACCTTGTATTCACATTTCACACTAATAAGCTAGATTAAATCATCATCACAAGTAAATATATATCACTGATTTGAGGAGTGTTGAACTATAGCGAGACATTAGTTGAGCCTTGAGCTCGAGATCATTTAGTTTGAACCAAGTTCATATTTAATATAATGTTTTTCTTAAGACAAACAAATTATACTCCCAACTATAACATCATTTTCATATAACAACTTCCTCACTTTTGTTCTTAGTGTGACTTGCTCTACAATCTCTTGATTGATGCCTAACCATCTTACACATACCGGTGGAGAAGATACCCATTGGTAAATTCCCCTAAATGGTAAGTCAATACGAGCAAAATGTTTGATAAGTTACTAGCCGAACTCGTAAAATAAGTAAAAGAATTTTCTTTAAACTTGTTTCTATTTGGTAAACTTAACCGACATTTATTCCTTAACATGTGTGATCGTTGATACTGGTCTCTAAAAGGAAATGGCGAGCTTTCTATTGCCTCGGTTCAAAACTTCATTGACGATCATATTCTTATGGTGATTGCTCCCAAAACTCGTTGGATCAAGGCCGTCCAGAAAAAAATCAACATTCTTACTTGGAGAGTCAAAATGAATAACCTTCCCACGCGTTTCAATCTTTCTCGCGAAGGTATGGATCTTGCCTCTATCTTATGTCCTACTTGCAATGTAGCGGCTGAAACTACTAGCCATATCTTCTTTGATTGTCCTATGGCGAAAGAGATTCACAAGGAGTATCGCTTCCTCGTGGGATATCAATATCTTGGAGATGTCTTCTTATGAAGATTGGTGGGCTTGGCTTATGACTCTTCGTCTCTCGGACAAGTTAAAGATGTTCTTAGGAGGAGTTTTCTATATCACTTGTTGGTCAATTTGGATTTTCACAATAACTCTATTTTGGTTCTAATCCTCTGTCCAAATCTTGTATCTTGGATGATATTGTGGCTCGCTCTTTCTCTTGGTGTAGGTCTAGATGCAATCCAAATTTTACTTGGATAGAATGGCTCAAGAACCCTTCGCTTATTTCTTTGTAATTGTTTGTTTCTAGCTTCTTGCTAGTGTTTTAATAAATTTCGCTGTTAAAAAAATAAAAAATAAAATAAAACTCAAAATCATGATTGTGAGAACTAAATATAATCAAATGACCCATTTGTCTATGTTTACTTGAATTTCTTATGGGTTATGGTTTATGTCTGTGAGGTCGTGGGTTGCGGTCGATTTTTTTTACTAGATATTTGCTCTTAGTGTTATCATGTTTGGTTGGGTTGGGATGTTGGAGTTGTAGCTTAGTATGTCTAATGTTCACTTTATAATATCCCTATTGATCATGGTATAGTTGTAGGTCTTAGAGTCAGTTCATTGGTTAGTTAGACAGACCGTAATAAGGGTCTTACGATCGAGTCTTGGAGGTCTAAGACACGCCACCCCTTATTACGGTGCCTTGGGAACACACGTCTTCAATGAACAAAATGGAGGATTCGGTCTTGGCCAAGACCGAGTCATGAGTGTGTGTGTATGTTTTGGTAAGGTGTATATGTGTTTAAGTGGGTATATTTTGGTGGTGAAGTTGATTGTCTTATTACATTAAGTTGGTAGTGAAGTTTGTTGTAAATGTAAAAAAAGAAGATGATGTGACACTGATGTGACGATTGTGAATTCGGTCTTGAGATCTCCCTTATTACATCCAATTTTATATTCGTATTCATGTGATTTTAGCATCTTATTGTTTTATCTATATCTATACTACATTATAATGCATTTGTGACTATTTTATAATTAAAAATGTTTAAAATTTAGACTTTTTTCTTTCTTATTATGGAAAGATTTCAAAATTAATTTGTTATGAAACAAGTTGGTTAGGAAGTTTATTAAGAAGCGGTTGGTTGTTTAAAATAAAATATTTGACTTAACCATCTATAATATCTCTACTAATAAACATAAAGACAACTAAACGTGTAATCAAATAACGCAAAATATAATCACACAGTATCCGTTACCGTATTGCGCGGGTACCGTTCTAGCAATAAAAAATCCTTTTTAAAAAAATAACCAAACGACCCATATGCATGTGTCTTGGAGCTTGAACACATTAGTTGAGTATTGAATATGCTTTATTTCTAAGAGCATTAAATGGTTTAATTTTTGTGCACTACAAAACGACACAAAACTATTACTACTACTCTATCAATACGGAAAATAATGTAATATTGTTTTTCTTGGTTGGTCAAAGAAAAATGTTACATTTAGTTTTTACAATATTGTAATTAAAACTTATGATTTCCTAATTTGTTATAGTTCTACAACATAAAAACACAACATAAGTAGATAAAACGTGACATGATGCAGCAAGCTGGAATCCTACTTACCAACAGAACATTGAATTATTTTAATGGTCCTCCAATTATTTTAAGGTGTTTTTTGACTTTGAATTTGATCGTATTATCAAATTAAATCATTTAGATCTTGTCCATTATTCAATTATATTATTCTTATCTTTTGTTTGTAACGTTGTGGCAATGGTTATTTTATAAACAGCCAAATCACAACCTCAAAAATGAACATGGTTAACCAATAGTCGTTCGGTATGAATTAGACTTAGCTCAGTTGGCCATCTGAGTTTCTTCTAGAGCTTGGGGAGAGGTTTTATTGGGGTTCGATTCTCGTAAATGACAAAGAAAATCCGGATTTTCCTCTTAGTGCGATGTCGTGAGTTATAGGGGTTTCCTTTCGCGGGTCTCCTATTGGTTCGGATTCCGGGGCCTGCCCGTTTGGATGGGGGGGGGGGGGGGGGGGGTCTAAAAAAAATAAAAATAAAAATAAGGAGTCGCTGATCAATTAGTAAGACCGGGCATGACTGTCCTCGTCTTCATGCGTTATGAACCTCGATCACGAGTCATCATCTATTACACTTCTTCCTCACCACGTGTTATGAATCAGATTTGTGCGCCATTTATTTGGTCATCGGGTTGACCAAACCATTTTGTTTGTGCGTATGTGTTATTGTATCGTGTATGTTTGTGTTTAAATAAAGTATGTTTGTGTGGTTGGTTTGTGGTCATTTCTGTGGGTATTTGGCAAAAGAGTGAATAATGATGTGAAGCTGAGGTGACGAATAAAATATCTTGGACAGGACACTTTAGGAGACCAATCTTTAGATTTAATTATACCTTAAAAGGTTCTTCTCTTTATTCCATCTCTAAAGTATAATTCAAGAGACTCAACATTAGTTGAAGTAAAACACAAAACAACAATGAAATGAATGCATAAAGACCAAGGAACATGTCTTAACAACATAGACAAAAATGTCAGAGTTAAAGTTAAAAAGCTAAAGATTCATAACTAATACATTAATACTTGTTATTAAACTAGCATGTCACCCGCGTAAAACAGGAGGTTCAAAGCGAATGTTGTTTATAATTATTTCTTGATTTTATTTTATTCTTCTTTCGAATATTATTTGAAGATTTTCTATAATGGATGATAGGTTTTAGTTATGAGTTGAGTTGTGAGGTTGTGAAGAATTAATATGTTATATTATTATATGCAAATTTTTAAAAAAGTTAAATTTATTTAGTTATATTTTATTATTGTAACATTCAATTTAATTTCATAATTTAATATGCAGTTAGTGTTACTAAATTTTATTTTAATAATTATTAATAATAAAAGGTGTGTTAGATTAATTATTTAAGCTTTTTAAAACTAAAATGTGTCAAATACATTATAAGTGGGAGAGATAAGTAGGGGTGTAATCGAGCCGAGCCGAGCCAACAAGGCTCGAGCTTGGCTCGAAAGATAAAGGTTGGCTCGGGCTCGGCTCGATTTCTCATCAAGCTTTAACCATCTAAGTTTGAGCTCGGCTCGAGCAGGATTCGAGCAAAGCTCGAGCTTAGCTTGAAAAGCTCGAAATAATATATTTTTTTTTGACAGGTAAACTTCCAACTTAGGTTTTACCACCCCCGAGACAGGGGCCCTAACCGCCACTTTGCCCAGACTATGTTGTCTTAACCGGGTCCACGCTGGCTCAAAGTGAGGCTCAGACGGTGTCGCGAGGAAACCGTACCGCCTCCACACAAGTTACCTTGCTGAAGTAACGGCCGGATGTAAACCCCGACGTTGCTCAGGTTCGAACCCCCAGCGACTAGGTCTAAGGGATTCTTACCATCATCGCAAATATCAACAGCGCATGTGGCCCGCTCCCATGTGAGAACTTCCCGTTTGGTCACCCAACCGGGCTGCTCTCACAGGAAACTCCTTAACCACATACCACCTTACCACTAGACCACTTGGCTGTTGATTCTCGAAATAATATATGAAAAGCTCAAATCTGTGCTAATTGGTATTTGCAGCTGAACTTAGCTCGAACAAAATAGCATATACACCATTTCGTGTCATAACGAATTGCAAATTGCAGTTGCCAGAAAAAAAAAAAAAAAAAATAGTCTTCACACAAAACTTGTACATGATATCGAATCACAAACTGGAAGAGAAATACTTAGCCGTTTGAAAACAAAATTAAATATTTTTAAAAGTAATGAAACCAAAAATAAAATTCCCATAACTAAGGCTAGAAAAATATTTTATCTTTTATAAAGTTAGTCCTTATAATTAGGTTAATATTCAAATCAACATTTTTTTATATACATAAAAATAATATGAAAATATATCTATACTAAGGCTCAAAAAGCTCGATAACCGCTTGAGCCGAGCTATCAAAAGCTCAAGCTCGACCCATTATGTGTTTCGACTTTCGAGCCAGTTTACTGGGCTTGAGCTCGATAAAAGCTCGGCTCGATCGAGTCGAGCTTGAACTCAAGCTCGAGTTGCTTGATAAAAACTTGGCTCGTTTACACAGTAACAAATAAAATATGTTAAGTTATATAAGTCGACGATATAATTAAAAACTGGAAAAGACAGTTGCATATTCTTACGATTTACAGACAAATATATTAATTCTTACAACTTACACAGAGATATAATAATCCTATAAAAAATTATTTTGTTTATATTATATCCATACAGTTATCCACTACTTCGTGTCGCTACCATCATCATGATGCATATATCAACTTAATATTAAAGAACACTATCGGAATATGCCCCAACCATCTTCTGAAAATCGTTGTATCATTTTTTTTAACGATTCATTATATATTAAAATATCCTCAATCTATTTTGTAAAAATGATAAAATGTGTTTTTTGTATGTTTCTTGATAATAATTACTGGTTTATAATGCTATGCTATGCATGCTAAGTTTGAATAGAACTCATGCAAATATTTGTTAAGGAGTATTGAGTTATGGGTAAACGTATTTATGAACTTCGTGATGTTATTGGTATGCTTCAATGATCCATTTTGTATATTTCATCTCGTAAGCTTATGGACTAAGCTAATTTGAAAACCATGATAGCAACGCATTTTAAGTTTACAACAAATTTAAGAGGTGTGATGATATGAATCAACTTCCTTGAAAAGAATATTAGATGATGAGTTGATGACACTCTTTACATGATTTGTATTGTATCTAGCAGAAGGTAGAAGTTGATTTTTTTTTACTTAGCGTTTATTTTTAGGGCCCCACTTCTACTTTCGTCCGGGCCTCCGAATTTTGGAGGACGACCCTGGTACGTAGCTACACATTTGAAGATATTTAGCAATTCAAAAGCTTTGCTTAATAGTCAATATATTAGTCATATAGTGCGGTAGGTGTGTGGATATATATATATACTAGGAAATAGCACGGCCCATTATGATTAGATGTGATGTTTTAATGGTTTGTCACAAATGCAAATATCAAACATGTATACAAAGTTTGAGAAAATTACTGACATACCCCTGCACAGAGGGGTATGTCACAAACTATCCCAAATATCCGCCGTTTTCAAAAGTACCCCATCATTCCCCTTAAATCCATACGCGACATAAGGGGAGGACACATGTCAACATTCTAGCTCGGGCAAAAAAAAAAAAAAAAAAAATAGTGCATGTCGCGTACAACTGTACACGACACCCATCAATGTCATACGCGACATTCATTTGAAAATGTGTAAGGTTTTGAATTTAAAAAAAAAATAAAAACTTACAAAAAACACCCTTTAACTTTTTGATATTTACAACTTTTTTATATAACAAACTTTATTTGTCAAATATTTAGCAAATATATATCAAATTTGTTAATGAAAAAAATATCGTTACGAAGAGCTCTGAATTACGAACAAAACGAGCCCAATATTGATATGCTTTTGACATACGTACGATTTTATAAAATTTCGAAATACCGTTTATAGGTTTAGAAAATTATACCGTTTTTAATTTATGAATATGATATTTATATTTCATAGAATTGTACGTCTTTGTCCCTTGTGCTTTAAGCATATGTTTTAAAAGATTATAAAATCGTACAATTGGACAAATATTTCTCTGACAAAACTTTATTTGTCAAATATTTGTCAAATAAAGTTTGTTATATAAAAAGCACCCTTTAACTTTTTCTAAAACACCCTTTAAATATTAAATAAGCATAATGCCAAAAGTTAAATCACATTTGTTTTAAAGGGTGTTTTTTATATAACAAACTTTTTCTAAAAAAGATTTGATAAAAAAATTAAAAAACTTACAAAAAACACCCTTTAACTTTTTTATATTTACAACTTTTTTATATAACAAACTTTATTTGTGCTTTAAGCGTATGTGTAAGCTATGGTTTTTTATATAACAAACTTTAAGCGTATGTCAAAACTTTATTTGTCAGAGAAATATTTGTCCAATCGTACGATTTTATAATCTTTTAAAACATACGCTTAAAGCACAAGGGACAAAGACGTACAATTCTATGAAATATGAATATCATATTCATAAATTAAAAACGGTATAATTTTCTAAACCTATAAACGGTATTTCGAAATTTTATAAAATCGTACGTATGTCAAAAGCATATCAATATTGGGCTCGTTTTGTTCGTAATTCAGAGCTCTGCGTAACGATATTTTTTTCATTAACAAATTTGATATATATTTGCTAAATATTTGACAAATAAAGTTTGTTATATAAAAAAGTTGTAAATATCAAAAAGTTAAAGGGTGTTTTTTGTAAGTTTTTAATTTTTTTTTTTAAATTCAAAACCTTACACATTTTCAAATGAATGTCGCGTATGACATTGATGGGTGTCGTGTACAGTTGTACGCGACATGCACTATTTTTTTTTTTTTTTTTTTTTTTTTGCCCGAGCTAGAATGTTGACATGTGTCCTCCCCTTATGTCGCGTATGAATTTAAGGGGAATGATGGGGTACTTTTGAAAACGGCGGATATTTGGGGTAGTTTGTGACATACCCCTCTGTGCAGGGGTATGTCAGTAATTTTCTCACAAAGTTTTATCAGTCTTTTGAAGAAATTGCATTTGAGGTCATACGTAATATTGATCACAATAAGTGCTATACTTTGAAGGTTACTTTTTACAGATGTTGGGCACAACAACTACTGCTAATTTACATTACTTTAACCACTCTCGTTCCATGTCTCTCATAAATAATTTGCTTGTCAAAAGGACCACCTCTTATCGCTCCATATATCTCTTGAATCCTGATACAATTGTACCGAATATTATAAAAACGAACAAAAGTTAGATATGAATATAATGAATGATGTGTATAATAACTGCTATAACTTATATTCATAACATTGTAAAAATGAAGTTACCAAATTATAGCAAACATGTTTTTTAAAAGGAAAAAAATACATGTAACATGATCTTGCTCATTTGAAAGCATAAAAATCTTGGTTCTTTTAAGAGATTCTCCTTAGTTCTTTTAACTCTGACTTGAGAGCCCATCTCCAAAACATGGAGGACTGAGGACATGGTTACATCATCTTCACCATCTTCATCAAAAGTTTAAGACAACTTAACATCAAAACACAACAACAAATATAGTAGATGATCAAACTTGTCCCGGATCCAATGTCTACTCCGGCCAGTAGTTATATTACATACGAAATTCATCTCTCTCTTAAGCATCATTTTAGTATTGTGGTTTCGCTTTTTTACCTTTATCATGTTCAGGTGTTTTCTAACATTTCTTATATGTTGTTATTAACATATATAGTGGTACAAAATCTATCTTGCTACCTTCATATATATTATAGATTATATAATGAGAAGTTCTTCATTGTATCAAATAATTGATGGCACATTACTACAGTGGTACATAGTAAGTATTGTAAGCCCATTCTCCTCTCAGAGTATTTCCAAATTCCAACCTACTCTGATATTGAAATCCTGCCTTCTATTGAAAAACCAAACAATGCACCAAATCCATCACATCATGAATAGAAGAAATAAAACAATCTCCAACTTCAACACGCTACGTATATAATTTTCAACATCAGTAATGAATATATACAATTAGTACACGTACTGTACACATGTAATGCATTAGAAGATATCCATCTTTTTAAATGAAAGAAAGAGAGACTAACTATACAAGTACCAATAGAGAAATAGAGATGTTAAAAACTTGTAATCTGTATATCACGTCATGCAATACAATAAAAGAAGTACCAACCATACTACAACTTTTATACCCCGTAATAGTTAGACATTAGAAACATGCACTTTAATTGTTATATAAATAAAAATAAAGTTTAAAAAATTAGGAAAATGATTTACATGCCTAAAATATAAGCCTAAAAATGAGCCTAATCAATTAAATGAGTGACACATGGATTGCACTATCTCTCTCTCCCATTACATACCATTGATCTTGACATGTGTTTCAAGATCCTAGTTAGGCATAAAATTAGGCATGTGATTTAGGCATGCCTATCACTACTCAAAAAATTATACTCCGTAGTAATATTTTTTTCCGTAGTAAATTATACTCCGTATTAAATTTTTAGTTATCAGTTATCACCAATGGACTACATTTTCATGAAATAAACCTCAGCTCATTTGTTAATTTAATCTTCTTGTATATAATTCAAAATTATCAACCACTCCAAAACTAACATACTCCTACGGTGAGACAAAGTTGTTTATTTGTCATTCATACTGGTAATCACTCCTTGCCATTAATACAAAAAAGCAGCAAAGCATCAAATTTAGTAGCCTACGTCTCCACCACTATAATATTATGAGAAGTTAACAAAAAAATGGACCAATACGGAAAATAAAAGCCAAGTCGATCTACTTTAGTGTGTGCTCCACATACCTTGATGCACTCCCTATTCCTCTTCTTGTGTTTCATGCCAACATCACAAGAAACTCCCTCCAAAGCTTCATCTACGATTTAGGTTGATGTGTAATATGTATTCTTGTACTCCACATCATCTTACATCAAGTTCATATTCATTAGCTCCCTGCACCGACCAACCCATCCGCAACCACTCATCTGCATCATTAATTACTATAACGTATGAAGAAAGAAAAAAATAAACTCTAAACACCCATACACACTTAAAAAAAAGAAGCAAATCTAATTGTTTTAACTTTTAAACCTTGATGCGCTCAATTTTCCTCCACCACCGTGCAATGTACAAGAAAGTCCCTCCAAAGCTTTATACACGAATTAAAAGCTTATGTACAACCTGTAAAAATAGAGAAAAGAAAAACAAAGTAAAACATGAGAAAAAAAATTGGAAGAGAAAAATTAACCAGTGGAGGAGAAATGTTGTTTGGAACGGATTACACAGTTGAGAGATGGGGAGAAAGTTGAGAGGACACATATGAGTGTGATGAGAAATGATCACTACCTTGCCAGACAAAATGTAAATAAGCAAATGTGCATCAACAGTTATGAACTATTTAGGCTGATGTGTAGTGTGGTACTATTTGGCTGCTGATGTGTCATCTCATAGGAGTTCTTCCGCTGCTGATGTGTCATCTCATAGGGGTTCTACTGCTGCTGATGTGTCATCTCCTAGAGGTTCTACATGATAAAAGGCCTCTTTTTATAAAATAGGTAGATATATATATATACTCACCTTTCTAAAGAAAAAAAGGTTACATTGACTATTATATAAATTTCAGCGACATTACCCACCGTTATTCAGTTGTATACCGACATCCAAACATACGTAGGTAAACTTATGTCGGAATACAATTAAGGAGGTAATCTGAGGGCATGTTTGACATGTTTGACAAAATTAACTATTGCTAAAATTGAAGTTGTTGTTGTAGATGGAAGTGAAGTTAAAGATTAAAAATTGAGATTATCTATCTATACTATTTATAAAGAGTGAATGTTCATTTTTTGAAATCTTGAATTTTGAAAACTTAAATTAACGTAGTTTGCCTAAATTACCTTTTATCCCTTAATGCACTTTAAGATTAATCAATTATAAATTTGACAACTTTTAAAAAACACATTATATTAATTTAAAAAAAATACACGCTTTGCATCAAAGTTCGAACCAGAACGATTTCACAAATATAATTATTTTCCGCTATATATCGTCGCTTTGCGTGTGTATACGTCTAGTTTTTATAAGTCACATGAAATAATAATATTTGATTTTAAGATATTATTGATAGATTATTTTTTTAAATTTATGATAAGTTCTATCTATCAAACAAAACTTATATTTAAAGTAGCTTATATTTTTCCAAAAAGAAAACATCAAAAGGAAAACATAATTTTTTTATAATCCTGTATACCAAACATGAAAAAATAATTTTCAATGTCTCGGCAGTCAGCGCAGTTGCTGTTTCATAAATAATTATTGGGCCAAACAAGCCCACTTGTTAATTTAACCTACATCTTCATCCTTGTATAAAAAGCCCATAAGTGCCTCAATTCATTTTGGCCTTTTGGGCAAAAACTTTCTTCTAGTTTGGTTTGCTTACAGTTAATGTTAGGTTTAAAAGTCAATTAAAGACATGTTTGCCACAGTTCAACTCAAACCTTATTTGGTACATCCAAGCAAGTTCCTTAACCTCATCCCTGAGGTAACCAATGGAAGCAAGCTAGGTATTGCGAGTATAGCGGTGTGCCATGAAACCTTTAGCTTAAAGGATCCCTTTGGAGCATGTGTGTAGATAATGCCGAAGGAATATAATAACCAATATGCACAAATAGTGAAATAGACATGATATATATAGAGTACAACAAATGGACTAGTTTTGTTATGTCAACAAATAAACAAGCTTATACATAAGAAGACAATCTTAAACTCTTTTATATATTCTTTCTGGCATCGACATCGTCTATGGTCAAAAGGCAGAATGAGTGTTCACAGATGGAGACCCTGAGTCGCGAATAATAGTGTTAAAGTACTGATGCCGATGTTGATAATGGTGAATATTCTGATTTCTCTATCACATAGTTGGACTCCTGTATACATAATACAAAAGAAATGAAATGTAAACTGAGTATTCATGTATTCATTTTCAGAAGTGTTGAATTCGTTAACTAATTATGAAATAACTAGCATTTAAAAAACACTGTATGGTAGAAGCAACTTACCTGAACTAACTGCAGGTTCTCCTGGTGGAACTCGACTCTGAGAATTCACGTCAAGACTACTAACGTTAGAATACCACATACTGCAACCGACCCCAAGAATCTCCCATCCAGTTCGGTTCTCAGTGTTAGATCTAAGATTAGCTTCAAATCGGTTCTCCAAGCAATTTTGACAATTCAACTCGCTCAAATCTCTACCACATTGAGCTAAACCATACCTTTTCCCATGCACTCCAACGTCAATTTCGGCTGCTTGATACATCAATGTTTGATCAGGAACACTCCGTGCTATATCTTGCATCATAGAAAACCCTTTTGAATACACCAACGGGTCATCCAATCCGTTGTCGCCAAATGTTGTGACCGAAGAGTGACTCCAAACTCCATAGAAGTTCTCCTCGGAGTACTTCATAGTGCAAGAATCGGAAAAGATGTCTCTTTCATTTTTCTTCAGAGGACAATAATCTGAGACACTAATGGGATGTCTATAACAATTGGCGCAATCATTCCTAGATATGTTGGCTCTACAATGAAGGATGCCAAAGACTTGATCTGGCTTATTTCCGACACTTGCATTGTAAAAGCCATCGTGAAGAGGGGCGTTCTTTGAAAGGAGGTCGAGAAGGGTTATGAGGTTTGTTTTGAAGTCGGCGCTTGAGTTTGAGCATTGAGAATGACTAGATCCTAGCTTTATCAAGAACAACGCAATAAATAACATGAACTTCATCATTTTTGAAACCGTTGATTAGTTGATTACTACAGGATATTTTTTATCAAATGATGATCATTCCTAACATTTTTCTCCTTGTATCTAAGATTAAAACTCTTTTAGTCAATGGCATTATAAAATCACATCATGCCACGATTTCCTAAAAATACTAAACAAAATCATGCAGTGCTAAATGGTATCCTGATGATTTTTTGGGATTATGTCACGTTTACATCTACAATGGCAAAAGTCTTTAATGACTTTGTGCCTCTTAAACATTAATATTTCAATAAATTTTGTCTTTCAAAAAGTCATTTGCACCAAACCTCTCCAATGCAACAAAGCTTTTCAAAAGCTTTTCACAAGTATACATGTAATGAAAATAGCTTGTTGATTGTTGTATCAAACTCTCGGTAGGTTTCAAATCTTTCTTCTAAAAGTCATTTGTAAAGTCTTTCTTCCAATGGTTCTGTAAACGTGCAATGGCTTCTTGATTATATAATAAGGGTTATGATTACAATATATATACACAAATAACTAATACATGGGCTTAGCCCAATACTAAACAATAGACTACTAACAACCCCCCACAGTTGGAGCGGGAAGACGCTGAACGCTCAAACTGGTTCGGAACTCATCAAATAAAGCAAATGGAAGTCCTTTGGTGAAGATGTCCGCATACTGATAGCGAAAGGAAACATGTAAGACACGGATTTCACCAGCTGCAACATGTAAGTCATCTAATAGTTTTTTCAAATAGTAAAAAGTCATGTAAAAACCATTGCATTGCGGTTGCTCTTGCGTATTGTAATAGTCATTGGAAATTGATTAAAAAAAAATGTATAGTGAAATAATTTAAAGTACCTACTTCTCAGTAAAATTACATTGCTATTTTATATATAGCATAAAACCGTTTTTACAATTTTAGAAAACAAGTTGACAACAACTAAAGGCAGTACTACTTGCAAAGTGACTCATTAAGTCATTAGCTGAGAACAAAGTTAATTTACACTATTTTTTAGTAAAAGATCTATAAAGCAAATCCCTTCAAATATACAAATGGCGATTTTACTCGTTCATATATATGATATAATATCAATGACAACATTAATAGAAGAAAAAAAAAAAAAAAAAAAAAAAAAAAAAATCAGTAGATTATCCAAACTGATGAAACAGACATGGATATGGGTTAGTTGAGAATTGAATACAAAAACTGATACAACCACATAATTTTTTTAGTTTATTTAGTTTGTTGATTAATTTACAACCATATTTTTCAGCTATTTATCATTTGTAGTTGTATAATGAATGGTATGTGATAATTCATTTCATCTCTGGTTGCCTCTATGTTACATACAACTATTAATGTTTGCTTCCTTGATCTATATAAGTATCCCTCAAATGCTTCATTGAATCTCATCCTCTAAACCATTATACAAACACAAGTAGCCATGGGTGTGTTCCCTTTCTCGTCCGATTTCACTAGCCCGGTTCCACCTTCTCGGCTGTTTAAGGCCTTGATCCTTGATGCTCATAACCTTTACCCCAAGATAACGCCTCTTGGCATCAAAAGCATTGACACCATTGAAGGCGATGGAGGCCCTGGAAGCATTGAGCAAATCAACTTTACAATAGGTTAGTTTCCACATACATACGCATATCCAATGTAGTAATTGAGTTTAAGATTCTTTAGTAATGTTTTAATTGTTCAAGCAATATATGTACATTAACCAAATTCGCAACTAAACTAGATGATTAAAAAGTTTACATCTTATAACAAGTCTCAAAATCATAGCTACCAGAGACGGACTCAAGATTTTCAGGATTTTTGAGAGTGTGTTGTACAATTTTTATTTATGATTATGAGTAATGAAGTTGCCCGATAAAGAATTATTAGGTAGGTTGAGGGTTGCACGTACGAGAAAAGACACATCTTTTATATAATAAAACAAAACCCCTATTGGAAATTTTCCATTTCAAAAAAATGAATTCATACCTTATTTAGTAATAATTTTATTTAAAAAAAATATTATTTTCTTATTAGGTAACATTTTATATTTATCCATAACACAAGTAGAAGATAAATACAAAAAATATACTAGTAGATAAGATGCAATTAATAATATGATTAAAATTTTTAAATAATTATAAAAAAACTATAATTAAACATCATAAATCAAACAAAACAAAGATTAAATTATTTGTTTTTTAATAAATAAAAATATATGATTAAAAAAAATTTAAAAAACCCGCGCGTGCGCGGGCATTATAACTAGTTTTATTAAAAATTTACACTTCATGACCTAAAATCGCCCCGTGTCACACCCGGCTCCCATGTAGGTCCGTCCCTGATAGCTACCACTTGTTTTAAAAACTAAAACATGAAGGATATGACATCTTTTGGTTTATAATATAATGCAGATGGTCAAGTGAAATATGTGAAACACAGAGTTGATGCATTGGACAAAGAAAAGTTGGTATATGCATATACATTGATCGAAGGTGGTGAGGTTTCGTCTGATAATATTGAGTCGATTGAGTATGTGATGAAGTTTGAGTCAAGCCCAGATGGAGGGTGCATCGGAAACAAGACTAGCAAGTATCATACCAAAGAAGGGTTTGAGATTAAAGAAGAGGACTTCGAAAAAGGCAGAGTGCAGGCTTTTGGCGTCTTTAAAGCCATTGAAGCTTTTCTCTTAGAGAACACCAATGCTTATGTCTAAACTAGTAAACTCTGCAATTTTATGAATGAACGCAATAAAAATCTAAACTTCTTATAGACATGGTTTTTCGGCATGTCTAATTTGGTCATTTTACGTGTTCTAAAGTTGATTGCGGATTAAAAATTTAGCATTTTAGTGTGCTTAATTAAATATGTACTACGTACTTATTTTCTTTTAGTTGTGTGCGAATTAAGATCAAATATTTGTGATTTGCTTGTAATATTAGAGGTGAAATAGGAATAAAAGGTTTTTATAGATGAAATGAGTAATACTTTATCTAAGAATACAAGCACAAGATTATTTACATTTGTTATAAAAATATGATATAAATGTTTTTGTATGTCACACTAAAACAACATAAATAAAACATTTAGGATATATTCTATGTATGTTATAACCTGGATATTAAACATTTAGGATATATTCTATATGTCATAACCTGGATGTAACCAAAAGTATAAATATTCTACACTTTTAATTTTGTAATGAAAATAACTTCTATATAATCAGATTTCATTCCTAAATCATTATAATGATTTGATCATGTGCTAACAAACAAACTTTTTGTAAAGAAGTAAATCAAAGATATATACAGCACATAGGATGAATCGAAAGCAGTTTTTAAGATTGTATGGCTGATGTAGAATCTTTTAGGCCTGATTTTGATCTTTTTGTAGATGGTAATCTCTTTTTTGTCTTGATTTCTTTTGTCTTTTCGTTTAAAATGATTTTATCGTTAAAAGTTTTTTTCTTTACGCGAAATTCCTTTCACATCCCCCCTCCAGTTTCTTTATTAGGACTAACGGTCTCACATCGACTCTTTCGACAACAATTGGAGGCTCAAAACGAATCATGCATGTACCTCCTTTCTAATAAAACTTATAAAACAAAAGAGAGAATATATTTCGAATTACCTCTTAAGCCGAATAATGTTTAGGCAAGGAGCAAGTGTAAGCCTCTTACACCTCATCATATAAAAGGCGAAAAAGATCTGTTATGTCTTTTTACATATACGAATAATACTTGAACAGTTGAACATCGATTGTACTTGAAGACAGTGACTTAAACCGAGAACCAGCACGCAAACCTTGTACGCAACATTTTTCATGTACGCATAGATGGAAAAAGATTCTGAACAGCACACATGAATGACAAACTAATGTTTATAATGAAAAAAATAAAATAAAAAATAAAAAAAATGTGTAGTTCACAAGGTTTCCAGGTTTCCCTTAAATGAAAAACATTAACATATCTTTCAAACATTACCGTTGAACTCAGTAAACCCGATAATCAAACCAGCAAATGTCCCTACTAACAGTAAAGATGTCAAGCACGTATATATATAGTTGAACATGCGTGTAACTTAATCAAACGCGTTGATTGAATTTTGCTTACTCTGAAGGCCTGGTGCCATGGCACCACTTGCGCCACTAAAGCGCCAGCCGTGTTACATGTTTACCTCTAGCTTTGCTACGCAAATATAATCATCTCATCACTAATATCATGTAGATTATGTCGATAACATCACAGGTTTTTTCTCTTATTTAAATACATGTTAAAAATATGAGTAATAAATAAAAACATTTTTCTCATTTGTTTTCAAACAGGAAAAGAAATAAAATAAACTACTAGTAATTTTTCTTCCACACACAAACACAAAGATAGATTCTTTGGATGTCCCACAAACCATTGCCTATTATATATTCCCTCAATGCACAAATAATGTCACATATTATGATTCCTCATTCTCATCTTCTTTAGGACTTGCTCATTTGCACCATCATCATGGTTCCTGATTTAGAGGTATTATTGTCTCACAATTTATATATGAATATGCTACTCTGTTTCATCTTCTAAATTCACATTTTAATATGCAGAAAGCTAGAATCACCGAGATACAAGTCCGAATGGACTGCAATGGGTGCGTTCAAAAGATCAAGAAAGCTCTAAACGGCATCAATGGTAAGTTCTAACTTCTAAGTGACTTCTAGTGATCGTTTAATGTTTGTTTTTTTCTAGCTTGATGTTATAATTAGTTATGGGTTTCAGGTATTTATGATATATACATCGACATTCCTCAACAAAAGTTGACCATAGTCGGATGGGCGGATCCTGAGAAGATTGTTAAAGCTATTAAGAAAACAAGAAAAACCGCCATTATATGTTCACATACTGAACCAATGGAGCCAGAGCAGCCGGCAGAAGGTGAAACATCAAACCCTCCGGAAGAAGAAGCTCCACCAGAAGAACAAGTTCCACCAACGGAACCACCACCGACACAAGAAAATCCACCACCAGATGCGGAAGCAACACCAGCTCAACCTACAGAATCTACATCAAACCAACCGCCACAATCTTCAGGACCAAAAGAGGTGGAAGAGGTTCATGTTGTATACCATTATCCACCAGACCATCAAAATGATGATCGTGTATATAGTGGTCGTGTGGATCATTATCTCGGGAGTCAAAGTGGTTCGGGATTTAAGCATCAGCCGCCACAACCTATCCATGTGAACCATAGTTATAACACATACAAGCCCACACCTTATGTCACTGAATACGAGTATATCCGTCCACCACCAGAATATGTGCCTTATAGTAGACCAGAGCCACCACGGCGATATGCCTCTTACACATGGCCAGAACCACCACGGGAGTACACACATTACAGCCGCCCAGAGCCACCACAACCTTACAGCCGCCCAGAACCGCCAACACAACCTTATGGCCGCCCAGAGCCACCACCACAACCTTATGGCCGCCCAGAGCCACCACCACAACCTTACGGCCGCCCAGAGCCACCACCACAACCTTACGGCCGCCCAGATTCAACACCGCGCCATTACGGCCAACAAGAACCACCACTACAACCTTACAACCGCCCAGAACAACCACCACATCCTTATAACCGCCGAGAGCCGCCATCACAACGTTACAACCATCCAGGATCACCTCCACCTCAACGTTACAACCATCCAGGATCACCTCCACCTCAACGTTACAACCATCCAGGATCGCCTCCACCTCAACGTTACAACCGACCAGCAACACCTCCACCTCAACGATCCGGGCCACCATCACCTCAACGTTACAGTCAGCAAGATCCACCACAACAGATCCAAACGGATCCACCACAATATCACCGTCAACCAGAGGCGCCACCACAGTATCATCGTCAACCAGAGGCACCACAAGAATACACGCATTACAATCGCACAGAACCACCACGAGCATACTCATATTACAGTCATCCAGAGCCACGACAACAATATACACAACACAGTAGAGTGGAACCATCGCCACTATACACATACTACAGAACTGAGCCACCAGAGTATAGACACTACAACGATGATTATTACAGCAGTAACAGGGATGGTGAAATTACCTCACCTTTTGGTGAAGAAGATCCTAACGGATGTCGAATTGTGTAAACAAAATGATTCGGGTAGCAATGGAATCTTTTGGTCCAATGACAACCTGCCTAGCAGGTTAATGGAGAATAACCAATCAATTAATTAGCACCACACAAGATAAAAGTATTCCCATAGACGCATGTGATGGTGATATGGAAGAACTAGATTCTTAGCTTGTGAGTGCAGAAAGAATATATTCTTCATTCCTATTGAGGATGAGGAAGCTGCACGCCCATCCTTTCTTTATATCATATACTACTTTAATGTAATGAAAAGGAATATGAATTATAAACGTAAATTTTTTAACTAAATGACGGATATTTTAATTATATTCCCTAAATTTGGTCAACCTAATGAGTCCCATCTCCATTTGTTTAGCTCGTTTTACTCTAGTTTCAATTTCTTAATGTCAACAATTCTCATATGGACCTAACTTATAGTGTAATGAAAAGGAATATGAATTATAAATGTAAAAGTTTTAACTTAATGATGGATATTTTAATTATATTCTCTAAATTTGGTCAACCTAATGAGTCCCGTCTCCATTTGTTTAGCTCGTTTTACTCTAGTTTCATTTTCTTAATGTCAGCAATTCTCAGATGGACCTAACTTGCTGCCACATCAGAAAGTAAAGACTTGAAAGAATGTTTGACCATTGGTCGTCAAAAGCTAAATAACTTGCCTAAAAGTAAATGAATCTTGCAATAAAATGCAACGATGGTGATGGGATACTCAGCATGTGATATCCCAGCATATACACCATAGCAACTCTGGCACTTGACCAGTAGTAACTTTTTTTCCAGTATCCATCAGCCAAAAGAGAGCCAAGACCTAGGAATGGGACCATTTCTAAGGTAACACCATTTATATCATCAAACCTAACCGGTCTCTTCTGACCAGGTCCAGTCCTAACCAACTTGTGGCATATAAGTAGACCTCAGAAGGACCTATGTTCATAAAAGGACAAAATACTTACTTTCGCCAATCGCTAAACAAATAAGGAATCAAACCAATTTCTAATAGTTGACAGGAAATTCTTAAGGAAACAAAAAAGAATGCTTGATATGTTAAAAAGCTGATGAATTGTAGACACCCCACTATCTCAGAGATGACAGAGGAACATTGACACCAAAACTGAAAATTTGAAACACAACTTCGAGTTTGCAGCCTGATTTAGCATGTGCCTTAATAACGCAGATATGGAAAAATTTCTTCAATACAAAATTATACTTCTAAAGTAATATCATTTCTACATGGGAAAAATGATCTTCAAAGATGAGCATAAAACACGTTTTTTTTTATCCAAAACTGACCTATTTATCTTCATCACTAGCATTATCAGATGAGTCATCTTCATCGTAAAGTACATCGTCTTCATCGTCATCTTCAACTTCACTATCTTCTTCTTGTTTCAAACTTTGACTTTTATCAGCAGCTTTGTTGATCTAATTAGAATTGGATAACGAATTAGCATGAAAGCATTAACAGAATATGCAAAAGTGTTAATTTTTTATTCGAAAGGGAATTAACCTGTGCTGTTAAAAGTTGTAAGCGTCCCGACAACTGCTGTAAGAGCTGAGTAACCTCCCCTTTTGACTTTGTAAGCTGAAACGGAAAAAAGAATTGTTTAATCTGACAAAAAAGACTTCATTAATCTTTACACTGGTAGAAGCAAGCACAAACAAAAAAACACTCTGCCAAGAGATAGAAGTCTACGTCTACTGCCTCATTCTAGTGACGAAGACAAAAAAAAAATGGATGCAGAAATGGGACACATTACAGTAACAAGGAATCAGTATCAGTATACCTCCCACAGTGAATCAAGTAGTTCTGATGATAATTCTTCAGACCTTAGATAGTTGTTGTGATGCGCTAATATGCAGCAAACCCATGGAAGAATGTATTGTCCATTCATCGATCTGACAAAATATGCAACACAAAAGTTGGAACACGACGTTTATTCAACCCATAACTCTTCATGTGGGGTTTCAGGGCGATTAAGAACATATATAAAGTAGAGAAGAATAGTGAAACACACCTTGATTGCCACATGGCCGACAATGCTTTTAATAATGTATAGGCATCATCTTGTGTCATAGATGAAACAGCTGCTCTCATCTGTTGTTAGCAACACAATCAGAATACAGATATTGAAAAGAGGCTACATGAAGAAAACTGAAATCCTTATCATACAGATAATAATAGTTGAATAAGTTAAATTTGTGCACAAAGATGTGAATTAACAAAACCTGTCTCTGTGGTACATGAGCTTCAAGATTGACACCCTTCAAAAGCTTGGATAACAGATTTCTGTTGGATGTAAGATCCTTATCACTGCTAAGGATGCCTTCCGCCCTCAGCCGGTCTTCCAGGCATATGATCATTTCATCCGCTTCCGCATCATCTGATCAAAGGAACATGCCAAGCACAAGGTTGGTAAAGCATAACATATATTGCTCACAAAAAAAAAAAAAAAAAAAAAAAAAAGATAGTAGAAAAGTAAAAAGCATGTAATCTACATGTAAGCAAACTATTGTACCTTTAGTTGAAGAGATGGTTCTGCTATCGGTGTCCACAACATTATAAGTACTCGGAACTGGAAGCAACGCGCCTTCAGCATTTGCACGGTCCAAGGCTGTGACTGCTGAAAGTAGAAGATTGTTAATAAATTACAGATTAGAGAACAAACGGCAGTGTAGGGTTGTGTGCCAGTGAGAAGCTGAATTCTGACAAAATAAAAGATAGAGACGTATTGTCATCGGGCTGGCCCTAATCAGCCAGCATATCATAAAATTAAACAAAACAATATACTTTAGGAGTTTTTTGTAAAAGCTGCCTTCCTTGTTGGGTGGGGGGCTCGGTACCAAAAAGGTACACGGACTTGAGATGGTTCCGCCAAATACCATTTTTTTTTTTTAGCAAACAGCCCGATTTTGTGGGTAGAGATGTGCCTTCGAATAATATCTGACCGGGTAAGAAAGTGAAAAAATGCATGATGATGTCGTGACTATAAGAGAAAAGGGAATTTACTGTTTTTCTGATTTTCTGATCCTTTCTTGGACTTGCGAGATTGGGTCATAGGTAAAAGAATTCCATCCATGGAACTGGTTAGCTTTATGTCCGTTCCACATTGTATTGAGATTTTCTCGAAGGACGGCTTTATAAGCAAACCATGGGCAAGAAAAACATTCCCGGTCACGGGTTTTGAAAAACTCTGTAGTTTGGCTGAGAATATGGTGGGGACTGCACCCTTGTAATTCTTAGAGAGGCCATCCTCCACAGATACCGTGACTTTTGTGGACTTGGAATTGCGCAATTCCTCAATATCCTTCCCACTCCATAAGTAACAAACACCCATTTCTGAGATGGATAGAACAGATAGACCCGCATTACCAACGCCAATGGACTTGCTATCTATAGAGATGGCGGGATGGTCCATTGCAAGAACACAGCTAGCCGACTTCTTTTTGCTACCATCTACTTCCCAGACAGCAACATATCGCTCTCCAACAGCAGATGAAAGCACATATTTACCATCATCAGAGAAGGTCATGCACCGAACAGCCCCCTGCAATAAAATATAGAATTAAGCATAAAGCAAAAGAAAATTCGTATGCATTCATTTATTTATTAACCTGTATGAAAATGTAAATAAGAAGTAAATTAACTTACAGGATGCCCAGAAAATTTCTGCATCTTTTTGCGGTCTGAACAATTGAAGATCTTTAATTGAGCTGCTGCTGTTGCTAAAAGCTTCCCATCTGATGTTAAGAGTTGGACGTTAAAGTGTGTAGTACCACCAAATAAAATAAAGACCGCAAAAAAGCATATGCAAACACTTTTCATTACATGATGGAGTTTAATCCGTAAAGTTTAAAAGAGTTTTCTGCAGGTTTCAGATATGGTGGTAAACAGGATTTGAAATCATAAGCGACTGTTATCTCAAAACTACATATGATATATACCTGATGAAACAGACATTGAAGATATGGCTTTGGTAGAGGCTCTAAACTTTCCCAACAAGTTCCCTGTCATGGATTCAAGTTCACATACCATACCGTCAGCACCAGCAGTGTATACGCATGATCCATTTGCAGGAGATGAGATCGCAGTGACACCCCTGCACATTGTGTGTACATTTTATTGGTAAGAGAAGCTGATGTGAAAAATATTGATCCACACCGAGAACTACAAAAAACAATAAGATATGTCTCTCTTGGTTTCTAAGAGTGATACTCGCAATTGAGTGCCGTTTTAGAACTAAATGCATGATGAATCATACATGCATTGATAAAAAGGATGAAATGGTAAGCCTAAATCTATCAAGTCGTCTTTGTGAAGATCGCGTCAATACAAGATCCAAAAACGACACACCGAAAATAAAAAATGGGGACTCACCCAGGATGGCAATCACTAACTCTCCACTTTAATTGACCAGCAGACACATCCAAACCTAAAACATCACCACCTCCGGTTCCTAGAATAAGCAACGAACTTCGAAGCTTCCTTTTTTTCTGATCAAACACAAGCCATGTAATCAATACTTGTATCCTACGTAGAGTAGGCAATAAAATCGACCAAACACTCCCATTGATTTTGTGTGATAGCTTAACCATTTTAATAAAAAAAACAAACAAACCTTTTTCTCCAACGACAGCCATTTCATGCAAGTGTAATCAACCGACAGATGTCCACCTTCAGGTTTAGCAAAAAAGTCTGTTTCATCGGTCGCCACAATATTTGCAAAGTCAGTCTGCACTTGGCCCTTAATAGTGTCCCAAATCTGAACATAAAAAAATAAAAAAATAATCGTCATACCATATCCCCAAAATCTCTTAAATCCCTGTCAAATCATTGCTACAACTAAAACTATATTAAACAATATATAAACGTTTTTTTCCATAATCAACCTCCGTAACCAGCTTGTAACATCTTACACAAAACGAACAACTGCTATGAACTAAGATTTTAGGACACATATAGCAACAAGATTAAACTACCACCAAAAATGTTCAAATTGTATATTTTAGACTCCATATTTTTTTTATTATTTTTTTTTTCATTTTGCTTTTTAAAATCTTATTACTCTAACTTGTACTACTTAAAGCAGAACTAAACGAACAATTATTAAAAACTAGAACCACGACCCAGTTATAACAACTATTTTAAATTGATAACCGTCTAGATATTTTTCATTTCGAAATAACTATAGCAGTCGGATTCTTCAACGAGCAATTTTACCTGTTAGCAAAACTAGCAGTAGTTGCAAGAAGTGTTTACATACAGCTACGACTATGTTACCAAACGCTTTAATAAAACAAAGTTACAAACAGCTACCACTAATCGCTACTGCTATTGGCTTGTCGAACGACGTGTCCGCGTCTTAACATATTTGAGCTATGTTCCTAAACACACTCTTTTACTCTAACTAATACTACTACTAATTATTGCACAAGTATTATATATATATATATATATATATATATATATATATATATATATATATATATATATATATATATAATACGGAGTACTTGTTATCAAATAGGAAGAATAATTAAAATAGGAATGATAACAAGTAACCACAACCACACATTCTAGATGCACCTACAAAAATGGATGCATCTTTATTCAAATTTTCGTTCCCATATAAAAATGTGTGGCTAGAATTACTTCTTACCTTCTTATTGGATCCCACCCTATAACTATATATATATATATATATATATATATATATATATATATATATATATATATATATATATATATATATATATATATATATATATATATATATATATATATATGTATATATATATATATATATATATATATATATATATATAAGGATTAAAATGTACAAAATTTATACCTTAATCCTTCCATCACCGGAACTAATAGCAAGGAAGTCAAAAGACGGACTGAATGACGTCAGCACGTCTCTGATATTCGTTGCCTCCATTTGTAAAACCCTAATTTACTTGGTTGAAGAGAACGGAAGATGACGGAGGTGGTTGTGGTAAGCGGCGCGTTATTTTCTGGTTATTGTATGGGTTTTTGAAAAGGAACCCTTTTGTGTTTTGTTAAGTTTTGCCCCCTTGTAGTTTTGGTTTTTTAAAACTTATATCTTTGTTTTTACCAAATTTATATGTGATTAGTTATGTTGTCTCGCATAAATACTGATTTGCTTTTAATTTTAGTGTCAGAAGACTAGTACTTAGCAAATAATGTGACTTATAATGTTGAATCTATATCTATACTACGGAGTATTATATAAAGCATTTAAATTATGGGCTCCATAAAAAAAAATTAAAATAAATAGCTCATGTGTCATTTTTTAACTAAAAAATCACATTTATTTTTAAATTAAAATATCTTTTTATCTATTTTTTTATGGTGTAATTTTATCATATTTTCTAAAATTTTATGCTCTTTAATTCGACATTCATTTTGATATATTTTTATAAGTTTTTAGTTCCTAAATTTTTAGTGGGTTTATTTTATTTTGATTCAAATTTTACAATTTTAACCTTTATTTCTATAAATACAAACTTGATTCGTACTTTTAGGGAGAGTGTTTGATGGGTAAGAGATTACGAGGGTCTTTTTATATGCGGGAATAATGATGTCACAGGAAGGCTAAGGGAAACCCAAACAAACGCATACAACTAACACATATACATTCGGAGTGTTGTGAAACGAATTTACTAAATGGGTTGGGAATTACGGGGAGTGTTAGGTTAGCAATTCATTTACTATATTTATAATACAACTATATTTACCGCCGCCGCTATGCGCGTGTAGCAATTCGTACATTTCAGACTATAATTAGACTATTTATTTTGATCTATTATTATTATTATTATTATTATTATTATTATTATTATTATTATTATTATTATTATTATTATTATTATTATTATTATTATTATTGTTTTAGGTAATATTACTTTTATAAGTAATTACGTAAATTCAATCGCTTACGCTTAACTCATAACCAACACTAGACTATGATTAGTCTAGTTGTTCTATATACTTTATTTTTATTAATATTCAAATTTTATATGAGCTATTGCCATTTTGTCATTTTTTTAGAAAACTTTGTACGTTTTAAGTATTACGCGTATTTGAACCAATGTTATTATATTTCAACTATATTTACGCACTCCGTTAAACTTATCACTCATCTAATATACTAATATAGAGTATATTGATAAGTTTTAACATTTTATTAAGTATTACATTTTTAGGTCGTTGTTAAAAAGCTCGTGACTTCTTGATATACGTTATATCGTTGTAATCTGCTGCTAATAACTATGGTGAGTATTCACGAACCTCTTTTTCTAACTATTTTAATCGTTTTGGGGTGGATGTATGAATTATACTTGAACTAAATTGATTGTTATTTATTGAACTCTTTTGACCTAAACTTTTGAACCTAAATCAAACTCTTGAACTTTATTGCGAACTTATGACTTGTTTTGAACTTAATGAACCGTATGTGCTATGACCTAAAGTCTCACCTTATTGGTGGAGCATTCTTGACCTAAAGTCTCGCCTTATTGGTGGAGCGTGCGAAGTCTCCCATGTTCGGAGCGTTCTTAATTGTATATAATAGTTGTATGATGTACTGTTCGTACATTCGCATTGTTCGACACCTATTAGTAAGTAATATGGATAGCGCTATTAAAGGTCGGCCAACCTCTCGTTCACTATGTTACGGGACGCATATTATTTATTTTAGGGGCTTTGCCTGGCATACATTATTATATACGTGGTGCTTATATTGTGAACTATTATGACCGCTTGTGCTTGACTACCATACATACTACTTTATATGCAATGGGTTGTGAATACACAGGTTGCAAGTTTTGTATGGGCGGGATTTGCAACTAAGTGGATTTACAATGCCTTTGCCTTGTGAACTTTCTTAAATGGTTTCTCATATTATATAAAACGTGTGTACTCACCAACTATTTTCATAGTTGACCCGTTTTCTCTCATGCATTTCAGGTGATTGTTAGTAAGTTTTTCTTCAAGGTCTATGCATAACGAAGTTTTCACATGTCATCTTTATTTACCATTCGACAATTTATGTTAATACTTGGGTCCTCTTTCTTGTAACTCTGATTTTATTATTTGAATGGTAATTTTTCAAAACGTCTCATTTAGAGGTCGTTTTCTATAACTTGAACTTTGTACTATGAAGTAGCACCCCAGTGACATTATTTTCCGCTGCGATATTTTGGAGGTGTTACAGATTGGTATCAGAGCTAGAGGTTATAGAGAATGCCGGTTTTCAAAAATAAAAATCGCAACTATAACCAAGATAACGTTTTTCTTGAACACCAAACATCATACGAGTCGACTAGTCCTAGCATTGCATTATTAATCCTCAAGTAGACATAGCCTGATCACATATGTTTAATTCAGGAAGATTCATGTGATGAAGGGAGTAGTAATCTCAGATCATGTTTGGTCGGGTCTAAAGAGTCTGGTCGCCTGAAATTGCATTGGTCGGGTGGGTATGTATAACATGTTTGTGTGTTCGCATTTATGTTACTGTACCTTGTTTATGCTTTCTCTTTGCTACCTTACGACTTGTTAGACTAAGCACGTCTTTGTTCCGGTCATATTACGATCTCTATGTCACGACTGTCGTTGTATAGTACATCATCCGTTCAAGTTCACGACATTGATTAATTTGAGACCTAACAACATCGACCTTAGTTATTTTTTATTATTTAGTTGATTTGATTGGTTTAAGCAATTCCAAAATCGAGCCAATCTTTCAAAAGACCTCCTTCAAGGATGTTGAATCCTATCTTTCTAACAAATTGTTTCCTAGCTTGATCTAGTGACAGTTCTTGTCTGATGAGTTGTGAGATTAAATTAGAATCGATTACCTAAAGGTCTTTTGAGGGTTATGCTCGAGATTGGGAAAGTTTGACCCATCAAATCTAACCATGAGAACGTACATTTGTAGAACGAACGATTTGAATTCAGGGACTGAATTCCTTTGACGGGTGGAGACTGTAGCAACTCGTACATTTCAGACTATAATTAAACTATTTATTTTGATCTATTATTATTATTATTATTATTATTATTATTATTGTTTTAGGTAATATTACTTTTATAAGTAATTACGTAAATTCAATCGCCTACGCTTAACTCGTAACCAACACTAGACTATGATTAGTCTAGTTGTTCTATATACTTTATTTTTATTAATATTCAAATTTTATATGAGCTATTGTGATGAGGCAAAAAATGATCCATTTTTAGGGAGTCATTTAAGCCCGAATTCGAATTTATTTGATCAAATATTGCCCTAAATCGTTCCTTTTGTGATTTTAGGTACTTTGGGAGTGAAATCTGGAAAAGGAAGCAATTCGGACGTTTTTTGAGCATAAAAGTGAAGAAAACGCCAAAGTCTTAATTTTTCATGCTGGGAACAGTAGGTGACGGCGTCAAGAGTAACTCCCTGACGGCGTCAAGAGCAAAATTCCATGACGATCCAGAAGAGATTTGACGGCGTCATGAAGGTAGGGCGTCAAGAGTAAAAGTCATGACGGCCTGGAAATGATTAATACTTGACGGCGTCAAATGTAGATCAAGGCAGTCCGAGATTAGTTTTGGCGGCGAGGTGACGGCGTCACCTAATTGGTCTTGACGCCGTCAGACCCCTTTTCCTATATATAGTTTTCTAATTTTTCACATTTAAAGAGAGAAGTTTTGGGAGAAACCCTAAGTACGATTTTGGTGTAACTTAACAGGTTTTTCAAGGGTTCCAACCCCTTGATACCTTGCATGTGTAATCAAGATAAGTGTTCTTTTAATTCAATCAATATGTCTATGTGTTGGTTGTCTATATCTTGTTCTTGTCTTAATTCCATCATGCTAGGCTAGATCTATCTTGTGTTTGCTTAGATCTAATGAAACCTAGATGTTAATTATGTGTTGATTACTTGTTTATTCTTGTCTTGGATGAATGATTTATATGTTAGGCTTAAGAAAACTGGCAGATCTCCAATTGGTAACATGCTTGAACGTCTTAAGAAACATGAACCGACGCGCACTAGGTCTTTATTAGTTGTATTTAATGCATGAGCCACTGTTTACAATCCCTATAGTTGTGCTGGGCATGGTGTAGGAGGAGATAAGAGCTCATAGAATTGGGGAGTTAAGTGTGCCACCCCATGAATGGTATTAAGGAATACGATCCGTCATCCATACAATTATAACAACTAATTAACGTGTAAAAGATGTCTATGGAGTAGTGAAATCTAAGTAAACACATTTTCTCCAATTACTGCTTACAACCTTAGTATAAATTAATTTATTTTCATTTCTATTATTTTATTTTGATTGCATCTTAGTATTGGGTTAGTTGAATAGCAACTAATTCCGCCCCAAATCCTTCAAACCCGGGATTTTAAATTGCTTTCTAAAAAATATAAAAATACAAAAATAATCTTCCTTCACCTTTAGAACTAGTATTTAGGTTTTCTAATCCTAGCGACACTATTCCTAGCTGAACGATCAATCCCCCGGTACTTGTCACTATACTATACTACAACGATCAGGTACACTGCCTGGTGGGGGTTGTAAGCTTCTCGAGATCCCTCGAGAGGTAAAGCCTGTTGCGATTCCCACGCATCAAGTTTTTGGCGCCGCAGCCCGGGGAATAGTTATTGTCTAGGTTAGAAATTCTTTTTATTAGGTCTACTTGCTAGATTCCTTTCTAGTAAGATTTTATTTTATTTTATTTTTAGGTTCTCTTTAGTCTATCTTAGTTCTTTGTGCTTTTGTTCGTAACTCTTTACCATCTGACATCATGGAAGGTGGTAACATCCTTGAACTCATCAACCCATCGCGACAAAACCACCCACAAAACCTACCACAACCAATCCACCCACCTATAAGGTCCATCCGTTTGCAATCCAGCGCCATTCGATTGGTGCAAGTCGGGTGTGCATTCCATGGATACTTTTTCGAGAACCCGAACCGACACCTTGAGAACTACCTAAAAATTACCAATTCTATAGGATTAGGTGTTGATAATCAAGAAGGGGGACTTTTAGCCCTCTTTCAATTCTCTTTACATGGTCGGGCGCTTCAATGGTTATTCCAACTCCCTGAAAGGTCCGTCTCCTCTTGGGACGATCTTGCTTCCTACTTCTTAACTAGATTCACCTTGCCCAAGGAAGTTATTTTGCAACATAACCAACTTAAAACGGAAAATGATGAAATAATGAAGGTCAATGAGATGAATGAATGTGAAATCAAGCTAGGGAGTAACACTTGTAGGGAAGGGCCATGGGATGATGATAGAATAATTAGGAGCTCCACACCAACCCTTGAGGAATTGAGGTACCATAAGTTCCTTCTAAAATGCCCTTGCCTCGCAAAGTACCGAAAACACCCATGGATTAGGAAACATAATTCTATGAATCTTAAGGTTCCATGCATGATTGGTCATATGTTTAGAGCACACACTTATATCAATTTAAAGGCACCAATGAACATCATGTCTAGGCTTTATTATAATTGGATCATGAACAAAAAGTTGAAACCTAGGCGGGACCCTTACAACCCTAATCGCATGAGTAATTTTGTTGAGCGGGTTAGAGGGTTACATGTTTTCGTTGGGAATTTTGTCTATAGGTGTGACTTTATGATCTTAGAAGATGTTAGGGGAATTATTGATCAATCTTTGTGTCAGATTGTTTTAGGAGAACCTTTTGTAAAGACTTCTAAAATGACTTACAACCATGATGAGGGCATTATCACATTCGCAACCAAAGAGAAGAACATTAGATATAGGATGCCCAATAAAGAAAAAAAGTTTAGAGAGGTTGAGGATCTCGATGTTGACAACATCCCCGTGATTAAGGTTGAGAGTGAGGAAGAGAGAAACATGGGAGGTTACAAAAAGAAATAGATCTATTACTCGAAATGTTTGGCTTTAGGCCCCGAATATAGGAAGGATAAGAGACTGGTTAAGATGTTTGAGACCGCATTTATTTTGCGGGATAGGAAAACGTAGTAACCCATGACCTTGAGTCTAGCTACAAGACTCGTAAATAAAGAAAAGCGCTTCTTGGGAGGCAACCCATGTTTTGTGTGATTTTATTTTTGTTTGTTTGTTATTTGCTTCCGTATGCATGCTTAATTTTTATTGTTGGTAGATCATGTTTCTCAATTAAAAAGTGGAAATACTTTACTTTGTTGTTTTGGCCTAGTCTTAACTCCACCTAAAAGTATTTTTGCAAAAGATAAGTGTAAGGGGAAACCCCAAATATGTTTTCAAGAAACAAACCGATCATGATTCTTCACAATATTAAATGAACATGTATATTCGTATTTGTTAGAGTCAAATGCTTGTATTGAGTCATAATGAAGTTTTGCAGGATTTTCCAGGAAGTAGGACGAAGATTTTCCAGAAATTTTCCGGAAACTTAACATAAGAATTTCTGCAGGTCAATTCTGACGGCGTCAGGAGTTTACTCTTGACAGTGTCAGGTGTAAAAATCTGGAAATTTTACCGGTTTTGTTTTTCTAATGGAGTCTTATGGTTTTTGTGAATTATTAAGTTTTATAATCTCCAGGAGGTCTGCAAACTTCATTCCACAAGCATTATATCTTATCTTGTTTTCTAGGATTTAGTAACTTGTATAGGATGCCGCCGATTTTACGCGAGGTTGTCTTGTCTATTTTGTTAGGTTTTACAGGTTATGTATGCCAAGAAGATGGTTTATATTCTGGAAGGGAAGCTTTGATTGTTCATTTTCTTGGAGGAAGATTTAACCTGCCAACTTATTATCCATACCGAGCGAATCAGGGGAGTATTTGATTTCATTCTCTTTACTTGTTCACTTTTACATTCTTTACTTGAACATTGGGGACAATGTTCATCTTAAGTGTAAGGGGAGGGTAAAAAGATGATACCTTACATATGCACTTTCGCTTGAGTTTGTTTTGTTTAATGGTAGATGTGTAATAAAACTATGAGAAATACTTGTTAGTGCAATTTTAGCGCCAAATTTAAAATTTTTTACAACATTTAGGAGTGAAACTTTAGCCTTAGCAAGCGTCTCATGGATAGGAGATTGTATGACTAGCACATAACCGTATATTCAGAAAAATTTTCCACCCAAATATGCGAGGTTCGCCTTAGATTTGATAGGAAAAGCATTTACTATTAGTGCTTATAAGTGTACCGGTAGCATTTAGATTCTAGAACTTGCGTTAGTGATGCATCCCGAGACCGCTAGTGAGACTACATTCGTGTAGTAGGATTTACTACATGATAAGAGGCATTAGGATCACCCTTGTGTTAAACCCGTATTATAATTACTTGACCATTTAAGTCATATTACTTGGCTAGTTAAGTCAACTAATTTTTCCCACACCCTTAGCGTTGTACTCATTTTTAATACACGAAACCCCTAGTACACCCCTCCGAGCCTATATTTTCGTTTCTAATTTTAAGCATTTTACTTATAGGAAGAATTTGTTACACCCCACTTAAATGTACACCCAAATGATGTATTATTTTGGATGGTAGGGTAAGAGTGTATGCACAAAAAATTAAAAAAAAAAAAAAAAAAAAAAAAGGAAAAAGAGAAAAAAACATACGGTCTACCATCCCTTTTCATTCTATGTTTATTTTATGTTTTTGTTATTTTTTATTTATTAGCTTAAGTCGAGTCTAGTCTTGGGCTTAGCAACGCCACATTGTACATGTAATTAACCAAGATTGTTAACTCGCCACCAGTAAAACTTCCTTTATCCAACAAAACCGTGTATTTCATATCCCTACACCTAACGTTACAACCCTTTAAAAGACCTCTTTGATAGTTTATCCTAGGTGCTTACGCCATGTGGTGGAGGTTTGATCCTTTCCCAAGCCTATGGTAATCTATTTTGCTATGACAGGTAGTGAGAGATATCTTCTGTTTCCATATTGTAATTTACACTTTATTACACCCGAGATATGTGAGTATCTAAACACTATTTGTGAGGTGCTAGTGTATGACCTCCGTGCTTGTCTATTGGTCTTTAATGGAACGATTATTTGTTGTAATTACTTTTATATTAGTGTTAAATGACCTCTAACTTGTCTTTTGAGTAGAATAAAAGCGCATTTGCTTGAGGACAAGCAAATCTCAAATGTAAGGGTATATGATGAGGCGAAAAATGATCCGTTTTTAGGGGGTCATTTAAGCCCGAATTCGAATTTATTTGATCAAATATTGCCCTAAATCGTTCCTTTTGTGATTTTAGGTACTTTGGGAGTGAAATCTGGAAAAGGAAGCAATTCGGACGTTTTTGGAGCATAAAAGTGAAGAAAACGCCAAAGTCTTAATTTTCCATGCTGGGAACAGTAGGTGACGGCGTCAAGAGTAACTCCCTGACGGCGTCAAGAGCAAAATTCCATGACGATCCAGAAGAGATTTGACGGCGTCATGAAGGTAGGGCGTCAAGAGTAAAAGTCATGACGGCCTGGAAATGATTAATACTTGACAGCGTCAAATGTAGATCAAGGCAGTCCGAGATTAGTTTTGGCGGCAAGGTGACGGCGTCACCTAATTGGTCTTGACGCCGTCAGACCCCTTTTCCTATATATAGTTTTCTAATTTTTCACATTTAAAGAGAGAAGTTTTGGGAGAAACCCTAAGTACGATTTTGGTGTAACTTTACAGGTTTTTCAAGGGTTCCAACCCCTTGATACCTTGCATGTGTAATCAAGATAAGTGTTCTTTTAATTCAATCAATATGTCTATGTGTTGGTTGTCTATATCTTGTTCTTGTCTTAATTCCATCATGCTAGGCTAGATCTATCTTGTGTTTGCTTAGACCTAATGAAACCTAGATGTTAATTATGTGTTGATTACTTGTTTATTCTTGTCTTGGATGAATGATTTATATGTTAGGCTTAAGAAAACTGGCAGATCTCCAATTGGTAACATGCTTGAACGTCTTAAGAAACATGAACCGACGCGCACTAGGTCTTTATTGGTTGTATTTAATGCATGAGCCACTGTTTACAATCCCTATAGTTGTGCTGGGCATGGTGTAGGAGGAGATAAGAGCTCATAGAATTGGGGAGTTAAGTGTGCCACCCTATGAATGGTATTAAGGAATACGATCCATCATCCATACAATTATAACAAGTAATTAACGTGTAAAAGATGTCTAGGGAGTAGTGAAATCTAAGTAAACACATTTTCTCCAATTACTGCTTACAACCTTAGTATAAATTAATTTATTTTCATTTCTATTATTTTATTTTGATTGCATCTTAGTATTGGGTTAGTTGAATAGCAACTAATTCCGCCCCAAATCCTTCAAACCCGAGATTTTAAATTGCTTTCTAAAAAATATAAAAATACAAAAATAATCTTCCTTCACCTTTAGAACTAGTATTTAGGTTTTCTAATCCTAGCGACACTATTCCTAGCTGAACGATCAATCCCCCGGTACTTGTCACTATACTATACTACAACGATCAGGTACACTGCCTGGTGGGGGTTGTAAGCTTCTCGAGATCCCTCGAGAGGTAAAGCCTGTTGCGATTCCCACGCATCATATTGCCATTTTGTCATTTTTTTAGAAAACTTTGTACGTTTTAAGTATTACGCGTATTTGAACCAATGTTATTATATTTCAACTATATTTACGCACTCCGTTAAACTTATCACTCATCTAATATACTAATATAGAGTATATTGATAAGTTTTAACATTTTATTAAGTATTATATTTTTAGGTCGTTGTTAAAAAGCTCGTGACTTCTTGATATACGTTATATCGTTGTAATCCGCTGCTAATAACTACGGTGAGTATTCACGAACCTCTTTTTCTAACTATTTTAATCGTTTTGGGGTGGATGCATGAATTATACTTGAACTAAATTGATTGTTATTTATTGAACTCTTTTGACCTAAACTTTTGAACCTAAATCAAACTCTTGAACTTTATTGCGAACTTATGACTTGTTTTGAACTTAATGAACCGTATGTGCTATGACCTAAAGTCTCACCTTATTGGTGGAGCATTCTTGACCTAAAGTCTCGCCTTATTGGTGGAGCGTGCGAAGTCTCCCATGTTCGGAGCATTCTTAATTGTATATAATAGTTGTATGATGTACTGTTCGTACATTCGCATTGTTCGACACCTATTAGTAAGTAATATGGATAGCGCTATTAGAGGTCGGTCAACCTCTCGTTCACTATGTTACGGGACGCATATTATTTATTTTAGGGGCTTTGCCTGGCATACATTATTATATATGTGGTGCTTATATTGTGAACTATTATGATCGCTTGTGCTTGACTACCATACATACTACTTTATATGCAATGGGTTGTGAACACACAGGTTGCAAGTTTTGTATGGGCGGGATTTGCAACTAAGTGGATTTACAATGCCTTTGCCTTGTGAACTTTCTTAAATGGTTTCTCATATTATATAAAACGTGTGTACTCACCAACTATTTTCATAGTTGACCCATTTTCTCTTATGCATTTCAGGTGATCGTTAGTAAGTTTTTCTTCAAGGTCTATGCATAACGAAGTTTTCACATGTCATCTTTATTTACCATTCGACAGTTTATGTTAATACTTGGGACCTCTTTCTTGTAACTCTGATTTTATTATTTGAATGGTAATTTTTCAAAACGTCTCATTTAGAGGTCGTTTTCTATAACTTGAACTTTGTACTATGAAGTAGCACCCCAGTGACATTATTTTCTGCTGCGATATTTTGGGGGTTTTACAGCGCGGGTATCCAACTAGTATCTATATCTATATATATATATAAAAAATGAGTTCCCCTATTGAATGTGAGCATTAATGTCACAAGCCAAGAAACTTAAATATGTGTTTTAAGCTAAGAAATGAGCTTATTTTGAAGCCTTTTAAAAGCTTTTATGGATACATAAATAAACAATGCTAATAATAAAGCTTTCAATGTATACGCGTCCAGTTTACAAATCATTCGGCATTTTCTCCTAATCATTTATTGTATACGCTTCCTCTTCACTTGCCAGTTTGAATCCTCATTTAATTTTGACGATACAAGAATACATACACATTAACACATTGCACATATCAGTTTCTTGCCAAAACCATTCCTCTCTCTAACACCCATTCAAAAATACATACACAAACTCAGGTATTCAATCGCATGTTTCGAAAGGTTTACAACTGTTCTTGATTTGCCAGTAATTTATATGCTATCCACACCGTATATTTTGTAACTATCACATTTATTCAAGTTTTTTTTAGGGTTTCGTTTCAAATCCAGTAGCAAAGTTATTTTGATGTGTTGTTTTAATTTGGTATTGATTAGTTTCAATTCAACTGTGATAAACCCTAGAAAAAAATTGGGATCACATGAATGAATTAATTTTTATAATTTGTTTGTTTTGTAGATTCAATTATAATCTTCATCTTCCTCACGAGTTAATTGTAACTAATGATATTGTACTTTTTTTATAATGACATGTTTCGTTAGCCAATCATCTATTGTGTCCTAAGTTCAATCTATGACGGGGGTAAGCTTTCAGTTTCTTACTTGATTTTATTTTCCCAATTTCGTATATCATATTTTCTTTGTTATTTGTTATTATTTATGTTGTTCTTTTTATGCTTTTTTACTACGAGTACTATTTAATTTTCTGTATATAGTTTTTTTGATACCTAGCACATATTTGTCATTAAGTTATTTGTTATTATTTTACGTCATTCTACATTTTTTGTACATTTGATTTGTGACAAGATGTTAAAAAAACCTTTGGATTATTGAGTTTAACAAAACAACTTTTGGACTACAAACCCAAACCCGCAATGCTAATGATTATTCAAACATTTGTTTCAGTATGTTGCAGATCCACTAACGTGGCCCTCGGATGGCCAGTTGCTCTTGCTTCACCATTTACATTTGCAACTACACTTGACCAAGAGGAGATTGCCATACCAATACACTCCACGTATGATGCATTTTTATAAATGTAATAACTTATGATTGTGAGCCTAGCTTATATGATATAGTGTCACTGCTTCTTGCTTCTGCTTTCTTTTATATTGAATGAAACAGTAAAGTTTGACAAATTGACTTTTATATTATGTGATTGCACGAGACAAATATAGAGATATCCCTTTTGCAAACCTGCTAGATCCCTCTTTTCCTTTTCCTGAAATTAGTTCTGATGGAAAAGTGTGTGTACCAAAAGCATATAAGCGTGGTGGGCTGTTAAATTTCAATACTTGCGCCGAAAAGCTTCTTTATGAGGTTGGAGATCCAAGTGCATATATTACCCCTGATTTGGTGAGTTCCATTTCAAATTCATGTTCTTACTAAATTAATTAAAAAAAAAGAAAGAAAATATAATTTTTGGAAGCATTGATAGATTTGCAGGATGTTTCATTTCATTCATTATCACCGAATAAAGTTGTTTGTGTTGTATCAAAAACAGCTTCGAAATCTGTACCTGATAATCTTTTAGCATTATAGCTTCGAAGGTATTTAGCAATGGATTTATCAAACATAACACAGGAAGATAATTTATCCTTTCTAGAAATTCTTTTTTCGTTTCATTTTTTCTTACAGGATGCTGGATGGAAAGGATGGGGAAGTTTAGGGATCGTGGTAAGGTTGGATTGCAGTTACTTTCATCACGTCTACCACTCGCCTGGTCATTGGTTGGTGACTGCGGTAGGTTGTTTATGGATGGTGGTAAGGTTGGTTTGCATGTAAAATTCGTGCTTTGCACACGAATTGTAATGGTAACCTTCTTTTTGTTTCTAATAGAAACTGCTAGGTTCGTTCTTTGGTTATTTAGCTGAGTGCAAATGTAGTCGTTTTAAATTAATTTAGTTTATCTAGAACATAATCTCTCAAGAAACATAATACATATGTGGCTTTAAGGTAGACGTGATTGCCATTAAATTTGAGTTTAATTTATTGGAAATATTTAGCGAAATGGCCATTAAATTTAAGTTTAATCTCTAATTAAAGTGGTAGTCATAAAGCTTGGCATTATAGACTTCGATCTCCTAAAAAGCCAATGTTAGCATGCAAACTTAAAAACGTAGGTAAAACTGAATGATCTAATTGCATGTGAAGCGATTGGTTTAGTTAGAACCTTTGAAGTTCCATCCATTCATTGTCATTAAGTTGTGATTTAAAAAGTTTACTTGGGCCTTTATAAAAGGTGCTATAGGCTAGAAGGTGGTTAGGTTTGTTACTGGACAGAGGAGAATAGTGGATCTGTTGCAAGCAGACACAAGATGGTGGTGGTTGGCGGGCATTTGGGATGTGATGAAAGAACACAACAAATGAACCTCAGTCAACAGCTATGATCAGGTTATTTTTAACAACTTTGGTTCAATGGATATTGTCGGTTTTGTATTGTACGTTGTAGTTTTAATTCTTGAGGTTCAATTTATAGACGGTGTCTCAAACATCTGTGTTGACTGATCAGCCCATCTTTTAACTGAAAAGGCTTATCAACTTTTGTAAGGGGCTGATAGTGTGTTATAAAAAACCGGATGAAAATTGCTTTTTAAAATGCATAACTATTCTTATGTTACATATTTGATTTTCTCAGTATACCCTATATAAGTCAAATGATATAAGAGAGTAATGCCTTAAAAATACACATTGGGCAATTTGATCCTAAAAGATAAAGCATAATCCGAATCATCCTTTTTATTAATTAATTTATGCGTCAAAATTTCCTGTAGTTATTTGGAATATGCTTTCCATATTGACTTTGTATACTGGAAATGGTCATTCATATTGAATTGCTGAAATGGAAAATATTAGCAACTTTGTATCTTCTAATCTTTTGGAATTTTACCAGGTTTTGTTAGCTTATTGCTGAAATTGAAGATTTTGTACATCCCTAGCAATGACTTCATCTCCTTTCCTGACAGTACTTTTCACTACAGGTACGTATATTTAGGTCCAAGAATCATGTTCGGTCTCACTGTCTTAATGAATTATTGCCTACAGTACTTTTCCCTTTGCTTACCATTATGATATATTGTTGCTTGGATTCATGGTATTTCCTTTAAGTACACATTTATTTTCATTTTATCTCTTTAGTATATGATAATGATATATGGTTTTAATTGTTTGAAACTAGACTTTGATTTGTGGTCTGGTTGTAGTCCCTCCATCAAACGGTGTCCTCCCACAATCACTCATGCACACCAGGAGTCTTGCAATACTAAAGAGACAGTTGATCCTGAAGAAGATGGAAAAGTGTGCTAAAGAAGGTATCAAGTTGGATGCAAGCAAATCAGAATGGGAGGATGCATGCTGCTTTCGCTGAAATGGATCCTCATACGAAAGTATGTGTAGTTTTTAAAACCACCGTGTTACATATGACTATAGCCTACCTGATTAGAAAATATATTAATTATGGGATTATGTATAAGGAGGACATGCATTACTCAATAGTATTCATCAAACTCTTTGCATTATTATTTATCAATCAGGGGATGATGTATAATGAGGACATGCATTACACAATTCTATTCATCAAACTCTTTGCAATATTATTTATTCTTTGAATACACACAACTGTTGCTGAAAAAAAGATTACAAACAAATGAGAATGTTTAAACAAATGAGTAGTTGAGTATTGTAACATCTTACTTTTGGTCTACAAACTAACACGAACATTCATATATAATTTGGTAAAAAGTTAATACATAAAGCATAAATGCAACAAAGAACAAAAGTGGTGTTTCAAATAGCAATTTTGTGTTATGATGATGAAACTCACTCATATACTTGATACATATTTATTTAAAAAATTTCATTTACAAAAGGTTAGTTAAATGAACTTCATTTATTCAGTCGAGTATTCCCAATCAAAAGTAGAATAATAACTCAATAAACATAACCTTTGCTCAACCGGTGATTCTTTTAGGTGAACAAAGCCCGTGCATCGCACGGGCCATGCTGTCTCGTTATATAAAGCATTTAAGTTGTGGCTCCATAAAAAATTAAGATAAATAGCTTCAATCATAGAGTGACATTGTTATTTCTCAACTAAAAAATCACATTTATTTTCAAATTAAAATATCTTTTTATCTATTTATTTTTTTAATGATCTAATTTCACCATATTTTTTAAAATTTTATGCTCTTTAATTCAACATCAATTTTGATATATTTTTATGAGTTTTTAGTTTTTACATTTTTAGTAGGTCTACATTATTTTGATTCAATTTTTTTTACAGCTTTAACCTTTATTTCAATCAATACAATCTTGATTAGTCAAAATCATATACTTTTGGGGGAAGTGTTTGACGGGTAAGCGATTGTGAGGGTCTTTCTATATGCGGGAATGATGATGCCATGAGAAAGCTACGGGAAACCCAAACAAACACATATACATTCGGAGTGTTATGAAACGAATTCACTAAGCGGGTAGGGAATTGCAAGGAGAGTTAGGTTAGCAATTCATTTACTATATTTATAATATAACTATACTTATCATCGCCGATGTGCGCGAGTATCCGACTAGTTTAGCAAAAGCGGTTGATAATCCCGTTGATTGTATAAAACAGTAAGTTATTAGGCAAAAGATGTTAATGGATAAGAAAACTTAGGCTATTACTCATCTTTTTTACATATACAACGTGAGTATTTGAAATAAGAGTTAAAGTTATCTATGCTATATTATAAAGCATTTGAGACTTTTTATAAAAGAAAGTCTTAAAATTTTAAAGCAAAAAAACGTTACTATAAAAAGACAATTAGGAAATTAGTGTAAACTTTGAAAATTGAAGTCATTTAAACCATATAGTAATCCCCTCCAATAATGATATATTTTAATTAAATTGTTTATAACAAAAGCTTACTAAACTTATAACAATCAATTTAATGCTAAAATTTGAAAAATAAAAGTGCTGACTATTTACACTATTGATAATTTAGACGTTCTGCTTTTTGAAAAACATATATACACTACGTTATAAAGTATTTGGGACATGTTAAATGGGTACCCGCCGCGGCATTGCTTGATTACCCTTCTAGTTTTAGTATTGTACTTTTACAAACATTAATATATTATATATCAACTTGGAAAATTATAACAATACCCTGCAAACTTCCATACATTGTATAAGTATATGTTTACTTATGTGGCACGACCTGTTAACGGCTACATCGGTTAATTATGCTCTTTTTTGACCTTTTATTATTATTATTTTCATCTTCCTCAATCATTTTCTTCATCTTCCTCCTTCATACCTCCATTATATCACACCCACATACACAAACCTCAAATCACTATAGTTTCACAACTAGAAGTGCACAAAAAACTAGGCAGGTGTCCGCGCGTTGAGGAGACGAATACCCGTGTAACCAAATAACTCACAATAGCATAAAATCGAAGCATTACAATAATCTTTATACATTGAGTAAACTGCAAAAAAATGTTCCTTAACTTTGAAAAAATGCAAATAATGTCCTCGAAAAAAATCTGCAAATATTGTCCCTAAACTTTCAATTTTATGCAAATAATGTCCTTTTCGAGTTACTGTTCATGCAAAAAATATGTTTTTTTTTTTTTTTTTTTTTTTTTTTTTTGGCTAAAATTGGCCGTGTAAAATAACTATTTTACCCTCGCTTACTGCAGGGACATTTTTTGCAAGAACACCTTTTGAAGTTTCCTATTCATTTTCTTTTTCACTTTCCACCACCACCCTCTACCACCACACAACCATCACCACCCCTCCACTACCACACGACCAACACCACCCTTTACATCAAAGGTATACATATTCTTGATTCTTTGTTTATTCTCATTCGTCCAAAACAATGGAAAGATGAACTTGGTACATAGCTTGACAGGAACTGGTACTCGACTACTCGTAAATAAAAAAATTATTTGATGATAAATAAGGCCCAAGCCCGGTATGTGGGGTTGGGTACATTAGGGTTTCATTATGTATTGCCTCTATATATATCGTATCAATAAAACGTATCTCCTACGGGGTTTACATTATCTTACATGGTATCAGGCCTAATCGGTCCTCCCTCAAAACCCTAAACAAAACCGATTCAGCCGCTGCCTCCGGCCGCCGGCTTCAAGCTGGAGGTTCGGAGGGCTCCCTTTAAATCTTTCATTTTTCAAATATCAAGTTACCTGCAGGTCTGATCGGACCTTATCAACCATCATAAGCCCGCTTTCGCTAGCCACCCCGTCAAAATTATCCCTTCCCATAAACCCTAAAAACAATCCCATCTGCCGTTTCCTTCAAGATCTTCAAATCACAACTGTTAACCCTATCTTTACTTGTTTCTTTTCTTCTTTTTATCATCAGTTGTTGTTTCTTTTAAGTGTTTGGCCGTTGGTTCTGTGATAACCAGTCACCACAGTTTTATTCTTACGTTGGTCGTTGGTTTACTAGATAACCAGTCGACATATTGGTTTGTTTACGGGCGATCGTTGGTTAAATCTTGATAACCAGTCGTCTTGTTTAATTCATCATTCAGTCGATCGTTGGTGCTTGTTAGATCACCAGTCGACTTTTTGATTCAGTAGAAATTGGTTGGATCTGATTGGTGTTTGAAGATCAGGAAGTGTGGAGGTGGGTAGATGGGAGAGTTGATGGAGATGAAAATGATGATCGTTGTAAAGAAAGAAGAAGAGAATAATGATGATAATAATGGCTTTGATGATCGGATTGTTGTTATCATCTTTGTTTTATTATTGGAACAACGAATATAAGTGACAGGAGAAGGTGGGGTTGAAATGTTGACATATGATGGTGAGTGAGTGGAAGAATAATCTAATGTTTTCTTTTCTTTTTATTTTTCTATTTTTTTTTCTTATTTTTAAAAAAAAGTTATAGTTGTTTAATGTTTGTTTATTAGTCGATTCTTTGTACGAGTTTGTTACCCATCGACTAAAGTTGACCGTTGGTACCAGTCCCTAAAGTCGACCGTTGGTACGGTATTGTTACCAGTCGACTTAGTCGACCGTTGGTACGGTTTTGTTACAAGTCGACTAAAGTTATGTTTTTTATTATGTTGATGTTTTCTTTCTTTTCTAGTTTACTACTCTAGTCCGAACTTTCGCGATTTCGCCGCTCGGACTGTGGGGGAGTATTAGATGATAAATAAGGCCCAAGCCCGGTATGTGGGGTTAGATCCATTAGGGTTTCATTATGTATTGCCTCTATATATATCGTATCAATAAAACGTATCTCCTACGTGGGGTTTACATTATCTTACAAAAATAACCTTTGATAACGATATTTTAAGATATCTAAGGTATGAAAAAATAAGTGATAACAGCTAACAAAAGCTATATGTATGCTGCTCTTAGCTATAATTCTACAAGGAAAAAAATAACATGTGATTTGGGAAATAGCAAAAGGGAAACTATAGCATTTTTGTCATTTCAAACTAAAGTGTACTTTATACATGTGGAGAATACATATATTAAAATATACATTCAACAAACAATAATCCAAATGTCTAAATCCATGAAAAATTTGCATTCCATCGAGTAGAACAATTACATAGTATACGTTTTGTATATTACCTAGGTTCTCCAGTTGTGCAGATTATGTTCTCCAAAACCTTTCAAGGGCATTACAACTATGACCCCTGGCAACTGGACTTGTTTTGAATGCTCAAGGTCATCAAGATCATGACTAAGAAATGCAAAGTGATTGTCGTCCTTCATGGCCTTCTTCATCTGTCTTATTTCTCTGTTTCTGAAAGTGATGAAATATAATGTGATCAAACTTTTAACGAGGTTTTAGTGATCATATTCGATAAATGGAATGTGTCTTGTAGCAAATGCCATGTAAATGAAACATTAACAGCAACAATTTGATACCTCACATAAGCGGCAGTGACCCATCCAAGAGCCAAATGTAAGCATATTACGCATCCCTGTACCATGAATATTTCCTCAATCAAATAACATTATGCTAGTGTGCCACATGAACAGTAGATACATAGAAATGACCGACAGTTATAAGGGAGTTAAAAAAAAGGAAAAAAAAAGAAAAACAAAAACAAAAACAAAACAAAATAAAACGAAAAAGAAATGTTCCCCAGGCCATATAATATAAAGGGATACTCCACCAATAACCACCATCGTCATCCTATGGCTAAGGAGAATGTGAAAACAAGACATTGTTTCCATTACTACTTTCACTATGTGCATTCACTGTAATATCAAATTCCGTAGTTCAACCCAATATCGCTTCTATAGCAAAATGAATGCCATTAAGTCATTAATGACACCTTTACTAAGTCCAACTAATCCACATGGTATATATATTGACTTCAAAAAGAGCAATGATCCTGGTAAGCTATTAAATATAAAATCCTTACTTTGGTACTCCTAGGCTTCTAGCAGTCGAATAAATTACTCAGATGGTGTATTATAGTTTTCTGAGTGGTTGTGTGGTGGTGGTGGTGGTAGAGGGTGGTGGTGGTGGGAAGTGAAAAAGAAAATGAATAGTAAACTGCAAAAGTGTTATTGCAAAAAATGTTCTTGTAGTAGGCGAGGGTAAAATAGTCATTTTACACTGCCAATTTTAGCCAGAAAAACCTTTTTTGCATGAACAATAACTCAGAAAGGACATTATTTGCAGAAAATTGAAAGTTTAGGGACAATATTTGCAGATTTTTTTTGAGGACATTATTTGCATTTTTCGCAAAGTTAAGTGACATTTTTTACAGTTTACTCTTATACATTATAGTAGTATATGCTTAATGCATCGAAACCAGAAAGGGAGAACAATGGTGGTGTTTTGATACACAATATTACTGATGACATGTCGTAGTTGGTGATAATGTGAAGACTGTTGACATAAATAATGTCTTAAAACATTGTTAGCATATTAACAATGTCTCTATGTTTTGATAATTACAAAACATAAACTCATTAATCTAAAACTTATGACGTAAATAAGTTTTTAGTGCTTAATATTTGTATTTGCTTCCATATCACTTAAGGTATGAATAAACAAAGGGTTTATTACATTTCATGATCAAAGGAAATTTTTCTAATCACTAGAATTTTTATAAAATGTATTAAACATCTTATATCTTTTACAAAATCACTTTTGGAATTAAAAGAATATGTTTAATTCATAATAAATATATGATTTCAAATTTCCAACCAAAAATGGCAAATTCTATCCAGAAAAATATTCCCCACTAAAAGACAAGAAAAACCAACGTTCAGGAGGGCGGCCCCCTTAATGTTACTAGGCGGCCCCCTTAATCATTAAGGGGACCGGCCTACAATTAAGGGGACCGGCCATGCTCCAGAACAGTATTTCCCCCCCCTTTAAATACTGATTCATCCCTCAGATTTTTCTCACCTTTTGCACTTCTAAACTTTCTGATCTAGATCTATTTCTCTATTCTCTCATCCTTTGATCATAAGTGTATATATATTCTTTGTTTCAAAGTGTTCCAATTTCCATCCTCTCAAGTGCAAGAGAAGAATACTTCTATCTTCCTAGACAAGAAGTATTACAACTTGTTGTGATCTCCACATCCAAGTTGTTGGTGTATCATCAAGATTATTTACATACTCTTTGTGAAGATTGTTGTGAATATTTGCTTGTAGATAGTTGAGTTAGATATAGATTGTGTGATTAGTTGATAGCTTGGTGTGAAGAAGAAAAGCTAGGAAATCTATCGGTGTGAAGAAGCTAGGTGTGAAGTAGATTGATTTGAAGAAGGTGTGTAGAAGTTGTGACTTAGGTGTGAAGGTGTTGTGGTGTGATTATTGGTGTGTAGATTGGTGTGTAAATTGGTGTGTAGATTGGTGTGAATATTGGTGTGTAAATTGGTGTGTAAGGTTTTTTCCGCCATAAGGGAGCTTGTTGATATAGTGAAGAAAACTCTCGAGTTAGGTGCTCGAGGAGTGGAGTAGGGCAAGGAAGGTGTCCTTGTAGCCGAACCACTATAAATCTCTTGTCTCGCGGTTCGATCTTTCCATCTCTTACTTATTATTGTTACTTATCATTGTTATATATTTCGTATTGATATTTGTTTATATTGTGCAAGACTTGAAATCACATATTATCGAATCTAAGTTTTAAAACACTAAAACTATTTTTACAACTAATTAAAAAGACGTAAAACTATTCAACCCCCCCTTCTAGTTTTCCACAATTGGTATCAAGAGCCACGTCTAGCAAGAATTTTAAAATATATTGTATTTTAAAACTTGTAACGATCTATGGAATCTTTAAAATATTTAGAAGGGCAATCTATGCAAAGACCACCATTATTTGAAAGTGATGGATTTTTATATTGGAAAAATAGATTCGAAACGTATGTGAAATCAAAAGATCTTGATCTTTGGCATATTATTACCTTTGGTGATTTTCCCCCTATTCAATATAATGTTGAAACTAAAATGGATGAAATTGTAGCTTTTGAAAAACAAAATGATGATTTGAAAAAGAAACTAGCAAAAAATAATGAGGCTAAAATGGTTATTTATAATGCGTTACCACGCAAAGAATATGAAAGAATTTTTATGTGTAAAACCGCAAAAGAAATTTGGGATTCTTTACTAATCACTCACCAAGGTAATAGTCAAGTTAAAGATAACAAAATAGATTTTCTTGTACAACAATATGAACAATTTACGATTCTGGAAGAGGAATCAATTGATAATGCTTTTGCTAAATTTAACACCATTATCACAAGTTTAAAAGCACTTGATGAGACATTTTCTAGTAAAAATTGTGTTAGGAAATTTCTTAGGGCATTGCATCCGAAATGGCGAGCTAAAGTCACGGCTATTGAAGAATCAAAGAACTTGATGACATTGTCACTAGATGAGCTTATTGGCAACTTGAAGGTCCATGAAGAAATTATTAGAAAAGATTTGGAAACGGTTAAAGTCAAGAAAGAACAAGTCAAATCCGTTGCTCTAAAAGCCAAAAAGGAACTTTGTGATGATAGTGACTCAAGTGACGAGAGTGAAGATGAAGAATATGCAATGGCCGTAAGAGAATTCAAGAAATTCTTCAAGAGACGAGGAAGATTCACTAGATCATCACATGACGATAGAAAATCGTTCCAAAGAAATAGAAGTGACAATTACGTGAAAAGAAAATGCTTTAGATGTGGAAGTCCAAATCATCTCGTTGGTGAATGTCTAAAGCCGCCAAGTTATGACAATCAAGGTGCATTTGTTAGTAGAACATGGAGTGATAGTGACAAAGAAGAAGTGGAAAAACCAAGAGAAGAAAAGTGTTTCATGGCAAAAGCAACCGACGAAATATGCCTTGGAATTGACTTGGAGCCTGACGAATGGATCAAGGATAGAGGATGCTCAAGGCACATGACAGGGAACCGAAAGCTATTCTCTACATATAAGGCATACAACGGAGGTAACGTTATTTTTGGTAGTGACTTGCGTGGAAAAATTATTGGCAAAGGTACGATTTCTCAAGACTCACTTACTATTGAAAATGTTGAACATGTTAATAATTTAACATATAACTTACTTAGTGTAGGCCAAATATGCGATAATAAATGTAAAGTTATCTTTTCCGAAGAAGATAGCGAAATAGTTAAGAATGGAAAAATTATAGGTAGAGGTATTAGGAAAGGAGGTGTATATGTTATGAAACTAGGAAACAAACCTGAAGATAGGATATGCCTAACGACCCTAGACGAAAACTCCACATTGTGGCATAGGAGATTAGGACATGCTAACATGCAACAAATACAATCTTTGGCCTCTAAGGAATTCGTTAGAAACTTGCCTAATCTAAAATATGACAAACATTTTTGTGATGCATGTAAAGTTGGAAAACAAGCTCATGCTAGCCACAAAGCTAAGAATATAGTATCCACTACAAGGTGCCTAGAATTATTACATATGGATCTTTTTGGTCCATCCGCTATGCGGAGCTATGGAGGAAACAAATATACCTTATTAATAGTAGATGACTACTCACGATACACGTGGACTAGGTTTTTAAGTGACAAAACCCAAGCCTTTGAAAAATTCGAAATATTTAGTAAAATGATTCAAAATAAATTAGGATGCTCAATAGTTGTCATTAGGACGGACCATGGTAGGGAATTTGATAACGAAGTACAATTCGGAAAATATTGTGAGTTAAATGGAATATCTCACAATTTCTCCGCCCCTCGTACTCCTCAATCAAATGGGGTAGTAGAAAGAAAAAATAGGTCACTACAAGAAATGAGTAGAACTATGTTAAATGAACAATCCATTCCACAAAAATTTTGGTGTCACGCCGTAGATACATCGACTTATATTTTAAATAGGGTATCAATTAGAAGAATTCTAGGAAAAACTCCTTATGAGTTATTAAGAAATAGAAAACCAAACTTAAGCTACTTTAGGGTATTTGGAAGTAAATGCTATATCTTAAACACTAAGGACTACCTCACTAAGTTTGATCCAAAATCATATGAAGGAATATTTTTAGGATACTCACAAAATAGTAAAGCATATATAATACTCAACAAACACTCCATGAAAGTAGAGGAATCACTAAATGTAACATTTGATGAAACACCACCACCTCCTAAAACGCTACCTTTAGAAGATGATGATTTAGTCGAAGATGAAGCTATTGAGGTTAGTAAAACAAAACCCATAGGAAATGATAATGAAGACATTCACTTAGAAAATAACGAAACCGTTAATATTAAAGAATCTAGATCACATCCATTAGATAATATAATAGGACATCTTAACCAAAGAACCCTTAGGTCACAAGCCCAAGATAAAAACAACTTCTTTTGTTTCCTCTCAGCAATAGAACCTAAGAATATTAGCGAGGCTTTAAAGGATGAAAGTTGGATTATAGCTATGCAAGAAGAATTAAATCAATTTAAGGCAAATAATGTTTGGGAACTAGTCCCAAATCCAAAGGATATGACTATCATAGGAACCAAATGGGTATATAGGAACAAGTTAGACGAGAATGGAATAGTTACTAGGAATAAAGCTAGGTTAGTTGCCCAAGGTTATAATCAACAAGAAGGAATTGATTATGATGAAACTTATGCCCCCGTAGCTAGACTTGAATCAATTAGGATATTACTCGCCTATGCATGCACCCTAGATTTTAAGTTATTCCAAATGGATGTGAAAAGTGCATTCCTTAACGGTTTTATCAATGAGGAGGTATATGTGGCACAACCTCCAGGATTCGTTGACTTTGCAAAACCTGATTATGTTTATAAGTTAAAGAAAGCTTTGTATGGACTCAAACAAGCTCCCAAAGCTTGGTATGATCGATTAAAAGCTTTTCTTATTAAACATGATTATTCCATGGGAATGGTAGATAACACTCTTTTCACTAAAAGGAAAGACCCTAATCTCATCATTGTTCAAATATATGTTGATGACATTATATTTGGATCGACTTGTCAAGACATGTGTGATGAATTTGCCAAAATCATGCATGATGAGTTTGAGATGAGCATGATGGGTGAACTTAACTTCTTCCTAGGATTACAAATAAAACAATTAGAAGATGGAATATTCTTTAACCAATCTAAGTACATTAAGGAAATGCTTAAGAAATTTGGCCTAGAAGACTCAAAACCCATAAAAACACCCATGTCTACGAAGGTAAAGCTTACAAAGGACGATGAAGGTGAGTCCGTAGATAACTTCAAGTATAGAGGAATGATAGGTAGTTTACTATACTTGACGGCAAGTAGACCCGATATCATGTTTAGTGTCTGCCTTTGTGCCCGTTTTCAAGAGGATCCCAAAACCTCTCACCTAGAAGCGGTTAAGCGTATCTTCCGATACATTAAAGGCACTATACACTTAGGATTATGGTATCCTAAGGAATCCGGCATAGAAACCATTGTCTATGCGGATTCGGATCATGCGGGAGACTACGTAGATAGAAAGAGCACTAGCGGTATTTGCACGTTTATGGGATGTTGTCTAACATCTTGGTTTTCGAAGAAGCAAACCGCTCTTGCTATTTCTACCACCGAAGCTGAATATGTAAGCGCCGGAAAGGCATGTCAACAAGCACTATGGATGAAACAAGCTCTCGTAGACTATGGCATTAGGTTAGAAAATGTCCCTATTATGTGCGATAACAAAGGTGCGATAGATTTAAGTAAAAATCCGGTACAACACTCTAGGACTAAACACATAGAAATACGTCACCATTTTCTTAGGGATAATGTACAAAAAGGGAATATATCTATAGAAAAGGTTGCATCGGAAGATAACATTGCGGATATATTCACAAAACCCCTTAAGCGTGAATTATTCAACCACTTGCGTTTAGGATTAGGAATGATGGAACAAGTTGACTAAATTATTTCAAATTAATACTTGCATGAAATTTATCTTTCTTCCATTTCACCTCTTCTGAGTCTAGGAATCTATTTCGCACAAAACTAAAGATTGGGAAAATTTAATTGCTTTGCATAAACCTTTTTGTAAAACTCAATCAATTCTCTCTAAAAATTATTCTCACAATCTAGGAACCCCATGAAGACCATTTTCCTTGCATTGTTGACTAATTCTAAAAACATTATATTTCAAAATCATGCATAAACTCTCACATAAATTGTCAAGGTATATAATCTAATATATGTCTTTGACATTCATGATCGAGCAAAAATTGAATCAAGGAGATTATTTGGATTGTTTCTTAGGATCGCCATTTCTTTTTGCTTCTAGGAGTCGAAACAATCACAACTCCACATTTGTTGCATATAGACACTCACTAGGACAAATTCACCAATAATGGTGTCATCTTGATCCATCACTAGTTTTTCACTCACTAATTATCCTTGCCTTCAATCTAAGATAGGTGCCTTAGGAAGCTTAAGTGTGCTTGCCTTTGTTTACCTCCTATTGCTTATTATGTGTTGATTACTTGCTCCTTTGCTTATATGTTTTTGCATGTATGTTATATCTTGATTAGATTAGACTCTATATTGCCTAAGAGAGTTGAACTTGCTTTAATTCTAATCCAAACACATAACCTTTCTGCAAATTTTCTGCCAAAAACCCAATTCTGGCAACCTGGAAATCACCAGATGGGCGGCCCCCTTAATTTTGTAAGGCGGCCCCCTTAATCATTAAGGGGACCGCCCCCTAATTAAGGGGACCGGCCATCTGATGGTCGGGTTTACAGAATCTTTTCTGCTTTTTAGCCCATTTCAACCTACATTTCCCAATTTTAACCAACATACTTTGTCCCAATCTTCCAACAAACCTTATCCATCCTTAAACACACAAATCTTACACTATAAATATCCCCAATCCTCAAAACTATCCATTCATCCCATCATGAACTCTCCAAACAAACCAAGATCAAAAGCCTCAAGGCTAGCAAGGATGACGGAAAAACCCGTTTGGCGAAGAAAAAGCCCTCGAAACAAATCCATCATAACCAATGAGATTGGAAGTCATTCAACACCTCCAACTTCTTACTTCCCAAACTTTACCTCAAACCCACAAGGTCATTCATTTGATCCTCTTTACAAACCATACAACATTGGCCAACCATCAAACTACAATTCCAACTACACAAATCCAACCCTTCCATACCAAACCTATGATCCTCTTCACATTGCCACGGAAAAGCAAAAGTTCCGTGATGAAATAAACCAAATCCATGATCTTAGTGATCTCCTTGCTATGCATCTTGCACAACGCAACAAAGGGCAACCTCTATCATCACCCTATGCAAATTGCCTTCCCCACTCTCTCAATTTGGATCAAGTTACCAACCACACTCACTTTTGCCCTTGTTGCATATTCCTTCAAAAACAAATCCTCTACTTGAGTGAAGATATTTCTTGGATTGAATATCTTCTCACTCGTAATCATCCAATACCACCCTTAACACGATACAACATCGTGAGATCCACCTCTTCCGCTCCATACTCCACCCCATATCCCTCTCCTTCTAACAACTAAGCTTCATGCTTATGTTATCCTTCAAGCAAATAAAACAATCAATCATGAGTTGCAAGCAAGTCCAAGTGCTCTTTCTAGGCAATATAGGACTATGTCTTTTTCATTTGTTTTATTATGATTAATATGCCTTAAGCATATTAAATGTTGTAATGCTTTCTATGATGCTTGAATGAATCTATTTTCTTTTATCTATTGCTTTGCATGTATATTTGCCTTGCTCTCTTCTAATATTTTGTGTATTCAAGATTTCCATAGCTCATCTCCTTGGTGCTCTCAAATGAGGGGGAGTATACATCAAGGGGGAGCTTTAACCTTTTTGATTTTACAAAAAGGGGGAGAAGAGAATGTTAAACTCTAAATTCTTGTCAAAAAATTAATTTTTAGACCTAATGAGTTTAAGGTTTTGTAATCATCAAAAAGGGGGAGATTGTTGACATAAATAATGTCTTAAAACATTGTTAGCATATTAACAATGTCTCTATGTTTTGATAATTACAAAGCATAAACTCATTAATCTAAAACTTATGACGTAAACAAGTTTTTAGTGCTTAATATTTGTATTTGCTTCCATATCACTTAAGGTATGAATAAACAAAGGGTTTATTACATTTCATGATCAAAGGAAATTTTTCTAATCACTAGAATTTTTATAAAATGTATTAAACATCTTATATCTTTTACAAAATCACTTTTGGAATTAAAAGAATATGTTTAATTCATAATAAATATATGATTTCAAATTTCCAACCAAAAATGGCAAATTCTATCCAGAAAAATATTCCCCACTAAAAGACAAGAAAAACCAACGTTCAGGAGGGCGGCCCCCTTAATGTTACTAGGCGGCCCCCTTAATCATTAAGGGGACCGGCCTACAATTAAGGGGACCGGCCACGCTCCAGAACAGTATTTTCCCCCCCTTTAAATACTGATTCATCCCTCAGATTTTTCTCACCTTTTGCACTTTTAAACTTTCTGATCTAGATCTATTTCTCTATTCTCTCATCCTTTGATCATAAGTGTATATATATTCTTTGTTTCAAAGTGATCCAATTTCCATCCTCTCAAGTGCAAGAGAAGAATACCTCTATCTTCCTAGACAAGAAGTATTACAACTTGTTGTGATCTCCACATCCAAGTTGTTGGTGTATCATCAAGATTATTTACATACTCTTTGTGAAGATTGTTGTGAATATTTGCTTGTAGATAGTTGAGTTAGATATAGATTGTGTGATTAGTTGATAGCTTGGTGTGAAGAAGAAAAGCTAGGAAATCTATCGGTGTGAAGAAGCTAGGTGTGAAGTAGATTGATTTGAAGAAGGTGTGTAGAAGTTGTGACTTAGGTGTGAAGGTGTTGTGGTGTGATTATTGGTGTGTAGATTGGTGTGTAAATTGGTGTGTAGATTGGTGTGAATATTGGTGTGTAAATTGGTGTGTAAGGTTTTCTCCGCCATAAGGGAGCTTGTTGATATAGTGAAGAAAACTCTCGAGTTAGGTGCTCGGGGAGTGGAGTAGGGCAAGGAAGGTGTCCTTGTAGCCGAACCACTATAAATCTCTTGTCTCGCGGTTCGATCTTTCCAACTCATACTTATTATTGTTACGTATCATTGTTATATATTTCGTATTGATATTTGTTTATATTGTGCAAGACTTGAAATCACATATTATCGAATCTAAGTTTTAAAACACTAAAACTATTTTTACAACTAATTAAAAAGACGTAAAACTATTCAACTCCCCCTTCTAGTTTTCACAAAGACAAAAACAATATCAATTATTAGTATTGCAAAAATGTTGTGGTTGACTTCACCATTTCAAGCCAACATATATTCTTTCACCAAGTTAACAAATTGTACACATTCGCTTTCTAAAATGAATCTATCATCTTGATACAGGTTTTACTGACCAGGTCTTAATATTTATATAAGCTCGATTACCTAAGGTCTACCGATTTGCACTAACGGACAGAGAATCCGGTCGCGTGTAGACTAGTATTTGGTAAAACCGAGGTCGTCCCAAGAGCTATGTGGTTTGGAATTTACCTAAGTCTAATGTAACTATTTTAAATGATTTGGAAGTTGAAATGATTGTTTGAACGAAATGAAAACTTAAAGTAAATAAAACAAGGAAATGAAATGAAGTTGTGAACAATAAGAGAGAAATATACTAGCCTAATTACTCATCCTATATTGCTTATAATTATATTTCCTATTAAACTAATCTCATGCTTCAGGTGAGGCGGACATATATCACTAGGTTCATATGGTCAAGTTCCCTAGCCTATCTCCCCCGAATCATGCCGGAAACCACAGGCACTACCCCATGCTAGTAAGCCGACGTACGGTAGACGGGTTTGAGTCATTAAGTGCCACTACATGATAGACTTATCTTGTATGGCCCGTTGTCACGATCATATACCATACTTTAACTACTTAAGTTTATCCATCCCGGAAAGTGGTCCTATGGTCAATTTGAACATAAGGCGAATGGCCGGTTATCATCCCAACCATTTCCTCACAACTTAACTACGCCAGGATCCTGTGGTCAATTCCTCCGGCATACCAAGTATAATCGGGATGGGGAAAACTACCCCAACTAAAGGATCTTAAGATAAACTAAACATGCACACACGTAGAAGCATTAAGAAAAGTACGGAAACATAATTAAAACAATATAAGAATCATAACTAGGCTAACACCAGAGGTGCTTAGCCGATCATATTAAATTCAACACTCGAATAAATGTTTATCAATGCCATGAATTCGAAATGTAAATGAAATAATGAAATGCTAAAACTTATGGTGTTATAGGCGTGATTTCTCCCTTGGAAATGCTCCGTATGCTGCTGTAGAAAGGCCTTGGAGAAATCCCCAACGATCTCTGACTTTGTGTGTGAGAAAGTTGTATGAAAAATGCAGAAATTAGGGTTGTATTTATAGGCTCGATCATAGCTACGGCGTAGCTCAAAAGAGTGTTACGCCGTAGCTAGTGTAATCCTGAGAAGATCTTATCCAAAAGCTATGGTTACGGCGTAGCTAAGGATTGTGCTACGCTGTAGCTTCAATTAGGGATTCTTCTACGTCATAATTGCATGTATTGTTATGTCGTAGCTTCATTCTTGGATCTAGGATTACTCACGTAGTCGTTGTTACGCCGTAACTCCATTATTGTGTTACGGCGTAGCCACCAATTCGAGGGATGCTTGAAAGATTTGATATTGTTACGGCGTAACTCAGGTTTTGGTTACGCCGTAACTCTTGATCCGTGTTGACTTTGGTCTTCAAGTTTGAATTCCCAGCTATGGCGTAATAGAGAGTGAATGTTACGCCGTAGCTTCTTCTAGCATACTAAAAATGTTTATCTTTTGCTTGTTCTTTCCAATTTCCTCGTCTCTTTAGCTCTTATGCTCATTTGTGACCCGGATACAAAATATAAATAAATCAAAGTATATCCACATAATAAGTAGAATAAATGAGCATAATAGGAGGAAGTTGACACTTAAATATCATGATTATTTGATGTCATCAAATATCCCCCACTCGTACTATAATTGCCCTCAAGTAGACCTTATTAGAAGTATTCTTAAAAAGATATCCCCCAATATTACTCGGGATATATGAAATTAAAAATATCCTATATATCCTATGCTAGAATGGTCAAAGCCGAACTAACACTCATACTCTTTATTTAAAGTGTCAATTTTCGGGGTGATCACTCAAAGCACAGTTATAGTATGTATTCTATCATAGGCTTGGCGGTTACACAAATCTCCACCACTAGATCTAAGGTCAAAACAATCTTCGAAGGCAATATTGGGTGAACATAAATAAGGATATGGGTGAAGGGTCGTTACTAACATACTACGGCTAAGGCGACAAAGAACATCGATACATGACCGAAACGTCAGACAAGACATCAATGCCTGCTCAATTCCCTCACCTAAGAATGATTCGCGACTAAAGGGTAAGATAAGACATTTGAGAATACACAAAATGGTGTAAAATGAAAAATAACAAGCAAATAGTCTAAGCCTACAACTAAGTCATCACTGTTTACCGTTTGCCAAAAGTCCAAGCTTCGAAACTAAAGAACTGGATCAATACAAGTACAAGTGCCATGAGAGGACGTCATGATGGACACTATACTTGGTCTTATTGTTGGTGTAGAAACATCACCAACTCTAATCTTCAAATATGACCGAAGTGTCCTTTTTGATACTATATCTTGATAAAGCTCATAATCAAGGTGCTATACAATTGTGCACCAACAATACAACTAATTACAAACTGAAATTCACATTTTTTTGTTATTATTATTATTATTATTATTATTATTATTATTATTATTATTATTATTATTATTATTATTATTATTATTATTATTATTATTATTATTATTATTATTATTATTATTATTATTTTAAGAATCATAATTAAATACAAACATATTTCCATGAGTTGAACTCTTATTGAGTTATATTTGAGATGAAGATAGTTGTGTCGGATGTAACTATGGTTGCTTTTAGGCTACTGGGCAAAGGTGTCACTTGTTCACCTAGTTTGAGAAAGTGACGCGTGAGTTCCATGGCCAAGGAAGAAAGTGACACGTGAGTTACATGTTTCGAGGGACAATAAGGTGAGTTCTTCACCTAGTTTCACTTGCAAAAGTTGTGGTCCCCATAAATAAAAATAATTGTTGCATGCCCACAAAAACGGAGTTAAGGTGAACAAAAGTTGTGGGCCTTATGATGAGGCGAGAAGTGTACCGCTTTTAAGGGGTCATTTAAGCCCGAATTCGAGATTATTTGATCAAATATTGCCCTAAATCGTTCCTTTTGTCATTTTAGGTACTTTTGAGGAAGAATCTGGAAAAGGAAGCATTTTGGACGTTTTTTGAGCATAAAAGTGAAAAAAACGGCAAAGTCTCAAATTTCCTTGCTAGAATAGTACCTGACGGCGTTAAGGATCTACACGTGATGGCGTCAAGAGTTACAAAAGAGGTGGATGTGAAACTTATAACATGACGGCCCAGAAAGTTTGCAAGCTTATGGCCTGACGGCATCACCAAGGCCGTGAGGGTCCAAATGCTAGTGACGGCCCAGAGCTCATTTACACATGACGGCGTCACAAATGGATCTAGGCAATACGATTTTATCATGGCGGCGAGTTGACGGCGTCACGATCTAATACATGACGCCGTCAAGATGTAATATCTTTATATAGTTTTCCAAATTTCATTCATTAGTGTGCAACTTTGAGGGAATAAACCCTTGATTCTTCCATGTTCAATTGAAGATAAGTATTCATTCAAATCATTCAATATGTCTATGTGTTATGTGATTATATCTTATGCTTGTCTTCTCTTTAACATGCTAGGCTAGATCTTTCTTGTGTTTGCTTAGATGTAGTGAAACCTAGATGTTAATTATGGGTTGATTGTTTGTTTATAATTGTTACGTATGATTGTATTCGATGTTAGGCTTAAGAAAACTGGCAGACTTCCATTGGTAACTTGCTTGAACGTCTTAAGAAACAAGATCGGAGGTGTACTACGATTTTTGGTTGTATTTAATGCGTAAGAGAATTCTAATGATCCCATGTTAGGAGCTTCTAACGGCTCGACATAGGAGTGAAGTAGGATCTTATAGAGTTAGGGAATATTGTACACGGCCCTACGACTAGTATTAAGGAATATGATCCGTCATCCATGCAATTGTAACAAGTTAATCAACCTGTAAAAGATATCTAGGGAGTAATGAAATCTAAGTAAACACAACTTTCCTCATTATTGTTTCCACCACATTAGTATAATAGTTTCATTTTCATTTTTGTTATTTTATTTTGATTGCATCTTTAGATTAATTGGGTTAGTTGGCTAGCAACTAATTCCGCCCACTCATTCAAAACCCGAGATTTTAATTGCTTTCCATAAAATATAAAAATACAAAAAGAATCATCCCTCACCTCTAGACCTAGTTTAGTAGGCTTTCTAATCCTAGCGACACTATTCCTGAGTTGAACGATCAATCCCCCGGTACTTGTCACTATACTATACTACAACGATCAGGTACACTTCCTGGTGGGGGTTGTAAGCTTCTCGAGATCCCTTGAGAGGTAAAACCTGTTGCGAGGGCGCAATTCCCACTTATCAAGTTTTTGGCGCCGCGGCCCGGGGAATAGTTATTGTCTAGATTAGGACTTCTTTTTATTAGGTCTACTTGCTAGATTCCTTTCTAGTAAGATTTTTATTTTTATTTTTAGGTTTTCTTTAGTTTATCTTATTTCTTCGTTCCTTTGTTTGTAACTTTTACCAACTGACATCATGGAAGGTGGTAACATCCTTGAACCCATCAACCCACCAGAGCAAAACCACCCACAAAACCCACCACTAGCAAACCAACCTCTTAGGCCCCGAACTTTAGGATAGTATTCCCGTCCTAGCCACCAATGCTATCGAAACACCATTGAGCTCACTCAAGGAGCCAATGTGTCCCCCTTGCGATCCGACACCATCCGGTTAGTGCAAAGCGGATGTGCATTCCATGGACTTCATTCTGAAGATCCTAATCAACATCTCAAGGATTTCCTTAAAATCGTAGATTCCATAGACCTTGATGTTGTAACTAGAGAGTCAACCCGATTACGCCTATTCCAATTCTCTCTACGTGATCAAGCTAGTCAATGGCTTGAACGCTTACCCGCGGGATCCATCACCTCATGGGATGATCTCACCACTCGTTTCCTTGCTCAATTTTTCCCACCGGGGAGAACTACCAAGCTTAGAAATGATATCTTGATGTTCCAACAACGTCAAGGTGAAACTCTATATGAAGCATGGACTCATTTCAAGGACTTACTCCAAAAAGTCCCTCATCATGGCATAGATCTTTGGCTCCAAGTCCAAATCTTCTATGACCATATCGACCTCTCCACAAGGCGAACCATTGACCAATCGGCCGGTGGCAAGCTACGTGATCTAAGTGCGGAAGAATCATGGGAACTCATAGAAGATCTTGCTCTCTATGACAACGAAAGTTTGAATGATCCCCGTGATTTGAATAAAACGGTCAAGGCAATATCTTTGCCTTCGAACAATTCTAGCACTCCCGGTCATAGGATCATGGAACTTGAAGACCAAGTCAAGTTTCTCATGAAATCTTACGAAGCTCCTAAGCCTTCAAGCCAAGTGAACAAAATCACTTCTTCATGCGAATTATGTAGTGGTCCCCATGACACTCGTGATTGCATGGAACTCCCCGGACAAGCTTTTGCGGATTACGTATCCTCGCATACCGACGAAGCGGGAAACAGGTGGTACACTTTCAATCCCGAGCCAAACCCTTACGGTGATTCCTACAACCCTTCTTGGAAAAATCACCCGAAACTTAGGTGGAAACAAAACCAAAACGTGCCCCAAAACAATTCTTCCAATCCACCTAATCGTTACCAACCAAACAGTCCACCCTCTAACCGTACTTTCAACAACAATCCTTCCAATAACTATGGTAGTACCAATAATCTTGAAGGATTGATGTCCAAGTTTATGGCATCTCAAGAAGCTCGCATAGCTAAGTTTGAAACCGAATTCAATCAACAACAAGCGGAGATGACCAATAAGATTGACAACTTGTTGAAAGCCCTCAACAACCAAGTGCTAACTACACCTAGGAAGGACACTAGGGACACTAGTAGCGAAATCCAAATTAAGGACCCCTCATCATCCAAACAGTCCACTTTGTCAACGTTGTCACCATTAAGCCAATAGATAAGAATATAGAATAAAGTGACAAGGATGAAGTTGGAATAGAAACCGGGACTAAGGATGAGATTAAGGAAGTTGAGGATATTAAGAAAGAAAAATTACAGGAAGTAGAAAACGTAGAGGAATACTTTGATAAGTTACCCACCAAGGAAGAACGGGAATATCATAAGGAGCTATTCGATGACCCCGAGACACCTTACGTCCTTGGTTCACCACTCATCAAAACAGAAGATCCCTCTAACATCAACATTCCATGCAACATTGGGCATATGCATGTGTGGAAAGCTTACATCGATCTTAGGTCTCCTATAAACATCATGACTAGGACCTATTATAATTGGGTAATGAAGAAGCAACTTGGGTATAGGATGATGCCTAACACGAATTGGATGAGCAAATTTGCAGGAGGAGTGAAAGGATTACATGTCTTTGTAGTAAACTTCACTTATGTTACCGACTTTGTGATTGTAGAGGATATTCGTCCGGTAATAGATGGTTGCCTAAGTCAAGTAGTGTTTGGAAAACCGTTTGTTGAGGCCTCTAAGATGAGTTATGACCCGTCCCTAGGGATAGTTAGATTCAAGGATGAGAACGATGAGATTGCTTACCAAATGCCCTATAAGATTGAACAATACCGTCTTCTATCAAACCTAAAAAAGGAACACAAGCAAGCGGTTTACTATAGGAATGATGAGGATAAACGTAGAGGAGTGGATTATGTCATGAGTAGAATACTCGGTTTCTACAAGGAATGTTTGCAACTAGGTCCGGAATACAAAACTAAGATTGGAGATGACCTAGAGAATGAGACCAATGATGAGGTCACGTAATAGCCCATGACCTTGAGTCTAGCTGCAAGACTCGTAAATAAAGAAAAGCGCTCCTTGGGAGGCAACCCGTGTTTTGTGTGTTTTTATTTGTTTGATTTGTTTGATGCTATTTGCTTCCGTATGCACATTTTCACAATTCAAGGGGTTGAAACCCTTGTAAAGCTGATAAAATTCGGACTGGGGTTTATTTCCTCAAAGTTGCACACTAATGAATGAAATTTGGAAAACTATATATAGATTACACATCATGACGGCGTCATGTGTTAGGTTGTGACGCCGTCAACTCGCCGCCATAATGAAATCGTGTTGCCTAGATCTATTTGTGACACCGTCATGTAGGATTTTCCTCTGGGCCGTCACTAATACTTGGACCTTGACGGCCTTGGGTGACGCCGTCATCTTCTATGTTTAAAAACTCTCTGGATCGTCACATGTATTTTCCACATCCACCTCTTTTGTAACTCTTGACGCCGTTATGTGGAGAGCCTTGACGCAGTCAGGTACTGTTCCAGCAAGGAAAATTGAGACTTTGCCGTTTTCTTCACTTTTATGCTCCAAAAACGTCCAAAATGCTTCCTTTTCCAGATTTCTCTCCAAAAGTACCTAAAATGACAAAAGGAACGATTAGGGCAATATTTGATCAAATAATCTCGAGTTCGGGCTTAAATGACCCTTAAAAGCGGTACACTTTTTGCCTCATCAAATACCCTTACACTTGAGATTTGCTTGTCCTCAAGCAAATCCGCTTGTATTCTAATTAAAATACAAGTTAGGGGTCATTTAACACTAACACAAAAGTAATTACAACAAATAATCATTCCACTAAAAACCAAAGACAAGCACGGAGGTCATACACTAGCACCTCACAAATAGTGTTTAGATACTCACATCTCTCGGGTGTAATAAAGTATATATCACAATAAGGAAATGGAAAACATCTCTCACTACCTGTCTTAGCAAATAGATTACCATAGGCTTGGGAAAGGATCAAACCTCCACCACTTGGCGTACGCACTTAGGGTAAACTATCAAAGAGGTCTTTTAAAGGGTTATAACGTTAGGTGTAGGATATGGAAAACACTATTTTGTTGGATAAAGGCAATATTTACTGGTGGCGAGTTAATCATCTTGGTTAATTACATGTACAATATGGCGTTGCTAAGCAAAGACTAGACTCGACTTAAGCTAATGAATCAAAAATAACAAAAACATAAAATAAACATAGAATGAAACGGGATGGTAGTCCGTATGTTTTTTCTCTTTTTCTTTTTTTTTTTCTTATTTTTTATTTTTTTTATTTATTTTTTTTTTATTTTTTTTTTTTTTTGCATACACTCTTACCCTACAATCCAAAATAATACATCATAGGGAATGTACATTCCCCTTACACTTGAATTTTTACATACTTTACAATAAACTACTCTAATGACTCGAATCAAGATAATCAAAACACTTGGAGTACTTTTTAAGATTAATGCACATATGGGGGTAATATATGATGCTCTTCCCCATTACTCCATAACATAGGTACTTTACCTATGAGTCCCAATCGTCCCAAAACAATATGTACAAGATATGACTTGACTTAACAACCATGTAATCAATTAGATAATTAACTAAGGGTTTAAACATGTAACAATAATGCACTAAAGATGAGTGCATACACGGAAGGCTAAGGAGATTTGGTTGCACATTTAGGTGGGTTGTAACAAATTCTTCTTTTAAGTAAAATGCTTAAAGTTAGAAACGAAAAGATAGGCTCGGAGGGGTGTACTAGGGGTTTCGTGTATTAAAAATGAGTACAACGCTAAGGGTGTGGGAAAAATTAGTTGACTTAACTAGCCAAGTAATATGACTTAAATGGTCAAGTAATTAAAATACGGGTTTAACACAAGGGTGATCCTAATGCCTCTTATCATGTAGTAAATCCTACTACACGAATGTAGTCTCACTAGCGGTCTCGAGATGCATCACTAACGCAAGTTCTAGAATCTAAATGCTACCGATACACTCATAAGCACTAATAATGAATGCTTTTCTTATCAAATCTAAAGGCGAACCTCACATATTTGGGTGGAAAATTTTTCTGAATGTTACGGTTTTGTGCTAGTCATACAACTCCTATCCATGAGAAGCTTGTTAAGGCTAAAGTTTCACTCCTAATGTTGTAAAAAAAATAAATTTGGCGCTAAAATTACACTAACAAGTATTTCTCTTAGTTTTATTACACACCTCTCATCGAACAAACAAACTCAAGTGCAATAGTATCCTATAAGGTATCATCATTTACCCTCCCCTTACACTTAGGATGAACATTGTCCCCAATATTTAATTAAAGAATGTAAAAGTAGAATAGGTAAAAGAATGAAAACAAATACTCCCCTGATTCGTTCGGTGTGGATAGTGTGGTAACAAGGTTAGATCTTCCTCTAAGAAAATGAATGTTCAAAGCTTCCCTTTTAGAAAAATAAATAATCTTCTTGTCATATATAACCTGTTAAACCTGAGAAAACAGACAAGGCAACCTCGCGTAAAATCGGCGGCAATCTATATATACTAACAAATCCTAGAAAGAAATTTAAGATATAATGCTTGTGGAATGAATGTTTGCAGATTTCCTAGAGTTTATAAAACAAAAGAATTAACAAAAACTTCAAGACTCCATTAGAAAAACAAAACTTGCAAAATTTCCAAAATTTTACACATGACGCCGTCAGGAGTTAACTCCTGACGCCGTCATAAGTGACCTGCAGAAATCTTTATGTTAAGTTTTCGGAAAATTTCTGGAAAAACTTATGTCCTACTTCCTGGAAAATCCTGCAAAACATCATTATGACTCGATACAAGTATTTGACTCTAAAAGATACTAATATACATGTTCATTTAATATTGTGGCGAATCAAGATCAATTTTGTTCTTAGAAACAAATTTTGGTTTTCCCCTTACACTTAGCTTTTGCAAAATACCTTTATATGAAGTTAAGACGAAGTTAAATAACAAAATAAAGCATTTTCACAATTTTAGTTTGAAACATGATCTACCAACAATAAAAATAAAGCATGCATACGGAAGCAAATAACAATCAAACAATTAAAAACTGCACAAAACATGGGTTGCCTCCCAAGAAGCGCTTGTTTTTGTTCGAGTCACGAGCCTGACTCTACCCTTATTTCATGGATAAAGGTGAGGTTTTCCCTACACTTAGGATTAAGTGCGGGTGATAGTAGCGATACACACCATCTCGGTGGAAGTATGCCACGTGAGGAAAGAGTGGTGGATGAATTGTATGCTCAAAGGGTTGTGCTCCTATCATCATAACCTTACCTAATTCAATCTGGTTAATGAGTGGATTAACATTTTCTCCTAGAAAGGGATCATTTTCTATCAGTATCGAAAGACTCCTAGTTGGGGATCCATCTTGACCTAATAAACCTGGTTTAAACCTATAATGTTTCTTGTGATTGATGCGTGGGGTTTGCACTAGGCTTTACCTCTCGAGGGATCTCGAGAAGCTTACAACCCCCACCAGGCAGTGTACCTGATCGATGTAGTATAGTATAATGACAAGTACCGGGGGATTGATCGTTCAGCTAGGAATAGTGTCGCTAGGATTAGAAAACCTAAAGACTAGGTCTAGAGATGAGGGATGATTCTTTTTGTATTTTTATATTTTTTAGAAAGCAAATTAAAATCTCGGGTTTTGAAGGATTTGGGCGGAATTAGTTGCTAATCAACTAACCCAATACTAAGATGCAATCAAAATAAAATACTAAAATGAAAATAAAACTATATTAAACTAAAGTTGTGAGCAATAAGTTGGAAAAATGTGTTTACTTAGATTTCACTACTCCCTAGATATCTTTTACACGTTAATTACTTGTTATAGCTGCGTGGATGACGGATTGTATTCCTTAATACCATTCATGGGGTGGCGTACTTACTTCCCCAATCCTGTGAGTGCCTACTTCACTCCTATGTCGAGCCGGCTAAGAAGCTCCTAACATGGGATCATTAGAATTTACTCATGCATTAAATACAACCAATAAAACCTAGTACACATCGGTTCATGTTTCCTAAGACGTTCAAGCATGTTACCAAATGGAGATCTGCCAGTTTTCTTAAGCCTAACATTGAAATCATTCATCCAATACAACCATAAACAAGTAATCAACACATAATTAACATCTAGGTTTCATTAGATCTAAGCAAACACAAGATAAATCTAGCCTAGTGTGGAAAACTAGAAGGGGGGTTGAATAGTTTTACGTCTTTTTAATTCGTTGTAAAAGATACTTTTAGTGTTTTCTTAGCTTTGAAAAACTTAGATTCGATAATATGTGATCTCAAGTCTTGCACAATATAAACAACTATCAATAAGTAATATATAACAATGATAAGTAATGAAATAAGTAAGAGATGGAAAGATCGAACCGCGAGACAAGAGATTTATAGTGGTTCGGTTACAAGGACACCTTCCTTGCCCTACTCCACTCCCCGAGCACCTAACTCGAGAGTTTTCTTCACTATATCAACAAGCTCCCTTATGGCGGAGAAAACCTTACACACCAATTTACACACCAATTTACACATTAATTTTCACACCACAACTTCTTCACACCTAAGTCACAACTTCTACACAACTTCTTCAAATCAATCTACTTCACAACTAACTACTCCACACCTAGCTTCTTCACTACAATCTAATTCCTAACCTTTCTTCTTCACACCAAGCTACTAACAAATCACACAATCTATATATCTAGCACACCTATCTACAATCAAACATTCACAACAATCTTCGCAAAGAATATTGTAAATAATCATGATGATGCACCAACAACTTGGATGTGGAGATCACAACAAGTTGTAATACTTCTTGTCTTGGGGGATAGAAGTATTCTTCTCTTGCACTTGAGAGGATGAAGATTGAATCACTTTGAAATAAAGAATTATACACTTATGATCAAAGGATAAGATAATAGAAATGTAGATCTAGATCAGAAAGTTTAGAAGTACAAAAGGTAAGAAAATTCTGAGGAATGAACCAGTATTTATAGGGGAGAAAAATACTGTTCTGGAGCGTGGCCGGTCCCCTTAATTAATGGCCGGTCCCCTTAATGATTAAGGGGGCCGCCTAAGGAACTAAGGGGGGCGCCCCTTCAGAACGTTGGTTTTTCTTGTTTTTTAGTGAGGAATATTTTTCTGGATAAAATTTGCCATTTTTGGTTAGAAATTTGAAATCATATGTTTATACTGAATTAAACATATTCTTTTAATTTCAAAAGTAATTTTGTAAAAGATATAAGATGTTTAATACATTTTATAAAAATTCTAGTGATTAGAAAAATTTCCTTTGATCATGAAATGCAATAAACCCTTTGTTTATTCATACCTTAAGTGATATGGAAGCAAAGACAAATATTAAGCACTAAAAACTTGTTTACGTCATAAGTTTTAGATTAATGAGTTTATGCTTTGTAATTATCAAAACATAGAGACATTGTTAATATGCTAACAATGTTTTAAGACATTATTTATATCAACAATCTCCCTCTTTTTGATGATTACAAAACCTTAAACTCATTAGGTCTAAAAAATAATTTTTTGACAAGTATTTAGAGTTTAACATTCTCTTCTCCCCCTTTTTGTAAAATCAAAAAGGTTAATGCTCCCCCTTGATGTATGCTCCCCCTCATTTGAGAGCACCAAGGGAATGAGCTATGGAAAACTTGGCGACACAAAATATTAGAAGAGAACAAGGCACATATACATGCAAAGCAATAATTATAAAAATAGATTCATTCAAGCATCATAGAAAGCATTACAACATTTAATATGCTTAAGGCATATTAATCATAATAAAACAAAAGAAAAGCCATAGTCCTATATTGCCTAAAAGAGCACTTGGATTTGCTTGTAACTCATGGTTGATTGTTTTATTTACTTGAAGGATAACATAAGCATAAAGCTTAGTTGTTAGATGGAGAAGGATATGGAGTGGGGTATGGAGCGGAAGAGGTGGACCTTACGATATTGTATCGTGTTAAGGGTGGAATGGGATGAGGTCGAGTGAGGAGATATTCAATCCAAGAAATATCTTCACTCAAGTAAAGGATTTGTTTTTTAAGGAAGATGCAACAAGGGCAATAGTGAGTGTGGTTTGTAACTTGATCCAAGTTGAGAGAGTGAGGAAGGCAATTGTTGTAGGTGATGATGGAGATTGCCATTTGTTGCGTTGTGCAAGATGCATGGCATTGAGATCACAAAGATCATGGATTTGTGATATTTCATCACGAAACTTTTACTTTTTCGTGGTAATGCGAAGAAAGTCATTGTGTTGATATGGATGAATTGGGTTTGTGTAGTTGGAGTTGTAGTGGGATGGTTTATCAAACTTGTATGGATCATTACAAGTGGTTGGAGGATGAGATGAGTGGTTTGGCATGAAGGAAGATGTTTGGCCAATGTTGTATGGTTTGTAAAGAGGATCAAATGAATGTCCTTGTGGATTTGGTGTAAAGTTTGGGAAGTAAGTGGTTGGTGGTGTTGAGTGACTTCCAACTTCATTTGTTATGATGGATTTGTTTCGAGGGCTTTTTCTTCGCCAAACGGGTTTTTCTGTCATTCTTGCAAGCCTTGAGGCTTTTGGTTTTGGTTTGTTTGGAGAAGCCATGAAGGGATGAGTGAAGAGTTTTGAGGATTTGGGGTATTTATAGTGTAAGATTTGTGTGTTTATGGATGGATAAAGTTTGTTTGGGAGATTAGGACAAAATGTGTTGGTGAAAATTGGGAAATGTAGGTTGAAATGGGCTAAAAAGCAGAAAAGATTCTGTAAACCCGACCATCAGATGGCCGGTCCCCTTAATTAGGGGGCGGTCCCCTTAATGATTAAGGGGGCCGCCTTACAAAATTAAGGGGGCCGCCCATCTAGTGATTTCCAGGTTGCCAGAATTGGGTTTTTGGCAGAAAATTTGCAGAAAGGTTGTGTGTTTGGATTAGAATTCAAGCAAGTTCAATTCCTTTAGGCAATATAGAATCTAATCTAATTAAGATAAAGCATGCATGCAAGAACACATAGGCAAAAGAGCAAATAATCAACACATAATAAGCAAGAGGAGATAAGTAAAGGCAAGATCACTTAAACTTCCTAAGGCACCTATCTTAGATCAAGGGAAAAGGCAACTAGTGAGTGAAAAACTAGTGATGGATCAAGATGACAACATTATTAGTGAATTTGTCCTAGTGTGTGTCTATATGCAACAAATGTGGAGTTGTGATTGTTTCGACTCCTAAATGCAAAAAGAAATAACGATCCTAAGAAACAATCCAAATGATCTCCTTGATTCAATTTTTGCTCGATCATGAATGTCAAAGACATATATTAGATTATATACCTTGACAATTTATGTGAGAGTTTATGCATGATTTTGAAAAACAATGTTTTTAGTATTTGTCAACAATGCAAGGAAAATGATCTTCATGTGATTCCTAGATGTGAGAATAATTTTTAAAGAAAATTGATTGGGTTTTACAAAGGAGTTTATGCAAAGAAAATAAATTTTCCCAATCTTTAATTTTGTGCAAAATAGATTCCTAGACTCAGAAAAGATGAAATGGAAGAAAAATAAATTTTATGCAAGCATAAATTTGTATTAATTCAATATAATTTAGTCAACTTGTTCCATCATTCCTAATCCTAAACGTAAGTGGTTGAATAATTCACGCTTAAGGGGTTTTGTGAATATATCCGCAATGTTGTCTTCCAATGCAACCTTTTCTATAGATATATTTCCTTTTTGTACATTATCCCTAAGAAAATGGTGGCGTATTTCTATGTGTTTAGTCTTAGAGTGTTGCACCGGATTTTTACTTAAATCTATCGCACCTTTGTTATCGCACATAATGGGGACATTTTCTAACCTAATGCCATAGTCTACGAGAGCTTGTTTCATCCATAGTGCTTGTTGACATGCCTTTCCAGCGCTTACATATTCGGCTTCGGTGGTAGAAATAGCAAGAGCGGTTTGCTTCTTCGAAAACCAAGATGTTAGACAACATCCCATAAACGTGCAAATACCGCTAGTGCTCTTTCTATCTACGTAGTCTCCCGCATGATCCGAATCCGCATAGATGATGGTTTCTATGCCGGATCCCTTAGGATACCATAATCCTAAGTGTATAGTTCCTTTAACGTAACGGAAGATACGCTTAACCGCTTCTAGGTGAGAGGTTTTGGGATCCTCTTGAAAACGGGCACAAAGGCAGACACTAAACATGATATCGGGTCTACTTGCCGTCAAGTATAGTAAACTACCTATCATTCCTCTATACTTGGTGTTATCTACGGACTCACCTTCATCGTCCTTTGTGAGCTTTACTTCCGTAGACATGGGAGTTTTCATGGGTTTTGAGTCTTCTAGGCCAAATTTCTTAAGCATTTCCTTAATGTACTTAGATTGGTTAAAAAATATTCCATCTTCTAATTGTTTTATTTGTAATCCTAGGAAGAAGTTAAGTTCACCCATCATACTCATCTCAAACTCATCATGCATGATTTTGACAAATTCATCACACATGTCTTGACAAGTCAATCCAAATATAATGTCATCAACATATATTTGGACAATGATGAGATTTGGGTCTTTCCTTTTAGTGAAAAGAGTTTTATCTACCATTCCCATGGATTAATCATGTTTAATAAGGAAAGCTTTTAATCGATCATACCAAGCTTTGGGAGCTTGTTTGAGTCCATACAAAGCTTTCTTTAACTTATAAACATAATCAGGTTTTGCGAAGTCAATGAACCCTGGAGGTTGTGCCACATATACCTCCTCATTGATAAAACCGTTAAGGAATGCACTTTTCACGTCCATTTGGAATAACTTAAAATCTAGGGCGCAAGCATAGGCAAGTAATATCCTAATCGATTCTAGTCTAGCTACGGGGGCATAAGTTTCGTCATAATCAATTCCTTCTCGTTGATTATAACCTTGGGCAACTAACCTAGCTTTATTCCTAGTAACTATCCCATTCTCATCTAAGTTATTCCTATATACCCGTTTCGTTCCTATGATGGTCATATTCTTTGGATTTGGGACTAATTTCCAAACATCATTTACCTTAAATTGATTTAATTCTTCTTGCATAGCTATAACCCAACTTTCATCTTTTAAAGCCTCACTAATATTCTTAGGTTCTATTGCTGAGAGGAAACAAAAGAAATTGTTTTTATCTTGGGCTTGTGACCTAAGGGTTCTTTGATTAAGATGTCCTATTATATTATCTAATGGATGTGATCTAGATTCTTTAATATTAACAGTTCCGTTGTTTTCTAAGTGAATGTCTTGATTATCATTTCCTATGGGTTTTGTTTTACTAACCTCAATAGCTTCATCTTCGACTAAATCATCATCTTCTAAAGGTAGTGTTTTAGGATGTGGCAGTGTTTCATTAAATGCTACATTTAGTGATTACTCTACTTTCATGGAGTGTTTGTTAAGCATTATATATGCTTTGCTATTTTGTGAGTATCCTAAAAATATTCCTTCATATGATTTTGGATCAAACTTAGTGAGGTAATCCTTAGTGTTTAGAATATAACATTTACTTCCAAATACCCTAAAGTAGCTTAAGTTTGGTTTTCTACCTCTTAATAACTCATAAGGAGTTTTTCATAGAATTCTCCTAATTGATACCCTATTTAAAATATAAGTCGATGTATCTATGGCGTGACACCAAAATTTTTGTGGGATGGATTGTTCATTTAACATAGTTCTACTCATTTCTTCTAGTGACCTATTTTTTCTTTCTACTACGCCATTTGATTGAGGAGTACGAGGAGCGGAGAAATTGTGAGATATTCCATTTAACTCACAATATTTTCCGAATTGTACTTCGTTATCAAATTCCCTACCATGGTCCGTCCTAATGGCAACTATTGAGCATCCTAATTTATTTTGAATCATTTTACTAAATATTTCAAATTTTTCAAAGGCTTGGGTTTTGTCACTTAAAAACCTAGTCCACGTGTATCGTGAGTAGTCATCTACTATTACTAAGGTATATTTGTTTCTTCCATAGCTCCGCACAGCGGATGGACTGAAAAGATCCATATGTAATAATTCTAAGCACCTAGTAGTGGATACTATATTCTTAGCTTTGTGACTAGCATGAGCTTGTTTTCCAATTTTACATGCATCACAAAAATGCTTGTCATATTTTAGATTAGGCAAATTTCTAACTAATTCCTTAGAGGCCAAAGATTGTATTTGTTGCATGTTAGCATGTCCTAATTTCCTATGCCACAATGCAAAGTTTTCATCTAGGGTCGTTAGGCATATCCTATCCTCAGGCTTGTTTCCTAGTTTCATAACATATATGCCACCTTTCCTAATTCCTCTACCTATAATTTTTCCATTCTTAACTATTTCGCTATCCTCTTCGGTAAATGTGACTCTACATTTATTATCACATATTTGTCCTACACTAAGCAAGTTATATGTTAAGTTATCTACATGCTCTACATTTTCAATAGTAAGTGAGTCTTGAGAAATCGTACCTTTGCCAATGATTTTTCCACGTAAGTCACTACCAAAAATAACGTTACCTCCATTGTATGCCTTGTATGTAGAGAATAGCTTGCGGTTCCCCGTCATGTACCTCGAACATCCGCTATCTTTGATCCATTCGTCAGGTTCCAAGTCAATTCCTTAACATATTTCGTCGGTTTCTTTTGCCATAAAACACTTTTCCTCTCTTGGCTTTTCAACTTCTTCTTTGTCACTATCACTCCATGTTCCACTAACAAAGGCGCCTTGATTTTCATAACCCGGTGGCTTTAGACATTCGCCAATGAGATGATTTGGACTTCCACATCTAAAGCACTTTCTTTTCCCGTAGTTGTCACTTCTATTTCTTTGGAATGCTTTTCTTTCGTCTCGTGATGATCTAGTGAATCTTCCTCGTCTCTTGAAGAACTTCTTGAATTCTCTTACGGCCATTGCATATTCTTCGTCTTCACTTTCGTCACTTGAATCATTATCATCACTAGGTTCCTTTTTGGCTTTTAGAGCAATGGATTTGGTTTGTTCTTTCTTGACTTTGACCGTTTCCGAATCTCTTCTTATGATTTCTTCATGAACCTTCAGGTTGCCAATTAATTCATCTAGTGATAACGTCATCAAGTTCTTTGATTCTTCAATTGCCGTGACCTTAGCTCGCCATTTTGGATGCAATGCCCTAAGAAATTTCCTAACACAATTTTTACTAGAAAATGTCTCATCAAGTGCTTTTAAACTTGTGATAATAGTGTTAAACTTAGCAAAAGCATTATCAATTGATTCCTCTTCCGGAATCGTAAATTGTTCATATTGTTGTACAAGAAGATCTATTTTATTATCTTTGACTTGGCTATTACCTTGGTGAGTAATTAGTAAAGAATCCCAAATTTCTTTGGCGGTTTTACACATAAAAATTCTTTTATATTCTTTGCGTGGTAACGCATTATAAATGACCATTTTAGCCTCATTATTTTTTGCTAATTTCTTTTTCAAATCATCATTTTGTTCTTCGAAAGATACAATTTCATTCATTTTAGTTTCAACATTATATTGAATAGGAGGAAAATCACCAAAGGTAATAATATGCCAAAGATCAAGATCTTTTGATTTCACATACGTTTCGAATCTATTTTTCCAATATAAAAATCCATCACTTTGAAATAGTGGTGGTCTTTGCATATATTGCCCTTCTAAATATTTTTCAGATTTCATAGATCGTTACAAGTTTTAAAATACAATATATTTTAAAAAATCTTGCTAGACGTGGCTCTTGATACCAATTGTAGAAAACTAGAAGGGGGGTTGAATAGTTTTACGTCTTTTTAATTCATTGTAAAAGATAGTTTTAGTGTTTTCTTAGCTTTTAAAAACTTAGATTCGATAATGTGTGATCTCAAGTCTTGCACAATATATACAACTATCAATAAGTAATATATAACAATGATAAGTAATAAAATAAGTAAGAGATGGAAAGATCAAACCGCGAGACAAGAGATTTATAGTGGTTCGGCTACAAGGACACCTTCCTTGCCCTACCCCACTCCCCGAGCACCTAACTCGAGAGTTTTCTTCACTATATCAACAAGCTCCCTTATGGAGGAGAAAACCTTACACACCAATGTACACACCAATTTACACACCAATTTTCACACCACAACTTCTTCACACCTAAGTCACAACTTCTACACAACTTCTTCAAATCAATCTACTTCACAACTAACTACTCCACACCTAGCTTCTTCACTACAATCTAATTCCTAACTTTTCTTCTTCACACCAAGTTACTAACTAATCACACAATCTATATATCTAGCACACCTATCTACAATCAAACATTCACAACAATCTTCGCAAAGAATAATGTAAATAATTTTGATGATGCACCAACAACTTGGATGTGGAGATCACAACAAGTTGTAATACTTCTTGTCTTGGGGGATAAAAGTATTCTTCTCTTGCACTTGAGAGGATGAAGATTGAATCACTTTGAAACAAAGAATTATACACTTATGATCAAAGGATAAGAGAATAGAAATGTAGATCTAGATCAGAAAGTTTAGAAGTGTAAAAGGTAAGAAAATTCTGAGGAATGAACCAGTATTTATAGGGAGAAAAATACTGTTCTGGAGCGTGGCCGGTCCCCTTAATGATTAAGGGGGCCGCCTAAGGAATTAAGGGGGCCGCCCCTTCAGAACGTTGTTTTTTCTTGTCTTTTAGTGGGGAATATTTTTCTGGATAAAATTTGCCATTTTTGGTTGGAAATTTGAAATCATATATTTATAATGAATTAAACATATTCTTTTAATTCCAAAAGTAATTTTGTAAAAGATATAAGATGTTTAATACATTTTATAAAAATTCTAGTGATTAGAAAAATTTCCTTTGATCGTGAAATGCAATAAACCCTTTGTTTATTCATACCTTAAGTGATATGGAAGCAAAGACAAATATTAAGCACTAAAAACTTGTTTACGTCATAAGTTTTAGATTAATGAGTTTATGCTTTGTAATTATCAAAACATAGAAACATTGTTAATATGCTAACAATGTTTTAAGACATTATTTATGTCAACACCTAGCATGTTGAAATTATGACAAGTACAAGATATAGACAACCAACACATAGACATATTGATTGAATTAAAGAGAAGACTTATCTTAATAGCACATGAAAGGATTCAAGGGGTAAAAACCCTTGAATTTACTGTAAAATACGAGCTAGGGTTCACAAAGTTCGGCCCTAGGGTTTTTCCACACAAGTTCCTCTCAATGAATGAAAAATAGAAAACTATATATAGATTTTAGAAGGTGACGGCGTCAAGAACAAATGTCTGACGCCGTCATCTCGCCGCCAAATAATTCCTCAGACTGCCTAGATCTGGATCTGACGCCGTCATGTGCACACCTTATGCAGGCCGTCATGATTTTAACTCTTGACGCTCTTGTTGTGACGCCTTCAGGTTTCTTCTGGGTCGTCATGGACTTTACTTTTGACGCCGTCATACACTGTTCCCAACATGGAAAATTAAGTCTTTGGCGTTTTCTTCACTTTTATGCTTCAAAAACGTCCGAATTGCTTCCTTTTCCAGATTTCACTCCCAAAGTACCTAAAATCACAAAAGGAACGATTTAGGACAATATTTGATCAAATAAATTCAATTCCGGGCTTAAATGACCCCCTAAAAGTGGTTCATTTTTTGCCTCATCATTTACCCTTACACTTGAGATTTGCTTGTCCTCAAGCAAATGCGCTTTTATTCTAATCAAAATACAAGTTAGGGGTCATTTAACACTAATATAAAAGTAAATACAACAAATAATCGTTCCACTAAAGACCAAAGACAAGCACGGAGGTCATATACTAGCACCTCACAAATAGTGTTTAGATACTCACATCTCTCGGGTGTAATAAAGTATAAATTACAATATGGAAACGGAAGATATCTCTCACTATCTGTCATAGCAAAATAGATTACCATAGGCTTGGGAAATGATCAAACCTCCACCACATGGCGTAAGCACCTAGGATAAACTATCATTTTAAAGGGTTGTAACGTTAGGTGTAGGGACATGAAATACACGGTTTTGTTGGATATAGGCAGTCTTTACTGGTGGCGAGTTAACAATCTTAGTTAATTACATGTACAATATGGCGTTGCTAAGCCAAGACTAGACTCGACTTAAGCTAATAAATGAAAAATAACAAAAACATAAAATAAACACAGAATGAAACGGGATGGCAGTCCGTATGTTTTTTCTCTTTTTCTCTTTTCTATATATATATATATATATATATATATATATATATATATATATATATATATATTCGATTTTTATTTTTTTTTATTTTTTTTTTGCTTACATTCTTACCCTACCATCCAAAATAATACATTATAGGGGGTGAATATTCCCCTTACACTTGAATTTTTACATACTTTACAAATAACTAATCTAATGACTCGAATTAAGAAAATCAAAACACTTGGAGTACTTTTAAGATTAACGTACATATGGGGGTAATATATGATGTGCTTCCCCATTACTCCATAAAATAAGTACTTTACCCATGAGTCCCAATCGTCCCAAAACAATATGTACAAGGATATGACTCGACTTAGCAACCATGTAATTAATTAGATAATTAACTTAGGGTTTAACAAATAACAATAATGCACTAAAGATGAGTGCATACACGGAAGGCTAAGGCGATTTGGGTGTACATTTAAGTGGGGTGTAACAAATTCTTCCTTTAAGTAAAATGCTTAAAGTTAGAAACGAAAAGATAGGCTCGGAGGGGTGTACTAGGGGTTTCGTGTATTAAAAATGAGTACAACGCTAAGGGTGTGGGAAAAATTAGTTGACTTAACTAGCCAAGTAATATGACTTAAATGGTCAAGTAATTAAAATACGGGTTTAACACAAGGGTGATCCTAATGCCTCTTATCATGTAGTAAATCCTACTACACGAATGTAGTCTCACTAGCGGTCTCGGGATGCATCACTAACGCAAGTTCTAGAATCTAAATGCTACCGGTACACTCATAAGCACTAATAATGAATGCTTTTCCTATCAAATCTAAAGGCGAACCTCACATATTTGGGTGGAAAATTTTTCTGAATGGTACAGTTATGTGCTAGTCATACAATCTCCTATCCATGAGACGCTTGCTATGGATAAAGTTTCACTCCTAAATGTTGTAAAAAATTTTAAATTTGGCGATAAAATTGCACTAACAAGTATTTCTCATTGTTTTATTACACATCTACTATCAAACAAACAAACTCAAGCGAAAGTGTATCTGTAAGGTATCATCATTTTACCCTCCCCTTACACTTAGGATGAACATTGTCCCCAATGTTCAAGTAAAGAATGTAAAAGTGAAATAAGTAAAAAGAATGAAATCAAATACTCCCCTGATTCGCGCGGTATGGATAATAAGGTGGCCAGGTTAGATCTTCCTCCAAGAAAATGAACAATCAAAGCTTCCCTTCCAGAAAAATAAATCATCTTCTTGTCATACATAACCTGTAAATCCTGAGAAAACAGACAAGGCAACCTTGCATAAAATCGGCGGCAATCTACGTATGTTACTAAATCCTAGAAAACAAAATAAGATATAATGCTTGTGGAATGAAGTTTGCAGATTTCCTGGAGATTATAAAATTTAATAATTCAACAAAAACTTTAAGACTCCGTTAGAAAAAAAACTGGTAAAATTTCCAGATTTTTACACGTGACGCCGTCAAGAGCAAACTCGTGACGCCGTCAGAAGTGACCTGCAGAAATTCTTATTTTAGGTTTCCAGAAAATTTCTGGAAAAACTTGGTTCTACTTCCTGGAAAATCCTGCAAAACTTCATTGTGACTCGATACAAGCATTTGACTCTAACAAATACGAATATACATGTTCATTTAATATTGTGGAGAATCATGATCGGTTTGTTTCTTAAAAACATATTTGGGGTTTCCCCTTACACTTATCTTTTGCAAAAATACCTTTTGGTGAAGTTAAGACTAGGCCAAACAACAAAATAAAGTATTTCTACTATTTAGTTTTGAAACATGATCTACCAACAATAAAAATAAAACATGCATACGGAAGCAAATAACAAACAAACAAAATAAAAATCACACAAAGCATGGGTTGCCTCTCAAGAAGCGCTTTTCTTTATTTACGAGTCTTGTAGCTAGACTCAAGGTCATGGGTTACTACGTGACCTCATCGTTGGTTTCACTCTCTAGGTCATCTTCTAAGTCAATATCGCTTTCATAGTGTAAGTACTTCGGGTCTTCGAACTCAAAGACATCTTCTCGATACTTAGAACCAAGTTTACTAACATCCTTAAAGAACCCACATGATAGATCGAAAGTGTTCTTACATCCTCTCCGCACATCTTCATCACACAAAATAAGTTGGGAACTTAGCCAATCAAGCCCGTCACAATCGATTTCCTTGAGATCTTTCTCTTGTACAGTGTTTGGTATGAAACCCTCCTAATTCCATCAGCGAAGGTCATGATTCCGTTCCGGTCATCAACTATCAAATTAGTGATTTCACAAAAGGGTGCTCCAAAAACGACTTGTGATAACCTCGGGTCGACATAGTCTTCGATGTTATCCACAATTGTAAATTCCATAGTGAATGCCATATTTCCTACGAACACCTGGATTTCATGATCTCTACCAACCACATTCTTTCCCTTGTAAATCATTCCCCATCTGCAGATATTGTTATAATGGAATAGGGACATAAAATTCTTAGGCAGGAATGCGTTAATGTAGACGTTATCGAAGTACTTGTGACCGATCATGCAGGGAATTTTTAGATTATTCGGATCACGCCTCCTTATCTTCCCCGATCCTATAGCCCTTAATCCATATAGATTCCCCTCAAGGGAAGGACGGTACTCGTACACCTCCTCATTACCCCTACGAAAAATTACCTTCTTGGCACCATTGGTGAACAATGCACTACCATCCTTCTCATCAAAGATTACTCCCGATTCATTGATAAATGGTTTCCCAAGAACAAGGTTGGTTAGTGTTTGATTGGTGACGGGGTCCATGTCATCGACCACGGTGAGGTCAGTATTGTAAACAAGTTCTCCAATCATGATTGATAAATCTTTTATTACCCTTGCATTATTGACTCTTTCGCACACCATGCGTTCTGGGAAGGCTTCGTGGTATAGGGAAAGGGGGATTATGTTGACGGGAAGGCTAGGATCTATATGACTATCGGTTAAGAGCTTTTTCTTAATGGTGCAGGAAATCTTGAAAACTTTAAAGTTGCATTCCTCAGTCCTATCACTACTCCCACTAGTATCATCCTCCATTTCTCACTCGGGTTCTTCTACAACAGATCTACCCAAGACGGATGGATTTCTCATACGCACTTCCGATCTCTCTTTCCCTTCATCCGATCTGCTAGATTCTTGCGTGGCAGACTGCTCGAATGAGTTGGTAGGGCTTTTGGCCAATTCGTGGTCCAACCTTGAGGTTTCATCTTTAGCTGTATGACCAATATTTTTAGTTTGTTGTTGGTTCAGGTTAAGTGTAGAAGCAGATATCGTGGTGATGGTATTTATGAAATGGATTGGTCCTAGGGGGTTGACAGGTTCTTTTACATTTGGTGATAGATGTTTGAATAGCTTACTAGGACTTTTTATTTTCACAAGAGAGGTTGGCGGACTCATGATAGTAACAGATTTGACCTCATCAACGTGAATTGGTTTATTAACAGCGTGCTCTTTGATAGCAGTTAACAGATTACAAATCTTGTTATTCATATCGCCTGCTGTTGTCTAAATTTAGCCTCGAGCGTAGAGAGCTGCAATTCTTGAGATAAAATGAATTTTCGCAAGGCATCTTCACAACTTTGCCTAGGAGTGCTCTGTGATGGAAAATGCTCGGACCATTTGAGTGGGGGGGGGGGGGGAGTCATTGAAGGATACGCTCCGTGTTTGGTACCTTCTGAAATTAGGTTTATCCTTCCATGCCTCATAGGCCTCGTCAGAATTTCGAGGGCCTCGACCAACGTGTGATGATGTGAATTTGTTATAAGCATGTTTTGGAAGCTCCATGCAGTTATGAGTTTCGTGAGGGCCATTACATAATTTACATGCAGAAGCGACTCTGCTTACTTGGCTTGAAGGCTTTTGAGCTTCGTAAGATTTCATGATAGACTTGACTCGACCTTCAAGTTCCATGATCCTACAGTCGGGAATGCTAGAGTTGTTCGAAGGCAAAGATATTGCCTTGACCATTTGTTCAAATCACGGGGATCATTTCAACTTTCATTGTCATAGAAAGCAAGATCTTCTATGAGTTCCCATGATTGTTCCGCACTTAGATCACGTAGCTTACCACCGGCCGATTGGTCAATGGCTCGCCTCGTGGAGAAATCGATATGGTCATAGAAGATTTGGACTTGGAGCCAAAGATCTATGCCATGATGAAGGACTTTTTGGAGTAAGTCCTTGAAACGAGTCCATGCTTCATAAAGAGTTTCACCTTAACGTTGTTGGAACATCAAGATGTCATTTCTAAGCATAGTAGTTCTCCCCGGTGGGAAAAATTGAGCAAGGAAACGAGTGGTGAGATCATCCCATGTGGTGATGGATCCCGCGGGTAAACGTTCAAGCCATTGACTAGCTTGATCACGTAGAGAGAATTGGAATAGGCGTAATCGGGTTGTCTCTCTAGTTGCAACATCTAGGTCTATGGAATCTACGATTTTAAGGAAGTCCTTGAGATGTTGATTTGGATCTTCGGAACGAAGTCCATGGAATGCACATCCGCTTTGCACCAACCGGATGGTGTCGGATCGCAAGGGGGTCACATTGGCTCCGGTGAGCTCAATGGTGTTTCGGTAGCCTTGGTGGCTAGGTCGGGAATACTCTCCTAAGGTTCGGGGCTTAAGAGGTTCTAGTGGTGGGTTTTGTTGTGGTGGGATGACGGTTTCAAAGATGTTCCCATCGTCCATGATGTCGGGTGGTGAAAAGTTACGAACAAAAACACCAAGAAATAAGATAGACTAAAGAGAACCTAAAAAATAAAAATAAAATTTTCCTAGAAAGGAATCTAGCAAGTAGACTTAATAAAAAGAGATTCTAACCTAGACAATAACTATTCCCCGGCAACGGCGCCAAAAACTTGATGCGTGGGGTTTGCACCGGACTTTACCTCTCGAGGGATCTCGAGAAGCTTACAACCCCCACCAGGTAGTGTACCTAATCGATGTAGTATAGTATAATGACAAGTACCGGGGGATTGATCGTTCAGCTAGGAATAGTGTCGCTAGGATTAGAAAACCTAAAGACTAGGTCTAGAGATGAGGGATGATTCTTTTTGTATTTTTATATTTTTTTAGAAAGCAAATTAAAATCTCGGGTTTTGAAGGATTTGGGCGGAATTAGTTGCTAATCAACTAACCCAATACTAAGATGCAATCAAAATAAAATACTAAAATGAAAATAAAACTATATTAAACTAAAGTTGTGAGCAATAAGTGGGAGAAATGTGTTTACTTAGATTTCACTACTCCCTAGATATCTTTTACACGTTAATTACTTGTTATAGTTGCGTGGATGACGGATTGTATTCTTTAATACCATTCATGGGGTGGCGTACTTACTTCCCCAATCCTATGAGTGCCTACTTCACTCCTATGTCGAGCCGGCTAAGAAGCTCCTAACATTGGATCATTAGAATTTACTCATGCATTAAATACAACCAATAAAACCTAGTACACATCGGTTCATGTTTCCTAAGACGTTCAAGCATGTTACCAAATGGAGATCTGCCAATTTTCTTAAGCCTAACATTGAAATCATTCATCCAATACAACCATAAACAAGTAATCAACACATAATTAACATCTAGGTTTCATTAGATCTAAGCAAACACAAGACAAATCTAGCCTAGCATGTTGAAATTAAGACAAGTACAAGATATAGACAACCAACACATAGACATATTGATTGAATTAAAGAGAAGACTTATCTTTATAGCACATGAAAGGATTCAAGGGGTTAAAACCCTTGAATTTACTGTAAAATAGGAGCTAGGGTTCACAAAGTTCGGCCCTAGGGTTTCTCCACACAAGTTCCTCTCAATGAATGAAAAATAGAAAACTATATATAGATTTTAGAAGGTGACGGCGTCAAGAACAAATGTATGATGCCGTCATCTCGCCACCAAATAATTCCTCGGACTGCCTAGATCTGAATCTGACGCCGTCATGTGTACACCTTATGCATGCCGTCATGATTTTAACTCTTGACGCTCTTGTTGTGACGCCTTCAGGTTTCTTCTGGGTCGTCATGGACTTTACTCTTGACGCCGTCAGGATTTCCTTCTTGACGCCGTCATACACTGTTCCCAGCATGGAAAATTAAGTCTTTGGCGTTTTCTTCACTTTTATGCTCAAAAAACGTCTGAATTGCTTCCTTTTCCAGATTTCACTCCCAAAGTACCTAAAATCACAAAAGGAACGATTTAGGGCAATATTTGATCAAATAAATTCAATTCCAGGCTTAAATGACCCCGTAAAAGTGGTTCATTTTTTGCCTCATCAGTGATCAATCATAAATGGGTGATGTAAGCATGTAAGGTCATTTTCCACTCCTATAGTGGCTTTCTCTCTACAAGGCTTAGAGTCCACTACCTTTGTCATAAGACTACCTGGACTATATGGTTTGATGGGTGGATCAGAACCTATTTCAATTCCTAAATTTTCATCCAAGGATGGAAGATTAGGTAACGGTTTTGGTTGAGGCTCCGGTTCATCAAAACTAGGAACTTCCCTAGAACTAAGAGTATGGTTATCATTATAAGCATTCAAACCTATATCCTCTAGTTGTGTTTGGTTCAAAGGTTCTACCTTTATTTGGGTTCCTATAGTCTCTTCTACTTCTTCCGGGTAAGTCACGGGTGGTGTATGTGCCTCAAATGATGGTAGGACTTGTGGGGTACTTTGTGAGCTTATGTTATTTACTTCATCATTCCTTGTGTCAAGATCACCTATATCCTCAACATGTATTTTATTATAATCTAACCCTAACATTTTCCCAAGTATCTCAAGTGCTTCTCTAGGCATCTCAACTTCTATATCCAAATCATAAGGATCATCCTCAATATTCTGACTGCTATATTCAAATTGCCCAAAAGATTCATCATGTGTTTCTTGAGATTCATCATCATCGATCATAAAACCTAGGTCTTTTTTATCAATGTGATCATGTTCGGCTACATCCTCCGTCACATCAAGGTCACCTATGTGTTCATCCTGTATTATGGTAGTACCTAACCATGACATGCAGCTAGGTGGCTCATACGAAACTATCCTAGGTGAAGGCTCATATGGTGCATAGGTTTCACTAAGTGAGGCATTTTGAGGGGTTGATGGAGCTCCTAAGGTGAATTCTTTAAAAGTCTTATGTACTTGGCCTCTTTTCTCATGGTACTCAATAAAATCAATATAAGATCATGTCCTCCTCATTTCATTCCTCTATCTTGGTATATCCAAACTGGTGTAATTATTTTTTTTCTGGGAAAACTCTAGTGCCGGACTTGGTGGATTCACGTTCTCCATAATGGCTAATGGAATAGTCAATGAGAATTTTACTAACAAACACACAAAGAAAAAATAGACTAATGAAAACCTATAAAATAAAAATAAAAATCTTACTAGAAAGGAATCTAGCAAGTAGACCTAATAAAAAGAAATCCTAACCTAGACAATAACTATTCTCCGGCAGTGGCGCCAAAAACTTGATATACGTGGGGATCGCGCCCTCGCAACAGGTTTTACCTCTCAAGGGATCTTGAGAAGCTTACAACCCGCACCAGGCAGTGTACCTGATTGTTGTAGTATAGTATAGTGACAAGTACCGGGGGATTGATCGTTCAACTCAGGAATAGTGCCGCTAGGATTAGAAAGCCTAATAAACTAGGTCTAGAGGTGAGGGATGATTCTTTTTGTATTTTTATATTTTTATAAAAGCAAGTAAAAATCTCGGGTTTTGAAGGAGTGAGCGGAATTAGTTGCTAGCCAACTAACCCAATTAATCTAAAAATGCAATCAAAATAAAATAAAATAAATGAAAATAAACTATTATACTAATGTGGTGAAACAATAATGAGAAAAGTTGTGTTTGCTTAGGTTTCATTACTCCCTAGATATCTTTTACAGGTTGATAGCTTGTTACAATTGCATGGATGACGGGTCATATTCCTTAATACTAGTCGTAGGACCGTGTACAATATTCCCTAACTCTATAGGATCCTACTTCATGTAACACCCCCAAAATACCGCAGCGGAAGACTGTGTCACTGGGGTGCTACTTCATAATACAAAGTACAAGTTATAGTAAACGACCTCTAAATGAGACGTTTTGAAAAGTTACCATTCGATTAATGAATTCAAAGTTACAAACATGAGATTCCAAAGTATGATACATAAATGTATACAAAATGTTTCGAATGATAAATGATAAAAGTGTAAGTCTTCAGAATATGCAGCTTGACTCTATGTTCCACGCACTAGCTATCACCTTACTAACCTGAGATAAACATGCTAAAGTGTCAACACAATGGTTGGTGAGTTCATAGAGTTTGTCTTAAAACAGTTGAAAATCCTTTAAAGAATGTTCACACAGCAAAGGCATTGTGAGTTCACTCAGTTGCAAGTCCCGCCCATAACAACACTTGCAACCTGTGTGTTCACAACCCACTGCTAAAATATAGTATGATTAAGACATGTATAAGTTCATCACAACAGTTAAGCAATTAGTCATGAGGCTCTACTTCATCTCCGGAGACCTCATATGGGTATGCTGCTCACAAAGATAGAATATCATTGGCTCCACTTCATCTCCGGAAACCCAATGCATATGTTATCAAAGGAGACTTTATGATGCTCACGAGGAAACTTTAAAGTTTAGGTATAACGCAATCAAGTATAATGCAATCAAGTATAATGAAATCAAGTATAATGCAATCAAGTATAATGCAATCAAGTATAACGAAATCAAGTATAATGCAATCAAGTATAATGCAATCAAGTATAACCCAAACAAGTATAAATGTTTTGGAGTATTTGTAAAAGTAAAAGCAAGTAGTTGAGCATATATCTCCCCCAAAGAGTTAAAACAAGTATGAAAAGAGTAGGGGCTATGACTCACCTTGAACTAATGATATCAAAACGTATAACGAAATCGATGGATTAAGCCAAGAAGTCTCTACGCGCAACCTAGAATATGATTATATGTCTTAGGTTCTAAAACAACAAAGTGAATATATAAACATGCCTTATATATTTATTACATTCATTATGCTTGGATATTTAACATTTGTAAGTAAAAGTGGTCAAGTATTAATATTCGTCACGTTACGGGTTCCTAGTTATTTTTGTATTCCGACTTAATTTATATGTCTTTGAAATTCTATTTGAATGTATATATAATTTCTAGTGACTTTACATCCTTATATACATCATAACATGATTCAATTTACAAATTTACACTTGCGTTTTAATACAGAATTTAGACAGCACTCAGCAGTCCCGCGGAAAAGGCCGTATTTTGAGTTCTAAAAAACTTTAGGATGCGAGGCTTTTTCCTACGTTTAAGTTTATGTCTTAGCTACATTTCATAAAACTACAACAAGTTCCAGAAATGACAAGAACTGTCCCTTTTTGTCCAATGAAATCTGTTAGTCAGATTTTGACATATTTTACCGTTTTAGCTCTAGTTTAATCATCAGGATGAGTAATGGCACGAGCCTCCCGGAGAAATGACCACAAGACTTTGATCTAACTCTCTATGTTTTCACCTAAGCTTATCAGTCCACGAATTTTTCCCAGTATTTCCATTTATACCCTCCTGTTCAGTTCCTGTTTTGCAAACATAGTCCTTACGATGTTTCTAGTGTTTTAGCCCAATTATCCAAGCACAATAAAGTATAATAAGCATATAGAACATATTACATACATGAAATAATAATACTAACATGAATCAAAGGTAAACATAGGAGTTTGCTTACAATCCTTGTGATGAAACTAACTAGAACCAAGATCAAAACCAAGAATCACTACTAAATCTTCCTAAAATTTTCCAACCATAGCCATGCTTTCATATCAAAAACCCTATCTTATAATTCCTTGATAAACACTAATCTAACATAAAAACAACCTTTAGTAAAAATCTTCACTAAGAACACTTGGAAATTTGATGAGTTTTTGTGGTGAATTTTAGTGTTTTATGGATGGAATGGAACTAGTAATCAACAAGGAGTACAAGAGTATAACTTATGATGGATTAAACTAGCAAGAACGATTATCAAAATGGTGTATAAGGACTGTTTTGGTCGTGGGTTTTGAGAGAGAAAGGAAGAGAATGAGTTTTTATGTGTTATAAGATAATATCTATCTTTTACAAGGCTTAAGTGCTAAGTTACTTAACATGTATAAGTCTTTCTTTGTAAGTTTCCTAGTCTTATCTAGATGACACATCTACAAACACCCCATGTGGTCTAAAATTTTGTTCAATGCCAATCTTGGATGACTAGACATGTGTTTTGATAATATCTTGCTTTTATGGAGTGAGTTTTGGTCCCGTTAATTGCTAACTGTAAGTCATAAAGTCACAAAACTTAAAACCGGGTATCCTAAAAATATGAAACTTATAAATATGTTAGAACTTATTAATATAACCTATCTTAGCATATTTAATGAGTGATAAGTTCTATCGGGTTGCTTAAACGCCGTTAAAACTGGAAATCGTAAGCTGAAAACGCGTAATTCGCGTAAAACGCTAAACTGGAAAACGTAAAATTCCAAAACTTTTGAAATTGTCGTAAAATGAGAGAAAATCATATTTCTATTGTTTATAGTGTTTTATGGACATATTGGGATGCTGGAATGACGTTTAAACCTAAAAGTAAATCTCGGACACGGTTTTGTGATTTTTGCAGAAATGATCCGACGAGTGTCAAATTCTCGGATTATCATTAAAATATTTTAACTTACGAGAATATGAAATAAAAATTTCAGGAGTGAATAGTGAAAGTGAATAGTAAAAAGTGAATAGTAGAAATGAATAGTAATCCGAAAATGTGAATTGTTACACTTCACTCCTATGTCGAGCCGTTAGAAGCTCCTAACATGGGATCATTAGAATTCTCCTACGCATTAAATACAACCAAAAATCATAGTACACCTCCGATAATGTTTCTTAAGACGTTCAAGCAAGTTACCAATGGAAGTCTGCCAGTTTTCTTAAGCCTAACATCGAATACAATCATCCGTAACAATTATAAACAAACAATCAACCCATAATTAACATCTAGGTTTCACTACATCTAAGCAAACACAAAAGAAGTCTAGCCTAGCATGTTAAATAGAAGACAAGCGTAAGATATAATCAAACAAAACATAGACATATTGAATGATTTGAAGGAATAATTATCTTTAATTGAACATGAAAGATTCAAGGGGTTGAAACCCTTGAAAAGCTGATAAAATTCGGACTAGGGTTTATTCACTCAAAGTTGCACACTAATGAATGAAATTTGGAAAACTATATATTGATTACACATCGTGACGGCGTCATGTGTTAGGTTGTGACGCCGTCAACTCGCCGCCATAATGAAATCGTATTGCCTAGATCTATTTGTGACGCCGTCATGTAGGATTTTCCTCTGGGTCGTCACTAATACTTGGACCTTGACGGCCTTGGGTGACGTCGTCATCTTCTATGCTTAAAAACTTTCTGGATGGTCACATGTATTTTCCACATCCACCTCTTTTGTAACTCTTGACACCGTCATGTGGAGAGCCTTGACGCAGTCAGGTACCGTTCCAGCAAGGAAAATTGAGACTTTGCCGTTTTCTTCACTTTTATGCTCCAAGAACGTCCAAAATGCTTCCTTTTCCAAATTTCTCTCCAAAAGTACCTAAAATGACAAAAGGAACGATTTAGGCCAATATTTGATCAAATAATCTCGAATTCGGGCTTAAATGACCCCTTAAAAGCGGTACGCTTTTCGCCTCATCAATGATTGTATTCGATGTTAGGCTTAAGAAAACTAGCAGACTTCCATTGGTAACTTGCTTGAACGTATTAAGAAACATGATCGGAGGTGTACTACGATTTTTGGTTGTATTTAATGCGTAAGAGAACTCTAATGATCCCATGTTAGGAGCTTCTAACGGCTCGACATATGAGTGAAGTAGGATCTTATAGAGTTAGGGGATATTGTACACGACCCTACGACTAGTATTAAGGAATATGACCCGTCATCCATACAATTGTAACAAGCTAATCAACCTGTAAAAGATATCTAGGGAGTAATGAAATCTAAGTAAACACAACTTTCCTCATTATTGTTTTCACCACATTAGTATAATAGTTTCATTTTCATTTTTGTTATTTTATTTTGATTGCATCTTTAGATTAATTGGGTTATTTGGCTAGCAACTAATTCTACCCACTCCTTCAAAACACGAGATTTTAATTGCTTTTCATAAAATATAAAAAAACAAAAATAATCATCCCTCACCTCTAGACCTAGTTTAGTAGGCTTCTAATCCTGGCGACACTATTCCTGAGTTGAACGATCAATCCCCCGGTACTTGTCACTATACTATACTACAACGATCAGGTACACTACCTGATGGGGGTTGTAAGCTTCTCGAGATCCCTTGAGAGGTAAAACCTGTTGCGAGGGCACAATTCCCACGTATCACCCCATAAATAAAATAACTATTGTGTAAGTAGAAAAATAATAAAAATAAATAAATAAATAAATAAATTGGGAGTTAAGGTGAACATGGTGTTGCCTTGCCTACAAAAAGGTGAGTGGGAGTGAGTAGAAGTGAGAAGAGAGAGAAAGCTGATGTAGCGCTGAGGTATAAGGTGGGTTATGAGTTACCTTGCCTACCAACCTTTATTTGATTGCATTTGAGATGAAGATTGTTATTGGTCACGTGATCATATATGAACGTGGACCAATAGCCAATAATAATTGCACATGCATACATAGTTATATATATATATATATATATATATATATATATATATATATATATATATATATATATATATATATATATAGAATCTAGTTCAAATAAGATCAATCTTAAAGTTGTAAAAATAAGATCCAACTAAAATTTGACAAGTGACACTCTCGTTAAAGTAAAATTAAAATTTTTATTGAGTACAACTAAAATTGTTAAAGTTTCGATGTTTTTCTTTTTTAAATTGACGAAACTAAGGTGATACACTTTGGTTCGACATGTAATGTATCAGGTTAAGGTGATACACTTTGATTCGACATGTAAATTTATAGTTGTGTATCACTAATCCAAACTCATGTATCAGTTGGTTATTAGTTGTTAAAATGTTAAGTCGTATTAATACTTTATTTTTTGTATATTATTGCTAATATGGTTATTTATATAATGGTTTTAGTGGTTGTTTAGACTAGATCTTATTTTTACAACTTTAAGCTTGGTCTCACATTAACCCTCCCCTATATATATATATATATATATATATATATATATATATATATATATATATATATATATATATATATATATATATATATATATATATATATATATATATATATATATATATATATAATGTAGCGTCAAAAACGACGCATATCGTTTAATTATGCGTCTTTTTAGCCCAGCCTAGTGCTGTTGTCCAAGACAAAGATCTTAGCCCGTTTCCTTTTTATCTCTTTATGCTCGTAATATTAACCGACTCCGTAGTTACAGTTATCCCGTTTCTGTCTCTCTCACACACGTACATACAAGGCGGTGGCGGTGAAATGGAGGATGAAGGTCTTGACGGAAGACATACTTTCAGTTTGTTATGGATATCAACGGAATTTTAAGGCAAGTATTGTCTTACATTTTATTTCAATTTTATTGCTATTTTTTTGCAATTTCCCTTAACTTAATTTAAGGGGTGGCTGCGATTGGTTCTTCTTATTGATTATGCTTTTAAATAAGCCCTTTTAATCTGCTTAGGAAATACTATCTGTTTTTGCTTATTTGGTGTAGTCCAGCTGAACGGAAAGGAGACATTACCGTTGTAAGTTGTGTTGTTGATCGGAGTAAGGTATTTGTTTTTGTTGTTCATTAAGGGATATTTGAGCTTTACTTTCTTATTAATGGATACTATTTATTTTTTTACCTCTTCTTCCACAAAAAAAAGCCGGTTGCGTTTTTTAGGTTGGCTCATACAAATAAGATGTGTGCCGCCTTTTTAAGGAATAAGGATTATGGGAGTGGCTAAATTTTCTGGTATGTTACACGATTGGCGTCTTAGTTATAATTGTTTCGTAGTAGGCTGGAAAAGCTATTAAGCACTTTGTAGGTGTTCTTTGTAAAGTAGTGAAAATTTTGGGTAGAAGTTGTGCCAAAAGTTTGTTATCAGACCTGTGACATGAGCAAGTTAATTCATATACAAGTAATTTGAGGCACGTTAAAGTGGTACGTAGTATTTGTCATCTAGATGGGAATAAAGTGATGGATAAAGTCGATGGAAGGAGTTTAATCTCACATTTTTTAATAGCTTTCTGATGCCTTTGTTGAAAATTTTGGTTTATTTGGGGGTTTTGATTTTGGGTTGTGAACTAGCTGACTATAAGCACGTCGTTTGGATGAGTCATGGAGATCAGGCGGTTCAGGTTCCGAATGGGTTCCAAGCTGTAGCGCGAAGTAAGTATTTCATTGACCTACTTTGTTTACTTTTTCTTTTTTGTAACGTTAGTGGTGCAGAAAAAGCTTGAAGTGGGTGACGCAGTTGAAGCGTACATTTTAGGATAATGATACCTAGCCCTTATTGCAAATGGTGTTGATATAAATAAATGCCTAAAAACGTTATTCATATATTTTGATATCTCTATGTTTTGATAATCACAAAACGAAAACTCATCAAACCAAAGATCATGACGTAAATAAGTATTTAGTAGTAAATGCTCACTTTTACCATTTAATCACTTACGGTATGAATAAACAAAGTGTCTAATGCATTATAAGATCAAAGGAACATTTTTCTTAATCACTAGATTTTTTATAAAATGTCACATAACATTTTATATCTTTTATAAAACATTTTTGGAATTAAAAGAATATGTTTAATTCATTATAAATATATGAATTCAAATTTTCAACCAAAATTGGCAAATATAATTCAGAAAAACCTTCCCCACAAAAGGACAATTAAGTCCAACGTTCTGGAGGGGGCGGCCCCCTTAATAATTAAGGGGACCGGCACGCTCCAGAACAGTATTTTTGTGGCCTTTAAATACTGGTTCATTGCACAGATTTTTCTCACCTTTTTGCACTCAAAACATTCTGATCTAAACCCCCATTTCTATCCTCTAAAATCCTTTGATCACATATACATAAATCTTTGTTTCAAAGTGATTCAAGCTTTAACACTCAAGGGCAAAGAGAAGAATACTCCTATCATTCAAGACTAGAAGTATTACAACTTAGTATTATCTTGCTATCTAAGTTGTTTGTCCATTTCATCTTGTAAATCATTCATTCTTTGGTGTATAAGGTGTGTATATTAGTTAGTTAGATTTAGACTTGTTGAAGGTGTGAAGTGGTACAAGAAGTAAAGAAGTAGAGGTGGATAGGAATAGTTGTAGGAAGTATAAGAAGTAATAATACTTTGAAGTGGTGGTAAGTAGTAAAGATATAGAAGTCGTATCATAGGGTAGAACCCTTGAAGTAGGAAAGACGTAGAAGCCTTACAGTAGTGACGACATAGAAGCCTTAAAGGAGTAGAAGCCTTGTTGTGGTGTATAAATAAAAGCCTTGAAGAAGAGCCATAGAAGTATTGAAGTTGTGAAGACATAGAAGTATTGAAGTTGTAAGGACATAGAAGCATAGAAGTTGTGAAGACGTAGAAGCTTTGAAGTAGTGATTAGATAGAGGTTGTGAAGGCGTGAAGAAACAAGAGTTGTGAAGAAGTGTAAAAGGAGTGAAAGGGTGTGAAGAAGTTGTGGTGTGTTTGTAGTTGTGAGATTGGTTCTAGCTACGATTAGAACTCGACATATAGCTTGTGTCGTTAAATTGGTGTAAGCTAAGGTGTGTACGGTTTTCTCCGCCATAAGGGAGCATTTTGACTTAGTGAAGAAAACTCTCGAGCTCGGTGTTCGGGGAGTGGAGTAGGGCAAGGAAGGTGTCCTTGTAGCCGAACCACTATAAATCCTTTGTCTCTCGGTTTGATTTTTCCATCTCTCGTTCATTACTTAGCTTACTTACTTACATATTGCATATAGTTATAATTGCTTATATTGTGCATATATTGATTTCACATAAATATCAAATTAAGTTCTGGTATGTCTTAGTTCACATACCTTTTCATGGCCAAATACCGACCCAAATAGACTAATTATGCTAACAAATGCCAAAGAATTGTGTGTTTTATATTTGTGAACGTGCAGGTAAGGATATTTCACAAAATGACGAAAAACAAGCAGAAACCCGGCAATAACGAGCATGAGAGTAGAAAGAGTCAGAAAGTCAAGCTTGAAATCATTTTTGAGCTTATAAGAGTCCTCAGAGTTTGATTTATGAGCTAAAGAGATCCTTGTGAGAAGTTTGAAGAAAATGCAGATTTAGTCATCATACTTTTCAGAGTTGTCAGATTTAGTCCCTCATGATATTATTTTGAAGGAAAGTCAAAGTCAACCTTGGGAAATCACAATATGACATCAATAGCCCTTGGATCACATGTTGGAGGAAGTACAAGTATAATCCTTGGAATTTCAGTTTTTACACAATTTGTCCTTGTACATTAAACTTGAAATTACTAGTGCAAATATAAGCTTAGTCCAAGTCTGTTTTGGTCCAAGTAAAATACCAAATCCAAGTTACAAACAAAAGGCCCAAAACCATTTTACCCAAGCACATCCACAAGCCACGGGTCAAAATCCACAAGCCATGGGTCAAAAGGTCAAATCCGGTTAAATAAATAAATTAACCTGCCCCTTTTCTCCCCATTATACCCAGAAATTACTATTCCCATTAGAACCCTAACCCCCAATTCAAATAATTACCACAATTAAGGGCAAGGTTGTCAAATCAATAAGGCTTCTAGAAGATTGCGTGATGTCAGAGTGTCAGTGACTTAAACAAGCATAAGGGGGGCTACGTGGCAGCATATAATTGGTGGAGACGCGTCATCTAAAGTGATCAAATGGTTGAGAATTGAGAGGCAATGATTGGAAATGATCTAAGGGTGATCAGAGTCTATCAACAAGTACAGGTCACATGGATTTCCAGCTTGGCAATCCGAGACTCCAACCCTCACTCTTCATCTATACATAGGACCTATGTTAGCTCATTATTTTCTTATTTCAAACGACTAATGTGAGGAGGGGGTGCCTTTTCTACTCTTGTGTTCTGTGGTTGTTTGTGATGTTTGTTTAGGATTGTCCTCGATTTATGATGACTCTCGTGCTCGTTATCTTCTTTACTCGAGTTTCATTCATCGGTGCTATTGTGCATCCTATAACCGTGAATCTTATCGACTAACGTTTTCTTTGGCTTAATTAATAAACGGCCCTAGAATTTTGTTACGATTACCTTAACCCTTAAAACATTGAGGACAATGTTTCATTCTAGTCTGGGGGAGGGTGAATCTTCGATTCAATTTTGACCTTGCATTTTTCACAAAGTCGTGCACTCTTGCAACTCCGTTTTTCCATCAAAAATAAAAAAAATTGAAAATTTCAAAAATTTTGAAGAAACATCAATGAAAAAGTCAAGAAAAAGCACAAAAAAATGAGAAAAAGTTGTGCAAAAATATAATAAAGTTTGAATAAGTGTTTTGACACCTTGTTGACTTTCCAGCTGGCGAGAGTAGGAATAAATAATTTGACTTGACCGGGCGTGTGGAGCCCTAGCTTGTTCCCTTAACCAATGATAATCACATAAGCTTGTGCTAGTCTTGTACACCAGGAGCTATAAAATGCGAATTCTTTCTTAAGAATCTGCAAGATCCCGTACTTGACTTTATACATGCGCAGCTTAAAAGCTTTCGCTAGTCTTTTATATAAGGAGCTAGAAAACACAAATTCTTCTTCTAGAATTTGCAAGTTTCCGTAACTGACTTTATATATGCGTGGCTGATTATCGGCTAAGTATTCGCGGGTTTCATTATTTGGAATCTTAAATTGCGAAGAGCGAGAAATGATAGAGTTTATTTAGAAGTTAGATGCTAAATGTGGAGTAGTGGTTCTCTTTAGAGCTCATAGAAGGTACTTGTGGCTTTTTACTCCCATAAAATACGTCACCGATATATAATAGATGTTTTAGGTTAATTAGTGTTATTTAGGTTCGGATAATATTTAGTTCTTTGTTTTCTTAAGAGAATTTTTGCTTTAAAAGTTGGGTACATATCAAGGAACATAAAAAATAAGAGCAAAAAGTGAAAAATCAAAAGTCAAAAGTTGATTATCTATGTGGTTTTGGAGTTACCCCATAAGCTTCCATTGATGTTGAGAAAAAAGTCAAGAAAAAAGTGAAAAGTATGAAAAATATGAGAAAAGTAAAAAAAAGTGAAAAATGAAAAAGTGAAAGTTGAAAGTTGTATGAATAAGAGCTTGAATGTAAATAAGCGTTTGCGGGAATAAATGATTTTGTAACTTCTTTTGAACCTCCTTGCTACTTTACAAAGTCAGTAGGAAGAGTTATAAAATTATTTATCCCAAAAGCGTGAATTAATCACATTGCGTGAGGACACGACAATACCTTAGTCTGGGGGATTTTGGTATGTGTTAGTTCACATACCTTTTCATGGGCAAATACCGACCCAAATAGACTAATTATGCTAACAAATGCCAAAGAATTGTGTGTTTTATGTTTGTGAACGTGCAGGTAAGGATATTTCACAAAATGCCGAAAAACAAGCAGAAACCCGGCAATAACGAGCATGAGAGAAGAAAGAGTCAGAAAGTCAAGTTGGAAATCATTTTTGAGCTTATAAGAGTCCTCAGAGTTTGATTTATGACCTAAAGTGATCCTTGTGAGAAGTTTGAAGAAAATGCAGATTTAGTCCTCGTACTTTTCAGAGTTGTCAGATTTAGTCCCTCATGATATTATTTTGAAGGAAAGTCAAAGTCAACCTTGGGAAATCACAATATGACATCAATAGCCCTTGGATCACATGTTGGAGGAAGTACAAGTATAATCCTTGGAATTTCAATTTTTACACAACCAGTCCTTGTACATTAAACTTGAAATTACTAGTGCAAATATAAGCTTAGTCCAAGTCTGTTTTGGTCCAAGTAAAATACCAAATCCAAGTTACAAACAAAAGGCCCAAAACCATTTTACCCAAGCCCATCCACAAGCCACAGGTCAAAATCCACAAGCCATGGGTCAAAAGGTCAAATCCGGTTAAATAAATGAATTAACCCGCCCCCTTTCTCCCCATTATACCTAGAAATTACTATTCCCATTAGAACCCTAACCCCCAATTCAAATAATCACCACAATTAAGGGCAAGGTTGTCAAATCAATAAGGCTTCTAGAAGATTGCGTGATGTCAGAGTGTCAGTGACTCAAACAAGCACAAGGGGGCTACGTGGCAGCATATAAATGGTGGAGACGCGTCATCTAAAGTGATCAAAGGATTGAGAATTGAGAGGCAATGATTGGAAATGATCTAAGGGTGCTCGGAGGCTATCAACAAGCACAGGTCACACGGATTTCCAGCTTGGCAATCCGAGACCCCAACCCTCACTCTTCATCTATAAATAGGACATATGTTAGCTCATTTTAGTGTGTAGGTAGTTAGTAACGAAGTGCTATCAAAATTCCTATTGATTGTATTTAGCTTAGTGAATGTATTGTTTACTTAAAATTTTTAATAAAATTTTCAGTTTTCTTCTTAATCTCTTAGCTTATAATTCATTTCAATTTGCTTGTTTTGTCCTTTAAGTCTCTTAATCTAACTTAAACTTAGCTGTTATTAGCTTATTTTCTATACTCTCATTCAAATTTTATGTCATTTGCAGAAAAAGAAAAAATAATAAATAAAAAAATCAGAAAATTATAAAAAATAAAAAATGTGTTTAAATAAATGTTAGTTGTTTGTGAATAAGCTGCATCAGCTTATTAGCTGTATACACTAGCTTTGTAGCTTTTGTATATCAGTTTCATTTTCATCCAACCAAAGTTCTAGATCAGTATTGAAGGGTATTGGATCCTGTGTTCCTGGTGTATATTGGATAAGCTGGGATAGAATTGGAAGATCCCTGCCTATCATAAAGATAGGCAAGCATAGTGAATCAGTCCTGTTCAAGCTGGACTGAATGTGTTTGTAAGTAATTGATCTATTGGTTGAACTTGATTTACTGTTTCATTTTATTAGCTTAATGATAATGTTTTAGTTGTATAAGAGATTAAGCTTGAATGATTCTGTTTGTCATTGTTTTGGTAGATCATAATTGATTGTTGTAGTAGCTCATTGGTTAAAAGTTAGTGGAACTGTGCATCTAGTTTATTTTAGACGACTGTTAACTTGGATCTAAGTGATTGATGTTACCTGCTGTTATTCATTGTTGATCTTACTCATATGATGAATTTGTAATTTGGTGGAGTGATATTTGGAGAAATTGAAGTTTGAAGTAGTAGGTGTAGTGAATTAGGATTCTGCAGGGGTGTTTAGATCATAGGCCTGCAGAATTATATAATTGTTAGATTGGGATATTGACTGCACACTTAGGTCTTATTAGTATAAATTTAGAGTAATATGGTTTAAAAAATCAGTAGCTTATTCATAAAAAGTCAACTTAGCTTAATTACATTTCAACTGTTAGTAACAAGTTAATTCAGTTAGCATAATTAGCTTTCGTAGTTGCATAATAGTTCACTATAGTCTAATTTTGTTTTAAACTAGCTTAGCATCACTATAATAACTAGATTTAAGAGATTGAATTTGGATTTAGTCAAAAAGTAGTGAATGCAATTAGTAGTTAACTGTTTCATAATTGTAGGTTCTGATAGCAGCTGTTAACAGGTGGATTTAGAGCATCATATAGTTCTTAGATATAGTTTATTTTGCTGATTTGGAATCTCAGTAGAGCTATTGTTCTTTTGCCCCCTTTTGTTTGCATGTTGGAACTTATTGGAATAGTTTTTAGCACCTGTTTATAAGCTTGGTTGAGACAGGGTATTTGTTTGTTAACTTAGGCTGCAAGTGTTCATTTGTGACAGAATCTGTGTTTGGTGATTATTTCTAAGTGTCATTTGTCAGTATATTAGTTTTGTTCATCTCTGTTTGGCTTCTGTACCTATCTTTGACTAATCTGCTTATTATTGGAGCTTATTACTTAAGATTGATCATCTGTTTGAGTATTTTTCTTAAAAACTGAGCTTACATTGATCTATATTTGCAGTACTGAGCATATAATTGCATAACAACGACTATTTTCAAAGTTTCATTTAGTATTGTTCACAAGTGCTTATTAATAAGCACTTGTGGTAAGCAGTTTCATTAGAAAAAGCATTTCTACTGTTCATTTTGGTTTCAAAATTTTTCTCCAAGTTGTTTTTAATATTTTTGATTTTTTGGAATTTTTCCAAATTTTTACAAATAGTTTTAGTATTTTTCTTAATTTTTTTTTGATTTTATTCATTTTTAAATAGTTTTTAATAAGCAAAAATCCATAAAAATTCAGAAAAAGCTGTGAAAAATACAAAAATATTTTTAGAAATTCTTTTATAATATTTTAGAATTTTCTAAATTAAATTTTCATTTTTCCACTATTTTTCTATTTTCTAAAATTTTTAATTCATTTAAAATTACAAAAATCAAAGTAAATTCATACACATTAAAAGAAAAGTCAAAAAAATAATTTTCTTCTTCTGGAAATTCAATTTAGTAGTTTAAGATTTTTAGAAAATAATTTCACATTTGTAGGATCATTTCTCGTTAAAAGTTACGTTTTAAATAACGCGGTTGCATTTCCGTTTTTACGTTTTCAACTTTGGTGCATTACTAGCTTGTACTCTTTGCATATTTCATCTTTGTTTGTGAATACTTGAATTACTTGATCACTATTTTTTCTTTTACACTTCTTAATTCACGGTTTTCACGAATCAATATTCTTGATTCCATTCACCATCACTCGGATACGACTCATGTGATCCGTATTTCACGCGGATCATTTCGATAATATACTACTATACTATAATAAGATTTATTTTCACGCAATCAATTTTTGGCGCCCCTGCCGGGGAAGGTCGAAGTGAGTTTTTGAATATCGTTTTGAAAAAATCGTGTTTTGTTAAGCCTTCCTTTATTTTGTATATATTTCTATAAAAATATAAAAATTGAAAAATTCAAAACACTTTTCCTAAAGTGTTTACAAAAATACCAAAAAATAATAATAAAGTTACAGCCTCGACTCTCCCGTGGAAGGGAGGGCATTGTAAATCAAAAAATCTCACTATATAACAAAAACGTGAAATTAGTTGTTTATCGGATTATTTCAATTACTACAACCGATTAAGCGGGAAATACGGAAGCTAAGACATTAAATTGCTAGCTGAAGAGGCAAACATTCTTCTTTCCCGTCCCGTCGCGCGTGGTTTTGAAAGAAACGGTTTCAATTAACGTAACGTTTTAATAAAAAGAAAAACAAAAGAAATAAAAAGTTTTTGAGAGAAAAAAAAATAAATAAAAAGATTTTCTTTTCTCTTTTCTTTTTCTTTTTAATTTTGTTTGTGGTGTATGCACACCCGTTCTTCTTTTGAGAGTCTTACATCTCCATTTTCAAACCCCGAGCGGGTTATACGACATACTAGTCGGGTTCATTTCCTTGACGACGAGGAGATGAACCAAAATGAACAACACAACAGACCCCCGCCGATGGGTGGTCCGCAGCACAATGTTATCCCGCCGATGGGACAACAACCGGCATTTGATCCACGTCCAATGGAAGAACAACTCCAATCACCATTTAACGGTGTGAGGAGAGCTATTGTGATTCCGGACATCAATGCCAATTTTGAGATCAATCACGGATTACTCAACTTGATCACGGGTATATCCTTTTACGGGTTTGATAACGAAGACCCCTATGCTCACATCAGAAATTTCACCGACATAGCTGAGACCATAAGAATGAACCAAGTTCCTCACGATGTGGTGAAATTGAAGTTATTTCCTTTCTCCTTAAAAGGGGCAGCCCGGACTTGGCTGGAAAAGGAACCGCCTAATTCGATTCACACTTGGAATGATCTTGCTTCCAAGTTTGTGAACTATTTCTATCCTCCCTCTCAAACTTCTAATCTACGATCCCAAATCTTTCGGTTCCAACAAGCTTTTGATGAGTCGTTTAGTGAAGCTTGGGATCGATTCAAAGATTTGTTGGAAAAATGTCCTAACCATGGGTTCACCGACCTTCAGCAGATTGACACTTTCTATAATGGGTTATGTCATGTTGACCAAGACTCACTCAACTCTGCTGCGGGTGGGAACTTGTTGGCTAGAAACACGAATGATGCTTTTATGATAATTGAAAACAAGGCTTGTGTGAGAATGTCTAGGAATAAACCTCAAGTGTCGAATAATGGTAAAAATAATGATGAAATGATGAGTATTCTATTGGCTCTTACAAAGAAAGTTGATGCAATTTCAATTGAAAAATCAAACCATCAAGTCAATGTGGTTAGTCATGGTTGTGAGACTTGTGGTGGTCCACATTTGTATTATGAATGTCCGGCCACCGGTGCCTTTTATCGAGAGAACGCATATGCTGCAAACACGGGTAACAACGGTTACCCACAACCTCAAGGAGACCGTAATATCCTCAGCTACCGTTCCACTCATTATCTTGGACCACCCGTTCTCGAACAACCAAATCAAGTTAATCAAGTCAACCAGAATCATAATGTTGTGATTCGTAATAATCAAGGAAATCAAAATCAGAGTCGAGCTAATAACGGTTTTCAAAATCATAATCAAGGGTTTAATCAAAACTGGGGTTTTCAAGGTAATTACAATCAAGGCCCGCCTCAAGGAAATTTTCAAAACCAAGGAAACTATGGAAACCCTGGGAATTTTTAGAACGCAAATCATGGAAATCAAAATCATGGTAATTTCGAAAACTGTGGGCAGAATTTCAACAATAATCAAAATCATGGTGTTATTCAAAATCCGTCGCCCACGGATGATTTGATTAAGCAATTGCTTCAAAACCAACAATCTTTTATGGTAAAATATGAAGAAACGAATCGGTTGTTTGCTAATCAAATAAGTGATATTAACAAATGTTTAAATGATCGAACTTCGGGTTCGGGTACTACTTCTTTGCCAAGCAACACGATCGCAAACCCGAGGGGCGAAGTTAAGGCGATCACGACTTGCAGTGGTGCTAAATATGATGGACCCACAGCTCCTACTACCTCTTCTTCTTCATCTCTGCCTAAGGTAGTGGAATGTGAGACCGAGGCGACAAAGGACCCGGTTCCTCCTATTAATAATGGAGGAGCTGAAAACGTCCAACCTCCGGTTGTCCAAGTTTCAAAAGATAAAGAAAAAGTCATTTCTGAAAACAATGTGAAATACAAGTCTAAATTGCCATATCCGTAACGATTTAATCATGAAGAGCTCCGTGCAAAGTCTAAAAAACAAATGCAAAAGTTTCTGGATATTTTTCAAAAATTGCACTTTGATATAAGTTTTATGGATGCTCTCGTGTACATGCCAAAATTTGCTTCGACGTTCAAAAGCCTCATAAGTAATAAAGAGAAATTGCTTGAATTAGCCGAAACGCCGATAAATGCTCAATGCTCCGCGATTCTTCTCAAGAAGCTTCCTGAAAAACTTGGTGATTCGGGAAAGTTTCTCATTCCTTGTTTGTTGAAAGATCAAGAGGTTTGCAACGCTCTGGCCGATTCAGGTGCGAGTATTAACCTTATGCCATTATCGATCTATGAACAACTTGGAATGGGGGATCTTAAACCAATGAGAATGACTTTAGAGCTTGCTAATCGATCGATAACTCATCCGGTTGGAATTGCTGAAGACATTTTTGTTCGTGTGAATTCGTGTACTTTTCCGGCAGATTTTGTTGTTGTTAATTTCGAGGCTGATCCGAGAGTTCCTCTTATACTAGGCCGACCGTTTTTACGAACCGCAAAAGCCCTAGTAGATCATTTTGAGGATACTCTAACTCTACGACACGATGATGACATAATGATTTTTAAAGCCGATGCTTCGAAATCAAAGAAGTTTTCCATCAAAAGCGTTGATGTTTGTGATTATTCCTTTGATGATTTTGTGAAAATTTTCATCTCCGACTCTTCTCCATCATTTCCTACGACTTAGGAATATGATTCTTTTTGGGAAGAGGTCAATGAATTTCTTGCTATTGAAACGATTCCGATTTCTGAGATTGACGAATCTTACTTTGATTCGGAGGGAGATATTATTTTTCTTGACAATTTGTTGAACGATGAACCGTCAATCCCTCCGAATAAAGTTAAGACGAAGATTGAGCTTATAATTGACGAACCTCTGGAGCCCGAGCTCGAGAAATTTTTACCCGACTTTGAGAGTTTTTCCATTGATACGACGGAGGAGATGAGTGGCAATCCCACTTTTCGTCCTGATTTTTCTTATCCGACTTATGAAGCTTTTCATTTTGATATCGATCACTCGAAAGAGACGAGTCATGGCAGTACCATTTCTCATGCTTTTATCTCTCTTCTGGAGTATGAGTCGTTTTGTTTTGATAAGATTGAATGTGATTTTGAAAAGTTTTCTAATCCAGAATATGAAAGTTTCAGTTTTGATCTTGACATTGATGATGATCCGGGTGGTGTTCTTAAAAATGAGAGTTCTAATGAAAATTTTATCTCATCCCACCCACCCGGGAATGTTTTTAAAATGAGCTTGAATGATAAAATTCATAATTCCACAATTATGAAGTTTTCTTTTGATGATGATGAGTTTTTCATGATGGTTATCATGACCTTCTTGCCATTTGTAACATTTGGTGTGATTTCTCTTATCCTTCACTCCGTGGGGAGTGAGGATGTTGTTTTTGACCCTGGTATCGTTTCTAATAGTTTTCACTATTAGAATACCATTGGTTATCTCTTCGGGGTGGAACTTTCAATTAATTCATATGTTTATCCAACTATTTTGAATGAAAGCCCGTGTGAGATTATTTTTCCACGGATTTTTCCCCAAGGATGAATTAATTCGGGGATCGAGTCAAGCTCATGTGACTCGGTGAACAAAAACAAGCGCTTCGTAGGTGGCAACCCATGCTTATCCAATTTCATCTTCTTATTTTCTTATTTCTAACGACTAATGTGAGGAGGGGGTGCCTTTTCTACTCTTGTGTTCCGTGGTTGTTTGTGATGTTTGTTTAGGATTGTCCGCGATTTATGATGACTCTCGTGCTCGTTATCTTCTTTACTCGAGTTTCATTCATCGGTGCTATTGGAAATCCTATATCCATGAATCTTATCGACTAACGTTTTCTTTGGCATAATTAATAAACGCCCCTATAATTTTGTTAGGATTACCTTAACCCTTAAAACATTGAGGACAATGTTTCATTCTAGTCTGGGGGAGGGTGAATCTTCGATTCGATTTTGACCTTGCATTTTTCACAAAGTCGTGCACTTTTGCAACTCCGTTTTTCCACCAAAAATAAAAAACATTGAAAATTTCAAAAATTTTGAAGAAAAATCAATGAAAAAGTCACGAAAAAGCACAAAAAAATTAGAAAAAGTTGTGCAAAAATATAATAAAGTTTGAATAAGTGTTTTGACACCTTGTTGACTTTCCAGCTGGCGAGAGTAGGAATAAATATTTTGAATTGACCGGGTATGTTGAGCCCTAGCTTGTTCCCTTAACCAATGATAATCACATAAGCTTGTGCTAGTCTTGTACACCAGGAGCTATAAAATGCGAATTCTTTCTTAAGAATCTGCAAGTTCCCGTACTTGACTTTATACATGTGCAGCTTAAAAGCTTTCGCTAGTCTTTTATATAAGGAGCTAGAAAACGCGAATTCTTCTTCTAGAATTTGCAAGTTTCCGTAACTGACTTTATATATGCGTGGCTGATTATCGGCTAAGTATTCGCGGGTTTCATTATTTGGAATCTTAAATTGCGAAGAGCGAGAAATGATAGAGTTTATTTAGAAGTTAGATGCTAAACGTGGAGTAGTGGTTCTCTTTAGAGCTCATAGAAGGTACTTGTGGCTTTTTACTCCCATAAAATACGTCACCGATATATAATAGATGTTCTAGGTTAATTAGTGTTATTTAGGTTTGGATAATATTTAGTTCTTTGTTTTCTTAAGAGAATTTTTGCTTTAAAAGTTGGGTACATATCAAGGAACATAAAAAATAAGAGCAAAAAGTGTAAAATCAAAAGTCAAAAGTTGATTATCTATGTGGTTTTGGAGCTACCCGATAAGCTTCCATTGATGTTGAGAAAAAAGTCAAGAAAAAAGTGAAAAGTATGAAAAATATGTGAAAAGTGAAAAATGAAAAAGTGAAAGTTGAAAGTTGTATGAATAAGAGCTTGAATGTAAATAAGTTGTTGGCGCGTGAGGTGCATGTGTATAATTCTGAATTGGACACATGAGGTGCACGTGTAGTACTCCGAAACTTATATTTATGATATTGTATGTACCAAAATTCCTTGATGTGGACCGAATTTCTATTGTAGTGGTTCTTAAGAGAAAATGGGTAACTACTTATCGTTTAAACTTAGGTGTCACTATCGGACTAAAAAGTATTGAAACGAGAAAATATGAAGAAATTCATTTCTCAACAAAAATAAAATATTGAGACACAAAAATTAGGACATGGGAGTAAGGAGTTTCCACAAGTAACTATTATGAGTAGTGTTAGCATCTAATTTGTAGATAAGCTGTGATCTCGTTTGTACGCTTAGTTTGGGGACTCGTGAAAAATCAAGGATGACGATTTTTATCCGTATGGTCACTTTTTAAATAGAAGTGTTTCTACTCGTTGACCCTAAAAATTATTGCAAAATAATAAAAGTTCGACAAACCGTCACAAGTATGAAGTATGAAAAGTATAAAAATAGAAGTGATAGTGAATAAAAGAAATTTTTTGGAAAACGGAGCGTTTGCGGGAATAAATGATTTTGTAACTTCTTTTGAACCTCCTTGCTACTTTACAAAGTCAGTAGAAAGAGTTATAAAATTATTTATCCCAAAAGCGTGAATTAATCACATTGCGTGAGGACACGACAATACCTTAGTCTGGGGGATTTTGGTATGTGTTAGTTCACATACCTTTTCATGGCCAAATACCGACCCAAATAGACTAATTATGCTAACAAATGCCAAAGAATTGTGTGTTTTATGTTTGTGAACGTGCAGGTAAGGATATTTCACAAAATGACGAAAAACAAGCAGAAACCCGGCAATAACGAGCATGAGAGTAGAAAGAGTCAGAAAGTCAAGCTGGAAATCATTTTTGAGCTTATAAGAGTCCTCAGAGTTTGATTTATGACCTAAAGTGATCCTTGTGAGAAGTTTGAAGAAAATGCAGATTTAGTCCTCATACTTTTCAGAGTTGTCAGATTTAGTCCCTCATGATATTATTTTTAAGGAAAGTCAAAGTCAACCTTGAGAAATCACAATATGACATCAATAGCCCTTGGATCACATGTTGGAGGAAGTACAAGTATAATCCTTGGAATTTCAGTTTTTACACAACTAGTCCTTGTACATTAAACTTGAAATTACTAGTGCAAATATAAGCTTAGTCCAAGTCTGTTTTGGTCCAAGTAAAATACCAAATCCAAGTTATAAACAAAAGGCCCAAAACCATTTTACCCAAGCCTATCCACAAGCCACAGGTCAAAATCCACAAGCCATGGGTCAAAAGGTCAAATCCGGTTAAATAAATAAATTAACCCGCCCCCTTTCTCCCCATTATACCCAAAAATTACTATTCCCATTAGAACCCTAACCCCCAATTCAAATAATTACCACAATTAAGGGCAAGGTTGTCAAATCAATAAGGCTTCTAGAAGATTGCGTGATGTCAGAGTGTCAGTGACTCAAACAAGCACAAGGGGGCTACGTGGCAGCATATAATTGGTGGAGACGCGTCATCTAAAGTGATCAAAGGGTTGAGAATTAAGAGGCAATGATTGGAAATGATCTAAGGGTGCTCAGAGGCTATCAACAAGCACATGTCACACGGATTGCCAACTTGGCAATCCGAGACCCCAACCCTCACTCTTTATCTATAAATAGGACCTATGTTAGCTCATTTTAGTGTGTAGGTAGTTAGTAACGAAGTGCTATCAAAATTCCTATTGATTGTATTTAGCTTAGTGAATGTATTGTTTACTTAAAATTTTTAATAAAATTTTCAGTTTTCTTCTTAATCTCTTAGCTTATAATTCATTTCAATTTTCTTGTTTTGTCCTTTAAGTCTCTTAATCTAGCTTAAACTTAGCTGTTAATAGCTTATTTTCTATACTTCCATTCAAATTTTATGTCATTTGCAGAAAAAGAAAAAATAATAAATAAAAGAATCTGAAAATTATAAAAAATAAAAAATGTGTTCAAATAAATGTTAGTTGTTTGTTAATAAGCTGCATCAGCTTATTAGCTGTATACACTAGCTTTGTAGCTTTTGTATATCAGTTTCATTTTCATCCAACCAAAGTTCTAGATCAGTATTGAAGGGTATTGGATCCTGTGTTCCTGGTGTATATTGGATAAGCTGGGATAGAATTGGAAGATCCCTGCCTATCATAAAGATAGGCAAGCATAGTGAATCAGTCCTGTTCAAGCTGGACTGAATGTGTTTGTAAGTAATTGATCTATTGGTTGAACTTGATTTACTGTTTCATTTTATCAGCTTAATGATAATGTTTTAGTTGTATAAGAGATTAAGCTTGAATGATTCTGTTTGTCATTGTTTTGGTAGATCATAATTGATTGTTGTAGTAGCTCAATGGTTAAAAGTTAGTGGAACTGTGCATCTAGTTTATTTTAGACGACTGTTAACTTGGATCTAAGTGATTGATGTTACCTGCTGTTATTCATTGTTGATCTTACTCATATGATGAATTTGTAATTTGGTGGAGTGATATTTGGAGAAATTGAAGTTTGAAGTAGTAGGTGTAGTGAATTAGGATTCTGCAGCGGTGTTTGGATCATAGGCCTGCAGAATTATATAATTGTCAGATTGGGATATTGACTGCACACTTAGGTCTTATTAGTATAAATTTAGAGTAATATGGTTTAAAAAATCTGTAGCTTATTCATAAAAAGTCAACTTAACTTAATTACATTTCAACTGTTAGTAACAAGTTAATTCAGTTAGCATAATTAGCTTTTATAGTTGCATAATAGTTCACTATAGTCTTATTTTGTTTTAAACTAGCTTAGCATCACTATAATAACTAGATTTAAGAGATTGAATTTGGATTTAGTCAAAAAGTAGTGAATGCAATTAGTAGTTAACTGTTTCATAATTGTAGGTTCTGATAGCAGTTGTTAACAGGTGGATTTAGAGCATCATATAGTTGTTAGATATAGTTCATTTGTCAGTATATTAGTTTTGTTCATCTCTGTTTGGCTTCTGTGCCTATCTTTGACTAATCTGCTTATTATTGGAGCTTAGTACTTAAGATTGATCATCTGTTTGAGTATTTTTCTTAAAAACTGAGCTTACATTGATCTATATTTGCAATACTGAGCATATAATTGCATAACTAGGACTGTTTTCAGAGTTTCAAATAGTATTGTTCACAAGTGGTTATTAATAAGCACTTGTGATAAGCAGTTTCATTAGAAAAAGCATTTCTACTGTTCATTTTGGTTTCAAAATTTTTCTCCAAGTTTTTTTTTAATATTTTTGATTTTCTGGAATTTTTCCTGATTTTTACAAATAGTTTTAGTATTTTTCTTAATTTTCTTTTGATTTTATTCATTTTTAAATAGTTTTTAATAAGCAAAAATCCATAAAAATTCAGAAAAAGCTGTGAAAAATACAAAAATATTTTTAGAAATTCTTTTATAATACTTTAGAATTTTCAGAATTAAATTTTCATTTTTCCACTTTACTTTTCTATTATCTTAAATTTTTAATTCATTTAAAATTACAAAAATCAAAATAAATTCATAGAAATTAAAAGAAAAGTCAAAAAAATAATTTTCTTTTTCTGGAAATTCAATTTAGTAGTTTAAGATTTTTAGAAAATAATTTCACATTTGTAGGATCATTTCCGTTTTTACGTTTTTAACTTTGGTGCATTACGTGATGATAATAATAATAATAATAATAATAATAATAATAATAATAATAATAATAATAATAATTATTATTATTATTATTATTATTATTATTATTATTATTATTATTATTATTATTATTATTATTATAATTATTACTACCTCCGTCCCATTATAAGTGTCCAGTTTGACTTTTTACGGTCTAACTTGTTCAACTTTGACCTTGAATACTTTTATGTGTGTTATATAATACTTGATGCAAAATATATGAATGGATTGGATTTTAAACGTATTTTCATTGATATAATTTTCATCAAGTATTATATAACACAAATAAAATTATTTAAGGTCAAAGTTAAACAAGAAAGACCAAGAAAAGTCAAACTGGACACTTATAATGGGACGGATGGAGTATTATTATTATTATTATTATTATTATTATTATTATTATTATTATTATTATTATTATTATTATTATTATTACGCAGGTGATGTCTTGAACTACGCCTTCCTTGCTTCTAGACTTCAATCTGCCAGCTTACAGACTAAGCTTCTCCGTAGTTCTGGTATTGTGTCTACTGGTCCCTCTTTTGATGATGCATTGTGTACTTTTAATGTGAATATTGATATTTACCTTATGAGTAACCCTAGTGAGATCGATGCCCCCAAACTTATGAAGAAATTGGCAGATATACATTTCGCATGTGTTGCCCAAACGGTTGAATCCACTTTCTATTTATCCTCTAGACAGATGGCTTTATGGAACTCATTGAAAGAGGATTATACGTCAGATTGGCTTAGGGTGGCACCGATATCCGGATTGTGACAGACTATGAATGCCAGGACTTACCGACGTGTTTTGTGTTATCGGTTGGGTGTTCCTCTTTTTACTATCCAGATGCCATGTTCAGCTTGTTCTAAGGTTTTTCCTGGAGATATTTTTGGAGATCATGCTGTATCGTGTGCAGGCTTAGTTGGTATTAAACATAGGCACAATATTGTGCGTGATGTTCTTGTTGATATATGTTCTTGGTCTGGAGTTTCAGTTCGTAAGGAGGTGGATATTGGGCTTCGTGGAGAGAGGGACAAAACCTTACGTCCGGCCGATATGTTACTTTATTCTTGGGATGGTGGCCTTTATGTTTGGGTTGATCTTACAGGATCATCACCTTTGACGCGTTCGTGTATGGTTGATTTTATATCCGGTCGGGCGGTTATTGAGGCCGCACAACGTAAACGTGTCAAGTACGCAGCTAAATGCGCTGATATCGGATATGAGTTCCTCCCCTTTTCATTCTCTTCTTTTGGAGAACTTGAAAAGGATGTAGTGACCTTATTAAAGCGCATTAGACGATTCACTATGACCCAAGACATTAGAGCACGTGCTGCTCCACATATTTTTAGTAGGATTGGTTTTGCTGTAGCTAGAGGTGTGGGAGCTCAGTTAGTATCTCGGCTCCCCACTAATTTCTTGTAAAATCCTATTTGTTTTTCAATAAAGTGATGATTATAATAAAAAAATAAAAAATAAAAAATAAAATAATAATAATAATAATAATAATAATAATAATAATAATAATAATAATAATAATAATAATAATAACCCTTTGCAGTGAAATGATCTTTGTATTCTAGGAGTAGAACAATGACCCTTTGTTGCGGTGAAATGATCTTTGTATTGTAGGAGTAGAACAATGGCCCTTTGTTGCGGTGGAATGATCTTTGTATTCTAGGAGTAGAACAATGACACTTTGTTGCGGTGAAATGATCTTTGTAATCGAGTTCACATTTTTATTATTATTATTATTATTATTATTATTATTATTTTTTTTTTTTTTTTTTTTTTTTTTTTTTATAAACCATCACTTTTATTAAACAATAAATAGGATGTTACAAAAAATTGGTGGGGAGCCGAGAAACCAACTGGGCCCCCACACCTCTAGCAATAGCGAAACCAATCCTATTAAAAATATGAACGGCAGCCCGCGCCCCAATGTATTGGGTCATAAAGAAACGTCGAATACGCTTTAGAAGAGTTACTGCATCTTTCTCAAGTTCTCCAAAAGAGGAGAAAGAGAAGGGGAGGAACCCATATCCGATATCCACACATTTGGCCTCATACTTGACACGTTTACGTTATGCAGCTTCAATAACCGCACGACCTGGCACCTAACTCCTAAGAATACAATGCTTTAAATTTAAACATTCGTTTACACATATGCACCCGAATCAAGCAACCAAGTAAATGTATCACAGGACACCATTACCGATTGGGGTTTGAACATTATTCAGAAACCAACATGACGTGTAATTTGACACTCGTATTGGTATCACTAGCCAAAAACTCTGGAAGATTGTGCAAATCAGCGTCACAAGTAATGAGTATCAAGTCATCGTCCTCATCCTTGTATTTTATATTTAATTTGCCTTTTAATTCGAGTCTTTGTGCCACTTCGTTTTTCAGTTCCAAAAGTCCTGAAGAAGTAGGAAACCGGAACTTTATCATGTCATGTTGAAAAATTGCTTTCACCATTACCTCTTGTGACAGCTTTGGGTCAGTAGCATGATTAAATATTTTGCTCTGATATGGCATTGGCCAACTATGTTTACCATTCTCTCGACCAAAACACTTCGATGTAGATCCCCTAACTGAAAAACAAACATTTTTGGACAAAATCTATGGTTATGCTAAATATATGTGAAACAATGAAAGGCTGCAAATAGAAATAAATAATTTAAGTAAAGATGAAAGATGACTCACCAAGAAATTTGTATTTGCGATTGTCCTCCATATCTTGCTCAACCGCCGACATTGTAAGATCATCGACGAATAATTTGACACTGGTATTGGTATTAATAGCCACAAACTCTGGAAGATTGTGCAAATCAGCGTCACAAGTAATGAGTAGCAAGTCATTTTCCTTATCCTTGTATTTCAAATTGAATTTGCCCTTTAAATCGAGTCTTTGTGCCACCTCGTTTTTCAGTTCCAAAAGTCCTGAAGAAGTAGGAAACCGGAACTTTATCATGTCATGTTGAAAAATTGCTTTCACCATTACCTCTTGTGACAGCTTTGGGTCAGTAGCATGATTAAATATTTTGCTCTGATATGGCATTGGCCAACTATGTTTACCATTCTCTCGACCAAAACACTTTGATGTAGATCCCCTAACTGAAAAACAAACATTTTTGGACAAAATCTATGGTTATGCTAAATATATGTGAAACAATGAAAGGCTGCAAATAGAATAAATAATTTAAGTAAAGATGAAAGATGACTCACCAAGAAATTTGTATTTGCGATTGTCCTCCATATCTTGCTCAACCGCCGACATTGTAAGATCATCGACGAATAATTTGACACTGGTATTGGTATTACTAGCCACAAACTCTGGAAGATTGTGCAAATCAGCGTCACAAGTAATGAGTAGCAAGTCATTTTCCTTATCCTTGTATTTCAAATTGAATTTGCCCTTTAAATCGAGTCTTTGTGCCACCTCGTTTTTCAGTTCCAAAAGTCCTGAAGAAGTAGGAAACCGGAACATTATCATGTCATGTTTAAAAGTTGCTTTCACCATCACCTCTAGTAACAGCTTCGAGCTGGTAGCATGATTAGCTTTTTTTGTGCTACGCTTTGGCTTTGGCCAACGAGTTAGACCAATCTCTCGACAAAAACGCTTCAATGTAGATCTGCTAACTGAAAAACAAACATTTTTGGACAAACATTATGGTTATGCTAAATATATGCGAAATAATGAAAGATGAAAGACTGCAAATAGACATAAATAATTTTGGTAAAGACGAAAGATACTCACCGCCTAAGTTCTCTGCAGCTTGATTTATTGGTTTACCAACATGTCGCATAACGGCATCCATCCTAAGAGAACAATCGTTACGCTTTCGGCCTCGTTTCAAAAGCTTGCTCCCTTCTCCTGCACCGGTACTCGAATTTGAAGTAGCGTTTTCTATTTGTCTTGAACTAACCATATTAATATTGAGCGGACATATTTCTTCGGATGAACATTGGCGTTGGACATCTGCTGAGTCAGATTTAAGAAAACTCCCCAAATCTGATGTATCTGTATTTGAACCTGACTCTGAACCTGATGAATCCGTCTCGGATGGTAAGGTGTTGGCCATTTTGGAAGATATATCTAGAAGAAAACATAAATTAAAATTAAAATAATCCGAGTTTAGGATATAGCATAAAAGGTCACATATGAAACACACTGAATCAGAGCAGTTTAAACGTAGGTACCTGCTATTTACCGGTCCATCGACGAAATTTCCGGAGATAATCACTCTCGATTAAAAGTCAATTACGCAAACGATTGATTATTAAAAAATAATCGGCTAAAAATTACAGAGATGAAAACTCGTGTGCTGAGGGAGAATAAAGTGTGCGCTTAACCCTAGATGTTTATATTGACTAATCTTACAAAGACTTTTTCAGAGAATTATTGAATCCTTAATTATACCCTTCCATTTGGATCGGATGTATGGGAAACGAGTCCTAATAAAATTGTTTGGTTTATGGGTTTTTTATTTTTGAGTGTATGAAACTCACAAAAGTAGCATTTTCTAAACTCTTTGTAAACTCATTATCATACTTATACCCATAGTGATTCTCTAATACAAACCAAACGCTCCTTAAGAGTTATCATCATCCTTCTTCTTCCAAAAATGACATCGAGTCACACCCATTTCATAATTCTTCTATCTACTTATTTAGGGAGGAGCATTTTGACCTGAAATCTGGTACCGAATCGAAACCGTACCGGTACTATATCGAACCGGTATTGGTTCCTATTACACAAGGTACCTGGATTACGAATTAGAGTGAAAAAATGGTACCTTCAAAAACGATACGGGATATAAACGGGGATCCCGGTTTTTGTACCGGAATACAAAATGGGTTTTTTTTTTTTTAATAAACATTGAGATCTAAACAATTTTATTAGTCTCTCCACGCATACTACATTGAAAAAAGATGATTGAGAATTCAAACACACAGTTGGAGAAAAAAATGCCCTTAAACTGTCTATGGCAACAATTAACCCTTTACAAACCCACACAAAAATTAAACCGTAACTTATTGTCAATCATAAAAATCATCAATTTTACATCCATAAACTAACTCAATCATATTTCAGTAGTATTAATGATTTACTATTACATTGAGTTATGTTTGTTGTTAATGATGTGTATCTTTGTTAAATACAAGTGTCAATATGTATTTGACATTATTTACCTATGGTATTTATTTAATGAGTTATAGTTATTGTTAGTTAATTTTGTTGTCTAAGAAGAAACATAAATAACAATATATATATTTTCGTCTTTGATTTTTTAAACAGGGAAAACCGAATATATATCGTTTTTCCGGTAACGAGTACCGGAATTGGTACCAAATCACATTCAGTGCGATACCGGTACACAATTTTATGCTCGAAAAAAATACCATACCACTAACTCGGTATCGGTTCAATACAAGATGAGTACCGATCTCAATCTCTGCTGCCTCATCCTTTTTTCTTTCATCAACAACCCAACCGCATGCCTTTAAACCTTACAAAATTTCATAAAATCTATAGAAAATATTAAAAGGTAAAATATATGTATTTGGTAAATCTATAAAAAAACTAAAAGGTAAAGGTTGTTGGGTCTCACTTTTCATGGTTCATGAGAGTTTCAGCAGGATGAAACCAATATTGAAAACCCAAGTATGTGGCACTATCAAGCTTCCTGAGTATGGTTTTTTAAGACCTTGGCACCTAAGTGCATTGCAAATGCCTTTAGACCAATAAGGTCTTAAAGACTGCTTATGTTTTATGCTCTTGTTTCGCATAAAAAATAAATATTCATAAGACCTTTTTGGTAGGAGCTTGATCGGTGTATTTTACATACGTCTCATAGCATGTTAATTAGGCATTGTTGCATCGTTATTCATTGTTATACATGTACTTTGAGGTTGTTTTGTGATTATGTAGGTTATGCGTAAAAAGAGTTGAAATCTTGTTATTACAAGTAAAAAAGAGTAATTAATGAAAAGACGCAAAAATTTGATTCAAAAGACCACGGAAAGAGAAAAGAGAGAGCTACACTTTCAAATCATTTAATGCTCGAAATTCTGAATTTTATTCGTGGTTTATTTCTATTGGGAAACATAGCGTGGCGAAAAGGAAGTACATATATAATGAGTTGGCTATTAATGGTTTTGTGGGCTTTTGGTTTTACACGACAACAAGAAGAAAGCCCAAGGCACTTTGGTGGATCGGTGGTTAACGTGAGGCAAAAGAAGAAAAAGGGAAAAAAATCCCATTCGATAAATATATCCGATAGTTTAGGGATTAAGACAATTTGTGTGGTAAACATAACGTGTGCTCAAAGTTGTCTTTTTGAGTTAATACAAACTATGTTTATGCGGTTTAAAGGTAAACATTAGTAATAATCCGTAACTTAGTCATATCAATATATCCGAAACCGGGAGGGATTACTTTTCACTCAATTGTTTACAACTCTTGTTTTTATTTGCTCATTTAATTTTTATTTGTTTATTTACTTTTTATTGCTTATTTGTGTTGATACAAAAGTTGGGCGTTCCTTATTTGGGTTCCTGTTCTCGTACCAATTAGACCTTAATGCTTGAGACCTGCGCACTAAGAAAACAAACAAACACCGTTAGGCTTATCGTGAGATTGTCTCCCACGATTATCCTCCGGCGTGAGAGTAAGTAATCGGTTTTTAGGGTTCTATTGAAGAGTTAGGGTTGTAAGTCGTACATTTATCGAGGGTTATGATATTCTTTATATAGGCACGGAATCCTTATTGGATGCGTGCGTCTCACTCTTCGGTATATATCCGGTTTGGATATTGATGGATCTAAACACCTTGATCTGCGTTAGAATGATACTTTGAGTTATATCACTAAGTATGCGGAATCTACTTAGTAATACTTAGAAGTTTGATTGTGAATAAAACAGTTGTATATGAATGAGAATAATGTATGTATCAAACTGTTAGCTCCAATATTTTTAGTGATAATAATACGAGTGATCTTTGTATCACTAGGGTTACAACCTTGAAGCTCTAAGGAAAACGTATATGTAAACCATAACCTAGGACCTCCTTTTATAGCACAAGGAGTCCTATTCTACAAGATACGTATAACTCTAATAGAATAAGATATACACAAGATCTATTTTATATTTATCTTTACAAGTTTCCTAACAGTTATCCTAACAGCAGTGGTAATAATATGTACTAGCAGTGGTAATGAGTTTCCACTGCTAGTGCATTCTTCAGCAGTTGTAATATCCTTACTAGCCGTGGTAACTGTTAATATAATTCCCAACAAATATATATCCCTTAAATAAGATATATCTATATCAAAACCATAAATAACTTTGGGTTTGGGCTTTCGTGAGCCCAAATCGTTAGTATGATAGCCCAATCATTGTTATGATAGCCCAATCGTGGTGGGTTTGGGTCTTAGTAATGTTTATTAATCGGGTCCGTGACCCGAGTATGGACTATACGTCATCATGTCCCCCCAGTCTAGTATGCGTAGGTATTAACCGCGGATGCTAGACTAATAATTTTAGCGGCAAGCGTGGCGGGGAAGATTCTAGTATTTCCCGCCAAAAGGAGGATACGATGTATCTAGCCTCAAAATATCCCACGTATCCCTTGAGATACGTGAAAAGTGCAGTACCTGTTGGTATGCTAACCACACGATGGAGATAGTGGGATCCACGTGTCGTTCATCCAAAGCAAGGGGAAACCCTATATAAGGGGTTCCCATTTTCACTGTGTTTACCACAGTGAAAAAAATACCATTTCCTCCATATTACGAATCCTTGTTCAAGAAAAAAGCTAGTATCTTCGAAGATAATTGCGTGTGCGCACCTTAGGAAAAATGGCTCGTCAATTAGAAGAGTTCCGTTCTGAGATGGACGAGGATGAACTACGTCAGTTCACCTCCGACTACTTCATCCCGCTTGCGGTGCATCCGAAAGTACCGGATGTGGACGCATGTATCGCAGACTTCCCTGAGGGGAAAATAGGGGTATACACACGCTTTTTTGAGTTTGCAAACCAGCGCGTGCCTATATCCCTGTTTTTGAGCGACGTGCTCAATTTCTATCGTCTGCATATTTCGCAGCTGCACTGTATAGGTGCGGCAAAAATAACGAATTTTGAGGTAAATTGTCGCTTACTTGCGATAAATCCTACTCTCAACCTCTTTCGCGCGTTTTACCACACAACGTGGTCGAACGGGTGGATTACATTTTCGAAGCGCCCAGGGCGCTATCAGTGTTACACTGAAAAAGTGGACTCCCTTAGGGGTTGGAGGGAAAAGTTTTTCTAGATAGATGATAGGGTATTCACCACGCTCTCTGGGTTTTATACTCAAGGGACGCTTCCAAAGGATGAGCGCCCAGATCCCGGTACGTACAACATGGAGGATGCGGAGACCATTAATGGTAACCGCGTCCCAATCAACTCCTATCCCGAGGAGTTTTTGGTTCATATGAGAATGAGTCGCAACTACTTCGGAGGAAGTGATGAAGTGCCAACATTTCTGGATGGAAGCAGCCGGGGTGGGTGCTTGTCCTTTCTTATCCTCGCGTTTATAATGTAAGCGCTCTTTATAATTTTATCAACTAACTTTTTCTTTTATGTTCGTTCCTGTGTTGGGCAGAGATGGATCTATTTTTCGTGGTGAGGTTGACAAAGCCCACGCATGTAACTGTGGGTGTGCGCCCCCTGAGGGAAGGTGAATTGCCTATCTTGGAGGCGGCCGCCCGACGTCTGCTGGAGCCTGCGCACGAAGAATCCTCTGATGCAACACAGCCTATTGTGAATGCGATTCTGGTGCAGACTGTTCCCGCGCAGGGAGTGGCGGCTCCTAAGCCCGTGCGCACTGAGTCGTCTAACAGTGTTGGGATCCTGAAGGTTGACACCGACTCTGAGGAGGAGCGCCAAGGTGCCAAGCGCAAGGCTGCTGATGATGGTGGTGAGGGTACCTCCAAGCGCAGACGTCATACTATCATCATGGATGAGTCCACGGATGAGGAGATGTCATTATCCTTTGCTGCGCATGGGAATGCTGAGACTTCACCTCCTACGTAAGTAACAATTGTTTGATTTTTTATTTTCTTTCTCCTTATTCACCATGCAATTCCTTGACTTCTTTCTGTTTGTGTGTAGTGACAAAGCTGCAGGGGGTGATGCAGCGTTTATTGAGGGGTCGGTGCCACCCCAAGTGGCTCATGATCATGTGGAGGAGCCGTTGAGGGTGCATGAGGAGATGTCTGCGCAGCAACTGATGAAAGAGTTGAGTGCGGCTGTTGAACGTCAGGCTGAGTTAGTTACTCAGCTCAAGGCTCGATATGATGGTGAAAGTAGTAGCCTCGCACATAAGGATGGGGAGATTGCACTGCTGAGGGCGCAGTTGGAGAGTACGCGTGCTGAGGTGGAGTCGTCAAACTTGTATGCTCAGAAGTTGGCTGAGGAGAAGGTCTCCTTGCTTGTCCAAGTAGGCCAAGGATGGTCTGCGTATAAGGAGTACAAGAGCAATTGTCATTGGGCCCTGAAGTACCTAGAGCAGAACAAGGGCAGCCACTTCGCGAAGTTGGATGAGCTGATCGAGTTTGTGAATAAGGCGTTAGAGCGCCAAGAGGGTAAGCTGCGCCAACTCAGCATAGAGTATGACGAGGAGCTGTACCCACATCTGTTATCCACCATCGCTGAGTGCAGGTAAACTTTATTTTTTGCTTCTAAGACTTGCATCCTTTAGAATTATTATCTGATGAGGGTGTTGTTTTGTAGGTGGTTAATCAGTCATGGTCTCTGATTGGCCACTATGGGTACGTTGGAGTCCCAAGAGGTCGTGGAGGCCTTTGGGAAAGTTGTAGAGTGTGCCATGGCGCGTGGCAAGGCTCAGGCTGCAGAGGAGCTTCATGAGAGCAAGATGCTGACGGTTTGCAAAAGTGCCTGGTTACAAGGTGGATGCTTATGATGAGCTTATGGAGGCCATGGAGAAGATGAAGCTATTTGAGCTTCCGTGGATCGCGCAGCTGGAGCGCGACCAGGATTAACCCATTACAGTGATAATGGAGCGGTTGGTCCTAGGGAGGCATATTCTGGAAGACGCGGAGGCTCAGGCTGACTATTTTTTGAAGCATGACGAGTCGCAGCTGCAAGTGCCTGTGTTCGCACGTCCACGCGATATCCTTAACCCCTTCGCCCTTGAGAAGGAGGTCCCCTTGAAAGATTGCTTAGAGGCCCATCTGGAGAGGGCCGCAAGGAAGAAGGGTACGAAGGGGAAGGCCATCCTTTGCGGTGTCGGCGCCGCACATCTTCCTAGGTCGGATGGAGTTCCTGTGAGCGTGGCAACCGTGTCAGCCAAAGATTGTTTGCTATTGAGGAAGCTCCAAGAGGCTGGGAGTTCTGCGAACAGTGAGGGTAGCCCCAAACTAGAGCGTTGTCGCAGCATTTAGGCTACCTCAACTTGTTTTTATTTTGATAGATTTACGTTTTGTGGCACATGTGCCTGTAAAATCTATATTATGTGTAAGCTTGTGGCTTTGGTGAATGATAATGTTTATCTTTTTCGTATGCCTTGTTTGTATTATTTGTACTTGGATAGTTTTGTCTTTTTCGTGAAAGACTTTCCAAGAGTCAAACTAAAACCAAGACATACTTTAGGATGATTTGTATTAAGTGAATAACTTAACAAAAAAATCATAAGTGTATGGATAGACTTGCATTGTGTTGCAAATACTATATCAAATGACCAAGAGTCTTGGCTCGTAAATTGCTAAACATGTACAGTGTACGTTATTTTGCATATCCTTCGTGGGATGCGCATTAAGCTTACTTCAACGTCTTGAAAGTAAGGTGTTTAGCAAGGATGCGTGATCCAGTGTTGATGGGTTTGCAACCCTCTTACTCAACGAGTTATTTAGTAGGTTTGCTCATCCTTTCTGCCATCGTAGGTCTTAGTAAGTGCATGCACACCATGTAGGCAAAATATAAAGTAACAATAGTGAGACATAAGAAAAAATGTAAGCAATAAAGTTAAATGTGTTATGCGATTAGTTAGAAACCACAACGTTTTATTAATACTTGCAAGTTTATGAAAATAAAAGACAATTTCCTAAAAACGAAAATTTAAATACACGGACATTTATTGAGCACGTACTAAAGTGCGGAGTTGTATGTGCGTGGGCCGTAGCCTTTCCTAAATATAGCATCTCTTGAGATTGCAGATATTCCAAGTGCTAGCTCATGGCCTTCCATATCGCACAACTTGTATGCACCGTTGCCTAGTGCATCTATGACCTCATAGGGTCCTTCCCATTTGGGTCCAAGCTTGCCTGTGTCTTCTGTGTGGCTTGCATCATTGGCGCGGTATACAAAGTCTCCTGGCCTGAAAGAAGTGTATTTGACTTTTACATCATAATACTTCTTCATCTTTGACTTAGCCTTTGCTTCACGTATAGCTGCGCGTTCGCGCCTTTCTTCCAACAGATCCAAGTCTATGCGCCGCTCATCGTCATTTGTTGTAGCAATTATTTCCACCGTACGGATAGTTGGCATTCCAATCTCAGCTGGTATGACAACTTCTGTCCCGTAGACAAGAGAGAATGGTGTGTCTCCAGTACTGGTTTTTATTGTCGTGTGGTGCGCCCATAAAACATGTGACAATTCATCCACCCACCTTCCTTTATGTTTGTCAAGGCGCGCTTTTATTCCTTCGCCTAGAATGCGATTTGCGCGTTCAACCAAGCCATTGGTTTGCAGATGCTTAACTGAAGCAAAGTGTTGTGTAATGTTTAATTGCGCGCACCAGTCTTTGAACGGGTTGTCACATAATTGTTTTCCATTGTTTGAAATAATCTCTCTAGGTAGGCCAAAGCGACATACAATGTTGTCCCAAACGAAGCGTTTGACTTGGTTACCTGTGATGCTTGCCACTGCTTTTGCCTCGATCCACTTAGTAAAATAATCTATAGCTACGACGAGGAATTTTAGCCCTCCCGCTGCAACTGGAAAGGGGCATGCGATGTCAATGCCCCATTTATAGAATGGCCATAGGGAGGTAATAGGGGTTAGCTCTTGTTGTGGTCGGCGCGGAATTGGCCTGTGGACTTGGCAATTGCTGCATTTCTTTATCATATCCCGCGCGTCGCGGTGCATAGTAGGCCAATAGTATCCTGACCGCAGGGCGCGCGCCACTACAGACTGTGGTCCTGAGTGCATACTGCATGAACCAGCGTGAATCTCTCAGAGTACGTAATCTGCCTGAAGAGGTCCAATGCACCGGAGCCATGGTTGTAGGAATGAACGTCGATATAGGATGCCATCTCGGAGTTCAAATCTCTGCGCTGTGCGCCGTACCCTACGAGCGTTCTTCTGATCTTGTGGTAAGATTCCTTTGCTTATAAATTCAATGATAGGTGTCATCCACGTAGGATCCTGTTCCTCTATTACCGTGGATATTTCCATCTCCTAGATTGATTTGTTTTTTAGAGTTTCCACCAATACCTGTTTTGATAGGTGCGTAAAGCTTGTAGATGCGATCTTGCTAAGCGCGTCAGATTTCCTGTTTTCTCCTCTAAGGACTTGTTTGATGGTGAACCTGTCAAAATTTTGAATTAGAGACTTGTTTTTTTTCGAGGTATTGGACCATGTGTTCATCCTTAGCCTCATATTCACCTAGCACGTGGTTGGCTACTAGCCTGGAATCTACATTTGCCTCTAGGTTACGTACACCCATTTGAGTTGCAATGCGTAGTCCAGCAAGTAGGGCTTCATATTCTGCCTCATTGTTTGTGGCTGTGAATTCAAAACGCAGTGCGTAAGTGAATTCCACTCCTTCTGGATTAGTGAGGATAAGGCCTGCGCCTGATCCAACCACGCACGAGGATCCGTCTGTGAATAAAACCCATGGTTCTTGTGATTCTACCTTGCTTGTTGAAGGTGGAGTATCGGTATATGGCTTCTCGACAATAAAGTCGGATAATATCTGCCCCTAGATTGCAGTGCGTAGTCTATACGAGATGTTATACTCGCTCATAACACACTCCATTTTTGTAGCCGCCCTGATGCGTTAGGTTTAGAGATAACTTGTTTGATAGGTTTGTCCGTTATTACAGCTATTGGGTGCGCCTGAAAGTATCTGCAAATCTTTTAGCTGCAAATACTAAAGCTAGGACCAGTTTTTCCATAGCAGTATAGTTAGTCTATGTCTTCTTAAGTGCTTTGCTTACAAAGTATATGGGTGTTTGAACGGAATTCCTATCTGTCAATAGTACCGCGCTGACTGCTCCATGAGTTGCAGATAAGTACATGATCAATTCTTCCCCTGGTCGGGGTGCGACAAGTTTGGGAAGCGCTGCAAGATGTTGCTTAAGTTGTTGGAAGGCTTCCTCCGCCTCCTCAGTCCAATGAAAGTCTCCCTTTTTTGTACACTTCATGAATGTCTTAAAGAGAAGGAGTGACTTGTCTGCTGATTTGGACAAGAATCGATTTAGCCCAGATAGCTTTCCGTTTAATGACTGGACTTCTTTCAATGTGCGTGGTGAAGGGAGATCAATGACAGCTTTTGTCTTTTCTGGGCAGGGCTTGATGCCATCAGGTTCTATTAAAAATCCAAGAAACATGCCTTCTGTCGCGCCAAAAGTACACTTCTTGGGGTTTAACTTCATGTTTATCTTTCCCAGTGTATTGAATGTCTCCTCGATATCGCGCACCAATTCTTCCTCAGTATGACTCTTGATGACAAGGTCATCGACATAGACTTCCAGGTTACGACCTATTTGCTTTTCAAACGTCGTGTCCACCAATCGCTGGTATGTTGCTCCCGCGTTCTTTAGACTAAAGGGCATTTTTGTATAGCAATAGACCCCTTGACTTGTGTGGAAAGCTGTTTTCTCTTCATCTTCTTCAGCCATCTGAATTTGATGGTACCCTTTGTATGCGTCTAGGAAATATTTAAAGGGATATCCACACAGAGATTCTACCTTCCAGTCTATCTCTGGTAGCGGATAACAGTCCTATGGACATGCTTTATTAAGATCAGTAAAGTCTATGCACATTCTCCAACTGCCATCACTCTTCTTTACCATTACTGGATTGGAAAGCCAGTCATGGTAGTAGACTTCCCGCATGATGCCTGCGTCTACAAGTTTGTGTACTTCTTCCAGGATGGCTTTTGCGCGATCTGGAGCTTAGCCGTGCTTTTTTTGTGGTATTGGAGGATATCCTTGTCGGATTTGTAGCTTGTGCTCTGTGACAGATCATGGCACTCCAGTTATGTGCTTTGGTTTCCATGCAAAGATATCTAGGTTCTTTTGCAAGAGTGCGCACACAGCTGCTTTGCCTTTGTCAGATAGTGACCCTCCAATTGATATTTGTTGATCTGGGTAGTCAGGGTGAATGGCAACTTTTAGGTTTGATACTTTAGCTGCGCGCTGTTCTGGAACATTCTCCACTTCACTGGTTAACTGTTTTGCATTCTTTAGGTGACACAGTGGTATTTTAGAGGGTGACAATGCCTCCTTCTACTAGGAATTTGAGCATCCCATGCGCTGTGGACGGTACAGCGCGCATGGATGATATTTCAGGTCTCCCAATGATGCCGTTGTACGGTGACGGAGACTTGATTACCATAAAGTTTATCCAGGTTGCTGTAGAGTGTTGTTCATTACCAACAACTACAAGTAAGCGCAATTGCCCCATATGCCATATATTCTCGCATGTGAAGCCAGTCAGCGACGTTGTGGCCGGAATTAACTGACTTTGTAGCTCAGGTCGCAGCCTCTTGAAACAATGTTCATACAGAATGTTTGCGGATGCTCGTCCACCAATATACATGCGGTGGATATCGTGTCCCCCAGTATGTATTTCAATGGTTAGCGGCTCTACTACTGCGTTGTCCGCGGCTAGAGTAGGGAAGGATATTTCATTCCCAAAAGAGAATTTTTGGCTGATTTTTTGCTTCGTCTTTCGCTGCCATGACTGTATCGTGTAAATAATGTCAACCTTATCTTTGGGTGGCTTTTTTTTTTTACCTCCATTCTTTTGTTTATCCTTTCCCTCTTTAATATTCTTAACGAGGTGATCCATTCTACCCTCTTTTACTAATTTGTCGATTAGTTTTTGTAGTTAGACACTCGTTGGTGGTATGGCCCTTTTGTCCATGGTATTCGCAGTATCCATTCCCTACACACTGATCCTCTGGGGTGCGCATTGGTGGGGGTTTCGGGAAGTTTGCGCCTTCTGTTACAAATATCTCCCTCGGAGTCTTCGTGAGGGGGGTGTATTTGTCACTATCTCGTCCGCTTCCCTGACTGCGATAGTTCTTGCTGCGATTGCTACTCTAGTCATTGGAATATTGATTGGCCTCAGACAGTCAGATAATATCAACCAAGTAATGGTCAACAAGTCAAACAGCTTAGGCCAATACTCCGTGGAGTTTAGTGTTTCCCCGGATCGTTAGATCCCAACGAGGCGTGAAATCTGAAATAAAACGACTTTGAGATCAGGTGAATTGAACAGGAAAAGGGTTTAAGTGATTGTACTACTGAAATATAAATGTGAATAGCTTTAATAAGCTATATCAACTAATACGTGAAATCAGATAAGTACAAGTGAAAAGGGACTGGCAAACGTAAACGTTTAATATTTAAACGTAAACAAAAACAACTTTAACTATAGTAGCTGTTTGCAAGCCTTAGGGGCTTGAATGCAAATTAAATAAACTTGAAATATTTATTTTAATATTACTAATTTATTTAAAATTTAATAAAACCTAAAAAATGTAAAAAGATATAAAATATACGTTTATATTTAAGTAAACGTAAACGTACGAAATTTAAATGTGAATTATGTAAAATATAACTTCCACAAATATGAAAATTATATTTTTGGAATCCTAAACTTATAAGAAAATTATTAGAAAATTCAAATTATTTTTATAACTATTTAATTAATTATTATTATTTAATAACTATTTTTAATTAGTTAATAATTCAATAATAAATAGAAAAATGTAAAATAAGTCTAGAAATATAAAACTAAAATTTCTAAAAGTCTAAAATATTATAAAACTTATTTTAAAACTAAAATTATATTTTTCACACAATTTATCTAATTATTATTAATTAATTATTATTTAACTAATTATATTGATTTAAATTATTATAAATACTAAAAAGACTTAGATAATTATGAAAAATTTTATATATCTAATTAACCATCACAAGAATCATAAAAAATTATAAAAATTTTATATTATGTATTTTTAATCTAATTTACTAATTATTATTCTATTTATTAATTAATTATCAATTAAACTAATTATATTATTAAAAATAGAAAATGAACAGTATAAATCCTAGAAAAATTTATAAAATTGTTTTAACTTATATAAAAGCTATAAAAATTATAAAAACTAGGTGGTACTTTATAAAATATAATTATGCTATTTAATCCTTATTTATTAATTAATTATTAATTAAACTAATATTAATTCTAAATATTACTAAATGACAAAGGAAAATTATGGAAAAATTTATAAAAATACTTTAATATTATAGAGATTTATTAAAAATATAAAAATACAGAAGTGCTTATAAATAAGCTAAAAATAAAATTAAATATATAATTTCTATTAAATAGAAGCTATCACTATAATTGAATTTGGTTTTTTCTGGTTTTTCTTTTATAAAACTAATAAAATACTTAAAATAAGAAACTTTAATAAAGGAAAATAATTTATAAACTCAAAATAAGCACTATGAGTGCTTATTACCCAAATAGTTGACCAAAGAAGGATATGAGCTCAAATGAGCTTATGTGGGGTCCACAAGGGTAAAACCTGACTCACCTAAGTTATTTTGACTTAAATAAGCTAGACTTACTGATATAAGCTCAATGGATAAGCTAAAAAACTAAAATAAGCAACTGCTTATATGGTGACTGAGATAGAAATGGGACAGAATTCCAAGCTTATTTAAGGTGGGTCCCAGTGGTGCACAGGTCAGACCAAGGGTCAAGTATTGAACCTGGGTAGGAGGGGGGTTGTGAGAACCAAAATTGGGACTAGTGGGACCACTGTGGTGGTCACAATCAACCACCAAAGTGGTGGTCATGGTGGTGATGGTCTGTGTAGCAGGGCATCATCTTGCCCTGCAAGTGTTTTCCAGGGGTATTTTAGTCAACAAGAAAAAATCACAAAAATGAAATAATTGTGAAAATCAAAAGTTCTACTGATAGGTTACACACTCAACAAGTTTCACACCTCAAATCCAAACACAAAAATCAGATTAATTCATGTTAATTTTGCAAAAATCTGAACTATGCACTTTTTGACTTTTTGAAAAAACAAGCAAAGTTGACTTTGATGAGTTTTGGTTGATGATTACTGAGTTGTTATGAAGTATTTAACTATATTGAAGCTAATTCTAGTTAAATTGAACAATTTATCAAAGATTTGAAGGGTTTGGGAACTGACTGATCCAACAGTGGACCAAATCAAGGGGTATTACCCTTGATTTTGACTTTAGGCTTAAAATGGATTTGATTTCTTGATCACTTTGACCTATTTTATCCTAAGTGAGACTGCTTTGAACATAAGAAACAACAAAATCTCATTGGAACCAAGTGACCTATCTAATATCAAACACTCCTTAATTTGACTGTGGTGAGAGATTTTCAAAGTAAATGAAAGTTTTAACCAAAACTACCAATACAGAAGCTCATGTTATGATTAATTAAACTTATTAAAGCACAATGATGTCAATAATTCCAACAAAAACTTAGATTTCCACAAAATGCTATATTAAACTGAAAATTTAAATACTAAACAATCCTTGATTTCAATGAACAATTATGTTATTTCTGGTTATACTATCACTAAACTACTCTAAACAAACATAAATATCACAAATTTAGGCTAAGACAACTATGATTATGCAAAATAAACTTAAAATAAATATGAAGCTTACAATATGGCTAATGATGGAACAAGTAGCTGAGGACCAAATGAACAACCTATCACCCTCCACAGGGTACTAAACCAATTTTCCAAAGCCTTCCATGCTTCCAAATCACCTTTGAATCCAGAATCCAAGCCACAATGACATAGTTTGACTTTTATTGACCAAACTATGATTTGTGATTTTAGTTAACTAAACTAAGTTTTAAGGTAACTAGAAGCCTTTATGAACTTCCTGGGAGCTTATGTGAGCTTATTTGATCCTTGTATTCCACTGTAAACAACAACTAAGATATGTGATATTTTTGAGCAAAAAGAAAATATGCATATTTGAGAATTATACATGAAACTTGAAATTTATTATTACCAAAGATTTAAGACACACTGATATTCAGGAATTACAACTTTAAAAGCTTAAAGATACAAAGAAACTTGAGAATTTTACTAATCGACATACATTATTGAAAATTAAACTAGATAGGTTTCTACACTGCATCTTCCTTCAACTTTATAGACTTTTTGGGCCCCCCACATGCGTCTGAACAAATCCTATCAATATTTATGGCCATTGGATCACTTATGAGCAAAATTGATCGTTGGATCAATTTTGGCGCCAAAAGTCGTGTAGGTAACTTGGGGCCGTAATTTTGTAATTAAAGGTTTTTGGGAGTTTGTGGAGGTGGAAGGGAGTGGATAGACAGCTTGGGTGATGAGGTGGTGGTGCAAAACCACCTGGTTTTGGCGTTGCAGGGATGGGGGAGAAGGGTGTACAGTGGAGGTGGTTTTGGCGGGGGTTGACCAGGGTCAAACCTGGTTTTAATATAAGGGGTGTGGACTGGGCTTATTTTGGGCCAAAGAAAAAGGAAAGGGGGTTGGGCTGGGATTGGTTTTGGATTGGATTTGTTTTTGGGGTTTTAATAAATTTAAGGGTCCGGTTGGTTTAGGTTAGTAAACAAGGACCAAATTTGTAATTTGACAAAAATAGAGGGACTGAATTTGTAATTTTCCCAAAATAGTTACAAGTACTATTTATGTCATTTATGAAAATCCCAAGGACAAAAGATGTATTTTTTTCATTTTCAAATACCAGGGACCTTTTCTGCCAATTCCACAAACTCTAGGGACCAAACTTGTAATTTTTTGAAAGTTGAAGGGTTTAACTTGTAATTTCTAAAAAGTTATCAAAAGGACCAATTTTGTCTTTTAATAATAGTACAAGGCTTATTTTTCATATTTTTCTATTTACAAAACCTTAGGGACTATTTTTGACATTTTTCAAACTTGAGAGACTAAAGTTGTCATTTTGAAATTTTTAACTTTAAAGGACTATACTTGACAACTTATGAATCCCTAAGGACCTTTGATGATATATTTCATGTTTTTGATTTACCAGGGACTAGATTTACCAATTTTTCAAAGTTCAGGGACTGAAACTGTAAATTATGTGAAATGTTTTGTTTTCCATCAGTTTTCAATCCTTTTGCATAAAAACACAATCCAGGGATATTTTATGTATTTTAAGGCATTCCTGTGTGTTTTTATATGTTTTTGCAGTTTAAATGTAACAGAAATGATGAGTATTTACACACTCATCAATTATCTCCTAGGCTGTTCTTGCTGCCTGTAATTTGAGTAGCCTTTTTTGTTATCCGCAGCAGCTGCTTCTCCTTGGATAAAGGACCTTGTGTGCTTCATTAGTTCATCAAAGGTTTGGGGAACCTTATCATTTAATTTTCTAATGAGTTCTGGGTTATTAATCCCATTCATGAACCCTGAGATTTTTAGTACTTCAGGACACGCCTTGACGTGTATACATTAATCCTTAAAGTGCTCCACGTAAGCACTCGTTGATTTCCCTTGGCGCTGTTTTACTCTGGCCAGCTCAACAGGGTTCTTGGCGCACTTCTTTCTCTGAGTGAAGTTTAGGTGGAATGCTTTTTGCAACTCTTCAAACCCGTCTATGCTTCTTCGTGGAAGCTTGCTAAACCAAGTTCGCGCATTCCCTACTAATGTGCAGTTAAAAATGTGGCACCACACAGGTTGTGGCCAGTTTTCGATAGTAGCAGCGGATTCGAAAATTTTTAGGTGATCATCAGGATCATCCGTTCCATCATATGTTTTGACATTGGTGGGCATGCGCCTTTTCTTGTGATCAGAATAATCGCTGATGCGCCGTGTGAACACATCAACTTTTTGGCAATGCCAAGGAAGAGATATATCTTCATCTTCTTCCTCACGACGTCTTCCTCTGGACTTCCAGTGTCCTGTCTCTTTGTCCTCGTTGTCCGAGGAGTCACTTGAGGAAGAATCATCCCTTCTGCGGCGCTTGTACCATTTTTCCTCAGAGTCCGAGCTTGAGGGGCTTTCACTTGGGGAAATTCGTCTTCCCAGTCTATCATGGATTCTTTTGCTTCCAGACCTTGAAGAGCTCTCACTCGGTGAGCGTTGCCGTCCAAGTCTATCTTGCATCCTGCGATTACCAAGTCTAGCGTGGACATTGGTACGCCTCTCGTTGTCCTCGTACTCCTCCGAGTATTGTGAATCAGATGCTGCACCAAGTCTATCGTGGACATTGGTACGCCTCTCACGCCCCTCCTTCTGGTAGCGTGATGGGGATGTTTCGTACTCAGGGTTAAAGTTAAGCCGGGCTTGTAGGCTCTGACATGACCTTCTCCTCGCTTCCTCTTGCATGAGGTTGGTTAAAGTTTTGTAATTTTGGGATACAAAATTACTTAACGTTAACTCAGGCACGTTCTCTTCCAGCGGAAGGATATTTGCTTCCGTATTAGGTCCCATATCTCGGTTAGGCGCGCCTGGCGGCACAGTGTTGTCCGCGATGGGTGCCGTTTGATGGGGAGTATTGAAGAGAGTGCGCTGAAGTTCTTCAGTGCTTGGAACCACCGTGGTGGTCTGAGCAGCCCCTGTGGGCAATTCTACCATTGGGAGAGGTAGGGTTGGGCCCATTTCTTGGTGACCAGGTGCGCTGGTTGTTCCAGAGGCCTGTCGAGGGATCGAATCTTGATTCTTCCTCCTCTGGGAGTCACCATGTGTTTTTTCTGACTGTGGAGTCCGCTGGCTTGAGTTTTTGTGCTTCGTCATTCTAGTTCTTAGTGTAGGGTCCCACGGATGGTGCCACTTGTTGATACAAAAGTTGGGTGTTCCTTATTTGGGTTCCTGTTCTCGTACCAATTAGACCTTAATGCTTGAGACCTGCGCACTAAGAAAACAAACAAACACCGTTAGGCTTATCGTGGGATTGTCTCCCACGATTATCCTCCGGCGTGAGAGTAAGTAATCGGTTTTTAGGGTTCTATTGAAGAGTTAGTGTTGTAAGTCGTACCTTTATCGAGGGTTATGATATTCTTTATATAGGTACGGAATCCTTATTGGATGTGTGTGCCTCACTCTTCGGTATATATCTGGTTTGGATATATATCCCTTAAATAAGAGATATCTATATCAAAACCATAAATAACTTTGGGTTTTGGCTTTCGTGAGCCCAAACCGTTAGTATGATAGCCCAATCATTGTTATGATAGCCCAATCGTGGTGGGTTTGGGTCTTAGTAATGTTCATTAATCGGGTCCGTGCCCCGAGTATGGACTATACGTCATCAATTTGCTTTCTAGTTAATTAGTATTTAGTTATTAATATTTCAAATCCCATTCGAAAATATATCCAATTAGTTTAGGGATTTAATGTTTATTTGTTTATTTACATTTTATTGCTTATTTGCTTTCTAGTTAATTAGTATTTGGTTATTAAGATACCCGCTTGCCCTATCTAGTATATGGTAATTAGGTTTATTTTTTATTGGTACAAAGAAATCCGTTAAATTTTAGCGCCGCTGCCGGGGAGTGAGTGCGTTTTTGGTTTAAGTTTTTGTTAATAGTTTTAAATAAAAATATATATATATATTTTCTTTTTCACTTGTTTTGTTTGCTTGTTTGTTTTGTTGGTTGTGGGTGTGCAGGTTAGTGTATGCGCACGCGTAGATCGAGACGTACATCACCGTTAGCTTACGATCCCGAGGTAGAGAGAAGTGCAAGGTTGAAGAGGAAAGCAGTTAGACAGTTTTCTACTAACCTTGATTTTGCAGGTTCAGATGAGCTTTTCACGAAAATGCCAGGTGACGACGATGCCGCTAGAGCAGAATCTCCACCACGGGGTGTGGATTCCTATTACCGATCGGGGAACTTCGATGATCCCTCACCGATTGTCTTTTCGGCTGCGGCTAATGGGGCTGTGAACAACTTCAAGATCCAGCCGAACCTCATAGCGATCTTACCCGTGTTTAGAGGTCATAAGGAGCCGTATCTACATCTGCGGGAGTTCTTCTCCATTGCAGATTCATTTCACAGTCAAACTAACATAAATAATGATTAAGAGACCAAACCTGTTATGTTGTTACTATATATGGACAACAGACTCATTTAGTCTTTTCGATGGAGTTTCAATCCTTATCAATCGATGTTGGGATTTTAAAGATTATGGTGTTCTTGTTGTTTATGAGTTATCAGACGATAGAATGCTAATGTGTAACACCCCCAAAATTTGATTACAACAGCGGAAGACTAATTTGGGTATTACGTAGAGGATCACAGTCATAATAATAGAAACCAACTCAAAAGAGACATTTTGAGAGTCATTTTTTTGAATTCAAACACGAGAGTGTTTCAATTGTTTAGTACATCACAAGTGACATAATTGTTTGAAATGACTATTTGAATTTACTTTACACCACAGACTCTTGGTCAAGTGCCCACTCCATACCTTGAAATGATGCCTCAATTACTTGAGATAAACATGCTAAAAAAGTCAACAAAATTGTTGAGTAAATCCATAGTGTTTGTGTATGACAATCAATTAAACACAAGATAAGTATTTCAGAAATCAATCAGGTGTGTGTGTGTATATATTGCCATAAGTCTCATGAACTCAAATATTAACGTGTGTGATATAATATAAGGGCCCTCGGTGTAGGAGCTTGCCATTCTCCTAGTATAACTCAAATAATATGCATCTGGCTATCTATCCGGCTAACACAAAGGAAATCTCCCGGACCAGCTCAAATGGGTTGTCAACCACCAATAGATCTATTCACAGTATTCGCGTTCACTCGCAAGTGACTAAGGTTCATGATATGAGGGGCTTTCATAAGGGGCAACAGTATGTCTTATGCAATAACATTTAGGAATAGCATATATAAAAATACTTGTGTTCTATTTGTAGCATGTATCTCCCCACGAGTTTGTAAAACATATAAAAGTGGGACTATGAACTCACTCAGTTGGGTGTGTGTAGGCAAATATATGATATCAAATACAACTCAGAAACGGCTCCATCACGCTACATGGATAGTATGGGAAAACTCAGATTTTTGGGTGGTTTTAGGCTGGTATTAATCACGAGTAATGATTATTAAGGTGACCTGATTATATTGGCTCGTTTTTAATTGTGGGATTTGATATGCCCGAAATGCTTAAAGCACCAAGCTATTATTATATATAAAATGTTGGGTGTTCTGGTTGTGTTATGGCTTATGGGACATGTGTTTTTATTAAAGTTACTTATTAAACCTTCAAGTTTTAAGAAATTTACATTTTATACCTTAATAGTGAAATTTCACATTTTAGTCCCTATACTTTGACAAAATGACATTTCTGGCTCAGTATATTCAAATATGATCATTATCATCAATAATTTCCAAACATTCACCTTTTTACCTTGTAGTTATGAAAATGACAAATTTTGATACAAGTTAGTGAAAATTACACTTTTGGTCCTTTAACTTTAGTGAAATGGCACTTATGCTTTAAAATATCAAAATGTGGCAAGTCAACATCATTAGTTTCCAAATATTTATTTTTGACCCTTCTATTATCAAAATATCAATTTTGATACAAATTTACGGAAATTACAACTTTAGTCCTTTAACTTTGATATATTTACATTTACAACTTATATGTTTCAAAAATGACATTTCATTACCCTTGATTCATAAATATTCCATTTCTAACCTTAAATTTCAAATATGGCAGTTTTGACATCCTTGTATGAATATTTACACATTTAGTCCCTTAACTTTACAAAGTTACACTTTTAGTCCTTATGTATCAAAATGTGATGTTTTAGTACTTATAGTATACATATGTTCAATAAATACCCTAGTGAAAAATATTATTTTAACACAAAATTTATAGAGTTTGCAGTTTCAGTCCTTATGGTTATATAGTTTTGCAAAAATAGTCCTTTTTCATTTAAAGTGTACATTCAAGTCCAATTACTTTTAAATTTGAAAATTTTACTCAAAATCATTCATAGATTCTGTTTATGTCCTCAGATTACTGATTTGACAGTTTTAACCATTATGTTTCAATTTAACAGTTTTAGTCCCTTAAGTTAGACATAGTTTGCATTTTTAGTCCAAAACACATGTTTAGCTTATGTTTCCATTTCTTTTAGCTTATTATACTTCCAGAAGCTTAGTCAAGCTTGTGTGAGCTTATTTGATAGCTTATATTGATTAAAAGCTTATTTTTGAGCTAAATGGGCTTTAATCAAATTGTTAGGCCCAATGATACTTGTGGGGCCCCCAGTGAATTTGGGGTTTTGTGGATTATTTTATGGGCTTATAATGGACTCATTCCAATTTACAATTCAGCTTATAGGTGGCTTAATAGCAAACTGCTTATTTATTAGTTTTGGGCTTTAGGCCTGTTAAGCTTATTATATGAGTTTGTGACTCTGTGTGGGTGGCTCAAGCTTTGAGCTTGTAAAAGTGATCAAATGAGCTTGTGTGAGTGTTATACTTGTACCTCCTGATTGTTTGATGTATATAGAAGTAGGTTAAACCGTTTGTTTGAATTCATGTACGTTAGAGCTAGGATTTACATGACCATTTCATATGACAAAATCCATTATGTTGAGTATATTAACTTAGGCAGTTTTAATATGTTGTTTCAAGGAACATATGAAACGTGTGATATTAAGTAATTATATGTTGTTGTGAGTGTATATCAAGAGTACTAACTCATTTTTAGTTATATCAAGAGTTAAGTGAGTGTGTTTGTTTGTTTTAATCTTAACAAGACATGAGAAAAAAATATAGAAAACTTGGGTGACTTATACGTGTAATAACAATTCATAGGATTCAAAAATTTGACTAAGTGTTTAGAGGACTTACTACACCTATCAAAGGTGGGTTGTATGTCACTGTTGAGACTAGGAGAGGGTACAAAGGTGTTGTGACTTATTGGTTGGTACTCCTAAGACATAAGTAAGGCTTTTGGATAGCTTGTATACTCTTGGGATCACTTATGGCCCTCTTGTTTCTTCTCAGCAGTAAGCAGTGAGCAAGGAGGGTCTTGGGTGTTTTTGTGAGTGAGTTGAATGATACGTGAGGGTGTGTGTTTACATGAGTTATAGTAAACGAAGATAGGGACAAGTTGGGGGAGGACAAACATAATATTTGGAAGGAGATAAGGGGTAGGAGCTAGGCTAGGTAAGTAGGAGTACATGAGTACTTTGCAATTTGCTATACAAGTGTGATTTGGTTTTGGTTTTGAGAGGGTGACGAGGCAAGGGGTTCTAGAAACCATTTTATTTCGAGTACTAGGGAGATAAGGCAACATATGAAGTGTTATGTGTTGTGTTTAGATGGTGTGGTCAAATGTTGTGTTTAAGAAACAAGTTATGGGTTCGTTTAGTCGTTAGAAACATCAAAGGGTCTAAAACAATACCCAACATGACCAAATATGCACCTAGTGATCGTGTTGGTGTTTAGGGGATTTTTGAGGACTTTATATATGTCCAATATGATCCTCAATGTATCTTAGGGTGTTTGCGTGAGCTTGGAAGTCTTCAAAAGTCCACATGACCTCTAACGTGACCAAAAATAATATAAGGTGGTCGAATTGGGTGTTCTAGTGTATTAGAAAGTTAGAAATGAGTATGGCTTAGGTCTTTAGCATTATAATGTGTAAACATGGATCTCTATATGTCTCTTGTGGTCTCATGCACTCGTTGGTTGGTTTTGTGATTATCTGTGTACGTAAAAATTGATATCGAGGCCAAGAATGTTCATGAGGGCACGTTTAAGGTTTTAGGGTCATGTGAGATGATAATTATACCTTTTAAACTCTCTTGGAGTCGTTTAGTGCGCTAAAGAACTTGTGAGAACTCGTTTGGAATAATTTGATCAAGTTTGGGTGTGTTTAAGAAATGCACAAACTCGTTAAGCGTTGAGGTTTGTTTACTATTCATTCATACGTATAATTCCAATGTATTAGTTGTTCTTGATTCCTTGTAATGTGATGAATCAAATGGTGTATTTTTGTTATATGGGTTGTGTGTCGAAATTACAAAATAACGTAGCAAAGTGTTTGTGTGTTAAGCGTGTGTGTTATACGATTTATGTGTAAACGATTTGGGCTTGTGTGGCGGGCTTAGGAATAGTAAAGCCCATAAATGTATATTTGTGGATTCAAATTGATACTATATGCCTAGTATGGGAAAAGTGGGACCCGGGAGGGGGGGGGGTTGTGAGTGTGTTGTGTTGTTTTAGTGATCAAAACAATACCAGAATTTGATTTGTACACATTTCAAAATACTGTGGTACGCGTGTGAGCTCGTTCCAGGGAAAATGAGAATCACATAACATATATTGATTCATGGTTGCATAGTGTAAATAAAAGTTTAAAATTTTGCCTAAAAATGGGTGTGTGAATAGTATACATAATTAATCCATAACGTTTATTAATAACTACTGATTTTTACAGGATGCTACATAATGTTATTAGAATGGTTGTCGGAAAGTTATGGCATGGCTGGAATTATTTACAGGTTTAAATGATGTTGAAGATGAGTGTATTCTCGTCATTTAACCCATTTGAATATGCATTTCACACTCAAACTACCAGAAATAATGATTTAGAGACCAAACCTGTTATGGGTCAAAACCATAAGGAGATGACCTGAGAAAGAAAAAGTATAGAAACCATTTTCGTTATACCCGACAAACCAGAGAGACCATTTATGTAATTAACTCAAAAAATAAAGACAATGTGACAAAAGGTGAACACACTACTAAGAGCGCTCGGAACCATAACGCAAAACCGGTGTTATGGTCTATGTGGCAAGGTATAACTCAAGTTGGCTCCAAGTTATGATACCGGGTACACCAAAATTCCAACGCCGTTTCAAGTTATGTTGATATAGCAATGCAAGTTATAACTTGATTTGTGGCTAGGTTATGATACCCCAACCCTAAGTACTGGCTAAGTTATGCCAAGTTGAAAAAAGATCAATATAGATCTTATATTTGTCATAGATCCAATGAACCAATCATGTCCATTCATTTTTTAATCAAAACAAAAAAGTTAAACTTTCATCATTTTTTTAAAAATTAAATATCTCGCTACCGTTAATTGTTACGCCAAAAAAATCATACCACCACGACGATAATTAAATTATATTTCTACAAATATGCACTTATGTTGATATAAATAATGTTTGTGAATATTATTAATATTTCTCAATAAACCTATGTTTTGATAATCACAAAACTTAAATCAAATTAAGTCAAGAATAAGACATAAACAAGTATTTGGTGACAAATATTTACTTCTACATCTTATATCACTTAAGGTATGCATAAACTTAGTAACTTATGCATTACATGATCAAAGGAAATTTTATATTAATACATAACATTATATAAAATGATTTTAACATTTTATATATATTTGTAAATCATTTTTGGTAAAGCTTTATTAAACCACAAAAATATGATTTCAAATTTCCAACCAAAAAGGGCAAATTTTATCCAGAGAATCTTTTCAAACGTTCAGGAGGGTGGCCCCCTTAATTTTACTAGGCGGCCCCCTTAATCATTAAGGGGACCGGCCTATAATTAAGGGGACCGGCAACGCTCCCGAACAGTAAAATCTGGCCCTTTAAATACTGGATCATTTTTCACATTTTCCTCACCTTTTTGCACTATAAACTTTCTGATCCAATCCTCTTCTCTAGATCTAAAATCCTTTGATCATATATTTCATAAGTCTTTGTTTTCAAGTGATCCAAAGCTTCATCCATTCAAGTGCAAGAAGAAGAACACTTCTCTACATCCATCTTATTGTAGTGGTGTTGTGTATAGCTAGTTTCATATAGTACTAGTGATAGCTAATTGATAAGGTGTTGTGTATATTTGTTGATTGTAGAATCTTGGTGTGTTGTAAACTAGTTTAGTAGTAGTGACTTAGTTGTGCATAGAAGAAGGTGTGAAGATTGATAAGGTGTGAAGACGGTGTGAAGTCTTGAAGAAGGTGTGAAGGTGTGATTAAGGTGTGAAGATCACGTGGTGTGATATTTGGTGTGAGATTGGTTCTAGCTACGATTAGAACTCGACATTTAGCTTAGTGTCGTTAACTTGTGTAAGCCAAGGTGTGTAAGGTTTCTCCACCATAAGGAGTTTGTTGACATAGTGAAAAAAACTCTCGAGTGTGGTACTCGGGGAGTGGAGTAGGGCAAGGAAGGTGTCCTTGTAGCCGAACCACTATAAATTCGCGTGTTGTGGTTTGATCTTTCTAACTCTATCTTTTCTTCATTATATTTCAATACTTTCAATATTAGTTTAGACTTGCTCATATTGGTTGTTGCTTGAATTCACTTAAGATCGAATCGAAAGTTTTTATAACCAACAAAATATTTTGGAAATAAATTTAAAAAGACATAAAACTATTCAACCCCCCTTCTAGTTTTCCACAACTTATATATACTTTCGACTATTTTTTTTTCAAAATTTTCACCTAAAAAAATCACATGTGATTCGGAAAAATCACATCTTATTTTTAAAATGAATAACATGTGATTTTTCTCGTCGGAAACATTGAAAAAAAAGCTCGTCGAAAGTATATAGAAGTGCATATTGGTGAGCGCTTATTCACCCACCCTTTTCTTGTCCAAATTAAGACTAAATAAACCAAAAACTAACCCAAATTGCCAAAGAATGTATGTTTTTGTGTTTGTAAATGTGCAGGTACGTATATTTCATAAAAAGACAAAAAAAATCAAACAAAACCGACAAAAACAAGCACGAGAGTGGAATGAAGTCAAAAGTCAAAGCTCGTGATTCAAAAAGTCAAAGTGGAGCTCACAAAGTCAAAAGAGATCCTTCAAGTTCAAAGATTTAACAAGATTCACCCTTTGTTGAAGTTTCAAGAAATTACAAGAATGGCCCTTCTAATTTCAGAATATATCACATTTGGCCCCTTAAAGATTATTTTGAAGAAAATGACATTAAGCCCCTCAACTTTCCAAGATTAGCAAGAAGAACCCTTGGGATATAGTTTGAGGAATTACATTTTCAGCCCTTGTATTTTCTAAAACAACACAATTGGTCCTTGTTTATTTCTATCACAAAATTCTGAAAATACAATAGTCCAAGCCCAACACTAATTAAAGTCAAATGGAAATTTAAAAACCCAAATAAACCATCCACAAGCCCAGCTGCGTTACCAAAGCTCAACACCCAAACCCATTACCCATTGGTCAAACCATTAAACACCCACGGTCAATGGTCAAAACACTCAAACGGGTTAAAATAATATTACTCACTCCCGCCCCCCAATTACCCCTCTTACCCAGAACCTTAGAACCCTAATTACCCCGTCCTCTAATATTATGGCAATTAAGGGTACTATAGTCAAATCAAGGGGTTCTAGAAGGATCAGAGTGTGTCATATGATGTAAGAAGCACAAACTCACACAAATGGGCAACGTGGCAGCATTCCATTGGATGGAACACCTCATCAGGGAATGATTAAACGGTTCTAATGATTTGCAATGATTGGGTAATGATTGGATGGTGTGGATTAGCTTAAAAGAAACACAAATGCACACGGATCGCCAACATGGAATTTGAGACCCCAAGCTCTCCTCACGGCTATAAATAGGAGTTCATTTCTCCTTCATCTATCAAGTAGTTAGTAGTAGAGTTATGCTGTAGAATTTTCCTCTCTATTGTATTTAGTCTAATTCAAACTTTAATTGTAATCTCATTTTCATTTTAATCGAATCAGTTTTCATTACTGTTTACTCTTATTGTTACTTGTTAACTTTTTAGCTTATTTACTTTTAATCTCAGCTTACTTAATCTCATTTACAGCTTAAGTTTTTACATATTGTATTTCTGTTACACTTTTATTCAAAAATACAAAAAATAAGATAAATAAGAAAAATACAAAAATAATGTTTAAAGTTTTCTAAATCCAGCTTGCATTCAAGCTTATTGGTAGTATATACAAGCTCACATTAGCTCATTGGCTTCTGTGAGTGTTTGTGCTAGCTTAAAACAGATCATATTTTTCATTTCACTAAAAGTCAACTTAGACAAGAAGGTGATGAATTCCGGGTTAAACCGATATGTCAAATAGCACACTGGAAGTATTTGGCCTATCTAAAGATAGGTTTGTTCAAATGAGACCTCTGTTTAGCTGAGGTGCCTTTTGTAAGTTTCTACTTTATATTTTCAATCCTCAAAGTTGCATAATAGTGTATTATAGAGTTAATTGATTGGATTATGATTGTTTACTGTTTCATAGACTTGTGTAGTTTATTTGCTACTATCATTTCTTTGATTCAGTGTTTAGTAGTTAAATTTCTTATAGTTTGCATATTGTAGCTTAACTATAGTTTGAATCTGCAATATATTGTATTTGTAGTTATTTGCTTGAATTTCATGTTCATTTGTTCTCATCTATACTTCTGTGAGTGAGATTGATCATATGTGTGGATTGTTTAAGCTTGATCATTAGATTTGTAGTGTTATCATATTTGAAAGGGGTGTTTGGATCAGTTCATTATTAGGAGTAGTTTTGGTTACTGTATTGATAATTCTGTACAATTAGTACACATAAGCATAGAATAGGTTAATAGTAGTATAAAATCAGTATGTATATTCTATAAATAGTCAACTTAGGTGTCAATTTAGTTTACTGCTTTATATAGTGATAACAATTAGAGTTATTTTAGTAATAGGTTCATATTAGAGTTAGTTAGCTTAAAATAATACTTCATTAGCTTATTAGTTCATCTAGTATAAAATTTGTTAAGCTGAAAGTGAGAATAGTCAAACTAGGATTACAATTAAAAAGTCAGCTTAGTCAAAACGATGCAGCTTAGGTGTTCTCACAGACACTTGATATGAGGGACTTTTAGGAGTGCAATTGAGACCCATTAATAGGGCTTTTGGGTTTTTAGAATCTCAGTAGTGTGATATCCATTTTGCCCCCTTAAGTTTCTAGATTTGAGCTTATTTAGAGTACTTATAAGGTCTGCAAAGTAGGGGTGTAAAACTTGTATGCTGATTGAAGATTTAGATCTGCATTAATGCTTATTTGATTGAAACCAGTGTTTATTTGAGTCTCTGAGCTTAATTGAGCTTGCATAAGTACATCGTTTGGTTCCTGAGCTTCTGGCTTTATCTAGTGCTTATTTGCTTAATTCCTTAGCATATTGCATTCTGCTTATTGATTGGTTTGAAAGAATCTGAGTGCTATTTGGTCTGAATTGATTTGGTTGTGCTTTTCTGAGTATAAGACACTTTATTTTCAAGTTTAAGACAATTTGGTGGCAAGTGCTTATTAATAAGCACTTGTCCCCAACTGCTTTTAAACCAATAAGCACTTTTCCAGCTTATTTTTCATTTTTTCTTTTTTGCTAGATTTTAATTAATATTTTAGAATTTTCTTGAAAATTTCATATTTTTATGATTTCATTTGCTATTTTTCTCATTCTTTATTAGTTTTTAATACTTTTTAATACTTTTTAAAATAAATAAAAATTCATAAAAAATTCAGAAAAAACTTTAAAAATCCAAAAACAGTTTAGAAATTATTTTTAGTTATTTTAGATTTTTCAAAATTTATTTTGTATTTTTCAAAGTCACTTTTACATTTACTTTTATTTTTAATTTTTTTTTTTAATTCAAAAATAGAAAATAATTCATAGAAAATAAATAAAAAGTCAAAAAAATAAAATTCTTTTTCTCAAATTTTTTTTTGGTTGTTTAAGATTTTTAGAAATTCATTTCAAATTTTTAGCAGCCTTTTTCATCAAATTTCACTTTTAAATTCGTACGTTACGTTTTAATTCGCGTTTGTTAAATCGTTTTAAGTTTTTAGTTAATTGTGCTTAAGTAGCTTGTACCTACTACATTATTTCTTGTTTCTCATTAATATTTTAGAATTAAAATCACAATTTCACTTTTTCACGACACGATTTCATGAATCGTTAATCACGATTCCATTCATCCTTCACACTGGCTACGAACTCGGGATTTGTATTTCTTTCAAATCCTTTGGAGATAATATATATATATACTATTGATTTGATGAATCACATATCTATAGAAAGATAATGTAATTCTCGTCGGGATGGTGTATTTTTCGTATTTTGAAGATTTACCGTTTGCAAAATATGTTTGTTTAAAAAAAATTGAAATATATTTTTTTTATTAATTTTGATGAAAAATTGATGGCTAAGATTGGTTCATTGTATCTATGGCATTTTTTTTTAAATTTAAAGTGGGTCCCAAAAGGTGGTGTTATTTGGTGTTAAGATAACAGGTGATTTTTTGTGTTATGTTATTTGGTGTTGAAATAATGTGGCGCTGATGTGGGAAAATGGTATTATTTAGTGTTGTGGTACCGAAGCCTCCAGTTTTTCTTAATTAATTATTTTAAACAAAAATACACCGTTGGTCCCTAAACTTTTCACAAAACATCGTCATGGACCTTAGCTTTTCAAAATCGTCGTGGTGCGTCCAAAACTTGGGATTTTGAGGCCGATTGCGTCCCTCGGGCGGTAATAGGAATTGCAACGTATTCTTGGTGAGGGCAAAATCATCATTCACTGTAATGATCTAGTTTCTAGCCGTTATAGATTGTCTCGGTTCCCTATATTACTGTGAGTCACAATTATATTGTCACTCATCATCCTTTAATCTTTCCCCCAAAACCTTTCATCCTTCAACATGCTACGCTGCTGATGTTGTAAGCAAGCTATAACACGCACTTCGTGGACATCGGCCAACCCAGGGCATCGATTCTATGGTTGTCCTGATGAAGTAAGTGTGTTTTAAGATTTATTGTATTACCTTTCTTTTGCAAGTAGCAAAGTACATTGTAACAATTGTGGTTCATTAATGAAATGTCATATTAATGATTAGGGGTCTTCTTGTTGGTGGATAGGATGGTATGATCCTGAAATGGGTGCTCGTTCAAGAACGATCATACCAGGCCTTTTGAGGGGGAGAAATGAACTCGAGGAAAGATTAGAAGTTGCTCTAGGTGATGTGTGAAAGTGGAAGATTTACCTTGTGCTCAGTTGGATATTGGTCTTGATTGTTTATGCACTTGGTTAACTTTTTAGCTTTAATATATGATGGTCGTGTTTTGTGTTTTATGAAAATGTAATTACTTGTTAGGCCACCTTGGAAGTGTTAGAACCTTTACCAAAACTATTTTGTACTAGTATGTTTTAAGTTTAGATTCTATTGAATGGTAGTAACATTGTCTCCAACATGGATATGAATTAAGTTTGGTTCTTTTTCTGAGTTTACCTTATGGGTATATATGCAGATGCTTAAAAATTTGGTTATAATTGACTTTGAATAGTCAACATTCTTTTGAAGTTTTAGTTTTGGTTAGTTTTGCCTTCATTAATTTGCAGTAGCATATTATGTAGTCATACAGTTAGATATAACATACGTTGCACACAACTCACACATTTTGGACACAATTAAAATTCAGAAACATAACATGGTTATGTAGATAATGCAATTGGATATAATTCCAAATGCATAAAATTTCATACTTTTCGAAGCATGATAATCAAAGTACTTAACTTGTTCATAGTTAACATAAATAAATATTTCCTACTTCATTAGCATAACATAAAGAAAGCCCTATGGTGAGGGCATCATTCTATCCATAAAAGCCTGCTGCCTAGTCACTCTTCTGGTAGTATGACGAGATGAAACAAAAACTCCTTGCACATTACTTGAATGAACCTAAGATTGAGACTGTGATTGATCTTGCTACTGGAATTGACACTGGGATTCATCAATAGGTTGATATTGAATCTGAGATTGAACACCTGCAATTTCATCTTGTTTCTCTGTTGCAACATCTTGAGTACCTTGATCTTGAATTCCAGATTGCACACAAATTCCTTCAACTGCAACATCTTGACTTTCATCAACACATGTACCTTCAGCTTGTTTATCTGGTGCAACTTTGTTCCCTGTAGGATGTGTCTTCTTTGATGCAACCTTCTGAGGCACTTGTTTACCTTTTCCCTTAGAACCTGAACTATTTTGTTTTTTACCGCCATTTTGACTACTTTGGGTTCCACCATAGCCAATACATGTTTTTCGGTTGTGTCCAGCACTGGCACAAACACTACACCTTAAACTCTTCCAAGCCTTAGATAGTTTACCATTCTTGACAATCTCTTCAGTTTCAGGAGCTAACCTTACTCTTTTTTTACTAGTTGAGTTAGCTGCATTTGCCTGAGTCTTTGGTGGAACAACAGTTGTTGGCACAAACAATTTTTCCCAATGCTCATTATTAGTTATGGGGGAGACATTGTGTTTGTAGGTTGCTTCCCAAGTGTTGAGATAGTAACAACGATGCGCCCATGTTTTAACAGCTCCTACTTGTTGTTCATTTAAAGCCATATTCCAATTGGTAGCGACAACAAGTTTGCATGTTAAACTTGTAATCTCCCATCTTCTACAAGTACAAGACTTCTCTACAACATTAACTACACATTGGTCTCCCCATGGTCCAGTTACTTGAAACTTAGCTCCCCCATTCCATAAAACATGATACCTAATCGGCTCTTTTTTAATACTTTCTAACATGTGTTGTGCAGTAGGTGTTAGTGGCCCATCACTCTTCTCAATGACCGTCGCAACATGCATTATCTTCTTCATACAATATTTCCTGATGTATTCTAATGCTGTAATAATTGGTTTGTTTACACCCTCAATTATTTTCTCATGAAACACTTGACACATGTTATTAAGTAACACATCAGAATGGGGTCGCCCTAAAACAAGACAAATAAAGTTGTATTACTTATACAGTTATACATTTTATACTACTTTACCATATACCACTTAATTTACACAGTTAGATGACTTACATGAGAAATGTGACCTTAACCAATGGATTGGTGGTATCTGACTTAACCAAGCATGGGCAGCTTGACAAAATGTCTTTAAAGCATCCATAGATTTCTCAAACTGTACAACAGTTGAGGCTGTTGCACATCTCCAAAGATGGTCTTTGAAGGCTCTACCTTGCCAGTTAACTTTCATTTGCTCATGAATGCTTCTAAGACAAAATATGTGCTCCGCATTTGGAAAAACTTCTCTTAATGCTGATGTAATATCCTCCACAAAAACAAATATATTTACTGTCTATTTAAAAAAAAATATGAAATTCAAATCATTTATAGTTTATGGGAGTACTTTTTTCATGTCAGTAACAAAAGTGAAGATTGAATTTGGCTCAAGTTCAAGACCATCAGATAAACAATGAAGAAACCAAGTCCAAGCTATTGTGTTTGCTGATTCAGCAAAAGCATAAGCTAATAGGTGTATATCATTGTTACTATCAATTCCCACAGCTGTTAGAAGTTGACCCTTCAAAGGACCATCAATTAGAAAAGCATTTATCCCCAACAACTGTCTCTGATAGGATTTAAATCCTTCCTTTAAGGCACCTAAACAAACATAGCGTCTCTTGAATTCTCTTGTTGGAAGACTATCCTCAGCAGGCCGTTCCACATAAATGACAACTATTGTATTAGGGTTCATCTTCTGCAACTCTTGAACATAGTCTCTCAACATGGTGAATTGGAGCTTGAATTCCCTCCTAATGCCTCTGACTGCTATTCTTTTAGCTCTTAAAACCTTCTGCATTGAGACTTCAAGCTCAAATTGGTTGGTAAGCTGATTATGATCTGACTTGACAGGAATCCTTTGATTGGTTTGAATCGTATCTTTAATTTTCTTTGAGATAAAGTTGAGGTCAAAATGTTTGAGCGCCCTTGATTACAAACATGTGTGTTGATCATTATATCTTCTCACTGTCCAAGCACCTTTTTCACTACTATCCCTGCCGACAATCAACAACCATGGCCAGAGTATTTGGGAAGGGTCATTTTTACCAGCAATTAATGCTTTCAAACCCCTTCTTGTTCATGGACCTCTAATTGGGCCTATACCCAGTCCGGTAGTAGCAATTGGGCCAGATAGGGGAACACAACCCACACATCTGACTTTTTTTTTTTTTTTTTGTCATTCTTGAGAAATAGCAGCTCCCTTCTTGTTTCTATGGAATGCTCTCTTACCCTCTCTTTCACATCTTTTGCACTATCAAAGGATTGATTGCAATAAAAGAAAGTTTCAACAACACCATCATCAACAAAATGTGTCCTAACCCTTGACACCCCAAAGTTACCTATGTCTGAGTTAGAAGCATAAGCAGTGTAAAATGCATCATCATCTAACACAGGTAATTGAGTTTCCAAATTCAAGTCATCACTTTTATTAGTAGATGTTCTTGCGTTGCCTAACTCATGACTCTGACTCTGTTGGACCAAAGCAACCTGTACATGATTCTCCCAAGTAACATTATTTTCATTTGCCTGAATTGTGTCATCACCTACATTGCCTAAGTGACTAGTATCACTCTGTTGGAACATAGTGATATCAACATTACCCTCCCCTTCCATGTTATTGCCACCAACAGGTTCTCCTCTTACATTCTCTAACTGGTTATCCTGATTGACTTGGAATAGAGTGACTTCTACATAAGGTTACTCAAAGGTGTTATTGCCATCAACTAGTGGTCTCCCTACTTTCTCCAACGGCTTATCCTTAGTCACTCTGAACAGACTAACATCAAAACTATCAAGGTCCTGAAAACTATTTTCCTTATCAATAATGACTAATGCACTATCACTGTTATCAACAGGTTGACTAGCAAAGGAAGACATGTCAAGACTTGAAAAACCGGGCTCAATGTGTGGCAAGTCACTAGATTCCCTAACATATGAGACATCTATAGGTAGTTGCGTAAGTTGCATAAATGGGTTAAGGAATGGGTCATTATCGATGTCATATAGAACCAAACATCTGCAGCACGATTGAATAGCAGCACGAGCTATTTTTCTACTAGGTTCATCCATCTCCAAAAATATAGTCTTAATAGACTGTGGGGACATCTCAGACAACTCTAACTTAGTCTTACCTATTTCAACATACACATCTATCAACTTATGTTCTTCCACAATGTCTTTCAACAAGTCAAGATTGACAGCTTCACGAAAACTATATAAGCCATCATCTAATGTCATACCAGGTTTAACAAAATAGTAGTAATTGGTTTCGACTTCTTCATAACCGATTTGGGTCATCAGAGCATCAAGTTTGTCAATCGAAATCTCATTAATACCAACATAATCAACCTGACATTTCTGACCTCCTTCGTAGATCCTGTATGGCCAGTTTTTGAATACGCAATTATGGTGAACTCTCATGCTAAATTCACCAGGTCGATCTGCTGTTGAAAAAGTAAACAAAACACTGTTACGATTCTCTAACAAAAAAGGGAAATACCATAAAACAATCTAAGATACATATGCTAGTAAACGATTATCAACAAAAACACTAATCATATCACCTCATTGCCCAATTTCTCTCGACTTCATGGCTATCAAAGTAAGGTTCATCCCTGATTTCCCATAATGTCAATCCAAGGTTTGAGATTCTTGATTTTTTTACTTAAATTATTAGATTTGGTGAGTGACATTACATTAGGGTTTTTTTGGTAGGCTTTCAAAACAAGTTTGGGGATGAGAAATGAGTACTTGTGCTACTTATATTAGTCATAATGGCTGGAAAAAGGATTAGACGTCTACTAGAAAGTACAGAGAGAGAGAGAGAGAGAGAGAGAGAGAGAGAGAAAGAGAGAGAGAGAGAGAAATGCGACTAAGGTAAAAAGACATGAATACCCTCCAAACTAAACATGTAACGGGGTTTTGGGAACTATAACGGGACATTGCAGTTCTTATTACGGGCTGAGGGACGCAATCGGCCACAAAATCCCAAGTTTTGGATGCACCACGACAATTTTGGAAAGCTAAGGTCCATGGCGATGTTTTGTGGAAAGTCTAGAGACCAACGGTGTATTTTTGCCATTATTTTATTATAGGCAACAATAATAAAATATACTTTTTTAAATCACAGCAGGGCTGAGCATCGGGTCAAAACTAAAACAAAACCGAACTGAACCGAAAACGATTTTGTGGAAGACATGAACCGAGTACCGAACCAAACCGAACCGAACCGAAGTGACTCAGTTCGGTTTGTTTGTGTCGGTCCATTCGGTTTGTTGTACAATATATGGTTTAGGTGTGTTTTTCTCGGTTTTTGGCTCGAACAAAACCGATTCAAACCGATCCGAAACCATAAATATATAAAATCAAAAATTGAATCAAATATGATCGGTTCAGTTTCGATTAGACCGGTTCGACTTGATTTTCACTTAAAGTCTTACAAAACATTGAAAAGCATAGGGGGGGGGGGGGGGGGGGGGGGGGAAGCAAAAAGAGAAGAAATATCTCCCGTTGCCCTAAAACCCAAAACCCAAACCCGCCTCCTCTGTCACCAATTACCCTTTACATAAAACCCCAACAAAACCCTACCAACAGTTACCTCCCCTCCCAACTGTTAAACCATCAATGGCGTTCAAGAACAAACCAGACAACAAAAACAACAACAAGCGAAAGACATTTTCAAAAGGCGGCGGCGGCGGCGGAGGAGGAGAAGGAGGTGGCAACGGCAAATTCGATGGTCCAAAAAAGAAATTTAAACCATCAAACGACCAACCAAACAAAGGGTTTAAGAAACCCTTTGATGGTAAACCCAAGTTTAGTAAACCTGATATGAACAATGATGGGCCCAAAACTAAACGAGAGCTTCGTATTCAGTCTAAGGTAAAATGTCATGTTTAAATGAATTTAGTATTGTATTCTGGAGTTATGTTTAGGGGGGGGGGGGGGGGGGGGGGGGTTTGTTTAAGCTTATATGTGGGCTTATGAGCTTATTTGATTTCGGCTTATGTTTCATATGCCCCAATTTTCCGACTTTTTTTTTTTTTTTTTTTTTTTTTTTTTTTTTTTTTTTTTTTTTTTTTGAGATTTATGGGCTTATATTAGTTTATTATGTCGTAATAAACTTATATAAGCCCGTAAGTATCAAAATAAGCCTGAAAAATGAGCTTATGAAATATAAGCCGAAAAACAAATAAGCTCATAAGCCAAGTATAAGCTTGAACAAACACCCCTAAATTTGATATTTTTATGTTTATTGTTTGTTGTGTGGGAAAATGTTATGGAAATGAAGATATATATGGCGTTAGGAGAAACCGGTTATTGGAAAGTTATGTTAGGGGTGTTTGTTTAAGCTTATTTGATTTTGGCTTATATTTTTTATAAGCTCAAATTTTCTGGCTTATTTTGGGACTTGTAAGATTATGTAATCTTATGATATCACAATAAGCTTATATAAGCCAATAAGTCTCGAAATAAGATGGGAAATTGGGGCTTATGAAATATACAGTAAGCCGAAATCAAATAAGCTCATAAGCCATTGGCGTTTTATTTGTAGTTGTGATTTATAAGAACTTTAGATTAGATGTAGAGAGGCTGCCATTGAGGTTATGTTTTCAACTTTAAGGGGGTGTTTGTTTAAGCTTATTAGTTGGCTTATGAGTTTATGTGATTTCGGCTATATTTCATAAGCCTCAATTTTTTTGGCTTATTTTAAGACTTATATAAGGCTATTAGCTTATTATATCATAAAAAGCTTATATAATCCCATAAGTCTCAAAATAAGCCAGAAAAATTAGGCTTATGAAATATAAGCCGAAATCAAATAAGCTCTTAAGCCCACATATAAGCTTAAGTGGACACCCCCTAATACTGATGTGCAATTTGACTTTTTTTTTGGTTGCTCCTTGGTTCTATTGAATTCGCAAAGAAGTACTTTTGACATTAGACTACTAGAGACTAATTGTCTACTGCACAAAAACACAATAGTAAGATAATCACTTCCAATACGCGTTGCCAAACACCGTTAAAATTGAAATGTGGCTTGTTTTAGATGATGTGGTATTCACTTGCTGTTGTTGCTTAATTTTTCATATTTCATTGGAGTTTGTTTACTGTCACCAATTGTGAGGTCAGTATTTTAACAGCAGCATAGCTTTTTTTGTCATTTCTAACGGGGCTATTATTATTTATGCTATGGCAGGAACTTGCTGAAGCTAGGAAGAAAAAGAGAAGGCCTCATTACACACTTGAGCAAGTGCGTACTTTACTAAATCTATCTATTTCCATATAGTAGTACAGTTCATCTTGCCTTATGACTCATATCAATATTATTATTCAACACAGGAGCTTGCTTTACTATGGGAAAAGATGAGGCGTCGCAATATTGGAAAGGAAGATAGATCCAAGTATGTGTATTGATGCACGTTTTACGTGCGGCACATTTCTTAATTAAAGTTTTAATCTTCTTTAACAAGTTTTTGAATATGTCTTAAGGTTGGTGAGTCAGGCTCTAACGAAGATGAAGGGCAAAATTCATGAAATTGCCGGCTCCCATGTTTCTTGCCGTGTGCTTCAGGTTAATAATAAGGATTTATTATGTTTAGCCTTTTGACGTGTTTTTATTTCACACATGTACTAATATATCCTTTTTTCTGCTTTAGACTTGTGCTAAGTATTGTTCACAAGACGAAAGAAATGCTGTTTATCTAGAGCTGAAGCCACATTTTCTCACCCTAGCTTGCAACACTTACGCAGTGCATCTCATTACAAAGATGTTGGATAATGGTTCGTATTAGACTTTATTTATTTCTGTTTTAAATCTATATTAGCTGAAATATGGTCCGTTGCATATTGTACTATACCCTCGCTTTTGCAGCCTCAAAGGAACAAGTGGCGGAATTCATATCTTCTCTCCATGGGCATGTTGCTTCTCTTCTACGACATATGGTCGGTTCAGTTGGTATGACACTTCACTTTCATTTTACAAATGTCTTGTATTTTGTCATTTATCCATTGATCCTTTGCCCCCTTTCCTTAGTTCCTCATTAAAGATCAGTAAACTACTATATTCTTTATTAATCTTTGTATCGTACACCCCACTGTTCTGCTTTATCTATATGTTGTTCTGAAGACACTATTGTTGAATTTAATCTCGTCACTTTCTTTTGTAGTTGTTGAACATGCTTATCAACTGGGAAATGCCACTCAAAAGCAATCTCTTTTAATGGAACTGTATTCTACTGAGCTTCAGTTGTTTAAGGATTTAGGTCAAGTGAAAGAGCGCAGGTAAATGCACCTCTTTTTTGTTACATTTATGGTTGTTACTATGTTCTACATACCTGTATGTCTCATATATGTTTTTTGCATTAACAGATTGGTTGATATTATTGCAAAGCTGAATTTGCAAAAATCAGCAGTAGTGAGGCATATGTCGGCTGTTTTACAACCAATTTTAGAAAAAGGGATAGTCGATCATTCCATCTTACACAAGGTTCTTGTGGAGTACTTTACAATTGCTGATAAGGTATTTAAATTTTCGATCTTCGTTATTTCCTTTTGTTTCATTAGTCATGTTTCTAAAACCAAGTGTATGGATAGACCTCTGCAGCAGACGTTATTCAACATGTATCGAGTGCACTTCTTGTGCGGATGATCCATACAAAAGATGGATCCAAGGTTGGGATTATTTGCATCAAGCATGGCAGTGCCCAGGTTTGTTAAAATATATTCCTCTTTTATGTTATCTTGATAAGTGTGAGCTGTTTATTTATGTGTTAAATTATTGCAGGAGAGAAAGAAAATTATTAAAGGAATGAAGGATCACATCAGTAAGATATCTTTAGATAGATTTGGCAGTATGGTAAGGATGAACTCTGACTCTGCGTTAAGATGTATCATCTATGTTGTGGCCATATATTTGATCCAAGTGTTATAAAATAATTGTAATGTCGTCTTTTGCCTAAATTCTTTTTTTCTTGTTTAATAGGTGCTCGCATGCATTCTTTCTGTCGTTGATGACACACAGTTAGTAAAGAAGGCCATCCTTCGCGAACTCCAAACAGTACTAAAGGATCTGATTCTAGATAAGGTTATCTTCTACTAGTAATAAATTTAAATGATTCAAACTTCAATACTATGTAATATCTGTCTAATCTTTTTATTGAAAGTAATGTTACTAATTGTTATTCTCAATGTAATTTCAGAATGGAAGACGCCCTTTATTGCAGCTTCTTCATCCAAATTGCTCACGTTATCTTAGCCCAGATGATTTGTCTTTGTTGGATTCATCTGTACCTTCTTTATTAACAACGGTAATTTTTATGTTTGACTTTTTGGTCTTTTTTGTAAAATAAAATGATGTAATATTCTCTTAATTACATTCTTTTTGCATCAGGGTGGCGCAGAAGCAGAAACCGAAGCTAAGTCTTCAGATGCTGAAGGTGATGAGGACATGAATGATGCAGCAGATGAAACTGTAAAATCTGTAACTGGTGGGAAAAAGGATCCTGCTTTACGAAGACGAGAGTTGTTGGTTGATAGTGGACTTGCTGAGGTTCGGATAATAATTATTTTAGGGTCAAATATGCAGTTTCATACAAGGCTACAAGCTGCAACTAAACTGATTATTCAAGGATAAACTAAAGTTTACGTATTACATTTTTATTAAATCTGATTTGACAAACTTCTACTCCTATTTCTCAAAAAGACAAATCTTTTATAAATAAATGTTGTGTTTTTTATTATCTAATTTTGACAGTTTGAAACAAACAACTCACACAATGTTTACATTTGCTTATTTGTACAGTCTCTCATTGATGCATGTACCGAGAGTGCTGAGGAATTGCTTAGATCAAATCATGGAAGAGAGGTCTTGTTTGAGGTAATAAACTAATAATATCAACAGCTAGCTACATATATAAAAAAGAAATGTATGTGCTTATTTGCATATATATCTCTTGACAATTTTTCTTTCACGCCATATGTGATTGTATCAACGTGGTTTGAATGTAGGTTGCTTCAGGGGGCGCAGACAACATTCTTAGCCCACATTTGGATGAAAAGTTGGCTTCTTTGCACGAAGCTATAGCATCTGTCGTAGCAACCCCTAAATCAGAAGAGGAAGAAACAGAACACCTTCTAGAAAACTTCCATTCAAGCAGGACAATAAGAAAATTAATACTAGAATCACCTTCCTTTGCATCTACTTTATGGGAGAAAGTTTTCAAAGGGAAGTGTAAGACATGGGCCCGAGGTCACAGGTAACTTAACCATATTTATTTTTCTGAGAGCCTTTATATTTTTCTCTCTTTCTGGTGTATCGTAATGGCCGATTCCATCGGTTATAATCGAAAAAAAAAAGTCAAAAAGATTTGTTGTCAATGAAAAAGTAATCATGTTTTAAGGTTATTCAAACACATTATGTTTACTTATCGCAACAAGTGTTTCATTTCAATCTGACCCACACACTAATTGTTGATCCGTTACCCAAACTGTTTTACAGTGCCAAGGTAGTATGTGCATACTTGGAAACCACCGATCCTAAGGTGCTTAAGTTAGCAAAGAAAGAATTGCAGCCTTTACTGAAAGAAGGTGTCCTCAAGTTGCCCGAGCATAATCAACCGAAAAAATCAGGCTAAACAACCGAGCCAGATGAGTCCAGAACTAGGCGTTTATTGCGGTTTTACTTGCTTCACAGAATTATAGTATGAACTATATGCCATAAGAAGATGGTAGTTTAAGTTTGTAAACAACATGTTTATGCTATAATTTGCAAGTCAAAGTTTTGTTTTTCCTTGATCATTATTTCGATATGACCTTATTCCATGTACTGAACATTTAACGCTATACATGGTTTTTGTAGACAAGATACCTCGCTTTGGCGGGATTTGCTATTCTTCTTGTTGTAGTCATGGACTAGCAACTGTCTACTATTTATCTTTTTTTGAAAAACGTTTTGATTGTTCGAAATTTAGAAGTAGACACTTGTGGGAATTGGAATCAAGGAATAGTTTCCTCCCCTATAATGATGTTTGGCTAGTCCTAAATGATTTTGGAATAGATATCATAATACAAATAAAGTTTGTAACGGACATATATATAAGCTTGTACATGATGGTAAGAAGAAAAGGAATGCAAGAATGGACATATCGTAAGTGCTTTCTATCGGGCAGCTATCTCAGTAAAAGTTAAGCCATTGCTTGAACTTGTTGGATAAGAGATTGAAGAGAAACCAGTACCAGGTAAGTTCCTATCTGTGAAAAATGCTGGCTGTTTAGGTTTTGGCAATGCACCTTCATTGCCTAACATGAGAACCACCGACGACATGTTTGGCCTGTCTTCTGGACTTTGTTGTACACATAATAAGCCAACTTCTATCGATCTTAAAACTTCCGATGGATTGCTTGCCTCAGCAAAACTTGAATCCAGGAGTTCCATTGACTTTCCTTCACTATGCATCCTCCATGCCTAAATATAAATGCGGATTTAATTATTAGGCGGTAGAGTTATGCCGGATAAATTTGAAAATCAAGCAACTTACATGTCCAATAAGGTTATTGTTATGCTCAGGATGAACAAATCCCCTGTTTCTCTTCCCACTCACAATCTCCAGCACTAATACACCAAAGCTGAAAACATCTGACTTTATTGAGAAAAGACCATCTAGCATATACTCTGGTGACATGTAACCGCTATACATAGAACAATGTTTACAAGTCTTAAATAACGAACTTAACAAAAAGCGAATGAAGATAATCAGAATGTTGTATCTTACTAGGTACCAACAACCCTCTCGGTGTTAGCTTCAGTTTCATTTCCTCCAAATCTTCTAGCTATCCCAAAGTCTGATATTTTTGGGTTCATATCCACATCTAATAGAATATTGCTAGCTTTAAGATCTCTGTGAATGATTCTTAATCGTGAATCTTGATGAAGATAAAGAAGTCCTCTCGCAATTCCTTTGACGATGTTGAATCTCTTTGTCCAATCAAGGAGTGTGCTTTGCCTTTTATCTGCACATCAGGTAGGTTTAGTTGTTCAAAGTATCTTACTGTAGTAGTTACTATTTTTGATTTAATAAAAATTATATGACACTAACCAAATATAAACTCGTCTAAGCTTCTGTTTGGCATGTATTCGTATATCAGTAACTTCTCGTCCCCCTCGATGCTACATCCGAGGAGCTTGACAAGATTCCGGTGCTGAAGTTTTGAAATGCATATAACTTCATTCATGAACTCATTAATTCCTTGACTGGAAGTCTTTGAGAGACGTTTAACCGCAATTTCTTGCCCATCTTCTAGCATACCCTGAAGATTACCAATTTTATGTGAAAACTGTACAAAATTCAAAGGTAACTATCATTCATATTTTTTTGTATCAATGGCACGCTTAAACATTTTAGCTTCATAATTTTGTTACCTATAATGAATTAGAATGTTTCACTAACAATTATAGTCAAATGGACGAATCATATTGTGACGCTATACTCAGCAAACTGAATTCAAATAAATAAGATTCTTCATTTACCTTATAGACCGGTCCAAATCCACCCTCTCCAAGTTTATTATCAAGTGAAAAATCAGCAGTAGCTTTAGCTACTCTAGAGAAGCTAAACAATGGTAGCTCCATGGCTTCTCTCCCACTTTCACCTACATTTAGTGACCCCCCTGTTCGTTAATAATACAAAACCTGTCAAACTGGTTGAACCTGCTCACAGAATACCGACTATTCTGAACCATTTAACATACTTATTATTTTAGATTTATTTTTTAAATCGATTCTGATCACTTTATCGCTAAAACTTTACAAATATTTTACCTTCCTCAGTTTGTGGTGAACGATGTCTTTTTCTCCAAGCATACCACAACCATGTGATCAAACTTATCACAAAAACAGCCAAAAAGACTCCAATCAAGATGATTTTGATGTTTGTTCCTCCGTCCTTTTTGAAAACTGATGGAGCAAGTGCATGATCTTAACACAAAAAGTAAAAAACAACATCGTTAATCTACTTACATGAACAAACATGAATAAAGCATAACGTATTCAAGTAATTACCTAATTCAGAGGAAGCCATTCTCACGAGTATATCTTGACCACCCATCGAGGATGCCCTGATATCTAATAGGTCATTGAACCAAAGCAAGCAACCACTTCCTTCGCCTCTGATATCGGTATTTGCATATGCCATACAAGTGCAGTTCTGTAGGCATATTGCTTTACATTCCGTTAAAGATATAGTATTGTTAAACCATGAAGTCTGTGTATCTGGCAATTTTACATTAGAATACTTGATAAACCCATCTGTTCCATTTTTGCAATCCAACGGTATTCTCCTCACACAACCAGCTGTCCAATCTCCTGTTACCCAACCCCTTTTGTTTATCGGCTTAAATCTGGCCTCATCTAAGCACGAACATCTCTGCAAGTCTTCAGTGTTGCAGCTTCCATAAGGGCCACAGATTTTGTACGTGTCACAAATATCTTTTGGTAACGTCGAAATAACCTCCCATATTTTCTTATTTTCTTGCCACGCTGAAAATTCTTGTTTCCCAGAAGAAGTCAGCGCGGACTTCGATATGACAGAATTGTTTAGCACATTATAAGAAACAACCACCTCTTTTTCATTAATAACCGTATTGATTGAAAAGTACGTGTTGGTGGAATGCCAGGATGACCCACTAAACCGTTCACCATTCCATGGTCCGTGCCGAAACTTGACCTCCAAACCATCTCTTAGCACGAAGTGAGGATAACCACGTGTGTCAATGCTCCAGGTGAATTCCCCTGTAGCTGGATCATGAATACTCTTCCATGATGTTAAATGCCACTCGGCGCCTGTTAAGTAATTTTTGCCAAGCTTCATGCCAGGTAGATGAGTATCTGTTGGATAGTCAAAACTCTCCCACAGAATCTTCATGCTGTTTCCATCCGTGATGACTAGATTTCCAGAGTCATAAAGCTGTGCAGTTGCATTTCCTGATGACGTTGAGTTGGATGACCACACTACATGATCGGTATAGTTCTTGAGAACAAGATTTCCCACACTGTCAATCCTTAAAATGTTTGATGATACATTGGTGATGGGGTAGTCTCTGTTGGCAACCCAAACCACTGTTTTAACAGAAATTTGCTTATACCAAATACCAACGTAAGTGTTATCCGAGCTACCTGGCTTGAAGAATCCGAGTTCAAATGTTCTAGCAGGAGATACCAGCGTGTCGTTTTCTGTCAAGAAGCTTGAGTCTGAGATGATGCCAATTTCGGCTGTGTATATCTTTTGCATGTGGAATGAAAAAACTAGAAGAACAAGTATGGTTGCTTCCTCCATTACAATCATTATGTTCAAGCCTTTCATTTTTCTTTAATAATCTTTAGAATGGAATTGAAGTCTTATTATCACCTACGCTCTGTTCTCGAGTCTAAATTTTAAAGAACGGAAGGGGATGGGATGTGAAGGGCAAAGTAAGGGATGACATTGTGAAAAAAATGAGTATTGCAATTTGTGTTCTCGAGTTTGCATTTGCATTTTAAAGTAGAAAGGAAAGGATATGGAAGCTAACAAAATTATCAATATACCCTTGAAACTATATAGACAAAGCAACAATATAATATAAGTATTCAAAGCCACTGAAATTATAATTTTATAGTCGCCTAAACAATTTAAACCACAACATATTTTTCTTTTTTCTACAAGGAAAAGTATATTTATAATTACAAAATCACAAGGAAAGCATTTGTGTCAATGTCAGCAATTGAAAGTATATACGATTGAAAGGAACATGTACGTACGTTGTATGTAAATCAATGTTTATTTACAATTACGTTGTATGTCAATATCTGCACACCTTATAAATCAATCTTTATTTGTAAATTAGTGTCATTTGATCGATCACAGTTGTATGGAATCCATTTACGTGAAATGATTGAAAATTAAGGATATAATTGTAATTTTACATAAGCCCATGATATTAGTAACCAGCTTCCCTTCCTAATCCCCCGATATTGGGAGGACGAATTTACACAAAAAAAAACCATCACTTCCCTCCCTCACCCCTTCCCGTCACTTACTAGTTACTTCTCTTCACATCCCCTTCCATTCCTTTAAAACAAAAAACTCGAGAACAGAGTGCTAGAAAATAGCAACGAATTTTTTCAAATGTACCTATTTGGTACGTGAACTTTTTTAAAGTTGTAGAATAACAATGTACTTTCATATGTGTTTCAATTGTATTTTTTTAGGTTGTAGAATAGCAATGTATTTTTCATAAGTGTTCTAGTTTGGTAAGTGCGATACGTCTCAAATTGAAATACTTATGAAAAAATATGACACACTAAACTAGAACACTTATGAAAAGTACTCCGTATATTGGTATTCTACAACTTAAAAAAATACACGCCCCAAAATGTATTGTTGACAAAATGTCTTCTTGACAAGTCTTATTATCAGTTATCACTTACCGTATGCTTGGGGTCAACAAGTCTTCTTGACAAAATATCAATTCTCAAATGAATACAGCCACATAAGTTGCCAAAGAAATTAATACCAATCAAACAATATCACAGTTTCTATCCACAATACGTATTGTTGAGTAAAAGTTCGTACCTCAAGCTAAGCACGTGTAGGTCCACAACAAGAAAAAGTCAAATAGTACACACTAATATTTCCACGCCACGACAAGCGTATAGTTTATTTTTGTAATTATCCACACCAACTATCGTATACGCTTAGCTTTGTGGACTGAAAAGACATTATACTATACTAGACGAATACCCGTGCATAGCAACTGGAGAATATCCGTGCATAGCAACTGGATTTTATAGAGACAAATAGTTTTTGATAAAAAAAGTTTATAGGTTATAAACGAAAAATAATAAAAGTTTAAAGATTTGGGGATTAAACATAATGTTTTGAAACCCGGTTCGACCCGGGTGGTTCAACCGGTTGAACCGTTCCGGTCGAAAACCGGGTCAACTTGCTAGGTTGGGTCGAAAATGGGTCAAATTAAACCGGGTAAACCCGCCGAGTTTGAAGCATCCCGGGTCAACCCGGTTTGTGATTTGTATTAATAGTTTCATTTTGAAATCTATGTTTTCAACATTTCCTTTTTTAGTTTCAACTTTTCACTTTTCAGTTTTTCCTTCGGGTACCCTGTGACGATTAACCGGAGAAATCGATCTCGATGAGGCCTGATTCACCAGTTTGTATCGATTTCAACGGGTCCTCTCTGGTTCGTTTTCGGATGGTTTTTATTGGTTAGCCGAACCGGTGGCGACACCGGTTCCCGGTTGAACTCGTTGGTCCCGTCCAATTTTCAAAACTATATGTACCATCAACTTGTTAGCTTGTATGAAGCTTTGTGTGTTTTATTAAAATTTATAATATATATAATAACATGTAGTTTTCATTTTAGGGTGTTTAAAAATAATATTAATTAGTGTGTTTAATTATTTCGTATCAATTACTAGTATGTTGTAGCTTATTTAAATTGTAAATTATGAAAATTTTATTGTACTTTTTAGTAAGTGATGTTTTAATTGGTTGTATTTAATTTTGTAGATATGTTTTTAATTGCTTGTACAATGTCAATAAATCATTGTACTTTTAAGTAATGAGGTGTTTTAATAAGAGTATTAATTACATTATTTTTCTCTCTCATATGACTTTTCAACAACTCAACTTTTTCACTTTGGCTGTTCTTCCTTTATAAGTAGTATAGATAATAAAAAAAATAATCTTTGACAATATCTGAAAATCAAATGCTATTTTATATAACTTATAAAATATACTTTTTTTATTTTTTATAAGATCACTCTCAATCTCTATAGACAGCTCAATTCAATTCCAACGAGAGTTATTTTTGCCAAAAATACCCTAATTCAAAAGGCTAATTGCTTATAATTTGTCACTAGATATATAGCGTATTAATTTTCGGCCTTTAAATTTCATATTTTTTAAATTTTATTTTCTTGTATATATAGTGACCTAATAACAAGGTAATGTCTATGTGGCATTTGCTTTTTTTTTTCTTTTTCTTTTTCGCATGGCATAAAAAATTCTTAAATTATTTTGTTTTCAAGTAAACTAAGGATAGTGATATCTACACATACACTTTTACTTCATACACATAAATTTTAGTTGTATGATCTTAGTGGTCCCACTATATTTATGTGTAAATTTATGTGTACTAGGCGAGTACCCGTGCATAGCAACGGAATTCCTAGCGGCAGATAATTAACGATTTGTGATATTGTGGTGAGTGTTTTGTGTAGCGTTCAAAATAGAACGTTAACCGATAAGAATGTAATTGCAAATAGTTGTACTATACGATAACTAAAACATTATATTACTTATCAGAGTAATAACTAAAAAGGCTACCGTCTGGTGAAATGCTAATTGCAATACCTGTTATACAACCGTCATCGATAACCTTCATCAATATTCGTTTGTGTTTATGTTTTAATGTAAAAAAGTTGTTTGCGTATATTATGTTTGAGATAATTGGTGTTTATGTATTATTTATGTTAACCGATTATCGGTGGTTCTTGGTTATGTGTACTATAGAAAATAAAACACAAGGAAAATAGATACCCGCTAACAAATTATAGTCATAAGACCCCTTTACAAGTTTAAAAGATATTAAAAAAAAATGAAACTTCTTTTTTGTCATATTTGTTAAAGATCTTAAATTTCAAAATATCAAATTTTAAAATTTCAAAAAGTTGGATTTTTTTTTTCAATTTCTTACATTTTTTTAAAATTCAAATTTAAGTTTTCAAAATAAAAAAAAAGAACGTCGAATTGGATATTTATAACGAGGTACAGGAACCGCCACATTGCTGGCGAGGGTGTTTTCTACATTTTCCGATGGTTGTGTGTAAAATATGGAATGGCAAATGAAACAATTTCAACTCACACCTGCCAGTAGTATATTAGTAAATTTTCAAACATGTAAAAGCTAAAATTGATGTTACAAAAGAATGAACTACATATAAGTTGAAAAGCAGAATATTATAAATCCACTATCGCAAAGCTAAGTTACATAACTGTTAACTTAAGGACTTAAAAAGATCACCTATTATCACCTACACTTGTAATTCTAGTAACCGGTCAGCGACAGCGCAAAGTTCCTTGAATAGCAGCCAACAGGTTCTTTATATATTCTCTTCTTGAAAAAGTCAGTGTGTTGTATAATATGGTGCTGCTAAATATCAGGAACAGGAAATGGGAAACGGACCATACCTTCACAAAATTCAGATGCAAAAAATTCAAGTAGACCTAAATAAAAAACATTCTTTAAGGTACCACACCACTAACGACAAATGATGCTGCTACTAGTAACTACAGTAAGATTGTAACCTTGTATTGATGATACACACCGAAGAGTGTGTCCTGTACGTGTATCAGTGGAAGGGTGACAACATTGAGCATCCTGGTGTGTGTGCGAACCGATGCTGTCCTTAAATGACCCTATGCCAAAAGCAACCTAAATTTTGGGTGTAAACTTTTCACAAAAACCACATAGCACAGTTTGCTATATAAATCTATTTATGTATTAGGAAAAAACATATAAAGGCTGCATGGACATTTGTGATCACCCAATTAAACTGCTAAAATGATTAATTGTGCATGAAGTAAGTTACTCTTATTAATATGTAGCTTTAAAGTGCTTCTTTCAGAAAATGCTTGATAAGCAAGCCCAACACCCTGTTAAATATGTAGGAATAAGATGGGATATCTTGCATACCTATAAGACGGAATACCATGCTCACCTTTAAGATGGGTTTCGTTGCGCGCCCCTTTTTCGTGTTGGTCCTGATCAGTTGACCAACCCCCTTTCGGTTAAGAACCTATGAGCGATGCAATACAATGTATGTGTTAATAACATTTTTCATATATGTGTATTTGGCTACGTATATGGCTGATGAGACATAGATGTACCCGATTCTATGTCATATGGAAAGACTGGTTTCAAATCTTCAGTGTATGTGGCAATGATATTCAGTCCAGGAGACGTAATACCAGGCTGTACATACGTAGCACGAAGCTGATCAAATCTCAGTTAGTTAGTTAGTTAGTTATATATCTTTGTTAACAAATCACATTAATGTGTAATTTTTATAATTTTTCTTTAAAATGCTAAAATAATATGATATATAGAAGTGAGGGCACTTACTTTCTAGAGTTGAGGTAGGCAAAGAGATGAAGAGAATCAACAAGCAGTCTCGATAAGCCATCCTGGATATTTTTAGAACAACAAATGTGTATGAAAACGTAATAAACATAAGCATGATTAATAACCACTCCCAAACAACTGCTTATCCATCTATCCACCTTCGAGCAACTGCTTATTCCACTTAGACAAAATATAGCTACGACAAAATTTCAGCAAACATATAGCACCGACAAAATCCCATATTTATATAACTCTATAAGACATATAGCAACGACAAAATATCATCAAACATACATAAGCCATCAAAGATATTAGCAAAAAATTCCTTACCAAAGCATCAACAACAATATGCTTGTTCCAATCTACATTTTATAAGGTTAAACAATTAGTAAACATATTTTAATTAGTTATATTGAATCTCATGAATTACAAAGACTTAGAAATTGCGAAGAATCATACGGGTAAAAAGTCAGACCCATATTTCCTTTCCTTTCAAAAATAGTTTACAGCCGTGTAATCAATGGGTTTCCTTTATTAGAACTGTGTATTCAGTTTCAATAAAAAGTCAGACCCATATTCCCTTTCCTTTCAAAAATAGTTTACAGCCGTGTAATCAATGGGTTTCCTAGTGGGTTTCCTTGATTAGAAGGTGAAAAAAAAGTCAGACACATTGGGGTTGTTTGCTGCCATGTAATCGGTGAAAAGTTTCCTTTATTATGTTCCAATAATTAGAATTAGAATGAAAAAGAATGCTGCCAATTATAATTGAGAATGTGAAGAAAAGGGATGTCCTAGAGTTGGAAGAACTAAAGAGCCTCTCTTTACACATACGATATATAAAGTGCAGCATGTTAACCTCGAACATGTGACCTCTATAAACATGCCAAGCACATCTCTAAACAACCAAAAACATAAGACTCCTTAAACTTGAAACTAATGAAACATCATTTCTCCTTATAAACAATGGAGCAATGTCTACTCTAATTATTTTCCTACTTCTTAGAACACTGTAGCTATATCAAATTAGCAACTGAATAATTAAAACCATTCATCAAAATATTCTCAAAAGTTATTCAAAAGAATACAGAAAAACACCGAAAAAAACCTCAGCAGATTCCGGTATGGCGGCAATTGCTATATTTCCTAGGACGGAGACAAAAACAAATTAGGGCGGCAGCGGGAGTATCTTTTTGATACCTGAACAAAAAAAAGAAACATATAGAAACTAATTAGATTTGAATGAATAAACCCTCAAACATGCAAAACCACATAGATCTATATATATAAACAAAAACTCTATAAACCTCAAAAAAGAACTTACAACAGTAGAGGTGGTGGTAGGAGTTTCTGACAGCAACCTCAGCTGCGGCGATTCCCAGTGGTGACCTCAGCAGCAGTTTCCGGCGACGACAATATGTAAAAAAAATCAATCTACACCAAAAACTTTTTTAAGATCCATAGATGTATTAAAAAAAAGAAAAAAAAAATCTTGATGTGGAGGTTTCAATGGTGCTGCGGCATTCGGCGGTAGATAGGTTACAGTGGTGGCGGCGTTCGTTGGTAGAGGGCCTTGGTGGTGGTGGGGTCCAGTGGTGATGGGGTTACAGTCATGGAGGAGGTCGGTGGTGTAGTGGTGAGGAGCGGATGAGATGAGAGGTGTGTTTTTCAGTTTGAGAGAAAAAGGGAAAATAATTGGATGGAAGGATGTGTTTGTTTAGGGTTTACGATCCATTAACATTCCATATTCACATAAGGGTATTTTCGGGATTGACCAAAAGTTAAGTTTTTCACAATTTCACTTTGACCATTTCTCCATTATATGTAGTAAAGATATCTAAAAGGCAGAAATTTGCTACAGTACATCTGCAGTTGCCAAACACTGTATCTACAGTGGTTCAAAAAGTAAACGACCAAAATAGTCCCTAAGGTGTAACTGCCTTTGCATGTTAGGTCCTTTGGGGACTAAAAATGTAACACGCGCATAATTTTAGGGACTTTTTACATAAAAATAAATACTATTTCCAGAATTAATTTTCAAAAAATAGTCCTTTGGTTTATTGATCTTTTTCAAATTTAGTCCTTAACGACTAACTTTCAAAGAAGATTTAGCACCGCATTCCCGCAGCAACGCGCGGGCCTTCCGGCTCGTTCACATATAAAACCGTGGACAATAAAGTACCTTTAAGGTACGTAGTAAAATATAAAATAAATCCTAAACGCAAAAAACCATAGAGAACTATAAGGACTGATATGTAGATACTTCTCAAAGAAAACCATGGACATTTGAAAAAATAAATTAAATAAAACTAAAATAAAAAAAACTGACACACATGAGCATGTATTTTTTTTTCTATAAAAATGTCTAAAGGACTTTGAAAAAAAGAGTAAAATACATTGTTCGTCAAAGAATTTGTACCCAAAATACACACAGTCATTTTTAAAAATTAAATACACACAAGGTCCATAGTGTTCATTTCTTGCATCACCCAAAGTCCCTTTAACAGTGTTCCGTCAGTCTTTTACTCTGAGAACATAATGGTCATTATTGATGACGTATAGTCTATAGTTGGGCTACGAGCCCAAATGATAAACATTACTAAGCCCAAACCCACCACGAGTGGGCTATCATGACAAATGACTTGGGCCATAATACCAACGGTTTGGACTCACGAAGTCCAAAGCCCAACCAAACTAACCGGTCATAAGATAAGGATCTTCTATTTACGGAATAGATATCCTTACCTCGGATAAGCACCACGTGTGCGAAGAGTAAGGAGCAAGAAACCTACACGGTTTCTACATCCCTATATATAGAATGATACATTCTCATTAAAGGTACGATTCACACAATCCCTAACTCTTCAAATAAACCCTAAAACCGATTACTTACTCTCACACCGGAGTCTAATCGTGGGAGACAATCCCACGATAAGCCTAACGGTGTTGTTTGCTTTCTTAGTGCGCAGGTCTCAAAGCACTAAAGTTCTAATTGGTACGAGAGCAGGAGTCCAAACAAGGTAAGCCCAACTTTTATATCAACAAGTGGCGCCATCTGTGGGACCCTACACTAAGAACTCAAGACCAGAATGCCGAAAAACAATAACTCATGACAGCGGACTCCGCAGTCGGAGAAAACACGTGATGATCCACAGAAAAAGAAGCATCACGGCTCGACCTCGAGGCCTATCTCTGGAACAACCAGTGCGCCTAGCCATCGTGAGTTGAACATAACTCCAATCCTTACCACGGTAGAACTGCCTTTGGGGACAACCCAAACCACTACCGTAGTCCCAAACGCTGAGGACCTTCAGCGCACCCTCTTTACCACTCCCCACCAAACGGTACCCACAGTGGACAACACTGTACCGCCAGGAGCACCTAATAGAGAGAGGGAAACTCATGCGGAGACGAACATCCTCGCAGTGGAAGAGGATGCACCTGAGGTAACATTAAACGATTTTGTGTCCCAACATTACGAGACTTTAACTAGTCTCATGCGAGAGGAGGCAAGAAGAAGGTCAAACCCTAGCCTGCAAGCGCGGCTAAATTTTGACCAAGAAAAATCTCCACCGCGCCACTATGAGCGCGAAAACAATGAGAGGCGCACCAACGTCCACGATAGACTTGGTACAACATCTAACTCTCAATACTCGGAGGAATACGAAGATAACGAGAGGTACACCAACGTCCACGCTAGGCTTGGTAGCCGCAGGATGCAAGATAGACTTGGACGACAGTGCTCACCGAGCGTAAGCGTCTCAAGGCCAGGAAGCAGAAGAATCCAAGATAGGCTTGGGAAACACTACTCCCCAAGAAGAAGCCCTCCAAACTCGGACTCCGAGGAAAAACGGCGCAAGCGCCATAGAAGGAATAACTCCTCCTCGAGTAACTCCTCGGACAACGAGGATAGAGAAACGGGACATTGGAAATCTAGAAACCGACGTCGAGATGAGGAGGATGAAGATATCTCCCTTCCTTGGCGTCGCCAAAAGGTTGATGCGTTCACGCGACGCATCAGCGACTTCTCAGATGACAAGAGAAGGCGCATGCCCACCAATGTTAAGACACATGATGGAACAGGTGATCCTGATGATCACCTAAAAATTTTCGAGTCAGCAGCTGCTATCAAAAATTGGCCACAACCTGTGTGGTGCCATATGTTCAACTCTACCTTAGTAGGGAATGCGTGAACATGGTTCAGCAAGCTTCCACGACGAAGCATTAATGGGTTTGAAGAGTTGCGGAGGGCATTCCGCCTAAATTTCACGCAAAGGAAGAAGTGCGCAAAGAACCCTGTGGAACTAGCTAGAGTGAAACAGCGTCAAGGGGAATCCACAAGCGCTTATATGGAGCGCTTCAAGGATGAATGCATACAAGTCAAGGCATGCCCCGAGGTACTAAAAATCTCAAGGTTCATGAACGGGATCAACAATCCAGAGCTGATACGAAAGCTAAACGATAAAGTACCCCAGAACTTTGATGAGCTAACAAAGCGCACTAGATCCTTCATCCAAGGAGAAGCAGCGGCAGCGAACAACAAAAAAGGTTACTCAACCTTTAAACCACAAGAACAGTCGAGGAGACAATCCAACGACCAAAGTGGCAACCGCAACAGAAATTACCGCAACCAGGGTAGTGGACGGGATAACGACAAGTATGTCCCACTCACAAAAACCCCTAAGGAAATATTCGCGGCAGAGGGAGCAAACTTCCCAAAACCTCCACCTATGCGCACCCCAGAAGAGAAGCGCATAGAAGGAGGATACTGCGAGTACCATGAGCAGAAGGGTCATAGCACTAACGAATGTGTCCAACTACGTCAACTAATTGACAAATTAGTAAAAGAAGGAAAGATGGACCACCTCGTTAAAAACATCAGGGAGGGGAAAGATAGACAAAAGAATGGGGCTAAAAAAGAGATACCAAAAACCAAGGCCGACACAATATACATAATACAGTCATGGCAACGAAACACAAAGCAAAAAGTCAGCCAAAGGTTCTCCAAGGGAAACCAAATCTCTTTTCCCACTCTCACTGCGGACAACGCAGTAACAGAACCACTCACCATCGAGATACAAGCGGGGGTCACGACATCCACCGCATGTATGTTGATGGAGGAGCGTCCACGGATATCATGTACGAACACTGCTTCAAGAGGCTACAACCTGAGATACAAAGCCAGTTAATCCCGGCCACGACGTTGCTGACTGGATTCACAGGTGAAAAAATTTGGCCCATGGGACAATTGCGCATACTTGTGATAATCGGTAACGAATACCATTCCACAACAGCCTGGATGAACTTCATGGTAATCAGGTCTCCCTCGTCATACAATGGCATTATTGGGAGACCAGGAATATCAGCCATGCGCGCGGTGCCATCCACAGCGCATGGGATGCTCAAATTCCCAGTAGAAGGAGGTATCGTTACCCTCTACAATAACACTATACTCCCAAAAGAGTGCAACGCAGTGACAAACGAGACTCCACACACCCCAGAACAGCACACAACCAAGGTGACAAACCTGAAAGTTGCAATCCACCCAGACTATCCAGACCAAGAGATATCAATCGGGGGATCACTGTCCAACAAGGGCAGAGCAGCTGTGTGCGCATTATTACAGAATAATCTAGACATCTTTGCATGGGAACCAAAGCATATGACCGGAGTGCCACGAGCCATCACGGAACATAAGCTAGAAATCCGACAAGGATATCCTCCAATACGGCAGAAAAAGCGCGACCAGGCCCCAGAACGCACAAAAGCCATCCTGGAGGAAGTACACAAGCTTGTAGATGCAGGTATCATGCGAGAAGTCTATTACCATGACTGGCTTTCTAATCCAGTAATGGTAAAGAAGAGCGACGGTAGTTGGAGAATGTGCGTGGACTTCACCGATCTTAACAAAGCATGTCCACAAGACTGCTACCCACTACCAGAAATCGATTGGAAAGTAGAATCCTTGTGCGGGTATCCCTTTAAATGCTTCCTGGATGCATACAAAGGATACCATCAAATTCAAATGGCCAAGGAAGATGAAGAAAAAACAGCCTTCCACACGAGTCAAGGGGTATATTGTTACACAAAAATGCCCTTTGGCTTAAAAAATGCGGGCGCCACATACCAACGGTTAGTGGACAACGCATTTGAGAAACAAGTTGGTCGCAATTTGGAGGTTTATGTCGATGAATTAGTCATAAAAAGCCATACCGAAGAGGAATTGGTGCGTGACATCGAGGAGACGTTTAAGACATTGGGACGAATAAATATGAAGTTGAACCCCAAGAAGTGCACTTTTGGAGCAACAGAAGGCATGTTTCTTGGGTACCTAATAGAGCCCAATGGCATTAAACCATGCCCAGAAAAAACAAAAGCAGTCATCGAACTCCCTTCATCGCGCACACTTAAGGAAGGCTAGTTACTAAACGGCAAATTAGCCGGACTAAATCGATTCTTGTCTAAATCAGCGGACAAGTCACTTCCTCTCTTTAAAACACTCACGAAGTGTACAAAAAAGGGGGATTTTCGATGGACTCCAGAGGCAGAAGAAGCTTTCCAACAGCTAAAACAAAACCTAGCAGAGCTACCCAAGCTTGTCGCACCTCGACAAGGGGAAGAATTGATCATGTATCTATCAGCGACCTATGGAGCAGTCAGCGTGGTACTACTGACAGATAGAAACTCTGTTCAAACACCCATATACTTTGTAAGCAAAGCGCTCAAGAAGACAAAGACTAACTATACCGCTATGGAGAAACTGGTCCTAGCCTTAGTATTCGCAGCTAAGAGATTGCGCAGGTACTTCCAAGCGCATCCAATAGCTGTAATTACGGACCAACCCATCAAGCAGGTTATCTCTAAACCTGATGCATCAGGACGGCTACAAAAGTGGAGTGTGTTATTGAGCGAGCATAACATCTCTTATAGGCCGCACACCGCGATCAAGGGACAGATATTGGCTGATTTCATTATCGAGAAGCCAAATGTTGATACTCCATCACCAAAGATTGATGTACCATTACAAGAACCATGGGTTCTATTTACGGACGGATCTTCGTGCGCCGAAGGGTCAGGCGCGGGCCTTATCCTCACCAACCTAGATGGAACAGAACACACTTACGCACTGCGTTTTGAATTCATAGCCACAAACAATGAGACAGAATATGAAGCATTACTGGTTGGAATCTGCATCGCAACTCAAATGGGTGTACGTAACCTAGAAGCTAATGTGGATTCACGATTAGTAGCTAACCACGTGTTAGGCGAGTATGTGGCCCAAGAGGAACACATGATCCAATACCTCGATAAGGCCAAGTCCCTGATCAAGAATTTTGACAAGTTTTCCATCAAACAAATCCCACAAGGAGAAAATAAAAAAGCAGACGCGCTAAGTAAAATTGCATCTACAAGCTTCACACACCTGTCAAAATAGGTATTGGTGGAAACCTTGAAGAACAAATCCATCTCTGAGATGGAAATCTCCACAGTGATAGAGGAAGAACATCCTACATGGATGACACCCATCACGGATTTTATTAGCAAGGGAACACTCCCCGAGGAACAAAAGGATGCTCGACGGATACGGCGCACATCGCAGAGATTCGAACTTTGAGATGGTATCCTATATCGACGTTCATTCTTACAACCATGGCTTAGGTGCGTCAAACCTCTTCACGCAGACTACGTACTCCGGGAAATCCACACTAGATCTTGCAGCATGCACTCAGGACCACGGTCTGTTGTAGCACGTGCCTTGCGATCCGGGTACTATTGGCATACCATGCACCGCGACGCGCGAGACATGATTAGAAGATGCAACGACTTCCAAGTCCACAGACCCATTCCGCGTCGACCACAACATGAGCTAACACCCATCACCTCACCATGGCCATTCCATAAATGGGGAATTGACATTGCAGGACCCTTTCCAGTCGCGGCAGGAGGACTTAAATTCCTCATTATCGCCATTGACTACTTCACCAAATGGATCGAGGCAAAAGCAATGGCAAGTATCACAGGCAACCAGGTCAAACGATTCGTTTGGGATAACATTGTATGCCGCTTTGGCCTACCTGGAGAGATTATTTCGGACAACGGAAAACAATTCTGTGATAACCCATTCAAAGACTGGTGCGCACAATTAAACATCACACAGCACTTCGAGTCAGTTAAACATCCACAAACAAATGGATTAGTAGAACGCGCGAATCGTAGTTTGGGTGAAGGAATTAAAGCGCGCTTGGACAAACATAAAGGATGATGGGTGGACAAACTATCGCATGTTCTGTGGGCCCACCGCACAGAGATCAAAGTCAGCAATGGCGATACACCCTTCTCTCTTGTCTACGGGACAGAAGCTGTTATACCAGCAGAGATTGGAATGCTAACAATCCGTACATCGGAAGTCAATGTCACAACAAACGATGACGAACGACGTATTGACTTAGATCTGTTGGAGGAACGACGCGAAAGGGCAGCTATACGCGAAGCAAAAGCTAAATCAAAGATGAAGAAGTATTATGATTCAAGAGTCAGAAGCACTTCTTTCAAACCAGGAGACTTTGTATACCGCGCCAACGCTGCAAGCCACGCAGAAGACACGGGCAAACTCGGACCCAAATGGGAAGGACCTTACGAGGTCACAGAGTCATTAGGCGACGGTGCGTACAAAGTGCGCGACATGAAAGGTCATGAGCTACCGCGCACCTGGAACATTTGCAATCTCAAGAGATGCTACCTTTAGGCTACGACCCGCACACTGACACATCCCACGATGGACGTACTTTAGTAAGTGCTTAATAACTGTCTGTGTATTTACTTTTCCTTTAGGAAATTGTCTTTATTTCTTAACTTGCAAGAATTAATAAAACGTTGTGGTTTCTAGCTAACTCCACAACACACTTTAACATTATTGCTTACATCATTCATTTATGTTTCAATTCTGTTTATTTATATTATTGCCTACAAGGCGTGCATGCACATATTAAGACCACACGAGGGCAGACAGGATGAGTAAACCTACTAAACTACTCGTTGAGTAAGAGGGTTGCAAACCCATCAACATCGGATCACGTATCCTTGTTAAACACCTTACTATCAAGACGTTGGAGTAAGTTACCAGTACATCCCACGATGGATGCACTTCAACGCACACTGTGCACGTTTAACAACACATGGATTCAAAACAATTGACTCCTATAGAGTGGTATTCGTAGTACGCTGCATACCACCGCACGGATTTAAGACAATTGACTCCTAAAGAGTGGTATTCGCAGTACGCTGCATACCACCACATAAATTCAAAACAATTGACTCCTAAGTTCGTACGCAAACTCACTAACTTCATACACGACTATGACTTTAAGTTTAATACGCATCCACACGATGAATGCGCAACAACGCACACTGTGCAAATATATACAAACTAAAAACCAAGACCCTTGGCTCCTCAATATGATAAATGTAGCACGCTACATACATGTACGTTTGTTAAAGTTATGCACCACAAACATTTCTTTATTAAGTTACGGACTTAATATATAAGTTATGGACTCAATACAAAGATATCATATGCACATCGTAACTCTTGAAAAGTCTTTCACGTAACAAAGACAAATATTCTAAGTACGAAAACGATACATATGTGCAAAAGTCCCATACCTTCATTCAACAAAAAACTACGAGTTTTTACAAAGTTATGACTACAAGTACATATCTACAAACTACGAGCACGCTCGGGGGAACGCTCCGGCTCGGCAGAACTCCCAGCCTCTTGGAGTTTCCTCAAAAGCAACGCATCTTTTGGTGACACGGTCGCCACACTGACAACAACCCCATCTGACCTAGGGATGTGCGCAGCGCTCACACCGCAGAGAGTGGCTTTCCCCTTGATACCTTTCTTCTTGGCCTTCCTCTCTGCATGACGCTCCAGAACCTCCTTCAGAGAAACCCCCTTCTCAATAGCAAAGGGGTTAAGGATATCACGCGGCTGCGCGAACACTGGAATCTGCAACTGAGACTCGTCAGGCTTCAAGTAAAAATCAGGTTGAGCATCTGCATTCTCCAAGATATGCCTCCCCAGAGTTAATCCGCCATTATCACTGAGATGGGACAATCTTGGTCGCGCTCCAGCCGCGTAATATGTGGAAGCTCGAATAGCTTCATCCCCTCCATCGCCTTCACAAGCTCCTCAAAAGAATCAACATGGTATCCAGGAACCTCAGCGAGGGGAACGGTCAGCAGTTGACCCTCAGCAAGCTCTTCCACAGCCTGCGCCTTGCCACAAGCAACTGCGCACTCCACCACCTTACCAAAGGCACCCACGACCTCTGGAGATTCCAACGTGCCCATGGCAGCCAGGCGCAAGCCATGGCTGATCAACCACCTGCACAAACAGCAAAAAATGCATTAGCAAGGAAGGAGAAAAATACAAATAAAAATTAAAGGATAATGTACGACAAGTACCTGCGCTCCGCAATCATTGACATAAGATGAGGATACAACTCCTCATCATACTCTATGCTCAACCTGCGCAGCTTTTCCTCCTACACCTTCACAGTGCTCTCCACTTTCTTCCCAAAATCAGCAAGCTGGTCGCAGAGCTCAGTCTTCTTCTCCTCAAGGTACCTTAAACCCCAGGTTAGGTTCGACCTATACTGCTGCACCTCACCACGCTCACGTTGCAGTTCAGCCAGCGCAGTCAGCTTCTCATCAGTAGCCTTCTTCGCGTGCTCAGCAGCAGCCAACACCTCTGCCTGCGCCCCAACCAACTGCGCCGTGAGCAGGGCAATCTGATCATCCTTCTGAGCAAGGCTACTTCCCTCCACAACAGCCTGCGCCTTTAGCTGAGTAACCAACTCAGCCTGGCTAGCAGTAACAACAACGAGTTCCTCTACCAACTCATGCGCAGGCATCTGCGCCGCTGCCTTCAAAGGCTCCTCCATGTTACACCCCCAAAATACCGCAGCGGAAGACTGTGTCATTGGGGTGCTACTTCATAATACAAAGCACAAGATATAGAAAACGACCTCTAAATGAGACGTTTTGAAAAGTTACCATTCGATTAATGAATTCAATGTTACAAACATGAGATCCCAAAGTATGATACATAAATGTATACAAATGTTTTGAATGGTAAATGACAAAAGCGTAAGTCTTCAGAATATGCAGCTTGACTCTAAGTTCCACGCACTAGCTTTCGTCTTACTAACCTGAGATAAACATGCTAAGTGTCAACACAATGGTTGGTGAGTTCATAGAGTTTGTCTTAAAACAGTTGAAAAAGTCTTAAAAGAATGTTCACACAGCAAAGGCATCGTGAATCCACTCAGTTGCAAGTCCCGCCCATAACAACACTTGCAACCTGTGTGTTCACAACCCATTGCTAAAAGATAGTATGATTAAGTCATATGTGTATACGATATATGCACTCTTAATGTAAAGTATAAAATGCCTACTGAACCTCATGACAAGAATAAGCTCAAAAGCTTCGTAAGAATAAGCACAAATGCTTCAAAGCTGGATTATATTCACCCAAGGCCGAGAATCAAGGGCAAAGGGTGGGGGCGTCAACCCGATAGTACTATCAATACCTCTCCGTTGGCTCCATCTAGGAGTTAAACAGTGGTTTAAATAAAATAGCGTATAGAATAGTTTAACACATTAAGTCACATATCGTAATAAAGCTACACATCATGTTTAAGAGTATAAAAGTATATTGTAGCATTTGAGTAAATTTGCTTAGAGTAAAAGTAAAAGCAAGTAGTTGAGCATGTATCTCCCCCGAAGAGTTAAAACAAGTATAAAAAGAGTAAAAGTGGGGCTACGAACTCACCTTGAACTAATGATATCAAAACGTATAACGTAATCGATGGATAAGCTGGGAAGTCTCTACGCGCAACCTAGAATATGACGTTGCGACTTAGGTTTGAGTAATGTCTAAGAATACAAAGAATTGCCCATATATGTCTTGCATATAGTTCATGATGTAGTACTTTAGTATATAGTGTAAGTCGTTGAATAAAAATGGTTTATGAAACATGTATAGTTTGTATATCTCTTACTACCGTTCGGGCCGACATAATTCAGAAGTCATGTAGTAAACGTTCGAGGAGCCAGGAAACTTTAATTCTTAAATCCACAACTCATCTCGACGGTTTACCCATATGAACTCCTCACATGAAGCTCCCTACTATTGTAGTGTTCAATATGTAAAACATGTATAATAGTTATAATGATTTCGGTTTAGAAAGCCTTGAGGTCTTAGCCGTGGCCTTGCCGTGGCTTTGGTCATGGCTACCATGGTCTTGAGACTCAGCCTTGGCCTTAGCCATGGCTGTGGTCTCGGCTTTAAGGTCATTAGACCCCTTGGTTATACTTAGCCATAACCAATAATATAGTAACTTTGGGTAATCAATATGGCTGTTTAAGAAATTGAAGATATCTCATTCATTATTGGTTTTCTGGATACGTGCCCCTAAGTTTTTGTAGAAAACATCATTCCGGACAACTTTCGTGTTTTAACTTTTTGATGAAACGGACCAGAAAGGCCTATTTTTGCGTGTTTAATGTTCTGTCACAGAAACATTTGGCAGATTTGCCGTAAAGTTTTGGTAATTTCAAATGGTCATAACTTTTGACTCGTATACTTGTTTTAGGTGGTTCAAATTGCTATGGTTTCCTTGTTAAGTCCTCTACTACAATATGTAGTTTTCTAATATCATATATATACTGTTTTGGTCGTGGTTCTCCATAAAAATTACTAGTTTGCTTGTTTATATAACATAGGTTAACATATGTATACCAATACTTGTTTTATCCATTTTTAAACATCATGAACACAATACAAAGACCATATACAGCATGAAAGAAACATAATAAGCATGAAATGATATTGAGCAAGAAAGTGTATTAGGGTTCTTACAACTTTTGGCTTTCTAGAGAAAGGAAGTCAAGTATGAACTAGGACACTAAACCTAAGCTTTCAACCAATCACCACAACCCTTGCTAACCATTGATCTAACCCTTGTATTCTTGAATGATTTGTGATGAATATTTAGGTGACTTGAGTGGATCTAAACTCAAGAGAATCACCAAAGTTTCTAGGGTTTTGATGTAGTTTGATGAATCAAAATCAAACTAGGGTTTCTATGTTGATGAAGTACTTGAATCTTGCATGAAACTTGGAAGTAACTAGCAAAGGAGATGATGTTTGTGTGTGTTATGGTGGTGAACGAAATAGGAGGGGGAAGGAAGGCTTTATAGTGAGTTGAGGATGTTACAAATGAAGACTATTCAACCCTTGGAGAGCAAGTGTAACACATGTATGCATCCTAGAGCCTTAAGCATGAGATCAAGACACACAAGGGTGTGAATCCCCCCCTAAGTCGGTTTGGAAGGATAGGAAGGGTGAGGTGTGCCTTGGATGATAATATCCTAGATATTGGATGAGTTTTGACTCCGTAAAATGCTAACCGCAAGTTTTTAGGCCACGAAACGTAAAACCGGGTATCCTAAAAATATGAAACTTGAAAGGATGACTAAACTTATCCATATACTCCATAATAAAATATAAAATGAGTGGTAAGTCCTATTGGGTTGCTCAAACCCTGCTAAAACTGGAAACACGGGTCTAAAACGCGAAATACGTAAAACGTACGAATATTGTGTAAAATTGAGAAAAGTAAAGTGTTACTTTTCTAATAGGATAAAAATGAACTAAGATGACTTATAATGTCTAGGCTGGGCTCAGTCTAGTGTCGGTTGGTACTTAATGTCTTTTAGACCTAAAACCGGAAGCCTAAAAATCAAGGAATGACTTGTAAAATCAAAGAATGGTTTTTGGTCAAAGGAGGAGGGAAAATATGTTGACTTTTCCAAAGAAAACATTTGAAAACTCAAATCATCTTAGAAACGCGGTGCAGGTATAGGCTAAGGTTACGGCTAAGTAAAAGTGCTTGAAAACCTAAATTTATGTTTCTCACGGTCCAGGGTCTATTTGGTAACATTTTTCTTAGTCACGATCAATTCTCTAATTAATCATGAGTGTATCAAACATTTATCTGATGAGGGAAAAATTAACGCGGTCAAGTTTTGTTGTGCGTAGAATTTTTGAATGACGTTTTACCCTAAAACGTGTAATTCCTTAATAACTTTCACGAAAATGATCTGATGAGTGTCAAACTTTTAATTTGCTATGGAAATGATTTATCACTCGAGGCCATGAAACAAAAATCAAATTTTGGGAAATGAATAGTGAAAGTGAATAGTAAAATTCTGAGGATGAATAGTGATCCGAAAATGTGAGTTGTTACAGTCCACGCGAGCAGCCTGCGGTGATGCTGCATGATCAGCAAACACCGCATCATCATCTGCAGCATGGTCACTACAAAACAAAGAAGGCAAAGTTAGTGCGATGATACAACAAATAAGGAAAACGAAGGTTGTACACACTTACACAAGAGGTGGGGACTTGGACAGAATATTCTCCACGCCAGAAACAAACCTATCATCCGGTGTGGATGACTCTTCATCAACAATTAAGTGGCGCCTCCTCTTGGAAGTGCCAGCGCCATAACCACCAGAAGACGCTTCCTTGCGCTTCCCACCCTGAGTCTCCACAGCAGGCTCCAGGATCTCTACGCTGTCGGAAGACTCAGAATGCGCTTCCTCCACTACGGGAGACTGCTCCCCGGTAGGAGGAACACTCTGCACTGGCGGCACAAACACAGCTGCAGGTGGAGAGTCCGGACGATTAACGGGCCCAAACACCGTTAGGTGCTGATGCGTGGGAATTGCACCAGGCTTTACCTCTCAAGGGATCTTGAGAAGCTTACAACCCCCACCAGGCAGTGTACCTGATTGTTGTAGTATAGTATAGTGACAAGTACCGGGGGATTGATCGTTCAGTTAGGAATAGTGTCGCTAGGATTAGAAAACCTAAATACTAGTTCTAGAGATGAGGGATGATTCTTTTTATGTTTTTGTATTTTATGAAAAGCAAGTAAAATATCGGGTTTTGAGAGAGTGGGCGGAATTAGTTGTTAAGCAACTAACCCAATAACTAAGATGCAATCAAAATAAAATACTAAAAATGTAAATAAACTAAAGTTGTGAGCAATAAGTGGGAGAAATGTGTTTACTTAGATTTCACTACTCCCTAGATATCTTTTACACGTTAATTACTTGTTATAGTTGCGTGGATGACGGATTGTATTCCTTAATACCATTCATGGGGTGGCGTACTTACTTCCCCAATCCTATAAGCTCTTATCTCCTCATACAACGATGCGTAAAGCACCCAATCATAGGGATTATAAACAGTGGCTCATGCATTAAATACAACCAATAAAACCTAGTACACATCAGTTCATGTTTCCTAAGACGTTCAAGCATGTTACACAATGGAGATCTGCCAGTTTTCTTAAGCCTAACATTGAAATCATTCATCCAATACAACCATAAACATGTAATCAACACATAATCAACATCTAGGTTTCATTAGATCTAAGCAAACACAAAATAAATCTAGCCTAGCATGGTGGAATTAAGACAAGCACAAGATATAGACAACCAACACATAGACATATTGATTAAATTAAGAAAAGACTTATCTCAATAACACATGTAAGGATTCAAGGGTTGAAAACCCTTGAAAAGCTGTAAAATTTGTATAAGGTTCGGCCTTAGGGTTTCTCCAAACTTGTTCCTCTCAATGAATGAAAATTAGAAAACTATATATAGATATTAAAGGCTGACGGCGTCAAGAACAAATGGGTGACGCCGTCATCTCGCCGCCAAAATAATCCTCGGACTGCCTTGATCTACATCTGACGCCGTCATGTTGTCCACTTTTGCAGGCCGTCACACTTTTAACTCTTGACGCTCTACTTGTGACGCCTTCAGGTTTCTTCTAGATCGTCATGATATTAACTCTTGACGCCGTCAAATTCTTCCTCTTGACGCCATCAAACACTGTTCCAGCATGGAAAATTAAGTCTTTGGCGTTTTCTTCACTTTTATGCTCCAAAAACGTCTGAATTGCTTCCTTTTCCAGATTTCACTCCCAAAGTACCTAAAATCACAAAAGGAACGATTTAGGGCAATATTTGATCAAATAAATTCAATTCCGGGCTTAAATGACCCCCTAAAAACGGATCATTTTTCGCCTCATCATATACCCTTACACTTGAGATTTGCTTGTCCTCAAGCAAATGTGCTTTTATTCTAATCAAAATACAAGTTAGTGGTCATTTAACAGTAATATAAAAGTAATTACAACAAATAATCGTTCCACAAAAGACCAAAGACAAGCACGGAGGTCATATACTAGCACCTCACAAATAGTGTTTAGATACTCACATCTCTCGGGTGTAATAAAGTATAAATTACAATATGGAAACGGAAGATATCTCTCACTACCTGTCATAGCAAAATAGATTACCATAGGCTTGGGAAAGGATCAAACCTCCACCACATGGCGTAAGCACCTAGGATAAACTATCAAAGAGGTCTTTTAAAGGGTTGTAACGTTAGGTGTAGGGATATGAAATACACGGTTTTGTTGGATATAGGCAGTCTTTACTGGTGGCGAGCTAACAATCTTGGTTAATTACATGTACAATATGGCGTTGCTAAGCCAAGACTAGACTCGACTTAAGCTAATAAATGAAAAATAACAAAAAACATAAAATGAACATAGAATGAAAAAGGATGGCAGTCCGTATGTTTTTTCTCTTTTCCTTTTTCTATTTTTTTTTCTTTTTTTTTGCTTTTTCTTGAACTTTTTTTTTTTATTTTAATTTTTATTTATTATTATTTTTTTTATACACTCTTACCCTACCATCCAAAATAATACATCATAGGGAATGGAAATTCCCCTTACACTTGAATTTTTACATACTTTACAATAAACTAATCTAATAACTCGAATTACGATAATTAAAACACTTGGAGCACTTTTAAGATTAACGTACGTATGGGGGTAATAAAATGATGTTCTTCCCCATTACTCCATAACATAAGTAATTTACCCATGAGTCCCAATCGTCCCAAAACAATATGTACAAAGATATGACTCGACTTAGCAACCATGTAATCAATTAGATAGTTAAGTTAGGGTTTAACAAATAACAATAATGCATTAAAGATGAGTGCATACACGGAAGGCTAAGGCGATTTGGTTGTACATTTAAGTGGGGTGTAACAAATTCTTCCTTTAAGTAAGATGCTTAAAGTTAGAAACGAAAAGATAGGCTCGGAGGGGTGTACTAGGGGTTTCGTGTACTAAAAATGAGTACAACGCTAAGGGTGTGGGAAAAATTAGTTGACTTAACTAGCCAAGTAATATGACTTAAATGGTCAAGTAATTATGATACGGGTTTAACACAAGGGTGATCCGCTCGGAGGGGTGTACTAGGGGTTTCGTGTACTAAAAATGAGTACAACGCTAAGGGTGTGGGAAAAATTAGTTGACTTAACTAGCCAAGTAATATGACTTAAATGGTCAAGTAATTATGATACGGGTTTAACACAAGGGTGATCCTAATGCCTCTTATCATGTAGTAAATCCTACTACACGAATGTAGTCTTACTAGCGGTCTCGGGATGCATCACTAACACAAGTTCTAGAATCTAAATGCTACCGGTACACTCATAAGCACTAATAGTAAATGCTTTTCCTATCAAATCTAAAGGCGAACCTCACATATTTGGGTGGAAAATTTTTCTGAATAGTACGGTTATGTGCTAGTCATACAATCTCCTATCCATGAGACGCTTGCTATGGCTAAAGTTTCACTCCTATATGTTGTAAAAAAATTTAAATTTGGCGCTAAAATTGCACTAACAAGTATTTCTCATAGTTTTATTACACACCTACCCTTAAACAAAAAAACTCAAGCGAAAGTGTATCTGTAAGGTATCATCATTTTACCCTCCCCTTACACTTAGGATGAACATTGTCCCCAATGTTCAAGTAAAGAATGTAAAAGTAAAATAGTAAAAAGAATGAAATCAAATACTCCCCTGATTCGCTCGGTATGTATAATAAGGTGGCCAGGTTAGATCTTCCTCCAAGAAAATGAACAATCAAAGCTTCCCTTCCAGAAAAATAAATCATCTTCTTGTCATACATAACCTGTAAATCCTGAGAAAACAGACAAAGCAACCTTGCATAAAATCGGCGGCAATCTACATAAGTGACTAAATCCTAGAAAACAAAGTAAGATATAACGCTTGTGGAATGAAGTTTGCAGATTTCCTGGAGATTATAAAACTTAATAATTCAATAAAAACTTTAAAACTCCGTTAGAAAAACAAAACTGGTAAAATTTCCAGATTTTTACACGTGACGCCGTCAAGAGCAAGCTTATGACGCCGTCAGAAGTGACCTGCAGAAATTCTTATGTTAAGTTTCCGGAAAATTTCTGGAAAAACTTGGTCCTACTTCCTGGAAAATCCTGCAAAACTTCATTATGACTCGATACAAGCATTTGACTCTAACAAATACGAATATACATGTCACTTAATATTGTGGAGAATCATGATCGGTTTGTTTCTTAAAAACATATTTGGGGTTTCCCCTTACACTTATCTTTTGCAAAAATACCTTTAGGGTGAAGTTAAGACTAGGCCAAACAACAAAGTAAAGTATTTCCACTTTTTAGTTTAGAAACATGATCTACCAACAATAAAAATAAAGCATGCATACGGAAGCAAATAACAAACAAACAAAATAAAAATCACACAAAGCATGGGTTGCCTCCCAAGAAGCGCTTTTCTTTATTTACGAGTCTTGTAGCTAGACTCAAGGTCATGGGTTACTACATGACTTCGTCGTTGGTTTCACTCCTTAAGTCGTCTTTGTGGAAAACTAGAAGGGGGGTTGAATAGTTTACCTCTTTTTAAAATCCTTTTTAACTTAAATATCCTTTAATAACTTTATGTTTGCTCAATAATATAAACACACCATTATATGATTGTTTCTTTCAAAAGCTTTTAGTGTGAGTATCAATTCTAATTATACTTGTTTCTTACTTTGAAAAGCTTTACTAGTGATGATCCTAACTTTGCTTGTTTAGTTCTTTGAAAAGCTTTTACACTTGTTTGAAAACATAAAGACAACTTTACTTGTTTTACTTCTTTGAAAAGCTATATATGTGGTTAACGATTCTAACTAAACAACAACATGCAATAAGCAAAGATAGAGAAAGAAACGATCAAACCACAACACGATTGTTTATCGTGGTTCGGCTACAAGGACTCTTTTTCCTTGCCCTACATCTACGCCCCGAGTTTCCAACTCGAGAGTTATAAACACTAATCAACAAGCTCCTTTCACCGGCGGAGAAAACCTTACACGTCGCTTATACTTTTACCGACACAAAGCTAGATGTCGAGTTCTTTTACAAGGGTACAACCACTCCCACTCGTCGCTTACACTTTTACCGACACAAAGCTAGATGTCGAGTTCTTTACCAAGGGTACAACCACTCCCAACTCACTACGTATTTTAAGGCCTAAAATACTAACCAATAACTTCTACATATATGACACACATGAAGTATAAACTACCAAAGCTTATACATGACCAAGCTACTAAGACTTGCAACTTTAGAGTTGAAGCTTGCAACTTCTTGAATGATCTTGTGGAGTTCCTTGCTACATAAGAGAATCACACAAGTCAAGGGTTACTGAGTTAGTTGAGAGAATATGTGAAAATATGTCCTAAAGGGGTTACACAAAACTAACAAGTGGTTTGGTATTTATAGCAAACAATACTGCATGCTCGGCGGATCAGGCGGAACCCTCATTTGGGTTCCGCCCGTGTACCCCCAGGGTACCGCCGGGTCTGCAGTAGGTTTTTGCAATAACTCTTCAAACCAAACAAGGTCTTGTCTCATAACTTCTAGCAACCAAACAATGTCACATCACTTAAAACAAGTCAAACACAAAACTTGTAAGCAACATCAAAGCAAGTCAAACACATTTCTTTCCATAAATGCATAGTGACAAAACTTGCCATAAATGTGATGTGACTATTTCTAATTTAAGAAATAAACTTGTGTTTAGTTTAAAAGGAAATGTAAACCTTAGTTAAACAAGACTTAAACACTTCAAGTGATGATTTACTCTTAGCTAAAGTTCATACTTTGTCATTAACAAAACTTAGCAAAGATCGTAAAATATAAATAACGTTTTTAGGCGATATTTGTATTAACAATCTCCCCCTTTTTTTTGATGACAAAACATAAACTTTATTTAAAAGTAAGCCATAAGATTTAGTGTTAAGTCTTATAAAGTTAGTATTAAAACTTGTTTTTGCAAAGAGTTAGCGAAGCGGAAATATTAAAAGTAGAACAAGTTTACTCTAAATTCTCCCCCTTTTTGTCGAAACAAAAAGTAGAGTAGCGAAACGGAATAATGGCCATGCTCCCCCTTGGTCGATACTCCCCCTAAATGGAGTGCCAAGCGTGGAGACATGGATTTTGAACCTACAAAAGAAAAGTTAATTTCCGAACAAGACAAGTCATGAAAGAATTTCATGTCTAAAACACAACTAAGAGTTGTGAAGAGAAATAATGTATTACTCATGCTCCCCCTTGAATATTACTCCCCTAAATGGAGTTTCAAGGAAGGAAAACATGAATAATGAACCTAAAAAAAGAGAAGTTAGCACAAGATTTATATATGGTACCATATCAAGGTATAGTTCACTCATCATACCTAAATGGTCAACAAACCCTTCAAACCTTGTTGTAGAATTAATTTCATTTAACTTGTAAAATTTTGACTCTTAGAGAGTCAAAGACACAAAATTAAGATGACAACATCCTACAAAGAAAAACTAAAAAATAAACTAAGAACATAAAATGCTACAAGGAAATCATCATTTTCCTTAATGAGAAACATTATCCAAAAACAAGGATTGGGTTGTTTAGGGATGAAAATGTGGATTGAGGGTTGTAGCGGGTTTTATTTGGAGATGTGAGGAGGTGACTTGGTTTTGCTTTGTTGGTTAAAATGGGGACTTTTTCCAAAAGAAACAGTTTTGTTTCATTTTGGAGACTCTAAGGTTGTGGTGGATGAGACAAGGATTGGAGACGGTCCAAAATGTGGTTTAGAATAAACCTCATTTCTTCGGATAACTCGCGAAGTTCCGTTCGACACCTTTCACTAATGCGAGCGGTTCTTTCGCAATGTCCGCAATCATGGCGGGGAAAGTGTGGTGGAAGAGAGGTTTGATTTGTTGGTGGTGGATGGGTTGAACTTGAAGGAGCAAATGTGGATGGTTGAGAGGTTTGTTTGCTTCCTTCATTTGTGGAATTTAATGCCGTATTGAATTCCATAACATGATTGATTTGAGAATCAACCATTCGTTTGAAGGCATTGAGGTGGTTTAAATGAGTGTTTATTTCCTCATTTATGTTTGGAGGTTCTTGTGGTGATGGTTGTTGTTGTAGATGTTGTTGTTGTTCTTGTGGTAGAACTAGGTGATGGAAACTTGGTTCTCCGTAAGGATCACCATGAAGGTTTTTGTAAATTGGATGAAACACAAATGATTGTTGGTGGGTATGACCTTGATCATTTGGAAATATGGATGGTCTAGCATAACGGTAAGCCAACCGTTCTACTATGGATGGGTGATGGGGTTCATCATCTAGTTGCTCACTAGGTTGTTGTTGGGTTTCCATTTGAGCAAGGGTATCAAAAAGTGAGAAGGATGGTGGACTTGATGATAGATCATCAAAAGTTTCCAAATTGGGTAGTGGTGATGTTGGTGGTGTATGGAAAAGTTCCATTGGTGTAGGTGTTGGTGATTGAGGTGAAGGAGTTTTTGATTTAAAAGCTTGTTGGGAAGGTGAAGTTGTGTCACTCAAAGATCTAGTTGGTGATGAATCAATGGCTAGGTTTGAGTTGAAAAGTGGAGGAGAAGGTGGTGGAGTAGCAAGATTGAGCAAATCTGGAATGGTGATCACATTGGTATTACAAGGTGTTGAGGGTGTAGTAAGGTTAAGAAAATCTTGGATAGGTGAAGAGATGTTTAGTGAGGCATCACTTGATGATGATGAGCTTGACTTGGTGGTTTTGTTGAAGCAACAAGTTTTCACACTAATCCTAGTGGTTTTTGGCACATGATTTTGATGACTCGGATGAGGTGTTGGATTTGGTCATTTCAAAGGTTTTGGTTTTGGTGTTTGAAGAAGATTTGATGTTGATGGTGTGATTTGAATTGTTGCAAACCTTTCAAATTTATAGGATGAGAAAAGTGTTGAAATAGGTGTTTGGATTTGATGTTTTACTATTCCAAGATTGAGGTTTCACATGATTTTCATGACCATGTCACATCATGTGATGTCAATCCAATGAAATAGGATGGAGTGGAAGACCAACCTAAGCACTCAATGCTTTGTGATCATGGAAGTGGTTTGGTTGAAAATGTATCAAAGGTTTGAAGGATCCTTTAAAAGGGTTCCTTTGGTTAGTTATGTTTTGAATTTGAATTTTGGCGGGAAGTGTCTTACTAATTGTTTTAGTGATTGATGTTTGTTCCAATATGGTTGTTGGTGTTAATGAAGAATGTTTCTCAGTTAGGATAATGATTTGACACTAAATCAAGTTATGAATTTAAGAAAAGTGGCAAAAATTTTCTGCAGATGACTGGCGGCACCCTGAGAATACACAGGTGGAACCCAAATGAGGGTTCCGTCTGGTCTGTTGGGCCAAACCTGGGTTACCCAGATTTTGCACTGGCGGAACCCAAATTTGGGATCCGCCTGATCCGCTAGCACTGAAAAATCAGACAGAATGCGATTTAAACCCGCGAGACGATTTTCAAAATTTTCGAAAAGTCCTAAAACTAAAAATATAATTCATACCTGGTTAGGAAATGCAAAAATTAGACATGTAAACACTCATATCATAAGACTTTGACCGGGGGCTAACGAAATTCACTAACCTTAGTGAAATTTAACATAAGCATGAAATTGACAAATACCACCAATATTGTCATTAATCATAAAAGAGCATACCAAACATAATTTATTAAATGTAATAAGTCATGAACATGAGAGACAACACAAATCACATAATTTGATGCGGACAAAGTTCTAAAACTTTCATAAGCCAAACGTCCCTTAATCACTCATCTCGCAACCTATCAATCTTCTTATTGAGCTTGGTGATGTATCTTCCAAAGCACTTGAAAATTCCCTTCGTTTGCTTGAATTCCTCGGATGAATTCTTAATGACGGAAAGCTCTTGAAGGTATTCTAGAGGAGGTAACTTCGAATTAGGAAGACTATCGTCATCGCTCATATCGGATGATGATGATGAAGATGAAGATGAGCGAGTGCGTTTTCCCTTAATTTTGAAGACTCGTTTATCACTTATAGGAACGAAGATGTGAGGGACAAGAGAATAGTCAAGGTGCATTCCTTTGTCATTAGGAGGAATGGGTGAAATTGCTCTAAATAGCCGAGTAAGAAGCATTCCATAAGGAAGAGCGGTTTTTCCAACCATAGGTATGTCGGCCATTCGTCGGGCTAGGTAGTAGGCTAAGTTGAATGGTTGACCGATGGAAATGCTATATAGCATGTAGCAAAGGCATGTGTTTACATGATCCCTATTTCCTATGGTACTTATGACATTGGCTCTAAGAGTTTCTTCCCACTTCTTAAATTGTGGTTTAAGCTCATTAATCTCCATACCAAACGGGTCCTTATCCACAATATTCCCCGAACGATTTTTCCTAGTGGTAGAGGCTCTAACAAAGAGATGTTCTTTAATTGTTTCCTTACTAACAAGAGGTTTGTTGTACGGATGAAAACGCTCAATTGAGTCTAGGCTTGAAATAGGCACTTATCCGTGTAAAGACAAGTGCCTTCATTAGGGACACCAAGGATGATAGCTAAGTTCTTTAAGCCTATGAAATGTGGTGTTTGATTTGTTTTGAAAGTTAATGATATCTCACCCGACTCATCAGTGGAGAGTTCTACAGTTGCATAGAATTCTAATACGAACCTAGGACAAATTGGCTCGTCTATATCAAGGAGACAATCAAAGTTGATTGCGGCAAAGTTTTGGCGAATGGATGTTCCTTCTAGAAATGTTGGATCAATTTTTTTACCTTCGTGAACATAGCGTTTTTCTAATGCCTTAAAGGCTTCTACTTGAACTTTGTTGAGACCTTTAGTCCTATGGTGTTTGGGCAAGTACTTAAGGGTTTCCATGTGATCGGATTGATTTGCGTTAGACATGTTGATTCCTAGAAAACACAAGAATTATATGTTAATGACTTTCAATCAATGTGCATGTTCTAATGTGTTCCTATATGCAAACAATGCGGAGACTTGGTTATCTTGACTCATTTTGATGCCCAAATTGTTTTGTTTGAGAAGTAGTGTAATGAAAACAAAAGATAACCAAAAACTCTCCTAATTGAATATATCTTCGATTGAATGTACCCGAAAATACATATTGGTTATGTATTCCCTTTAGCATTCAAGAGATAATATGCAAGTGATGTTTCAATGATGTTTTTCATTTGTTTTAACAATGTGGTGATGAATTGTGTTCTAGTCCTGGATTGCATTTGAAAGATAATGCACTTGGTGTGTTTTGTAAATCAAAGTAAAAGTAAAGAGGATGCAATACTTAACTAATGGAAGACATGATTAGTTAGCCACCAAGTTTTTCATGAATTAAGAGGTTTTATGTATAAACCCTAAGATTCTAGTTAATGAATGTAAATGAAAATGTTATTTTTGAATCAAAGATGCAATTATGATTAGAATTCTTACAAAGTTTGTTGGATTAGAAGAGATTTGATTGAAAGCCCTAATTTCCGTGTGGTTATGTGTTTTTGAGAGGGTAATGGAAGTTTGAAGGTGAAGGACAAAGTTAGGAGGGTGTTTGGTTTTGAAATTTAGAATAAAAACAATATGTGGAGTCGGCGGACCAGGCGGAACCAAAAAATGGGTTCCGCCCGTATGGTCTGAGGGTATCGTGGGTGTCTGCAGGAAAAACTCAAAAAGGAATTGTCTTGATTTTTGTGGTTTTATCCTAATGTTCAAAACTAGGATTTTAAGTCTTATGAGTTTATGACTAAGCCTAGGAATGATGAATGTTTCACATTCAAGAGGTTAAGTGAAAATGTTGATGAAATGATTGACGTAGAGGACTTTCTTAGTTAAGATGTTCCTCAATGAACAATCTTACCAAGGTGATGATGATGGATCACAATAAGTCTGCAAAGACTGTGATGAATAGAATTGTCACTGAAGTCGATGCGTCCTTCAATGACGAGATGACTTTGTTGATGAGGAAACTCCTTTGTTGATACGAATTAGCTTGTTCAAGCGGAGCTTGTTGATGTGTTTCTTCATTGAATACTCATGTGAGATCTTTCAGCGTTTTGGAGAATCATTGGGTAAGTAAGTATAAAAGTGCAAGTACTACTTGTGCTTTTCTTATCAACTTATTACCAATGCAATTCCATTTGGCATACACTATGGTTTCTATTCCCGTTCTTTTGGGACACCATAATCCTAGTGGTGTAGTACCTTTAAGTGATTCCAAGCAAGCTCTTTCGAAAGAGTTGTTTTAGGATCTTCTCTAAAATTGAGCACATAGACAAACACTAAACATAATGTTGAGTTACATTCGTTGTAAGGAACAAGTATACTTCCAAACATTTCTCTATGTTTAGTTTTACCTACGGATTTACTAATCTCATTCTTGATAAGTCATAAAGAACTTAATCATTGTGAACAAGTGAGTAACTAGGAATGTTCTTGAGTGATTATCCCTTACTTTTGGAGCTTGCTTAGGTTAATAAACAATCTTTCAAAGATTAACATTTGATTTGATTTTGCTTGACTCAATGTTTGACACAAGATGAAAGGATGTTGTTTTTCAGTTTTTAATAGTCCATCTTCCTTGTTATTGATCTTGAGAAACTTGTCTTATCAATGTTGGGCTTTCGACTAAGTCATCATCTACCAAAGATGTTATCTTAGAAGGAGGTGGTCTTTCATTGAATGTTAAATTCAATAATTCCTCGACTCTTTGGGTTTATTTTCTTAAGACCTCATAAGTGTAATTGTCTAAGATATGCAACATCATAAGACTATGGGTCGAATTTGATGTTCACATCCTAGTAGTTTAATAAATCATTTTCTCCCAATCATTCAAAATAAAATTCAACTGATTTATTTTACTTTGTGTGTCTTTCGTGAAGCTTTTAGCAAAAGAATGATTGGACTTAAGATGCTATTGAAAATATAGGGTATAATACCAAAAGACTTTTGTATTACAAGTGTTAATGAAATGTTGTGGTTTTGCTAGATTTGCAAGCATCACAAAAAGTGTTGGTTGTCTTATCACTTAAGAGATTCTTAGTACACTTACTTGTAGATAAGAATTAAGTAAGACTTACTCAAGAGTTACTCGTGTATTTTCCCGAAAGGTTAGAGGAAACCAAACACCTTATATCTCCTACTAGAGATAGTATCAAACTACTTTACTTATGAAGGATCTAATCCTTATTGTTACTCACACACCATAGACACCTTATAGTAAAGACTACTACAAACACTTATGACAAATCATACTACTAATCAACAAGACATATTAAAAGGTAAGTTGAAGAGACGTGTACCTTTTGAAGCTCCATAGATTAGTCATCAAGACGATAAACATAGAACAAATAATCTTGATACGAAGAGAGGCTAAACACAACTTCTTATAAATCCAAGAAAGTTAGAACGACACATAAAAGTATTGAACGTGACATTTTTATCCCTTTATCATGTGTTCCTATTAGAGCTAGAGTAACTTCTACAATACACTCTTAGGTTTCACAAACACAACATGTTTTGTTTTGCTTGTTGATGATTTATTAGAGTTAAATCCTAATCCGGTTCTATCTCTAAATGACCTTTGATTCTTCAAACAACTTTCAAGAGTTTTTGAACTTTCTTCAAATTTAGCAAGCATTTTTCCTTTTTCATTTTGTTTTAGAATTTCATGTTTGTACTCTAGACATACTTTACATTCTAAATCAATTTCAACATGACTCTCAAGTCTAGACATCTTATCTTCTAACATGATTTCATTTTCAAAAGTATTTACACAAGATCTTGAAGTTTCATTGTTAAAGATAGTTTTTAGGTCCATGTTGCATGAAAGTTTAGACTCATTTTCTATTCTAGAAAACTCTAGGATAAATGTGTCAAAGCAAAAATGTTTGGTTTCAACATGTACCTTGTTTGGTGATTTAGCAAAGAGAGAATCACAAAGCGGATGGTTGGCTTCATCTTCATCCATGTGAGTCCATGAAACGCAAGCAAGTCCACTAAGAGCTCGGCATGAGAAGTCATCTTCACTTACACCTTCATTAAAGACATTTAAACTAGTAGCACATGTATTGATCTCAACTAAATTTCTATCAATTAATTTTTCTAAGACCTCTAACTTAAATGTGAGATCAAATTGATCATCTTGGTTTTCAAATTTACTTTTCCATTTAAGCACGCTTTATTATTCAAATAGCGGTGGGTTTTGAATAGGTTCCCCTTCTTTGAGATTTTCAAAATCCATGGATCGATCCAAGTTTTAAAATACAGTTTATTTTAAGGAACTTGGGTAACGTAGCTCCTGATGCCAATTGTGGAAAACTAGAAGGGGGGTTGAATAGTTTACCTCTTTTTAAAATCCTTTTTAACTTAAATATCCTTTAATAACTTTATGTTTGCTCAATAATATAAACACACCATTATATGATTGTTTCTTTCAAAAGCTTTTAGTGTGAGTATCAATTCTAATTATACTTGTTTCTTACTTTGAAAAGCTTTACTAGTGATGATCCTAACTTTGCTTGTTTAGTTCTTTGAAAAGCTTTTACACTTGTTTGAAAACATAAAGACAACTTTACTTGTTTTACTTCTTTGAAAAGCTATATATGTGGTTAACGATTCTAACTAAACAACAACATGCAATAAGCAAAGATAGAGAAAGAAACGATCAAACCACAACACGATTGTTTATCGTGGTTCGGCTACAAGGACTCTTTTTCCTTGCCCTACATCCACGCCCCGAGTTTCCAACTCGAGAGTTATAAACACTAATCAACAAGCTCCTTTCACCGGCGGAGAAAACCTTACACGTCGCTTATACTTTTACCGACACAAAGCTAGATGTCGAGTTCTTTTACAAGGGTACAACCACTCCCACTCGTCGCTTACACTTTTACCGACACAAAGCTAGATGTCGAGTTCTTTACCAAGGGTACAACCACTCCCAACTCACTACGTATTTTAAGGCCTAAAATACTAACCAATAACTTCTACATATATGACACACATGAAGTATAAACTACCAAAGCTTATACATGACCAAGCTACTAAGACTTGCAACTTTAGAGTTGAAGCTTGCAACTTCTTGAATGATCTTGTGGAGTTCCTTGCTACATAAGAGAATCACACAAGTCAAGGGTTACTGAGTTAGTTGAGAGAATATGTGAAAATATGTCCTAAAGGGGTTACACAAAACTAACAAGTGGTTTGGTATTTATAGCAAACAATACTGCATGCTCGGCGGATCAGGCGGAACCGTCATTTGGGTTCCGCCCGTGTACCCCCAGGGTACCGCCGGGTCTGCAGTAGGTTTTTGCAATAACTCTTCAAACCAAACAAGGTCTTGTCTCATAACTTCTAGCAACCAAACAATGTCACATCACTTAAAACAAGTCAAACACAAAACTTGTAAGCAACATCAAAGCAAGTCAAACACATTTCTTTCCATAAATGCATAGTGACAAAACTTGCCATAAATGTGATGTGACTATTTCTAATTTAAGAAATAAACTTGTGTTTAGTTTAAAAGGAAATGTAAACCTTAGTTAAACAAGACTTAAACACTTCAAGTGATGATTTACTCTTAGTTAAAGTTCATACTTTGTCATTAACAAAACTTAGCAAAGATCGTAAAATATAAATAACGTTTTTAGGCGATATTTGTATTAACAGTCTTCTAAACCAGTTTCGCTTTCATAGTGTAAGTACTTCGGGTCTTCGAACTCGAAGGCATCTTCTCGATACTTATAACCAAGTTTACTAACATCTTTAAAGAACCCACATGATAGATCGGAAGTGTTCTTACATCCTCTCCGCACATCATCATCACACAAAATAAGTTGTGAACTTAGCCTATCAAGCCCGTCACAATCGATTTCCTTGAGGTCTTTTCTCCTGTATGGCGTTTGGTATGAAACCCTCCTAATTCCATCAACGAAGGTCATGATTCCGTTTCGGTCATCAACTATCAAATTAGTGATTTCATAGAAGGGTGCTCCAAAAATGACTTGTGATAATCTAGGGTCGACATAGTCTTCGATGTTGTCCACAATCGTAAATTCCATAGTGAATGCCATATTTCCTACGAACACCTGGATTTCATGATCTTTATCAACCACTTTCTCTCCCTTGTAAATCATTCCCCATCTGCAGATATTTTTATAATGGAATAGGGACATATAATTCTTAGGCATGAATATGTTAATGTAGACGTTATCGAAGTACTTATGACCGATCATGCAGGGAATTTTGAGATTATTCGGATCACGCCTTCTTATCTTCCTCAATTCTCCATCCCTTGATCCATTTAGATTCCCCTTAAGGGAAGGACGATACTCGTATATCTCTTCATTACCCCTACGAAAAATTACCTTCTTAACACCATTGGTGAATAATGCACTTCCATCCCTCTCATCAACGATTACTTCCGATTCATTGATAAATGGTTTCCCAAGAACAAGGTTGGTTAATGTTCGATTGGTGAGAGGATCCACGTCATTGACCACAGTGAGGTCAATATTGTAAACAAGTTCTCCAATTATAATTGATACATTTTTTTCTACCCTTGCATTATTGACTCTCTTGTACACAATGCGTTCTGGGAAGGCTTCGTGGTATAGGGAGAGGGGTATCATGTTGACTGGGAAGCTAGGATCTATATGACTATCGGTTAAAAGCTTTTCCTTAATGGTGCAGGAGATCTTAAAAACCTTAGGGTTGCTTTCATTAGTCCTATCGCTACTCCCACTAGTAACATCCTCCATTTTTCTCTCGGGTTCCTCTATAATAGATTTACCCAAAATGGCTGGATTTCTCGTATGCTCTTCCGATCTCTCTTTCCCTTCATCCGATTTGCTAGATTCTTGCGCGGCGCACTGCTCAGATGAGTTGGTAGGGCTTCTGGCCAAATCGTGGTCCACCCTTGAGGTCTCATCCTTAGCTGTATGACCAATTTTTTCAGTTTGTTGTTGGTTCAGGTTAGGTGTAGAAGCAGATATCGTGGTGATGGTATTTACGAAATGGATTGGTCCTAGGGGGTTGACAGGTTCTTTTCCTTTTGGTGATAGATGTTTGAATAGCTTACTAGGACTTTTTATTTTCACAGGGGAGGTTGGCGGACTCATGATTGTAACAGATTTGACCTCATCAACGTGAATAGGTTTATTAACAGCGTGCTCTTTGATAGCAGTTAACAGATTACAAATCTTGTTATTCATATTGGCCTGCTAATGTCTAAATTTAGCCTCGAGCGTAGAGAGCTGTAATTCTTGAGATAGAATGAATTTTCGCAAAGCATCTTCACAGCTTTGCCTAGGAATGCTTTGTGATGGAAAATGCTCGGACCAAGTGAGTGGTGAGGGGTCATTGAAGGATACGCTCCGTGTTTGGTACCCTCTGAAATTAGGTTTATCCTTCCATGCCTCATAGGCCTCATCAGCAGTTCGAGGGCCTCGACCCACGTGCGATGATGTGAATTCGTTATAAGCACGTTTTGGAAGCTCCATGCAGTTATGAGTCTCGTGAGGGCCATTACACAATTTACATGTAGAAGCGATTCTGCTTACTTGGCTTGAAGGCTTCTGAGCTTCGTAAGAGTTCATGAGAGACTTGACTCGACCTTCAAGTTCCATGATCCTACGGTCGGGAGTGCTAGAGTTATTCGAAGGCAAAGATATTGCCTTGACCGTTTTTTTCAATCACGGGGATCATTCCAACTTTCGTTGTCATAGAGAGCAAGATCTTCTATGAGTTCCCATGATTCTTCAGCACTTAGATCACGTAGCTTGCCACCGGCCGATTGGTCAATGGTTCGCCTCGTGGAGAGATCGATGTGGTCATAAAAAATTTGGACTTGGAGCCAAAGATCTATGCCATGGTGAGGGACTTTATGGAGTAAGTCCTTGAAACGAGTCCATGCTTCATATAGAGTTTCACCTTGACGTTGTTGGAACATCAAGATATCATTTCTAAGCTTGGTAGTTCTCCCCGGTGGGAAAAATTGAGCAAGGAAACGTGTGGTGAGATCATCCCATGAGATGATGGATCCCGCGGGTAAACGTTCAAGCCATTGACTAGCTTGATCACGTAGAGAGAATTGGAATAGGCGTAATTGGGTTGTCTCTCTAGTTGCAACATCTAGGTCTATGGAATCTACAATTTTAAGGAAGTCCTTGAGATGTTGATTTGGATCTTCGGAACGAAGTCCATGGAATGCACATCCGCTTTGCACCAATCGGATGGTGTCGGATCGCAAGGGTAACACATTGGCTCCGGTGAGCTCAATGGTGCTTCGATAGCCTTGGTGGCTAGGTCTGGAATACTCTCCTAAGGTTCGGGGCCTAAGAGGTGGGTTTTGTGGGTGGTCTTGTTGTGGTATGTTGATGAGTTCAAAGATATTACCACCTTCCATGATGTCGGATGGCAAAGGTTACGAACAAAGACACAAAGAAATAAGATAGACTAAAGAAAACCTAAAAATAAAAATAAAATCTTACTAGAAAGGAATCTAGCAAGTAGACCTAATAAAAAGAGATTCTAACCTAGACAATAACTATTCCCCGGGCTGCGGCGCCAAAAACTTGATGCGTGGGAATTGCACCAGGCTTTACCTCTCAAGGGATCTTGAGAAGCTTACAACCCCCACCAGGCAGTGTACCTGATCGTTGTAGTATAGTATAGTGACAAGTACCGGGGGATTGATCGTTCAACTAGGAATAGTGTCGCTAGGATTAGAAAACCTAAATACTAGTTCTAGAGATGAGGGATGATTCTTTTTATGTTTTTATATTTTATGAAAAGCAAGTAAAATATCGGGTTTTGAGAGAGTGGGCGGAATTAGTTGTTAAGCAACTAACCCAATAACTAAGATGCAATCAAAATAAAATACTAAAAATATAAATAAACTAAATTAAACTAAAGTTGTGAGCAATAAGTGGAGAAATGTGTTTACTTAGATTTCACTACTCCCTAGATATCTTTTACACGTTAATTACTTGTTATAGTTGCGTGGATGACGGATTGTATTCCTTAATACCATTCATGGGGTGGCGTACTTACTTCCCCAATCCTATAAGCTCTTATCTCCTCCTACAACGATGCGTAAAGCACCCAATCATAGGGATTATAAACAGTGGCTCATGCATTAAATACAACCAATAAAACCTAGTACACATCGGTTCATGTTTCCTAAGACGTTCAAGCATGTTACACAATGGAGATCTGCCAGTTTTCTTAAGCCTAACATTGAAATCATTCATCCAATACAACCATAAACAAGTAATCAACACATAATCCACATCTAGGTTTCATTAGATCTAAGCAAACACAAAATAAATCTAGCCTAGCATGGTGGAATTAAGACAAACACAAGATATAGACAACCAACACATAGACATATTGATTGAATTAAGAAAAGACTTATCTCAATAACACATGTAAGGATTCAAGGGTTGAAAACCCTTGAAAAGCTGTAAAATTCGTATAAGGTTCGGCCTTAGGGTTTCTCCAAACTTGTTCCTCTCAATGAATGAAAATTAGAAAACTATATATAGATATTAAAGGCTGACGGCGTCAAGAACAAATGGGTGACGCTGTCATCTCGCCGCCAAAATAATCCTCTGACTGCCTTGATCTACATCTGACGCCGTCATGTTGTCCACTTTTGCAGGCCGTCACACTTTTAACTCTTGACGCTCTACTTGTGACGCCTTCAGGTTTCTTCTGGATCGTCATGATATTAACTCTTGACGCCGTCAAATTCTTCCTCTTGACGCCGTCAAACACTGTTCCAGCATGGAAAATTAAGTCTTTGGCGTTTTCTTCACTTTTATGCTCCAAAAACGTCCGAATTGCTTCCTTTTCCAGATTTCACTCCCAAAGTACCTAAAATCACAAAAGGAACGATTTAGGGCAATATTTGATCAAATAAATTCAATTCCGGGCTTAAATGTCCCCCTAAAAACGGATCATTTTCGCCTCATCAGGTGCCCCGCAGTAGCCTCTAAGAGGGGCTCCTCACCATCCCTCAGTGGGCGCACCCCCACTGTCACGCGCTTGGGTTCCTTCAGCTTAACAAAGGCAAACAAGTCCATCTCTGCGAAGGACAGTAACAAATAACAAGGACAACTTAGTTATTCAAGAAAAACAAACAAATACTTACTTTATAGAGGCAAAGGCAAGAAAGGATGAGCACCCACCCTGGCTGTTCCCATCATTGAAGGTTGGAACCTCGACCGCACCATCGAAATAGTTGCGACTCAGTCCCATATGCACCAAAAACTCCTCAGGATAGGAGTTAATGGGAATGCGATTACTATCAATTGTATCCGCATCCGTAACGCTATATGAACCAGGGACATGACGCTCATCCCTCGGCAGCGACCCTTGAGTATAAAACCCAAAGTGCGCTGGAAACACAACATCATCCACCCAGAAGAAATATTCCCTCCAATGCCTTAAGGAATCTACTTTATCGGTATAGCATTGAAGGGGCCCTGAGCGCTTTGCAAAGGAAACCCACCCGTGCGACCACGTTGTGTGGTAAAACGCACGGAATAGGTTGACAGTCGGGTTGATGGCAAGTAATCGACAATTTATCTCAAAATTAGATATCTTCGCCGCACCTATACAGTGCAGCTGTGAGATATGGAGTTGGTAGAAATTGAGCACGTTGCTCAGAAATACGGATATGGGTATGCGACAATTCGCGTAATCAAAAAAGCGTGTATATAAACCTATCTTCCCTTCGGGGAAATCGGCAATACACGCGTCAACATCTGGTGCTTCCGGATGGACGTCGAGAGGAATGAAGTAATCAGAAGAAAACTGACGTACGTCATCCTCATCCATCGCAGAGCGAAACTCGTGCAACTGAGCAACCATTTTAAAGTATAACAAAATATACTAGATTGCGCACACGCAGTTACCTAACAGAATAGCAGATCGAAGAAGAAATGCTTTGAAAAGTTTAAAAATGGCGGAAATGTTTTTACTGTGTGTTTCACGGTGAAAGGAGGCGGTGACTTTATAAGCCTCTAAAACCCTAGACGGTACAACACGTGGATCCCACTCACAAATCGTGTGGCTAGGAAACGAGACGGTACAACACTTTTCCCCGTTTTCCAAGGCACACGTGGACACACTCCCCGTTTCCCGAGAAACGATTGTGATATTTAGGGACTAGATACTTAGTTCTCACATTTGGGCGGTAAATCTTCGAATTTTTCCGGCCACGCTTACCGCTAAACTCACTAGTCTAGTATCCGCGGCTACGAGCCGCGCACACTAGACTGGGGGGACATGATGACGTATAATCTATAGTTGGGCCACGAGCCCAAATGATAAACATTACTAAGCCCAAACCCACCACGAGTGGGCTATCATGACAAATGACTTGGGCCATAATACCAACGGCTTAGACTCACGAAGTCCAAAGCCCAACCAAACTAACCGGTCATAGGATAAGGATCTTCTATTTCCGGAATAAATATCTTTACCCAGGATAAGCACCACGTGTGCGAAGAGTAAGGAGCAAGAAACATACACGGTTTCTACATCCCTATATATAGAATGATACATTCTCATTAAAGGTATGATTCACACAATCCCTAACTCTTCAACTAAACCCTAAAACCGATTACTTACTCTCACGCCGGAGTCTAATCGTGGGAGACAATCCCACGATAAGCCTAACGGTGTTGTTTGCTTTCTTAGTGCGCAGGTCTCAAAGCACTAAAGTTCTAATTGGTACGAGAGCAGGAGTCCAAACAAGGTAAGCCCAACTTTTGTATCAACAATTATACTATATATATAAAACCCAGACGCTTCACCACAACGCGACACGTGTCGCTACAATGTTTGCTACAGTAATTTTTTTTAAGCGTCGCTACAGTACTCAGTACTTTTTTTTTTTTTTTTTTTTTTTTTACATAAATTTCTTTATGAAAATTTGTTTTAAAAAAAAATAATAACAAAATATAAAAATAAAAAAATACAAAAAATAATACACTTACATAAAATTTCTTATACAAATTTGTTTCTTTTAAAATACCAAACTATAAAAAAAAAAAAAAAAAAGCATACCGAAAAAACAAACATCCCAAAAAAATTTCAACCGCAACGCAAAAAAAAAAAAAAAAAAAAAAAAAAAAAATCTGTAAACATAAACAAATTATGCTTCCAAGTAAACATATGCATACTTCAAATAACAAAATTATTAATTACACCGTACAACCCATAAAATACAAAACACAAAACACACCCGCCGCAACGCGCGGGTTACCCAGCTAGTTTCATATATAAAATAATTTAGAGTATACCCCATTAGCCTATGCAGTTGCATAAGCTAAAATGACAATTATGACCTCAGATCAATATTATTATCCATCACAGGAGCTTGCTTTACTATGGGAAAAGATGCGGCGTCGCAATATCGAAAAGGAAGATAGATCCAATTATGTATATGATGCACGTTTTACGTGGGGCACAATTCTTAATTAAAGTTTTAATATTTGTTAACAAGTTTTGGAATATTTTTGAAGGTTGTTGAGTCAGGCTCTAACGAAGATGAAGGGCAAAATTCATGAAATTGCTGGCTCCCATGTTTCTTGTTGCGTGCTTCAGGTTAATAATAAAGATATATTATGTTTAGCCTTTTGACGTGTTTTTTTACACATGTACTAATATATCATTTTTTTCTGCTTTAGACTTGTGCTAAGTATTGTTCTCAAGACGAAAGACATGCTGTTTATCTGGAGCTGAAGCGAGTGCATCTCATTACAAAGATGTTGGATAATAGTTTGTATTAGACTTTATATTATTCTGTTTTAAATCTCTCTTAGTTGAAATAGGGTCCGATGCGCTTATTGTACATTTTGTTGGTGATTTTAGTGTCATCACTTATATTTTATGTAATTGTGATTTACTTGAGATCAAGGGCTTAATCAAGTTTAGCTTACAGTCGAGTTAGGAGGTGTGGAGTGCACACTCGTTCTAGCTAGCTTGTTGCCGCCACGAACAAAGAGCGGGGGTCAAGGGGCAGAGCCCCCATGCTGGGGTCCCGCTCCCCGGTGAGTGGCCGGGGGTTGAGGGGGTGGGGGGACGCCCCTCGCGGGGTTTTGGGCAGCGCCCTAGAATCTAAACGGATTTTGGGATTCAGGTATTACTCGTTTTTCCTCGAAACCATTTTCCTACCAAAAGTCTCACCTTTTCACCAACATGTATGACTTTTCCCGCCAACTACTTTTAATCGAATGTAACTAACTTTCGGTTGGATTATATATACCAGAGTTTGATCTCTTCCAGAACATAACAAACACAACTTTCTGTGTAGTGCTTAGTTATCTCGTGCCTTAGAAACTAAGTGTGATTTTGTGAGGATTTCGTAATACCCTAGGCATATAGGGTTGAAATACTTCAATATGAAAGTGATATGTACACGATTCAGGGAATATATCAGGATTGTTGATTATTACACCCCCACACACACCCAAATTCTAACACATTTGTACCATACCCTCACTTTGGCAGCCTCGAAGGAACCAGTGGCGGAATTCATATCTTCTCTCCATGGGCATGTTGCTTCTCTTTAAGACTATGGTCGGTTCAGTTGGTATGACACTCACATTCATTTAACAATGGTCTTGTATTTTGTCATTTATCTGTTGATCCTTTACACCCTTTCCTTAGTTCCTCATTAAAGATTAGTAAACTACCATTCTGTATTTTTCTGTGTATCGTACATCCCACTGTTCTGCTTTATCCATATGATGTTCTGAAGATAATATTGTTAAATTTAATCTCGTTTCTTTGTTGTACATGCTTATCAAGTGGGAAATGCCACTCAAAAGCAATCTCTATTAACTGAGGGTGCGTTTGGTATGGTGTCAAGAATGACAATGGGTATGAGCTTGATAGTAGTGGTGGGTCCCTCACCTATGAAAGATCCATTCCTAGCACTCTTGATGTATATGGAGTATATGGATTATATCTATCATTCATTACTATAGTGGCAGACCCTCTCATCATAAACAAACAACTTTAATCACTTTCATAGTCATAGTTCCATTCCCATAGTGGGATACCAAACGCACCCTGAAATGTATTCTACTGAGCTTCAATTGTTTAAGGATTTAGGTCAAGTGAAAGAGCGTAGGAAAATAAACATCTATTTTGATACATTTATGGTTGTTATTGTGTTCTGTTGGTGACTTTAGTGTCATCAAGCATTTTGTGTGATAGTGATTTACCCGAGACCAAAGGGATTTCAAGTTAAGTTATAATACGAGTTTGGAGGTGTGGAGTGCACACTTGTATAAACTATTAACTTGATTTCGGTTACGATAATGGTAAGGTTGTCAATGTATAATAAGGGAAGTCCCTTGGATGTTTCCTGTAGTGACAAAATTCCATTCGGCACCATATGATTACAATGGTTCTTAAGATATGGTTCTTTGCGTTAGTGACATAAATTAGTCGTAGGAGATAGACATAGATATGCCTTCAAGGGTTGCAGTTAGCGACAGTTGATTCGTGAAAATCAAGTTATAGTATAGATAGTAAGCTCAAAGAAATCCGCAAAGAAATACGGATAACCCGAGGTCGTATTCCGTGTGAAGGGTGAATGGAATTCCGAATTATCGATTCGGAAAACGCGTCGTGAAAAGTGGTACAAAGTGATATTGATGAGATTATGCTAATGATAAAGCAAATAAGGCACAAATAATCACTTAAACACGTATATCAAATAAGGCAACTAAAAATGTCACGTAAATCGAAACCGTACACTAAAACGTTAACGTACGAAATAAAACGCGACTTTTAAGCTACACGACTCCTATGAACTTGGAAATAATTTCTGAAAATCAAAAATGATAAAAGAAAATTTTGAGAAAAAGAAAAATATTTTTTTGACTTTTTGTTTATTTTTTATGAATTAAAAACTATTTAACTAATTTAAAAATCAAAAGAAAATGAAAATAAAGTGAGAAAATTACAAAATTACTTTCTAAAATTCTAAAACCACTAAAAATAATTTTCTAATATTTTTTTGGACTTTTCTGGGCTTTTTTAGATTTTTTTGTATTTTTTTTGTAATTAAAAAGTGATTAAAAATGAAAATTAAATAGGAAAAATAGCAAATGAGCTCAGAAAAATATGAAAATTTCAGAGAAAATCTAAAATAATATTCTAAATCTAGGAAAAATATAAAAATTTGAAAATAAGCACTGGAAGTGCTGATTAGACCTAAACTGCTTATTGGAAAGTGCTTATTGATAAGCAAAACTTGACCAATTGACCTAAAACTTTTCCCAAATGATTTTTGAACTTAAAGAAGATTATTGGAACAGTAATGAAACAAATTGAAACTCAGAATCACAGACAATGATCAAATCAGTTATGAATAAGCACTTATGAAAGAGCAATAAGCACAAACTGAAAAGCAATAAGCCAAGACCAAGTGGAACAGTTACTATAAGTACTATTAAGCTCAGATTAACAATAAATCCACACTTATGAACACTAAAACCAATATGCAGCCCTATTTGAAAATCCAGAAACTAGTTCTAAGCACTCAACTTGATGAGATAATTAAGCAGTGAAGATAAGCTTATGAGTGTAAGCTTATGGGTTCTATCTAATCACTAGCAACCAGAAATCATAAAACCACCAATAAAAAGGACTTCCAATCCACTTAAAACCTTCAAAGATGCCTAGAACTATTGGTAGATACTGAGTGCACAGGGCACTTGAATGCTCAAACAGGTAACTTCAATAAGCAGTTTAGATAAGCTAATGGATTCCAAATCTTAAAATTCTTTTTGACACTTGAAAACCTACTATCAATCTTCACAAAATAGCTTGAAATAAGTATTTTGAACAAGTATTGAGTGCTGTGCACTTCTTTGAAAATCTTACCAAAACAGGTAACCAAAAACTTTTTGACTTTTATGATGAACACAAACTTTGACTAATTTGATTTTTGATTACACTTTACTGACTACTGAGATTGTATTAAGCTATTTTACTATTACTAAAAGCTACAGCTACTAATTTACTACTAATCTATAAGCTACTCAATCCTAAAAACCTCTAACACTCAACTGTTTTCAGAATTAACTAGTGTTTTGACTTTTATAACTAATAAACTATAGATATTATGCTACTACTACTCTAGTTATATCCTAAGTGACCTGTTGGAACCAAAAGAAACCTCTAAAATTGACTTACTACTAGCAAACTAGATCTATCCAAACACCCCTACTATTCCTGTCTACACTTAGAAAACACCACAGATTCCACCAATATAACTCCAAATCACAACCTATGAACTGAATATCATCCAACTACTCCAAACCAATACATGAAACAGATCTCAGAAGCAAAGATTACTCAGAACTAAGATCCACAATGTATGACAGAAATGATGAACTAATATTAGTATCAATCAACAATCCAATCAATTCAGCAAAACAGATGAAACAACTACTATAATCTGACTATAATAACACTCACACAACAGTATCAATCAATAATAAGCACTTAACTCAGATCTAAACTACTATAGCTAAATAGATGAAGCAGAATTGAAATGGAAATGGACTTACAAAGCCAATACCCCCTCAGCTCAAACAGAGGGGGTTTCACTGAGCTAGCCTGTCTTTAGACAGGCCTTGGGACTCCTTAAGGCTGCCTTATATCACCAAATCAGTAGTGCTTATTCAAATAAGCACTACAGTTGACTTTCTTTGACTTTGTAGATATTTAGAGCTTTTGAGTGTTTGGTGCCTTACAGAGTATCACAAAAGCTATAAACAGCTTATATGAAACTATTTGAACAAATGAAAAGCTTATTGAAGCTTTTGTAAAATAAGATTTGATAATTTTTTTTGTATTTTCTGATTTTTATTTTTTTTATTTTTTTTCTTTCTTTTTTATGCAAACTTGAAACAACAATAAGTAATAACTGAAAGTAATACTGAATTTAAAGGACAATAAGTAAATAAGAACAATAAGCTGATAACAGAAATGAAATAAGCAATAAGCTAAAAATGAGAAATAAGACAATTGTAAAAATGAAATTAAATTTTTATTAATAAAAGGATTCAATACAGGAAATAAAATGACAGCATAACAATACTTAAAAAGAGGCACACTAGATACATGATATGGAGGGGGTATATATAGGGGAACTAGGTAGCTAGGGTTTGCAGTCCTCAGCTTCCACCTCAGCAATCCGTGTGATTGTTGTGCTTCTTTGGTCCCTTTTTGAGCCATTAGATCTCTTTCTAGATGCTTCCAAGCAATTAGGACCCTAGGATTGATTGATTGATAGATGTGAATCCTCCGTGTGTGAGCTCATTGGTACACGCGTCCCCTGACATGTGCCTGTCATTCCCTGACACGTGACTGCCCTTCTAGAACGTCTAATCATTGGTAATTATTAGGATACGAGGTAAATTGGTGTGGGGTAAAATTTAGGGTTCTATCCACAGTACTTTTCTGGGTTAAAGGGTGAAAAGGGGGCGCGGGTTTTTTAAACGGTATTAAATGTGAATGTTGGGTCGGGTTTTAGGGGAGTAGGCCGGGTAGTATTATTGGATGGTGGGCTTTGGTGGGCTGATGGGGTGTAGTAAAAGGGATGTGGGCTGTTTCTTGTAGATCCGGTTGTATTAGGTTTAGGACTAGTATTAATCACAAGGACCAAAAGTGTACAAACTCAAAGCTTAGGGACTGAATTTGATATTTCTTCAAACTTTGCTCAGGGACCAATTTTGTAACAAGATGAATCTCTGAGGACTTCTGATGACATAATGAGCTTTTCTTTGTCATTTTGCTTCCCCGGCTCCGGCTTTTGACCTTTTCCATTCTCGTGCTCGTTTTTGTCGGTTTTGGCTTTGTTTTCGTTCATTTTTCTCATATCCGTACCTGCATATACACAAATACAAAAACATACATTCTCTTGGCATTTTAGGTTAGTATTTGGTATTTTTGGTCTGATTTTGGGTCTAAAAAGTATGTGTGAATAAGCACACATCAAAATCCCCCAGACTAAGGTATTGCCGTGCCCTCACGCAATGTCATCACCTCACGCTTAAAAGATAAATAATTTCAAAACCTCTCTTTACTGACGTTGTAAAGTAGCAATGACTTTCAAAAGAGATAGTAAAATCATTTATTCTCAAAAACGCTCCGTTTTCCGATTTTCATGAATAACATTACAACTACTCTTTTTGTATTTTTCATTATTATATATGTGACGGTTTGTTTGACTTTCATTACCAATTCATATCTGTTGATAATTTTCAGGGTCAACGAGTAGAAACACTTCAAGGAGAAGAGACCATACGGATAAAAATCGTCATCCTTGATTTTTCACAAGCTCCCAAACTAAGCGTAAAATCGAAATCATTGTTTAACTAGAAGTTAGATGCTAACACTGCCCACAAAAGTTACTTGTGTATTACCTCTTGTTCCCAGGTCCTATGTTTTGTATCTCAGGATTTTAATTTGTTGAGAAATGAATTGCTTCATATTTTTCTCGTTTTGATATTTGTTAGTCCGATAAGAGCACAAAATTTGAACGTTAAGTAGTTTCCAAACTTTCCCTCGAAAATCTCTGCATACAAAAGTCGGGTCCACATGAAGGTCTCTGATTTAGCACGATTTGTAGGGGCTCCCTTTTTATTTACGACCGAGACATACCATGACTGATACACGAAACGGAAGCTTTTTATTAGGGAAAACCCCCGGAGTCGAAGCTTGGCACTTTTTTCATAACTATAATCACTTTAATAATATTTCCTCCTTAGTCCTTTATTTCAATTACAACAACGGTTTTAAGCCGCCAAGATGCAAGAGCTTTATTATGACTTTTGGATTATATCCTTTGCTTTTTTACAGCTTTGGATTCCTCTGCCTTTTTATTTGGCTTTGGACTATTATTATTGATATTCATAATCATATGCCAAACCCCAAGTCCTACGGTCTTTAATAAGATCACAACATCGGCTGCGAACCGGCAAGATGCAATAGTCTATTTCACCGTAACACTGGCAGTACCCCTATGTGTACCAAACCCTCATATGCAGAGATTTTGTTGGGAACGAGAAAAAACTAAGTATTGCCCAAACCGTATACACTTAATTAATCCTAGACATCTATTTATATTGGTGTGCAAGCTTGTGGGAACAAGGAGGCCACAAGTACCCCTCGTGAGTTTTTTAAATCTCAAGGTTGAGATCCGTGTATAGCACGAAACTTCTAAATAAACTCTATCATTCCTCGATCTCCGCAAATTTAAAATCCCAAGTAATGAGATCCGCGGATGCTTAGCCATAATCTTTTGATTATATTGGTTAAGGGAGACGAGCTAGGGCTCAACACGCCCGGTCAAGTCGAAACATTTATTTCTACTCTCGCCAGTAGGAAAGTCAAAACAAGGTGTCAAATCTTATTATTCATAACATAACATATCTTTTTTTTCTTTTCATCATTTTTTTTTTCCAAATAAAAAGGTGACAAAATTTAAAATTTTTGGTGGAAAACGGAGTTGCGTAAGTTAACAGCTCAAATAAATGTGACAGGTCAAATCGAATCGAAGATTCACCCCCCCAGACTAAAGTGAAACATTGTCCTCAATGTTTTAAAGGGTAAAGGTAATCCTACGTAAAATCTAAGGCCGTTTATTAAGTATGCCAAGAGATAAACGTTAGTCGATAAGATTTTGGATATGGTGAATTTCCGATAGAGCAGCGAAGGATGAGACTCGAGTGGAGAGAACGACAAACCACGAGCACGAGAGTCCTCAAACTTTGGGGAAATTCCTGAACATTCACAAACAACCACGAAAACACGAGTTTGGAAAGGGGTCGCCCCCCTCACGTCACGTTTATTAGAAAATAGAAATGTAAGAAGATGAATTGGATAAGCATGGGGTGCCTCCCATGAAGCGCTTGTTTTTGATAACCGAGTCACATGAGCTTGACTCGATCCCCGAATTTAATCGTCCTTGGGGAAAGTTTGGAGATCCGGGACAACCGTGGGTGGTATGTCCCCTCCGAAGTAATGTTTCACACGATGACCATTCACCTTGAAATTGGGACCGTCATTTTGAGCAAGCTCAATGGTTCCATAAGGAAATACTTGAGAAATGGTGAATGGTCCAGACCAACGGGTTTTTAACTTGCCCGAGAAAATCTTTAATCGAGAATTGAAAAGAAGGACCCGATCACCAACATTAAAGACACGATCTTTAATCTTAGCATCATGAATCCTCTTCGTCTTCTCTTTGTAGATCAAAGAGTTCTCATAGGCTTGATCACGAAGTTCGACTAATTCATTCAATTGAACTTTACGATGATCACCCGCGGTCTGCAAATCAAAATTAGCACGTTTTAAAGCCCAATATGCTTTGTGCTCAAGTTCAAGAGGTAGATGGCAGGCCTTTCCGTAAACCAGCTTATATGGAGTGCACCCGATAGGTGTTTTGTAAGCTGTACGGAAAGCCCAAAGTGCATCATCAAGCTTATCAGCCCATGAAGCACGATTTTCACCTACGGTTCTTTCCAAGATACGTTTCAAGCCACGATTGGAGACCTCAACTTGTCCACTTGTCTGTGGATGATATGCTGTAGAAAGGCGATGTGTGACACCATATTTGAGCATAACCTTCGCGAATTGGTCATTACAAAAATGGGTCCCACGATCACTGATAATAGCACGAGGTGCACCAAATCGGGCGAAGAGATTTTTAAGAAATTTCACAACAACTCGGGCGTCATTGGTAGGGAGCGCCTTTGCTTCAACCTATTTAGAGAGATAATCGACGGCCACGAGTATATATTTGTTACCACGAGAAGACGGGAATGGACCCATGAAATCGATACCCCAGACGTCAAAAATCTCACAGACTTGGATGGCATTTTGAGGCATCTCGTCCTTCTGAGAAATTTTTCCTTGACGCTGGCAAGAATCACATGATTTCACCAATTCATGGGCATCCTGGTAAATCGTCGGCCAGTAGAAGCCGGAATCAAAAACTTTCTTAGCGGTGAAGTTGGCACCATGATGTCCCCCCGTGGGTCTATTGTGGCATGCCATAAGAATTTCAGCGGCTTCCGTGCCGTGAACACACCGTCGGATCATTTGATCCGCACATATTTTGAACAAGTAGGGGTCGTCCCAGAAATAATGCTTAACATCTTTAAAGAATTTCTTCTTTTGTTGGAACGACATCCCTTTCCGGATAAAATTCCCCGCATGGTAATTAGCAAAGTCGGCGAACCATGGGGTACTAGGATCATTGTGTGATAAACTCCCAAGTGTCTCGAGAGGAAATGCTTCGTTAATTTCCTTTTTCTCGAAAGCACTTTGATGGGGATTCTCTAAACGTGATAGGTGATCAGCAGCAAGGTTCTCAGCTCCCTTTTTGTCTCGAATTTCAACTTTGAATTCTTGAAGGAGTAGAACCCACCGCATCAAGCGTGGTTTAGCATCTTTTTTAGCCATTAAGTATTTTAGAGCCGAATGATCCGTATACACTATGCTTTTCTTCAAGAGCAAATAAGATCGAAACTTTTCAAAAGCGTAAATGACGGCTAACATTTCTTTCTCAGTAGTCGTGTAATGGTATTGAGCGTCGGTCATTGTTTTACTAGCATAGTGTATAGGCTGAAAATGTTTAGACTTGCGTTGCCCCAGGACTGCACCAATGGCATAATCGCTAGCATCGCACATGAGCTCAAAGGGCAAGTCCCAATCGGGGGCAATTAAGACGGGAGCCTCCGTTAACTTCTTTTTAAGAACATTAAATGCTTCGATGCATTCATTTGAGAAGATAAACGGAGCATCTTTTTCAAGCAAGTGTGTCAGAGGCCGGGCTATCTTAGAAAAGTCTTGAATGAAACGTCGGTAAAAGCCGGCATGACCCAGAAAACTTCTAATTCCTTTAACGGTAGTGGGATGAGGTAATTTTGCAATAACGTCGACTTTAGCTCTATCGACCTCAATCCCAGATTTCGAAATCTTGTGGCCGAGGACAATGCCCTCTTTGACCATGAAATGGCATTTCTCCCAATTTAGAACCAAGTTGGTGTCTTCACACCGTTTTAGCATATTTTCTAAATGGGAGAGGCAAGAAGTGAAAGAATCTCCGTAGACCGAGAAATCATCCATGAAAACTTCCATGGTTTTCTCGATCATATCCGAGAAAATAGACATCATGCACCTTTGGAACGTGCCGGGAGCATTGCATAAGCCAAAAGGCATACGTCGGTAGGCAAACGTTCCATAAGGGCAAGTGAACGTAGTCTTTTCCTGGTCCGGAGGGTCAATTGGTATTTGAAAATAACCGGAAAATCCATCAAGAAAACAATAGAACTCATTTCCCGCTAGGCGTTCTAGCATTTGATCCATAAATGGAAGTGGGAAATGGTCCTTATGAGTCGCATCATTCAATTTACCGTAATCGATACAAACTCTCCATCCGGTAACAAGACGTGTCGGAATCAATTCATTATCTTCATTAGTCACGACGGTCATTCCACCTTTCTTCGGTACGCAGTGGACCGGGCTAACCCAGGAACTATCCGAGATTGGATAAATCATTCCGGCATCGAGGAGTTTGATAACTTCCTTTTTGATAACCTCATGAATTTTCGGGTTAACCCGTCGTTGTTGTTGAACGGACGGTTTGTAGTTGTCTTCAAATAAGATTTTATGCGTGCAGAAACGAGGGTCGATACCCTTGATATCGGAAATTTGCCAAGCGATGGCACTCTTATGCTTCCTCAGCACATCTAAGAGACGGTTCTTCTCCTCATCGTTAATTTCTTTAGAAATTATGACGGGAAGTTTATCGGTTCCTTCCAAAAATGCGTATTCAAGATGAGGAGGTAAATCCTTGAGCTCGGGCTCCGGAGGATTCTCAATAGACGGCTTAACTTCTTTAACATCGGCCATTTTTAGGTCCATTGGAGGGAGGGACGGGCTGGGGTCTTCATTTAGTAATTTTTCAATCAAACGAATATCTTCCTCCATGTCACAAACGGAATGATTAATTTCCGGTGAAATTGAATCATTAGCAAGACAGGCCTCAATCTCTTCCCAGATGAAATCACTTCCCTCAAACGGAGTGAGGGAAGGGGAAGGATCGGAAATAATTCGTTCAGAAGAATGAGTGGGATTGCCACTCGAAGCATGTTCGGTAAAACCAAGTAACTCTTGAGCATACTCCTCCGTAACTTCGTCAATAACGTCGAGTCGGTTAACGGAATATTTGTCATAATCGGAGGAATACCTCGTAGTTTGATCCAAATTGAAAGTTACGGCTTCGGTACCAACGCGTAAGGTAATTTCTTCATCGAAAACATCAATTAACACATGACCGGTCCTTAGGAAACCTCTCCCGAGAATGAGAGGAACCCGTGGATCGGCATCAAAATCAACCACGACAAAATCGGCAGGGAAATGGAATTTTCCCACATTAATAAAGACATCCTCGGCTATTCCCATCGGGCGGGAAGTAGTTCGGTCGGCTAGCTCGAGGGTCATGCAAGTCGGAGTTAAGTCGGGTAAAGACAACTTTTTCCAAATAGATAACGGCATTAGGTTAATGCTAGCACCAAGATCGGCCAAGGCGAAGCACTAAACCATCCCAGGAAAATTGCACGGAATGAGAAATCGACCGGGGTCTTCAAGCTTTTCGGGAAGCTTTTTTAGGAGAACCGCCGAACAATTCTCATTCATCTGGGTTCGAGATATCTCAAATAATTTTTCTTTGTTATTCAAAAGACCTTTCAACATTGAAGCAAATTTAGGCATCAAAAGTATAGCATCCGCGAGATTTATATCAAAGTGTAATTCTTGAAAAATCTGATAAAACTTTTCCATCTGGTTTTTATCTTTCTCGCGGTGCTTTTGTTCATTCAATCGTGATGGATAAGGCAAATTTGTTTTGACGGGAGTTTCTTTCTCAGTTTCGTAAACAATTTTATCTTTTCCTTTAGACGTTGGGACTACCGGAGGTTGGATGTTTTCGGTCCTTCCATTATTACTAGGAATTCCCGTATCCGTTGTCACCTCGGGTTCACGGACGACAACCTTGGGAGGTAGAGAAGAAAAGGTAGTCGGAGCCGTCGGTCCATCGATTACAATACCACTCCTAGTCGTGATTGCCTTAGCATCGCCCCTCAGGTTAGCGATCGTGTTGCTTGGAAGAGTACCCGAGCCCGAGGGTCGATCATTTAAACGCTTGTTAAGATCATTGATTTGTGTTGCAAAAAGCCTAGTGGTTTCCTCTTGTTTAGCAATAAACGCTTGTTGACTTTGAAACAATTGTTTAATCAACTCATCCGTGGGCGACGGATTTGGAATCACATTTTGATTTTGATTATTGAAATTCTGCCCACGGTTTTGAAAATTTCCACTATTCTGATTCCCATGATTAAAAGTTCCATGATTATTATTCTGATAATTCCCATTGTTTTGAAAGTTATTCCCTTGAGGCGGGCCTTGATAATTTCCCTTGTTCTGATTTTGCTGAAAACTTTGATTTGGAGCTTGAAAACCATTATTTCCACGGTTTTGATTCTGATTGTTATTGTTGTATTGATGATTACGGTTTTGCACATGGTTATTCTGATTCACTTGAGTAGGTTGGTTAAACCCGGGTGGTCCATGATGTTGGCTCGGACGGTAGCTGAGGAGATTACGGTCTCCTTGAAGAGGTGGGTAGCCGGTGCCACCCATGTTTGCAGCATACACGTTCTCTTGAGCATAAAAGCCAGTCGAAGGACATTCATAATACGGGTGTGGACCACCACAAGTTGTGCAACCTTGATTAACGACATTGACTTGTTGACTTGATTTTTCAATAGAGAGTGCATCGACTTTCTTAGTTAAAGCCAATATCATATTTTCCATTTTATCATTATTGTGGAAAACTAGAAGGGGGAGGGTTGAATAGTTTTCCCTTCTTTTTCGTTTTATAAAAACTTTGTTTCAAAATGTTGATTAGAATTTATTCAATTGTTTGTTTGAAAAACCTTCAATTAGATTTTAGTATAAAAGCAACATATAATCAATATGATCAATTATATATGTGAACTTTTAGATTAGTTTTCAAAACTTAGTTTTATGAATGAAGCATAGATCAAACTTTATGTGTATAAGTTTTCCTTTTAAAATCTTAAAATGTTTTGTATCAAATTATCGATTAAGTTAAGATCAACATGAGAAGTGTTAAATATATATATTAGTCCATTTGACCATAACATACAATTATATGTCCTATCACACTATTAACTTCTATGTACAACACATTCAATCATCACAACAATATAAGCAACAATTAAGACATATAGGCAAGCATAGATATAAAGCGATAAATGCAAGAATGAATGAAAAGAGATGAGAGAAAGAACATGCAAACCGAACACGATGATTTATAGTGGTTCGGCTACAAGGACACCTTCCTTGTTCCTACTCCACTCCCCGAGTCACCTACTCGAGAGTTTTCTTCACTACTCAACAAGCTCCCTTTTGGCGGAGAAAACCTTACACACCAATTTACACACCACAATAACTTCACACCTTAATCACAACAACTACACGCCTATTCACTACTTAATCACACCACTTCTTCACACCTATCTTCTACACACCAATGTTCTACACACCAATCATCTACACACCAATCTTCTATACTCTTCACACCTATCTTCTTCACTCCTAACTTCTTCACAACTTAATACTTCCTAACTCTTTCTTCACACCAAGAGTATATTCACACCTTCAAGGCACTAATGTCTTGACACCTTCAAGCCACTAATGTCTTCACAACTTCAATACACTAATGTCTTGACACCTTCAAGGCACTAATGTCTTCACAACTTCAATGCACTAATGTCTTGACACCTTCAAGGCACTAATGTCTTCACAACTTCAATGCACTAATGTCTTGACACCTTCAAGCCACTAATGTCTTCACAACTTCACATAAGCACTAACTAGATCCTAATACATCTTTGGGTTTATGATAGGGAGGATACTTCTCTTGCACTTTAAGTGATGAAAGATTGGATCACTTGAAACAAAGATTAATAATCTTATGATCAAAGGGTTTTAGAAGGATGTTTAGAGAGAATTGGATCTGAAAATATTTGTGCAAAAGGTTGGAAAAATTCCAGGTTTGAGGTGGTATTTATAGGGAAAAATTTCTGACAAAATCTGACAGGGGAGCGTGGCCGGTCCCCTTAATTGTGTGCCGGTCCCCTTAAAATTAAGGGGGCCGCCCTACTGAAATGGCCAGATTTTCTGTCTTTTAGTGGGGAAAGTTTATTTGGTGAAAAACTAACTAATTTTGGTTAAAAGTTTGAAATCATATATTTAGTATGATTAAAACATTTTTCTTTATTACCAAAAATGTTTTTCAAAAATATATAATAAGTTTATATAATTAAATAAACTTTGTATTAGTTAATTAAATACCCCTTTGATCATGAAATGTATTAAACACTTGTTTATCCATACCTTAAGTGATTGTTGAAGCATACTTGAGACGTTGAGATGTCGAGGCTTGTTGACGTAAGAATGCATAGATGAATTGTGTAAACAAGTAACTTAAGCACTTTACGTTATATGTTGTAACTTACATTTTTGTCATCATCAAAACATGAAGAGGATGTTTAGATTAAATATCGTAATATTCATGCCAACAATCTCCCCCTTTTTGATGATGACAAACTATGTAAACTATAACTTATAGTAAAATGTATAAGTTACTTGTTTACACTTCTTCTCCCCCTTTTGTCGAAGCAAAAAGGTGGACTCTAAGATGAGACTTCTACAATGCTTGAACTCTTGAGATAGAATGTAAAAGGCGAGCTTGCATCATCGTAAGTGAAGCCTTGATCCTATCAACCTCAATGCTCCCCCTTGGTGTATGCTCAAAACTGGTTTTGGCTACCAAAGAATCGAGCGGTGAAGTAATCCTTCAAAACAAAGTTAGAGGACAAGTGCACATGTATATAATGATGATAATGGATATATGCATGAAACTAATAGGGGAACAATATATGGACATATTAGGTATATGCACTAAAAGTATGACACATGCAATTATTGTTTTTAAAACAAAACCTAAATCCAAAAGAAAATTTAGAATCTGATGCAAAGATTATAACCTAGGAAAATGTAGGGGAATGAGGAGGGATGAGCGTGAATGTAAAGGGAAGGTGATGACAAAGGGTTGACAATTATGGTTTGGATTAATATATCGTTCGACAAGGGTGGATGATAGGGAATCATGGGATTTTTAGGTGTTTTGTTGGTTGACGACTGAAGGTGGATATGTGAAATGAGGTGGTGATGAGTCGACAACACTTGATCATGAGTCGACAACACTTGAAGCTTGGATTTCTTCATTGTGTTCTTCACTTGCTAGTAAGTGGAAATGACGCATTTCGTAATGAAATTCACTTGGATGAGGTGGTGATAACTTTTGGTGGTGGAGATAATTGTGAGTTGATATATTCTTTGATGGATGGAGTGGTGGATTTGAAGTGGGGTTTGTTGGTTGAGGGTTTTGATGTTGTTCAAGTGATGGGGTTTGTTGAGATCTAGTAAGAAGATACTCAATCCAGGTAAAGTGCTCATTCAAAGCAATGGTATGTTGTTGAAGGAAGATGCAACAAGGGCAATTGTTAACATGCTTCTCAATTTGGTTAATGTTATGTGGTGATGATGGTGAGCTTGATTGAGGTGGATCCAAATTGCGTTGAGCAAGATGTAATGCTAAAAGAGCATTAAGCTCATGAGCCTCTTTTAGCTCCTCAACGAACTTCAAGTGTTCGGAGGAAGGTGATGGTGGTGGAGCATGATAATTGTCTTGGGTGGAGGTTTGCACATGCAACATGGGAGTGGCATGTGAGGTTGTAGGAAGTGGTGGTGGTACTCTAGGTGGTGTGAGGTAGAAGGATATATGTGAGTGAGTGTCTTTTCCCTTCCCATTAAATTCATGCTCATCCGGATATATTATGAGACTAATATGACCTATCGGAAAATGACACTAAGGTTCATATGAAATAATGGTGTAGGATCTAAAGGAAATAAAAATATACCTAGATGAATGATACATATAGAGTAAATCATGTAAAGGCATACAATCAAATCACATAGGAGCAAATAACCATCTAGAAATAACATATATGCGATATGCCATAAATCTAGGAATGAAATCATCTAATGAGAAGCAAAGTTCATAAAAGTAAGCTTAGCGTTAGGTACATTTAGGAAGAGCGATTTAATCAAGTTGGAGAATGAGTATGAGACTATTACTAGTGGTGCTCAATTCAGGCTAAACACGACCATTTTTACGGGTTACACACACCCAACTTCTCACATAGAAGCAATCCAACCGTTAGGTTAAATTGAGTTTCTAGTCAATAGATTCTCCAGTAGTCATTCTCTTTTTAGAAGAAATTGAGTTCCTAAATTTACCTATCGAAGAGTACCAAATATGAAGTTTGCTTGATTCACTAATACTTGGCTTAATGTGACTCAAACATCATGTTTTTATGAAGGTAAGTCTACATGATATATTTTACTCATTATCCCAATAGAGATGTGTTAAATGTTTAGATAAGAGTAAACGCAAAGTTTTAATCTTTTGTTCATGATTAACCGGTTATTTGGTTTTGATGGCATATTACTTGATTTAATAAATGTGCTTGATTTAAGAATGCTCCTTAGCATATCTTGAAAAATGAATGTCATTATGATTATTTATCTTAAATGAGATTTTGATTCACAAATGATATCAAAACTAGACATTTATAAATTCTAATGCAAATATTATTTTCTATGATTTTTGCCAATGTTATATATATCATAATTTGAACTAGTATTTGAAACAAAATGAATTTTACTTGTTTATGCATTGTGACAAGTTATTTTTTTAATTCTAATAACTTAAATTATTTCAAAAAGAAAAGTGTAGTGCATTATCTTGTAACACAACCATTCATGCTACAAAGAAAATGAAGTACATATAATATATAGTGTGTATTGTTCTTAAATATGTATTTTAGCTTGAAGTGATGATTTTAAGTAGTGTGAGCAAAGTTTACATATGTTGTTAGTTTGCTCATGTTTGGTTTTTCGGATATGACACATTTATCCATTGCTTTGCAATGTAAATTGCTTGAATATTTCGGATGAAACATCCAAGTCGTCAATCCTACTTCATTGTATATTTTATGCATGTGTTAAACATGTTATTCTAATATTTGGAACACAACTATTGGACAAGTAGATTCAATATGGCATTGTCAACACAAGTGTGAGTTATGATCCAATGCATATTCTTTTCATCTACAAAGGATGTAAATATTTTTATATCAATCTAGTGTGATTGAGTATGTAGATTCAAGACTATATCCTTTGTTAAAATTTGATGTAATCTTGAAACTAAACAAATAACAATCCAATTTCTTGTCCATACTCAAAAACATGTGCAATTAGATTTGATGAATATATCAACCATAATTTGAATAATGAATTGATATAATATCAAGATCTTTCTTGACCCTCACAAACACTCATTTAAAATAAATAGAAATTTTGATAGTGTGTTCCATTAATCCTAAGATTATTAATGAGTGAGGTTAGTGAGTGATTGAAATTTGCCTTATTACTTCATGATTGTTATAAGTTTTGTTTATGTGAAAGACTCTTCATTGTTACTTATAATGAACACACTTTAGATTTTGAAAATACTTTTTCTTTTGTATTTCTACTAATGTTTTACAAAGATTCAATTTCTCTTATTAAACAACTTAAGGTAAAACAAGGTAATTTGTTGAAAATATTTAAGTGTGTTGTTAAGAATAGATTAAATTGTTTGAAGTATTTAGGTGATTAGATTTAACTTATTTACAAGATATTTGAGTAACATTAAGCCATCTATACCTATATGCAATGCAAGCATAATATTGCAATCCTAACGCAAGAAATCTAGCATAAGATCTAGTTAAGTATAAGCCAGAAAACTAGCTATAAACTAATAGAGTACAAGGCACATATGCTAAGATATTCAAATAGCTAAATTACAAATAGCAACGATTAACAAAGTAAAATCACAAATGAGTTCACATAGCACATAAAACACTTGTCGTCGTTTTGTGTATTATATATACCAATGTTTACTTAGCTCGATTTTATTTGAAAATAAAATAGTTTCCTATCCATTTTAAAATTTAAGTAAGATCAATATTTTGAAAACATAAATACTTAATTTTTCAAAGATATATCGACAAGGAATGCCCGACTCGAAGGAAAAGGTAAAATACAAGTCTTACGTTAAAACAAGACTTGAATTTTTGACCTTCGTGTAGTATTTTAACTTTCTGACTTATTTAAGTTTGTAATGGTTACTTGTAAGTATTTTAAAATGAAAGTAGACTCAATTACCTTTAAAACGCCGGGTGGCACGACTTCTACGGAGTTACGGTTAATTTTATATGATTTTTCAAAGTTTCTGAAAAACTGTCAAACAGACAGGCGGACCCCTTAAATTTAAGGGGGCCGCCCAGACAATTAAAGGGGCCGCCCATCTGATACTCAAAAATGCAATTTTTGTTAAAAATTGTTTTCTGACTTTGTGGAAAGGTGTGTAACTTTCTGATTTTAAGAACGAACATATAACACTTGTTTTAAGCATAATTCTTATCTCGAGCTAGTATAATTAGTGTATATAATATCAAAACTAATACAAGTTAATCAACAAAACACTTTTCATATTAAATCCTCCTTAATGGGTAATTTGATACATGGATCGTACTCAATTTTTAAAACCATTTGTTTTGAAAATTTGAGCGACGTGGCTCTGGTACCAATTGTGGAAAACTAGAAGGGGGGGTTGAATAGTTTTCCCTTCTTTTTCGTTTTATAAAAACTTTGTTTCAAAATGTTGATTAGAATTTATTCAATTGTTTGTTTGAAAAACCTTCAATTAGATTTTAGTATAAAAGCAACATATAATCAATATGATCAATTATATATGTGAACTTTTAGATTAGTTTTCAAAACTTAGTTTTATGAATGAAGCATAGATCAAACTTTATATGTATAAGTTTTCCTTTTAAAATCTTAAAACGTTTTGTATCAAATTATCGATTAAGTTAAGATCAACATGAGAAGTGTTAAATATATATATTAGTCCATTTGACCATAACATACAATTATATGTCCTATCACACTATTAACTTCTATGTACAACACATTCAATCATCACAACAATATAAGCAACAATTAAGACATATAGGCAAGCATAGATATAAAGCGATAAATGCAAGAATGAATGAAAAGAGATGAGAGAAAGAACATGCAAACCGAACACGATGATTTATAGTGGTTCGGCTACAAGGACACCTTCCTTGTTCCTACTCCACTCCCCGAGTCACCTACTCGAGAGTTTTCTTCACTACTCAACAAGCTCCCTTTTGGCGGAGAAAACCTTACACACCAATTTACACACCACAATAACTTCACACCTTAATCACAACAACTACACGCCTATTCACTACTTAATCACACCACTTCTTCACACCTATCTTCTACACACCAATGTTCTACACACCAATCATCTACACACCAATCTTCTATACTCTTCACACCTATCTTCTTCACTCCTAACTTCTTCACAACTTAATACTTCCTAACTCTTTCTTCACACCAAGAGTATATTCACACCTTCAAGGCACTAATGTCTTGACACCTTCAAGCCACTAATGTCTTCACAACTTCAATACACTAATGTCTTGACACCTTCAAGGCACTAATGTCTTCACAACTTCAATGCACTAATGTCTTGACACCTTCAAGGCACTAATGTCTTCACAACTTCAATGCACTAATGTCTTGACACCTTCAAGCCACTAATGTCTTCACAACTTCACATAAGCACTAACTAGATCCTAATACATCTTTGGGTTTATGATAGGGAGGATACTTCTCTTGCACTTTAAGTGATGAAAGATTGGATCACTTGAAACAAAGATTAATAATCTTATGATCAAAGGGTTTTAGAAGGATGTTTAGAGAGAATTGGATCTGAAAATATTTGTGCAAAAGGTTGGAAAAATTCCAGGTTTGAGGTGGTATTTATAGGGAAAAATTTCTGACAAAATCTGACAGGGGAGCGTGGCCGGTCCCCTTAATTGTGTGCCGGTCCCCTTAAAATTAAGGGGGCCGCCCTACTGAAACGGCCAGATTTTCTGTCTTTTAGTGGGGAAAGTTTATTTGGTGAAAAACTAACTAATTTTGGTTAAAAGTTTGAAATCATATATTTAGTATGATTAAAACATTTTTCTTTATTACCAAAAGTGTTTTTCAAAAATATATAATAAGTTTATATAATTAAATAAACTTTGTATTAGTTAATTAAATACCCCTTTGATCATGAAATGTATTAAACACTTGTTTATCTATACCTTAAGTGATTGTTGAAGCATACTTGAGACGTTGAGATGTCGAGGCTTGTTGACGTAAGAATGCATAGATGAATTGTGTAAACAAGTAACTTAAGCACTTTACGTTATATGTTGTAACTTACATTTTTGTCATCATCAAAACATGAAGAGGATGTTTAGATTAAATATCGTAATATTCATGCCAACAATTATTTTTCTCATTAGTCGGCATTGGAAGCTTATTTCTTGACATTCTAACACGAGCCTTATTTTCAATAATCGTGAAGGCATCATTCGTGTTCCTAGCCAACAAGTTCCCACCCGCAGCAGAATTGAGCGAATCTTGATCAATATAAAACAACCCATTATAAAACGTATCGATCTGCTGAAGGTCGGAGAACCCATGGTTAGGACATTTTTCCAACAAATCTTTGAATCGATCCCAAGCTTCGCTGAACGATTCATCGAAAGCTTGTTGGAATCAAAAGATTTGGGAACGAAGGTTAGACGTTTTAGAAGGAGGATAGAAGTAATTCACAAACTTGGAAGCAAGGTCGTTCCAAGAGTGAATCGAATTCGGCGGTTCCTTTTCCAGCCAAGTCCGGGCTGCTCCTTTTAAGGAGAAAGGAAACAACTTCAATTTCACCACATCGTGAGGGATTTGATTCATCCGAATAGTCTCAGCGATGTCGGCGAAATTTCGGATGTGTGCATAGGGGTCTTCGTTATCAAACCCGTGGAATGATATACCCGTGATGAGGTTAAGTAACCAGTGATTAATTTCAAAGTTGGCATTGATGTCCGGATTCACAATCGCTCTCCTCACACCATTGAATGGTGATTGGAGTTGTTCTTCCATAGGACTCGGATCAAATGCCGGTTGTGGTCCCATCGGAGGGATCACATTGTTTTGAACACCACCCATCGGCGGGGGTCCCAAGTGTTGATCGTTCGGGTTCATTTCCTCCGTATTAGGAAAAAGAACTCGGTGTGTGTGTCGTATCAAACTCTCGGGGTTCGATAATGGAGAAATAAGAGGTTTAGAAGATGAGCGGGTGTTCATACACCACAAAATTTCAAATTTTGAAAAATAAAGAGAAAATCAAATTGAAAAGGAAAATCTTTTTGTATTTTTGTTTTTATAAAGCAAAATTCACAAACTTAAACTTTTGTATTTTTCTTTTTTCTACGTTACGTTAATCGTAAACCGTTTCCTTTAAATCTACTCGCGACGGAACGGGAGAGAATGAATGGATCTCTCTTCAGCTTGCAATTTAATGTCAAAGCTTTCCGTATTTTCCGCTTATTCGGTTGTAGAACTAAAGTAATCCGACTCGCAACTAATTTCACGTGATATTATATCGTTAAGCTTATTTGGTTTACAACGCTCTTTCTTTCGATCGAGACGAGGCAATAACTTTATTATTTTTTTGGTGTTTTTGAAAACACTTTAGGAAAAGTGTTTTTGATTTATCACTATATATATAATATATACAAAATAGAGGAAGGCTTATCAAAACACAATTTTTCAAAAACGATTATTCAAAAATTCACTTCAACCTTCCCCGGCAGCGGCGCCAAAAATTGATTCGTGAAAATCAAGTTATAGTATAGATAGTAAGCTCAAAGAAATCCGCAAAGAAATACGGATAACCCGAGGTCGTATTCCGTGTGAAGGGTGAATGGAATTCCGAATTATCGATTCGGAAAAAGCGTCGTGAAAAGTGGTACAAAGTGATATTGATGAGATTATGCTAATGATAAAGCAAATAAGGCACAAATAATCACTTAAACACGTATAGCAAATAAGGCAACTAAAAATGTCACGTAAATCGAAACCGTACGCTAAAACGTTAACGTACGAAATAAAACGCGACTTTTAAGCTACACGACTCCTATGAACTTGGAAATAATTTCTGAAAATCAAAAATGATAAAAGAAAATTTTGAGAAAAAGAAAAATATTTTTTTGACTTTTTGTTTATTTTTTATGAATTAAAAACTATTTAACTAATTTAAAAATCAAAAGAAAATGAAAATAAAGTGAGAAAATTACAAAATTACTTTCTAAAATTCTAAAACCACTAAAAATAATTTTCTAATATTTTTTTGGACTTTTCTGGGCTTTTTTAGATTTTTTTGTATTTTTTTTGTAATTAAAAAGTGATTAAAAATGATTAAAAATGAAAATTAAATAGGAAAAATAGCAAATGAGCTCAGAAAAATATGAAAATTTCAGAGAAAATCTAAAATAATATTCTAAATCTAGGAAAAATATAAAAATTTGAAAATAAGCAATGGAAGTGCTGATTAGACCTAAACTGCTTATTGGAAAGTGCTTATTGATAAGCAAAACTTGACCAATTGACCTAAAACTTTTCCCAAATGATTTTTGAACTTAAAGAAGCTTATTGGAACAGTAATGAAACAAATTGAAACTCAGAATCACAGACAATGATCAAATCAGTTATGAATAAGCACTTATGAAAGAGCAATAAGCACAAACTGAAAAGCAATAAGCCAAGACCAAGTGGAACAGTTACTATAAGTACTATTAAGCTCAGATTAACAATAAATCCACACTTATGAACACTAAAACCAATATGCAGCCCTATTTGAAAATCCAGAAACTAGTTCTAAGCACTCAACTTGATGAGATAATTAAGCAGTGAAGATAAGCTTATGAGTGTAAGCTTATGGGTTCTATCTAATCACTAGCAACCAGAAATCATAAAACCACCAATAAAAAGGACTTCCAATCCACTTAAAACCTTCAAAGATGCCTAGAACTATTGGTAGATACTGAGTGCACAGGGCACTTGAATGCTCAAACAGGTAACTTCAATAAGCAGTTTAGATAAGCTAATGGATTCCAAATCTTAAAATTCTTTTTGACACTTGAAAACCTACTATCAATCTTCACAAAACAGCTTGAAATAAGTATTTTGAACAAGTATTGAGTGCTGTGCACTTCTTTGAAAATCTTACCAAAACAGGTAACCAAAAACTTTTTGACTTTTATGATGAACACAAACTTTGACTAATTTGATTTTTGATTACACTTTACTGACTACTGAGATTGTATTAAGCTATTTTACTATTACTAAAAGCTACAGCTACTAATTTACTACTAATCTATAAGCTACTCAATCCTAAAAACCTCTAACACTCAACTGTTTTCAGAATTAACTAGTGTTTTGACTTTTATAACTAATAAACTATAGATATTATGCTACTACTACTCTAGTTATATCCTAAGTGACCTGTTGGAACCAAAAGAAACCTCTAAAATTGACTTACTACTAGCAAACTAGATCTATCCAAACACCCCTACTATTCCTGTCTACACTTAGAAAACACCACAGATTCCACCAATATAACTCCAAATCACAACCTATGAACTGAATATCATCCAACTACTCCAAACCAATACATGAAACAGATCTCAGAAGCAAAGATTACTCAGAACTAAGATCCACAATGTATGACAGAAATGATGAACTAATATTAGTATCAATCAACAATCCAATCAATTCAGCAAAACAGATGAAACAACTACTATAATCTGACTATAATAACACTCACACAACAGTATCAATCAATAATAAGCACTTAACTCAGATCTAAACTACTATAGCTAAATAGATGAAGCAGAATTGAAATGGAAATGGACTTACAAAGCCAATACCCCCTCAGCTCAAACAGAGGGGGTTTCACTGAGCTAGCCTGTCTTTAGACAGGCCTTGGGACTCCTTAAGGCTGCCTTATATCACCAAATCAGTAGTGCTTATTCAAATAAGCACTACAGTTGACTTTCTTTGACTTTGTAGATATTTAGAGCTTTTGAGTGTTTGGTGCCTTACAGAGTATCACAAAAGCTATAAACAGCTTATATGAAACTATTTGAACAAATGAAAAGCTTATTGAAGCTTTTGTAAAATAAGATTTGATAATTTTTTTTGTATTTTCTGATTTTTATTTTTTTTATTTTTTTTCTTTCTTTTTTATGCAAACTTGAAACAACAATAAGTAATAACTGAAAGTAATACTGAATTTAAAGGACAATAAGTAAATAAGAACAATAAGCTGATAACAGAAATGAAATAAGCAATAAGCTAAAAATGAGAAATAAGACAATTGTAAAAATGAAATTAAATTTTTATTAATAAAAGGATTCAATACAGGAAATAAAATGACAGCATAACAATACTTAAAAAGAGGCACACTAGATACATGATATGGAGGGGGTATATATAGGGGAACTAGGTAGCTAGGGTTTGCAGTCCTCAGCTTCCACCTCAGCAATCCGTGTGATTGTTGTGCTTCTTTGGTCCCTTTTTGAGCCATTAGATCTCTTTCTAGATGCTTCCAAGCAATTAGGACCCTAGGATTGATTGATTGATAGATGTGAATCCTCCGTGTGTGAGCTCATTGGTACACGCGTCCCCTGACATGTGCCTGTCATTCCCTGACACGTGACTGCCCTTCTAGAACGTCTAATCATTGGTAATTATTAGGATACGAGGTAAATTGGTGTGGGGTAAAATTTAGGGTTCTATCCACAGTACTTTTCTGGGTTAAAGGGTGAAAAGGGGGCGCGGGTTTTTTAAACGGTATTAAATGTGAATGTTGGGTCGGGTTTTAGGGGAGTAGGCCGGGTAGTATTATTGGATGGTGGGCTTTGGTGGGCTGATGGGGTGTAGTAAAAGGGATGTGGGCTGTTTCTTGTGGATCCGGTTGTATTAGGTTTAGGACTAGTATTAATCACAAGGACCAAAAGTGTACAAACTCAAAGCTTAGGGACTAAATTTGATATTTCTTCAAACTTTGCTCAGGGACCAATTTTGTAACAAGATGAATCTCTGAGGACTTCTGATGACATAATGAGCTTTTCTTTGTCATTTTGCTTCCCCGGCTCCGGCTTTTGACCTTTTCCATTCTCGTGCTCGTTTTTGTCGGTTTTGGCTTTGTTTTCGTTCATTTTTCTCATATCCGTACCTGCATATACACAAATACAAAAACATACATTCTCTTGGCATTTTAGGTTAGTATTTGGTATTTTTGGTCTGATTTTGGGTCTAAAAAGTATGTGTGAATAAGCACACATCAACAGTTTAACTGTTACAAAAGTTGTTGCAGAAATTAATTGAAGGGTTGTGACCATTTACTAAAAGGTGTGACTTTTTAGCAAGAGTCACAACTTTTCCCTACAACCACCATGAGTTTATCTATATACAAACACAACTTTGGTCTTTCACATGAGCATATTCATATCAACGACAAATTTAATAATTCATGTTTTGCTCTCTTTCTTGTGCCTAGAATTAGAGTAGGTTTTTGTCTTATCCCAATACGAAATTCGTGTAACCCAAAGCACCAATATGGTCAAAATATTGTATTAGGAAAGTGGATTATACACGATTCAAGAATTAATCCGGGCAATCTTTGATTATCAAGACCCTAATACCAACATGTTCTACCTATATGTCTCATAAATGTCTTGTATTAACAGATTAGTAGATATTATTGCAAAGCTGAATTTGCAGTAGTGAGGCATATGTCGGCTATGTTACAACCAATTTTAGAAAAAGAGATGGTCGATCATTCTATCTTACACAAGGCAGTTGTACTGTTATGATCCCAAAACTAATATCATTTCAGAGAGAGAGAGAGAGAGAGAGAGAGAGAGAGAGAGAGAGAGAGAGAGAGAGGAATATTAGATTAGGATAAGATGGGAGGATACAAGAAAAGAAGAATGTAGAATACCCTTAGAAGCACCTCCCTTAGAAGCACAACCCTTCTCATGAGTTAGAAGGCTTCTTTTATAGTGTAAGAGCCTTCACATGGGTTACCTCTTGGGGCGATGTGGGATTAGTTACTAAAATACATTGCAATACAAACGGACTAGCTTATCGGACCAACTATTACACATTACATTATTACAAGACTTGGTGACTTGATAATGATCGTCACTTCTATTCCTAACAATCTCCCCCTAAGGGGTGATCATTGAGATCCCTCTTTGATTTCATTGATGATCAACACTTGTAATGCTAACATTTACAATTGCTGATAAGGTATTTAATTTTTAATTTTTGGTATTTCATTTTGTTTCATTATTCATGTTTCTAAAACCATGTGTATGGATACACATCTGCAGCACACGTTATTCAACATGTATCATGTTGTGAGGATGATCCATACAAAAGATGGATCCAAGGTTGGGATTATTTGCATCAAGCATGGCAGTGGCCAGGTTTGATAAAATATATTCGATCTCTTTTTTGTTATCTTGATAAATGTGAGATGTTTATTTATGTGTTAAATTATTGCAGGAGAGAAAGAAAATTATTAATGAAATGAAGGATCACGTCAATAAGATAGCTTTAGATAGATTTGGCAGTATGGTAAGGATGAACTCTGACTCTACTTTAAGATCTATCATCTATGTTGTGGCCATATATTTGATGCAAGTGTTATAAAATAATGAGTAAACTACATTTTTGATCCTTGTAGTTGTATCAAAATCTCACTTTTGGTCCAATTTTCAAAACACGTGCGATTCCAGTCCTATAATTTGCGTTTTGTTCCACTTTTGGTCCAATTTTCTAACGGAGTTAGTTTAGTCGTTAAGTCTAATTGTAAAGTGGCAACATTAGTCCTTTAACTTAACGATCGTTTGTAAAAAAAGTTTAAGAAAAAATTTCCAATTTTTTTCCAATTTTTCAAGAAAAATTTTTATTAAAATTTTTTTTTTGGAAAAAAAGTTTTCGTCAAATTTTTTTTTCGTATTTTTTTTGAATTTTTTAAGAAAAAATTTTATTAGAAATTTTTTTTTCAAATTATTTTTTTTGGAAAGAAAATTTTTCGTCAATTTTTTTTTAGAAGTTTTTAAGAAAATTTTTTATTAGAAATTTTTTTTTTGGAAAAAAAATTTTTCATCAAAATTTTTTTTAGAATTTTTTCGAATTTTTTAAGAAAAAATTTTATTAGAATTTTTTTTTTGGAAAAATTTTTTTGTCAATTTTTTTTTAGAATTTTTTTTCGAATTTTTTAAGAAAATTTTTTATTAGAAATTTTTTTTCAAATTATTTTTTTTAGAAAACTCATTTTTTTTAGAATTTTTTTCTAATTTTTTTCGATTTTTTTTTAGATTTTTTTTAAGGCCTAACTAACTGAAAGGACTAACGGTGCAAACATTGAAAACGATCTTTGGTATAAAGGACGAACGTAAAATGATCGTTAAGTTAAAGGACTAATGTTGCCACTTTACAATTAAACTTAACGACTAAACTAACTCCGTTAAAAAATTGGACCAAAAGTGAAACAAAACGCAAACTATAGGACTGGAATCACACGTGTTTTGAAAATTGGACCAAAAGTGAGATTTTGATACAACACAAGGACCAAAAATGTAGTTTACTCTAAAATAATTGGAATGTTGTCTTTTGCATATATATATATATATATATATATATATATATATATATATATATATATATATATATATATATATATATATATATATATATATATTTTAATAGGTGCTCGCATGTATTCTTTCTGTCGTTGATGACACACAGTTAGTAAAGAAGGCCATCCTTCGCGAACTCCAAACAGTACTAAAGGATCTGATTCTAGATAAGGTTATCTTCTAATAAATTTAAATGATTCAAACTTCAATACTATGTAATATCTGTCTAATCTTTTTATTGAAAGTGATGTTACTAATTGTTATAATTTCAGAATGGAAGACGCCCTTTATTGCAGCTTCTTCATCCAAATTGCTCACGTTATCTTAGCCCAGATGATTTGTCTTTGTTGGATTCATCTGTACCTTCTTTATTAACAACGGTAATTTTTGTGTTTGACCTTTGGTCTTTTTTGTAAAACAACATGATGTAATATTTTCTGAATTACATTCTATTTGCATCAGGGTGGTGCAGAAGCAGAAACCGAAGCTAAGTCTTCAGATGCTGAAGGTGATGAGGACATGAATGATGCAGCAGATGAAACTGTAAAATCTGTAACTGGTGGTGATGACGTATAGTCTATATATGGGCCACGAGCCCATACGATATACATTACTAACGCCTAGGCCCATCGCGAATGGACTACCATAACCATGGTACGGGCCGCAGTATCAACGGCTTGGACTCACGAAGCCCAAAGCCCAACTAAACCCACCGGGTACGAGATAAGGATCATCTATTCATGGAATAGATATCCTTCCTCGGATAAGCACTACGCGTGTAAAGAGTAAGGAGCAAGAAACACGGTTTCTACGCCCCTATATATAGAATGACACATCCTCATTCAAAGGTACGATTGACTAAATCCCTAACTCTTTACGAGAACCCTAAACCGATTACTTACTCTCACGCCGGAGTCTAATCGTGGGAGACAATCCCACGGTAAGCCTAACGGTGTCTATTTATTTTCTTAGTGCGCAGGTCCAACGAAGCATTAAGAAGTGAGTTGATACAAGAGCCCAAGCCCAAGCTAAGAGCGCCCAACTTTTGTAGCAACAAGTGGCGCCATCCGTGGGACCACACTAAGAACTTGATACTAGAATGACGAAAAACAAGAACTCAGGGCAGCGGACCCCGCAGCCAGATAAAGCTCGAGACGACTCGAGCAAAAAGAAGCTTAAAGGCTTGACTTTAGGGTTAATCTACGGACCGACCAGTACGGCTGATCGACCGGAGATAACTCCAATTTCCACTACGGTGGAATTACCCTTGGAAGTTACCCAGGCCGCTACGGCGGTTACAGGCGATGATGATCTAGAGCGCACCCTCTTCGCCACGCCTTACCAAACGGTACCTATAGTGGACAACACTATACCGCCAGGCGCACCTAACCGCGAAAGGGGATCTCATGCTGAAAGAGAAATTCTAGCAGCGGAAGAAGATGCTCCTGAGTTGATACTAAACAACTTCGTGTCGCAACACTACGAAGTTCTAACTAATCTCATGCGAGACGAAGCCAGAAGGAGATCAGGCCATAACCTGCACGACAGGCTAAATTTTGGCCCAGAAAGATCTCCACCGCGCCAACATGAGCGCGAGCGCAGCGAAAGGCGTACTAATGTCCACGACAGACTGGGTACGCCGTCTAACTCTCAACATTCGGAAGAACACGAAGGTAATGAGAGGCGCTCCGACATCCATACCAGGCTTGGTAGTAGGAGATTGGAAGACAGACTTGGATGATCACGATCGCCAAGCGCAGGCTCCTCCAAATCTAGAAGGAGAGTTCACGACAGATCAGGAAGGGAACCCTCCCCAGGCGAAAGCCTCTCAAACTCCTCCTCCGACAAAAATCGGCGCAAGCGCCACAGAAAAAATAACTCCTACTCTGGTGATTCCTCGGACAACGAGGACAAAGAGACAGGGCACTGGAAGTCCAGAAAGAAACGTCGCGAGGAAAAGGATGAAGATTTGTCCCTTCCTTGGCGTCGTCAAAAAGTTGACGCGTTCACAAAACGCATCAGCGATTACTCTGATCGCAAGAGAAGGCGCATGCCTACTAATGTGAAAACATATGATGGAACAGGTGACCCTGATGATCACCTAAAAATTTTCGAGTCAGCGGCTGCTATCGAAAATTGGCCACAACCTGTGTGGTGCCACATGTTCAACTCTACCCTTGTGGGGAATGCGCGAACATGGTTCAACCAGCTTCTACGACGAAGCATCAATGGATTTGAAGAGTTGCGAAAGGCATTCCGCCTAAACTTCACGCAACGAAAGAAGTGCGCAAAAAACCCTGTGGAATTAGCCAGGGTAAAGCAACGTCAAGGGGAATCCACAGGCGCCTTCATGGAGCGCTTCAAGGATGAATGCATGCAAATCAAAGCGTGCCCCGAGGTACTAAAAATCTCAGGATTCATGAATGGGATCAATAACCCAGAGCTGATACGGAAGCTAAATGATAGGGTACCTCAGAACTTTGATGAGCTAACAAAGCGCACCAGATACTTCATCCAAGGAGAAGCAGCGGCTGCGGATAGTAAAAAAGGCTACTCAAGCTATAAGCAACAAGAGCAGCCTAGGAGACAATCCAATGATCAAGGCAGCAATCGCGGCAGGAATTACCGCGGTCAGGGAAGTGGGCAAGGTAATGACAGATATACCCCCCTCACAAAAACTCCAAGAGAGATATTTGCAACAGAAGGGGCGGACTTCCCAAAACCCACACCAATGCGCACCGCAGAGAACAAACGCATAGGGAGTGGGTACTGCGACTACCACGGCCAAAAAGGCCATACCACCAACGAGTGCATCCAGCTAAAACAGCTAATTGAAAAATTCGTAAAGGAAGGCAGAATGGATCACCTCGTAAAAAAACATCAAAGAAGGGAAGGATAGGCAAAAGGTGGGAGCCATGAAAGAGCCCCAAAAGGATAAAGCTGACATCATCTACATGATACAATCATGGCAGCGCAAGACAAAACAGAAAGTTAGCCAAAAATTCTCCTCAGAGAAAGAGATATCCTTCCCCAGCATTACCGCGGACAACGCAGTGGTAGAACCATTAACCATCGAAATACATACCGGGGGGCACGACATCCGCCGCATGTATATTGATGGAGGAGCATCCGCAGATATCTTATATGAACACTGCTTTAAAAGATTAAAACCCGAGATACAAAACCAGTTAATACCAGCCACAACAGCATTAACTGGTTTCACAGGTGAAAAGATATGGCCTATGGGACAACTACACCTACTCGTAGTCGTGGGAGATGAACAACACTCCACGACAACATGGGTAAACTTCATGATTATCAGGTCTCCCTCGCCATACAATGGCATCATTGGAAGACCTGGAATATCATCCATGCGCGCCGTACCATCCATAGCACACGGAATGCTAAAATTCCCAGTAGAAGGAGGAATTGTGACCCTTTAAAATACCACGGTACCTCCTAAAGAATGCAACGTGGTAGTGACTGAGGAGGATCATACCCCAGAACAGCGCGCAACAAAAATACCAAACTTAAAAGTCACCATTCATCCTGATTACCCAGACCAACAGGTGTCGATTGGGGGATCTTTATCTGACAAAGGTAAAGCAGCTGTATGCGCACTCTTGCAAAGGAACCTAAGCATCTTTGCGTGGGAACCAAAACATATGACAGGAGTGCCACGCTCTATCACGGAGCACAAGCTACAAATCCGACAAGGATATTCCCCAATAAGACAAAAGAAGCGCGGCCAAGCCCCGGATCGCGCAAAGGTTATTCTGGAAGAAGTTCACAAACTTGTGGAGGCAGGAATTATGCGCGAAGTCTACTATCACGATTGGCTTTCTAACCCAGTAATGGTAAAGAAAAGTGATGGCAGTTGGAGGATGTGCGTGGACTTCACGGACCTCAACAAAGCATGTCCACAGGACTGCTACCCACTGCCAGAAATAGATTGGAAGGTGGAATCTCTGTGCGGATACCCCCTCAAATGCTTCTTAGACGCATATAAAGGATACCATCAAATTCAGATGGCCGTGGAAGATGAAGAAAAAACAGCCTTCCACACAAGTCAAGGAGTCTACTGCTACACGAAAATGCCCTTCGGTCTAAAGAACGCTGGAGCAACCTACCAGCGATTAGTGGACACGGCTTTTGAAAAGCAAGTGGGTCGCAACTTGGAGGTGTATGTAGACGACCTCGTCATAAAGAGCCACACAGAGGAAGAACTAGTGCGCGACATCGAGGAAACGTTCAAAACGTTGGAGAGGATAAACATGAAGCTGAATCCAAAAAAGTGCACATTTGGTGCATCAGAAGGCATGTTCCTCGGGTACTTAATTGAACCAGATGGTATCAAACCTTGCCCTGAAAAGACAAAAGCCGTCATAGATCTCCCCTCGCCGCGTACACTAAAAGAAGTCCAGTCACTAAACGGAAAGCTCGCAGGGCTAAACCGTTTCTTATCCAAGTCAGCAGACAAATCACTCCCCCTCTTTAAAACACTCACGAAGTGTACAAAGAAGGGAGATTTCCGTTGGACAAAAGAAGCAGAGGAAGCTTTCCAACAACTAAAACATCAACTGGCATCTCTCCCCAAACTTGTCGCACCGCGACCAGGGGAAGAACTGATTATGTACTTATCGGCAACCCATGGAGCAGTCAGCGCAGTGCTACTAACAGATAGAAACTCCGTTCAAACTCCAATATACTTTGTGAGCAAAGTATTAAAAAAGACGGAAACTAACTACAGTGCTATGGAAAAACTGGTCTTAGCCCTAGTATTCGCAGCCAAAAGACTGCGCAGATACTTTTAGGCGCACCCAATAGCTGTCATTACAGACCAACCCATTAAGCAAGTTATTTCCAAACCTGACGCATCAGGGCGGCTACAAAAGTGGAGTGTACTTTTAGGTGAATACAACATCTCATACAGACCACGCACTGCGATCAAGGGACAAGTACTAGCCGATTTCATCGTCGAAAAGCCAGATACGGACACACCACTTGCAACAAGCAAGATAGAGTTACATGAACCATGGATTCTGTTCACAGATGGATCATCATGCGCAGATGGATCCGGCGCAGGTCTTATTCTTACCGACCCAGAAGGGATAGAACACACCTACGCACTGCGCTTCGAATTCACAGCCACAAACAATGAGGCAGAATACGAAGCACTACTTGCTGGATTACGCATTGCAATACAAATGGGTGTACGTAACCTAGAAGCAAATGTAGACTCCAAGCTAGTAGCTAACCATGTGCTAGGCGAATATGTAGCCAAAGATGAACATATGATCCAATACTTGGAAAAGACCAAGTCCCTGATACAAAACTTCGATAGGTTCACAATCAAACAAGTACCTAGAGGAGATAACAGAAAGGCCGACGCGCTTAGCAAGATCGCATCCACGAGCTTTGCGCACCTATCAAAGCAGGTCTTGGTAGAAACACTAAAGAACAAATCAATCTTGGAGATGGAAGTATCCACTGTGATAGAAGAACAAGATCCCACGTGGATGACACCTATCATCGACTTCATAAGCAAAGGGATCCTACCACAAGAACAAAAGGATGCTCGAAGGATACGGCGCACGGCGCAGAAGTTCGAATTACGAAACAACATCCTATATCGACGTTCCTTCTTACAACCTTGGCTCAGATGTGTTGGACCTCTCCAAGCAGATTACGTTCTCCGAGAAATTCATGCGGGATCATGTGCCATGCATTCAGGACCACGGTCCGTGGTGGCGCGCGCACTACGCTCAGGGTATTATTGGCCTACTATGCATCGCGACGCGCGAGATATGATCAAAAAATGCAGCAATTGCCAAGTACACAGGCCAATACCCCGCCAACCACAACAAGAGTTAACCCCCATTACCTCACCATGGCCATTCTATAAGTGGGGCATCGACATTGCAGGCCCCTTCCCAGTCGCAGCGGGAGGGATAAAATTTCTCATCGTAGCCATCGACTACTTCACAAAGTGGATTGAGGCGAAAGCAGTTGTGAACATCACGGGCAATCAGGTTAAACGATTTGTGTGGGATAACATTGTGTGTCGCTTCGGACTACCGGGGGAAATCGTCTCAGATAATGGGAAGCAATTCTGCGACAACCCATTCAAAGATTGGTGCGCACAATTAAACATCACACAACAGTTCGCCTCGGTGAAACACCCACAAACCAATGGTCTGGTAGAGCGCGCAAATCGCAGTCTAGGCAAGGGTATAAAATCGCGCCTTGACAGACACAAAGGCAAATGGGTAGAGGAATTATCGCATGTCTTATGGGCACACCGCACATCAATAAAAACCAGCACAGGAGATACACCATTCTCCCTTGTCTATGGAACAGAAGCCGTCATACCGGCCGAGATCGGAATGCCAACCATCCGCACCGCGGAAGTAAACATCATGACAAATGATGAAGAACGGCGCATTGACTTAGACTTGCTGGAAGAAAGGCGCGAACGCGCATCCATCCGAGAAGCAAAGGCCAAAGCAAAGATGAAGAAGTACTATGATTCAAAAGTCAAACACACTTCCTTCAGGCTAGGGGATTTTGTGTACCGCGCCAATGACGCGAGCCGCGCAGAAGACACAGGCAAACTCGGACCCAAATGGGAAGGACCTTACGAAGTCACAGACGCACTAGGTAATGGTGCATACAGGCTGCGCAACATGGATGGTCACGAACTACAGCGCACCTGGAACATTTGCAACCTGAAGAGATGCTATCTCTAGGGAAGGCTACGGCCCACAAACAAACATACTTGCACTTTAGTACGTGCCCAATAAATGTTTGTTCTTAAAAATTTCTTTTATTTTTTAGGAATTATATTTTATCTTCATTTGAAAGTATTAATAAAAAATTATGGTTTCTAGCTAACTCCATAACACAAGTTACTTTATTGACTACGTTTTTATGTTTCAATATGGTTATACTTTGCCCACGTGGCGTGCATGCACCTATTAAGACCACACGATGGCAGAAAGGAAGAGTTAACCTACTAATTTACTCGTTGAGTAAGAGGGTTGCAAACCCATCAACATAGGATCACGAATCCGTGCGCACCCCACGATGGGTGCGCACCTTTGCTAAGCGGCTTACTTACAAGACGTTGAAGTAAGTTCCCTTTGCGCACCCTACGACGGATGCGCAACTACTAAGTACACTGTACAAGTTTAGCAAATAACGAGCCAAGACACTTGGTCAATCTTAGCAAACAATGCAAGTATATTTTTAAAGTCACGCACTTCCACGAGCCAAGACACTTGGTCAATCTTAGCAAACAATGCAAGTATATTTTTAAAGTCACGCACTTCCACGAGCCAAGATAATTGGTCAAACTTAGCAAATAATGCAAGTATATTTAAGTCACGAACTTAAACAAAAAGATACCAATTACATGCAAAAAATACTTCTTGTTATGTATATAATAAATATACGAAGTTACAAATAAAGTCCTACACGCTAGGGCAATGCGCAGGGTCATCGACATGAGCAGCAGAACTATCCGCTCCTACGCCGCATAATATTGCCTTATCCTTGACTCCCTTCTTCAAAGCAGCCCTCTCCGCGTGCTTCTCCAACGCCTCTTGGAGAGGAACTTCCTTTTCAAGAACATAGGGGTTCACAGTATCACGCGGCTGCGCAAAGATAGGCACCTGCAATTGCGAAACATCGGGCTTTAAATAGAAGTCTGGCATCGACTCTGCACCCGCCGCCATGTGCCGCGCTAGAGTCAACCCTTGCATCACAACAGAAATTTGATGGTCCTGGTTACGCTCCACTTGAGCAATACGAGCAAACTCCAAATGCTTCAGCTCTCCCAGGGCTGCAACCAGACCACCATACGCATCGGGGTTATAACCAGGCACCTCTGCAATAGGAACGGGTATTACCTTCTTCTCACAAAGCTCCTCTACGGCCTGCGCCTTACCACGTTCACATGCACACTGGACAGCCTTCCCAAAAGCCCCAGTGACTTCTTGGGATTCCAATGTAGTCATGACAGCGAGACGCAGCCCATGACTAATAAGCCACCTGCAGAGACAAACATAAAAATTTCATACGACAAACCACAAAGATACTACGGACTCAACATAAGGGATAAAGAAGAATTACCGGCGCTCCGCAACAGAGGAGACTAAGTGAGGATATATATCCTCGTCAAACTCTATATTCATCCTGCGCAGCTTTTCTTCTTGCAGTTGGTGCGCAGACATGAAACGTCGACGCAGTGCCTCAATCTGCGCAACATGCTCTACCTTGTATCGATCCATGAGGCCAACAGCCCACTCGTAGGCCGCTTTACGCTCATTGTGCGCTGCGCGCTCAGTCTGCAAATCAGCCCACAAGGACAGCTTCTCATCGCGCAACCTTTGGCTACTAGCTGCTAAAGCCTCAAGATCCGCACGAGCATTCACCAACTCTGCCCTAAGACAGGCAATCTCCTTATCCTTCTGGATCGCGCGGCTACTTTCGCCAGAATAGCTGGCCTTCAAGCGCGCCGCTAAGGCAGCTTGATAGTCAGCAGCACGCCTCACCTCCTCCACAATAGCATGCATAGGGGCATCTCCAACAGCCCCTATACTTACCTCCTCACGCCTTTGCCCACCAGAAGGCGCACCATCAGACTTGGGAGGTGACTTCTCCACAAAGGCCGCAGCATCTCCAGAAACATCAACACTATAAGAACGACAAGTTCGGCGGTTATGTAACGCAATAATGGAGCAACGTATATACAAAAAAGTCACTTACAAATGCGGAGGGAACCCGGTTGCATCCTTCCAAGTATTTGCAAGCAATACACCCTCTTCGTCAGACTCTTCCTTTGAAGGTGACGTAGCAGTACCGCCCACATGGCATTTCCTTTTAGAAGAGGATGCGCCACCATCTTCAGACATAGGTTCCTTGCGCTTCTCTCCCCTACTACCTCCCTCCGGAGCATCTACGACCTTTGTGATTTCCACGCTATCGGAAGACTCAGGAACTGACTTCTCAGCCTCAGACTGCGCATCCGGGGCCTGTACAGCATGCCCCGCGACGTTGATGGGAGCCACATCCAGAATAAGAGGAGGAGTCTCACCTGAACCCTCCTCCAAATTAAGCTCCATCACACGTCCGGCAGTAGCCTGGAGAACGGGCTCTTCACCTGCCCTCAGCGGACGTTGCACAACCCTCACCGCTCTTGGCTCATCAAGACGCACAACGTCGAATAGATCCATCTCTGCGCAACAAGGACATCAAACAATGATGGTTAGATAAAATACAAAAGGGGAATACTTACGAAGTAAGGGAGGAAAAAAGATGAGCACCCACCCTGATTGTTCGCATCCAAAAACGTCGGCATCTCATCGTCAAACCCGAAATAACTGCGGCTAATGCCGACGCGGACTAAAAAAGCTTTGGGATACGAATTTATGGGGATACGGTTGGTGTCTAGAGTATGCGCATCGCCCGTACTATACATCTCAGGAGGTGGGCACTCATCCCTTGGCAAACTGCCACGTGTGTAAAAACCAAAATCCCACGGAAGAACTTTCTGGTCTACCCAAAAGAACTTTTCCCTCCAGCCCCTGAGCGAATCCACACCTATGGTGTAACATTGCAACTTACCATGACGCTTCGCGAAAGAAATCCACCCATTTGACCACGTCGTATGGTAAAACGCGCGGAACAAATTTACAGTAGGATTAATCGCTAACAGACGACAGTTGACATCGAAATTGCTTATCTTACCCGCACCTATGCAATGCAACTGCGAGATGTGGATACTATAGTAGCACAAAACCTCGCATAGGAACATCGACAGAGGCACACGCTGGTTTGCCCATTCGAAGAAACGCGTATACACACCTACTTTCCCTTCGGGGAAGTCAGCTGTTGAAACGCCTACATCCGGAACAACCGGATGCACCCCATACGGGATATAATAATCAGCTTCAAACTGACGGAGCTCGTTATATTCCATATTGGAAGTAAAATCAGAGAGTTGTCTAATCATACTTAAACAGCTATTCGCGTACTCGCCTAATACCGTGAAATAAGTATTTTCTGATCGGAAAAGAAAAAATGGAGAAATTCGGAAGTTTTTTCACTGTACCGTGCCAAGTGAAAATGATAAGAACCTAAATAGTCTTCAAATGCACCGCAGATGATCGACACGTGGATCCCACTCAAAAATGTGTGGCTAGAAAACGGAAGGGTACAACACTTTTTCCAAATCCCAAGGCACACGTGGATGCCACCCCCACTTTTCGAGGTATCTTTGAAGATATTTTTGGACCGGATACTTAGTCCCAAATAAAAGGGCGGGAAGTATTTTATTTTCCCCGCCACGCTTACCGCTTTACTCATCAAAGTCTAGCATCCGCAGCTACGTGCTGCGCACACTAGACTGGGGGGACATGATGACGTATAGTTTATATATGGGCCACGAGCCCATACGATATACATTACTAACGCCTAGGCCCATCGCGAATGGACTACCATAACCATGGTACGGGCCGCAGTATCAACGGCTTGGACTCACGAAGCCCAAAGCCCAACTAAACCCACCGGGTACGAGATAAGGATCATCTATTCATGGAATAGATATCCTTCCTCGGATAAGCACTACGCGTGCAAAGAGTAAGGAGCAAGAAACACGGTTTCTACGCCCCTATATATAGAATGACACATCCTCATTCAAAGGTACGATTGACTAAATCCCTAACTCTTTACGAGAACCCTAAACCGGTTACTTACTCTCACGCCGGAGTCTAATCGTGGGAGACAATCCCACGGTAAGCCTAACGGTGTCTGTTTATTTTCTTAGTGCGCAGGTCCAACGAAGCATTAAGAAGTGAGTTGATACAAGAGCCCAAGCCCAAGCTAAGAGCGCCCAACTTTTGTAGCAACAAGTGGGAAAAAGGATCCTGCTTTACGAAGACGAGAGTTGTTGGTTGATAGTGGACTTGCTGAGGTTCGGATAATAATTATTATAGGGTCAAATATGCAGTTTCATACAAGCTGCAACTAAACTGATTATTCAAGGATAAACTAAAGTTTACGTATTACATCTTTATTAAATCTGATTTGACAAACATCTACTCCTATTTCTCAAAAAGTCAAATCTTTTATAAATAAATATTATATTTTTGGGATAATTACCAAAACGGATCATTGACTTTTTGACCAGTCACTTTTTAGACTTTGAAATTTCACTTCCCAAAATTAGATCGGGCAACTAAAAAATTGAGCAACTCAATAAGAGTTTGACACGTGTCCAATATTTAATTATTAAAGTACAAAAATTAGAATGTATTTGTAAGGTATGTGTAAGTGTTGTGTAAGGTATTTTAAGGTTTTTTCATGGGCAACTAGCTATATATTGGGCGACTTGTATTGGGCAACTTTTTTTTTTGTACTTTCACCAATTTTAACAATCATACCGTACAAAGATTAAGTTGGTCATTTAGCATTAATGATACTTAACGTTCACAAAACAAATTAATATAGTCCTAAACACTTCAAAGCACACTATATATATACTATATACCCCATCAATCTCATAGCTTCTTCAACCATGACCACCACCACCAGCAAGCATATTTGATTCTCATAGCTTCTTCAACCATCACCACCACCAGCAGCAAGCATATTTGAATACCACCTGACCTCTCCACAACCACCACCGTATCTGAGTACCACCTGAGTGCACCACCATCCGCCATTGCCGTCTCTGCTGAATGTTTCTCTCGCCTCCACTCTGTCGCTCTAAGGTTGTTGCTTCCTCCAGTCTTATCTTTAATGAAACTAGGCTGTTGTAGGATGTAATATGCAAAAGCATACATAAACAATTTGTAACTTTTTAATGTTTATGAACAAAACATTTTTTACCATAATAAACAATGAATGATTATCTAGTTTCAATTCATCAGTGTTGTTTCAATAGGATGCTTTTTTTTAACAAACAGAAGCATGTAATCCGCAGGTTGACTTTCGAAAGTCAAAATGCAATTGGAATAACAAAATTTGACTATTAAAGTCAACACATTTTTCTTTGATTGGCTTTGTCCCACCTAGAAATGTTGTTGATTGAACTTTGAAGTTCATTGTTACTTACTTTCTAGTTTGACAAATTGAATGAAACAGAACATAAACATTTGAATTCAATTTCGATAAAAAAGAACACAAAAATAAAGATTTCATTGAAAATAAAATAAACATTACATTAAACAATTAACAATGAAACTTTTGACATTTTTTGGGATCAAATGACAAATGTAGGTTGTCATAATCCAAATACTCATCATCTGATGAGTCTTCTTCTTCCTGATCGGGCATGTTTTTGCTTTTTCTGTTTGCCAACATATTCTTCCAAGTGTATTTACACTTGGTTGGTTTTTCTTTTGCAGCTTTTTCTCTTTTTTCAAATTCTTTCAAATTTTTTTCCAGAAATTTAAACTTTTCTTTCATATACCAATCCACCGCTTCTTCAAATGTTCCCTCTTCCTCTATTTCTTCTTCTTCAGCTTCTTCTTTTTCAAGTATGAAAGCTTTTTCTTCAAACTCCTCTGTTTTTGATTGTTGCATTGCTCCTACCTTTTCTTGTTTCTCTTGCACATTAATTTTTGAGGTTGATGCCATTTTTGATATTGTATACCTTTAAGTTTTTTTGAATGATTTTGTTGCTTACAAATGTTCCAATTTATAACCATTGCTTTAGGCAACTGAACGGTTTCATTGGAAAAGACACACGTCTTAATACTTTTGCGTTGAACGTTGTATACTACTACATTTTGATAATGCCAATGGACGGTTTCATTGTATGTGTTTATTAATTGTCGACACTTCATATTTGTGCACCTGTTGAAGCGCTTGGCAAGAGGGTATCAAAGCTTGAATCACTTGGCAAGAGGGTGTCAAAGCTTGAAGTAATGTATGGTAGTCTGAAGGAGGTCAAAGAGGAAAAATTGGCAATGGAGGCAAAGGCTATAGCAAAACTTGATGCTATTTTTGGAAGGCCCAAGGAGGCACAGGAACCACCCAATTTATAACCATAAACATTTGTAATACTTTGTTGGGTATATCAGAAATGTGGCCATGATAGTTAACAAAGAACTTGTTCAAATACACTTGATTTCCACCTCATTTGAAGAACATGACTTACTTAAATCAGTAGCATGTATAAAGTTTCATCTTTTGAACATTCTCAAGACCAATAAATGAAACCCATGTATAAAGTTTCATCGTTTGACTATTAAAGTCAAGATAAACGAAAAAAATCCTAAACTATACCCATGGCCAACTTGTACTTGTGAGTTACTTTTGTATAGTTATGCCAAGTGTCATGCAGTTATTGGGCAAGGGTATGCTTGGGCAACTTTTATAGGTTTTGGGCAACTCTGATCAATTTCAACAATTTTTTTGCATTGGGAACTATGACTTAACTAAATACTGTTCCAGTTTGGTTCCTACACTATTTTTTGGGCAACTTTTTAGTTTATTGCGTATTTAAGAATGCTTGATCTACTTCATTTCCAAAAATATTCTTCTACAACACTCTTCTTGCATATGCAACCACATTTCCAAATACATGGCGTCTACCATACCAATTTACGATCAAATAGCAAATGACATTGGTTGTAGGCGTATTGATATGGTCCTCCATACTATTTTTGCTAGGGAGAGAGACGCCAACAGGGGTGATGAGAAAGATTATGGGAGGATGATCGAGGAAATAGAGGTACGTGTTAAGCACAGGCATGCTATCTTACTGGAGCTTGAAAAGTTTGGGAACTATGCTGTGCTGAATGAACCCTTGGTCCGTCTTAAGGTATCGCAGCAGGAGGATTTGGAAGAAATTGACTACTTGATTAAAAGGCGACAGGCAAGTCTTCGCCGTGCTGGTGATAAGTCAAGGATCATGAAGAAGTTAATGCAGTTTAAATATTAACTTTCTTACTGTTTGGCCCAGTTGTGAACAACCATCTTTTTCAAGGTAAATCGTCTTTTGTGGTGGTATTTTGGTTATAAAAGTAATGGAAAGCAAGTTTGGTACTGGGTTATGATGTATTTTGTTTATGGTACGTGTTTAGGTAGTTTTGTTGATGTATGATGGTGTTTAGTCCTTATATCAGGTCTGAAATGGATGTATTTTCACAACGGTATTAATGAATAATAGTTATTATGTTATTTGTTTAAATGTTTTTGTTGTTTAATTTTTACCATTAATAGTTGAGGTGTGATCCAAATAACAAGGTCCATTAATATGTGTGCTGTTTTAACCCAAAAACAGAGTTGTTCATGTATTATGCAACAAAGAGTTGACTTTTATTGTCAAATGTTGTTTTAACGAGGACTTACACAAGTAAGCTGCTATACACATCTCTTAAAACATCTGTAAGTAACTATATGCAAGCTATCTGGATCATAAAATCTTTTTGTGTGTGATTGTGGTGATAATGTTTATAGTTCATATGGGTTTGACAACCACTATGATTTGTTAACATGGTTTTCTGTCACACATAAATACCTCAACAAATTAAACAAGAATGTTACATTCAAACATAAATACCATTCATTATTTAACTGGGTAATTGCAGTGCAGTTCCATTAAACCATCAAACAACATCAAAATAAAAGACCACCAAACCAAACCAAAGTACCTACACCACTGACAAACACAAAAGAACCTAAACAACCATTAACCTTTAGTCCTAATCATACTTATTCAAGGTGGCAATGGCATGCTCCTTATTGGATATAAGAGCACGAACTTCTTTCAGAATGGCCGCAAAGGACTCGAGCAAACGGACCTCCATCACTTGAACCTCACGAAGGGATTCATAGGTATCATCAGCAGCTTCTTATTCATCGAAGTTAAGGTCAAAGACCTCATTCATTCTCGCTGAACGCTTGTCAATGCTGATACGGAGCTCATCGCGTCGCTCACCAAGCCACATGAGCATCGTTTCATTCATCGGAATTTCTTGAGAGAACAGGAACTTTATACATTTATGTAGTTCATCTGAACCACTCATCTCTTGAAGTTCTTTCAGATTAGGTTTTTCAGCCATTTTTTTGATGATTCTCTGGTTATGGTAAAACAAGCTAGGTTATGTGTTGTGTATAACACCTATAAGAAAGGCATGAAACCATACAATGAGCAACTCCAATTATATAAAATACAAAAAATTACTAGTAGTAAACAAGTGGTAAACGTAATCATTGCAGAAATTAAACCCGCAATAAATTGTTACATAGTGGTTGTCTTCCCAGGCAGACTTTTTTGGTCTAATTCATGTCAATCAAATCAATATTTACTACTTATAATTAATGTCAAACTGAACCCAATCACTATTATGTTACATTTGTATTTCATAACTTGCAAAACAAATTTTTATAACAATGTGAACCTTACAAAAATTATAAACACTAGTATGTTACATTCAGTATGTATAGTTCAATTGAATGATGTTTTACTTGTATATTTAATCTAGTGTTAAGTAACTTTGAGTTTTGTAGATTGACTTTTAATTTTAGCACTTACCGACAAAATCCCACAGTATTGTTGGGCAACTTGTACTTCTGACCACATTGTCTATACTTATGACAAGTGTCAGGTACAAATTGGCAAAATTTTGATTGGGCAACTTTTATAAATTATGGGCAACTTTTTCAATGTTTATGCAACTTGGCCCAATAGAAACATAAACCCAAAGACCTCTACTTTTCATCAATGAAATTATATGCTTCTTTTTAGATGCTTTATGCTTCGCCATTTACATTAGCATGCATATGCAGTAAAGTTCTATACTGCAGTGTTTGGAAAAACCACTTTTGACTATTAAAGTCAACGTAAACCAAAAACTAAATTACTAACCCTTGTAAACGTCATATGGTAACTTGTAAACGGTTTATACCGTTACTAATAACCCACTTACATACCAGAATACAATATCAAATGTGACTAATACCACTATTAAAGTCATACCTAGTTTGACTATTAAAGTCATGCCGAATATGACTATTCAATTGAAAATATTGTGTGGTTTGGGTTAATTTTCAAAACTCAATCCTTATTGAATATGACTGACTCTGTGGTTTGGGTTTACTTACAACTGTGTGAAATATGCTGCAGTGTTTCCATGTGACTAAGTTTGTGCTTTGGGTTTTTCTATTTAAGAGTGGGCATAGGGTTTTCCTTTTTTCCACATCTTCTTCCTGATTGTCACATCTCATTCCTCACCTCATATCTTTTTACTCCCCATTGTAGTAAATTTCTTCAGCATTTTTGCATCACTGCCCGAAGAATATGTCTAGTCGTAAAAGACTTAAGAAGATAAACCCTGACGATAGGGAATGGTCCAACAAGGTAGTAAGAGAGGTCATATTTCCTGAGATTTATGAGCGATATGGACCAAATGCTGAACCAAATATGCAATTGCCACCTAAAGATTTAGAAGACCTAAGACGGGAAGTATACGGTGAGGAACAACCACAAGGTGTTAAACCAAGTGGTAGCAATACAATTAAGGTACCACACTCACAAGTAGAAGGTACTAGCAGAATGCAATTTGTAGCTCCACAAAAGGCCACAATCAACAATACAAGGCAACTTCCGAAGATATATGTGAAACATAACTATTAGATTGTTTTATGGTGGGTTTCCTTTTTCCATCTTGATAATGTTCAAAAGATGAAACCTTGAAACATGGTTGTAGATTGGTTTACCCTGTTATGTTGTTATTTGATCATCATTTTTTTTCCATAAGGTAAATTTATATTAATCTCCAACTAATTTGTAGAAAGTGTATAAAACAATTTAGGACATGGCCAAAGAAACAGAATGTATAACAAAATAAGACATCCATAATGTGAAAAACACTATACAACTTGTCTGATACAAACTGTCATCCAAATATAACCTATTTGCAAAGATTCAAACTCTCATCCAAATTAAACATTCACAATCAAGCGTAAACAATTAATTAAACATACTAATTTTAATTAATATTGATCAAAAGTAAGAAACATTCCATACATAACCTATTTATTTCCATACTAAAAGCATTCAAACACCATAAGCATGAGATACTAGAAAAATACAAACATTCAAACAACAAAACTGTTCGAACCAGAGCTGTATTCCATGCTTTCATCCCTTTGCCTCCTTTCCTTCCTTTCTTTGAGTTGTTGATAGATAATTTCAAGATCACTAATCCGTTTTTCCAAATTTAAAGGATCCCTCTGCCCGATACCATTACCACTTTCCTCCACATCTTTGTGTTGATCTAAAACCACATTTCGCCGCACCTCCACCACATTGTGGTTATGGTCCACCACTTTTTGCGGCGGCTCCACCACATTTGGTTGCGCCACCACATTGTGGTTATGTTCCACTACTTTTTGAAACGGTGTATTTGCTGCCATTGTTAATTGTGTATCTTGTAAAGGGAATATGTTTGGTTTTGTGTGTTCTTACCCAACAATCGAGGGTTTAAATAGCCTGGGGAAGTAGTGGTTCAATGGTTCCCAAGAGGATAGGCGGGAAAAAGGGGGACAAGGACCGCCAAAAGCAAAATTTTTGAAAACAGCATAACACAATGGCCTGTGTGCCAACTGCCAACCACCCATTTAGACATCCATTTACTTTTATCCATTCTAATGCACATATTTAAATATGAATATGATTGAAGTATTCAATATAACCTGTTGTTAAAATATGACTATCATTCAAGTATTCAATATTGAACGAATTTATGTGTAGTGGAGATCCAGTAGAAAAAAGTATATGATATGGTACAAATAGAGAATTAATATGCCATGACAAATCATGTCCATACTAAACAACCACAACAAATGGATGAGAGTCGCATTTGCATCAACAATTGAAAAAGGAAAAACCAAAAACTTAATTTTCATTATAATTCAAAGTCATTACAATTTGAGGCTTACAGCCATTTGATAATCAAGCATTGAACATAAAGAAACAAAAACAAGTACGAAAATATAACCCCAAAAGACAACAATCATTCAATACTCTAATCTTCATCAGAGGAGAGTTGTTCATGAACCTCCATAAGCTTAGCTTGGCGCTCCTTCTCATGAATCCCGTCACTTATATCATTGATAAGAGCAGTCAACAAAAGAATCCTTTTACGCTCCCTTTCCTGTGTTTCAACTAGACAACGAAGAATTTGAACTGCTTTTTGGTTGAATGAACGCAGATGATGAGTCTCATTGAGTGTAACCTGACGGTCCTCTACTTTCTTTTCGAGTTGGTTACGCTCATCCAAGTATCTTTTCAAACAAGCCTTCTATTCCCCATGCAAAACAATTAATTCACCATTGAAAAACTATCAATTCACCATTGAAAATAACTAAAGTTTTACATATAACAAAATAAAAGTTAAACATAATATATTTGTTTTGGTTACATAATGGTTACACTCTTTATTACAGTTATATTAGTGCAGTTATTTTTAACAGTTAATTGCACCTTTTAACATTAAACTAAATTCAAGTATTTATTACATTGAACTTCCACTAAATAAAGTAAAGTTAATTCAAATGGTGCCTCTTGGTTTGCCATGTTATTCATCTATATAGGCAGGGTTCTATTCAACCAATTTACATCATCCAATCTTAAACACTAGTAAAACCAAATACTGTTTGTGAATCCTAATCTAAAACATAACCAAGAATGTCTTCATCCAAAACAGTTTCATCATAAAAAAAAAGACCAGCAACTGATGCAAATATTGAGTTGCAGACAGAGAAACCCCCAAAGTATGTAGTTATATTTTTCTTTTTGTTTTTGTAAAAGTGTCTTTTTTGGATTAAATTTCTAAAAGGATTTACATCAAGGTAGTAGGTAAGCGGGCAACAAGCTGCGCCGCCACCCCTTTCTGAATAGCAAACCCTATTCTACTGAAAACATAATCGTGACCACTCGGGGCCGATATATTACTGCGAACAACCTTACGAACCCGATCCAAGAAACGCACAGCTTGAGGGGCTAAGGAACCAAAAGTGTCAAATGCAAAAGGAACAAACACGTGTTGATTCTCGGAGCATGCATTAATTTTGTTTTAAAAAATTAATTACTTGTATATTATGTGTCCTAATTTTGTTAATCTTTTGCAGAAAGCAATTGGTTGACGTAAAAAGTGTATCAAAGGATGAGAAAAATAAATGTATGCCAGATTTTTTTTTAATAATCTAATAGAAACTTATTTATGCTTACTACAAATTAATTTGGTTTATTTATATGTAACAGTTATTGTTGAAGAAAAAAAAAAGAGCCCCAAGTCAGATGACTATGTATGGGATTCTGACAAAACATACATCCAGTGGGAAAACGAGTTTGAGTTAAACATGGGGCGAGAACAAAAGGAAGCAGCAGCAGAGAAACAGAGAAACCAGAGGATGGTGATGAGGAGATTGAACAAGAAGATATTGAAGAATTTGACTACGAGTCAACCCATTTAGGATTAGACTCATCTCCTGAAAACTAAGATTGCTGTAGTCATTAAAATTTTGAAAAATGTAATCCCTAAGATTGTTTGAACCTATTGAATTGAATACTTATGTAATCGCTGTATAACCTAACTTACTTATGATTCAAGCATCTAAGTTATGTAAATATCACAGGTAGTAGATAACCAAAATTGAGGGGGAAAACATAGTTAAACTTTTGCATACCTTTAGAAATGGCACCCATTGTCGTAATTCCAAAGGATCGTCAAATTCAGGAGGTGTAGGAGAGGATATGGTTTCCGGATTGATTATCAATAAACGGCTTCGCAATCCTCTTGGGGTACTGTCTGGCGGTTTGGTACCACATACAGACGGCCTCGTCATTTCTTGTTACCAGTTTTATTAACGCTTTCAAAGCCTAGGGAAAGAAGGAAACAACCAAACAAACTTTATGTCAAGAAGGCACTAGAAACAAACACAACACAAGTAATTATGTAGTTTATTAAACTGCATCACGTTATTCATTTCTCAATATTGACACACGATGTTACATGTCTATTACAGCTTAGTTTGTGCAACTGAAATAGGCTAAAATCAACATACTTAACCCTTCTGAGTGCCCCCACCACTCCCTTTTGCTTTTTCATCACTCTTTGAGCAAAAGCTTGCACCAAGCAAATTGCTAGATTGATGAAATAACAAAAGGAACTGTTGTGGTCACTAAGAATGGCTAAATATGTTGTAACATCGTTTGTCAATATTAAAAAATGAATAACGTGATGGACTTTAAAGTAAACATATGCATACTAGTTAATAAAGCAACACGCATAACACAACAACGTTGGCCTATTAAGCTAACTAAGATTACATAAAGTATGATACAATTGTAGATTCTAGATAAAAGTGAGTATTAGGACTCGTGTTGAATGGGATAATGAAGGAGTGTGGCCTGTCAGGAACAATACACACTATATCATTATCGCAATCAACACCCCTCAATGATAAAGATACGTCTTTACAGCGTTGTTGTTGATGTTCGAGAGTTTTTTTCAACACCGTCCATAAAGATACGGCTACAAAAAAGGCACTAACTTGTGATCAACATCAACCACACAAATGCATACTAGGGACGGTGTTCAAATTAACTCTCGAACACCATCAAAAACGCTGGAAAGACGCATCTTTATAATTGAGGTTCTACAGATGAAGTTCAATGTAACAAGCTGTGTATGGCCGAATTACTTGGTAGATGGATGTTTTTAGATGATATGTAAATTCCATATCAAAGCATTGAGCCATCAAGTAATTCGAGGACCTATTACATACCTTGATACATTCAACTTCAAATTCAAACACTTTAATAGAATCCACAAGTACATCAAACTGCAACTTTACCTTCTTAAATATAACCTTTAACAAATATAAACTCAAACTATTGACACATTGTGTTAAAACCATATGTGTTACCACATATCTCAAATTATATGCAAGTCATATGTAATTTTTGGGTCCATAATTAAAACATATGTCCAACCATATTACTCAATCAAAGGTGTTAATTTACTCATGAAAATGTAATCTTATCTGAAAAAACTTTACTCCGCTTCTGCCGCCACAGCTGTAGCCAAGTCCGATTATCCTTCATGGTGGCCGTCTCTTATCTTTAATAAAAAAAAAAAAAAAATCGTAAGCTCATGTGGATCTAAAGAATAACACATCTATCTGAAAACAAAAGAATAAAAATTACTTTATCAACATTCACCGATACAGTACCGGCAACGGCAACGGCAACTTTCTGGCGACAAGCCACTTGCTGCGGAGAGGCGACTGTCAAAAAAATAAACTATTTTCAAATATTGAAATAAAATACAGCTCAGATCTACAATTAATATGTACAAATCTATGAAAAATAACATCTAACACTTGATTAGTAGTAACATGTTAATACTTTTGTTGTTCACTTCTTTAACTGTTTTCCTCAGCTACGGTGGTTGTCAGGTTCGGTGGTGGTTGGAAGTTTTGACAAGAAGAGAGTATGAGGATTGATGGTGTAAATAAATGAGGGCTGTGGATTGTGTATGTGTAAATAAGTAAAAGAGTGTGTGTAAATAAATGAGGTGGGTATGTGATTAATGAGGATTAGGTGATAAGATTGTATAAAATTAAATTAAATCACAAAAAGTTGCCCTATACTAGTTGCCCAAAAAGTACGAGTTGCCCTATACATTATACCTTACACATACATGTACTATAATATAAAATAATAGGACACGTGTCATACCCTTGTTGAGTCGCTCAGTCGCCAAGTTGCCCTGATCCGCTAAAGGAAAATGCTTTTAAAAGATCTATTCAAGGAAAGTGCTTTGGGCGGTTGATCTATTTTGGTAATTATCCCTATATTTTTTGATATCCAATTTTGACAGTTTGAAACAAACAACTCACACAATCAATGTTTACATTTGCTTATTTATACAGAGTCTCATTGATGCATGTACCGAGAGTGCTGAGGAAGTGCTTAGATCAAATCATGGAAGAGAGGTCTTGTTTGAGGTAATAAACTAATAATATCAACAGCTAGCTACATATATAAAAAAGAAATGTATGTGCTTATTTGCATATATATCTCTTGACAATTTTTCTTTCACGCCATATGTGAGTGTATCAACGTGGTTTGAATGTAGGTTGCTTCAGGGGGCGCAGACAACATTCTTAGCCCACATTTGGATGAAAAGTTGGCTTCTTTGCACGAAGCTATAGCATCTGTCGTAGCAACCCCTAAATCAGAGGAGGAAGAAGAGGAACATCTTCTCGAAAACTTCCATTCAAGCAGGACAATAAGAAAATTAATACTCGAATCACCTTCCTTTGCATCTACTTTATGGGAGAAAGTTTTCAAAGGGAAGTGTAAGACATGGGCCCAAGGTCACAGGTAACTTAACTATATTGATTCTTTTAGAGCCTTTATATTTTCTGTCTTTCTGATATATCGTAATGGCCAATTCCATTGGTTATAATTGAAAAAAAAGTCAAAGATTTGTGGTCAATGAAAAAGTAATCATGTTTTAAGTTTGTTATTCATACAAAATAAGTTTACTTATCGCAACAAGTGTTTCATTTCAATCTGACCCACACACTAATTGTTGACCCGTTACCCATAGCTACCATGTTTTCACCTCTAAGGAGAGCCATAATATGTAAACTGACTGTTACTGCAAAACTGTTTTACAGTGCCAAGGTAGTATGTGCATACTTGGAAACCACCAATCCTAAGGTGCTTAAGTTAGCAAAGAAAGAATTGCAGCCTTTACTGAAAGAAGGCGTCCTCAAGTTACCCGAGCATAATCAACCAAAAAAATCAGGCTAAACAACCGAGCCAGATGAGTCCAGAACTAGGCGTGTATTGCGGTTTTACTTGCTTCACAGAATTAGTCTAAACTACATGCCATTAGAAGATGGTAGTTTAAGTTTGTAAACAACATGTTTATGCTATAATTTGCAAGTCAAAGTTTTGTTTTTTCTTAAATCATTATTTCGATATGACCTTATGTACTCGACATTTAACGCTATACATGGTTTTTGTAGACAAGTTACCTTGTTCCCGCGGGATTGGGTATTGTTGTTGTTGTTGTTGTTGTTTTTTTTTTTTTTTTTTTTTTTTTTTTCAAATAAACAGATTATATATATCCTTCGAAAATTGACATTACAATACAGGTAGCCGGGCAACAAGTTGCGCCGCTACCCCCTTTTGAATAGCGAACCCTATTCTACTAAAAACAAAGTTCAATCTGGGACGATATTACATTTAACTGTGAATCTTTTCCATGACATTTTAGCATTAGTTGTTTCTTATTTTTTTCAATTCCATTCAATTACTAATACTGTATGAGATTTAGGAGTCCATGTTTATTATACTCTTAACTTTTCAAGTGCTTAACATGTTTGACGCCCCGTTAATTACAGATTCTGACTCTGTCCCTACGTCCTGCATAATTCTTTGAATGATAGCAATTAAGTCCCCTTTTTTCTCAGGAAGACTACAGAGATTGGTTGGTGAAATTGATTATCTAGTGAATAAATGTCACATTATCCCACTTTAAACGAGCTAGGTAAAGTAACTTTGATTTATTACTATATATGATAAGATGTCCCTTTTAACTTATTTTTTCTTGGCTTTTGCAAAAGATTATATAGAAATTTATTCTTATGTCGTACGTAAAAGTTTGGAACGGACGTATATATAAGCTTGTACATGAAGGTAAGAAGAAAAGGAACAGACATATATATAAGCTTGTACATGAAGGTAAGAAGAAAAGGAACGCAAACATGCTATAATGGAAGTATCATAAGTGCTTTCTATCGGGCAACTATGTCTGATAAAGTTAAGTCATTGCTTGAACTTGTTGGATAAGAGGTTGAAGAGAAACCAGTACCAGGTAAGTTCCTATCTGTGAAAAATGCTGGCTGTTTAGGTTTTGGCAATGCACCTTCATTGCCTAACATGAGAACCACCGACGACATGTTTGGCCTGTCTTCTGGACTTTGTTGTACACATAATAAGCCAACTTCTATCGATCTTAAAACTTCTGATGGATTGCTTGCCTCGGCAAAACTTGAATCCAGGAGTTCCATTGACTTTCCTTCACTATGCATCGTCCATGCCTAAATATAGATGCGAATTTAATTATTAGGCAACAGATTTATGCTTGGATAAATTTGAAAATCAAGCAACTTACATGTCCAATAAGATTATTGTTATGCTCGGAATGAACAAATCCCCTGTTTCTCTTCCCACTCACAATCTCCAGCACTAATACACCAAAACTGAATACATCTGACTTTATTGATAAAAGACCATCTAGCGCATACTCTGGTGACATGTAACCGCTATACATAGAACAATGTTTACAAGTCTTAAAGAACAAACTTAACAAAAAGTGAATGAAGATAAACCAGAATGTTTTATCTTACTAGGTACCAACAACTCTCTCGGTGTTAGCTTCAGTTTCATTTCCTCCAAAGCTTCTAGCTATCCCAAAGTCTGATATTTTTGGGTTCATATCCACGTCTAGTAGAATATTGCTAGCTTTAAGATCTCTGTGAATGATTCTTAATCGTGAATCTTGATGAAGATAAAGAAGTCCTCGCGCAATTCCTTTGATGATGTCGAGTCTCTTTGTCCAATCAAGGAGTGTGCTTTTCCTTTTATCTGCACATCATGTAGGTTTAGTTGTTCAAATTATCTTAGTAGTAAGTTACTATTGTCGATTTAATGGAAATTACATGATACTGACCAAATATAAACTCGTCTAAGCTTCTGTTTGGCATGTATTCATATATCAGCAACTTCTCGTCCCCCTCGATGCTACATCCGAGGAGCTTGACAAGATTCCGGTGCTGAAGTTTTGAAATGCATATAACTTCATTCATGAACTCATTAATTCCTTGACTTGAAGTCTTTGAGAGACGTTTAGCTGCAATTTCTTGCCCATCTTCTAGCATACCCTGAAGATTACCAATTTTTATGTGAAAACTGTCCAAAATTCGAAGGCAACTATCATTCATATTTTTTTGTATCAATGGCACACTTGAAACATTTTAGCTTCATAATTTTGTTATCTATAATGAATTAGAATGTTGCTCTAACAATTATAATCAAATGGACGAATCATAATGTGTCGCTATACTCAGCAAACTGAATTCAAATAAATAAGATTCTTCATTCACCTTATAGACCGGTCCAAATCCGCCCTCTCCAAGTTTATTATCGAGTGAAAAATCAGCAGTAGCTTTAGCTACTCTAGAGAAGCTAAACAATGGTAGCTCCATGGCTTCTCTCCCACTTTCACCTGCATTTAGTGACCCCCCTGTGCGTTAATAACACAAAACCAGTCAAACTGGTTGAACCTGCTCACAGAATACAGACTATTCTCAACCATTTAACATACTTATTACTTTAGGTTTAAGTTTTTTAATCGATTCTCATCACTTTATCCTAAAACTCTACAAATATCTTACCTTCCTCAGTTTGTGGTGAAAGATGTCTTTTTCTCCAAGCATACCACAACCATGTGCTCAAACTTATCACAAAAACAGCCAAAAAAAATCCAATCAAGATGATTTTGATGTTTGTTCCTCCGTCCTTTTTAAAAACCGATGAAGCAAGTGCATGATCTTAACACGAAAAGTCAAAAACAACATCGTTAATCAACTTACAGACTCATAACAACCATGAAAGTAACCAGAAAGATTACATGATAGTAGATGTGTGTGCATGTGTGTGTGTGTGTGTATATATATATATATATATATATATATATATATATATATATATATATATATATATATATATATATATATATATATATATTTCATTATTGAGAAAAATATCTATTAGTGTACTATACTTGCCATAAATGTGATTTTCGTGTATTGAACAAATAACTTTCCTTAATAGGTACTAAACTTTCATTTTTTTGGTCTTTTTGATGTACTTTTTGACATTTTTGCCCCTGAATTTTCAAAAATTTGAGGGGCAAAAACGTTACAAAATACATCAAGAAGACCAAAAAATGAAAGTTTAGTACCCATATAAGGAAAGTTATTTGTTCAGTACACGAAAGTCACATTTGTGGCAAGTATGATGCATTTTCAAGGATTTTGCCCTTCATTATTTGAAACAAACATGAACAAAGCATAAAGTATTCGAGTAGTTACCTAATTCAGAGGAAGCCATTCTCACGAATATATCTTGACCACCCCTCGAGGATACCCTGATATCTAATAGGTCATTGAACCAAAGCAAGCAAGCACTTCCTTCGCCTCTGATATCGGTATTTGCATATGCCATACAAGTGCAGTTCTGTAGGCATATTGCTTTACATTCTGTTAAAGACATTGTATTGTTAAACCACGAAGTCTGTGTATCTGGTAATTTTATATTAGAATACTTGATAAACCCATCTGTTCCATTTTTGCAATCCAACGGTATTCTCCTCACACAACCACCTGTCCAATCTCCTGTTACCCAACCCCTTTCGTTTATTGGCTCAAATTTTGCCTCATCTAAGCAAGAACATTTCTGAGCGTCTTTAGTGTTGCAGCTTCCATAAGGGCCACAGATTTTGTACGTGTCACAAATATCTTTTGGTCCTGTCGAAATAACCTCCCATATTTTCTTACTTTCTTGCCACACTGAAAATTCTTGATTCCCAGAAGAAGTCAAGGTGAACTTCGATATGACAGAATTGTTTACCCGATTAAAAGAAAGAACCACCTCTTTTTCATTAATAACCATATTGACTGAAAAGTACGGGTTGATGGAAGGCCAGGGTGACCCACTAAACCGTTCACCATTCCATGGTCCCTGCCGAAACTTAACCTCCAAACCATCTCTTAGTACGAAGTGAGGATAACCACGTGTGTCAATGCTCCAGATGAATTCCCCTATAGCTGGATCTTGAATACTCTTCCATGATGTTAAATGCCAGTCGGCACCTGTTAAGTAATTTTTTCCCATCTTCATGTCAGGTAGATTAGTATCCGTTGGATAGTCAAAACTCTCCCACAGAATCTTCATGCTGTTTCCATCCGTGATGACTAGATTTCCAGAGTCATAAAGCTGTGCAGTTGCATTTCCTGATGACGTTGAGTTGGATGACCACACTACATGATCGGTATAGTTCTTGAGAACAAGATTTCCCGCACTGTCAATCCTTAACATGCTTGATGATACATTGGTGAGGGGGTAGTCTCTGTTGGCAACCTAAACCACTGTTTTAACAGAAATTTTCTTATACCAAATACCAACGTAAGTGTTATCCGAGCTACTTGGCTTGAAGAATCCCAGTTCAAATGTTCTACCAGGAGATACCAATGTGTCGTTTTCTGTCAAGAAGCTTGAGTCTGAGATGATGTCAATTTCGGCTGTGTATATTTTTTGCATGTGGAGTGAAAAAACTAGAAGAACAAGTATGGTTTCCTCCATTAAAATCATTTCCTTCAAGCTTCTCATTTTTTTTTTTTTTAATCTAATCTCTATCTAGAATGGAATCAAAGTCTTATAATCACCTACCGTATGCTTTGGGCTCAACAAGTCTTCTTGACAAAATGTCAATGTTTTTTTTTTTTATTATTATTATTTTTTTTTTTTTATTTATAACAGGGATTTCATTTCACTCATCACCGATTGAGGTAATTTGAACATAACAAGTTACATCGAACATGATGGGCAAAATCGAAACCGACTTGCCAAACAAAATACACAAGGTAACAAGTTAAGCCAAAACAAGACATATACCATAATGCCAAAAGTTCTTTATAGATCCAACTTCTACCATAAAACCCATCAAACAATTTTAGCTACTCATTTTTTTTTATCAAAATAAAAAAATAAACTTCCACCCTTTTTTTAAAACTTAAATATTTCGCAAACCGTAAATCGTCAAGCTACAAAAAAAATACCATCGCGACGAGAATTAAATTATCTTTCTATAAACATGCATTGTTATATACTTTCGACGAATTTTTTTTTCGATGAATTTTTTTTTCGCCCAGAAAAATCATATATGATTCGTAAGAATCATATATGATTCGATTTTAACAAATCATATATGATTCTTTATGATTCGTAAGAATCGAATCATATATGATTTTTACGAATCATATATGATTTTTACGAATCATATATGATTTTTACGAATCATATATGATTCTTTCTGGGCGGAAATCAAAAAAAAAAAGTTCGTCGAAAGTATATAACAATGCATATTTATAGAAAGATGATTTAATTCTCGTCGCGATGGTATTTTTTTTGTAGCTTGAAGATTTACCGTTTATAAGATATGTTGTTTTGAAAAAAAAATGGAAAATATAAATGGGTGGCTATGATTGGTTGATAGGTTATATGGCATGTATGGGTTCTTCATGTATAGTTGTGACAGACTACAACAACACCATACAAGGGTGGGGGGAATCAACAGAGTGAACTTTTGGTAGACACAACCATATGAAGGTGTAGCTTGACAAAAGTACATAAAACATACAAAGAAGATAAAACTAAGCATCCTTAAAGGAGCCAGACATAAACCAAATAGATCTAAAGTCGAAACCCAAGGCAGCATCAAGCCATCGATGACGGACCACAACAGATCTGAGCAGAGGAGACCGGAAGACAACTGATCTGAGCAGAACAGCGGTGGCGGCAGCGAACGGCGACAGCTTGGAGATGACAGATTTGTGGGTAAGAACTTTTATTGAAGAAAGGGGAAAGTAAAAAAAGGTGGGATAAAGAGGTCCGGTCGGCCGGCTGAAACCGACCGCCGGATTTATATATGCGAACCGTAGTCAATTAGTCATCAAGTATGTATATGGTTGTGTTAGGAATATTTATTATATTGTACACATTCATATCCTTTAACTAGTAACCTCCATCTTTATGATTGGCCTTGTAACATTTAATATTGTACTTAATACCATTCATTTTGAGGTCTCTATAAATAGAGGCATCTAATGTAATGTGAGACACACCGATAACAAGTTCTATCTTTCCCTTTCATACTCACTTACATTCTCTTGCTTATTGTTCTTATTGTGCTACTAGGCTCGTTGTTATACAACACATTAATAGCACGCTCGATCTTGTAAGTTTTATTTCCTTGCAAGTAAGTTTACTTTAAATTTCAAGTTTTCAAAACTCCAAAGATATGAAATACATGCCGTGTTTATGTGTATTGCATGATTAATTAGATTATATGTTGAATTGTCTATATTGCTTTACAAACTTCAAAGACATAATTTTTCTCTTGATTGTATAATATAGTCAAATTTATTGTTATCTGAAACAGTTCCTAAAGGTGTGTTTGGGTCAATGAGGAATTACCAATTCACTATCTAAATTCTTGTTCCATGAGTAAGCAGTTGATGAGCTTAAAATTTAAAAAGACATTCCAAATAATGATGAGGACTTCTAAAAGATGGAATTTGGTGTTGAATTATGCTAATATGTCCATGAAGTCTAATGAAACAGTTGTTAAAGGGGTGTTTGGGTCCACGAGGAATAATGAATTACCTAACACGCTTAACATGGTTACTTATATATTTTGTTATAACGATGTATACAAAAGGAACATAACAATACTTACCAGTGGTGACGGGAGTCGTGGGTCTATGACAGGAGAGTTGTGGTGGTTACCGGATTTGTGGTGATATGAGAGGGATTTGTGGATGTGATAGCTAGGAGGAGTTCTTATTTTTTTTGATTAGTTTGGAATGGGATTGATGCAAACTTTGGGGGGAAAACATTCAATTTTTTTAAGAAATTTTACAAAATTTCACGAAAATATTGGAGGGAAAATATCTTTAGCCACGATTAACAACTAGTAGCAAAGGTTAAAAACAAGTTTAAAAAAAAAGGAAAAAAAATTGCAAAAAGGGGTGAACTAGGACTCGAACCCCTGACCTCAACTACACCTCAAACTCAACCACAAACCACAACACCATCTCTGCCCTTGGGACTTTTTCGTTATACCCTTCTTCTTTAATTCTTTTAACCACCTTATTAGCCTTTTAGCTTGTTTCTCATTACTTAAATAAGCTTATTACAGCTTATTTAAATAAGCTATTTTTCTCACTTTTATTTATCCTTCAAACTTCAATACTTTAAGTATTTATTGCAAATTTTTTCTTGTATATTCTTCATAAGTCTAATATTTTTAATTATTTAATCAATTTAAATTAGTGTTTAATTCATAAAAAATAAAATAAAAGTCAAAAAAATGAATTATTTTTAGTCATTTATGACTTAAGAAAAAAAATTTTGCATTTTGTGAACGTCCGATTTTGAATTCAAAATTTATAACAAGATATGAGCTGGGTAAATTCAAATTTGAAAACCTCATTTAAAACATGTATATAAACGTTTATGTTAATACAAATATCGCCTAAAAACGTTATTTATATTTTACGATCTTCGCTAAGTTTTGTTAACGACAAAATGTAAACTTTAGTTTTAAGCAAAACATATTCTTAGTTTTTAAGACTTGCATAAACTAGACTTTTGCTACATTTTACATTTCATAAAACATAACACAAGCTTATTTCTTAAATTAGAAATAAGTCACATCATATTTATGGCAAGTTTTGTCATTATGTATTTATGGCAAGTTGTGTGTTTGACTTGCTTTCATATTGCTTACAAGTTTCATGTTTGACTAACTTCAAGTGATGTGACATTGTTTGGTTGATAGAAGTTATGAGACAAGACCTTGTTTGGTTTGGGAAGTTATTGCCAAAACCTACTGCAGACCCGGCGGTACCCTGGGGGTACACGGGCGGAACCCAAATGAGGGTTCCGCCTGATCCGCCGAGTCCACAGTTTGTTGGGCTATAAATACCAAGCCATAACTTGATTTTTGGCTAACCTCTAGAGCACATATTTTACACACACACTGATCCTTTTCTTCTAACCTCTTAACCTTGTACATGTGAAGTTTTCTATTGTAGCAAAGAAGCTCACAAGGTCGTCTAAAAGTTACAAGTTTCCAACACAACGTTGCAAGACTTGATAGCTTAGTATTGTGTAAACTAGTATTGTTTACGCGTCATTTGTTTGTGTATATTCTGAAGTGAGTGGTTAGTATTTTAGTCCTCAAAATACAAAGAGTGTTGGGAGTGGTTGTGCCCTTGTAAAAGAACTCGACATCTAGCTTTGTGTCGGTAAAAGTATAAGCGACGTGTAAGGTTTTCTCCGCCGGTGAAAGGAGCTTGTTGACTAGTGAAAGAAACTCTCGAGTTGGATACTCGGGGCGTGGACGTAGGGCAAGGAAAAAGAGTCCTTGTAGCCGAACCACGATAAATACTCGTGTTGTGGTTTGATCGTTTCTTTCCTTTACTTGCATGTTATATATTTGTGATTGTGCATATATCTTTGATCAAACGGAAAGTTTCAAAGCTAACTAAACAAGTTAAAAAGATTTAAAAACGCTAAAACTATTCAACCCCCCTTCTAGTTTTCCACAATTGGCATCAAGAGCTACGTTACTCAAGCTTTTAAAATATATTGTGTTTTAAAACTTGAAACGATCCATGGATTTTGAAAATTACAAAGAAGGGCAATCTATGCAAAGACCACCACTCTTTGAAGCAAATGGTTTTATTTATTGGAAAAACCGTTTTGAAACTTACGTGAAATCTAAAGATATAGATTTATGGTATATAATTGTTGATGGTGATAACGTAGTTACTAACATTAAAGATGATGATCAAAAGAAATTAATAGGTAAAAATAATGAAGCTAAAATGATGCTTTACAACGCTTTGCCTAAGAAAGAATATGAAAGAGTCTTTTTGTGTAAAACCGCCAAAGATATTTGGCAATCTTTAATTGTCACTCATCAAAGAAATTCACAAGTTAAAGATAACAAAATTGATCTTCTTGTTCAACAATATGAACAATTTGTTATTACCGAAGATGAGATTATTGATAATGCTTTTGCTAGGTTTAACACTATTATTACTTCACTCAAAGCACTTGACGAATCTTTTTGTAGTAAGAACTTTGTCAGGAAATTTCTTAGAGCACTCCATCCGAAGTGGAGAGCAAAAGTGACGGCAATTGAAGAATCCAAAGATCTTTCAAGCATGTCACTTGATGAGCTTATTGGAAACCTCAAAGTTCATGAAATGGTAATGGAAAAAGATTCGGAGCTAGTTAGAGGCAAGAAAGAAAAAGTTAAGTCCATTGCCTTGAAAGCTAGAGTCCAATCAAGTGACGATGAAGAATCTACTTCGGATAGTGATGATGAGGAATATGCTATGGCCGTGAGAGACTTCAAGAAGTTCTTTCGTAGGCGAGGGAAGTTTGTTAGGCAACCCAAAGATGACAAGAAAAACTTCCGGAAAGATCGTGATGATCGAAAAGGAAAAGTTGAAAGAAAGTGTTATCGGTGTGGAGACACAAGTCATCTTATAGGAGAATGTCCAAAACCACCCAAGAGCAAACCTCAACAAGCTTTTGTGGGTGGTGCTTGGAGTGACTATGAAGGAGATGATGATGAGCCAAAGAACGATGATATTGCTCTCATGGCTCACAACTCAAATGAGGTACTCTCCGACTCATCTTACTCCTCTATAGATGATGATACTTTACAAAATGAATATAACAAACTTTGTGAACTAAGCTTTAAAATCATAAACAAAAACAAATTTTTGAAAACTAAAAAGGAGTTTTTAGAAAATGAAGTTTATGAATTAAAAGAAAAAGCTAAGAGATTAGAAAAGAGTAAAGGTATTGAAACCACATGCAAATCATGTGAAGAACTTAAACTTGAAGTTGAAAAACTTAAAATTACTCAAAATGATCTAATCAAACAAACCACAAAGTTCAAAAAATTCGATAAGAGCATTTCATGTGCGGATGAAATAATGAAACTTCAAAAGTCACCGTTTGATAAAACAGGTCTAGGTTTCAGGAAAGTAGAAACCGTTAAGGAACAAACGAAACAAGAAAAGAACACACATGAAACAAACAAAACTGCTACAGCAGCCTGCGGACCAGACGGAACCCAAAAATGGGTTCCGCCCGTTGGTCCCGAGGGTTCCGCCAGGTCTGCTGCAGCAGTGACACCATCCACATCGGATCGTTCTAAATTTGTTAAAGTCACATATAAAAATGGAACCAAACCTGCCTTTAAAACTGGAGTAGGACTTAGTAAAAATGAATTTAGAGCTAAGACTACTCAACCAAGACCTAAGACTCCAATTCCCAAACGCCCCTTTCCAAAGAGCAACTTCAATGCTCGACCAAACTACCAACATGTTTGGAACCAAAACACTCCTGGACATTACCAAACCTCAAATTACATGCCATGGAACCCTTATGCTCTATTTTCATATTTGGGACAAATTAATGGTATGCTTAACCAAAATGGACCCATGAGAAATTGGGGACCAAATGTTTGAGTGTTTTTCATAAAATAGGTGTGCCTCAAAGTTTGCTTGGATCCGGATGAATGGATCAAGGATAGCGGTTGTTCAAGGCACATGACGGGTAATAAAAGCCTCTTCTCAACATATCACAAATGTGATGGAGGTAATGTTACGTTTGGTAGTAATACTAGGAGCAAAATCATCGGAAAAGGTACAATCTCTCATGACTCCCTTTCTATAGATGATGTTGCTCATGTTGATAACTTAGGATTTAATCTCCTTAGTATTAGTCAACTTTATCGTAATAAGTATAATGTTCTTTTTAGTGAGAACGGTAGTAAAATACTTAAAGATGGTATAACCATAGCCAAAGGTGTCCTTAAGAACAACGTATACGTCATGAAGTTGGATTCAACATCTAGAGACAAACTTTGTCTTACCTCATTAGATGAATCTTCAACTTTATGGCATAGATGTTTAGGACACGCTAACATGAGACTAATCCAAAACCTCTCCTCCAAAGACTTAGTTCGAAACCTACCTAAGTTGAAATATGACCAACACTTTTGTGATGCTTGCAAAGTCGGTAAACAAGTCCATAGTAGCCATAAGGCTAAAAACTTGGTGTCTACGTCTAGGTGTCTAGAACTTTTACATATGGATTTATTTGGTCCATCCGCTGTACAAAGTTATGGAGGTAACTTCTACACTTTGGTCATAGTAGATGATTACTCACGATATACTTGGACAAAATTTTTGAAAAGTAAAAATGAAGCTTTTGATAAATTTGAGATTCTAAGTAAGAAAATTCAAAATCAAGTAGGATCTAATATTGTGTCTATTAGAACGGATCACGGTCGTGAATTTGATAATGAATTTCAATTTGGAAAATTTTGTGATAATAATGGAATTACTCATAACTTTTCGGCTCCACGTACTCCTCAATCTAATGGTGTAGTAGAACGTAAAAACCGGACATTACAAGAGATGAGTAGAACAATGCTTAATGAACAATCTATTCCACAAAAGTTTTGGTGTAATGCCGTTGACACATCAACATACATTTTAAATCGAGTCCTAATTAGACGATTTTTGAATAAAACACCTTATGAACTTCATAAAGGTAAAAAGCCTACATTAGGATATTTTAGAGTGTTTGGGAGTAAATGCTTCATTCTTAACACCAAGGATTATCTCACCAAATTTGACCCAAAGTCTTATGAAGGTGTATTCCTTGGATATTCACAAAATAGTAAAGCTTACATTGTCTTAAACAAAGAAACCTTAAGAGTCGAGGAATCATTGAACGTAACATTTGACGAAAGTCCACCTCCCTCTAAGACATCACCTTTGGTAGATGATGACTTAGTTGAAAGCCAAGCAATTGAAAGTCAAGAAATCTTAGATAATGACAAGGAAGATGAACTATTAAACAAGGAAATTGTTAATATCAAAGAATCTAAAAGTCATCCATTAGATAGTGTCATAGGCAACATTAATGAAAGAACACTAAGATCAAAAGTCCAAAATGAAAGTAATTATTTTTGTTTCGTATCAACCATTGAACCTAAGAATATTAATGAAGCCATTAAGGATGAATCTTGGGTAATTGCAATGCAAGAAGAATTAAACCAATTTGTTAGGAATGATGTATGGACATTAGTTCCTCAACCAAAGTGTCAAACAATAATTGGAACGAAATGGGTATTTCGAAATAAAATGGATGAAAATGGAATTGTGTCTAGAAACAAAGCTAGGCTAGTAGCACAAGGATATAATCAACAAGAAGGAATCGACTACGATGAAACGTATGCTCCGGTAGCTAGGCTCGAGTCAATTAGAATCTTACTTGCTTATGCATGTGCACATAATTTTAAACTCTTTCAAATGGACGTCAAAAGTGCATTTCTAAACGGAGTCATTAATGAAGAAGTGTATGTTGCTCAACCACCGGGCTTCATCGATTTTGAAAAACCTAATTATGTTTACAAACTTAAAAAGGCTCTTTACGGACTCAAGCAAGCTCCAAAAGCATGGTATGATCGACTTAAAACCTTCCTAGTTGACCATAAGTACACCATGGGCTTAGTTGATAATACTCTCTTCACTAAGAAGAAAGATTCACATATTATCATAGTCCAAATCTATGTTGATGACATTATATTCGGATCAACTTGTCAAGAATTATGTGTGGATTTCTCAAAAATCATGCATGACGAGTTTGAAATGAGTATGATGGGAGAACTCAACTTTTTCCTAGGACTCCAAATTAAACAACTTGAAGATGGTATCTTCTTTAACCAATCTAAATACATTAAGGACATGCTTAAGAAATTTGGATTAGAAGATTCGAAACCTATCAAAACTCCCATGTCCACGGAAACTAAACTCACCAAGGATGAGGAAAGTGAATCCGTAGATAGCACTAAATATAGAGGTATGATTGGTAGTCTACTCTACCTAACGGCTAGTAGACCCGACATTATGTTTAGTGTTTGTCTATGTGCTCGCTTTCAAGAAGATCCTAAGACTACCCATCTCTAAGCCGTTAAAAGGATTTTTAGGTATATTAAAGGCACTACACATTTAGGATTATGGTATCCCAAAGGAATGGGAATAGACACCATAGTGTATGCCGACTCGGATCATGCCGGTGACTATGTCGATAGAAAAAGCACAAGTGGTATTTGTACTTTTGTTGGACATTGTCTCACCTCATGGTTCTCTAAGAAGCAAACGGCTCTTGCTATTTCAACAACGGAAGCCGAGTACGTTTCGGCCGGAAAGGCATGTCAACAAGCTCTTTGGATGAAGCAAGCTCTTGTCGACTACGGAATTCAACTCAACGACATCACAATTCTTTGTGACAACAAAGGTGCCATTGATCTCAGCAAAAACCCGGTTCAACATGCTCGTACCAAACATATTGAAATCCGTCATCATTTCCTTCGTGACAACGTTCAAAAAGGAAATATCTCAATTGAGAAAGTTTCTTCCGAAGACAACATAGCCGACATCCTCACCAAACCCCTTAAACGTGAACCTTTTAATCTTCTTAGGCTAGGCTTAGGACTCATGGAACCTACACTGTAGTTCTGAACAATAGACAAAAATCACAAAAATCAAAACAAATCAATAACCATTTTCCACTGCAGGGTCGGCGGAACCCTGAGACATAACGGACGGAACCCAATATTGGGATCCGCCGTGTCCGCCGACCTGCAAAACCTATACATTTGTTTATATTAAACCAAACACCCATTATCCCATACCACAACTTCAAAAAACTGTTACTATTCACCATTCCTCTCAACCATACCCACGAAATTCTGGTCTTCCATTCAATCACATTTCTAATCCATCATCATTGTAAGTATCTTAACTTGATTACAATCCTGATCTGAGTCTAGGAATTCTATTTTTGCACAAAAACAAAAACTTGGGGTTATGCATTAAACTTAACAAACTCATGCATAAAAATTAGGTGTTTAACAAAACTAATCATGTTTCCCATAGTTAGGAAGTGCATTCTCACTTAGTGTAAACATACTTGCTAAACCACCCCATGTCAAATTTTTGCAAAAATTTCTCACAAGTAGGACAAATATTTTTTCGTCTCACATTGAGAATACAAAATCAAAACGTTATGTTCAAAACATCACTTGCATAATGTCTCTTGAATGCTAAAGGGAATACATAATTAATATGTATTTTCGGGTACATTCAAACGAAGCTACATTGAACTAGGAGTGTTTGGGTTATCTTTTGTTTTATAACAAAACTTGCATTATAAAACATTTTTGATGCATCAAAATGAGTCAAGATAACCGCACCTCCACATAGTTTTCATATAGGCACACACTAGAACATCCACATTATAATAAGTAGTTTACTTAAACTAAAATGTGAAAATTTTGTTGTTCTAGGTATCATCATGCCTCCTCTAACCCATTACGACCACAAGGACACAATCAAGTACCTACCAAAACACCACAAAACAAAAGGCCTTACCCCAAACCAAGTCAACATCTTCAAAGCCTTAGAAAAACACTATGTCCATGAGGGTAGAACCATTGACCCGTCCTTCCTAGAAGGCACAAACCTTTACAACGAATTCGCCGCAATCAATTTTGAGTGTCTTTTGACTATAGACGAGCCTATTTGTCCTAGATTCATCTTAGAATTCTATGCCTCCGTCACCCTCTCCACGGGAGAATATGATTTCATATCAGTCAACTTTAGAGTTAGTGGTAATCTTTACTCCTTCAATCTCGAAGAGTTTGCTCAAATCTTAGGGATCCCAAACCAAGGCACTTGCATCTACTCCGATTTGCACTCCCTCTCAACCCTTGACACCTTAGATGACCGTCACCCTCCTTATGATACCCCTCTTGTATCCAAAGATGTCCTCCGAAACCACCTCTTTGTTAGGACAACCACCACTAGGAGAACCCGTGGGGGAAATGAGGTCGAAAAGGATCCATATGGAATGGAACTTAATGAACTCTTGCCCCAATTCAAGAAATGGGAGGAAGTCCTTAGAGCCAATGTTATAAGCACTATAGGAAACCGAGACCATATCAACCTTTGCCTATGCTACATGCTCTACTCTTTGTCCACTAGGCAACCTTTCAATCTTGCTTACTACATGGCTAAGAGAATGGCCGACATTCCCGTGCATGGCACAACGGCTATGCCGTATGGAATGCTCTTGACCCGTCTCTTTAGGTTCATTTCACCCATTCCACCAACTCCTAACCGTCTTCGTCTTGACTACTCTCTCATCCCACATACCTTTGTCCCACTTAGTGATAAGAGAATGTATAAGGCCCAAGGAAAACGCCCTCATCCACCTACCTCCTCTTCTTCTTCCTCAATGAGTGAAGATGATAATTTGCCAAACTCTAGGCTCCCACCCCTAGAATACCAATCCCAACTTCCGATTATTGAAAATGAATCTAAAGAATTCAAGCAAACAAAAGGGATGTTCAAAAACCTCGGGAGATTCCTTGGCAAAATGAAGAAGAAGCTCGACAAACAATGAGTGCGGGTGTGTTAGGAGTGTTTGGCACAAGGTGCTATTAAAACAATTTGGTAGTTTTAAACAATGTTTGTCATGTATTTGTGTGATTAATGCACTATGGAACATGTTTTAACTAACAATGTTGCAGGAAGACAACTTTTGGCAAGTTGTCAAAATTTTCATGATTATCTTATTTTCACTAAGTTTAGTGAAGTTCGCTAGCCCCCGATCAAAGTCTTATAATATGAGTGTTTACATGTCTAATTTTTGCATTTCCTAACCAGATATGAATTATAGTTTTGGTTCTAGGACTTTTCGAAAAATTTAAAAATCGTCTAGCGGGTTTAAATCGCGTTCTGTCCCGTTTTTCAGCACTGGCGGAACAGGCGGATCCCAAAATTGGGTTCCGCCCGTTCAAAACCTGGGTAACCCAGGTTTGGCCCAACGGACCAGACGGAACCCAAATTTGGGTTCCGCCTGTGTATTCCCAGGGTACCGCCAGTTTCCTGCAGAATTTTTATTTTTCTTTTCAACATTTCAACATCCAAACACCAAAATCCAATCCTTTTAGCTAGAAATCCATTACTTGCAATGTGTTTAGCTTAGTAAGGTACTTAGCATCCCTTAGAACTCACCCAAACCCATTTCCCGCCAAAATTCAAAAATAGCCATAACTACCTCAAGTCTCCTTCACACAACAAGGAAGGCTCCCTTTTAAAGGCTCCTTGAAATCCCTGAGAATTTCCATCAAACAAACTCACCAAAACCACTAAGCATTTAGTGCAAGCTTGTCTTCTCACTTCACCATTTTCATTGGATTGACTTCCATGACACGACAACCCACAATTAAGTTCTCCAAATCATTAGGAACCACCATTTTTGTATGGACTAACATCAAATCCAAACACTCCTTCCCACAAACCTTCATCACTATAAATCAAGCCTTCCTAAACACTAACAAATCACACCTTCTACCTCATAATTCTGAAACTTTAAACCATTTTTCACCATGACCAAGTCAACAAACACCTCTCAAACCTCAAAACTCATCCGGAAAACCGCCCGGATAAGTGTTAAACCACTTTGGTGTAACCAACCCATCAACCTTAGCTCTTCATCATCGGATGAATTCACATCACCCATAAAAAATGAACACTTTTTGAACCTAGCATCTCCAACTCCATCACCCAATGAACCAAATGAGCACACTCCACCACCTACAAAATCACCTATTGACCCAACTCCACCAAGTGCTCCAACTCAACCATCAAAGACTCCATCACCATCACCATTCCCAAAAGTTGAACCTATGGAGCTTTTCGGGTCACCTCCAACATCACCACACCTGTATGTCCAAGATTTGAATGATCTACCACCTAGACATACCCAACCACCACCTTTTGCAAACCAATCACCAAGGTCAATTTTTGACCTTGAGGATGATCTTGAACCTACCCAACCACCACCACCAATGTACCAACAACCAAAACCGTTGTTGTTTCACCCTATCTACCGTGAAATCCATGGTCCTCTCTATGGAGAACCAAATTTTGAAAACAATGATCACCCAACTCCACCACCTTCTCAACCCCAAACCTATGAGTCTTTCTTTCCTTCTTATGAGGAAATACAAAGCATGGTTGACAACCACCTTCATCAAGCAATGTAATTTCAAACCACCTTGCTTGAATCAATACCAAATCCATCCTCCACCCAAGAAACAAAACCAAACCCACCCCTAAACCAAGACACAAAAACCAACCCATTTTCAACCACCCATCCCCATGGTTGCCCACATTGTGAGCAAATGGGTGAAACCATAAAAACCGTGCTTCACCAATTCCAAAATGAAACCCGGTTTGCATTCCAACACGTCATTGAACGTTTGGATGCACTTTCCCACCCCAACAAATCCTAAACCAACCCTTGGAGGCCGTTTGCCCCACATTAGGAATGTAGGATTTTCTTTTATTTTCTTAGTTTTTGTGTACAAGTAGAAGCATATGTACACATTTCTTGTCTTTTGACTTTTTATAAGTCAAAATTTTACTTGAAATGAAATTTCTTTCTACTTATTTTGTGCAATGTTGGTTGATCAAAGTTGTGTTGTCAATGTGGTTGCAATGTGTGTGGTAACTACAAACTTGACTATATATATCATCAACTAACCATTTTTTTTGTAGGTCTCAAAATCCATGTTTCCCATATTGGTACTCCATTTAGGGGGAGTATCGACCAAGGGGGAGCATGGCGATTATTCCGCTTCGCTACTCTACTTTTTGTTTCGACAAAAAGCGGGAGAAATATATTATACCTTCAATACTTGATATGCTTTTCATCTCTTAAGTAAAACAAGGTTAATATAATTTTTTTTAAGTCTTAAAAACCAAGATTTTGTGTGATACTTAAAAACAAAGTTTATGTTTTGTCATCAACAAAAAGGGGGAGATTGTTAATACAAATATCGCCTAAAAACGTTATTTATATTTTACGATCTTCGCTAAGTTTTGTTAACGACAAAATGTAAACTTTAGTTTTAAGCAAAACATATTCTTAGTTTTTAAGACTTGCATAAACTAGACTTTTGCTACATTTTACATTTCATAAAACATAACACAAGCTTATTTCTTAAATTAGAAATAAGTCACATCATATTTATGGCAAGTTTTGTCATTATGTATTTATGGCAAGTTGTGTGTTTGACTTGCTTTCATATTGCTTACAAGTTTCATGTTTGACTAACTTCAAGTGATGTGACATTGTTTGGTTGATAGAAGTTATGAGACAAGACCTTGTTTGGTTTGGGAAGTTATTGCCAAAACCTACTGCAGACCCGGCGGTACCCTGGGGGTACACGGGCGGAACCCAAATGAGGGTTCCGCCTGATCCGCCGAGTCCACAGTTTGTTGGGCTATAAATACCAAGCCATAACTTGATTTTTGGCTAACCTCTAGAGCACATATTTTACACACACACTGATCCTTTTCTTCTAACCTCTTAACCTTGTACATGTGAAGTTTTCTATTGTAGCAAAGAAGCTCACAAGGTCGTCTAAAAGTTACAAGTTTCCAACACAACGTTGCAAGACTTGATAGCTTAGTATTGTGTAAACTAGTATTGTTTACGCGTCATTTGTTTGTGTATATTCTGAAGTGAGTGGTTAGTATTTTAGTCCTCAAAATACAAAGAGTGTTGGGAGTGGTTGTGCCCTTGTAAAAGAACTCGACATCTAGCTTTGTGTCGGTAAAAGTATAAGCGACGTGTAAGGTTTTCTCCGCCGGTGAAAGGAGCTTGTTGACTAGTGAAAGAAACTCTCGAGTTGGATACTCGGGGCGTGGACGTAGGGCAAGGAAAAAGAGTCCTTGTAGCCGAACCACGATAAATACTCGTGTTGTGGTTTGATCGTTTCTTTCCTTTACTTGCATGTTATATATTTGTGATTGTGCATATATCTTTGATCAAACGGAAAGTTTTAAAGCTAACTAAACAAGTTAAAAAGATTTAAAAACGCTAAAACTATTCAACCCCCCTTCTAGTTTTCCACAGTTTAAATTTCAAACGTTTAAATTTCAAATTTCTAACAAGAGAGAGGTAAATTCAGATTTCAAATCCAAACAATGCCCTTATAAATAGCCATCACTAGGTTATCACAATGCAGCCACAATTCACATACAAAAACGTAATTCACAAATTATTAAGTTCAAAACAATGTCTCACAACGATTCACCAGATAATGAGTCAGTTTACAACACCCGACACGAAGATCTTTTCCCTGTATTCCCATACGACAATCTACCACAAAACAATCCACCACAAGATCTGTTTCCCGTATTCCAATATGACAATTCACCACAGAACACTCCACCGGAATTTCTTTTTCCACCGGCAATCAATCCACCGGCAAACAATCCACCCCACTACAATCCACCGGCAAACTTTCCAGCACAAAACCAAACCAATGCACGTGCGTTGATTGATGAAGAACTGTATGACCAAGATATGCAAGAAGTGTTACGTGTTGAAGCAGAGGAAGAACGTGAGAGAAGCGCTCGTGAAGAGTACTTAAGAGCTAAACAGGCTCGGAGAAACCGTCGTTGTGCATGGCGAATACAAAATGGATTGCCCCGTGTGCCATCGAGTGACGACGATTCGAGTGCTTCAAGTCACGAGGGCTATGTGTCGGATGATTCGTTTTCTTGATTCGTAGTTTAATTTAGATGTTTTATGTTTACGTATCGTAGTTTAATTATCATGTAGTAATGTTTAATTAACATGTTTTATGTTTAATCATTGTAGTTTGTGAACGTCCGATTTTGAATAAAAAAATATTTATTAATATTTTTTTTATATATTCTTTTTTAATATTTATTCTTATTATTATCTTTTAACAAAATACATCTACCAGTTAGACCAAATTTTTTTTGCATGTATAGTATATGAAGCCATGATGCCATTGTATCTCCCAATATATGTCACTTAAAAATAAAATCCGGCCATTTGGTTACCACACCATTACTATTCACAAAAACACACAAGTCGGCAAACTAACCGTCATCCCCAACTCATCTCAACTACCACAGGTTAGGTTTTTTCGATTTTTGATCAACATCAAAGTCAATTTTTTAATTTCCCTTGTTTTGCATCTTGCTTGAAGTGATTTATATATACATAGTTGTTAATAATGTGTCCATGAGTTTACATTATACTTATTGGTCTGATTGACTACTTTATTCATGTTAATGAAGTTTAAACTCATTTTTGTGAAATGGTTTTAATCAATATTTGAATGATAAGAACCTACATGTAGGGTTGCCTATAAAAAAACAGTTTAAAACCTAGAAAATAAGAATCTAAGAGTATGTTAGTTATATTTGTCAAGTATAGTAACTGTGTTGATTAGTTATGAGATAACTTATGAGAGATTGTTGATTCTTTAGGGGCTAATTGTACATATTGAATGGGTTGAAGTTGTGGTATAAAATTGGTTATTTGACTCACAAATAATTCAGTAGGAATGGTATAAAATTGGTATAAAATTGATAATCATTTGAGTTATATTTGCCAAGTATAAACAATGTATTACCTTTAGGAATGAGTTGGTTTCGGTCGGGTTCGGTTGTAATTGCATGTAGGAATGAGTGGGCTTCGGTCGGGTTTGGTTTGTATATATAGAATTACTTTAAAAGTCGAATGTTAAACTATTTGCGTATTAATCCATTTGAGTTTCATTAGCAAATGTTGATTAGCAAGTCAGGATGGAAATGTATAGGTTGCCTTAACATATGCTCTGTTGATTAGCAAGTCAGGATGGAAATGTATAGGTTGCCTTAACATATGCTCTGTTTTTGTGTAGAAACATGGCTGAATTTGTTGTCAGGTTAAACCCAAACACGTATCCAGAGTCGCAGGTAATCGTACACATAGGCCTTAATGAATTTATATATCATAAATGTTCATTTAGTAAATGTCAAATACATTATTGAAATATATTCAGGAACTACCAGCCGTGTACGCGACATCATGTTTCCATGGAAGGAGGACAATCTACATCACAAGTGCACAGAGGGTTCGTTTCAGAGTTGCATTGCAGACTGAAACTGACGGCCCCATACAGTTAACCAGTGAAAGATGGAGGGCATTTGCTTTGGCAAACCTTAATCGGGATGTTAGAACATTGCATTTTGTTGAGGAAGGTGACGACTGCTTCTATGTCACAGGATACAATCAGGACGGAACAGAATATGGTGGGTACAACATGAATTCCAGTCGGTTATCAAGGTTCAAGTCTCATGTTTTTTACTTCTATGATGAGATCCAGGTATTAGATATTGATAATTAATTAATCTTACGTCAAATGTGCGATTTCATAACTCAATAAATGTTTAATTTTTATGTACTAATAAGGTTAGTATTAAAAATTATTTGTAGACACTACCTGCTGCATTCCTTAATGGAGTAGGTAATGCACGCCAAATCAGAATCCACGGAAATGGGATAAACTTTGCCGTGGATGTCAATATTGTTCAAGCAGGAGGAGCCGTTGTGTATGAGTTGGACATGGATGGATGGAACCACATTGAAGAAGTGTTGGGTTTAGAAGCTGGAATGACAATCATCTTCACAAGGAAACGCGCTACAGAGTTATTGCTTACCGGCTTCAAAAGTGACGGTAGTCTAAGTACAGACGCGCATTTCCTTGGTGCCACCAATTTGCTAATGGTTCAGCCTGGTTTGTTAGAGACCGAAAGAGGTAAAAAGTTATGATATACTTTCATACTCCAAATTCTTATTGTCAGTCATTTATTTATTAATAAAAATTAAAAACAATTCTTTGTAGATGACAATCGAATGAAACATATCTGCCAATGGCCTTCACATCGAGACCACTTTGGTGAAGGGCATTCATTCTACAAAAGATTTTCAGCAATTCTACTGCCAGGGAAACTTGTACGTATATATCCATTCATAAATATTGTTTACATTTGTTTAAGTCGTTTAAACAAAATATTTACTTACTAGAAACAACTGCAGGAAATCCCGGAAGAATTCCTGCTCTACCATCCTATCCACCCATACCGTAAGGTGCTCATGAAACATCGTGATGTTCAGTTTTTCATGACAATGGAGTGCGAGAATGAGGAGCCGGAGATGCCTGGAACTGTTAGTGTGTTTGGAAGGTGGAGGATGTTTACCAAGGAATGCTCTTTCGACTTTGAAAAAATGATCAGATTCAAGTTTATACATTTCAAGGTTGATGTGAATGGAAATGATTTTCAAGACAATGTCTATCCCGTTTTTCATCTTTTCTAACTCAATTCTGGATTTTATTGTTCATGTTCTGGAAGTACATTTGATAATTTTTTTGCATATCCCATCTTTAGTATGTAACTTCTTTTGGATGTGTGTTGTGAATCACACATTGATGGGGGTACTTTACCAGGAACATGTAATTAAGTAGAAACATGTAAGTATTACTAATGGTAGTTATGACATCAATGTTACTTTGGTCACTTATGCAAATTATGCAATGTAATCTAAGAATACTAGTATTATGCAATGATTGTACATGTTTTATGCATTTGAATTTGTTGTAATTTATTATGTTTTATGCAATGTTGTTAAACAAATGCTCAATCTTAAACTGAGTATAAGTATTTCTCATGTCATATTGGAGGGAATTTACCAAAATATTTGACAAGCATATTGGAGGGAAAGTTGATTATAAATATCTTATCAAAAAGTTTTGTTAAAACCATAAAAAGGGACGCTGGGAAATCAAGGGGAACCATACGCTCAAACCCGAGACCTCACCAACCTCAACCTTTTGAACGCCTCAACACACCACACCCTTACCACTTGCCCTTGGGACTTTTTTGGTTATACTCCTACATAGTATTTATTTAACCAAACGTTTTACCCTTTTAGCTTATTTATCCTTTTAAGCTTATTACAGCTTATTTATATAAGCTATTTTCTCACTTTTATTGTTCCTTCAAACTTCAATACTTTAAGTAATTATTGCAAATTTTTCTTGTGTTTTATTCGTCAGTTTAATATTTTTAATAATTTAATTACTTTAAATTTGTTTTTAATTCATAACAAATAAAATAAAAGTAAAAAAAATAAAATTATTTTTTCTAAAATTATTTTTAGTCATCTATGACTTAAGAAACATAAATTAGGCTTTAAATTTCAAATTAGTATTTCCCGGCCTTTTAGAATCCCGTAAGTAGGGCTGTAAACTAAATGAATGTTCAGTGAACATTTCATGAACCGTTTGGTAAGTTCTTTTATGTTCGTTTATTTATTAAGTGAACGAACATGAACAAAAGCCGCGTCTGTTCATTTATCTTTGTGAACGTCCGATGTAAGTACATTTAGGTTCATCTTATTTTCTTAAAACGACCCGGTAATATCTCATACTTCTGGAAAATATTGTGTTTTTGCTTTCTTTGCCCAAACTGGAATTTTCATTATCGGGGAGAGAGCTAATTGACATTTTGGTCGGGTTTTTCATAATATAATATTATATATACTATTGATTGAATCATGTTGTAACATGACAATTGGTAGGTGTATAGATAAGTTGGGCATGGTAACCCAGTTATAACATAATATCCATTACCCACCATGTGAATTATATATACTATTAATGTATGTGACAAGTTATAACCTAATATCCATGACCCACCATGTGAATTAGCCATTATCACTGGTCATGCATGGGTTGCACCGGCTTGGTATGTGTAAAGATAAGTTGGGCACGGTAACCTGACCCTTGTGCATTTTCGTCCATTTTCATACGTCTTTGTCCTTTTTAGTCAGGTTTTATACGTTTTCTTCCGGGTTTACATGTTTTCCTCAGTGTTTACACATTTTCACCCGTTATTTCATGATTTAGTCCGTTTATACACGTTTTTCCCCTTCTCATAGGGTTTTGTCCTTTTTCATATGTTTTGATACGTTTTCATCCGTTTGCTTACGGCTTTGTCCTTTTTACTCAGTTTTTATACGTTTACTTACGGGTTTACATGTTTTCCTCAGTGTTTACACGTTTTCGCCCGTTATTTCATGATTTACTATGTTTATACACGTTTTTCCCCTTCTCATAGGGTTTTGTCCTTTTTCATATGTTTTGATACGTTTTCATCCGTTTTCTTACGTCTTTGTCCTTTTTAGTCAGTTTTTATACGTTTTCTTACCGGTTTACATGTTTTCGTCAGTGTTAACACGTTTTCGCCCGTTATTTCATGATTTAGTCCGTTTATACACGTTTCCCCCTTCTCATAGGGTTTTCTCCCTTTTCATATGTTTTTCCTTTTTTACACGTTCTCGCCCCGTTATTTCATGTTTGAGTCCGTTTCAACACATTTTTGTCTGTTTTTGTCCGTTTATAGCCGTTTTCATCTATTTTAGACGTTTTCCTCCGTTTCATACTTTTTCTAACTTTCTTCTGGTTTGGTCATTTTTGTGCGTTTTCGTTTATTTAGTATGGTTTTAAACGTTTTTGTGTTTAATGACCCGAATAAAAATATAGCCGATTTGACAAAACCAAACTAAACGAACAAACCCGAGAACCGAACCGATCAACAACCCTAATTTATAGTGATAGTTTAAAATAAGGAGGAATTAGTTTGACTTTTTTTAAACATTATGACTTGTCATACACAGGATTTATGAGTTCTCATTATCACAAGGACTCTCTCCCCTCATTTTTCTGAAAGAACCCGCCGCCTGCAACTTATGAGTTCTCATCATCACAAGGACTCTCTCCCATCGTTTTTCTGAAAGAACCCGCCGCCTGCAACTTAATCGTCAAATCGTCATGATGGTTCCAACGCGTATTAACCACACCACTTTCAGACCGCTAATCTCCACCACAAAAATCCCCTATATAAACCCTACTTCCCACATCACCATCCCTACCACTCTTCTTCATCAATTTTTAAAATCATTTCAATCAATCCTTATTTTACCCAAATTCATTATCAATGGCAGCACCATCACGACCAAACCAAGTGGCTAGGCGTGTGATTGATGGCCTTGTTGAGTTTAGCGGGGAGACCTCTGTTGATGGTTAAATAAGTTTCTTCAAGGGTCAGCAAATCTCCAGTATCCGTGGCTTTAAAAACAGGATGCGTGAAGAGGTCACCACATTGAAGAATGAGATTGGGCAGCTTAATGCTTTAATAGCTGAGTTGGAAGCTCTTGGAGAGGAAGACCTCTTTGACACTCTGCATGATCTTAGGCATGACAGGGAGAATGCCAATGCTAAGCTGCAAAGCCTGAATGATCTCATTGCTGATGCTGAGGAGGATGTCCAGACCAAGGAAGAACAGATTGAGGCCATGACTGGTTGAAGGGTTGTCTCCATGGGATGTGAAGTTTCTTTTGTTTGGTTTTATATGTTTATATTTTATGTCTTTTGTTAAATTTCCATGGTTTGTATGTATGAACACTTGAAATGGAAAATTAATGGAATCAATGGTTTAATTTACATGTTTTATGTCTTTTGATCAGTTGTTAATGCTATCAATATTATTAGATTAAAAAGAAATGCCTTTGATAGTTTGTTTCAGTTTATTTTAGATGTTGTTTTGCATTTTGGAATATGTTGTGGTGTTTGAATATGTTAGCAATAGTTAGTATTCAGTTAGTGTGCGTTTGGGTCAATTTAACTTAGGGCTCAAATCTAGTATTCAAGCTATACGAGCACAAACTCTATGCGAGATCGTTTGAGGCAAGCTTTAGTGATTTTGGTGTTTGAGGCAAGGTTGAAAATATAAGAATGCAACTGTATTTTGTTTGAGCATTTCGATTCCTGTGCAAGTTTTAAGCACTAATATACATGTAACTAGGGCTGCAAACAAAGCGATATTTATTGGGTAATTCAAGCTAGATGAGTCTTAGAGTCAAACTTAATCTTAATCGGCTAATTTGTTGCCCTGATTTAAACATAAGTCTAGTGTTGTATGATTCTTGAAGAAAAAAGAACATCCGATAGTTAACCATGGCTGAAAAAGCTGAGGCAAAAGACTCACACACTGAATATACACCTATTGGCTGAAAAAGCTTTTAGAGTATTATGTGGTTGCAGGTAATTACTTGTTCTTATGTTTTTGTAATCGATCCCGAACACCTACGTTAAGTTGATAATTACTTGTTCTTATGGTTTTGTTATATGTGCTTGCAGGTATAGGGTTCCATTTTGAACATATACGCTGCTTGATAATATAACAGGGTATGTTGTTGTTTACTGGTATGGTTCCCGAACAAGTTTATTGTTAGTGCTTATTTTTAGTTAAAATATACTTTTCAGTGATTAATATAGTTACTAGAACATTTAACTTTCAAAATCTCAGCTTGTATAACCATTATTTAGTTTTAAAATCACAACGGCCCTTTTAAGGGGGTGTTTGGCTGGTTGTTGTATCAGCAATCCTTGGTTGGATTTGCTTTTTTTTTTGTGCTTAATTGTTTATCTGGGACTGCTTATGAGTTATAGTTTCTTAATTAGTTGCTTTAAGTCAATTTTTTGCTTTTGTTTGTTCATTTTTATGCGACGTGTGGTGATTTTAGTGTGTCTGCAGTGTGTTTGGGACACCGGGTTTGAAATAAATATTTAGGTTTAAATATTAAAATTGCAGCCAAAATTAAATATTTAAACTCTTAATTATAACTTTGGAGCCAAAATTTTTAATTCTCACTCAAATGTGGAGCCAAAATTTCAGCCAAAACTTTAAAAAAAAATTAGGAAATTATGGTTTCCTTATTTCAAAAACTGCCCCATCATGAGGCCTATTTTCACTTCAAAAAATTAGGGTTCGACCATACCATCAAAACCTTTAATTTTTACACCATTCTTTACCAACTAAGTTTACTAATTCTCTTTTATACATTACTTCTGACGAATCATGGAAACTATAGATAATATTTTTCATTCTGATCATGAAAATGATGATTTAAATGATAAACAGTTAGGATATGAATCAGAGGTTTATTCTATAGATGGTGAGGATGATGAAAACAACCATTCAAATAGGAATATAGTTAAGAGGGGGATAACTAGGTTAGCTAAGTTTCGCCGAGAATTTGGAAAACCCGATGGAGTAAAGGTCAGTGTAACCTTTGATGCTCTGAATAGGTTAACAGGAAAAAACAGAGCATTGTTTTCGAGTTTTTTTGGGTGACTTGGTTCGTGAGCATATAAAAGTTGATTCAGAAGCAAGGGATAAAATGTGGGATGAAATCACGGTACACATATACTTTTTTTCAACCCATTAATATAGAATTAAATCTATACATACCATGAAATCAAGAATTCATAATACATATATGTCCCTTATTTCAGTGTTTGAAGCATTTGATATGTTGTGGTATACGGTTGTGAATCTGGTCATTTGAACATGTATGTGGTATCTAGAATACGAATAAGAACCTGGATAAACTATAGAATAAAAGAAGGATCGATACTTGTTTAGTATACAACTTGTGTTTGTGTGAGTGTCTGTTATGTCGATATGTTTGTTCTTGTTTGAGTGTATGTCGTGTGTGTGATAGTAGTGGGTTGCTTGTTGTAGGTACAAGGTGTTAATAAGTTTATCTATGCATTTAAATTATGTGCAACTAATTAACAACATTGTGTTACTCTTTGCAGCGATTTTTTGCTGTTGAATTGACAGTAAGAAAGCTGATAATGAATCGTCTTGGTCAACTTCTAAGGAATTTCAGATGGAAATTGGCACAAAACTACATATTGCCAAACCAAAATACACCTTCAAAACTAAATGAAGTACCGGCGAAGTACAGTGCAATTATAAAAGCCGAAGATTGGATCAATTTTGTAAAGTACACGGCTACGGAGGAATACAAGGTGTTAATTAGTCATTTTTATTCAAGTTTCACTATCTTTCACATATATATTAGTTCTATAATGTCAAAATTAATACATATTCACGCCTTATGATTTTGTGTTACAAGGTGAAATCAGCTGCAGCTAAACTGGCGCATTCCAAGTGTGTTTATCAGCATACAATGGGACAAGGTGGATACGCCAATGTGATAGATAAAATGGTAACATTAAACATTTGCACATTTGCATTTAATAGCATCTTAGTATCGTTTATATTGGTTTATCTTACATGTGTATGTATTTTATAGTTATAAGATCGAGAGAAAAGAAATTGAACCAGATGAAGAACCACCGCGCGGTACGCTGTGGTTGAAAGGAAGGGAGAAGAAAGATGGAGAATATCACGATGATGAGATTAGGACTGTGGGAGAAAAAATAGTAAGTTTTACTGCAAAGTTTGTATTATGTTCATTGTTGAAAGTGGGATCAACATATAATAACCTATTTCCCATATGGTGTGTGCAGAAAGAAACGGAGGACAAGATCAAAAAAGGAACCTTGAAGATTGATCATGGCACTGATGCCATGACAGTTGTATTAGGTAAGGAAAAGGTAGGATATGCGAGAGGAGTTGGAGGTGGAGTAACCTACAAGAGGTATTTTGATCTGCCTCGAATCCGACAAGCATCTGATGAAAGAGTGGTGTTACTTCAAAGTGAACTTGAAAATGAGAGACGCCAACGTCAAGAAAAAGATAAGGTAATCCAGGATTTGATGAATCAATTGGCTGCCCAAAAGGGGCAGACGTTGCAGTCAACGTCAACTCCATCGACACCAACAGAAGTAAGACATTTTTTATGTTGATTTTTTTTTGTTACAAATGTGAAATTATATTACCAAATAACAGATTATAACTTCAAAACACTAGGAAGCTTACCACCTATTTACAAAAACAAATTATTGCTCAACATGTTTGCTGATAAACCATGATCCAAACACTACTCCATATAACAATAGAATCCATTCAGCCTTAAATACTATTGCGGTCTTCTTAAACAATTTATAATGCAGGTAACTCCGGTGAACATTAATGTTATAAATAGCATTGCTGATGAGGATGCCGAAACACGTGTTGCTAGATGTGAGAAAGTTGCGATCATTCAGAAGTCTAATGGACTTGCAAATTTGGAAAAGGAAATGGTAATAAGTGTAAGTAATAAAACATCCCCCTGTTATTTTAGAATTCCACATACATGTCTTATTTACCGTGTTTATATATACAGGAACCTGTTAAATCTGTCTCATCTAAGAAACCGAATAGACTCAAACGAAAGGATTCTTCACGTCAAGATTCCCAATCACAAGAACATGATTCTCCAATACAAGTATGTATTTAAACATGTTCATATATTCTTTTGTTTAATTAATTTCTGATACATATGTACATGCAACAAATCATTTTTTTAGGAAATTAAGTGCAAACTGTGGCATACAAAGAAAACAACTATTATAGCGTTGGGTACTGTATACAAGAGTGAAGGAAAACAAATGCTTCATAACAAACCACTCCCAAAGGATTGCTACAGAGTGTCTGTTGATAAACTTTAGTGGATGCAGCATGCATCCCGGATGTAGGAAGTAACGGTTTCAAAATAGTTCAGGCTGCATGTGGTGGTTTTTGGGCATGGCCAAAGGATCAAGTGATTTTTGATGAACAGGTACATACATGCATGTGTTTAATTTATCAACTTACATATATATAATTCTTCATATTTAATTCAGTGTTTGATACACCCGGATTTTGTTTCCTACAGGCTACACCACCAAGTACCATACAAAAGATTACTGAGAACAAAACTGCACCTAAATTAACAACGACGCGCAAAAACATTTACGTCTCTATTAATGGCATGAAAAAGGAAGCTGCTAAGAAGATCAAGACTCAGAAGTCATTAAATTCTTGAAAATTTTATTATGTATGACATTACAATTTTATATACATTCCAATTTTATTGTATTTGAATTCGTTTTGATATTTTATATATATTTGAATTTGTTTTCATATATATTGATTTCTTATATGTGACTAAAAGATGCATATAGTCACAATTATTACACTTTTGGTCACTGTTTGCTTCATGCTTTGTGTGACTAAATAATACAAATGGCTACGCAAACAAAAAATGCATGTGACCATTGGATGAACAATAGTCACACAAAACACACATTTTTTCACTTGAAACAGCATATGGTCACACATATTCACAATTTTGGCTACTTTATGCTTAATTGTATGTGACTAAATACCCAAAAGAAACATGCTTTGTGTGACTAAATGTTACAAAAGGCCACACAAACATACAATTCATGTGGCCATTGGATGATCAATAGTCACACAAAACACACATTTCTTCACTTTAAACACCATATGGTCACACATATTCACACTTTTGGCCACTTTATGCTTAATTGTATGTGACTAAATACCCAAAAGAAACATGCTTTGTGTGACTAAATGTTACAAAAGGCCACACAAACATACAATTCATGTGGCCATTGGATGATCAATAGTCACACAAAACACACATTTCTCCACTTTAAGCACCATATGGTCACACATATTCACACTTTTGGCCACTTTATGCTTAATTGTATGTGACTAAATACCCAAAAGAAACATGCTTTGTGTGACTAAATGTTGCAAAAGGCCACACAAACATACAATTCATGTGGCCATTGGATGATCAATAGTCACACAAAACACACATTTCTTCACTTTAAGCACCATATGGTCACACATATTCACACTTTTGGCCACTTTATGCTTAATTGTATGTGACTAAATACCCAAAAGAAACATGCTTTGTGTGACTAAATGTTGCAAAAGGCCACACAAACATACAATTCATGTGGCCATTAGATGATCAATAGTCACACAAAACACACATTTCTTCACTTTAAACACCATATGGTCACACATATTCACACTTTTGGCCACTTTATGCTTAATTGTATGTTACTAAATACGCAAAAGTAACATGCTTTGTGTGACTAAATGTTGCAAAAGGCCACACAAACATACAATTCATGTGGCCATTGGATGATCAATAGTCACACAAAACACACATTTCTTCACTTTAAACACCATATGGTCACACATATTCACACTTTTGGCCACTTTATGCTTAATTATATGTGACTAAATACCTAAAAGTAACATGCTTTGTGTGACTAAATATTGCAAAAGGCCACACAAACATACAATTCATGGGGCCATTGGATGATCAATAGTCACACAAAATACACATTTCTTCACTTTAAACACCATATGGTCACACATATTCACACTTTTGGCCACTTTATGCTTAATTGTATGTGACTAAATACCCAAAAGTAACATGCTTTGTGTGACTAAATTGCAAACGGCCACACAAACATACAATTCATGTGGCCATTGGATGATCAATAGTCACACAAAACACACATTTCTTCACTTTAAACACCATATGGTCAAACATATTCACACTTTTGGCCACTTTATGCTTAATTGTATGTGACTAAATACCCAAAAGTAACATGCTTTGTGTGACTAAATGTTGCAAAAGGCCACATAAACATACAATTCATGTGGCCATTGGATGATCAATAGTCACACAAAACACACATTTCTTCACTTTAAACACCATATGGTCACACATATTCACACTTTTGGCCACTTTATGCTTAATTGTATGTGACTAAATATATAAAAATAAAATGTTTTGTGTAACTAAATGTTGCAAACAGCTGATAAGGCGAAAAATGAACCACTTTTAAGGGGTCATTTAAGCCCGGAACTGAATTTATTTGATCAAATATTGCCCTAAATCGTTCCTTTTGTGATTTTAGGTACTTGGAGAGTGAATTCTGGAAAAGAAGCTGTTTTGGACGTTTTTGGAGCATAAAAGTGAAGAAAACGGCTAAGTCTCTATTTTCCATGCTGTGATCAAGTTCCTGACGGCGTCAAGAGTCCCAAGATGACGGCGTCAGATGCATCTTCAATTAATTTTACCGAGAGTTCATGACGGCGTCAAGAAGCAGAGGCTGACGGCGTCAAAGTTCATGAATTAATTTACCGAGGGATTGTGACGGCGTCACACACAGGGCGTCAAGAGTAATATGCATGACGGCCTAGGGGTTGACGGCGTCAAAAGTAGATCAAGACCGTCCGAGGAAGTGTTTGGCGGTGATCTGACGGCGTCACACAATTGTTCTTGACCCCGTCAGGTAGAATTTCCTATATATACTTTTCTAGTTTTTCACATTTAAGGAGGGAGTTTTGGGGAGAAGCCCTAGGTACGATTTTGGTGTAACTTTACAGGTTTTTCAAGGCTTCTAACCCCTTGTTACCTTGCATGATTAATCAAGATAAGTGTTCTTCTAATTCAATCAATATGTCTATGTGTTGGTTGTCTATATCTTGTTCTTATCTTAATTCCATCATGCTAGGCTAAATCTATCTTGTGTTTGCTTAGATCTAATGAAACCTAGATGTTAATTATGTGTTGATTACTTGCTTGTAGTTGTTTTGGATGAATGTTTTTATGTTAGGCTTAAGAAAACTGGCGATACTCCAAATGGTAATACGCTTGAACGTCTTAGGAAACATTGAACCTATATGCACTAAGGTCTTTATTGGTAGTATTTAATGCATGAGCCACTGTTTCGGATCCCTATGGTTGTGTTGTGCATGGCATAGGAGTAGATAAGAGCTCATAGAATTGGGGAGTTACGTGCATCACCCCATGAATGGTATTAAGGAATACAACCCGTCATCCATGCAACTATAACAAGTAATTAACATATAAAAAATATCTAGGGAGTAAGGAAATCTAAGTAAACACATTTTCTCCAATTCTTGCTCCCAACCTTAGTATAATTTAGTTATTAGTATTTTATTTTAATTGCATATTTAGTTTTGGGTTAGTTGACTAGCAACTAATTCCGCCCTTATCCTTCAAACCCGAGATTTTACTTGCTTTGTAAAAAACTAAAAAACATAAAAATAATCTTCTTCCACCTTTAGAACTAGTAATTAGGTTTTCTAATCCTAGCGACACTATTCCTTGCTGAACGATCAATCCTCCCGTACTTGTCACTATACTATACTACAACGATCAGGTACACTGCCTGGTGGGGGTTGTAAGCTTCTCGAGATCCCTCGAGAGGTAAAGCCTGGTGCAATTCCCACGCATCAAGTTTTTGGCGCCGTTGCCAGGGAATAGTTATTGTCTAGGTTAGTTTATCTTTTTATTAGGTCTACTTGCTAGATTCCTTTCTAGCAAGATTTTTATTTTTATTTTTTAGGTCTTCTTTAGTCTATCTTATTTCTTCGTATTTTTGTTTGTACCTTTCCACCATCCGCCATTATGGCAACCAACGATTTCTCCAACCTTAGGATCACCAGGAGTCGTAGTACCACTAGAGACCTTGTCTTTCCTTATGCAGAACCCGAAAGAGAAATGTCTAGGTTAAGACGATCTCACTCAACTCCTGAACCATCCTGCATTGCTATCGATTTTGATGCAGCCCTTTCTGAGGAAAATTCAGAAAATCACGCTACAATCCCTAGCTCTCAACCCAACAACGAGATGAGTGTCCCTGCAACTCCCACTCCTAAGCGCCTTAAGGACTACTCTTCCCCAACCTCTCATGGCTTCTCAAATGCCATTGTCTACCCAAACGAACACACCAGTGAGGTCTTGCATGCGTCCGATGTTTGGCTTGTCCAAAGTGTGTGTAAGTTTTGTGGATTAGATGAAGAAGATCCTATTCAACACATCAAGGACTTCTTGAAAATAGTAGACACCCTCCATACGGATGGGGCTACTAGAGACACATCCCGATTACGATTCTTTCCTTTTACCCTATATGAAAAAGCCCGAGAATGGTATGATAAACTTCCATCTGAATCTATTTTCACATGGGAGCAACTCATATCCAAGTTCTATGAGAAATTCTTTCCACCTGGAAAAACCTCAGCTTTTAGAGATAGGATCCTTCGTTTTAAAAAAGGGAAGGATGAACCTTTCCATAAATCGTGGATTAGATTCAAGGATTTAATAAGACAAGTTCCCCATCATGGCATCGAACTTTGGCTTTTGGTCCAAACTTTCTACGACAGTATCTCCTTTAATGATCGGAACGGGATCAACCAATCTAGAAAAGGGAGATTAGCCAATCTTAGTGCCGAAGAAGGATGGGATAGAATTGAAGAATATGCTTATGACCAGGATGACACTTGGGATGAACCCGAGTCGACTGTCAGCAATTCTGAAATCATTTCTTATAGGTTGAAGAAGGTTCACAAAAGAGTGGAATACCTAGCTGGGTCACAGCTACCTAAACAGCTTTCAAATCCTTACTTGATCTGCGACTACTGTGGGGGCCCACACGAGGCGGAGGAATGCGGAGAGAAGACCACGACTGAACATGCATGCCTATCAGGTGGTGACATTTATGCTGACCCCTCCCTTTTACCTTTTTACCAAAATGACGACTACACTCTCTGGGGGAATCTGGTGAAAAGAAAAGAAGGAGAAGAAGGTCCCGAATTCAAGGTCAGGAGCACCTTTGAAGATGACCTTGGTCACTTCACTCAAGAAAAGGGCTTACAGTTAAAGGGTCTTGATGAACTCATTGATGAGCGGCAGAATGGGATTGAAGAATGGTTCAACAAGCTGCACTCCACCCTTGACAACCTTGAAATCCCATTAGTAAGAGGAAAGGATCCCATGCTCGCGATTACCACTCGAGCTGGAACAACGACTAAAGACCCCCCCATACCCGAACTCATCCTCCATTCCTCCCGATCCAAACAAGCCTCACGAGGAGGAGAAGGATGTGGGCAGCGAGACTCCAACACAACTCCCTTTAACAACTCCTTCCCCATCAACCCCACCTAACCAACCTGCGAAAATTCCTTTCCCATCCCGATTAAAAAACCAGAAAACTGAGAATGATAACAAAAGATTCTTATCATATCTAAAAGACTCAGTGGTCACCATACCCCTCCTCGATGCTTGTTATCACATGCCTAGGTACAACGCATACTTTAAAAAATTACTCGCTAACCGAAAGAAACTCGAGGATCTTGTGACTTTGGGGGAAGAATGTTCTGTGGTGACCCATCAAGGGCTACCGAAAAAAGTAGATGATCCCGGAAGCTTTACTTTACCTTGCTCCATAGGGTCTCTATCAATAAAGAATGCTCTTGCCGATTTAGGGGCGAGTATCAACCTCATGCCTTATTCCATGTTCCTTAAGTTAGGATACTCTGGATTAAAGTCTACCCGTATGAACATCCAACTAGCCGATAGATCTGTCAAGTACCCCGAAGGGATATGCGAAAATGTGCTAGTTAAAGTTGGGAAATTCAAATTCCCGGTCGACTTTGTAATCCTAGATATGGAGGAGGATGACTTGGTACCCATCATCTTAGGGAGACCATTTCTTGCTACCGCTCGTGCAGTCATCGATGTCTACGACGGCAAGCTGACCTTGCGAGTAGGAACCGATAGCACAACCTTTGACATTAAGGACTCTATGGATCTTTCTCTCGAAGCAACTAACCGGCTCTATTTCATTGGAGAGGTCGATGAACTCACGGATATCATTGACAATTGTGTTGATGAACAAATCGAGGAAGGCTGGCTACGGGATGAAAGTTTTCTACCTTTGCCTGAGGTGGAAATGATGGAGGATGTTGGTGCAGTATCCTTCTACCCCTGACAAGAGGTCACGGAGCATCTCGAACTCCGAAAACCCGAAAACAAGCTCAAGCCTTCTATTATCGAACCTCCTAAGCTAGATCTTAAGGAACTTCCTAACCATTTAGAGTATGCCTTCCTTCAGGGAGAGGACCAACTGCCGGTAATCATAAACTCTTCCCTGGAACATGAACAAAAAGGTAAGCTCTTAGAGATCCTAAAGAAATATAAGGGAGTGCTAGCATGGAGTGTAGCCGATATTAAGGGGATTGACTCAACTTTTTGCACACATAAGATTCTCATGGAAGAAGATTATAAGCCTACTGTGCAACCCCAAAGGCGGGTAAACCCCAATATTAAGGAAGTGGTAAAGAAAGAAGTCATCAAACTTCTGGATGCAGGGTTGATTTACCCCATCTCAGATAGCCCATGGGTCAGTCCTGTACAGGTTGTACCGAAGAAGGGTGGAATGACCGTTGTTAAGAATGACAAGGGTGAGATGGTACCCCAGAGAACGGTCACTGGATGGCGGGTATGTATTGATTATCGAAAGCTCAATGATGCCACAAGGAAAGATCACTTTCCCCTACCATTCATTGATCAAATGCTTGAAAGGTTATCTGGACACGAGTACTATTGCTTTTTGGATGGATTTTCTGGGTATTTCCAAATTCCAATCCCACCCGAGGACCAAGAAAAGACCACGTTTACTTGCCCATATGGAACATTCGCCTACAAGAGGATGCCTTTTGGGCTATGTAATGCCCCCGCCACTTTCCAACGATGCATGACCGCAATCTTTCACGAACTTATGGAAGACAGCATGGAAGTGTTCATGGATGACTTTTCAGTCTTCGGGAACTCCTTCGACCACTGTCTTGCTAATTTAGAAAAGATGCTTAAACGTTGTGAGGAAACCAACTTGGTGTTAAACTGGGAAAAGTGTCATTTCATGGTAAAAGAAGGGATTGTGTTGGGGCATAAGATCTCAGGGAACGGAATAGAGGTGGACCAAGCTAAAGTTGAAGCTATATCTAAGTTACCATACCCTACGACTGTTAAGGCAATACGCAGTTTTTTGGGGCACGCCGGGTTTTATCGGAGATTCATCAAAGATTTCTCCAAGATTGCTCGGCCAATGACTCAATTGCTTGTGAAGGATGCTCCTTTCGATTTTTCCCAAGAATGCAAGAATGTTTTTGATCTCTTAAAAAAGGAACTCACACAAGCTCCAATCATGATCACACCCAACTGGGAGTTACCGTTCGAAATCATGTGTGATGCTAGCGATTTCGCTGTCGGGGCTGTGTTGGGCCAACGGCATGATAAGCTTTTCCAACCTATCTACTACGCTAGCAAAACCATGAATCCTGCTCAAGAGAATTATTCCACCACCGAAAAAGAATTATTAGCCGTAGTGTTTGCATTCGACAAATTTCGACAGTATCTTGTCCTTTCAAAGACTGTCGTCTTCACTGATCACTCGGCCCTTCGATATCTGTTTGCGAAGCAGGATGCTAAGCCACGACTAATTCGGTGGATCTTGTTGTTACAAGAATTCGATGTTGAGATTCGCGATAAGAGGGGGGCTGAAAATCTGGCTGCAGATCATCTATCTCGGCTCAAAAACCCCTTGGATAAGCACGATAGAAGTGAGATTAGAGATTCATTTCCAGACGAACAACTAATGTTAATGGTTGATTCGGAGCCATGGTACGCCGATTTTGCTAATTACTTCGCAAGTAGATGTGAACTTGTTCCTGAAAACCTGACTAGATACGAGAAAAAAAGATTCATGTCTCAGCTAAAATACTACTTCTGGGATGAACCATTCTTATTCTGAAGGTGCCCAGACCAGATTATAAGACGCTGTGTTTCGGAAAGTGAGGCAGTAAAGATTATGAGGGAATGTCACTCTGGTCCCTCTGGCGGGCATCATGGGATAAACACCACTACTCGAAAGATTTTCGATGCAGGATTCTATTGGCCTACAATCTTCCATGATGTAAAAGAAATGGTGCAGGCATGCGATGCGTGTCAACGGGACGGGAACATATCACGTAGGGATGAAGCACCTCAGAACTATATACAAGTCTGTGAGGTCTTTGATGTTTGGGGAATTGACTTTATGGGACCATTTCCATCCTCAGGAGGGAATGAATACATTTTAGTTGCCATTAATTATGTTTCAAAATGGGTTGAGGCACAAGCCCTTAGGACCAATGATGCCAGGGTAGTTATTCATTTCTTGAAAAAGCTTTTTGCTAGATTCGGAATTCCTAAAACCCTCATCAGTGATAGGGGAAGACACTTTTGCAATGCGCAAATGGAAAAGGTCATGAAGAGATATGGAGTATCCCATCGATTTTCCACCGCTTATCATCCACAAACCAATGGCCAGGTCAAAAACACAAATAGAGCTATTAAAAGAATACTTGAAAAGACGGTTAGTCAAAACAGAAAAGACTGGTCATTTAAACTCGACGATGCTTTATGGGCATTCCGAACCGCCTACAAAACACCTATTGGAACGACCCCATTTTGCATGGTGTATGGTAAGGCGTGTCACTTGCCAGTTGAATTAGAACATAAGGCTTATTGGGCGCTTAAAGCATGTAACTTAGACTATACAATTGCCGGAACCAATAGGTTCTTGCAATTACACGAGCTTGATGAGCTTAGGATGGAAGCCTATGAATCTTCGATTACATATAAAGAGAGGGCAAAAAGATGGCATGACCAGAGAATTAAGAAACCCAAGGAATTTTCTGAAGGAGACAAAGTCCTATTGTACAACTCTCGATTAAAGTTATTTCCAGGAAAGCTGAAGTCTAGATGGTATGGACCATTTACGGTGAGAAGTTCCTCCAAAACTGGAGCCGTTGTGTTATTAGACGATGAAGGTAGAGAATTTACTGTTAATATACAACGTGTAAAACATTATCAAGAAAATAGTAATGAAATGATTGGCGAGGAAGATGTTACGTTTGATGATGAGGTCACGTAACCCATGGCCTTGAGTCTAGCTACAAGACTCGTAAATAAAGAAAAGCGCTTCTTGGGAGGCAACCCATGCTTTGTTTTTATTTGTTTGTTTGTTTGTTTGTTTGTTTGATGTTATTTGTTTCCGTATGCATGTTTTATTTTTATTGTTGGTAGATCATGTTTGAAATTAAAAAGTGGAAATACTTTACTTTGTTGTTTAGCCTAGTCTTAACTCCACCTTAGAAGTATTTTTGCAAAAGATAAGTGTAAGGGGAAACCCCAAATATGTTTTTAAGAAACACACGATCATGATCTTCCATAATATTAAGTGAGCATGTATATTAGTATTTGTTAGAGTCAAATGCTTGTATTGAGTCATAATGAAGTTTTGCAGGATTTTCCAGGAAGTAGAACCAAGTTTTTCCAGAAATTTTCCGGAAACTTAACATAAAAATTTCTGCAGGTCAATCCTGACGGCGTCAAGAGTTTACTCTTGACGGCGTCACGTGTTAAAATCTGGAAATTTTACCAGTTTTGTTTTTCTAACGGAGTCTTTAAGTTTTTGTAAATTATTAAGTTTTATAATCTCCAGGAAATCTGCAAACTTCATTTACAAGCATTATATCTTACTTTGTTTTTTAGGATTTTGTAATTTTTATAGGATACCGCCGATATTACGCGAGGTTGTCTTGTCTATTTTCTCAGGTTTTACAGGTTATGTTTGACAAGAAGACGATTTATATTCTGGAAGGGAAGCTTTGATTGTTCGTTCTCTTGGAGGAAGATTTAACCTGGCCACCTATAATCCATACCGAGCGAATCAGGGGAGTATTTGATTTCATTCTTTTTACTTCTTTTACTTTTACATTCTTTACTTGAACATTGGGGACAATGTTCATCTTAAGTGTAAGGGGAGGGTAAATTGATGATACCTTACAATACACTTTCGCTTGAGTTTGTTTTGTTTGATAGTAGATGTGTAATAAAACTATGATAAATACTTGTTAGTGTAATTTTAGCGCCAAATTTAAAATTTTTTACAACATTTAGGAGTGAAACTTTAGCCTTAGCAAGCGTCTCATGGATAGGAGATTGTATAACTAGCACACAACCGTATATTCAGAAAAATTTTCCACCCAAATACGTGAGGTTCGCCTTTAGTTTTGATAGGAAAAGCATTTACTTTTAGTGCTTATGAGTGTACCGGTAGCATTTAGATTCTAGAACTTGCGTTAGTGATGCATCCTGAGACCGCTAGTGAGACTACATTCGTGTAGTAGGATTTACTACATGATAAGAGGCATTAGGATCACCCTTGTGTTAAACCCGTATCATAATTTCTTGACCATTTAAGTCATATTACTTGGCTAGTTAAGTCAATTAATTTTTCCCACACCTTTAGCGTTGTACTCAATTTTAGTACACGAAACCCCTAGTACACCCCTCCGAGCCTATCTTTTCGTTTCTAACTTTAAGCATCTTACTTAAAGGAAGAATTTGTTACACCCCACTTAAATGTACACCCAAATCGCCTTAGCCTTCCGTGTATGCACTCATCTTTAGTGCATTATTGTTATTTGTTTAAACCCTAAGTTAACTTTCTAATTGATTACATGGTTGCTAAGTCGAGTCATATCCTTGTACATATTGTTTTGGGACGATTGGGACTCATGGGTAAGTACTTATTATGGAGTAATGGGGAAGAACATCGTTTTATTACCCCCATATGTACGTTAATCTTAAAAGTGCTCCAAGTGTTTTAATTTTCTTAATTCGAGTCATTAGATTAGTTAATTGTAAAGTATGTAAAGATTCAAGTGTAAGGGGAATGTTCATTCCCTATGATGTATTATTTTGGATGGTAGGGTAAGAGTGTATGCAAAAAAAAAAAAAAAAAAAAAAAAAATCGAAAAAAGAGAAACAAGAAAAGAAAAGAAAAAAATAGAAAAAGAAAAGAGAAAAACATACGGACTACCATCCCTTTTTATTCTTTGTTCATTTTATGTTTTTGTTATTTTTCATTTTTTAGCTTAAGTCGAGTCGAGTCTTGGCTTAGCAACGCCTATTGTACATGTGATTAACCAAGATTGTTAGCTCGCCACCAGCAATAACTTCCTTTATCCAACAAAACCGTGTAATTCATATCCCTATACCTAACGTTACAACCCTTTAAAAGACCTCTTTGATAGTTTATCCTAGGTGCTTACGCCATGTGGTGGAGGTTTGATCCTTTCCCAAGCCTATGGTAATCTATTTTGTTATGACAGGTAGTGAGAGATATCTTCCATTTCCATAATGTTTTATTACTTTATTACACCCGAGAGATGTGAGTATCTAAACACTATTTGTGAGGTGCTAAGTGTATGACCTCCGTGCTTGTCTTTGGTCTTTAGTGGAACGATTATTTGTTGTAATTACTTTTATGTTAGTGCTAAATGACCTCTAACTTGTCTTTTGATTAGAATAAAAGCACATTTGCTTGAGGACAAGCAAATCTCAAGTGTAAGGGTATTTGATAAGGCGAAAAATGAACCACTTTTAAGGGGTTATTTAAGCCCGGAACTGAATTTATTTGATCAAATATTGCCCTAAATCGTTCCTTTTGTGATTTTAGGTACATGGAGAGTGAATTCTGGAAAAGAAGCTGTTTTGGACGTTTTTCGAGCATAAAAGTGAAGAAAACGGCTAAGTCTCTATTTTCCATGCTGTGATCAAGTTCCTGACGGCGTCAAGAGTCCCAAGATGACGGCGTTAGATGCATCTTCAATTAATTTTACCGAGAGTTCATGACGGCGTCAAGAAGCAGAGGCTGACGGCGTCAGAGTTCATGAATTAATTTACCGAGGGATTGTGACGGCGTCACACACAGGGCGTCAAGAGTAATATGCATGACGGCCTAGGGGTTGACGGCGTCAAAAGTAGATCAAGACCGTCCGAGGAAGTGTTTGGCGGCGATCTGACGGCGTCACACAATTGTTCTTGACGCCGTCAGGTAGAATTTCCTATATATACTTTTCTAGTTTTTCACATTTAAGGAGGGAGTTTTGGGGAGAAACCCTAGGTACGATTTTGGTGTAACTTTACAGGTTTTTCAAGGGTTCTAACCCCTTGATACCTTGCATGATTAATCAAGATAAGTGTTCTTCTAATTCAATCAATATGTCTATGTGTTGGTTGTCTATATCTTGTTCTTATCTTAATTCCATCATGCTAGGCTAAATCTATCTTGTGTTTGCTTAGATCTAATGAAACCTAGATGTTAATTATGTGTTGATTACTTGCTTGTAGTTGTTTTGGATGAATGTTTTTATGTTAGGCTTAAGAAAACTGGCGATACTCCAAATGGTAATACGCTTGAACGTCTTAGGAAACATTGAACCTATATACACTAAGGTCTTTATTGGTAGTATTTAATGCATGAGCCACTGTTTCGGATCCCTATGGTTGTGTTGTGCATGGCATAGGAGTAGATAAGAGCTCATAGAATTGGGGAGTTACGTGCATCACCCCATGAATGGTATTAAGGAATACAACCAGTCATCCATGCAACTATAACAAGTAATTAACATATAAAAGATATCTAGGGAGTAAGGAAATCTAAGTAAACACATTTTCTCCAATTCTTGCTCACAACCTTAGTATAATTTAGTTATTAGTATTTTATTTTAATTGCATATTTAGTTTTGGGTTAGTTGACTAGCAACTAATTCCGCCCTTATCCTTCAAACCCGAGATTTTACTTGCTTTCTAAAAAACTAAAAAACATAAAAATAATCTTCTTCCACCTTTAGAACTAGTAATTAGGTTTTCTAATCCTAGTGACACTATTCCTTGCTGAACGATCAATCCTCCCGTACTTGTCACTATACTATACTACAACGATCAGGTACACTGCCTGGTGGGGGTTGTAAGCTTCTCGAGATCCCTCGCGAGGTAAAGCCTGGTGCAATTCCCACGCATCAACGGCCACACAAAGATACAATTCATGTGGCCATTGGATGATCAATAGTCACACAAAACACACATTTCTTCACTTTAAACACCATATGGTCACACATATTCACACTTTTGGACACTTTATGCTTAATTGTATATGACTAAATATATAAAAATAAAATGTTTTGTGTGACTATACAGTGTTTATGGTCACTAATACTGCTTAATCCAACGAAATTTATACCAAATTAGTCACACATATTTAGGTGTTGGTTACTGTTTTGTAATCGAGACTAAAAATAACTCGAACATGTGACCATAGGTACCCTATGGTCACGTGACCTTTCGTCACACATATTGGGTGTAGCCAAATCCAGTTTTTGTTCTAGTGTCATTGCCAAGAACATAGCCACTGCCCTCACCAAGGAACTTACTCATGTGGAATTTATGGGTTGCAATCCCCCCTCCTTTAGCAGAATTATAGACACAAAGGAATTTCTCAAATGGTTCGAAGAAATAGAAACAATATTTCGATGTGGCAACTGCCGTAAGGAAGACAAGGTTAAGTTTTCCACTTGCACTTTTCGGGATCATGCCCAGGAATGGTGGACCAAACATGTTTAGATAGTGGGGGTTGATGCTGCTTACTTACACTCTTGGGAGAAACTAAAAAGGATGATGAGTTTAACATTTTGTGTAAGAAGCGAATTACGAACAATGGAACTGGAAACCCTAGACTTTACCATGGTAGGAGATGATGTTGTCAAGTACACTACTCGTTTTTATGAATTAACACGACTAGGCCCTACAATGGATGAACCGGAAAGCAAGAAACTTGAAAGGTACATCGGGGGACTCTTCCCTGAAATTCGTATGTTGGTCATCTCATTTGAACCCGATACCATGTCTAAAGCTATCAAAATGACGATCGAAGCAAAGGAACGCATAGCTCACACCAAGAACTTAGGAGGTAATAGTGACAACAAAAGGAAGTGAGACAACAATTGAGGTGGCAATACTACTCAACAATCACCCAAGAGACAAGAGGTTGCTAAGGCCTATGCGGCAGGGCAGAATGAAAAGAGAGGTTACAAGGGTACTTTGCCCAAATGCAACAAATGTCAAACCCACCATGACCTTGGAAATTGCCCGAGACCTTGTAGTAACTGCGGGAAGATCGGTCATCCGACTTGGGACTGCAAAGCTCCCACCCTCGCAAAGCATCAGAAAGTCACGGTAACTTGCCGTGAGTGTGGAGTAGTTGGACACTTCAAGAGTGAATGCCCGGAGTTGAGAAACCAGAACTGGAGGAAGAAGTTCATGTTTTAATATATATAACCCATAGTTCGAGCCCTCTAGGGTTGTACTTTTCTTTTGTACTTTCCATAGGTACGTTGGTGTAACCTAGTTGTATTAAGCACTTTTCTATCCAATGTAATATATATCTTTTGTTATCTCCGTGATAATCATAACCTTCGTTTATTTCATTTTCTATTCTAATTGCTCAATTTTCAATCGTTTCGCAACATTATACCATTATCTTATTAAGGATTAGACCGATTTCGTTTTTGACGGGTTAGTAGACTATTACCATTCCATAAGATTCACCCATGTATCCAATAAACCATTCGACGAATTTTACTTCAAGCTATTTTACTATCATATGGGGAAATTGTTCTACAAATTTTTTTTTTAAAACTATTTTATTACCACCTTATACATTGATTTTTCCGTCATTACATCAAGTATTTACTATTATTACGCGAAACAATTTTCATGTTACATTGAAAGGAAATAACTAGGATATCATTTTCATAACAATACGTTGAACACCATCTAAAACTTTTGAGAAAAGTAATGCTATTATGACTAAATCAAGCATCGCATCATTAGTCCTCAACTATACATAGCCTGATCACCTATGTATAATTCTGGAAGGATTATGCCATGAAGAAAATAATTACCTTTTAAAGAATTGTTAATAACAATCTTCATTTAAAAGCTTTGTAACAAATAAACTCTTTCATAAACATCTCTTTTTGACAAATCCTCCCTTGATACTTACCCCACCTGTCACTCACTCAGCCTTTAAGTTGGATTTTCCATTGACTTCTCTAGGAGGGACTTTCCATATCATTTACAAGGAGGATTCTTTGATACAAGAAAAACAATGAAAGGATTACAGAACCACTAACCTGGACTAGAAGTATATAGTAAGAAAATTCATAACTCAACAACAATCCTAAGATACCACGAGACCATCCGAACCACCATCTCTGACCTGGTTGTCCAATTCTATCATTCAAAAGTACTAGTTAGATTGAGTTACAGTATTGAACACATTGTGAATGTCCGTTGAGCAACACTATAGAAATAAACCAAGCCTCCTAACCGATACCGTAGAGCCTTCCATTTAAACATGGCCTCATCCAAACGCAAACTTCCTTGTAATGAGTTTTCACCAAGGGTAATTGATTTGAATTAAGGATATCGATATAGATTCCCCTAAGGCGTTGTGTTCTCTAGAAATTCCAGATAACCTCACTTTCATATCAAGAAATGGATCAGACCCGAACATATATTTTGCCAACATGATGACAATTTAAACGATAAATCATTTCAGGACTTAAGTTAGTTTGAATACCTAGGCTTGTAGTTTTGCCTGATAACCACCAATAGGCATTATCCAACCTCAGGAACTAAACGTTAGACATCTATGCAATTATGCGAACATTTCCTATCCTACCATTTTATCCTTGTTAGTGTTTCACTTTTAAATGAAGTTGATTTAAAAATTATGTTTATACAAATCACATATCTCGTAGAAAATAATTTATGAAATTCCTATTTTTGAACAAGTACAATCCTTTTTGGTCAATATTTAGCAAAACCATCGTACAATGAAAAATATATAAACATCAAACTTTGGTAAACAGTCCTAATCACAACATGTTTGAAAACAGTTTCCCATTTCATAACTACTGAATTTTGAATCATCAAGAAAGATATTACTTAGTAAACCATTTGCTCCATTTTCTAAATTCGTTTATTCAGAAAAAGATTTCAACCAAAACTCACAATCGCTAGACAAATTTCCAAAACCAATCACCATACTACATCGCTTATGCATTTAGGGTTTTGTGATTTGACAACAAAGAACCTTGGAATATTTGATGAAGGGAATTAGTAGGGAGACCATAAATCAAATACAAACGTCAGTAATGGAGACCAAGCACAATAGGCAAAGAAAGACACATGTCTTAGCATCCGTTAGAACAAAACACAAGGAATCAAAATTGTTACCCATATTCTATCTCCTTCAAATAACGCCCTTTTCGAAAGGCTTAACGTTGTCAAATTAGTCACAAGACTCATTGTACCCATTTCAATTATTCCTGATAAAGGAAATCAATTCACCTCAGACTCCTAGCAATCATTTTAAGATTTCCTTCGGAATCCCATTTAGATGTGAACACCGCCTACCATCCTCAGATTAATGGTCAAAGCGAAAGGATAATTTAAACATACGAAAGATATGCTCAGAGCATGAGGGATTGACTCTAGAAATGGTTGGACTAACCATTTGCCATAAATCAAATTCAGTTGCAACCATAGTTATCGCGCAAGCGTAGAGACTACACCATTTGAGGCACTCTATGGTCGAAGTGCCAACATCCATTGACGGATCGAAATTTAGAAAAGCCCAACTCACTAGTCCAGTAAGCATTCATGAAATAACCAAGAGTTTCTTACAAATCAAGAATCAGTTACAAGTTTAATAAGATGTAAACCATGAGAACTTCAAGTTGGTAACAAGATTATGTTGAAAGTTCTGCCTAGGAAAGACATGATACCATTCAGAAAAATGCGGGAAGTTAAACCCGATATACACTGGACCATTTAATATTTTGGACAGAGTAGGCCTAGTGGCCGTCAGACTTGAGCCTTGTTAGAGAACAGTAGCTTACACAAATATGTTTCACGTTTTTTTTCAAACCTCAAGAGATATCTTTCAGATTAGTCACTCATGATTCCATTGGAAGGAATCCAACCCAATGACAAACTCAAACCTTGTAGGAGAACTAATAGAAATCATGGACCGTGAGGTCGGACAATGAAACAGAGTCGAATTCCTATCGTGAAAGTTTGCTGGAATTCTCGAAGAGGACCCGAGTTTACTTAGGAACGGGAAGACCAAATGCGACTCAAGTATCCACATCTTTTCACCAAGTCTACTTCTGAGACCAACACCAGCTGAATTCAGGGACTGAATTCCTTTTTGGGTGGGCGACAGTCACAACTCACAATTTCAGGTCATTTTCCAAACATCGACAATTTACTATTCACAAGTTACTATTCATCATTTACTATTCATCGATCACTATTCATCATTTCACTATTCATTATTTTTGGAGTCAGTTTGAGATTTTGAGAAGCGTTTAAAAATGTCACTATTCACATGACACTATTCATTTTTGGAGGGAAAACACTATTCATGTGCATCACTCATTTCATCGTAAATTTAGTTTACGAGTATTTAAATTCGCGTAACCGGATTGGTTTAGCTGCGAATTCATGCATCATCAGTAGGGACATTTCATACGGACTAGAAATAGTCTATATATCATCATAATAGCATTTGCATACCATTCCACTGGTAGGATATTTAAATTAATATTTTTCGTATATTCGATATATTACGTATGTTTATTTTTAAATAAATGTTAACACGCGATCAATAAATGTAACTAACATATCCGACACTCCCCACAATGGTCCCGATATATTTTTACACCTCTTACAACGTCACAAAGATTTTAAAATTCATTTACCCGGTATTTTGGAAATTTATTTAATTTATATCGTAAGTTTGATATAATTACAACGGTTTTCGTGGAAACTAAACAATAATCATCCAAACACTCAACACTTGTACCCAACATATTTTTATAATTTTTATGACTTTATTATGTCCCGGTTAACTTTGTTAAAATTTATTCCTAGCAAACCCGGTACCTGATTATACCTAAAACTAACTAATAACTAACTAATACTACACTACTTTCTAATTAAATCAAGAAAAAAGCCCCCCTTTTTCCTCCTTTTGTGGCCGGCCAAGCCCCCCCGCCCTCCTTAGCTCTCATGTGCAATTTACCTACCAACATTAAATGAACATCAAATCTTTGTCCCTTAAACACTAATAATATCTCACATAGCTTCACAAATACTCTTCACAAGTTCAAGTAACATAAAGATATTTCTCTCTTCCTTTCTTCTTGGGGTGCTCGGCTAACATCAAAACAAGAAGCATTCACCATCAATTTTTCAAGAACAAGTGATAAACAAGCTCATCTAGTACTCCTTTTTAGGATTTTGAAATAAAAATCAAAGGTGGTATTAGGTTTTCATTATCAAAACTCACTAATCTTTCAAGTAAGTATGTCAAACTCTTTTTCATGATTTTACCAAGTTATCACCATGCTCATATGATTTTTATACAAGATTTACATGCATGTGCTAGTTTATACCACTCCTTTTATACTTTTACATCTTTTAAGCCCTAGAAATGTATAATATGTAAACCCTTGGTAGATTAACTTGGTGGATGATGTTTAGGAACCCATGACACCCTAAGAAGGTGTATGGTAGGTTTTGGGATATTTGGTTGTTATTTGGATGGTTTTGGACAAGTTACAAACTAGGAAAATCGATTTTTGAACCTATATATATCCTACTGTCCCAAATCAACAAACCCAGAAAACTCAGGGACTCAGGAGTAATTTTTGACCAAAGATTTAGAAAATACTTTCAAAAACGAAGCTATGGGCGAAAGAACGGATAAAAACGAGCTTATAACGAAGGAGATGTGATTTTTACAAGATTAACGACGAAAAACTATTTTCTGAAAATATACTTGCTGTTGGACGACATTCGACGGACAAAACGAGGCGTTAGACGTAACCGAGAGGAGCCGAACTATCAAAAATGTGTTAGTACATGTTAATACGAAATCGTGGATATAAAGAACGAGGAAAATGAGCTTATAACGACAAAGATATACACGTTTCAAAACCAACAAACCATATTATTTTTGACAGCCACTATTAGAAATAATATTCTAACGTACTAAAAACAATATTTTCTAGTAACAACATTGAAGAGCCGTATTTCTTACCCATTGAAGCACGTGTGATCAAAAGCTTATTTACATGACTATTAGATGTCATTTCAAGGTTTTCAAAGCGATGAGTTGAACGCTAACTCTTTATGTACAATATATTATTACTAGTTTTGCAAGTCTAGTTAGACATATATTTTTCCCAAGTTATGGAAAACATTATACTTTGACAATAACTATTATTTCCAAGTTACGAGTGGTATAGGCATCATGTGCATGTATATTCACTACATCACTTCATAATCTAAGTAGATCATATTCATTCATATTAGGTTGCGGCTAGTGTTCGCGCCTTGTTGTCCCGATCATTTCACCATCTTTGTATCATCACTTCAGGTGAGTTTTCATAGCCCCGTTTTCAATTAATTATTTGATTTATAAATCCCACGGGGGAGAATACATTGCATCAATTATTTTTGTACATGCCAAAATATTAAATTCCATACATTGCTTAAGTTACCTTATTATCATTTTAAGTCCCCTTTATTATCATGGACCGTTAATTATGCGTAAGTGAGAGTGAGTGGATAGATCTATTGGGGGTGACTCCCCCGTCTGTGTTTGGTCGCTCGAACAGAAAACGGACGCATTTCATTTGAATCATATTTGAGTGCCTGATAAACAATCGGTTGGGGCCATTTCTTATTATGTCTAGCTTCGGGGTCATGAGCTTAAGAGCCAATGTATCATTATTTTGACATCTTGTAATCTCACTTTATACTTGTGGCTATTGTACATACGATTAAATTTATAAACCTATGATTTCTCACCAACATTATTGTTGACCGTTTTTAGCAATGTATTATCCGGAAATTAAGGTAGCTCATGTGGCATGCATTTGGACCTACCTGGAGTCGCGGAGTCGACGCGTCTCACTTTATATATATTTCCTATACTTATGAAACGTTTGATCTTGTTGAACTTATTTTACCTAAATTTGCAACACCTTTTGGGACCTCATTTTGTAAACTCTGAATATTTCTAATGATCAAACGATGTATTTTATAAACGGCACTTTAGGTCGTTCAATGTAACTGTAACTGTGATGCTATGGACAGTCACACCCCATGTATTCCATTCCACTGCCAAACAGGTATTTTGGGGGTGTGACATTGCATTGTTGCAAATGTTTTATAATCTTCTGATCATCAACGTACTATCATCACAACATCAAGGCCTTGTCCCCATCATACTCATACATCTTCATCTTTGGCATCATTGCCTTTGTCAACCACCATGGTTGTAGGGTTCTTCATGAACCGGGGTTTCAAGGTTGGTCTTTTTCTCAATCTCTTAAAAACAAACTATGTTCTTTCTTTCTTTGTAACAAACCTGCAGCCATGTTTTCTTCTTTTCCTTTCTTTCTATTCTTCTCTCTTGAATATGCCCCTTTTTCTTGATTTAACCACCGGTCTTTGGTGGTAACCGTCTAAACCGTCTTCTTTTATCTTTCTTTATCTTCATCGTCATTCATGGCAGATTTCTTTAGTGTGTTGTTTGATCCCTTGAATCTCTGATACCACTGTTTCACAGGTTTCGTGGAGGGTTTCCAGGATCGAATGATGCAAACAACACCATGTATAATCATCAATGAAAGGAGTAATAAAAGGAAATGCAGAAGATGGGTTGAACCTTTATAAACGATATTTATTGACTGGAAAAGGTTGAATGTTTACAAATGATCCTAAGCCTATATATACTGAATGAAACGTTGCCTCCAAAAGACATGTCGTTTCATCAATAACTGTTGCAACCCTTAAACTAAACGTTGTAACCTAATAACTACTTATAACTGCCTTCATATGGGCCTATTTGGGTTAACAGAATTCGACCTATATTGCAGACATAATACTATCACCCAAACACTAATAATACATACGAATTCATATACTAACTAAAGTCTTAACATAAAGACTAAAACATTTGTACTAACAACATTAAAAAAGGCTAACATGAGTTTCAATTAATTAATAATTATTGTTTTAGTGACGAATAATTATTAAATTCACAAAATGAGCACTTAGCGGTACCTAACGACCGTTAGACGAAAGATTAAGGACTAAAGATGAAAAAGTGGTCACGAAGGATCTAGAACCCCCTCTTAGGCTCTATGATCGGCCGACCCACCCTATGGGGGTAGGGTTTGATTTCTTTTGCTCTAAATTTTGGGATAGTATAAATACATGGCCTCATGTATTCATTCCTCTCATCCCTTGGTTCATTAGCAAGCCAATTCACTTCTTCATATCCTTTCTCTTGAGCTATAGGCGATCCACAAGGATCAATTAAGGCTCAACTAGTAGTGATTTCTCGTGAATTAAGAACCTAGCTTTTCTTATTGAAACGCTAATAGTACGTATGTTCGAGAACGAAGTGTTAGCATACTTTTGCTAACGTTGTGATTGCCCATTCGACTATCCTTTAGTCGATCCACATTAAACCCTAATTAGGGTTTATAAGTTCTTGTTCAATTGATTTTTTGTTCTTGCTAGAAATCACAAAAGAGGTACGCATTCATTTATATTCGGTTAATTTTAATTACATGTATTTGATCTATTTCCGCTGCGTGCTTTGTGATGTTTATGTGTTTATATTATTGTTATGATTCACATATTCCAACACTTGAATCACCTTCCTTTGCATCTACTTTATGGGAGAAAGCTTCAAAGGGAAGTGTAAGACATGGTCCCGAGGTCACATGTAACTTAACCATATTTATTTTTCTGAGAGCCTTTATATTTTTTTCTCTCTTTCTGGTGTATCGTAATGGCCCATTCCACCGGTTATAATTGAAAAAAAAGTCAAAAAGATTTATGGTCAATGAAAAGTAATCATGTTTTAAGTTTGTTATTCAAACAAATGTGTTTACTTTTCTATCTGACCCACACACTAATTGTTGACCCATTACCCAAACCTACCTTGTCTTCACCTCTAAGGAGAGCCATAATATTTAAACTGATTATTGGTGCAAAACTGGTTTATGGTGCCAAGGTAGTATGCGCATACTTGGAAACCACGGATCCTAAGGTGCTTAAGTTTGCAAAGAGAGAATTGCATCCTTTACTGAAAGAAGGTGCACTCAAGTTACCCGAGCATAATCAACCAAAAAAATCTGGCTAAACAACCAAGCAAGATGAGTCCAGAACTAGGCGTGTATTGAGGTTTTACTTGCTTCACAGAATTATGCTCTGAACTATATGCCATAAGAAGATGGGTAGTTTAAGTTTGTAAACAACATGTTTATGCTATAATTTGCATGTCAAAGTTTTGTTTTTTCTTGATCATTATTTCGATATGACCTTATTCCATGCATGTACTCAACATTTAACTCTATACATTGTTTTTGTAGACAAGTTACCTCGCTCCGGTGGGATTGGGCATTGTTGTTGTTGTAGTTACGGAATAGTAACTGTCTTCTATCATATTTTTTTTGAAAAACGTTTTGATTTTTCGAAACTTAGAAGTAGAAACTTATTTCAGGATAAATCAAAATCGAAAGGTTGACATCTAATCTGAAATAAAATTACATTTAATTGTGAATCTTTTCCCTGACATTGTAGCATTAGTTGTTTCTTATTTTTGTTAGTTCCATTCAATTACTAATACTGTATGAGATTTAGGAGTCCATGTTTATTATCCTCTTAAGTAACATGTTTGACGCCCCATTAATTGTTGGAATATATGAAAATCATAACTAATATATAAACATATAAACACATCAAGCACGCAACGGAATAGGATCAAATACATGTAATTAAATTAACCGAATATAAAAGAATGCGTACCTTTGTGATTTCTAGCAAGAACAAGAAATCAATTAACAAGAACTTATAAACCCTAATTAGGGTTTAATGTGGATCGACTAATGTGTTAGTCGAATAGGGCAATCACCACGTTTGCAAAAGTATACCAACACTTCGTTCTTGAACACACGTACTAGTAGGGTTTCAATGAGAAAAGCTAGGTTCTTAATTCACAAACAAACCAAACACTATGTTTAGAAGACCGCGTAGGAACCCTAGAAGGGTGTAGTTGATCAACTAAACAAGAATGGTTTTGAGTTAGAAATCTAGTAGGAACCCTATAAGGGTGTAGTTCGATTTCTAGCTCAAGAGGAGAGAAGAGAAGGAGATTAGGTTTGCAAGTGAACCAAGGGATGATTAGAATGAACAAAGGGGTTTGTTTATATACTAATCAACATCTTGGAGCACAAGACACAAACCCTACACCCTAATGGGTTGGGTTCGGCCGAACATGGGTTTTACAAGCCCATTCCATGTTTTTCTTGAACTCTATTTCAAGTTCAGTCCTTCATCTTTCCTCAAACGATCATTTAGTCCAATTACCGTTAACTACAAACGACCGTTACGTGTTTTGTTTGTGAAATTAATAATTATTCATAATTCAATATAATAATTATTAATACATTGAAACTCATACGTAATGTGTGCAATCCCGAAGTCTCGTGTTCGAGTCCGGACATATTCATTAATTTTTATCCGTTAAAACTAACAGCTCCCACTCGGATATACATTAATGGAATAATGACAATGGTTAGTCTAGCATAACACGCCAATGTCCCCAGAACGATCACGATTATGGTTTCCTGGAAAAAAACCACATTTGATGATTCATCATCATACTTATCCTTTTGTTTCTAATACCATGTTAATATGGATATGGATCTAAGTCATTCCATAATTAACTTTGTGTTTCTCGTTATTTATGATTGAGCAAGATTACCAATTCATCTGAAAGTATTCCAGATAGACCTTGGGCATGGCCATGCAAACATCTTGTCAACCCTACGAGGGGCCCAACAGTATTAAACTTCAAAACAAATTTGAAGGAAACAAATCCTGTGTTGAGTACAAGCATAACCTATGAACTTCACATCACTTCTGAAAATAATCCTTATAACTACCAGTTACGGATAGCGTTAGACTATCTCACAGAAAATGAGCTACATCCACAGTAGTTACCTGGTATCTCAAGTCTGAGGATAAATATTCATGATTTACTATAATGACAACACCCATAAGTATAATCATGTAATTGAGATTTTGTCCTATATTCAATTTATTCAATTATTGAATATCATGTGAATTTGGCATGTCCTACGCATCAATATACTTTAAGTATATTATACCAAAACTCAGATTTGTCTTAATTTAATGATACTCCCATATCATTAATTGACAACGGACTATTTAGAATAACATAACATCAGTTATTCATGGATTAAACATGCAAATATGGGATACAATTTATTATTAATGAAAACAAACGTACTCAGTACTTTAATTCATTATTAAATAATAATTGCTTAACACCCCTTATCCAAATACTAAATAGATCAATGCATGAAAAATTCTCGTTAATGAATTTTGTCTCAAGTAATAACAATCATACTTGTTGACAATTATGCCTCAAGTAATGATAATCATACTTTTTGACAAGGCATTATTCAACTAACTTTGATCTATCGGAATTTTGAGAATACTTATTTCAAGAATTCAATTAACGAAATTCTTGTATATGTGCATTCAAATAATTTGATATAACCACATAATACATCATAAAATGTTTATGACATCCTTAACATTCAATTTATGATAATTAAAATTCCAAACCTTTTAAAGTTTAAAGTATTCTTATTCTTTAACGTATAATGCAACTATGCTTTTCGTTTAGCATAACTAGTACACATGGCTATTAACAAGGATGATATCCTTTCATGACTAGTATTGAGTGTCATCTCAATTTATTAGCATCATTGTATTCAAACAACAATATGCTCTTTTCCGTAAACTTTTAATGTGTAATGTTTTATGCCTTCCAAACTTCCAAGTTTGTTGGCTATGACAATTTACAAATTGTTCATCTATAGAATCCAAAAGCTGTTCCAGGCTAAGGATGTGATTCTATATCCAAATATATTCCTTTAGAATATTCATTACACAACTTATCTAATATCTTTCAATTAGATATCAACGTTGTCAAATCATCTTTTATTGAAGCATGATATAACAACAACATGATGTACATGAAAAATTCTCGTGTCCAACTTAAATTTCATTCATGTACTACATATCCATTTATACTTTCTAAATGATATATCATGTTCTATTAGATTCATTTACCGCACATGTTTACATCAATAAACATATATTCAAGGTTGTATGTTTTACTTATTAAATCTTTCAAGTAAAGTTTCATTCCAAGTAATGACTTAACCTTTAACTTATATAGAATGTTACTTCCTATATGTTATACAACATATATGATTTAATTAAGTAAACATAATACTCCCACTAGCTTTCAGAATTACTTAGGAGTTATCTTATTTTAAATTATAAATCGAACATGGATTTAATATTTTAAAAATAAGACTTATCTCCTCGATGCATGCATTCATCCATACTTGGATTCTTGAATTTTGTATACTTTCAAAGATTAAATGAATTCATAAAACTCTTAATTACTCATCGTCCTCGCTTAAGTAATTATATAAGAAAGATGTTTTATAATCCATTGTCAAATTTCATATTCATAAAAATGAGTATGACAATTACCATCTTTGTATCTTTAATGTGCTTAGAAAAGAGTATTCAATCATAGTTAATTACTTAAGTATGATTAATAATCTTGTCATAAGACATGCATTAAAATATGTATACAATTCTTTATGCAAAGATTTAAACCTCTACGGTTTTTCTTCTCTTGAAGAAACTCATCTTCATTAAGATAAACCAAGTTTTCAAAGTTGACTTATCTTTATGGACAGAATCTTGACATTCATAGTATGAGCAATTTACCATAATTAGTAAATGCGTGATTATGATTAACAGGTTTACTTTGATCCTGTAATTCATATTACTCAGCATATCAATCATCTATGAATGATAATTTCATCATGTTGAGGTTTAACCTTTACATTTCAAGCCTCATCATGATTTTCACTAGTGTAGTTTTAGAAGATTATGTATCTTGTAATTTTATCTTTTCAAGATAAAACTCCCACTTGCCTTTAGTATCTATAAATACTTTATCAAGTTGAGCAACACTTAATCGTTCTCTTTTGGGATATTACAAAACATTTTACAGTTCCTGACTCTTGTTTGTTAAAACTACTTTTTAACAAAATCAGGACATCATATTAAGACTTTAATGTGATTCATCACATTCCATAATGTCTTATTTAATCTTCTAGGTTGGATTCTTATTGAGTATATTCAATTCATACTCAATTTTCTAACCTTGATAACTTTTGGAAGAAAAGAAGTCATATTTATCTTTTAATCAAACAATATAACAAGAGTTTGATTTTTCCTAACTGAACACACCACCAACTTGTGATGTTTCATTAGAATTAATATTGTGAGACAAACTAACAATATGTAAGATAAACTTATTTCCTTTTGGCTTAACTATTTACCAACTAAGTCAATCTTAATGGTACAATAGAATTTCCAAGCCAATTGCATGTTATATAACATAAGTGTCTTTTTGAACAAGTCACTTCACGTTCATGTCTTAAGAAGACATAAACTGTTATATTCCCACTATACGTTATAAATCATTGATCAACTCAATGATTTCTTGTTTAAAACATAACAAGTTAACGTCTTACTTTATAAGTCTTGTAATATTTAAAAGACTTCATGTTTATAATAAGATATAAACATATATAACTAAAGTATTTGTGAACACCACCACTTGGTTTCAATTGTAATTTCAAGTTAGTTTACTACTCCATTTGCTTATGTTATTTTATGAATTATCCAATTTAAGAAACTGCAAACTTACATAATTCCATTACATCAGTTGATCTGCTAGTAATGAAATCATGTAGTTTACCTTTCCATTGCAATCTAGCCAGGTTACACCCTGACGTAAATTGTAAATTCAAGTGTTTCTTTTAATTTGAATATCATAAGACATAAAAGTAGTCTTTTTTATAATCATGACACATGTTCCACATAAGATAATCTTACACATTAAATGTATACATCCTATTAGAACATAGATCTCTTACCTTGCAATTAAGAGAATCCTATAATCATATTTCTATGTATTGTTCCTATGCACACAATAAACAATTCTCCCACTTGTGCATTAAACAATATCATGTAGTGTATAAACAATACAACATATGTTTGTTTATGTGGTTCAATATGATTCGTGTCATAAGTTAACTAGTAGATGTAGGACTACTTTGTCTTGTCAGGAAACGCATATGGCTATCCTAAGAACATGAGTGTCTACAATTGGAAAGTAATTATCTTGAAGATAATCTGGGCTACTACACAGAAATTAAATCTTGTAGCTCCCACTGAATTAGAGAACATAACAATAACTCCATATTCAGTAACACAACACAATGCTCCCACTGGATTTGACAACATTGTACGTGTTTCATAACCAGTGAAAACAATTTGCTTGTTTTTACTTTCCTACACATTTAGAAAAACCCATACGTAATAATTACTCAGGTTTTAAAATGTGTATTCTACTATGTATATGATGGATTATCCATCATGATATTAACTTGAAGAATTTGGGCATGCAACTTCTTCCTTAATAGGCCTACCATCCCCATAATGGTATGTAGCACCTTTAAAGCACAACAACTAGATAAAATACTAGCTTTGCCTTTTACCAATTTTGCAGTAATCTGTCCAGCTTCTAATAACTCATATTTTCCATTTAACCAAATGCCTTGTTTGTTATAGAAGAATTCATTCACCAAATTAGGGTAATGAAATCTCTATGGAAAATAAGATGTGCTATATCCTTAAGTATTAAAGATTGCTATGAGTTATATATTAGAATGTAGACAATTCTAATGTTCCTATCATACCTTTCTCAATCATGAAAAGGAATAGGATTGAGTCTTACTCTTCTCTTATGGAAAATAGACTTAGGATTGAGTCTTATTCTAATGTTCCTATCATACCTTTCTCAATCATGAAAAGGAATAGGATTAAGTCTTATTCTTCTCTCATGGAAAATAAACTTTCTGTCATTTGAGTAAAATTTTTCTCAACCAAACATTATGTTTGAAAGCAGAATTAGATAAATTTACCAATTTAAGACCAAACCATGTTTACGGCTTTAATGTTGCATTAATACATTAAAAGAATTACAAAATTCAATTTTAGTATTTTCGATAATTAAATTTTCAAGAAAATTAAATACCCATGGTTCATAATCATATAACCATTTAATTTTCACTGAAAAACTAGGATCCAAATTGACATAGGTTCATCACATCAGTTGATCTGCTAGTGATGACGGTATTCAATAAGGTACGAGTCGAACCTCAATTGCCAATATTCAATTGCAATTCCTAGAATCGATGGGATTTACATATTTGCCAACCGCAGTTGCAATGTAAGCATGTTTTATCCCCATCTTCTTATGCCTTGAGTGATCAGTCCCACTATCAACTCAATTAAGTTAACCAACTTAAGAAACATCAAACTTACATAATTCCACCACACCAGTTGATCTGCTAGTGATGAAATCATGTAATTTGCCCTTCCATTGCAATCTAGCCAGGTTACGCCCTGACGTAGACCCAATTTTAGGTGTTTCCGTTTCATTGGATGGCATATAACTTAAATTTTAAGGGTAGTAAATTTGATGTGTGTAATCAAAATATATGTACAAAGATGTCATGCATTCATCTTGTATCATATGTTTCATGTAAAATTTTTTACTTATCAGTTTCTTTACGAGCTTAAATCTCCAAACTTTTGATTGAGGCGTTTAGAAACTTACAACTTTGCCTTAAGTGCTTCATAGTTATCATGGATGTTAGGTAAAACTAAATTTGACTCACAGGCGAGCGTCAAGCCAGAATGGAGGCTCACTAAGGCCGCAATTTAATGCTAAGCCACCTTATACCTACTTTAATAGTTTGTCAAAATAGTTTCATCTTCCAACCACTTAATACAGTCGCGATCAATCAACCAAAAGTTCAAGATTTATTTGTAAGCTCAAAACAAGATTTCACCATTATTAAGTCCGTTTAATATTTTATTTATGAAATTACCCTTTTGTTACTATCATGTCACAAAACATATAAAACAAAAGTAATTAAATAGAATAAACAAACAACACCAATAATGGACATGCAAATTAAAATCAATTTAAAACACACAATTGATTTAATACACGATTAATAGGGTCTTCCCTAATTTTATAATTAATTAAATTTTAGTAATCTTTATTCATAATATTTACTAAATCATAATATCAATTATAACCAAATCGCATAAAATAAGCATGAAATCACTATAATCCATAACAACACATGCATGGTTTGTCATGGATGCCAACATTGCATATATTATAACATATAATCATGTCAATTAAGGAACGCAACCAAAACGGCATATCACCAATACCCATTTATATATACACATAAATATTACATGCAACCTAGGGTTTCTATAAGTTTTATAACAAAATTCAAAAACCCTAATTTTCTTTTCAAAAAAAAATTTACGACATTTATAAAAAAATAAATAGAAATCGACATAAAAAAAATAAATTTTAGGGTTTATGAAAAAATTAAAAAAACATAAGAACACCAAGCATGTAATAATCATAATGATTCAATTTTATGTGTTTCGGTAATTAATTACAATGTATTAACGGCTCTTGATGCCACTGTTGGAATACATGAAAATCATAACTAATATAAAAACATATAAACACATCAAGCACGCAGCGGAATAGGATCAAATACATGTAATTAAATTAACCGAATATAAATGAATGCGTACCTTTGTGATTTCTAGCAAGAACAAGAAATCAATTAACAAGAACTTATAAACCCTAATTAGGGTTTAATGTGGATCGACTAATGTGTTAGTCGAATAGGGAAATCACCAGATTAGCAAAAGTATGCACTTCGTTCTTGAACACACGTACTAGTAGCGTTTCAATGAGAAAAGCTAGGTTCTTAATTCACAAACAAACCAAACACTATGTTTAGAAGATCGCGTAGGAACCCTAGAAGGGTGTAGTTGATCAACTAAACAAGAATGGTTTTGAGTTAGAAATCTAGTAGGAACCCTATAAGGGTGTAGTTCGATTTCTAGCTCAAGAGGAGAGAAGAGAAGGAGATTAGGTTTGCAAGTGAACCAAGGGATGATTAGAATGAACAAAGGGGTTTGTTTATATACTAATCAACATCTTGGAGCACAAGACACAAACCCTACACCCTAATGGGTTGGGTTCGGCCGAACATGGGTTTTACAAGCCCATTCCATGTTTTTCTTGAACTCTATTTCAAGTTTAGTCCTTCATCTTTCCTCCAACGATCATTTAGTCCAATTACCGTTAACTACAAACGACCGTTACGTGTTTTGTTTGTGAAATTAATAATTATTCATAATTCAATATAATAATTATTAATACATTGAAACTCATACGTAATGTGTGCAATCCCGAAGTCTCGTGTTCGAGTCCGGACATATTCATTAATTTTTATCCGTTAAAACAAACATTAATTACGAATTTTGACTCTGTCCCTACGTCCTGCATAATTCTTTGAATAAATGTCACATTATCCCACTATAAAAGAGCTAGGTAAATTTAAAGTAACTTTGATTTATTACTATATATGACTATATAGAAATTTAATCTTATGTCGTATGTAAAAGTTTATAATGGACATATATATAAGCTTGTACATGAAGATAAGAAGTAAAGGATCGCAAACACATTATAATGGAAGTATCATAAGTGCTTTCTATCGGGCAGCTATCTCTGTAAAGGTTAAGCCATTGCTTGAACTTGTTGGATAAGAGGTTGAAGAGAAACCAGTACCTGGTAAGTTCCTATCTGTGAAAAATGCTGGCTCTTTAGGTTTTGGCAATGCACCTTCATTTCCTAACATGAGAACCACCGTCGACATGTTTGGCCTGTCTTCTGGACTTTGTTGTACACATAATAAGCCAACTTCTATCGATCTTAAAACTTCCGATGGATTGCTTGCCTCGGCAAAACTTGAATCCAGGAGTTCCATTGACTTTCCTTCACTATGCATCGTCCATGCCTAAATATAAATGCGGATTTACTTATTAGGCAATAGAGTTATGCCAGATAAATTTGAAATCAAGCAACTTACATGTCCAATAAGATTATTGTTATGCTCGGAATGAACAAATCCCCTGTTTCTCTTCCCACTCACAATCTCCAGCACTAATACACCAAAGCTGAAAACATCTGACTTTATTGAGAAAAGACCATCTAGCGCATACTCTGGTGACATGTAACCACTATACATAGAATAACATTTACAAGTCTTAAAAATAACGAACTTAACAAAAAGCGAATGAAGATAAACCAGAATGTTGTATCTTACTAGGTACCAACAACTCTCTCGGTGTTAGCTTCAGTTTCATTTCCTCCAAAGCTTCTAGCTATCCCAAAGTCTGATATTTTTGGGTTCATATCCACATCTAGTAGAATATTGCTAGCTTTAAGATCTCTGTGAATGATTCTTAATCGTGAATCTTGATGAAGATAAAGAAGTCCTCGCGCAATTCCTTTGATGATGTTGAGTCTCTTTGTCCAATCAAGAACTGTGCTTTGCCTTTTATCTGCACATCATGTAGGTTTAGTTGTTGAAAGTATCTGATACGATCCTGCGTTATTATAGTTTAGTATTATTATTATTAATTAGTTATTTTATTTAGTTTCCTTTTATTATATTTCTTGGTGAGAAAGTTAGGGCATTAGGTTAAGTCTATTATAAATAGGGTATTAGGATTGTAATTCGGATATATGTGGAATGAATATGAAGTATTGATTGGTTAATCAATTGGGGAGTCGGTTTATCTCACTAATATAAACCATCGGGAGAGCTTATTCGACCTCTCGAACGTCGATTACTCTATCTTTATTGTTCTTTTACCTCATTATCGACTCGGTCCATATCAATTGGTATCAGAGCTGTTCGATTCTAGGGTTTCAAAAAAAAAGTTACTGTTCATCAGAACACTATTCATCTGAATCACTATTCACATCCAAAAGTTGCTGTTCAATTCGAATCACTATTTCCGGCTATCAATGGCACACATATGGCGGGCTATAATGGAAGAGCATCGAGCAAGTATGGATGCTTACAAAAAGGTCCATAAGGAGACAGTGAGATCTGAAATGCGGATGGCAATTTTGCAGCAAAGTATGGAGATGGATATATGGGAGATCAAAGAAAAACTTGCTGATAGACGGGATTTAATGGAGGTGAGATCAAGGGATTACAGTAACCAAAATAACAGCATGGCAGAAATTGAGTTTGTTGAGGAATCAAACAAACCTATGACAACAGAAAATAGTCGTGAAGGAGGTGATAATATGATAGAGCTCTGTGGATCCACTGAGGTGAGCCAGGAGAGTAAGACAACAGAACCACTTATTACAATGGTTACCAAGACCATGGACGAAGAAAAGAGTGGGGAAATTTATACTAGTAGCGGGGAGGTGAAAGACAACGGTGATAAAGGTGTTCATGTCACAGATTCAGATGTTGTTGATGGATATGGTGGGGAAAACCTTCCACAAACTCACAGTATACTTAAGGATTTGAACGCAAAAAACATTGGCACGTGCATTGGAGTTCCGGAATCAGCAAACAACCAAGATATCAGGAAGACAATGTGGGCAGGGGATCAATCACGTGTACAAGAGAAGGATGTGCCTTTTCATGGGCCAAGAAAACAACTAATTGGTAGACTTAAGTTTGTTGCAGACTTGAAAGTTCCTGTTGGGTTTGATTTAAGGGCTTTTGAGGGACTTAATTGTGATCTAGGGAGGGGTCAAAAAAGAAGAACTTGGAATCCAGGGATCAATTACCATCAATCGGGAAGAAATTGGAATATCAGTGGGCTGATAAATCACGTGTTCCAACATTTTGAGCTTCTTGCTGACGGACATGTGAAGAGAGTAGTTCAAAGGAGAGTTTGGGATCCTGGAATTATTCATGGCGACATTTTAAAGCAACACCTTGAGGACAAGGTGTTTTTGGGGGCGGGAGTATTGATACGATCCTGCGTTATTATAGTTTAGTATTATTATTATTAATTAGTTATTTTATTTAGTTTCCTTTTATTATATTTCTTGGTGAGAAAGTTAGGGCATTAGGTTAAGTCTATTATAAATAGGGTATTAGGATTGTAATTCGGATATATGTGGAATGAATATGAAGTATTGATTGGTTAATCAATTGGGGAGTCGGTTTATTTCACTAATATAAACCATCGGGAGAGCTTATTCGACCTCTCGAACGTCGATTACTCTATCTTTATTGTTCTTTTACCTCATTATCGACTCGGTTCATATCAGTATCATACCGTAATAAGTTACTATTTTCGATTTAATAGAAATTATATGATACTGACCAAATATAAACTCGTCTAAGCTTCTGTTTGGCATGTATTCATATATCAACAACTTCTCGTCCCCCTTGATGCTACATCCGAGGAGCTTGACGAGATTCCTGTGCTGAAGTTTTGAAATGCATATAACTTCATTCATGAACTCATTAATTCCTTGACTGGAAGTCTTTGAGAGACGTTTAACTGCAATTTCTTGCCCATCTTCTAGCATACCCTGAAGAGTACCAATTTTTATGTGAAAACTATACAAAATTCAAAGGTAACTATCATTCATATTTTTTTGTATGAATGGCACGCATAAACATTTTCGCTTCATAATTTTGTTATCTATAATGAATTAGAATGTTCCTCTAACAATTATAGTCAAATGGACGAATCATAATGTGACGCTATACTCAGCAAACCGAATTCAAATAAATAAGATTCTTCATTTACCTTATAGACCGGTCCAAATCCGCCCTCTCCAAGTTTATTATCGAGTGAAAAATCAGCAGTAGCTTTAGCTACTCTAGAGAAGCTAAACAGTGGTAGCTCAATGGCTTCTCTCCCTCTTTCACCTACATTTAGTGACCCCCCTGTGCGTTAATAATACAAAACCCGTCAAACTGGTTGAACCTTCTCACAGAATTGTGACTATTCTGAACCATTTAACATATACTTATTGCTAAAACTCTAAAAATATCTTACCTTCCTCAGTTTGTGGTGAAAGATGTCTTTTTCTCCAAGCATACCACAACCATGTGCTCAAACTTATCACAAAAACCACCAGAAAGATTCCACTCAAGATGATTTTGATGTTTGTTCCTCCGTCCTTTTTGAAAACCGATGGAGCACGTGCATGATCTTAACACAAAAAGTCAAAAAAAACATCGTTAATCAACTTACAGACACAAAACAACCATGAAAGTAACCAGAAAGAATACATGATAGTAGATGTGTATAGTTTTTTTTTTTTTTTTTTTTTTTTTTTTTCATTATTTGGAACAAACATGAACAAAGCATAACGTATTCAAGTAGTTACCTAATTCAGAGGAATCCATTCTCACGAGTATATCTTGACCACCCATCGAGGATGCCCTGATATAATAGGTCATTGAACCAAAGCAAGCAACCACTTCCTGTTAAATGTTACGTATAAACATTAATAAGTAAATGTCTAGTATCGAACCCGAGACCTCGGGATTGGACACTTTACAAACAAGAATAATGTAAAATAAATATATATATATTAAATGTATCGAATATATATATTTATAATCACTTAATGGACTAAATGGTCGTTAGTTATTAACCGTATGGACTAACTATCATTAGTAACGAAAGATAAGGACTAGAGTGTAACTTGGTAGTCAAGAAGGATCTAGAAACCCCTTGGGTTTGCTTAGGCCGGTCGTAGCCCACACACATGGGTCGATCCATGCTTTCTTGAGCTCCAAGATTCATCTAGTATAAATACAAGGCCTTGGGGTTAAACCTAATGATCTTTTGTGCACACACACAAAACCCTAAAACTTTGTTTCCTTGTTTTCTTTGTTTGGCCGATCGGTTCAACCCCTCCCAAGGGATTTTCGATCGATTTTGTTAAACCAAAATTAGTGATTTGTTTACTTGCATCAAACCTTTATTCGTTGGTAGTTTGTGTGTACAAGAACGAGGTAATTACTTACTTTAGTAATTATCAAGAGATCGGTAAACAAAACGGTAAGGGGTTTATCATTGATCTAATTTGTACAAGATTCAAGGTTTATTGAAGTGCTAAAAGGTACGTTTACTGTTTATGTTTTGGTTAATATTTATGTGTTATACTTGATCCTAGCTTCCGCAATACGTGCTATTTAATTGTTAAACTCTAACAGTGGCATCACGAGCCATGTATAACATGTAATTAATTGCTAAAACATAATAAAAATCGGATCTTTAATTGTTTTAGATACATGTTTTTGATCTAGGGTTTTTTCCTTTTTTTTACTTATGTCGAAACCCTAACCCTAATTTTTTTTTAGGGGGGGGGGGAGACGATTTTCCATGGAACCCTAATTAGGGTTTTGTGGTTTTCTTGGATTATTTGAATCACTAGAAACCCTAGGTCATTAACCGGTTAATTGAACGTATCTTGTGACCTAATTGCTAATTGTTAGGTTTTTAATCCGTGACTTACATGCATGTGAGTCATGGATCTTGTTTTTTTTATCACATGTTTTAGATAGATCTAAAATTGGGGAAGACTCCAATATATATACTAAAATCGATTAATTTATGCTATGTGGTGTGTTTATTAGCTTTGGCCTACGCAATTGATTCGTCAATGTATGTGACTCCACTTCCATCAAGAAGGGAAGGCCTTAGTTGATTGCATGCATTATTATACCTAGAATTGATTTTATTAGGATCTTTTCTAATACGGATTGCATGTGGCTAATTGTTTCACTTATTCATTATTAGTTGTTTTGATTTTCTTTGATTACTTGTTTTTATTGTTTTCTTAATTGTTATGACTTGTTGTAAGCAATAAAAAGGGTGATTTTCATAAAAGAAAATAATATTGACTAATAATGGTGAAACCCTAACGTGATAAAGTAAGAATCTTGCAAGGTCTTAGGTGCCGATAGTGGTCCGATTCGCACGGTAATCAGCTCCCAGGCGAGACTAGCAAGATACGAACTTTATTATTTGATTTTGAGATTGAATCCATAAACTTTTGCTTGAATGATGTTTTGTACAAATATGCTTTTAAAATTAAGTCCTTTAAGATGATATTCATAACCGTGATTTGAAGGCTTAGAAAAGAGCCTTAGAGTCTGCCTTGGTTATCACAATCTTGAATATGTCTTAAACGAATTACTTTTAAAATCATAATTGTTGAAAGTCATCTTAGGGTTTTGGCATAAACCTCAAGTAAAACTTTGTGTATTAATTTCACGAATTGGATATAAAAAGGTTTTATGAAAACTTATGCTATAAAGATGAGTGCATGCATCTTTGTACATATTTTTTGATTGACATATCAAAACTTAATACCCTTAAAATTTAAGTTACATGCCATATATCTATAAGGAACACTTGAAATTTTAATTTGGTAAACGTGAGACCTAGGCTAAATTATTATGACAAGGTAAAATTCTGTTAATGCGTGAGACCATATATAGTTATTTTACAGTTTCTAAGGTAGACGACTTAATTAAGTTGTGCGTGAGACCTAGAACTTAAGGCATGAGATGGGATGAAACATGCTTACAAGGCAAATTGATGAATCAATTTGATGTAAATCCCATAATGATCTAGGAATTGGAAATCTTGTTTGCCAATTATTGTTCGATAGATTACCATCTTTTATACTTTCACCACTAGTAGATCAACTGATGTGGTGGAATCTATGTAAAGTTGGGTCCTAGATTTTCAAGAAAATTAGTTGGGTATATGAATATATCCATGGGTATTTTATTTTCTTGAAGATATTGATTATCGAAAATACTAATATTTGAACTTTATCTGTAGATATGGCTCAACCCGATAACCAAACTGTGATTTCTACTTTCAAGAGCCATCTTGAGAGAGAAAAATTGACTTGAAAGAATTTCAATGACTGGCACCGTTCGCTCAGAATTGTCTTGAGGGCGTCCGGAAAGCTAGACTACTTGACCGAAGAATGCCCTGCTGAACCTGCTGCTACTGCAACAGATCAAGCAAAGGCTGATTGGAGGGTGATACATGCTAAGTTTAATGAGGTTGCTTGTTTAATGCTCACTAGCATGAGTGCTCAGTTACAAAAGAAGTTTGAGTACGCTTTCCCAAAAGACATGCTTGATATTCTTAAGCAGTCTTATGAGAAACCCTTAGCAGTTGAATTGTATGATGAACTTGACAAGCTACACAACTGCAAGCATGGTGATGGTAAACCAGTTGAGATTATGTGACTGAGATGAAGGAATCTTTTGATCAGCTTCACAGAATTGGATTTGGTTACCCTGAAAATGTGCAAGTGCACTTGATCAACAGGTCTCTTAGCAGGGACTTTGCTGGTTTTGTGCAGAATTTCTACATGCACTGCTCGTGGAAGACAGTCTCAGAATTACTCGCATTGCTTGTTGATTATGAGAAAAGTCTACCAGCCAAGGTCAAGGCTCCTACCCCACAAGTGTTGGCAATTCATGGGGGGAGAATCCAGAAGAAATCGCATGTGAACAAAGGCAAAGGTAAAGGTAATAAAGGCAAGCAGGTCATGGCCTATCAACCTCAACCCAAGATGAAACAACATCAGCCTAAGCAGAACAAGATGAATCTTCCAAACAAGAAGGATCAGGCTTGTCACCACTGTCATGAAAAGGGCCATTGGAAGCGCAATTGTCCACTCTACATTCATGATTTGCGACAGAAGAAGCAGGGGAATGAAGCTGGTAAAGCCAGTACTTCAGGTGCGTTCTTTATGATTGAATTATTCACTCTTACTCCTAAATTGAATTCATGGGTATATGATACGGGATGTGGCATTCATATTTGCAATACTTTGCAGGGGTTTAGAGTTGAGAGAAAGCTGGCCTATGGACAACAATTCTTGCACGTTGGTAACGGAGCGCATGCAGGAGTTGAAGCTATAGGAGTTTTTAATTTAGTGTTGCCTTCGGGCTTAGTACTATCTTTAAATAATTGTCATTATGCACCGTCAATTGTTAGAGGTGTAATTTCATTTTCTTGTTTGTTAAACCTTGGTTTTCATCATACTATTTCTAGCAATGGAATTTCAGTTTCTTTAAATGATGTTTTTTATTTTAATGCTATTGCTGTGAATGGTGTATTTGAAATTGATATGAATAACAATGATAATGCTTTTGTTAAAAATAATTCGATGTATAGCATCAATAAGAGAATCAAGAAAGGTTTGGATTTGTCTTATCTTTGGCATTGTCGACTTGCTCACATAGGCAAGGCTCGCATGGATAAGCTGCAACATGATGGGCTTTTAGATAAGATCAATGATGAATCATTTGATAAATGCGAATCTTGTATTGCTGGGAAGATGACAAAGAAACCCTTAAAAATAGGATTGAAAGGGCTAATGATCTACTTGGTCTTATTCACTCTGATGTGTGTGGACCACTTAGACATGTGTCAAGGAGAGGTGCTAGCTACTTCTTAACATTTACGGATGATTACAGCCGTTATGGTTATGTTTATTTACTTAAACATAAACATGATGTCACACCCCCAAAATACCTGAATGGCAGCGGAATGGAATACCTGGGGGTGACTGTCATAGCACCACAGTTACAGTTACATTGAACGACCTAAAGTGTCGTTTGGAAAAATACGTCGTTTGATCATTAAAAACATTCAGAGTTTACAAAACATAGGTCCCAAAAAGTTTTGCCAATTTAGATAAAATAAGTCCAACAAGATCAAACGTATCATAAGTGCAGAAATATAAAGTGAGACGCGTCGTCTCCGCGACTCCATGCATGCCATGAGAATATGCCTTAGTTACCTGAGAAATACATTGCGAAAAACGGTCAACACGAATGTTGGCGAATAATCATAGGTTTATAAGTTAAATCGTATGTACAATAACCACAAGTATAAAATAAGGTGACAAAATGTCAAAAAGCTACATTGTCTCTTAAGCTCATGACCCCGAAGCTCGACGTACTAAAATTGGCCCCAAAGGAGTGTTTATCAGGCACTCAAATATTCAGACATGAAATGCATTCGTTTTCCTTATGGAGCAACCCAAACACGAATGGAGGCGTCACCCTCGATAGATCTATCCACTCACTCTCGCTTAGTACTAGAAATTAACGGTCCATGATAATAAAGGGGACTTGAAGTGATAGTACTACCAACTTAAGCAATGTATGGAAATTAATACTTGGGCATGTACAAAAATAATTGTGCAATGTATTCTCCCCCGTGGGATTAAAATCAAATAAGTAATTAAAACGGGGCTATGAGAACTCACCTCGAAATGATAGTACTAAGATGGTACAATAATGGTAAAGTGATCGGGACAATAAGGCGCGCACACTAGCCGCAACCTAAATGAATAATCGTGATCTAATTTAGATCATGCCGTGATATAATGAATGCACATGCACATGATACCTATACCACTCGTAACTTGGAAATACTAGTTATCATCAAATAAAATACTTTCCATACTTAGGAAAAATAAGTCCCAATAGAGTTATAAAAACTTGTCGTAATATATATCGTATAAAAAATGTTAGTGTTATATTCCTCGTCTTGAAAACTTTAAAATAATGTCTAGTAGTCGCGTAATAAACCTTGAGTCGTACGTACTTCGTTAGTTAAAAATAAACTCCTTGAATAAGAAATCTAGAAAATATATTATTTAGTACGTAGTTACATTATTTTCTAGTAGTGACTATATATACATATATATATAGTTTTGACGATTTTAAATCGCGTATAACTTGGTCGTTTTAAGCTCATTTTACTCGTTCTTTATATCCACGGATTCGTTTTAGTAGGTATTAATATATTTTTGATAACTCGGTTCCTCTAGGTTACGTTTAATACCTCTTTTAGCCCGTCGAAAACTGTCAAACAGCATGCAGTTTTCAGAAAAATAGTTTTCGTCGTTAAATTTATAAAAATCATATATCCTTCGTTATAAACTCGTTTTAATCCGTTCTTTCGCCAAAAGTTTCGTTTTTGAAAGTATTTTCTAAATCTTTGGTCAAAAATTAACCACCATCTACTGATTTTCCCACGAATTATGTCACACCCCCATAATCGGGTCCAGCGGAAGCATACGTGTAGCTGGGGTGTAACTCAATTGGTATTACAACACAAGTTCAAAATTGGATTTTCACTTGAATCATTTAGAATAAAATAACTTAATCAAAAATGTTGAATTTACATTTTTAATAATAGTGCGGAAGTAGGCCTTTAAAATACTTTTAAACGGTCCCCAAATGGATAATCAGAGTCTTCTATGACCATGCCATGCCCTGCCAAAACCTCCAGTAGCGCACCATTGCTTAAAACCTGAAAATACATGCTAAAGAGTGTCAACACGAGGTTGGTGAGTTCATAAGTTTGTATTAAAATAATAGTGTTGTGAGTTCAATAGAGAGTTTTGTGACCATTGTGTGGCTCACAATGTCATGAAAATATAGTTTACTTTCAAGTAAATGTCATGATGTGGACCACAAGGTTTTCGAGTGTGAAAAACCGTTCACATATAAATCAAGTTCAATTTTAGTGACCACTGCTTTACTCACAGCGTCATGAAATATCAATAAAGCAAACCATAAGTATTAGGCATAAAGTTGGACCATAGGCAAAGTATGTGATCATTACAACGAATATAATGTCACACAAAAGTAAGAGTCTATTACGCTAGCGCTAAGTTCATGCAACCGAAGCTATAACAGTGTGCATACTCTAGAAGCATGTTAAATATAAAGGCCCGGCAAGTGTTTATCCCGTTACACTTGTAATTCGACATGTTATACGCTCGCGTTTGCCTATCCGGTCAAACCGAACGGGGGAGTCACCACCAATAGATCTATTTATAACATTCGCGCTTCCCAGCAGGAATTGACGGTTCATGAGTTTGGGCATAGTGGGATTCAAGGGCTTAGGCTAATCCGCGTAATAGTTTAGATAAAACATAAGTTTCAGTATGGTCCATAAAAGTGTTTGCATAAAAGCAACAGTTCATAAAGTGTGTTGCATAAAAGCAATAGTTCATAAAGTGTGTTGCATAAAAGCAAGAGTTCATAAAGTGTGTTGCATAAAAGCAATAGTTCATAAAGTGTGTTGCATAAAAGCAAGAGTTCATAAAGGGTGTTGCATAAAAGCAAGAGTTCATAAAGTGTGTTGCATAAAAGCAATAGTTCATAAAGTGTGTTGCATAAAAGCAAGAGTTCATAAAGGGTGTTGCATAAAAGCAAGAGTTCATAAAGTGTGTTGCATGTTTATAAAACGCTTGTGTATGCGAGAAAATAATCAAGTATGCAACCGATATACACATAGGTGCATTTGAATAATCAATCAAGTATCCAGAGAAACAGTAGTGTTTAAGTATGCAATTTCGCATTCAAATAAACAATCATTGAGTTTAGTTAAAAAAATGAGCATGTATTCTCCCCCAAAACAGTTATAAAAACAAGTAAAAGTAGGGGGTATGAACTCACCTGGTGCGATAGCTATGATGACAAAAGTGGATACACTGAAATGAGGCACGATCTCTAATCGCAACCTAATATGAATGATAGTTTCTCATGTAAGGAACGAAATGATGCTACACATGCAAGTACGTATGTTATCGATACCACTCGTTAGTTTTGAAAATAGTGTTTATCGTCAAAAATACATTTTTGACGTCTCGTTAAGTTAATAACCACTTTTCGTTTAAATATGTTGAAACGGTACTCCACGATCCTTGTTTGGTGTTCAATCGGCAAATATAAGGTTTTTGTCGCACAAATAGCATTTTCATTACTTGAAAATATGACCAAAATGGCCTCGCAAAACTAGTCGCGAAATATTGTACGTTAAGTGTTAATGGTCAAGCTCGGCGTTTTTGAAAACCTTGTAACAATATCAAGAAGTCGCGTCATTTAACTTTTGGCGATACAGATCTCGATCGATGAGAAAATCGACTCTCATTGTTGTTACTTGAAAGTATTATGTTCAATACTTAGAAAATTTCATTATAGCAAAAGCTGTCAAAATATATATAGTTTATTGGGTATATAGATGAGGTCGTAGTTTATTCGTTATGAGTCCAATGATCAAACGGCCAATTGGTTTGAAAAGCTTGCTGGGAGATCTTGATTTCATAAAACTACGGCTCGGACTCAAACTGATCCGATCATAAAGAAAAACAGCCGTGAAAGTGGTGTCTCGCAAAGACAGTTTACGTCAAAACTCTATTAGTGTACAAAAGCTGATGGAAAAATATATATATCGTCGGATTTCAAACACTTGTATCTTTTTCGTTATAAGCCCGTTTCCTATGTTCTTTATATCCCCGCGAAGGTAATCAAGTATACTTTAGGTTTTTCAAGGTCTCGGCTAGTCAAGATATCATTTAATCTCAATTTTCCTAGCTAGAAAAATCGGGACAGATTCAATATTTCAGAAAATATAGTTTTCGTCGTAAATCTTGAAAATAGCATATCTTTTTCGTCGTAACTCGGATTTTATCCCCGTTTTCGGCCATAGTTTCGTCTTGGAATGTATTTTCTAAATCTTGGGTCCAAAGTTACACCCAAGACCCTGAGTTTCCCACGTTTCACAAAAAGGGACAGCAGCTTTAAAAGTTTGTCAAAATCAACTTTTCTAGTTCAAGGGTTGTTCAAAAGTTAACCAAACTTTCTCAAATCAACACCACAATTACCCAATCCTACCATACACCTTCTTAGGGTGTCATGGGTTCCTAAACATCACCAATCTTGGTGGATCTCATAAGATTTCTAATAAAAATTATAGATCTAGTGTTTATAAAAATAAAATGAGTAATAAGTGGTATGGATCTTACATACTTGCATGTTTTACCAATATTTCTTGAAAATACATAAAAATATAAAGTAATGGAAGTATGAAAAGATCAAAAATATTCTTGAAGCTTACTTGAATATTTGAGGTGATTTGATGAGAAATTGATTAATAATCTTGGGTTTTCACCACAAAACCCCAACTAGATCTTGATTAGGACTTGGTTAAACACTTGATCTCCAAAAATTTGTGGATCTTCTTGTGTTCTTGGTTGGGTCGATTTGTATATGTGTGTAGGAGGTGATTACATTTTTTTTTTTTGTAACCAAAAATGAGCAACTAGTTCATGGTTTATATAGCTAGATGTGGTCAAAAATGGTCATAAATATCCAAGGACAAGATCCATAAAAGAAGGAAGAATAGGGTGGCTAGGGGGGGGGGGTGGCTCAAAAAGGAGCAAAACATGGAATGGTGTTTTGTGGGCTTAATTAATGAGCTTGTCCCCAAGTGTATGTATTAGTTGGTTTTGTTGTGTATTAGGTGTTATCGGGTACCGAGTTAATTAAAAATAACTGTTACCGAGGTGAAATAAAATACGACGAAGTTGTAAAAGTTATAAAATATTATTCCTGATGAGAATCGGGTGTTAGAATAATTATCGTTTTGAAATAACGCAAACTGACGGAGTAATAAGCTCCGACCGTAAAATGTAGCCATTGGTTTCAAAACACCGGGTAAAATAATAATATAATTTTTATATTATTATTATGAGTATGTAAATATGTTAGGATCATAGTCGGGAGTATTGGGTATACGTTAGTAGTAAAACTGAGTGGTATCGTTAATTACCAATTAAGCATACGTAAATGGAAATAATGCATATCCGTGTAGGTTCTCAAGTGATGATGATGTGTAGACTATTCCAGTCTATATCAAGTGTCATTACTGAATGATGCATGAATTCGCAGCTAAACCTAACTGGTTACGCGAATTTGAAGACTCGTAAACTCAGTTTACGAAATGACGAACGACAATTGTGAATAGTGATTTCCTTCCGGAAATGAATAGTGTCACATGAATAGTAAAATTTCTGAACGCTTCTCGGAATCACAAACTGACTCCGAAAACGATGAATAGTAAAATGATGAATAGTGACCGGTGAATAGTAATTGATGAATAGTAACTGATGAATAGTAGAAATGTCCCGAAAATGCGGGTTGTTACAGTCTCACCCCCTTAAAAGGAACTTCGTCCCGAAGTTCAGTTTGTGTTGGTCTCTGAAGTTGTATTGGTGAAAAGATGATGATTCTTATCGTGTGAGCTATTGAGCTCTAACAAGGTTCAAGTCTGACGGCCACCAGGCCTACTCTGTCAGAAATGTTGAATGGTCCAGTGTATATCAGGTTCATGAATGCTTACTGGACTAGTGAGTTGGGCTTTTCCAAATTTCAATCCGTCAATGGATGTTGGCATTTCGGCCATAGAGTGCTTCAAATGGTGTAGTCTCTACACTCGTGTGGTAACTAAGGTTGCAACTGAATTTGATTTATGGCAAATGGTTAATCCAACCATTTCTAGTGTCAATCACACCCGATTTGGGCATATCTCCCTATGTTTGAATCAATCTCAAATTCTGACCATTGGTCTACAGATGATAGGTGGTGTGGTTTCAAAGAGATCTTAATGAAATCATTAGGAGTTGAGATGAATCAAATTCCTCTATTAGGGATAATTGAAATGGGTATCATGAATCTTGTTTTGAAAGACTTACAAGGTTAAGTCCGTCAAAGGGTGTTGTTAAAATAATAGATTAGGATAAGGTTGTGATCCTCCGCAGGATGTCATGGATTGAATCTTTCTCCACCTACAATGCTTAGTCTCCATTACTAAGATTTTCCCCAAGTTATAAATCACAAACCCCTAAAGGTATAAGAGATGTAATATAATGATTGATTTTTCAAAGTTTATTTTGAGATTGTGTGTTTGGTTCATAAACCTTCCCTGAATAAATGAATTTACAACTTTAAGCAACCGGCTTTCCAAGTAACATTTTTCTCGATGTTTCAAAATTTAGTAGTTATGCAAGATAGGACAATTTTCAATCATAAGGTGGATAATATGGTTGACCAAAGATTGATGTTTAAAATTTTCTAATCATTCAATAGTGTTGTGAAAGATTAACCAAAAGGAATTTGCTTGTCAAAATAAGTGCCTCAGAAAAGTGTTTTGTGTAACGGTAGTTTGGAGAAAAATCCATTTAAAGTGAACGTATCAAGAGGATAAAAATAGCCAGGTATGTATGTCTACACAAATGCATAGGTGTCTAACATGTTTGAATAAAGTCTATTGGTGAGGACATGTTCAACTGAAGGTTCTATAGTCTTGGTTAGAAGGTTGGATGTATCTCTATAGTGTTGCTTAGTGAGCATTCGCATCGAAACTAATCTTGTAATTCAGTCAAGCCAATACTTTCCAGATGGGGGAATTGTGGCAATCAGGCCAGTGATAGTGGTTCGATTGGTTTTGTGGTATCCTGAGATTTCTGTTGAGTTTTGAATGGTTTCAATGTTCCGAGGGATCCTCCTTTTAGATGGTATGGAAAGTCTTTCCTAGGGAGGTCTTTGATGATATCCACTTATCAATATATGGAGTAGTGAGGGATGAGTGACATCGGAGTCTATAGAGTGTTAGCTAATTCCTTATATATGGGGATGGGGAAAGGAAATGATAATGAGGGTGAGAAGGGGAAAGATTGTGACAACTGCGACAAAATGAGATTGTGATAAAAGAAAATACTGTGATATAAATGTATCGTGCATAGACGTAAATGTCTATGAGATGACCAGTTTGCGTGCTTCCAATCGGTGGTTAACGAGATGGTGAAAAGTATGAATGTTCTGCCAAAGAGTGTTTACACATACGTAAATGAAACATTTGGGAATTGAGTAGAGAATTCAATCCAGACAGAATTTTATTATAACCATTCTCAGTATTGCAACATTCATTTCTGAGTCAGACATAGGTGGTCAGCCTATATCTCACTATCCCGGGTTGAATATAGATGACCAGTCTATATTCCACCGAGGTTCCATGAATTTTGAAATACTCAGCTCAGTTATACTAAGACTATGTCCTTCCCAAATACCAAGACGTTCTGAAAGACAAAAGCAAGTGACCAAACTCGAGGTTAAATTATGAAGCTATGCAAGGAAAAGCATAACGTGGTGACACATACGATACATGAGCATGCTTATATGAAAGACAATTATAGTAATCAACTATAATAAGTGAATATAACATATCAGATAATGAGACACAAATCTCATCACCTATGTCAGCAACTAACCACAAATGAGGCTTCAGCTTGGCAGGCAGGCACGTGACGGTCATAGGGTTATGTTTTCGTGAAAGTAGCTATAGTCTAGGTTTTAAAAACACTTAGTTCGCTATAGCCAAAGCTCTGATACCAATCTGTCACACCCCCATAATCGGGTCCAGCGGAAGCATACGTGTAGCTGGGGTGTAACTCAATTGGTATTACAACACAAGTTCAAAATTGGATTTTCACTTGAATCATTTAGAATAAAATAACTTAATCAAAAATGTTGAATTTACATTTTTAATAATAGTGCGGAAGTAGGCCTTTAAAATACTTTTAAACGGTCCCCAAATGGATAATCAGAGTCTTCTATGACCATGCCATGCCCTGCCAAAACCTCCAGTAGCGCACCATTGCTTAAAACCTGAAAATACATGCTAAAGAGTGTCAACACGAGGTTGGTGAGTTCATAAGTTTGTATTAAAATAATAGTGTTGTGAGTTCAATAGAGAGTTTTGTGACCATTGTGTGGCTCACAATGTCATGAAAATATAGTTTACTTTCAAGTAAATGTCATGATGTGGACCACAAGGTTTTCGAGTGTGAAAAACCGTTCACATATAAATCAAGTTCAATTTTAGTGACCACTGCTTTACTCACAGCGTCATGAAATATCAATAAAGCAAACCATAAGTATTAGGCATAAAGTTGGACCATAGGCAAAGTATGTGATCATTACAACGAATATAATGTCACACAAAAGTAAGAGTCTATTACGCTAGCGCTAAGTTCATGCAACCGAAGCTATAACAGTGTGCATACTCTAGAAGCATGTTAAATATAAAGGCCCGGCAAGTGTTTATCCCGTTACACTTGTAATTCGACATGTTATACGCTCGCGTTTGCCTATCCGGTCAAACCGAACGGGGGAGTCACCACCAATAGATCTATTTATAACATTCGCGCTTCCCAGCAGGAATTGACGGTTCATGAGTTTGGGCATAGTGGGATTCAAGGGCTTAGGCTAATCCGCGTAATAGTTTAGATAAAACATAAGTTTCAGTATGGTCCATAAAAGTGTTTGCATAAAAGCAACAGTTCATAAAGTGTGTTGCATAAAAGCAATAGTTCATAAAGTGTGTTGCATAAAAGCAAGAGTTCATAAAGTGTGTTGCATAAAAGCAATAGTTCATAAAGTGTGTTGCATAAAAGCAAGAGTTCATAAAGGGTGTTGCATAAAAGCAAGAGTTCATAAAGTGTGTTGCATAAAAGCAATAGTTCATAAAGTGTGTTGCATAAAAGCAAGAGTTCATAAAGGGTGTTGCATAAAAGCAAGAGTTCATAAAGTGTGTTGCATGTTTATAAAACGCTTGTGTATGCGAGAAAATAATCAAGTATGCAACCGATATACACATAGGTGCATTTGAATAATCAATCAAGTATCCAGAGAAACAGTAGTGTTTAAGTATGCAATTTCGCATTCAAATAAACAATCATTGAGTTTAGTTAAAAAAATGAGCATGTATTCTCCCCCAAAACAGTTATAAAAACAAGTAAAAGTAGGGGGTATGAACTCACCTGGTGCGATAGCTATGATGACAAAAGTGGATACACTGAAATGAGGCACGATCTCTAATCGCAACCTAATATGAATGATAGTTTCTCATGTAAGGAACGAAATGATGCTACACATGCAAGTACGTATGTTATCGATACCACTCGTTAGTTTTGAAAATAGTGTTTATCGTCAAAAATACATTTTTGACGTCTCGTTAAGTTAATAACCACTTTTCGTTTAAATATGTTGAAACGGTACTCCACGATCCTTGTTTGGTGTTCAATCGGCAAATATAAGGTTTTTGTCGCACAAATAGCATTTTCATTACTTGAAAATATGACCAAAATGGCCTCGCAAAACTAGTCGCGAAATATTGTACGTTAAGTGTTAATGGTCAAGCTCGGCGTTTTTGAAAACCTTGTAACAATATCAAGAAGTCGCGTCATTTAACTTTTGGCGATACAGATCTCGATCGATGAGAAAATCGACTCTCATTGTTGTTACTTGAAAGTATTATGTTCAATACTTAGAAAATTTCATTATAGCAAAAGCTGTCAAAATATATATAGTTTATTGGGTATATAGATGAGGTCGTAGTTTATTCGTTATGAGTCCAATGATCAAACGGCCAATTGGTTTGAAAAGCTTGCTGGGAGATCTTGATTTCATAAAACTACGGCTCGGACTCAAACTGATCCGATCATAAAGAAAAACAGCCGTGAAAGTGGTGTCTCGCAAAGACAGTTTACGTCAAAACTCTATTAGTGTACAAAAGCTGATGGAAAAATATATATATCGTCGGATTTCAAACACTTGTATCTTTTTCGTTATAAGCCCGTTTCCTATGTTCTTTATATCCCCGCGAAGGTAATCAAGTATACTTTAGGTTTTTCAAGGTCTCGGCTAGTCAAGATATCATTTAATCTCAATTTTCCTAGCTAGAAAAATCGGGACAGATTCAATATTTCAGAAAATATAGTTTTCGTCGTAAATCTTGAAAATAGCATATCTTTTTCGTCGTAACTCGGATTTTATCCCCGTTTTCGGCCATAGTTTCGTCTTGGAATGTATTTTCTAAATCTTGGGTCCAAAGTTACACCCAAGACCCTGAGTTTCCCACGTTTCACAAAAAGGGACAGCAGCTTTAAAAGTTTGTCAAAATCAACTTTTCTAGTTCAAGGGTTGTTCAAAAGTTAACCAAACTTTCTCAAATCAACACCACAATTACCCAATCCTACCATACACCTTCTTAGGGTGTCATGGGTTCCTAAACATCACCAATCTTGGTGGATCTCATAAGATTTCTAATAAAAATTATAGATCTAGTGTTTATAAAAATAAAATGAGTAATAAGTGGTATGGATCTTACATACTTGCATGTTTTACCAATATTTCTTGAAAATACATAAAAATATAAAGTAATGGAAGTATGAAAAGATCAAAAATATTCTTGAAGCTTACTTGAATATTTGAGGTGATTTGATGAGAAATTGATTAATAATCTTGGGTTTTCACCACAAAACCCCAACTAGATCTTGATTAGGACTTGGTTAAACACTTGATCTCCAAAAATTTGTGGATCTTCTTGTGTTCTTGGTTGGGTCGATTTGTATATGTGTGTAGGAGGTGATTACATTTTTTTTTTTTGTAACCAAAAATGAGCAACTAGTTCATGGTTTATATAGCTAGATGTGGTCAAAAATGGTCATAAATATCCAAGGACAAGATCCATAAAAGAAGGAAGAATAGGGTGGCTAGGGGGGGGGGGTGGCTCAAAAAGGAGCAAAACATGGAATGGTGTTTTGTGGGCTTAATTAATGAGCTTGTCCCCAAGTGTATGTATTAGTTGGTTTTGTTGTGTATTAGGTGTTATCGGGTACCGAGTTAATTAAAAATAACTGTTACCGAGGTGAAATAAAATACGACGAAGTTGTAAAAGTTATAAAATATTATTCCTGATGAGAATCGGGTGTTAGAATAATTATCGTTTTGAAATAACGCAAACTGACGGAGTAATAAGCTCCGACCGTAAAATGTAGCCATTGGTTTCAAAACACCGGGTAAAATAATAATATAATTTTTATATTATTATTATGAGTATGTAAATATGTTAGGATCATAGTCGGGAGTATTGGGTATACGTTAGTAGTAAAACTGAGTGGTATCGTTAATTACCAATTAAGCATACGTAAATGGAAATAATGCATATCCGTGTAGGTTCTCAAGTGATGATGATGTGTAGACTATTCCAGTCTATATCAAGTGTCATTACTGAATGATGCATGAATTCGCAGCTAAACCTAACTGGTTACGCGAATTTGAAGACTCGTAAACTCAGTTTACGAAATGACGAACGACAATTGTGAATAGTGATTTCCTTCCGGAAATGAATAGTGTCACATGAATAGTAAAATTTCTGAACGCTTCTCGGAATCACAAACTGACTCCGAAAACGATGAATAGTAAAATGATGAATAGTGACCGGTGAATAGTAATTGATGAATAGTAACTGATGAATAGTAGAAATGTCCCGAAAATGCGGGTTGTTACAAATTAAAAATAGGGACAGTAGGTATATATATATATTTTCCAAAATCATTTTCCTAGTTTCAATCTTGTTCTAACTTCAACTAAACCACTTTCAATCACCACAAAACTAGTCTAATCCTACCATACACCTTCTTAGGGTGTCATGGGTTCCTAAACATCATAACCAAGTAGATCTAACAAGGATCTAACCAAAAATCATTTCTAGGGCTTGTATGTTCCAAAAGTTTGTAAAAATATAGTGGTATAACTATTTTGTGCATGGATCAAAGCATGAAAGCTTTAAGATATAAGTAAATACTTGATGAAAACATAAAAAAAAATTAACTTGGTAACTTACTTTGAAAGGTGGTGTGATTAGATGATAAAACCTTAGTATCCTTAAGTTTGTATTTCAAAACCTTGTAAGAATAACTTAACTAAACTAAAATAACACTAGATCTTTGAGAAAAATAATTTTGTCTTGCTCTTCCTTCTTGTTGTTGCCGTGAGTGAGTAAGAGAGGAAGAGAGAAATGAATTTTTGCTTGCACTTGTGAAGAATGAGAAAAAGAGTGTAGTATTCTATTATGTATTATTAGTATTATTATTATTATAAAAAGTTAGTACAAGTATTATGTATATATGAAATATCTAGGAGGCAAGATCCTAAATTCAAGGAAGAAAAGGAGGGGGGGGGGCGGCAAATGGAGGGGGGGGGGGGGGGTTGGAGTGTAAGAGTTTTTGGTGACTTTTTGTATAATTATTGTGTGTATTTGTAGTTTTAAGGTGTACCGGGTACCGGGTTAACTAAAAATAAATTTTAACGGAGTTAACCGGGACATAATAAAGTTATAAAAATTATAAAAATATGTTGGGTATAAATACTGAGTGTTTAGATAATTATTATTTAGTTTCTACGAAAACCGTCGTAATTAAATTAGGCGTACGATACGAAACAAATAAATTTCCAAAATATCGGGTAAATTAATATTATAATTTTTATATTATAAAAATAAATATAAAAATATATTGGGATCATAGTCGGGAGTGTCGGACGTGTTATTCTCGTTTATAGTTCGCGTATTAGTGTTTATTTAAAATAAACATACGTAATTCGTTAATTATATTAAAAATATAATTTGAATACCCTATGAGTGGAATAGTATGCAAGTGCCATAAAGATGATATGCAGACTATTTCTAGTCTGTATGAAATGTCCCAATGATAATGCATGAATTCGCACCTGAACCAATACGGTTACGCGAATCTAAATACTCGTAAACTAAATTTACGATGAAATGAGTAATGCACGTGAATAGTGTATTTCTTCCGGAAATGAATAGTGCTAAGTGAATAGTATAATTTCTGAACGCTTCTCAGAATGTCGAATTGACCTCGAAAATGATGAATAGTAAAACGATGAATAGTGATCGATGAATAGTAATTGGTGAATAGTAAGATTGTCGAGGTTTGGAAAATGACCGGAAATTACGAGTTGTGACAGTCTTCCCCTCTAACAGGAACTTCGTCCCGAAGTTCAGTTTGTGTTAGTCTCTGAAGTGGTATTAGTGAAAAGGTGATAATATTTGAGAATTCCAGCCAACTTTCAAGATAGGAATTCGACTCAGCTTCAATCGTTCGACCTAACAGTCCATGATTCCTTTTGGTTCTCATACCAAGTTTACGTTTGTCCTTGGGTTGGATTCCTTTCCAAATAGGATTATGAGTGACTAATCTGAAAGTCATTTCCTGGTATTTGAACAGGTGAAACATAGTTGTGTAATCCGGCTGTTCTTTAACAAGGCTCAAGTCTGACGGCTACTAGGCCTACTCTGTCTGAATTATTACATGGTCCAGTGTATATCAGTGCTAACTTTCCAAATTTTTCCGAATAATATCATGCCTTTCCTAGGCAGAACTTTCAACATGATCTGGCTACCAATTTGAAGTTTTAATGGTTTACAAATTATAGAATTTGTAATTGATTCTTGACTTGTAGGAAATTTCTGGTTATTTCATGAATGCCTATAGGAATAGTGAGTTTGGCTTTTTCCGAGTTTGGTTCGTCAATAGATGATCAGTGCTCCTTCAGGTTTATTATGTAATATGGGTAATATATGTTGCTGAACTATGTCAGAACTCAAATCTTATATGTCAGCTGGTCGATTCTAAAATGAATCTTAAATAGTCCAATATACTAGCGGTTCAATCTCTCGTGTTACCAAAATCGTATCATGCCTCTCCAAGGCAAAGCTTTCAACTTAGTTCGTTCTCTCACGTGAATCTAGTTGGTTTGCTGTTTAAGGATACCCAATCCGCATGATGTGCGTCATGCACCAACCTAACTTCTACCAGTTCCTCGTTGCTTGTAACTGGTTCTTGACTTGTGAAATTTCCTTCGTTGTTCCATAGTTTAGTTCTGGACCAGTGAATTTAACTTTCCGATTTCGGTCTGTAAAGGGGTAATTGGTACTTCGACCATAAAGTGCCTCAAATGGTGTAGTCTCTATGCTCACGTGATAACTATCGTTGCAAACGAATCTGATTTATGATAAATGGTTAGTCCAACCATTTCTAAAGTCAATTGCTCACTCTCTGAGCATATCTTTCCTATGTTTAAATCGTTCTCTCGTTCTGACCATCGGTCTGAGGATAATAGGCGGTGTTTACATCTAAGTGGAGTTCCGAAGGAAATCTTAAAATGATTGCTAGAAGTCTAAGGTGATCCGATTACCTTTATCAGAAATAATTGAATTGGGTACAGTAAATCTTGTGACTAATTCCTTAACGTTACGTCTTTCGAACTCAGCGTTATACAAAGAAGATATAATATTGGTAACAATCTTTGATTCTTTGTGTCTTGGTCTAATGGATTGCTAAGACATGTGTCATTCTTTGCCTATCGGGCTTGGTCTCTCCTACTAGAGTTCGTAATCGTTCTATGGTGTTCCTCCTAATTTCCTTCATCACATATTCCAATATTCCTTATTGTCCAATCACAAAGTCCTAAATGCATAAGCGATGTATTATGGTGATTGGTTTTCAAAATTTATCTTGCGATTTTTTTTATTTATTTTTTTATTTATTTTTTTTTTTTCTGAATAAACGAATTTAGAAAAATGGAGCAAATAGTTTACTAAATAATATCTTTCTTGATGATTCAAAATTCAATAGTTAGGAAATGGGACGCGGTTTTCAAACAGGTTGTGAATAGGACTGTTTACCAAAGTTTGGTGTTTATATATTTCCCATTGTACAATGGTTTAGCTAAATATTGATTAAAAGGATCGTATTTGTTCAAAATAGGCAATTCAAAAAATTGTTTTCTACGAGATATGTGATTTGTATAAACACAAAATTTTAAATCAACTTTATTTAAAAGTAAAAATACTAATAAGGATAAAATAGTAGGATAGGTAATGTTCGCATGAATGCATAGATGTTTAACGTTCGGTTCCTGATATTGGATGTTACCTATTGGTGGGTATCTGGCAAAACTACAAGCCTAGGTATTCAACCAACTTAAGTCTTGAGATGGTTATCGTTGAAATTGTCATCATGTTGGCAATATGAGGGTTTCAATTGATACTTTGTCGATGAATTTCCGTATTGTCTTCACATGTAGCTGGGGAGATATGCTTGGGCCTGATGCCTCTCTTGATGTATAGGTGAGGTTATCTAGAATTTCTTGAGAACACAATGCCTTAAGGGAATCTATATCGATATCCTTAACTCAAATCAATTATCCTCGGTGAAAACTCATTACAGGGAAGTTTGCGTATGGATGAGACCATGTTAACTCAAAACACTCTACAGTATCGGTTAGGAGGCTTGGTTTATTTCTATAGTGTTGCTTAGCATACCTTCACCATGTGTTCGATCCTATAGCTCAGTCTAGCTAGTACCTTTGAATAATAAATTGGACAACTAGGTCAGAGATGGTGAGTCGGATGGTCTCGTGGTATCTTAGGATTGTTGTTGAATTATAAATTTTCTTAGTCTAGGTATTATAGTTCCGTAATCCTTTTATTGTTTTCCTTGTATCGAGGGATCCTACTTGTAGTTGATATGGAAAGTCTCTCCTAAAGAAGTCAATGGAAAGCCCAACTTAATGGCTAAGTAGGGGACAGGTGGGGTAAGTATCCAGGGAGAGTTTGTCAGAAAAGACATTTATAAAAGAGTTTATTTGTTTACAACGTTTTCGAATGAAGATTGTTATTAACAATCCCAAAAATATAATTATTTTCTTCATAGCATAATCCTTCCTGAATTATACATAGGTGATCAGGCTATGTATACTTGAGGACCAATGATGCTATGCTTGATTTATTCAAAATAGTATTACTTTTCTCAAAAGTTTTAGATGGTGTTCAACGCTTTGTTATTAAAAATGGTATTCTGATATTTCCTTTCAAGTAACATAAAAATTGTCCCGCATAATAATAGTAAATACTTGGTGGAGTGACAAAAATCGGCTTATAGTATGGTAACAAAATAGCTTATTTTAGAAATTCGGTAAAACAATTTCCCCATAGGGTAGTAAGATAGTTTGTAATAAAATTTGTTGAATGGTTTATTGGATACATGGGTAAATCCTATGGAATGGTAATAATCTACTAATCCGTCAAATACGAAATCGGTCTAATCCCTAATAAGACAATGGTGTAATGTTACGAAATGATTGAAAATTGCACAATTGCAATAGAAAATGGAATAAACGGAGGTTACGATTATCACAGAGATAACTAAAGATAGTCATTACATTAGATAGGAAAAGTGCTTAATATAACTAGGTTACACCAACGTACTTATGGAAAGTACCAAAAGAAAGTACAACCCTAGAGGGCTCGAACTATGGTTTTAGAACATGAACTGCTTCCTCCAGTTCCGGTCTCTCAACACCGGGCATTCACTCTTGAAGTGTCCCTTTACTCCACATTCACGGCAGATTACCGTGAGTTTCTGATGCATTGCGAGGGTGGGAGCCTTGCAATACTTGGCTTTGTGTCCGATCTTCTTACAGTTGCCACATGGTTCCGGGCAACGGCCTGGGTTATGATGATGTTGGCACTCTTCACACTTAGGTAAAATACCAAGGTAATCATTCTTTTCCTTTAGACCTGCAGCATTAGGTTTAGCAACTCCTTGTCTCTTGTGTGGTCCTTGTGTGGCATTCTCACCTCGGTTGTTGTTCCACTTCCTTTTATTGTCACTTTTTCTTCCTAAGATCTTGGTGTGAGCTATGCGTTCTTTTGCTTCGATTGCCATTCTGATAGCCTTAGGCATGGTATCGGGTTCCAATGAGTTGACCAACATACGAATTTCAGGAGAAAGTCCTCCGATGTACCTTTCAAGTTTCTTGCTTTCCGGTTCACCCATTGCAGGGCCTAGTCGAGCTAATTCATAAAAATGAGCAGTATACTTGACAACATCATCTCCTACCATGGTAAGGTTTAGTGTTTCCTGTTCGATTGCTTGCAATTCGCTTTTCACACAGAACTTCAAACTCATCATCCTTTTTAGTTTCTCCGAAGAGTGTGAGTAAGCAGCATCAACACCTACTACTTGCACATACTTAGTCCACCATTTCTGGGCATGCTCCTGAAAAGTGCAAGTGGCGAACTTAACTTTGTCTTCCTTACAGCAGTCGCCACATTGAAATATTGTTTCTAATTCTTCGAACCATTTGAGAAATTCCTTTGTGTCTACGTTTCCGCTAAAGAAAGAGGGATTACAACCCATAAATTCCACGTGAGTAAGTTCCTTGGTGAAGGCAGTGGCCATGTTCTTGGCAATGACTTGTCCAACAGTAGCTTGCGTCATGCTTGGAGTTGTTTGCTTAAATCTATTTCCATCAAATCAGACGAGTCTATAAGAATCTATAGGTAATAAGGATCATCCTATTCATAACACATGAATATAATACATGAAGTTTTCGGTCTATATGGACCAATATCATAGATAGCACAACCATTCCCCTATAGTAGAGTCACACTTGATTTATTTGTTTGTACAACAATCAAAAGACAACAAGTTCTTTAGACTATGTCCCACACTCTTTGTGGCCAGGATAACAGTAAAAGCTAGTAAAGATATAAGTCTAGTCTAGAGATTTCCTGTAGTCCCTCTAAGTGAAACCAAGGTTGTGGCAGCATAAGGTCGAGATAGTCCTGAAGTGGTGTCTGTAGTTGTGCATCGATCAAGTTCTAGATAACGTAGGTTCTAAACCAATCTTGAGGAACCTGCATATGTTCCTGTCGAGTCCGTAATCTTGGTATTATCCACAAGGTGTTATCTAATTCATGGCAAGTGGAAATGGAATAGGGAAATGACAATGGTGGTATTCTAAAGGATGAGAATAACATTGATGACGATGAAATCCTAGTGATGAGTTACGAGATAATGGTGATAATAGTGAATGGAATACTACCCTCTTTCGCGCTATCTCGCGACATCTAAGAGGTAAAGCTGAAGTACGCACTATGGGACGACCAATAGTGTAACAAGTAACTAACAGTGGTGGTAGTTCCTGGGTAGTAAGCATCCTATTAGTGAAGGAAAGAAAACATACTATCGTCCTTGAAATAAGCATCTTAATAGGTCCATTAAGATTAAGTCTGAATACTCTACCAAACGGCATTCTATGTATGGGCTGAATGATAGGAAAACCCTGTTCCTATGACAATTCAATAGTGCTAATGGTGGTGTAAGTACAGCTGGTGGTATAATGGTAGGGGAAGATGACAAGGCATCTTCAATGTCGGAATCCGATGAAAGGATAACAGGATGGGTATCTGAAGACATGTCACTTGTGAACCAGGTCAACATAATCATATATATATATATATATATATGAGTATGGGTATAAATAACTTGAAAAGTGTGTGCACGGAACAATATGTATAATGAATATGCACCTATGATGAAATGATGAGATGCTATGATGATGTGGTTATAGTCTAGGGTCCAAGATACATCCTAGTTTGCTATAACCTTAGCTCTGATGCCAATCTGTCACACCCCCAAAATACCTGAATGGCAGCAGAATGGAATACCTGGGGGTGACTGTCATAGCACCACAGTTACAGTTACATTGAACGACCTAAAGTGTCGTTTGGAAAAATACGTCGTTTGATCATTAAAAACATTCAGAGTTTACAAAACATAGGTCCCAAAAAGTTTTGCCAATTTAGATAAAATAAGTCCAACAAGATCAAACGTATCATAAGTGCAGAAATATAAAGTGAGACGCGTCGTCTCCGCGACTCCATGCATGCCATGAGAATATGCCTTAGTTACCTGAGAAATACATTGAGAAAAACGGTCAACACGAATGTTGGTGAATAATCATAGGTTTATAAGTTAAATCGTATGTACAATAACCACAAGTATAAAATAAGGTGACAAAATGTCAAAAAGCTACATTGTCTCTTAAGCTCATGACCCCGAAGCTCGGCGTACTAAAATTGGCCCCAAAGGAGTGTTTATCAGGCACTCAAATATTCAGACATGAAATGCATTCGTTTTCCTTATGGAGCAACCCAAACACGAATGGAGGCGTCACCCTCGATAGATCTATCCACTCACTCTCGCTTAGTACTAAAAATTAACGGTCCATGATAATAAAGGGGACTTGAAGTGATAGTACTACCAACTTAAGCAATGTATGGAAATTAATACTTGGGCATGTACAAAAATAATTGTGCAATGTATTCTCCCCCGTGGGATTAAAATCAAATAAGTAATTAAAACGGGGCTATGAGAACTCACCTCGAAATGATAGTACTAAGATGGTACAATGATGGTAAAGTGATCGGGACAATAAGGCGCGCACACTAGCCGCAACCTAAATGAATAATCGTGATCTAATTTAGATCATGCCGTGATATAATGAATGCACATGCACATGATACCTATACCACTCGTAACTTGGAAATACTAGTTATCATCAAATAAAATACTTTCCATACTTAGGAAAAATAAGTCCCAATAGAGTTATAAAAACTTGTCGTAATATATATCGTATAAAAAATGTTAGTGTTATATTCCTCGTCTTGAAAACTTTAAAATAATGTCTAGTAGTCGCGTAATAAACCTTGAGTCGTACGTACTTCGTTAGTTAAAAATAAACTCCTTGAATAAGAAATCTAGAAAATATATTATTTAGTACGTAGTTACATTATTTTCTAGTAGTGACTATATATACATATATATATAGTTTTGACGATTTTAAATCGCGTATAACTTGGTCGTTTTAAGCTCATTTTACTCGTTCTTTATATCCACGGATTCGTTTTAGTAGGTATTAATATATTTTTGATAACTCGGTTCCTCTAGGTTACGTTTAATACCTCTTTTAGCCCGTCGAAAACTGTCAAACAGCATGCAGTTTTCAGAAAAATAGTTTTCGTCATTAAATTTATAAAAATCATATCTCCTTCGTTATAAACTCGTTTTAATCCGTTCTTTCGCCAAAAGTTTCGTTTTTGAAAGTATTTTCTAAATCTTTGGTCAAAAATTAACCACCATCTACTGATTTTCCCACGAATTAAAAATAGGGACAGTAGGTATATATATATTTTCCAAAATCATTTTCCTAGTTTCAATCTTGTTCTAACTTCAACTAAACCACTTTCAATCACCACAAAACTAGTCTAATCCTACCATACACCTTCTTAGGGTGTCATGGGTTCCTAAACATCATAACCAAGTAGATCTAACAAGGATCTAACCAAAAATCATTTCTAGGGCTTGTATGTTCCAAAAGTTTGTAAAAATATAGTGGTATAACTATTTTGTGCATGGATCAAAGCATGAAAGCTATAAGATATAAGTAAATACTTGATGAAAACATAAAAAAAAAATTAACTTGGTAATTTACTTTGAAAGGTGGTGTGATTAGATGATAAAACCTTAGTATCCTTAAGTTTGTATTTCAAAACCTTGTAAGAATAACTTAACTAAACTAAAATAACACTAGATCTTTGAGAAAAATAATTTTGTCTTGCTCCTCCTTCTTGTTGTTGCCGTGAGTGAGTAAGAGAGGAAGAGAGAAATGAATTTTTGCTTGCACTTGTGAAGAATGAGAAAAAGAGTGTAGTATTCTATTATGTATTATTAGTATTATTATTATTATAAAAAGTTAGTACAAGTATTATGTATATATGAAATATCTAGGAGGCAAGATCCTAAATTCAAGGAAGAAAAGGAGGGGGGGGGGGGCAAATGGAGGGGGGGGTTGGAGTGTAAGAGTTTTTGGTGACTTTTTGTATAATTATTGTGTGTATTTGTAGTTTTAAGGTGTACCGGGTACCGGGTTAACTAAAAATAAATTTTAACGGAGTTAACCGGGACATAATAAAGTTATAAAAATTATAAAAATATGTTGGGTATAAATACTGAGTGTTTAGATAATTATTATTTAGTTTCTACGAAAACCGTCGTAATTAAATTAGGCGTACGATACGAAACAAATAAATTTCCAAAATATCGGGTAAATTAATATTATAATTTTTATATTATAAAAATGAATATAAAAATATATTGGGATCATAGTCGGGAGTGTCGGACGTGTTATTCTCGTTTATAGTTCGCGTATTAGTGTTTATTTAAAATAAACATACGTAATTCGTTAATTATATTAAAAATATAATTTGAATACCCTACGAGTGGAATAGTATGCAAGTGCCATAAAGATGATATGCAGACTATTTCTAGTCTGTATGAAATGTCCCAATGATAATGCATGAATTCGCACCTGAACCAATATGGTTACGCGAATCTAAATACTCGTAAACTAAATTTACGATGAAATGAGTAATGCACGTGAATAGTGTATTTCTTCCGGAAATGAATAGTGCTAAGTGAATAGTATAATTTCTGAACGCTTCTCAGAATGTCGAATTGACCTAAAAAATGATGAATAGTAAAACGATGAATAGTGATCGATGAATAGTAATTGGTGAATAGTAAGATTGTCGAGGTTTGGAAAATGACCGGAAATTACGAGTTGTGACACATGAGGTATTTGAAACATTCAAAGTGTTTAAAGCAGAAGTAGAGTTGCAACTAGGAAAGAAGATTAAAGCTCTTCGATCCGATAGAGGTGGTGAATACCTGAGTCAAGAGTTCATAGATTATTTAGCTAAGGAGGGAATTGTCCAGCACCTTACTTCTCCATATACTCCACAACAAAATGGTGTATCTGAGAGAAGGAATCGTACATTGCAAGATATGATACGATCTATGTATAATCTAACAACTCTTCCTTTTTCGTTTTGGGATTATGCCTTAGAATCTGCTGTTCGCATTCTTAATATGGTTCCAACAAAGAAGGTTGATAAGACACCATATGAGTTATGGACTGGAAAAGCTCCTAACTTGTCTTATCTAAAGGTCTGGGGTTGTGAGGCGTATGTTAAACGTGACTCAGCAGACAAACTCCAACAAAGATCTGTGAAGTGCATCTTTGTAGGATACCCTAAGGAAACTATGGGATACTACTTTTATTACCCACCTGAAAACAAAGTATTTGTTGCAAGGTATGGAGACTTCTTTGAAAAGGAGCTCATATCTCAAGAATTCAGTGGGAGACTATATGATCTGGAAGACGATCATGAAGATGTAGTACCTTCTGAAAACACTAACCAAATTCCGGTAGAACCTGAAAGTTTAGGTCCTCCACCTGAAGTTGAAGTGATTCCCATTCGTAGGTCAACAAGACCAGTGAAAGTTCCTGATCGTCTATGTCTTAATGTAGAAAGCGATGAGAACTTACTGGGTGATCTTGATGAGCCTACAAGTTATAAAGCAGCCATGAATGGTCCTGAAAAGGCTAAATGGAAAGTTGCTATGGATGGGGAAATGCAATCCATGACAGACAATGAAGTCTGGGAAGAAGTAGACCTACCTCCGGGTGCCAAACTAGTTGGGAGTAAATGGCTCTTCAAGAAAAAGACTGACATGGATGGCGTTGTACACACCTATAAGGCCCGTTTGGTAGCTCAAGGCTATACTCAAACTTTTGGTGTTGACTATGAGGAGACCTTTTCTCCTGTAGCTGACATAAGGGCAATTAGGATTCTTATAGCCATAGCCGCTTACTATGACTATGAGATTTGGCAAATGGATCTCAAAACCGCCTTCTTAAATGGTCGCCTAGATGAAGACATCTATATGGCGCAGCCTGAGGGGTTTGTGAATCCAGAATTCCCAGATCGTGTATGCAAACTTCAAAGATCCATTTATGGATTGAAGCAAGCATCACGACAATGGAATAAGAGATTTGATAGTGAAATTAAAAAGTATGGATTCACTCAAAATCTTGATGAGCCATGTGTATATCACAAAGTTAGTGGGAGTAATGTGATTTTCCTTATATTATATGTCGATGACATATTGATCATAGGAAACGACATTCCAAGTTTGCAAAATGTTAAGGCATATCTTGGAAAGTGTTTTTCTATGAAAGATTTAGGGGAAGCTGCATTTATTCTGGGAATCAAGATATATAGAGATAGATCTCAGCGATTAATTGGATTAAGCCAAAGTGCTTACATTGATAAAATACTGAAGAGATTCAGTATGCAAAATTCCAAGAAAGGATATTTGCCAATGCAAGAACAACATGGCTTGAGCAACAAGGTTTGTGCTTCAACACCTGCAGAGGTGCAACGCATGAAGAGAGTCCCTTATGCTTCGGCTGTGGGATCTATAATGTATGCGGTGAAAAGTACAAGACCTGATGTGGCGTTTGCACAGAATTTAACCAGTCGATATCAGCAAAATCCAGGTGAAGCTCACTGGACTGCGGTTAAGAATATTCTTAAGTACCTTAGGGCTACTAAAGATATGTTCTTGGTTTATGGGGGTACTCCATCAGCAGAACTTGATGTTACAGGTTACTGCGATGCTTCTTGGAAAGGTGATAAAGATGATACGAAGTCTCAGACTGGTTATGTCTTTGTCATTAATGGAGGAGCTGTGGATTGGAGGAGCAGAAAGCAGAGTGTACTAGCGATGTCTGCTACAGAAAGTGAGTATACAGCTGCTTCAGAAGCTGCAATGGAAGCTGTTTGGATTAGGAAGTTTGTTTCGGGGATAGGAGTTATGCCTTCGATTCAAAGACCTATAAAAATATATTGCGACAACTCAGCTGCAATAACATTTGCCAATGAGCCTGGAATCATGAAAGGCACCAGACATTTCCCGATTAAGCACCACTATGTTCGAGAACAAGTCGAGATAGGTGAAATCGAAATGCTCAAAGTTCACACAGATGAAAACTTGGCAGATCAATTAACAAAGCCTCTACCTGGCACAAAGCTTTACAAGCATGCTGAAGGTGTAGGACTTAGATTAGCTGAAAGTTTCATGCCCATTTGTGATTAGTGTTTGGATAAAGGATGTAATGTACAATTATTATTTTGATGAAATAAAATATGGTTTATGTTTATTTATTCATTGTCTTAATAATATATCCTATATTTGAATGTTTAAGATCCATGAATAATTTATTATTCTAAATGTCCATTGTCGATTAATGATATGGGAATATCATTAAACTAAGACAAATTTGAGTATTGGTTTAGAATATACTTGAAAGTATATTGATGCGTAGTCATACCAATTTCACATGATATTTAATGAATTAAGTATTGGACTTATCCCAATAATATGATTTAATATTTAATGTGAGAATCATATTTAAAGTTATCCTCAGACTTGAGATACCAGATAAGTGTCATGGATGTAGTGCATTTTTGTGAAGCAATCTACCGCTCACCGTAACAGGGAGTTATAAGGGTTGTTTTCAGAAGTGTTGCAAAGTTCATGGGTTATTCTTGTAGTCAAGAGAGAATTTATTCCTTCTGATTTGTTTAGAAGTTTAATACTGCTGGGCCCCTCGTAGGGTTGACAAAATGTTTGCATGGCCATGCCCAAAGTCTATCTGGAATACGTTCAGATGTTTTGGTAATTTTGTTCAATCATAAAGAGACGAGAAACAGAAATTTAATAAAGGACCTCACATCTTTATTAATGTGGTATTAGTAATGAAAGGATAATTATAATGATGAATCATTAAAGGTTTTTCCAGGAAACCTAGCTCGGATTGAACTAGGGGCATTGGAGTGTTGCAAGACGCTAACCAATGTCATTTTGCTATTAATGGATATACGAGTGAGAGCTGTTAAATGTTACGTATAAACATTAATAAGTAAATGTCTAGTATCGAACCTGAGACCTCGGGATTGCACACTTTACAAACAAGAATAATGTAAAATAAATATATATATATTAAATGTATCGAATATATATATTTATAATCACTTAATGGACTAAATGGTCGTTAGTTATTAACCGTATGGACTAACTATCATTAGTAACGAAAGATAAGGACTAGAGTGTAACTTGGTAGTCAAGAAGGATCTAGAAACCCCTTGGGTTTGCTTAGGCCGGTCGTAGCCCACACACATGGGTCGATCCATGCTTTCTTGAGCTCCAAGATTCATCTAGTATAAATACAAGGCCTTGGGGTTAAACCTAATGATCTTTTGTGCACACACACAAAACCCTAAAACTTTGTTTCCTTGTTTTCTTTGTTTGGCCGATCGGTTCAACCCCTCCCAAGGGATTTTGGATCGATTTTGTTAAACCAAAATTAGTGATTTGTTTACTTGCATCAAACCTTTATTCGTTGGTAGTTTGTGTGTACAAGAACGAGGTAATTACTTACTTTAGTAATTATCAAGAGATCGATAAACAAAACGGTAAGGGGTTTATCATTGATCTAATTTGTACAAGATTCAAGGTTTATTGAAGTGCTAAAAGGTACGTTTACTGTTTATGTTTTGGTTAATATTTATGTGTTATACTTGATCCTAGCTTCCGCAATACGTGCTATTTAATTGTTAAACTCTAACACTTCCTTCGCCTCTGATATCGGTATTTGCATATGCCATACAAGTGCAGTTCTGTAGGCATATTGCTTTACATTCCGTTAAAGACATTGTATTGTTAAACCACGAAGTCTGTGTATCTGGCAATTTTACATTAGAATACTTGATAAACCCATCTGTTCCATTTTTGCAATCCAACGGTATTCTCCTCACACAACCACCTGTCCAATCTCCTGTTACCCAACCCCTTTTGTTTATCGGCTCAAATTTTGCCTCATCTAAGCACGAACATTTCTGCCCGTCTTCAGTGTTGCAGCTTCCATAAGGGCCACAGATTTTGTACGTGTCACAAATATCTCTTGGTGTTGTCCCAATAACCTGCCATGTTTTCTTATCTTCTTGCCACACTAAAAATTCTATATTCCCAGAAGAAGTCAAGGTCATCTTCGATATTACAGAAGTATTTTCCAGATTTAAAACCGCCTCTTTTTCATTAATAACCATATTGTATGGAAAGTACGTGTTGTTGAAAATCAAGGGTGACCCACTAAACCGTTCACCATTCCATGATCCGGCTCGACCCTTGACCTCCAAACCATCTCTTATTACTAAGTGAGGATAACCACGTGTGTCAACACTAAAGGTGAATTCCCCTATAGCTGGATCATGAATACTCTTCCATGATGTTAAATGCCATTCGGCGCCTGTTAAGTAATTTTTTCCAATCTTCATGCCAGGTAGAATAGTGTCTGTAGGATAGTCAAAACTCTCCCACAGAATCTTCATGCTGTTTCCATCCGTGATGACTAGATTTCCAGAGTCATAAAGCTTTGCAGTTGCATTTCCTGATGATGTTGAGTTGGATGACCACACTACATGATCGGTATAGTTCTTGAGAACAAGATTTCCCACACTGTCAATCCTTAAAATGCTTGATGATACATTGGTGATGGGGTAGTCTCTGTTGGCAACCCAAACCACTGTTTTAACAGAAATTTTCTTATACCAAATACCAACGTAAGTGTTATCCGAGCTACCTGGCTTGAAGAATCCCAGTTCAAATGTTCTAGCAGGAGATACCAGCGTGTCGTTTTCTGTCAAGAAGCTTGAGCCTGAGATGATGTCAATTTCGGCTGTGTATATTTTTTGCATGTGGAGTGAGAAAACTAAAAGAACAAGTATGGTTGCTTCTTCCATTAAAATCATTTTCTTCAAGCTTCTCATTTTTTTTAATCTAATCTCTAGAACGGAATCAAAGTCTTATTATCACCTACGGTATGTTGGGGTCAACAAGTCTTCTTTGTAATGCCACAAAGCTCAGGTTATCGTGGCTGGTTCAATAGCCACATGCATGACAAGTTGCCAAAGTAATTAATACCAGACAAACAACATCATACAGTTTATGTGAGATAATTTGTACGTTATGCTTCAACTGTTTCAAAACTTACCAAACTTATCTTAAAATCCCAACAGTTTATACTCTGTAATTAGCTTTCAATTAATATCCACAATAGGTAAATCAATGGATGAACTATATGCGAACCATATATAGTCAATTATATGTATATATCATTAGCCGAGGTACTATTAAAATATTCACTCGGGCTTCCCAAGACATTGTCCTATAACTCTTGATAGTTGGCCCAAGAACAGACTAAATTCTACTACCTTCGCCATTTGATATCTTCGGTCCGAAGAAAACGTGACTTTCGTTTTGGATAAGATCCGGTATTCTTACCATAACTTCCACCGCCTTCCTCATTTTACACAACCAAATCCCAAAAGTTTCGCAAGGTTATCATTAAACGTTTGTAAGTTTATTAACCTTACTTCGTATTCTATGTTTTTTGAAGGATTATAGTTTTTGCGCAAGTGTATCATTTTGTGGTATTCAGTGATTGATTTCAATGTGGATGTTGATTGATAGTTTGAAGAAGTGTGGAGAGGTGGGACAGCTCCTGGAAGAGAGTATTTGTTCTGTCACAGGGTGTGCATAAATTAATAAATAAAATTTTGATTTGGCTTTATTTTTTGAGTCAGGTTGGTTCGGGTTTTTTTAATGGTTTTTACATCTATCTGTTTATAGACCGTTCTCTTTGTCTTAATTTTTTTTAACTGGTTTTTACATCTATTTGTTTTTTGACCGTTCTCTTTGTCTTATTATTATTTTTTTAACTTTGTTTTTGTTGATTGATTTGGACCACTTCAGATTTTTGTCACAAATCTTACATTTGGTTAAACAGATAGTCATTTTGGTACACGAACCAATATATCTTAACTACCTATAATGTAAAAATGGTCAACCTTGAAAGTGAACTCTTGAAATTTTGGTCAATCTTGAAATCTTGAAATATTGGCTACACATTTAAATACACGGATATGACATTCACTAAAAGAAAGAAACTATTTATGGCTGTCTTATAAAAAAAAGGAAACTATAAAAGAAGGAAATATTGAAATATTGGCTACACTTTGCATGGCTGGACAAACATTTCGCATGGCTGGACACACATTTCGATTTCAAACCCATGTTGAAAGTTGAAATCGTTGAAAATGAATATTTATAGCAACTTTGTCTCAAAACGTAATGCATAGCAACTTTGAAAATGAGTACTCTATGAATCAAACTTTTAGATATAGCAACTTTGAAAATGAGTTGTAAAACACTAATTGAAATGAAAATTTGTACTCTATGAATCAAAACGTAATGCATGTTTATTATTTATAGCAACATTGATAATATTTAATGCATGTTTAATATAATAAGGAAACGATAACCATTTGTACTCAATACTAATCAACGATTTGGTCAGAAAATGGTTAACAAGGAAACGATTTCTTTGGTTCATCAATGAGGGCGGGAAAACTCAAATAGTATACCTTCTTGCCTATATAAACAACATGTTGCTTAAACAAACCATTTGTACTCAATACTCAAAAGAATATCGATGATGATTTTGAGGTTTGTTCTAATCTTTCATTTGATTTTGAGGTTAGTTCTAATGTGCCATGCATTAATGCATTTTGAGGTTCTTCCCAATCGATTAGTGGAATCAGTTGAGGTTCATTATATTATTTCTTCTAATACATTATATACACCATTTTTTATAATGCATTTTATAGCAACTGATTCCATCTTCAGTAGGTTCTTCCCAAAATGTGTTGTTCTAATGAGCCATTATTTCTTTTAATGTATTGTTTTTTTTACACCTTCTTCACAATCCGAACCCTGCTCCACATCCTAATCCTTTTTTCAACCCTAACTTGATCAGTTGGAATTGGGATGATGTCATTGTCATATCAAGTGATGATGAAGATGATGAAGAAGAACCAATTCCAACACCAATAACCGTTGCGAGTCAAGTATTCGTGCCAGGTCGGAAAAGAGTTTATTGCTTGGTTGATACCGATGAAGAATAGAATTATGTTTTATGCCTTTTGCTAAAACAACTTGTTTTACATCGTTTACAAACTATGTCTTGGTTTACTTTGTTTCTTTTCTTATAAAAAATGAATGAATTACTCTTGCTTTGTTACGTATTAAGGAGACATTCTTATTGTTTCTTTTCTCTAATTTTTTGTTTCCTATAATTTATCCTACTGAAGATGGAATCAGTTGCTATAATTTATCCTATACAATGTTTAAACAAACCATTTGTACTCAATACTCAATTCGATTAGTGGTCTTATTACTGTAGTACAACCTTGTGTTTAGGGTGTTTGGCATTGAACCATACGGAAAATATTTAACCTGAATTAACCCATTCATAAGTAAACTATGGGTGGGAATAAAACAAACAGTTTGAGACTTTCCCCATAAAAGAATTATAAGGTACGCATATAACTATAATACATTGTTTGTGACGTTACATTATAATTACAAATCATGTGATGTTTTGACTTTGGTTGCTAATTTAATTTGGTGTAGAGATTCAATAATAAAAAATAAAAATCAATCTATTTGTGGAACATATTTTTTGGTCGTAAAAGCCCTAATGACGATAGATGAATAATATTTTCATTATAAATAGTAAACAAGTACAATGGCTGTTAATCATTAGGCAATGTCACCAATTTTTATTTTATTTATTTATTTATTTTTTTGTAAGCGCTTCATTTTATCTTTAATACTTATAATGCATGTATATATGCATGCTTAAACTTAAAAGTTCTTAAATTTTGAGTAATTTCTAATGCCTAATATACCCTTTACAAAACAAGTTTACATGGAACTGCTTTTTAAATGTGGCAAGTGTTACTGTTTGGTCTATCAATAGAACACACTAACAAAGGAAAATCTATTTATAAATGACAACCAATCACACGGTTGTTGATAAACTTACGAAAAACACACACACACACATAGTTTACGCGGGTATTCGTCTAGGATCACAAGTTTGCAACCGGTTGCATCAATTTAAAAACATAAACACACACACAAAAAACACACGGTTGCATCAAGAGTCACACCAGAACCACAAATTTGCAAGTATAATTATTTGTCGCTATACACCGTCGCTTTGCACGGGTATTCGTCTAGTGCTACTAAATGTAAAAATATAAAAATGAAAGAATAGTACTTTAAGACTAATGCTAGTGGTGACCAATTTCTCACCCAAGCAACCCCGCCAGGTCAGCCTCACCTCAGTCTTCTCTCTCCACAACTCCACCCCAACCATAACTAGCTAGTGGTGACCACAAAAACAACCCATATTTTTTTATTTTTTTTTACCATTTGTAGCAAAACTATTTCAAACATGGGCTGAAACCGTTATTTTGGTAAATCATCTGGCACTTATTTTGACTTGTATAATTACTAAAGTTAGGACAGAAATGTAATTACTATAAAATTTGAGGGTGCAAAATGAAAATGGCCCAAAAGCATCTTTTTCCTCCTCATTCCAGACCTTTGTTTCTTCAAATACATAAACCACAAAGAAAAAGGGTGCAACTGTTGAAAACAAGCCACCAACATTCAAAAATTAAATGCATTTACTCCCCAACGTTCCAAAATTAAAGGCTTTATCATTCAATTGTTTCGGTTGGGAGTGCAACCGAGTTTTGAAAAAAGTCATGGGGGACGCGTTGCTTTTGGGGGAGCTAGGGGAGAGGCGCGTTGCATTGTGGGGTTGTGGTTGCCAAGGAACGCCCACTAGCATCAGTCTAACAAACAGTCCAACCACAAATTCACCTAGAGACTTGAGAGATATAATATATTACTAATGTATATAATAAGGGACATACTTATCTACACCTACAAATTCACAAGTCTATCTAAAATACTCTCTTTCTTCTAACCTCTGCAACTTTAAAATGTCATTGTTGTTTCTTAAATATTCATTATTTAGATTTTTGTTTCATTTGTTCTAGTTGAGAATAAAAAGGGTATGCACTTAATTTTTACTGGGTATGCAATCTATGTAAAATAATCAAGTAAAAGCACAAAATTAAATTTTTTAAAACTAAGCTGAGAATTCACAAGGTATGCAAGTGCATACCCTGTCTAACATGTAGATCCGCCCCTAGTTCAACACGCTAAGAGAAATTCTTCAAGGTACATTGTATTTTTGGTTTGTGAAATTAGTTGTTTTATTATTGTATAATTTATGAACACTTTTTTTTAATGTGTTTGGATTAGCTTATTCATATGGCTTAAGGGATTATGATGCAATGAAAAATGGTTCGGTTTTTCAGGTATTGTCATTTTATCTTGGGGAGAGTGAACATCAGCGGTTTTTTTATACGGGGAAATTCAAATTGATTTTGAAAGCTCTTGATGTCAACCATGCGGATTATAGTGTAAGAAAAAGAACCCTCAGTTATCTTTTTATTTATATTGTTAATAAACTGAATTAAGTGTGGAAAAGTTGTATACACACCTTGAAACTGCTTTTGGCAAGGGTATACGCTTGAACCTTGAATCTAATTTTGTTTTGGTTTTTGAAAAAGTTAAGTAGGGTGTTGAGTTAGTCTTTTCATGATAAGAAGATGGCTTATTCAATAATTCTTAGTTTGTGTAGAAACTAGAAGGGGAGGTTGAATAGTTTCATCGTTTATTATTGCTTATTAAAATCGGTTTTCACTTTATTAGGTCCGTTTATGTTTTTATTGCAAAGTTGATAGATTTGCTAGTTATGTGATATCAAGTTAACTAGATGCATAAACATAAATTGTGTAAAGGAAATAGTAGAGGAAAGAACACAACCGAAGGAGACGCCGAGATTGATAGTGGTTCGGCACGAAGCTCACTCTTCGTCCTACTCCACTCCCTGAGTACCGCACTCGAAAGTTTTCAAGCACTATGTCAACACACTCCTTCAGGCGGAGCAATCCGTACACAAGCTTACACCAAGTGTAATGACACTAAGCGGAATGTTGAGTTCTAATCCTAGCTAGAACCAATCTACACTAAAGCCCAAGTGGCTACACGAAAAAGTACTCTTATCCCTCTTGGATCGAAACACAATCCAAGTCTTCACACGAACGAGCACTCCCATTCACTTGAACCTTCACCTGATTCAAGGCTTCACACACAGACTTCACTAAGTCCTAATCTTCACACTAGAACTCCACTAAGTTCTAGCCTTCACACCACAACACACACCTATTACAAAGTCTAATCTAGATACAACACTTCTTGGACTATCACCTTTGTCCAAGTTCACCCTAAAACATCTAGTCACGATTCACACACAAGTCAGATTCACAATGTTACAATATTTACAAATGCGAGAGTTGGAGGAAGGATAGAATCGTAACACTTGTTACGTTTGTGTGTGGACTCATAACACATCGATTCTTGATGACTTCGAGTGTTCTTCTCTTGCACTTTGATGTAGACAATACGAGAATCACTTATAAACACATACCGACATGTTATAGTGATCAAAGAAGAAGAAAGAAACATAAAGTTTTTGTGCTAAGAGGCTTAATTTTCTGAAAGGGAACAATTATGTATTTATAGGCGACAGGAGAGGAGTGGGCAGTCCCTTAAACATGTGACGGTCCTTTATCACTAAGGGACCGTCAGTTGATTTAAAGGACTGTCCCGACAGACGGGCATACACCTCCGTACAAGTGCTGCATACAAGTCCATGCCTGGATGATTGGGAAAGATCAAAGCAATTTGAACTGTTCACATCACAGTAGTAGTAGCGTAGGCCGTAAGCCGAGGGGCCATCTTGGTCATATAGATGTCTTGAAAACCTTATTTTCTTTTCTCATTTTCGATGACTGTCCCATTCCATTTTTGTTGGACCAACTATACAATGTATTAGTAGAACCCCTGGGATACGATTCCCGCTCCTCTTTTTGTATTGATGTGGTGAAAGTTTATCTTTTGAAAACTTTACTGTTTTGGGCGGGAAATATAGTTGTTACAACATTTGAATTTGAATTTATTTTTTTAATAAAACATTTCTTTTAAAAACACAAAAATACTTTTGTGAAATTGTTTTGTCATACAAAAATGTAAGGTTTTGTGAAAATAAACTCTTTGATCACTTTACTAGTATCGGTATAGAGTTTGTTCATACCTGAAGTGATGTTGTAGACAATACGTTAAGTAAACGAGTTATCTCGATCAAAAAATTATTAATAGTAAGTTTACGTATCGTGTTTTTATATTTTGTGATTATCAAAACATGTAGAGACTGAATAATGCAAATAACATTTTTGACATTATCTGTATTAACCATCTCCCCCTTTTTGATGATTACAAAATATAAACTCATGTTAGGTAAATTTACGTGTTTATAAAATTTTAGATGAGTTTTCGTTCATTTCTCCCCCTTTTTGTAAGAAAGAAGTCGACGGTATATATAAGCTCCCCCTTGCTTAGTGTTCCCCGTAGATGAGGCCACCGGAGAATCGAGCTATGATGTGGTGATACAAAAACAAGTTAGAAGAAAAAACACATACACATATATATAAAAGAATATAGAGGATTGAGAAGAGAAATAGAAGGATATGATAGATTAAAAAGAAAGGATGTGAAATCAGAAGAAGCAGGGCATGCAAAAATCAAGTTTTAAGCACCACTAGGGACGATCCCGTAAACATGTGGACGGTCTTTTATTAATGATGGACCGCCACTTTGATAGGGGACCACCGCCAGTAGGAGTTATATTTGAGAGGTGTGTTGTAAGTTAAGTGTTTTCCCATTTTTAAGGTTGGTTAACATGACATTTTAGAGACAACCATTATAAACAACACAACATAATATCATCACAATACATTCATTCATTCATAAGAAGACATCATGCATCACATAGATTCATCATACAATCATCGCATAGTCATTATCACATAGTCATCATAGATTCTTAAGTCATACAACACATAAAACCATTACAAGAAAATCCTAACTTCCTAGAGCATGCTTAGCCCAAAAGATAGTCTTCTCGATTATTTAACTAAACATATAAAGATGTTTAGTTTGAAGGTGGATGATAATAAGGTGGAGAAGATGGTGGAGCCGAAGGTGGCATGGAAGCAAGAGGAGTTGGTTGTATGATGGGTTGAGAAAGGAGATACTTAAGGTGACCAAACATGGTATGAACTTCATCTTTTAGAGATGAGATGAGATGAAAGTTGTGAAAAAAACATACACAACTCATGGGATGGTTGTTCATAAAATTTTGGGGAATGGGAAACCCCATGATAGGATATGGTGGTGGAGTAAGAGGAGCATAGTCCAATGGCCCATTTGGAGAGGTATTGGCTTGATTTGGAGAGGATGGAGGTGTAAAAGAAGGAGAAAAGTTACTCACAAATGGAGTGTAAGCACCCGAGCTAGATTGGGTGAGCAAATGTGATAGGTTTTGCCTTGTGGAGGATGATGGTTTGTAAGAGGAAAAAGATGTTCCATTTGTAGATGGAGTTTTGAGAGGTGCACTTGGTGCTTGAGGAGAGGATAGTGGAGACTTTGGAGAAGGGGTAGAGTCTTCTTGAGTGAGATCAATGAAGTTAGTTTGAGGTGGAATGATGGTGATCTTAGGCCTTTTGATTGAGCTTGATTGAGGTAGGATGAGAATGTGGTTAGGCCTTTTGTTTGAGAGAGATAATGAGGTTGAGGGAAAACCCATTGTAGAAGGTGAGAAGGAAGTGAAAGATGAAGATGAAGATGATGATGGAAATGTAAAAGAAGAGTTTAAATAATCAAAATGATTATGATTTGGGCAAAGCATGCATTAGGAAGATTTAAGCACATATGTTTGTTTAACTAAACATGGCAATGGTGGTGATAATCATGCAAATAGGTTCCAGGTTTGCTAGAAATGAGAAACAGTGCAAAAATTCATGACCTATGCCAGACGGTCTGTTAAATCCTAGATGGTCCTTTATTTATAAGGGGCCACCAGATCAATAAGGGACCGCCAATTCATGACCCTATCTATGTGTTTGCACTTTTCACAATGACTCGCTTTCACTAATCTTCGTTAAACTATTTTCAATACTTGTGTTTTTACCTCGTTTTACCTACTCAACTTTTTTTCTCTAATCTTCGTTAAACTATTTTCTCTACTTATCTCTTCTATTATCTTTATATACTTGTGTAAGATACAGTATCAAGGGTCCTAACAAGTGGTATCATTCGCCGGAAGAAGGTGTAGTGTTTTGTTTTCATTGAATTCGAACCAAAACCCATCTTTTTTACTCGTTATTTTTTTTTTTGTACTTTATTGTTTGTTCTTTGATTTTTATCACACTTTTGCTTACAAATTTGTGTTACAAGTCATTAAAAACAAAAAAACTTTTCATTAAAATCTAAATAATCGTGTTTTGTACTATTTTTCGAGAATACTTATATTTTTTAAAAAGTTTGTCAAGTTTACAACTTTCTTCAAGATTTCATCATTTTATAGCTAGAAGTACAAGAATCATTGAGTAAAAACTTGTTTTTGGTAAGCTTTCTTCAAAAACAAAAACTGCCATATTTTCGAGAATCACTTTGTACCTTTTTTCGAGAATACAAAAAGTACTTGTTTTTGAGAACTCTCATTGACACAATTTCGATAATACTCTTCGTTGCTCCTAAAGTGTTACCGATTGATTACTCAGTGTCTTCTCTCTTGTATAAGAAAGAAAACACTTCGAATTGGTGAATATTTTCGAAATTGTATAATTTCGAAAATTTTGAGTGCTGCATTCTCGAAAAATTGTAAAGTTTCGAGAACCCACATTTTCGAAAATCCTCAAAGTTTCGAGAATACTCAAAGTTTCGAGAATCCTCAAAGTTTTGAGAACACACAAAAGTTTCGAGAATCCTCAAAGTTTCGTGAACACACCAAAGTTTCGAGAATACCAAAGTTTCGAGAACACACACATTTTTTGAGAATTGTCTTAAAACAAAGTTTCGAGAATTCACTTGGTGCATAGTTTCGAGAATTGGCTCAACATCTATACCTTCTACAAGATCCATAATTACACAAGTTTCTTTCTAATATCTTCTTACTATTTCTTTAAAAAAAAATTATTTTTTACAGGAGACTAAACGTTCAATTTTTACGCAAAATTGAAATTTTGGTATAACGGTGAAAATTTTGGCCCAAAATTCAAATTTTTAGGGCAAAATTCAAAAATTTTCGGTGAAATTTAGCGTCAAAATTTTTCAAACTCAAATTTTTTCTGTAACCTTAGAATTGCATTTCTAGGTATTTTCAAAATTCTGGGAGAGAAAATTTTTAAAATTAAATTTTGGAGGGAAACGTAGATCTCACTCGGAAACGTTCAAAATGCCTTTTCTCAAAAATTTCATTCCATCACTGGACATGGAACCTCTTGTTCAATTCTTTGCTCCATATCCTAAGACTACGGAGACGGTGACTGAGACTGAGGAAATATTGACTGAGACTGAGAAGTAGTTGACTGATAATGAACAAGACGTTGATGAAAATGAGCTTCCAGATTACGTAAAATATCTTGACCTGAGATTTCCATTCACACTCGTTGAGCATATGAAGCGACCACCATTGACTGTAAAGGCACAAAATGGTGAAGAATCTTGTGAACATAAGTCAGATGAACCAAAAAATGCAGAACCTTCCTATGACTTCGACACACCAAAAGAGAAGTTGACTATGCAAGAAACACAAGCTAAGACTGTTGAACCTAGTTACGATCTCTTTGCACCAACTGATACGGAACTTCCAGAACCAACCTTTTCCCCATATTCTGAAAATGTGAAGCAGAAGCAGTTCGAAGAGCAACTTGCCTACAAGGCTAGGTTTGATGAAGCAATGTTGAGACAAAAGCAGCAAGCACTTGAGGTTCTAGCAGAAATGTTTCCAACTGACTTTACTCAGAATCAAGGTACACTCAAAAATGAACATGTTATTGGGAATCAACATAGATATGCTACAAGTACACAGATGGGGATTCAGATAAGGGAATATGTTGGAAATCCGATGGATCAGTTTGTGAGTCAGAATGTGGTTAATCAAAATGGGAATGATTGTTGTTTCATGACTTCGATTCAGAAACCTACATCAGCAATTCACAGTAGTGTTATTGGTAAAAATCTCGACAAGGTTGAAAAGATCCAGTATTTGTTAATGCTAGCCAATAAAGAAAAATCGGGAATACCATTGACTGCTGAGGAAAATGAGTTTCGAGCTACAACAAGAATTAATGACAATTCAGCAGATATCAATGAAACCTACAACTTTATGGAAAATCAGCAGGCAACAACATCAAGCAGTGATTCTGATCTTCCTCCCACTTATGATTCAGATCCATTCCATGAGGTACTAAATTATCGTAATGATGTTAATCCGTTTGCTCATGAGAAGCAACATTATGTGCTACCTGAACCTAATTATGATACATATGTGGGGGAACAAGTTAATAGCAATGTTAACTATGAAACTCCATATATGAATCCTAATGGAGTTCAAGTTGCACAAAATGGTGCTAATGATGAGGAAACACGTGCTTACTTTGAATCATTATTGAATAATTGTGGTATTGAAATTGAGAAAGTTAAAAAGGTCAATCGCGAAGTTAAGGCCGCGAATGAGAGATTGACCACTGAGCTTGAGAGATACAAAGAAAATTCAAAAAGTTTTCAAATTCACAAAGAACGCGAGTCAGAACTTGAAATTGGTTATAAGAAGTTACTTGTTAAAGATAGGGAATGGAAAAACAAATGTGATACTCTTGAAATTAGTTCAACAAAATCCATTAACTCTTTAAAACAAGAAATTTCTGAGTTAACAAACCAACTTTCAAAACAAAAAATAGCTTATACCAATCTTGAAAAAGAACGGGATGAGTTGAAAAAGGACTTTACAAAGAAAGAAGATAAACTTTTGGATGAAATCATAGAGTCAGAACACAAGATTGCAAAACTAGAAGAATTAGTGGTTAAGTCGGGTCAGTCAAGTCAAACAATGAAAATGATTTCAAATCAAACTAATCCAATTTACCATACAAAACATAAAACGGCTCTTTGCAACGACAATCCTTGTAATCTCAAGAAAGCTCAGGAAGAACAGAATATTTTGTATAATGGTAATGTTATTTACACCAAACATGATCCTCTCTTCGTTCGGGATTCTGTGCAAACGATGGAACTTGTCGAAGAGAGCATAACTAAAATGAAACAAAAGGATTTGAAACCCATTGATTACAACAAATTGAACAACTTTCTAGGATTACTTTTGTTTCACAAAAACAACCATCAGTGTTTTCCATAAAACGACCATTCTCAAAACTAGTTTCTAAACCAGTTGTTGCTTCCAAATCGCTTTCAAACATGGAACAGATGTCTTCAAACAACACTTTTAACACAAGTGCTGCCAGAGGATATCTTGATGATCTTAAAACCAGAATTGGGCAACTTCAAACGCTTTTAGAATCTAAAATGAGACTGAATGAGATCAATTAGAATTTCACAGCTCATTTACAAATGAAAAAGATTCTTGAGAGTGACTTTGCTCCTCCAATCAATGCCATTAATGTGAAAGTCATTCATTTTGAACAAGCTTTTTTGAAAGAAACGGCTGACTTTGTCAAGGACCACAAATCCCTGGTAAAGGAAGCTAATGCAAATACTCAAAACATCCAACTTTTGGAAAATCTAAATGATTCTCTTTTCGAAGCCATTATGACTACTGATATAATGTCCATCATTTTACAATCATATTCTGTCGAGGACGATGAAAGACTGCGAGCTGAGACATCTGAAATTGTTTCAAAATATGAAAATGCTCTTGTAAAACTTGAAAAAGAAATCATGTCATTTTTCAAACAACTTGATCGAAAATCAGAGGAATGCAAGCATGACAAATTGTCGTATGAGCATGCCTACAAGGACATGAAAGAGCAAAATGATCTATTGAGAGCTCAACTTGAAAATTTAAAAGGGAAGGGTGTGGATACTAAGTTTGCAAAACCATCGACTTCGGAGAAACCAAATGTTTCAAAAACATTTGAAAAACCAAAAATGTCAATTTCACGGTTTGCTCTAAAAGTCGATGAGAAAAAGGATTTGACAAAACCAGTCACTCCACAACCCTTGCCCAAGAAAATGGAATTTCATAATATTGTTGAAAAACAAAAAATTGGTTGTTGAAAGAAACACAAATGTGAGTACACCTGGCTCTTCTAGGAATAATACACCGAATGTGACAACAAAAACTGTTAAAGAGTCTGTTGGTTCTAATGACATGGTCCACAATTACCATCTAGAAGAAGCTAGGAAAAAGGCACAACTTCGAAAAGACGGAATTTTAGGCGCAAAACCTAGTGCGATGAATTCTACAAGATTCCAAAGCACTGCTAGTAGTAGTAAACCATTACCTAGGAACAATCAATAAAATACTAGGGATTGGTTTGCATCTAAGAGTAGTGGCACAAAAGAGAATGCTAGGAACGTAGAATGCAACACAAATAATTCCAAGGTCTCATCGAACAACAAACAATTTCCAAAAGACTGTTGTGACAAAGTTAAAGTTGGTGTGTTAAACAAGAATGTTGAATTTGTCTGTCCTACATGTCAAAAATGTGTTTTTTCAGCTAATCACGATGCATGTATTGCACAATTTATCAAGAAAAGAAAGTCAAGTGTCAAGACACAATCCACTAAGACACCAAATCGAAACAAACCTGTTGATAAGAAGCAAGAGGTTAAGAAACCTAATAGGTGGATATCGAAAGGATGTAGTTTTTCCAAGACTGAGACTTCTGCTGCATCTGATAAGAAAACTACGTCTAGATCTTACCTTAGGTGGATTCCCACGGGAAAAGTTTTTAAAACAGTTGGTCTTAGATGGATTCCCACAGGGAAGATTTTTGATACTTGCACAAAGACAAATAATAGTGAAAATCATCAGGATAAGGAAGTAGAAATCACTACAACCGTTGATAGTGAACACCCTCAATGTGAGGAAACATGTACTTCTAACACTGTTATTTGTGAGAATTCTTCTTATGTGGATGTAGGTACTTGTGAAAGTGTTGAGGGTTCATACACCCGTTGTGGAAAAGAAGAATTTTATGCTAACTTCGCATGAGGAAATCCTTTTCTAACTCCGCTGTTAACTCCACTTTTACTTGTCCAAACTTAATTTTTCTGTCTTCAAATTCTCTTTGTAATATTTTTTGAAAAACAAAATACAAAATTTGAAAAACCAAAAAAAAAAAAAAATATACAAAAATAGAAAATTTTCAAAAAATACAAAAACAATATAAAATAAAATAAAAATCCAAAAATATTCTTCACACGACATGTCTCTCATATAAATCAATATTTTGTACATTTCTAGAAATGTCATTCAACAATGATACGGATATGTACAGATGCTTGAGTGAGAGTTCTCAAAAATGTTTTCTAAAACATGTCGTTTCTCAAAATTTTCTTCACAATGGCTTTCGTATACTTCAGTACGAAACCCGAACTTAATTTGATGGCTTCTGCACATATCAGTTAAGGACCCGTGCTTCAAAGATAGGAAAGTGCTTAATCAAAACAAATATTTCAAATATTTTCTCGAGCACTTATCCTAAAATGAGAACCAAACTCTTATCTGGCTTGAGTTTTATTTAGAAAAACTTTCAAAATCTTTAAGCTTAAGACCATGATTGTTGATCTCATGATAAATTAGATTTTCAAAATTCTCTTACATTCTGAGCAACACCTTTTCAAGATTTTTCAAAAAGATTTTCAAAATCCATCAAAATCGGTGCTCCTTATCAAAATGACTTGTGTACATCTTTCAGTGCACAACTCAAGTTTTCAAAGAAAGGAAAGTGCTACGCAAAAATGATTTTCATCAAAAAAAGTGCACTTATCCTAAAAATGGACACTGTTGTATGCCTCAGTGCGACATTCCCATTCAAACAAAGAGAAGTATTTGTTTTTCAAAAAAACCTTGATGCAAAATTCAACAAATCTGAAACTTCTTTCTCTTTCAGAATTTTGCTTCGAGAAGACTCTTTTCCTCTAAACTTTAAAAAGGTTAACTTTCTCAAAAACATATGCAAGTTTTGAGGGGGAGAAGACGTGATAAAAATGTGATAAAAAATGTTTAAAGATGTGGCTGAATCTCAAAAGAGCTCGACTCAGATATAACCCTTGAATTGACGAAGCTTAAAATGTCATTAATCGAAAAGACTTGTCCTGGACGAGTAATAATTTCAAGCTAGTCTAACTAGTGATGTAAGCGTGTCTCGAATAGGACTTGTCTAAGTAGAATGTACCAATTCAAGAAACTTTCTTTGGACTTGACCAGGCCGGGTAATAATTTCAAGCTAGTCTAACTAGTGACGTAAACGTGTCTCGAAGTGGTCTTGTTCACTGAAAGTGGATCAATTCAAAAAGTGCAAACTCCTCCCGCATGTGCAAATTTCTTAAATATCCATGAGCACATGTGAAGGGGGAGTCCTTCAAAAGAAATGGAAAACTCTCGAAGTGTCAACAAAATGTGTTTTAGTATCATAAAAACTTTGAGAGATTTTTCACAAAAGGTTTTATGGCATGTGATCAATAAATCTAGGATAATCATGGAGTGATAAGGTGATTATGGTTAGGTTTATGTCCAATGATCCGCCAGAGCCAGAGGGATCTACCCAAGGACAATTCCAATAGATTAGAATTAGAAGTCCTTAAGTATGATTGAGAAAAGGAGAAAATGAGAAAGGAGAAAGAAGGGGTTGAAGAATTAAAAAGAAAAGTTATGAAAAAGGGTGAAAAGAAATAGCCCTCCATATGTTCAACCTTAGGGCAGACACCGGGTTCAATTCGTATGCTACTGGTTGTTGCTAAGGTGACACCGGTATTGAAGATAAAGACGTCATGGACCCAGTGACGCACTGCACTTAACCTTCTAGCCACTCAAGTTCTCTTAAAAGAGCTTGTTTCATTCTCACGGGAAACCGGTGTAATCTATCGACTTATCTCTTAGAGTTGGTTGGTATTGAAGCAGGAGACCCCTCCCTAATCTCCGCATAGGAAACCAAATGTGCACTTATCGAGTCTAGAACCTTGAGATTCATCAAAAGATCTCATAGGAACACATGATATTTATACACTGGTTGTTCATCATTAAGGACGCCAGATGTAAACTTTAGAGTCCTACGCAGATCTTAGCAATCTGCCAGAACATTTATGAGAGAATTCACATTTGTGATTCTCAATGATTGAATGGAAATTCCTGCCAGGGTCAACATCAAACAGCCCTGACAGCAGGTCACTTCGGTATTTCATTATGGGTTATGCTTAGTGTTCGCGGTGGTTTCAAATGGTCTACAGTCGTGGAGTGATCCCTAGAGACTCACCCATTCGTTGAGCTACTTAGTATATCTCGTAAGCTCCCTCTGGAGTATCCGAAATGGGAACGGCCTTGGTAAGGATTAGAAGGAGTCTTCACACTATGCTGTTGACAATCTCTAATTCCTTTCCTGTAAGTACCGGTTGATTTATTGCTAACTGTTTACCTGCAACTATACATCATTTCCATAGCGATAGATTCCACATGCTTATACATGCATCACAAAGTCAACGGGAAGTTCTCACAAAGATCAAAGGATAGCAACAGTTAAAGAAAGATTCTATGCCAAAAAGAAGAATCTACAAAGTAAACTGACAAAGATCAAAGTGAAAGAACGGGAACTACAAATGCATGTATCAGAAAGACTGAAGATGTATGAGCATGTTGGAAAGACGAACAACCACCAAAGTCAAAGAAGTGACGAAAGGCAGATTGCTCCACATAACAAAAGAACAAAGAATGATGAAAAGTCAGTTATCAAAGATCACAAAGCATGAAGGAACAAAGACTAAAGACTATTCTACAAAGACTCAAAGTTCAAGACAACAAGCTTTAAAGTTCAAAGATCAAGATTACAAAGAGAGATCTCAATGATCACCCCTTAGGGGGAGATTGTTAGCAATAGAAGTGTTGATCATCAATGGAATCAATGAGAGATCTCAATGATCGCCCCTTAAGGGGAGATTGTTAGAAATAGAAGTGACGATCATTATTGTGACATCGAGTCTTGTAATAATATTGTAATAGTCTTGTATTTTAGTTAAGGGTAAACGGGCTTGGTTTAATCTAACATTGTATTAGTTTATGTCTAGTTTATTACAAAAGCCCAAGCCCGACCCATCTTTCTTATCTTACCTATAAATACCCCCAAATGCTCCCATTTGGAGGTGTTGCTTCTAGGGTGCTTCAAGGGTGCTTCTAGGTGTTTTCAAGGTGTATTCTTCTCTCTCAATATAATACATCTTTCTTTCTCTCTCTAGAAGTTACCATCTCTCTCTCTCTCTACTTATATCTTCTATTATCTTTATATAAACTTGTGTAAGATATAGTATCAAGGGTCCTAACAGTGTGGATACTAAGTTTACAAAACCATCAACTTCAGAGAAACCAAATGTTTCAAAAACGGTTGAAATTCAAAAAATGTCAATTTATCGGTTTGCTCCAAAAGTCGATGAGAAAAAGAATTTGACAAAACCAGACACTCCACAACCCTTGCCCAAGCAAAAGGAAATTGAAAAGATTGTTGATAAACAAAAATTGGTTGTTGACAGAAACACAAATGTGAGTGCACCTGGCCCTTCTAGGAATAGTACACCGAATGTGACCACAAAAGCTGTTAAAGAGTCTGTTGGTTCTAATGACATGGTCCAAAATCACCATCTAGAAGAAGCTAGGAAAAAGGCACAACTTTGAAAAGACAGAATTTTAGGCGCAAAACCTAGTGTGATGAATTCTACAAGATTCCAAAGCACTGCTAGTAGTAGTAAACTATTACCTAGGAACAATCAACAAAATTCTAGGGATTGGCTTGCCTCTAAGAGTAGTGGCACAAAAGAGAATGATAGGAACGTAGAATGCAACACAAAGAATTCTAAAGTCTCATCGAACAAAAAACAATTTCCAAAAGACTGTAGTGACAAAGTTAAAGTTGCTGTGTTAAACAAGAATGTTGAATTTGTCTGTGCTACATGTCAAAAATGTGTTTTTTCAGCTAATCACGATGCATGTATTGCACAATTTATCAAGAAAGGAAAGTCAAGTGTTAGGACACAATCCACTAAGACACTAAATCGAAACAAACCCGTTGATAAGAAGCAAGAGGTTAAGAAACCTAATAGGTCGATATCGAAAGGATGTAGTTTTTCCAAGACTGAGACTTCCGCTGCATCTGATAAGAAAACTACGTCTAGATCTTACCTTAGGTGGATTCCCACGGTAAAAGTTTTTAAAACAGTTTGTTTTAGATGGATTCCCACAAGGAAGATTTTTGAAAGTTGCATAAAGACTAATGATAGTGTACATCATCATGATAAGGAAGTAGAAACCACAACAACCCTTGATAGCAAACACCCTCAATGTGAGGAAACATGTACTTCTAACACTATTATTTGTGTAAATTCTTCTTCTGTGAATGCAGGTACTTGTGAAAGTGTTGCGGGTTCATACACCCGTTGTGGAAAAGAAGAATTTTATCCCAACATCGCATGTGGAAATCCTTTTCTAACTCCACTCTTAACTCCACTTTTACTTGTCCAAACTTAATCTTTCATTTTTCAAAATCGCTTTGCTGTAAATATTTTTTAAAAACAAAATACAAAATTTGAAAAACCAACAAATACAAAATTTGAACAAAATACAAAAATATAAAATTTCAAAAATCCAAAAACAATATAAAATCAAAAAATACATAAAATATTCTTCTCACGACATGTCTCTTGTATAAATCAATATTCTGTACGTTTCTAGAAATGTCATTCAACAATGATACGGAAATGTACAGATGCTAGAGAGGGAGTTCTTTAAAATGTTTTTCTAAAACGTGTCGTTCCTCAAAATTTTCTTCACTATGGCTTTCGTATACTTCAGTACAAAACCCGGACTTAATCGGTTGGCTTCTGGACACATCAGTTCAGGACCCACGCTTCAAAGAAAGGAGAGTGCTTAATCAAAATAAAGATTTCAAATATTTTTTCAGGCACTTATCCTAAAACGAGAACCAAACACTTATCTGGCTTGAGTTTTCTTTAGAAAAACTTTCAAAATCTTTAATCTCAAGACCATGATTGTTGATCTAATGATAAATTAGATTTTCAAAATTCCCTTTCATTATGAGCACCAACTTTTCAAGATTTTTCAAAAAGATTTTCAAAATCTATCAAAATCGGTGCTCATCATCAAAATGACTTGTGTACACCTTACAGGGCACAACTCAAGTTTTCAAAGAAAGGAAAGTGCTACGCAAAATGATTTTCATCAAAAGTGCATTTATCCTAAAAATGGACATTGTTGTACGCCTTAGTGCGACATTCCTATTCAAACAAAGAGAAGTATTTGTTTTTCAAAAAACCTTGATGCAAATTTCAACAAATCTGAAATTTCTTACTTTTTTAGAATTTTGCTCAAGAAGACTCCTTCCCTCTAAACTGTTTACAAAAGGTGAATATTTTCAAAAACATATGCGAGTTTTGAGGGGGAGTAATTCAAAAACAAAAATGTTCCGATTTCATGCAAAAACAAATCTGTCTATCTCTCAAAAAAGCCTTTTCTTAATCATTTGATATCAAAAATATCACGATATGCTATTTTTAAGGGGGAGAAGACATGATTAAAATATGATCAATAATGCTTAAAGATTGTGACTGAATCTCAAAAGAGCTCGACTCAGATAGTACCAATGAATTGACGAAGCTTAAAATGTCAGTAATCAAAAAGACTTGTCCTGGATTGGTAATAATTTCAAGCTAGTCTAACTAGTGATATAAGCGTGTCTCGAATAGGACTTGTCTGAATAGGATGTACCGTATCGAGAGACTTTCTTTGGACTTGACCAGGACGGGTAATAATTTCAAGCTAGTCTAACTAGTGATGTAAGCGTGTCTCGAATCGGTCATGTTCACTGAAAGTGTATCAATTCAAATAGTGCAAACTCCTCACGCATGTGCAAATTTCTTAAAAATCCATGAGCACATGTGAAGGGGGAGTCTTTCAAAAGTTGCAAAACTCTCAAAGTGGTAACAACAATGTGTTTTATTATCATAAACACTTTGAGAGATTTTCACAAAAGGTTTTATGGCAAGTGATTAATAATTCTAGGATAATCATGGAGTAATAAGGTGATTATGGTTAGGTTTATGTCCAACGATCCGCCAGAGCCGGAGAGATCTACCCAAGGACAATTCAAATAGATTAGGATTAGAACTCCTTAGGTATGATATGAAAAAAGGAGTAAAGAATGAAAGGATAAAGAAGGGGTTTAAGAGTTAAAAAGAAAAGTAAAGAAAAGGGTGAAAAGAAATAGCCCTCCATATGTTCAACCTTAGGGCAGAAACTGGGTTCAATTCATATGCTACTGGTTGTTACCAAGGTGACACCGGTATTGAAGATAAAGACATCATGGACCCAGTGACGCACTGCACTAAACCTTCTTAACCACTCAAGTTCTCTTAAAAGAACTTGTTTCTTTCTCACGGGGAACCGGTGTAATCTATCAACCTGTCTCTTAGAGATGGTTGATATTGAAACAGGAGACCTCTCTCTAATCTCCGCATAGGAAACCAAATGTGCACTTATCGAGTCTAGAGCACTGAGATTCATCAAAAGATCTCATAGGAACACATGATATTTCTACACTGGTTGTTCATCATTAAGGACGCCAGATGTAAACTTTAGAGTCCTACGCAGATCTTAGCAATCTACCAGAACATTTATGAGAGGATTCACATTTGTGATTCTCAATGACTGAATGGAAACTCCTGCCAGGGTCAACATCAAACAGCCCTGACAGCAGGTCACTTCGGTAATTCTTTATGGGTTACGCTTAGTGTTCACGGTGGTTTCAAACGGTCTACATTCGTGGGGTGATCTCAAGCGACTCACCCATTCGTTGATCTACTTAGTAGATCTTTTAAGCCCTCTCGGGGGTATCCGATTTGGGAACGACCTTGGTAAGGGTTAGAAGGAGTCTTCACACTATGCTGTTGACGATCTCTAATTCCGAACCCATAAGTATCAGATGTTTATTACTAACCGTTTTTCTTGCAGCTACCTTTACCTCATTATTATCATCACCACCACACTAGTTTCCACATGCTCATACATGAATCACAAAGTCAAGGAAAAGTTCTCTCAACAATCAAAGCAACACAAAGTTCATCAAAAGATTCTACACCAAATAGAGGAATCTAAAAAGTAAAGAGACTAAAGATCAAAGTGAAAGAAAGGGAACTACGTGTGTATGAAAGTCAAAGTCCAAAGATGTATGAGCATGTTGAAATGGCGGACAACCACCAAAGACAAAGAAGTAACGAAAGGCAGATGACACTACATTACAATCTACAACAAAAGAACAAAGAATGATGAAAAGTCAGTTTTCAAAGATTACAAGGCATGAAGGAACAAAGACTAAAGACTATTCTACAAAGACTCAAAGTTCAAGACAACAAGATTCAAAGTTCAAAGATCAAGATCACAAAGAGAGATCTCAATGATCACCCCTTAGGGGGAGATTGTTAGCATTAGAAGTGTTGATTATTTATGTAATCAAAGGGAGATCTCAATAATCGTCCCTTAGGGGGAGATTGTTAGAAATAGAAGTGACGATCATTTATTAAGTTATTGAGTCTTGTAATAATATTGTAATAGTCTTGTTGTTTAGTTAAGGGTAAACGGGCTTGGATTAATCTAATATTATATAAGGGTATGTCTAGTTTATTGCAAAAGCCCAAGCCCGACCCATCTTTCTTATCTTACCTATAAATACCTCCAAATGCTCCCATTTGGAGGTGGTGCTTCTATGTGTTGCTTCTAGGATTTCTATCTTGTATTCTTCTCTCTTAATCTAATACATCTTCCTTTCTCTCTCTAGAAGTTATCATTCTCTCTCTACTTATCTCTTCTATAATCTTTATATATACTTGTGTTAGATATAGTATTTTAGGGTCCTACAAAGAATTACAAACCAAACAAGATACGTACATGAGAGTTACAAACCAAGTACAAAGAAACAAGGACAATGCGACCACATATTGCAGGAGCCCACTCAACCAACAAGCCAAACAATAACTATCAGCAGCTCCAAACACCACCTGTCACACACTCACAATTTCACTTGCTAGGCTGCAAACTTTTGAACACACTGCACAATAGAGTCACAACATTAATAAATAAACTGCAAATAATGACCATTGGAAGCTTAAACTAATAAGTAAAAGAAATAGAAACTGACTACTAGAAGTCTAATCTAATCAAGAATATATCGTTTATAATCTGTCAAGTTTAAAGCGGATAAATGACCATTAGAAGTCGAAAGTAAAATATAGGACGCCAATCATTGACAAGCACAGCCTATGACAACATGGACACCATATAAACTCAACTACTCAAGCACACAAGATTGTTCACATTAGTTGTGAGTGACGAGGAAGTACCGATGGCTATTCATTTTTTTGCTAAATAGTAAGGATAACCACCTAATCCTGTAGCTGCTGGAGGTTAAGAAGGTCCATAGTTTTCTTTCTTTATAGTGTACTGAGGGTATGTAATCTGGGGTTGGACCGGATGTGGAGGAGTTATAACTGGTGCAACCGGTGGGTGGTTTGGGTGCGCAACCTCACCAGGATAGGTTAAAGGGCAGAGGAGCGTAGGTGTAACCAATGTTGGATATTTTTAGTGTAATTGGATTAACTTGTTTGACCAATTTCATCATAATAAGACATCATTTAGGCTTGGAGGTGCGGAGTGCACAACTATTTGAATTTATTATGATTTTAGGGGCTAAGACCCTAAGGGACGGGGGTCCGGGGGTAGCGCTCCTGGGAGTGGGGTTCCAGGAGCGGCAGCCCGTGGGAGCAGGTCCAGGGGCGGCAGCCCCTGGTAGGGTCCAAAGGGCAATGCCCCTGACTAGGGTCGAGCTGCCTGGTAGGGGTGTCATAAAACCCGACCCGACCCGAACCCGACCGGGTTCGGCTCATCTCGGGTCGGGTCAACTCTGGTCAAAAATCATATTCGGGTCAATCGGGTCAACCTGAATTGACCGAGTTCTAAACAAGGTCGGGTTCGGGTATGATTTTTTAGTCTTGACCTGACCCGAACCCGACCCGAACCCGAGTTGACCTGACTAAACTAACACTTTACAATGTAAAAATAATCGGGTTGACCCCAAACCCGAGTTGACCCGACGCGATTGACCGGACCCGAGTTGACCCGAACCTGAATTGACCCGACCCGAGTTGACTGACCTAAGGTGCTTAAGTTTGCAAAGAAAGAATTGAAGCCTTCACTAAAAGAAGGTACACTCAAGTTACCCGAGCATAATCAACCAAAAAAATCTGGCTAAACAACCAAGCAAGATGAGTCCAGAACAAGGCATGTATTGCGGTTTTACTTGCTTCACAGAATTATAGTCTGAACTATATGCCATAAGAAGATGGGTAGTTTAAGTTTGTAAACAACATGTTTATGCTATAATTTGCATGTCAAAGTTTTGTTTTTTCTTGATCATTATTTCGATATGACCTTATTTCAGGATAAATCAAAAGCGAATGGTTGACATCTAATCTGAAATGAAATTACATTTAATTGTGAATCTTTTCCCTGACATTTTAGCATTAGTTGTTTCTTATTTTGGTCAGTTCCAATTCAATTACTAATACTGTATGAGATTTAGGAGTCAATGTTTATTATCCTCTTAAGTAACATGTTTGATGCCCCCTTAATTACAAATTCTGACTCCCTCCCTACGTCCTGCATAATTCTTTGAGTAAATGTCACATTATCCCACTTAAAAGAGCTAGGTAAATTTAAAGTAACTTTGATTTATTACTATATATGATTATATAGAAATTTAATCTTATGTCGTATGTAAAAGTTTGGAATGGACATATATATAAGCTTGTACATGAAGATAAGAAGAAAAGGATCGCAAACACATTATAATGGAAGTATCATAAGTGCTTTCTATCGGGCAGCTATCTCTGTAAAAGTTAAGCCATTGCTTGAACTCGTTGGATAAGAGGTTTGAGAGAAACCAGTACCAAGTAAGGTCCTATCTATGAAAAATGCTAGCTGTTTAGGTTTTGGCAATTCCCCTTCATTGCCTAACATAAGAACAACCGACGACATGTTTGGCCTGTCTTCTGGACTTTGTTGTACGCATGATAAGCCAAATTCTATCGATCTTAAAATTTCCGATGGATTGCTTGCCTCAGCAAAACTTGAATCCAGGAGTTCCATTGACTTTTCTTCACTATGCATCGTCCATGCCTAAATAGAAATGTGGATTTACTTATTAGGCAATAGAGTTATGCCAGATAAATTTGAAAATCAAGCAACTTACATGTCCAATAAGATTATTGTTATGCTCAGAATGAACAAATCCCCTGTTTCTCTTCCCACTCATAATCTCCAGCACTAATACACCAAAGCTGAAAACATCTGACTTTATTGAGAAAAGACCATCTAGCGCATACTCTGGTGACATGTAACCACTATACATAGAATAACGTTTACAAGTCTTAAAAATAACGAACTTAACAAAAAGTGAATGAAGATAAACCAGAATGTTGTATCTTACTAGGTACCAACAACTCTCTCGGTGTTAGCTTCAGTTTCATTTCCTCTAAAGCTTCTAGCTATCCCAAAGTCTGATATTTTTGGGTTCATATCCACATCTAGTAGAATATTGCTAGCTTTAAGATCTCTGTGAATGATTCTTAATCTTGAATCTTGATGAAGATAAAGAAGTCCTCGCGCAATTCCTTTGATGATGTTGATTCTCTTTGCCCAATCAAGGAGTGTGCTTTGCCTTTTATCTGCATATCATGTAGGTTTAGTTGTTGAAAGTATCTTACCGTAGTAAGTTACTATTGTTGATTTAATAGAAATTATATGATACTGACCAAATATAAACTCGTCTAAGCTTCTGTTTGGCATGTATTCATATATCAACAACTTCTCGTCCCCCTTGATGCTACATCCGAGGAGCTTGACGAGATTCCTGTGCTGAAGTTTTGAAATGCATATAACTTCATTCATGAACTCATTAATTCCTTGACTGGAAGTCTTTGAGAGACGTTTAACCAAAATTTCTTGCCCATCTTCTAGCATACCCTGAAGATTACCAATTTTTATGTTAAAACTATACAAAATTCAAATGTAACTATCACTCATATTTTTTTGTATCAATGGCACGCATCATAATGTGATTCTATTCTCAGCAAACTGAATTTAAATAAATAAGATTCTTCATTTACCTTATAGACCGGTCCAAATCCGCCCTCTCCAAGTTTATTATCGAGTGAAAAATCAGCAGTAGCTTTAGCTACTCTAGAGAAGCTAAACAATGGTAGCTCCATGGCTTCTCTCCCTCTTTCACCTACATTTAATAACCCCCCTGTGCATTAATAAAACAAAACCTGTCAAACTGGTTGAACCTGCTCACAGAGTTGCGACTATTCGGAACCATTTAACATACTTATCGCTAAAACTCTACAAATATCTTACCTTCCTCAGTTTGTGGTGAAAGATGTTTTTTTCTCCAAGCATACCACAACCATGTACATGTGCTCAAACTTATCACAAAAACCACCAGAAAGATTCCACTCAAGATGATTTTGATGTTTGTTCCTCCGTCCTTTTTGAAAACCGATGGCGCACGTGCATGATCTTAACACAAAAAGTCAAAAACAACATCGTTAATTAACTTACAGACTCATAACAACCATGAAAGTAATCAGAAAGAATACATGATAGTAGATGTATATAGTTTCGTTTGTTTGTTTGTTTGTTTGTTTGTTTGTTTTTTTTTTTTTTTTTTGTTTTTTCATTATTTGAACAAACATGAACAAAGCATAACATATACAAGTAGTTACCTAATTCAGAGGAAGCCATTCTCACGAGTACATCTTGACCACCCATCGAGGATGCCCTGATATCTAATAGGTCATTGAACCAAAGCAAGCAACCACTTCCTTCACCTCTGATATCGGTATATTGCTTTACATTCCATTAAAGACATTGTATTGTTAAACCACGAAGTCTGCGTATCTGGCAATTTTACATTAGAATACTTGATAAACCCATCTGTTCCATTTTTGCAATCCAATGGTATTCTCCTCACACAACCACCTGTCCAATCTCCTGTTACCCAACCCCTTTTGTTTATCGGCTCAAATTTTGCCTCATCTAAGCATGAACATTCCTGCCTGTCTTCAGTGTTGCAGATTCCATAAGGGCCACAGATTTTGTACATGTCACAAATATCTCTTGGTGCTGTCCCAATAACCTTCCATGTTTTCTTATCTTCTTGCCACACTAAAAATTCTAGATTCCCAGAAGAAGACAAGGTGATCTTCGTTATTACAGAAGTGTTTTCCAGATTAAAAACCGCCTCTTTTTCATTAATAACCATATTGTATGGAAAGTACGTGTTGTTGAAAATCAAGGGTGCCCCACTAAGCCGTTCACCATTCCATGATCCGGCCCGATTCTTGACCTCCAAACCATCTCTTATTACTAAGTGAGGATAACCATGTGTGTCAACGCTAAAGGTGAATTCCCCTATAGCTGGATCATGAATACTCTTCCATGATGTTAAATGCCATTCGGCGCCTGTTAAGTAATTTTTTCCAATCTTCATGCCAGCTAGAAAAGTATCTGTAAGATAGTCAAAACTCTCCCACAGAATCTTCATGCTGTATCCATCCGTGATGACTAGATTTCCAGAGTCATAAAGCTATGCAGTTGCATTTCCTGATGATGCCGAGTTGGATGACCACACTACATGATCGGTATAGTTCTTGAGAACAAGATTTCCCACACGGTCAATCCTTAAAATGCTTGATGATACATTGGTGAGGGGGTAGTCTCTGTTAGCAACCCAAACCACTGTTTTAACAGAAATTTTCTTATACCAAATACCAACATAAGTGTTATCCGAGATACCTGGCTTGAAGAATCCCAGTTCAAATGTTCTAGCAGGAGATACCAGCGTGTCGTTTTCTGTCAAGAAGCTTGAGCCTGAGATGATGTCAATTTCGGCTGTGTATATTTTTTGCATGTGGAGTGAAAAAACTAGAAGAACAAGTATGGTTGCTTCTTCCGTTAAAATCATTTTCTTCAAGTTTCTCATTTTTTCTAATCTAATCTCTAGAACCAAATCAAAGTCTTATTATCACCTACCGTATGTTGGGGTCAACAAGTCTTCTTTGTAATGCCACAAAGCTGAGGTTATCGTGGCTGGTTCTGTTGGAAAATTTAGTGCACTTGAGGGAACAATTTACACCTGGTAATGGGTTTGGAGGTATGGAGTATACACCCATTTGGTCACTGAATCCCCTGACTCAATAGTGGTTATGTATTGATCAAGGTACTCCTTGATCAAGGTACTGCTAGTAAACTCTGCTGCTAGACTCTGCTGCTAGTGTGTGACTCTGCTGCTAGGATTATGCTGATAGCTGATTCTGCTGCTGATAGCATTCTGCTGATAGTGTGAATCAGCTGCTAGCATTTCCACTGATGTGTTAACGTTACCACTGCAAGGGTTATTGTTTCCACTGATAGTGTTAACATTACCACTGCTAGTGATAATGTTTCCACTGATAACCACTGTTCCCTATTATTATGGAAAGTATTATGTTATAATTAATGGGCCGTTAATTATACATAATTCCATGGGCTAGGGTTTTGAGTATTCTCTATTATAAATAGAGGTCACATCATTATGCATGAAGAGACGAGATAACAATACGATTAACACAAAACCCTAAACACTTCAATACGCATCTGGTTCTTGGTTTGTGCCTAAAACAAGAACATCACTTGGTCTTATCCCATAGAGATATTCGTGTAACCCAGGCATAGGGTCGAATAGTTTCTATTGGAAAGTGATACCACGATTTCAAGTGAATATCCGGTACCTTTATTGATTATCTTAACCCTAATCTGGGAACTCGTTTACACATAACAACCAACAATCAATAGAAACTATTAGTGATAATCAATGGCTGCTGCTATGAGACAAATAGCTGCTAACTTTTTCATGTTGGAAAAGTTTGAAGGTGTGGATTTCAGAAGATGGCAGAAGAAGATGCAATTCTTGCTGACCAGTATGAACGTGGTGTATGTTCTTACTACTGAGATTCCAGAAGATTTTGGAGAAGATGCTACTATGGAACAGATGAGGGCAAGAAGCAAGTGGGAGAATGATGACTACATATGCAGGGGTTTAATTCTCAATGGTATGTCTGATTCTTTATTTGATATTTATCAGAATGTTGAAACTTCACATGAACTATGGGATTCCTTGGAAGCCAAGTATATGGCTGAGGATGCATCAAGTAAGAAGTTCCTTGTAAGTAATTTTAACAATTACAAAATGGTTGATTCTAGACCTGTCATGGAACAATACAATGAACTTCTTGGTATACTTGGTCGATTCACACAACACAAGATGAACATGGATGAGGCAATTTCAGTCTCTTGTATCATCGATAAACTGCCTCCTTCTTGGAAGGATTTCAAGCATATGCTTAAGCATAAGAAGGAGGAGTTAACTCTTGTTGAGTTGGGCAGTCACTTGCGCATTGAGGATTCACTCAAAGCTCAAGACAATGACAAGCCAAAGAGTAGCACTGCTACTGGTCCATCAGTTGTCAATATGGTGGAGCATAACAACTCCACCAAGTACAATGACAACAAGGGCAAGCGTAAGCATCAAGATAACACCAAATCTGATCTTAACAAGAAACCTAAGGTAACTTGTTGGAAGTGTGGGAAAACTGGTCACTTCAGGAAAGATTGCAAGGGTGGTAAAGTTGGAAACAAATCCAATGGATCAGGCACAAGTGAAGGGAATGGTAACACCAATTCTCTGAAAGGTCAGATTATATTTAATAAGTCTTTTGAGATTTATTATGTTACATATATATCTGAAATTTATTTTGTGGAGGATGATGATGTGGCTTGGTGGGTTGACTCTGGTGCAACAATTCATGTGTGTAAAGATAGAAGCTGGTTCAAGACCTACGAGTCAATGAATGATGGTTCTATTCTTTATATGAGAAACGAGTCAACTGCCCTGGTGCATGGAAAAGGATGTGTTGATTTAAAGTTTAGTTCTGGAAAGATTGTTTCTTTATTTAATGTTTTACATGTTCCTGATATCAGGAAGAACTTGGTTTCTAGTAGTGTTTTGAATAATTGTGGTTACAAACAGGTTATTGAATCTAATAAATTTGTTTTGTCTAAAAATGGTGTGTTTATTGGTTTTGGTTATTTATGTAATCAAATGTTCAGACTTAATATTGTTCATGATAATATTGATTCTGCTTTTATATCTACATCTAAACTTTATGATTCAAACCTATGGCATGCAAGGCTTGGCCATGTACATTTTAAAAGAATGCAAGATATGTCCAAGGATGGGTTAATACCAGCTTTTGATATGAACACTGAAAAGTGTAAAACTTGTATGTTGAACAAGATAACTAAGAAACCTTTTCAAGGAGTAAAACGTGAAACTAAAGTTTTGGAGTTAATTTACAGTGACCTTTGTGATTTACATGCTACTCCCTCTTTGGGGAATAAGAAATACTTTGTGACTTTTATTGATGATGCTTCTAGGTTTTGTCATGTTTATTTGTTACATTCTAAAGATGAAGCATTAGATAAATTTAAAGTATTTAAAACTGAAGTTGAATTGCAACAAAGTTCCCTGATCAAAAGATTAAGGACTGATAGGGGAGGTGAGTACATGGATACTTTGTATTTTCAGTCTGTTGGTATAATCCATGAAACAACTGCCCCTTATACTCCTCAGCAAAATGGTATTTCTGAAAGGAAAAACAGGGTACTGAAAGAGATGGTTAATTCTATGTTGTCCTATTCAGGACTGAGTCAGGGGTTTTGGGGTGAAGCTATGTTAACAGCTTGCTATTTATTAAATAGGGTTCCCAACAAAAGGAACAAAGTTACCCCTTATGAACTTTGGACTAAAAAGAAACCTAACCTTAATTATCTTAGGATATGGGGTTGTAGGGCTGTTGTAAGACTCCCTGATCCAAAGCAGAAAACTTTGGGTGAAAGAGGCATTGAATGCATCTTTGTTGGATATGCTGAGCATTCCAAGGCATATAGGTTTTATGTTATAGAACCTAATGAGTCTGTTTCAATTAACTCAATAGTTGAATCAAGGGATGCACTATTTGATGAGAAAAGATTCTCATCTATCCCTAGACCAAGTCAAAGGATTCCAAATGTAACCAATGACAATGGTGTTTCAGAGGTTCCTGCTGATGAGGTTCCTGCTGATGAGGTTCCTGCTGATGAGGTTCCTACTGATGAGGTTCCTGCTGAGGTTGTGGAACAACAACCTGAACCTGAGTTCAGAAGGAGCAATAGGGTGAGGACTCCAAAGTCATTTGGACCTGGTTTTCAATTATACTTAATTGAAGGTACAAGGAGTGAGGTCTCTGACCAATACTCCTATTGCTTCATTGTGGAGGATGATCCCAAAACATTTGAAGAAGCAATGAAGTCCCAGGATGTTGCTTTCTGGAAAGAAGCAATTGATGATGAGATGAACTCCATCATGGGCAACAACACTTATGTGTTGACTGATCTACCACCTGGTTGCAAACCTCTAGGTAGCAAATGGATTTTCAAAAAGAAAATGAAGGTAGATGGAACTGTTGAAAAGTTCAAGGCAAGATTAGTTATTCAAGGCTTTAAAAAAAAGTCAGGAATAGACTACTTTGATACTTATGCTCCAGTGGCACGTATCAGTACCATAAGATTGCTGATTGCTTTGGCATCAATTCACAATCTGATTATTCATCAGATGGATGTGAAGACAGCTTTCTTGAATGGTGACTTAGATGAGGAGGTTTACATGAACCAACCTCAAGGCTTCATCATGCCTGGCAATGAAAACAAGGTGTGTAAACTGATTAAGTCTCTTTATGGACTAAAACAGGCACCTAAGCAATGGCATCAAAAGTTTGATGAAGTGGTTTTGTCTAGTGGTTATTTACTTAATCAAGCTGACAAATGTGTATATAGCAAATTTGAGGATTCTGGTAAAGGAGTCATTATTTGTCTATATGTTGATGACATGTTGATCTTTGGCACTGACCAAAATCAAGTTGATCTTACAAAAGAATTTTTGTCATCAAAGTTCTCCATGAAGGATATGGGGGAGGCAGATGTTATCCTTGGCATAAGGATTAAACATGAAAGTAACAAAATTTCTATATCTCAGTCTCATTACATTGAGAAGGTGTTAAAGAAATTTAATTACTTTGATTGTACTCCAGTGAGTACTCCTATGGATACAAGTGAGAAGCTAATGCCTAATACTGGCAAAGCTGTATCTCAACTTGAGTATTATAGGGTGATTGGCTGCTTGATGTATGCCATGACTTGTACAAGACCTGACATTTCTTTTGCTGTGGGTAAACTGAGCAGGTATACTAGTAATCCTAGTGCTCATCATTGGCAAGAAATTCAGAGGGTCTTTAAGTATTTGAAGAGAACTATGGATTATAGTCTCTCATATACTGGTTATCCTTCAGTATTAGAAGGATACACTGATGCAAGTTGGATCAGTAACACTGAAGACAATTCGTCTACTAGTGGCTGGGTATTCCTACTTGGTGGAGGTGCAATTTCTTGGGCATCCAAGAAACAAACTTGCATTACCAGTTCAACCATGGAATCTGAATTTGTGGCTTTAGCTGCTGCTGGCAAAGAAGCTGAATGGTTGAAAAACTTGCTTCTTGAGATTCCATTGTGGCCTAAACCTATAGCACCTATTTCTATCCGTTGTGATAGTGCTGCTACATTAGCCAGATGTACAATGGGAAGTCTAGACACTTAGGTGTCAGGCATAGCATGATTCGTGAACTGATCATGAATGGGGTGATATCTATAGAGTTTGTTAGATCTCAATAAAACTTAGCTGATCACTTGACGAAGGGTTTGGCTAGAGACTTGGTTTTAAAGTCTGCTCAAAGGATGGGTTTAAGTCCAACTTAGTCACTGAATGCAAGGATACCAAACTCCCTTCTAAGGAAACTTGGAAGCTGAGTTCAATGTGGAAAGCTGATCGTTTAGTGGACTGAAGCACATGTATTACAAACATCCCAAGGTTGTGCTTGTTACCTGCTGAAAGGAGGATGAAGTCTTCACTTCTTAATGGTTAATTTTCTTTGAAAAAGTGCTAAGCAGGAGCATGAATTAAAGATGAACCACCTATGTGAATGTTGAAGTTTTGCCGCTTCAGGAAGCTTTGGACTTTTAGCTTTTACAACATTTATGAATTGGATATGGACACATGGCTTGTATAGTGTCAGGAGTATTTTAGTGTTTGAAAACTTGTGTGTATTTATCATCAGGTATTCAAATGGGTTGAAGGGTTCAATTCTTAGAACACCCTGATTCTCGAATATTTGAAAGTATATGTACTAATGTGGAAATTCAATCCTCAGGATATTTTCATTTATGCACTTGTTTTGGTTTGTGTTTGATTTTTCATGCAAAGGAAGTGAACTAAATTTGGGGAGGATTGTTGGAAAATTTAGTGCACTTGAGGGAACAATTTACACCTGGTAATGGGTTTGGAGGTATGGAGTATACACCCATTTGGTCACTGAATCCCCTGACTCAATAGTGGTTATGTATTGATCAAGGTACTACTTGATCAAGGTACTGCTAGTAGACTCTGCTGCTAGTGTGTGACTCTGCTGCTAGGATTATGCTGATAGCTGATTCTGCTGCTGATAGCATTCTGCTGATAGTGTGAATCAACTGCTAGCGTTTCCACTGATGTGTTAACGTTACCACTGCAAGGGTTATTGTTTCCACTGATAGTGTTAACATTACCACTGCTAGTGATAATGTTTCCACTGATAACCACTGTTCCCTATTATTATGGAAAGTATTATGTTATAATTAATGGGCCGTTAATTATACATAATTTCATGGGCTAGGGTTTTGAGTATTCTCTATTATAAATAGAGGTCACATCATTCTGCATGAAGAGACGAGATAACAATACGATTAACACAAAACCCTAAACACTTCAATACGCATCTGGTTCTTGGTTTGTGCCTAAAACAAGAACATCACTTGGTCTTATCCCATAGAGATATTCGTGTAACCCAGGCATAGGGTCGAATAGTTTCTATTGGAAAGTGATACCACGATTTCAAGTGAATATCCAGTACCTTTATTGATTATCTTAACCCTAATCTGGGAACTCGTTTACACATAACAACCAACAGGTTCAATAGCCACATGCATGACAAGTTGCCAAAGTAATTAATACCAGACAGACAACATCATACAGTTTAAGTGAGATAATGTGTACATTATGCTTCAACTGAACTTATCTTAAAATCCCAACAGTTTATACTATGTAATTAGCTTTCAATTAATATCCACAATAGGTAAATCAATGGATGAACTATATGGGAACCATATATAGTCAATTATATGTATATATCATTAGCCGATGGACTATTAAAATATTCACTCGGGCTTCCTGGAAAGAAGACATAGTCCAATAACTCTTGATAGTTGGTCCAAGAACAGACCAAATTCTACTACCTTCGCCATTTGATATCTTCGGTCTGAAGAAAACGCGACATTCATTTTGGATAACTTCCATAACTTCCACCGCCTCCCTCATTTTACACAACCAAATCCAAAAAGTTTCGCAACATTTGTAAGTTTATTAACCTTACTTCATATTCTATGTTTTTTGAAGGATTATAATTTTTGCGCCAAGTGTATCATTAAACGTTTGTAAATCAATGGATGAACTACATGCGAACCATAGTCATCAAGTATGTTACGTGGGCTGATCACGGTCTGAAACCGGACCGGACCGAAAACCTATTTGGTCAAAAAGTCCCGACTAAGAACCGGACCGAAATATTCGGTCCATTACCATGTCATGTCAGTCTGATCCATCTAAGCATAATAGTCGGTTCTGCGTGATACCGAACCGGACTGAGGACCAAAAATGAGAAAAAGGATGGACTGAGGATCGGACCGAAATAAGTTCGGTCCGGTCCATGGTCTATAATGCTCAGCCTGTTGTATGTGCAGGGACGGGACCGAGGATATTCAAGGATATTTAATAGGGTGTTGCACAAAAGAAATACTGGGCTAACTAAAGTTACACCGTAAGAAACGAATGTTTTGAAATCTTTTTGCATTTCGTGATCTAAAATCTGGTGTAGCCCAAGCCACACCCGACATACACGTGGGTCTATCCATGTGTATATGCATGGTTGCATGTTTTTGTGGTGGCACATTATGATATAAGATTTTCAATTTTTTTAATAAGAATTTGAATTGTTTGACAATGTTCCAAGAAAATGAAGGGCAAAAGTGCCGAAATCGGGATTAGGATGTTATTCAAGGATAAACTAAAGTTTGCGTATTATATCTTTATTAAATCTGATTTGACAAACATCTACTCCTATTTCTCAAAAAAAACAAATCTTTTGTAAATAATATGTTTTTTATTATCCAATTTTGACAGTTTGAAACAAACAACTCACACAATCAATGTTTACATTTTAATAGTCTCGTTAATGATGTACTGAGAGTTCTGAGGAATTGCTTAGATCAAATCATGGAAATGTATAAAAAAGAAATGTATGTGCTTATTTGCATATATGATATATATCTGTTGACAATTTTTCTTTCATGCCATATGTGATTGTATCAACGTGGTTTGAATGTAGGTTGCTTCAGGGGGCGCATACAACATTCTTAGCCCACATTTGGATGAAAAGTTGGCTTCTTTGCATGAAGCTATAGCATCTGTCGTAGCAACCGCTAAATCAGAAGAGGAAGAAGAGGAACATCTTCTAGAAAACTTCCATTCAAGCAGGACAATAAGAAAATTAATACTTGAATCGCCTTTCTTTGCATCTACTTTATGGGAGAAAGCTTTCAAAGGGAAGTGTAAGACATGGGCCCAAGGTCACAGGTAACTTAACTATATTGATTTTTCTTAGAGCCTTTATATTTTTTTCTCTTTATGATGTATCGTAATGGCCGATTCCATCGGTTATAATTGAAAAAAAAAAGTCAAAAAGATTTGTGTTCAATGAAAAAGTAATCATGTTTTAAGTTTGTTATTGTAGCATCCCGATTTTTAATAAAGTAGTAACGGATATATCTATTATTTTAGTGGGTTGAATAGAAAAGTCCACTTTGACGATATAAATAGGGGGAATTCCATATTTACACAATTTAAACATGATAATGTCATATTTACCCAAAATATGCTTTAATTGCATTGTAAATCATGCATTCAAAACTTGTGTTTTGGGTATATATGACATTTTCTTGTTTAGATTGGGTAAATATGGAATTACCCCATATAGCAAGTGGGGACTTGATATGTAAACAAGATATGATTTAGTTTGCAAAACATTCTACTACAAGGGACTAATAATGTCAAGTTGCCGAAGTAGTGGAGATTGACCAAAATACATTTTTATTTATTTAACATAAGTCGGTTTAGAAAATAGGAGATATATACTCCTTCCCTTATCCTCATATGATACGACAAAACAAAAAGAAGAACCAGGAGAATGTTGAAGTAAAACTTTGCTTCTACTTCAGACAAGCAGAATGAATCCTTCGGACTAGGGTAGGTCCTTCGGATTCAACGTGATCCTTGCTTATAGTACCTTGCTTTCGGATATCTGCAAAACAGATACGTCCGTAAGTCTCGCCCCGGGAATGTATCCCAGGACCAACCTCCGGCGTGAGAGTAAGTATATGTTCTTAGAGAGAGAAAGTATGAATAAAACTAGAGAGTAGGAGAAACTAGTTAACCTTAAATGAAGATTTCCTCTCTATTTATAGACTTTCCACATGGAGCGCCAGGCTGGTTTGTACTTAGCCCCTTAATGTTCGCTAGTTTATGCTCCATTATCATATACTTATTGTACTTGCTTGTACTTTGGTTAGTGTACTTACTGGTTCATCCGAATGGTTATGACTTCCGGAGAGATGGGGTCATGCGGATGTCACCAACCCTTCGGATATTAGTCTATTCTGCCTAGACACGTTCGGCCATGTTAGTTTGATTTGGATCCGGAAGGTATGGCGTGTATCCGGAGGGTACATACGCCAACATGTCCCCCCAGTATCATAGTATTGGTTATGTCAATGGTGTGATACTCAAAGTCCGCGTTTGTAGTTTTCCGAAGGGTAATTTATAGCTTCATCGTTTGTTAATGTGTGCAAAGTGCCAAATGTAATTAATGTGTCGTTTAAGGAGCGCCGTCGTTTTTTACCGTGCCGTTTGGATTGGAACACGTATACGTTTTTTGAGATACACGGTGTGGATGTTTGACACGTTAGCCCTACGGGTGACGTGTCTATTCGCGCTCATTTTTTACCGCCTATAAATAGTCCTTTTTTCTTCATTTACACCACTGTAATTTTCTTCTCAACACACACATCTCTGACACGTTTTATCTCGTCCGTATTTCGAACGTTTGTTCTCATCGTCTTTGAGGTACGTATTAGTCCGTTTAGTTTTTTGTTCTTTGGCTATACCCTTCTTCTTTTTGGACTCATCATGTCGGAATCTACCGCTTCATTTGATTATGAAGACGTATCCCTTCCGGAGGGTTCTCACGTCAAAAAGGATATACGTTTAAGACAATCTGCGATGGACGAGGCTGATGTTCATGCAGTAGTGGTAACTTTCGGAATACCGGAGGATTTACATCCGAGGGCACCTCCGGCGGGTATGACGATGGATCGATTGCCTGAGGATGCCATTGGTTTATACGTAGATTATTTCTTTGAGGGTGGCCTCGCTGTTCCTTTTTCTACCTTTCTTTTAGATGTTATTAAGTACTTTAAGGTTCATATTTCTCAGTTGGTTCCGCTGGGTATGCATCGTGATACTCTTTTTGAAGTGTATTGCCGGAGTATGCACATTCTTCCCACCACTCCCTTGTTTCGCGTGTTTTATAAACTTAGCAAACAAGATTGTTGGTTTTCATTTGAGAAGCGTGTTCACAGGGATAGGAAAGTTTGTTTTGGGGATTTTCCTTCCTGTCTGAAGGGTTGGAAGTATCAATTTTTCTTGATTGACAGCAGAGCAATTCCATTTGCTATGCCGTGGAGGCATTCGGATTCGGATGTGTCGGATCCATTTCCAAGGAGAGATGAGTATGATGCTTCTCATGCCGAAAGGCTGGCCGAGACGATTATTGAGCCATGCCAAATTCCACAGGCGTTCCTATATGCATTGGGCTTATCGGATCACTGGGAGTTTCCTGGTTACCGTCCGGCTTTGAGGGATGAGCAGGGGAGGGGTATAGCCTTTGTTATAAGCATGAATTTTTATGTTGTGTATTTTGTTTCATGTTTAACAATGGGTTTTGTTTATCCACAGGTGTAACTATGTCAAGCTACTTGAAGAAACCACCTCTACGCAGGAATGTTACTGTGGTTAAAGGGGATAAACTTCCGGAGGGTCAGGCTCGTGAGTTGCATGTTACTCAGCCGCTACCTTCCAACAATGATATTCCGGAGAAGAGCGATGAGCAGAGGAGGGTTGAGGTTCCGGACGATAAGGTGCTGGCTGCTAAGGAAAAGAAAAAGGAGCAGGCCACAAAGTCGGGGTTGAAGAAGCCTCCTACTAAGAGAACTGAAGGGAGTGTTTCTTCTCGTCTTCAGAAGAGGAGCAAGCTGTCTGCTGATGACCATGTCATTGATTTGGACGCTGCTGAGGGCGTTGAGAGGCCAGAGCCCATTCGTTCGGTGCACCCAAAAGATCTTCCCATCTGGTATGTCTTTGTGAACAATCTTTTTGCTCATAATTACCTCTTTTTGCTCATAATTACCTCTTGTTGATGAAGGTTCTTTGTTTTCAGGGGGTTCGGAGGGTGCTTCCCAGCGTCCGGGGAAAGAGGTTTTGGAGGAGGATGTGGAGGTTGATATAGAGGAGGATGGTGAGGATGATGCCACCTTCGTCCCTGCATGGTCGGTGAAGAGGGGAACTCGCATGAATAATGCTAATGTCTGCAGGGACATGATGATTAATTTGGCCACCCCTTGTGAAGAGAAGTATTTGGATGGTCAAGATGATAGTGATGCCATCCGAAGGTCTTGGTTGCTGCTGGGTAAGAATGCTACGGCACAAGCAGATGTTATCTTTCGTTTTGAGTCTCTGATGCGTGAGCACCAAAAATTGTCCAAGAATCACAAGGTTTGTGAAAAAACCTTTGATGATAATTGGAAGATGTTTCAGAAGATGTCTGATGAGTTCCAGCAGCTTAAGGATGTTCTTGCAGAATGTGCTAAGGTGAATCCGGAGGGGATGCAGAAGTTACGTGCAGAGAATGCTAGTTTGGAGGACAGGGTTTGTCAGCTTGAGACGGAGAAGGAAGAGTGGAGGAAGGTTTCTGGTGATCAGGATGAAAGGATCAAGTTGCTGGAGGGTCAGTTGTCTGATGCCAAGCTGAAGTTAAGTGATGAAGAGAAGGCTTACAAGGAGCTTTATCAAGAAAAGCAAGATATTGCTGTAGCCGCTGGTAATGCCGAGGTGGATAGGAACCGTATAGTCAACAAGTTCATTCCGAAGGTTATCCGCCGATTCCTTGGTAGTCATGAGTTCCGGACAACTTTGGCGGAACCTTTCAACTTGTACTATCAAGCAGGGTTAATAGACGGGGCGGGTCTGTTTGATGAGCCGGAGCAGGCGGCCAAATTGTTGGGAGAGATTGAAGGGATGGATATGGAGGCCAATGAAAAATACGGTTCGTTATATGACCAGGCACTCTCCCAAGATTACCCCTTCATCCAAAAGATCCGCCAGACCATCTACCGTAAATTTGATGAGTTGATAGCTTTGGTTCCTGATCCTGCCCCTGCCCTGGAGGTTGAAGCACTGGAGGTCGAATCTCATGTTGAGAATCCCTCCGTTAACCAATCTTCGGATCATAATGCCTCGGCCTTTGCTTGAAGTTATGTTTTAAGGGTTCGCATACCTCCATTTTGACTATGGACACGGGTATTGCGGATCCTTTGTGAAGCTGCTTATCATAACTCTTTTAGTTTGGGAACCATGTGTTGGGATCCGGTTACTTCCATTTTGACTATGGATCTAAGTACTCCGAATCCCTGTGAAGCTTTTATTTATCCTCTTAACCGTGATTGATGTAATAGTATAGGTTGTCAATGTTCCATCTTTCCAAAGAACAGGTCTTTCGGAATAATTAATGTATTAAACAATTTTATGTAATAGCGTAGGTTATTAATGTTACATCTTTTGTTCTTCCGTTATTCTGGAATGACCGATGTAACAGATTTTGATCGCATAAATATATATCATTTCCTTTATTGTCTTCTTTTTCAACTATGTATGTGTACATTCCGCAGGGTGTGATTTGACCATCGTGGTGTGTTTTGTTTTACCGGGCCACCTGTGCCCTTCGGCTCTGGGCCCTAGATTATACCCACTTGGGGTTTTGTTTTATCGGGCAACCTGTGCCTTTCGGCTCTTGGTCTTAGATTATACCCACTTGGGGTTTTGTTTTACCGGGCAACCTGTGCCTTTCGGCTCTTGGCCTTAGATTATACCCACTTGGGGTTTTGTTTTACCGGGAAACCTGTTCCTTTCGGCTCTTGGCCCTAGATTATACCCACTTGGGGTTTTGTTTTACCGGGCAACCTGTGCCTTTCGGCTCTTGGCCTTAGATTATACCCACTTGGGGTTTTGTTTTACCGGGAAACCTGTGCCTTTCGGCTCTTGGCCCTAGACTACCCACTTGGGGTTTTGTTTTACCGGGCAACTTGTACCTTTCGGCTCTTGGCCTTAGATTATACCCACTTGGGGTTTTGTTTTACCGGGCAACTTGTGCCTTTCGGCTCTTGGCCTTGGATTATACCCACTTGGGGTTTTGTTTTACCGGGCAACCTGTGCCTTTCGGCTCTTGGCCTTAGATTATACCCACTTGGGGTTTTATTTTAGCAGTCAACATGTCTTTCGGCTCTTGGCCTTAGATTATACCCACTTGGGGTTTTATCTTATCGGACAACTTGTGTCTTTCGGCTCTTGGCCTTGGATTATACCCACTTAGGGTTTTATTTTAGCAGTCAACATATGTCTTTCGGCTCTTGGCCTTAGATTATACCCACTTGGGGTTTTATCTTATCGGACAACTTGTGTCTTTCGGCTCTTGGCCTTGGATTATACCCACTTGGGGTTTTATTCTATCGGACAACTTGTGCCTTTCGGCTCTTGGCCTTGGATTAATCCCACTTGGGGTTTTATTTTACCGGACAACATGACGTTAGATAAAAACAACTTTTCTCACGACCCAACTGCATGGAATATTTTATTGACGATAGGAAAATGGCTCATGCCTTACAATAAGTCTTCTTAGAACAATAAATTACATAAAACATTTTTTCAAATTAATTGCATGCCAGGTTCGAGGTATTTCTATGTCGTCCATTGTTTGGAGCTTGTACGTGCCATGTTGGTAAGCTTCCGTTATCCGGTAGGGGCCCTCCCAGTTAGGTCCCAACTTTCCTTGATCTTCTACCCTGCTGGCTTCATTTTTCCGATACACGAAGTCTCCTACTTTGAAAGCTTCGGGTCTAACCCTTCGGTTGTAATATTGTTCCACCTTCTTTTTGTATTTTGCCTCCCTTATTGCTGCCACCTCTCGTCGTTCTTCCAACAAATTTAGGTTCAGATTGATTTCATCGTCATTGTTCTCGACATTTGCCATCATGGTCCGGAAGGTGGGCATACCGATTTCCGCCGGAATGACTGCCTCGCTTCCGTAGGTCAGACTAAAGGGAGTTTCTCCATTGCTTGTTTTCAAGGTGATACAGAATGCCCATAACACATTTAGTAATTCATCGACCCATCCGGCTCTTTCTCTTCCGAGCCGAGATTTGAATCCCTTCATTAGGCTTTTGTTGGCTCTTTCTACCAATCCGTTGGCTTGGGGGTGAGCTACGGCCGTGTTGATTTGTGTGATATTCAATCTTTCGCAACAACTTTTGAATGGATCTCTCACGAAGTTACTTCCGTTGTCCGTGACGATTATCTTAGGTAGTCCGAACCTACAGACAATGTTGTCCCATACAAATTTTTTGACCTCCTTGCCTGTTGTTTTGGCCAGCGGCTTTGCTTCCATCCATTTTGTAAAATAGTCTATTGCCACGATTACATATTTAACTTTTCCCGGAGCTTCGGGTAAAGGTCCTAACACGTCAATTGCCCATTAGAAGAAAGGCCATGGTGCCATGACGGAGGTTAGTACTGTTTTTGGTAACTTAGGAACCGGAGCATGTATTTGACATGAGTCACATTTTCGGATGACTTCCCTAGCGTCTCGATGCATGGTTGGCCAGTAATAACCCTGTCTCATAAGTTTGGCTACTACGGTCCGGGGTCCGGAATGCATACCGCACGCTCCTTCGTGCACTTCTCGGATTACGTAATTGGCTTGGAGAGGCCCGACGCACCGCAGCATAGGTCCTAGATAGGATTTTTTGAATAGTACATCGTCAATCAGTGTGTAATGGCTTATTTTCATACGAAGGTTTCGAGCTTCGTTTTGATCCTCCGGCCATATCCCTTCGTTTAAGCACCGGAATATGGGTGACATCCAGTTTTCTTCCTCTTCTTCTACTATTGCGTTAATTCTCTCTTCCTCAGTGGATGGTTTCTCCAATACTTCCACTAGGATTTCCTTTGTTAAGTGGTTGAATGCTACGGATGCTAACTTGCTTAACACGTCTGCTTTTTGGTTTTGGGCTCTCGGGATATTCTTTATCTTGAAGCGTTTGAAGCAAGCGATGTATTCCTTGGCTTTGGCGAGGTATTTTGTCATGCTCTCCTTGTATGCGGTAAACTCTCCGTTGATTTGGCTTGCCACTAGGTTTGAGTCCACTCGTACGTCCAACGCTTCTATATGCATTTCTCTTGCAATTCTCAGTCCGGCCAGGAGTGCCTCGTATTCTGCTCCGTTGTTGGTAGCTTCGAAGTTTAACCTGAGAGCATAAGTGTATTCTTCTTTTTCTGGACTGATTAGTACTAGTCCTGCTCCGGAACCTTTTTTGCTAGAGGCTCCATTGGTGTACAAAATCCATTCTCCCGTCTGAGAGATGTTGCATATGTCCTTGTTCCTCCTTTTTGGATCCGGATAGGCTGTGCCGATGGGTACTTCATTAATGAAGTCATCCAGTACTTGTACCTTGATAGCATTTCTTGGTACATAGGTAATGTTGTAGGCCCCCAGTTCTACCGTGTATTTGGCTAACCGTCCGGACGATTCTGCTCGGTTTAATACCTGTTTGATGGGATGGTCCGTTATGACTTTGATGGGGTGAGCTTCGAAGTACCGCCTTAGTCTTCTGGAAAGATGTAGGAGGGTTAAGACCAGTTTCTCGACCGGAGCATATCTCTTTTCTGCCTCGTGTAAGGTTCGGCTTACATAATGGACCGGGATCTGTCGTCCTTCTCTTTCGACCATCATTACTCCACTTATTTATTCCATCGCGGCTGATAGGTAGAGGTACATGTCCTCCTTTGGTTTTGGCGTCGTTAGGCATGTGAGCTCCAGAATCATTTTCTTCATCTCTTGGAAAGCCTTTTCAGCCGCCTCCGTCCATTGGTATTTTTCTTTATTATCTTTGGTGATGTTCTTTAATGTTTCAAAGAAAGGCAGAGATCTTTCGGCAGATTTTGACAAGAAACGGTTTAGTGCTCGAGTTTACCACTTAGACTTTGCATTTCCTTCAATGATTTTGGTGATTGCATATCAGCATTTGCTCTAGTTTTCTTGGCGTTTGCTCTAATCCCTTCGGAAGTCACCATATATCCGAGGAATTTTCCTTCCTCCACTCCAAAGGAGCATTTCTTAGGATTTAGTTTCATGTTGATCCCTCGGAGATTGTCGAATGTTTCGGCTATATCGGCCAACAGTTCTTTTTCCGTTTGGCTTTTGATGACCATGTCATCTACATATACTTCCAAGTTTTGGCCAATTTGCGGCCGGAAGGCAGAGTCTACTAACTTCTGATAGGTTGCCCCGACATTTTTTAGTCCGAACGGCATTTTAACATAACAGTATGTTCCGCGATCGGTATAGAAGGCTGTCTTCTCTTCGTCTTCATTTGCCATTTGCACTTGGTGATATCCTTTGTAAGCATCTAGGAAACACTTATAGCGGAATCCTATTACTGATTCGATCTTCCAATCTATTTCGGGTAACGGATAGTAGTCTTTGCGGCATGACGAGTTTAGGTTCTTAAAATCAATCCACATCCTCCAACTATCGTCCGGTTTTTTTACCAGTACAGGATTAGAGATCCATGTCGGGTACCGGACAGGTCTGATTATTCCGGCCTTTAGCCACTCTTCCACGTCTCGATTTATGGCTTGGTTCTTTTCTTCCGAAAAGAATCTCTTTTTTTGTGCAACTGGTTTGTCTTGGACGTTTACATTAAGCTTGTGTCCGGCTGCCCATCGGGGGATGCCGGTCATATCCGACGGTTCCCATGCGAAAACGTCTTGGCTGTTTTTGAGTAACGTTATTAGCTGCCTTCGCCCTTCTTTTGAGAAATTTTTTCCTATCGTCACTAGTTGTTCCGGGTATGCTGGATGAACCAACACTTCTTCAGTTCCTGTAGCTTCTTCAATAGTGATTTCCGAGGGGATCTCTGTCTGGGTTTCCTTTTCCATTAAGAATTTTTCTTCAAGTTTCCTACATTCTGGGATGATGACTGATCGAGTGACCAAAGTGGCGATACCCCTTGGTGTTGGGAATTTCATCATGGAGTGTATTGTCGACGGGATGGCCCTTAGCTTTTTGATTCCAGTTCGGCCGAGTATTATGTTGTACGAGGAGGGGGATCTGACTACTGCAAACTTCATTATCGTTCGGCGGTATAATCCTTCGCTTCCGAAGCATCCTTATAATTTGATTTTTCCCAACGGATTTATAGCCTCACCGGCGAATCCCACCAGCGGTGTGTTTGTTTTTGTCAGACGTGACCGGATGGCAGAGTTAAGGTTTAAAAAGCAATGTTCATACATAACTTCTACCGAAGCGCCTTGATCGACATATACCCTCCGTACAGTGTATCCCTCGACTTCCGCTTCCACTATGAGTGGTTCGTCAGAAGCATCTCCCGGTAGGATTGGCGGAAAACTTATGGGGGCATTCATCCATTCTTCCTCCTGATCTATGACCTTGCGTTTCTGTTTTCTCTCCTGATATCGGACCATATTGATGATTCGTCCTTGATTGTTTTGATTGTTATTTCTGGGAGGTGCTCTATCTCTTTGCCGGACATCCCTAATCAAGTGGTCCAGTTTGCCTGTCTCCATAGCTTTCTTAAGTTGTTCCTTCAGATTATGACAATCGTTGGTGAGATGACCTTTCTCTCCATGGTAGTCACAATACTTATCCATATTTTCCCTTGAAGGCCTTCCTCTCAATGGGGGCGGTGCCGGAAGTCTGAGTTGGTGTTCAGTCGACAGGATTTCTTTGGGGGCTTTGGTGAGCATGTTTAAGTCTATGGGCCTGGTATCCCTCCGATTTCCATCATTACGGCGGAAATCTGTTCTATAATCGGTTCTGTTGGTATTTTCGTTCCTGGCCTGACCGTAAGGTGTAAAGTGGTCATTTCGTCGGGGTCTGAATTCTTCCCGGGGGATATCTCTTCTACGATTTCCCCTGAAGGAAGATCGTTGTATGCTCTGGTCGTTTCGGCTATATGAGTTAGGATGGTAATCCCTTCGACTATTATCTGTCCTTTCTCCCCTCGGCACCTCCGTTAACCGGTATGCTTTTTCGGACCGGATGAAGTCGTCTACCCTTATCATCATCTCGGTTACTGTCCGGGGAATTTTCTCAGAAAATCTCTTTGCCAGCTCCGGACTCTTGCATCCGTCCATGAAGGAGGATATCTGCATTACCTCCAGAACACCTGAAATACGACTAGCTTCGTCTGTCCATCGTTCCTTGAATTCTGTCAGGGCTTCATTAGCCTTCCGGACAATCTTGGTTATTTCCATGGGATCTCTGATACACTTTCTGCGAAGGGCGAATCTGTGCACAAATTGCTCACATAGGGTGTCCCAATCGTCAATACTTCCTCGTGGGAGATTGTCGAACCATCCTCTAGCTGCATCATTTAAAGTTTGTTGGAACATCATACACCATATGGGCATGGGCCAAGCGCCCTGATTGGCAACTCCCTCGAATCTTGTGATATGATCGTCAGGGTCTGTGGATCCATTGTATAACTTTATGTGGGAAGGCATCAAGTACTTTGCATTTTTGGGTCCGAAAAAATCAATGATCCTTCGGGTGAAAGGACTCTTGGATGCTTCCTTGAAAGGTTAGGAAAGGTCGTCCGTCATTTCCTCTTCGGTTTTCTGAGCTCCGACATCATGAGACTGGGCAGCCTTGAAGTCGACCTGGATAGGTTCAATTGGTGTTTCCCCTGTGCTATTGTATTGTTGAATGAGAGCTTTTAGGGTGGCTATATGATTTTGGATTTGTTCCATGTTGCTAGTGTGGGCATTGTTATCCGGACGACTTCCGCTTCCTTCAGGTGTTGCTGGGGTAGGACCTGTCATCTCTTAGCTTGAGTAGAGTGAATGACGGGTCCCACGGATGGCGCCAATTTGTTGAAGTAAAACTTTGCTTCTACTTCAGACAAGCAGAATGAATCCTTCGGACTAGGGTAGGTCCTTCGGATTCAAGGTGATCCTTGCTTATAGTACCTTGCTTCGGATATCTGCAAAATAGATACGTCGGTAAGTCTCGCCCCGGGAATGTATCCCAGGACCAACCTCCGGCGTGAGTGTAAGTATATGTTCTTAGAGAGAGAAAGTATGAATAAAACTAGAGAGTAGGAGAAATTAGTTAACCTTAAATGAAGATTTCCTCTCTATTTATAGACTTTCCACATGGAGCGCCAGGCTAGTTTGTACTTAGCCCCTTAATGTTCGCTAGTTTATGCTCCATTATCATATACTTATTGTACTTGCTTGTACTTTGGTTAGTGTACTTACTGGTTCATCCGAATGGTTATGACTTCCGGAGAGATGGGGTCATGCGGGTGTCACCAACCCTTCGGATATTAGTCTATTCTGCCTAGACACGTTCGGCCATGTTTAGTTTGATTTGAATCCGGAAGGTATGGCGTGTATCCAGAGGGTACATACGCCAACAGAGAACAATGTTTCTCATATTGAAGAATTCACAAGATTCAACATAAATTAGCAAGGATTAACAAGAATTAATAAGGGTTATAAAGGCTTCAATGGTTATGATGAATCAAGAGTTTCAAGTAGTCATTACGTTCTTCCCTAAAATTCAAGGTATGTTAATTATATGTTAAATCATGATTTCAAGTTATGGGATATATGGGGTTATGAATACTAAGCTTGTTTCATGATAAAGATTATGAATTCATGGTTTGTGATCTTGTACCTATGCGAATAATGATTATGGTTTTGATGGGATTATGTTAAAATCAGATTAGAATGTTTAGGAGGTGTTTATGTTGATTATTGAGTTGAACCAAACACCCTTTATGCGATTTGTGTGATATATGATGTTAAACAAGATGCTGAAATTTCCAGCAGTGATTAGTCGTGTTTGGAAAATCGTATAAAATCAATAGTAGCTCATATTGAAACATGGCTGGACTTTTTGGAAAGCCTAATGAGTATACTTGAGTTGTTATGTTTTAAGTTTTTGCTCATTTAGAGGTTAAATGGGTCAAAAGCGCGACTTAGTGCAGCAAGGTCTGATTTTAAAATGTGCAGCAAACAGGACTTTAAAATTTTATACCGGATAGACCGTAGCTCTGTTGGGAGTGTGCTATACCTTTTCGGAAAGGGAAAATAGTATACTTTCAAGGAAAATTAGCCTCATGACCTGGTTATGTAGTTAAGTTGGTCAAAATGATGCATTTGCAGGCTGCTGCAGAAAATCAGCAAACACCTTGTTTAGTGTTTTGATGATTACGACATGATAAGATGTTTTTGCAAGTCCTGGGTGATTATATGCTATGATAGCTTATGTTCTCAGCCCATATGGTTATAATTCATGTTATGAAAGTATAGAAACAAGTGACAAGACTTGGTTAGCTTAGCTCGAGTTCGCGAGCATAGTAGTGCATGTTTGGCGAGATTTATGCCATAACTAGTTTATGAGTTTATGAATTATAGTTAGTTTATTTGTGCTTAGTTGCACTTATATTTGGACTATCATGTTATATTCATGCCTAGTTGTTACGTGTTAACATTATACGTGTGCATCTATCATGATATAGGTGTTCGAGACATATTCAGAATCATTCATCTTGCATTATACGGCCCAGGTGAGTAACGGATTTTCAGTTAACATGTTTAGTAGATTAAGCGTGTTTAGTATATATATGCCTTGCTATATCTCAAGTACTATGTAAGTTATGTATCATGTTGACCCGTGTGGTCATATTAGTATCATGTTGACCCGTGTGGTCATATTCAGTATCATGTTGACCCGTGAGGTCATATTAGTATCATATTGACCCGTGTGGTCATATTTAGTATCATGTCGACCCGTGAGGTCATATTAGTATCATGTTGACCCATGAGGTCATATTAAGTATCAAGTTGACCTGTTGGGTCATATTAACTATCATGTTGACCTGTTGGTCAAATTTAGTATCAAGTTGACCCGTTGGGTCATATTCAGTATCATGTTGACATGTTTGGTCATATTAAGCATCAAGTTGACCCAAGTTGACCCGTTTGGTCATATTAAGCACAAGTTGACCCGTTTGGTCGTATTAAGCATCAAGTTGACCTGTTTGGTCATATTAAATGTCATGTTGATCCGTTTGGTCATATTCAACTGTCATGTTGATCTGTTTGTCATATTAACTGTCATGTTGACCTGTTTGGTCATATTCATTATCATGTTGACCTGTTTGGCCATATTGAGTATAAAGTAGACCTGATTGGTCTTATTCAGTAGTATGTCATGGCTCAACCTCAGTATATGCTATAGCGATAGCGATCTCAACATTATACTTATAGTAGTTCAGCTTTATATTATAGTACAGCTGTAGTATATTAAGTTATATCTCAGCATTGTTTTATGTTATAGTACAATTTTAGTAATTAATTCAGTTTAGTATCATGTCTTAGTTTAACCTCGTGACCATATTATTGCTCAGTTTCTATATTCAGCTTGGTCTGAGCTCCAGCTCAGCTTAGTATCATGTTGTAGTCAAGCACAAGTATTTAGCTTAATCTTAATTTATATATGAATGTTATATGCGTTTAGTAATGTGTGCAAGGTGCTTTATGCATTTTTGGCCTGCGATGCGTTTATATATGCATGTCATTCTATAAGTATATAGTCAGTTATGTGATCACACATGTGTTCCAGACAAAGTTCCTTAGTGGAGAATCGAGCCTTAGAATAGTAAATGTTCCAAAATCGAAACTCAGACATCCTGTATGGATGATTAACATGTTTATATGGCTTGTCAGCTATGTATTCAGTCAGTTATGCATCCAGTCAGTATGTGCTTATGCACTCAGCCAGTATAGTACTATAAGTACTCAGCCAGTATGTGCTTATGCACTCAGCTAGTATAGTACTATAAGTACTCAGCCAGTATGTGCTTATGCACTCAGCCAGTATAGTACTATAAGTACTCAGCTAGTATGTGCTTATGCACTCAGTTAGTATGTGTTTTACACACTCAGTATGCTTATGTACTCCGTCAGTAACATGGTGTATCATGTATTTAATCAGTTAGTGTCGTGCTTATGCACTTAGTCAATATTATGATTCATGTAGTCAGAATAGTACTATTATACTTATTCAGCATCATGCTTATGCTCAGTTATGATTTAATACAGTTCCGTTATCTCACTAAGTCTTATAGACTTACCGTTCTCAGTTTATATTTTTGTAGGTATGCAAGATGAGACCATGTACATGCTAAATGGGGCATAATGGGTTAAAATGGTGTAGCTCGCAGGTTAGGTAACGAGCTTCTCATTTCCGTCATTTGTTATCAATTTGGAATGCCCCTAAATCAAGAACCAACTTCTTTACCAAGTTTAAAGAGTCATTATGTATTTTGCAAAGTTTAATATTTTAACGGGACGTTTGAAATAAACCCGTATGATGTAGAAAATACGCTTCCGCTAGTTTTATCAATGTATACAGTTTACAGATTTATTAAAAAAAATCTGGGCGTTTCAGTTATTCAAACAAATATGTTTACTTTCATTTCAATCCGACTCACACACTAATTGTTGACCCGTTACCCAAACCTACCATGTCTTCACCTCTAAGGAGAGCCATAATATGTAAACTGACTGTTACCACAAAACTGTTTTACAGTGCCAAGGTAGTATGTGCATACTTGGAAACCACCGATCCTAAGGTGCTTAAGTTAGCAAAGAAAGAATTGCAGCCTTTACTTAAAGAAGGTGTCCTCAAGTTACCCGAGCATAATCAACCAAAAAAATCAGGCTAAACAACCGAGCCATATGAGTCCAGAACTAGGCGTTTATTGCGGTTTTACTTGCTTCACAGAATTATAGTCTGAACTATATGCCATAAGAAGATGGTAGTTTAAGTTTGTAAACAACATGTTTATGCTATAATTAGCAAGTTAAAGTTTTGTTTTTTCTTAATCATTATTTCGATATGACCATATTCCATGTACTCAATATTTAACGCTATACATGGTTTTTGTAGAAAAGTTACCTCGCTCTGATTAAGTATTGCTGTTCTAGTCATTTAGCAACTGTCTTCTATTATCTTTATTTATTTATTTATTTATTTATTTATTTTTTACTTTTTATTTTATTTTTATTTTTATTTTTTGAAAAACGTTTTGGGATAAATCAAAAGAATGGTTGACATTTAGTCTGGGACGAAATTACATTTAACTGTGAATCTTTTCCCTGACATTTAATTACTAATACTGTATGATCCCGATCCCGAGCCCGTTTGGACCATGGCCCGTGCCCGCCCAGCCCGTTTTGCCACCTATTTAGGAGTCCATGTTTATTATCCTCTTTAAGTTTTGAAGTACTTAACATGTTTGACACCCCGTCAATTACAAATTCTGACTCCGTCCCTACGTCGTGCATAATTCTTTGAAAAGTCCTCTTTTTTCTCAGGGAGAGAACAGAGATTGGTAGGTGAAATTGATTATCTAGTGTAAATGTCACATTTTTTTAAACGAGCTAGGTACTTTAAAGTAACTTTGATTTATTACTATATATGATATGATGTCCCTCTTAACTTATTTTTACTTAGCTTTTGCAAAAGATTATACAGAAATTTAATCTTGTGTCGTACGAAAAAGTTTGGAACGGACATATATATAAGTTCGTACATGAAGGTAAGAAGAAAAGGAATACAAACACGTTATAAATGAAGTATCATAATTGCTTTCTATCGGGCAGCTATCTCTGTAAAAGTTAAGTCATTGCTTGAACTTGTTGGATTAGAGGTTGAAGAGAAATCAGTACCAGGTAAATTCCTATCTGTCACACCCCCAAAATCGGGTCCAGCGGAAGCATACATGTAGCTGGGGTGTAACTCAATTGGTATTACATCACAAGTTCAAAACTGGTTTTCACTTCAATCATTTAGAATAAAATCATTTAACCAAAAGTATTGAATTTACATCATTAAATATAGTGCGGAAGTAGGCCCGTAAAATAGTTTAAAATGGTCCCCAAGTGAATATCAGAGTCTTCTATGACCATGCCATGCCCTGCCAAAACCTCCAGTAGCGTGCCATTGCTTAAAACCTGAAAATACATGCTAAAGAGTCAACACGAGGTTGGTGAGTTCATAAGTTTGTATTAAAACAATAATGTTGTGAGTTCAATAGAGAGTTCTGTGACCATTGTGTGACTCACAATGTCATAAAGTTTTGTGACCATTGTGTAACTCACAATGTCATAAAAATAAAGTTTACCTTACAGTAAAATCAGGATTTGTGGACCATGAGTAGAGTATGTGATCATTACAACAGATATAATATCACATAGAAAAATAGTCTATTACGCTAGCGCTAAGTTCATGCAACCGAAGCTGTAACAGTGTGCATGCTCTAGAAGCATGTTAAATATAAAGGCCCAGCAAGTGTTTATCCCGTTACACTTGTAATTCGACATGTTATACGCTCGCGTTTGCCTATCCGGTCAAACCGAACGGGGGAGTTACCACCAATAGATCTATTTATAACATTCGCGCTTCCCAGCAGGAATTGACGGTTCATGAGTTTGGGCATAGTGGGATTCAAGGGCTTAGGCTAATCCGCGTAATAGTTTAGATAAAACATATGTTTCAGTATGGTCCATAAAAGTGTTTGCATAAAAGCAATAGTTCATAACGTGTGTTGCATAAAAGCAATAGTTCACAAAGTGTGTTGCATAAAAGCAATAGTTTCATAAAGTGTGTTGCATAAAAGCAATAGTTTCATAAAGTGTGTTGCATAAAAGCAAGAGTTCATAAAGTGGGTTGCATAAAAGCAAGAGTTCATAAAGTGTGTTGCATGTTTATAAAACGCTTGTGTATGCGAGAAAATAATCAAGTATGCAACCGATATACACATAGGTGCATTTGAATAATCAATCAAGCCTTCAAAGAAACAGTAGTGTTTAAGTAAACAATTGCGCATTCAAGCATTGAGTTTAGTCAAAAACGAGCATGTATTCTCCCCCAAAACAGTTATAAAAACAAGTAAAAGTAGGGGGCATGAACTCACCTGGTGCGATAGCTACGATGACAAAAGTGGATACACTGAAATGAGGCACGATCTCTAATCGCAACCTAATATGAATGATAGTTTCTCATGTAAGAAACGAAATGATGCTACACATGCAAGTACGTATGTTATCGATACCACTCATTAGTTTTGAAAATAACGTTTATCGTCGACAAATACGTTTTTGACGTCTCGTCAAGTTAATAACCACTTTTCATGTAGTTGTGTTGAAAAGGTACTCCACGATCCTCGTTTGGTGGTTTATCGGTAAATATAAGGTTTTCGCCGCAAAAATAACATTTTCATAACTTGAAAATATGACCAAAATGGCCTCGCAAAACTAGTCGCGAAATATTGTACGTTAAGTGTTAATGGTCAAGCTCGGCGTGTTTGAAAACCTTGTAACAATATCTTGAAGTCGTGTTATTTAACTTCTGGCTATACGGGTCTTGATCAATGAGAGAATCGACTCTTATTGTTGCTATTTGAAAATATTATGTTCAACACTTAGAAAATTTCATTATAGCAAAAGCTGTCAAAATATATATAGTTTATCGGTTATATAGATGAGATCATAGTTTATTCGTTACGAGTCCAATGATCAAACGGCCAATTGATTTGAAAAGCTTGCTGGGAGATCTTGATTTCATAAAACTACGGCTCGGACTCAAACTGATCCGATCATAAAGAAAAACAGCCGTGAAAGTGGTGTCTCGCAAGGACAGTTTACGTCAAAACTCTATTAGTGTAAAAAGCTGATGGAAATATATATATATATCGTCGGATTTCAAACACTTGTATCTTTTTCGTTATAAGCCCGTTTTCTATGTTCTTTATATCCCCGCGAAGGTAATCAAGTATACTTTAGGTTTTTCAAGGTCTCGGCTAGTCAAGATATCATTTAATCTCAGTTTTCTTAGCTAGAAAAATCGGGACAGATTCAATATTTCAGAAAATATAGTTTTCGTCGTAAATCTTGAAAATAGCATATCTTTTTCGTCGTAACTCGGATTTTATCCCCGTTTTCGGCCATAGTTTCGTCTTGGAATGTATTTTCTAAATCTTTGGTCAAAAGTTACACCCTAGACCCTGAGTTTCCCACGTTTTGCAAATAGGGACAGTAGCTTTATATAGTTTGCAAAAATCAACTTTTCTAGTTTGTAACTTGTTCAAGGCTTAATCAAACCATCTCAAATCAACTTCACAAGTACCCAATCCTACCATACACCTTCTTAGGGTGTCATGGGGTCCTAAACATCACCAAAAATGGTGGATCTAATGAGATTGCTAATAAAAATTATAGATCTATGTTTATAAATAAAAATAAACAATAAGTGGTATGGATCTTACATACTTGCATGTTTTACCAATATATCTTGAAAATACATAAAAATATAAAGTAAATGAAAGTATGAAAATATCAAAAGTATTTTTGAAGCTTACTTGAATGTTTGAGGTGATTTTTGAGCAAGAAAACTTAAGAATCTTGAGGTTTTTATTTCAAAACCTTAACAAGATCAATACTATGACTTGATTAAACACTTGATCTTGAAAAGTTATGGACTCTCCTTGTTCTTGATGCCTAGGTCGATTATGCCCCAAAGAGAAAAAGGAAGATGAGTTTGCTAGGTGTTGTTGGTGTAAATGAATGAATGGTGAAAATGGTGTAATAGAATGGTATATATATATGGACTTGGTCAATATGCCATTAATGTAGTCCAAGTATTATGGTCTTAGGGGGGGCATAGGGCGGCAAAAAGGAGGGAAAAATGGGGACTTGTTGGTGGCTTAATAAATATTTGTGTCCATAAGCATGTGCTTGTTTAGTTTTTGTTGTGTATTGGGTATTATCGGGTACCGAGTTAACTATGAATAAATGTTACCAAGGTGAAATAAAATACGACGAAGTTGTAAAAGTTGTAAAATATTATTCCAGATGATAATCGGGTGTTAAAATAATTATCGTATTGAGATAACGCAAACCGACGGAGTTATAAGCTCCGACCGTAAAATATAATAATTGTTTAGAAAACACCGGGTAAAATAATAATATAATTTTTATATTATTATTATGAGTATGTAAATATGTTAGGATCATAGTCGGGAGTATTGGGTATACGTTAGTAGTAACACTGAGTGGTATCGTTAATTACAAATTAAGCATACGTAAATTGAAATAATGCATATCCGTGTAAGTTCTCAAATGATGATGATAATGTGTAGACTATTCTAGTCTATATGAAGTGTCATTAATGAATGATGCATGAATTCGCAGCTAAACCTAACTGGTTACGCGAATTTGAAGACTCGTAAACTCAGTTTACGAAATGACGAACGATGATCATGAATAGTGATTTCCCTTCGGGAATGAATAGTGTCACATGAATAGTAAAATTTTTGAACGTTTCTCGGAATCACAAACTGACTCCGAAAATGATGAATAGTAAAATAATGAATAGTGACCGGTGAATAGTGATCGATGAATAGTAACTGATGAATAGTGAATAGGAGAAATGTCCCGAAAATGCGGGTTGTTACAGTCTCACCCCCTTAAAAGGAACTTCGTCCCGAAGTTCAGTTTGTGTTGGTCTCTGAAGTTGTATTGGTGAAAAGATGATGATTCTTATCGTGTGAGCTATTGAGCTCCAACAAGGTTCAAGTCTGACAGCCACCAAGGCTACTCTGTCAGAAATGTTGAATGGTCCAGTGTATATCGGGTTCATGAATGCTTACTGGACTAGAGAGTTGGGCTTTTCCCAATTTCAATCCGTCAATGGATGTTGGCACTTCGGCCATAGAGTGCTTCAAATGGTGTAGTCTCTGTGGTAACTAAGGTTGCAACTGAATTTGATTTATGGCAAATGGTTAGTCCAACCATTTCTAGTGTCAATCACACCCGATTTGGGCATATCTCCCTATGTTTGAATCATTCTCAAATTCTGACCATTGGTCTACAGATGATAGGTGGTGTGGTTCCAAAAAGATCTTAATGAAATCATTAGGAGTTGAGGTGAATCGAATTCCTTTATTAGAAATAATTGAAATGGATATCATGAATCTTGTTTTGGAAAGACTTACAAGGTTAAGTTCGTCAAAGGGTGTTGTTGAAAATAATAGACTAGGATAAGGTTGTGATCCTCCGTAGGATGTCATGGATTGAATCTTTCTCCACCTACAATGCTTAGTCTCCATTACTAAGATTTTCCCCAAGCTCTTTGTCATCAAATCACAAACTCCTAAAGGTATAAGAGATGTAATATAGTGATTGATTTTCAAAGTTTGTTTTGGGATTGTGTGTTTTATTCATAAACCTTCCCTTTACAACTTTAAGCAAACGGCTTTTTAAAGTAACGTATTTCTTGATGTTTCAAAATTTAATAGTTATGCAAGATAGGACAATTTTCAACATAAGGTGGATAATATGGTTGACCAAAGATTGATGTTTAAAATTTTCTAATCATTCAATAGTTTTGTGAAAGATTAACCAAAAGGAATTTGCTTGTCAAAATAAGTGCCTCAGAAGGTATTTCTTTCAAGATATATGTTTTGTATAATGGTAGTTTGGAGAAAAATCCACTTAAAAGTAAAAGTATTAAGAGGATAAAATTGCCAGGTATGTATGTCTGCACAAATGCGCAGGTGTGTAACATGTTTGAATAATGTCTATTGGTGAGGACATGTTCAACTGAAGGTTCTATAGTCTTGGTTAGGAGGTTGGATGTATCTCTATAGTGTTGCTTAGTGAGCATTCGCATCGAAACTAGTCTTGTAATTCAGTCAAGCCAATACTTTCCAGATGGGGGATTTGTGGAAATCAGGCCAGTGATAGTGGTTCGATTGGTTTTGTGGTACCCTGAGATTTCTGTTGAGTTTTGAATGGTTTCAATGTACCGAGAGATCCTCCTTATAGATGGTATGGAAAGTTTTTCCTAGGGAGGTCATTGATAATATCCACTTATCAATATAGGGAGTAGTGATGGATGAGTGACATCGGAGTGTATAGAGTGTTAGCTAATTCCTTATATATGGGGATGGGGAAAGGAAATGATAATGAGGGTGAGAAGGGGAAAGATTGTGACAACTGCACATAATAAGATTGTGATGAAAGAAAACACTGTGATGTAAGTGTATCGTGCATGGACGTGAATGTTCATGAGATGAAATGACCAGTTGGCGTGCTTCCAATCGATGGTTAACGAGATGGTGAAAAGTATGGATGTTCTGCCAACGAGTGTTTACACACACGTAAATGAAACATTTGGGAATTGAGTAGAGAATTCAATCCAGACAGAATTTTATTATAACCATTCTCAGTATTGCAAAATTCATTTCTGAGTCAGACATAGGTGGTCAGCCTATATCTTACTATCCCGGGTTGAATATAGATGACCAGTCTATATTCCACCGAGGTTCCATGAATTTTGAAATACTCAGCTCAGTTATACTAAGACTATGTCCTTCCCAAATACCAAGACGTTCTGAAAGACAAAAGCAAGTGACCAAACTCGAGGTCAATTTGTGAAACTATGCAAGGAACAACATAACGTGGTGACATATACGATACATGAGCATGCTTATATGAAAGACAATTATAGTAATCAACTATAATAAGTGAATATAACATATCAGATAATGAGACACAAATCTCATCACCAATGTCAGCAACTAACCACAAATGAGGCTTCAGCTTGGCAGGCAGGCACGTGACGGTCATAGGGTTATGTTTTCGTGGAAGTAGCTATAGTCTAGGTTTTAAAAACACTTAGTTCGCTATAGCCAAAGCTCTGATACCAATCTGTCACACCCCCAAAATCGGGTCCAGCGGAAGCATACATGTAGCTGGGGTGTAACTCAATTGGTATTACATCACAAGTTCAAAACTGGTTTTCACTTCAATCATTTAGAATAAAATCATTTAACCAAAAGTATTGAATTTACATCATTAAATATAGTGCGGAAGTAGGCCCGTAAAATAGTTTAAAATGGTCCCCAAGTGAATATCAGAGTCTTCTATGACCATGCCATGCCCTGCCAAAACCTCCAGTAGCGTGCCATTGCTTAAAACCTGAAAATACATGCTAAAGAGTCAACACGAGGTTGGTGAGTTCATAAGTTTGTATTAAAACAATAATGTTGTGAGTTCAATAGAGAGTTCTGTGACCATTGTGTGACTCACAATGTCATAAAGTTTTGTGACCATTGTGTAACTCACAATGTCATAAAAATAAAGTTTACCTTACAGTAAAATCAGGATTTGTGGACCATGAGTAGAGTATGTGATCATTACAACAGATATAATATCACATAGAAAAATAGTCTATTACGCTAGCGCTAAGTTCATGCAACCGAAGCTGTAACAGTGTGCATGCTCTAGAAGCATGTTAAATATAAAGGCCCAGCAAGTGTTTATCCCGTTACACTTGTAATTCGACATGTTATACGCTCGCGTTTGCCTATCCGGTCAAACCGAACGGGGGAGTTACCACCAATAGATCTATTTATAACATTCGCGCTTCCCAGCAGGAATTGACGGTTCATGAGTTTGGGCATAGTGGGATTCAAGGGCTTAGGCTAATCCGCATAATAGTTTAGATAAAACATATGTTTCAGTATGGTCCATAAAAGTGTTTGCATAAAAGCAATAGTTCATAACGTGTGTTGCATAAAAGCAATAGTTCACAAAGTGTGTTGCATAAAAGCAATAGTTTCATAAAGTGTGTTGCATAAAAGCAATAGTTTCATAAAGTGTGTTGCATAAAAGCAAGAGTTCATAAAGTGGGTTGCATAAAAGCAAGAGTTCATAAAGTGTGTTGCATGTTTATAAAACGCTTGTGTATGCGAGAAAATAATCAAGTATGCAACCGATATACACATAGGTGCATTTGAATAATCAATCAAGCCTTCAAAGAAACAGTAGTGTTTAAGTAAACAATTGCGCATTCAAGCATTGAGTTTAGTCAAAAACGAGCATGTATTCTCCCCCAAAACAGTTATAAAAACAAGTAAAAGTAGGGGGCATGAACTCACCTGGTGCGATAGCTACGATGACAAAAGTGGATACACTGAAATGAGGCACGATCTCTAATCGCAACCTAATATGAATGATAGTTTCTCATGTAAGAAACGAAATGATGCTACACATGCAAGTACGTATGTTATCGATACCACTCATTAGTTTTGAAAATAACGTTTATCGTCGACAAATACGTTTTTGACGTCTCGTCAAGTTAATAACCACTTTTCATGTAGTTGTGTTGAAAAGGTACTCCACGATCCTCGTTTGGTGGTTTATCGGTAAATATAAGGTTTTCGCCGCAAAAATAACGTTTTCATAACTTGAAAATATGACCAAAATGGCCTCGCAAAACTAGTCGCGAAATATTGTACGTTAAGTGTTAATGGTCAAGCTCGGCGTGTTTGAAAACCTTGTAACAATATCTTGAAGTCGTGTTATTTAACTTCTGGCTATACGGGTCTTGATCAATGAGAGAATCGACTCTTATTGTTGCTATTTGAAAATATTATGTTCAACACTTAGAAAATTTCATTATAGCAAAAGCTGTCAAAATATATATAGTTTATCGGTTATATAGATGAGATCATAGTTTATTCGTTACGAGTCCAATGATCAAACGGCCAATTGATTTGAAAAGCTTGCTGGGAGATCTTGATTTCATAAAACTACGGCTCGGACTCAAACTGATCCGATCATAAAGAAAAACAGCCGTGAAAGTGGTGTCTCGCAAGGACAGTTTACGTCAAAACTCTATTAGTGTAAAAAGCTGATGGAAATATATATATATATCGTCGGATTTCAAACACTTGTATCTTTTTCGTTATAAGCCCGTTTTCTATGTTCTTTATATCCCCGCGAAGGTAATCAAGTATACTTTAGGTTTTTCAAGGTCTCGGCTAGTCAAGATATCATTTAATCTCAGTTTTCTTAGCTAGAAAAATCGGGACAGATTCAATATTTCAGAAAATATAGTTTTCGTCGTAAATCTTGAAAATAGCATATCTTTTTCGTCGTAACTCGGATTTTATCCCCGTTTTCGGCCATAGTTTTGTCTTGGAATGTATTTTCTAAATCTTTGGTCAAAAGTTACACCCTAGACCCTGAGTTTCCCACGTTTTGCAAATAGGGACAGTAGCTTTATATAGTTTGCAAAAATCAACTTTTCTAGTTTGTAACTTGTTCAAGGCTTAATCAAACCATCTCAAATCAACTTCACAAGTACCCAATCCTACCATACACCTTCTTAGGGTGTCATGGGGTCCTAAACATCACCAAAAATGGTGGATCTAATGAGATTGCTAATAAAAATTATAGATCTATGTTTATAAATAAAAATAAACAATAAGTGGTATGGATCTTACATACTTGCATGATTTACCAATATATCTTGAAAATACATAAAAATATAAAGTAAATGAAAGTATGAAAAGATCAAAAGTATTTTTGAAGCTTACTTGAATGTTTGAGGTGATTTTTGAGCAAGAAAACTTAAGAATCTTGAGGTTTTTATTTCAAAACCTTAACAAGATCAATACTATGACTTGATTAAACACTTGATCTTGAAAAGTTATGGACTCTCCTTGTTCTTGATGCCTAGGTCGATTATGCCCCAAAGAGAAAAAGGAAGATGAGTTTGCTAGGTGTTGTTGGTGTAAATGAATGAATGGTGAAAATGGTGTAATAGAATGGTATATATATATGGACTTGGTCAATATGCCATTAATGTAGTCCAAGTATTATGGTCTTAGGGGGGGCATAGGGCGGCAAAAAGGAGGGAAAAAGGGGGACTTGTTGGTGGCTTAATAAATATTTGTGTCCATAAGCATGTGCTTGTTTAGTTTTTGTTGTGTATTGGGTATTATCGGGTACCGAGTTAACTATGAATAAATGTTACCAAGGTGAAATAAAATACGACGAAGTTGTAAAAGTTGTAAAATATTATTCCAGATGATAATCGGGTGTTAAAATAATTATCGTATTGAGATAACGCAAACCGACGGAGTTATAAGCTCCGACCGTAAAATATAATAATTGTTTAGAAAACACCGGGTAAAATAATAATATAATTTTTATATTATTATTATGAGTATGTAAATATGTTAGGATCATAGTCGGGAGTATTGGGTATACGTTAGTAGTAACACTGAGTGGTATCGTTAATTACAAATTAAGCATACGTAAATTGAAATAATGCATATCCGTGTAGGTTCTCAAATGATGATGATAATGTGTAGACTATTCTAGTCTATATGAAGTGTCATTAATGAATGATGCATGAATTCGCAGCTAAACCTAACTGGTTACGCGAATTTGAAGACTCGTAAACTCAGTTTACGAAATGACGAACGATGATCATGAATAGTGATTTCCCTTCGGGAATGAATAGTGTCACATGAATAGTAAAATTTTTGAACGTTTCTCGGAATCACAAACTGACTCCGAAAATGATGAATAGTAAAATAATGAATAGTGACCGGTGAATAGTGATCGATGATTAGTAACTGATGAATAGTGAACAGGAGAAATGTCCCGAAAATGCGGGTTGTTACACTATCTGTGAAAAATGCTGGCTGTTTAGGTTTTGGCAATGCACCTTCATTGCCTAACATGAGAACCACTGACGACATGTTTGGCCTGTCTTCTGGACTTTGTTGTACACATAATAAGCCAACTTCTATCGATCTTAAAACTTCCGATGGATTGCTTGCCTCAACAAAACTTGAATCCAGGAGTTCCATTGACTTGCCTTCACTATGCATCCTCCATGCCTAAATATAAATGCGGATTTAATTATTAGGCAGTAGAGTTATGCCGGATAAATTTGAAAATCAAGCAACTTACATGTCCAATAAGATTATTGTTATGCTCAGAATGAACAAATCCCCTGTTTCTCTCCCCACTCACAATCTCCAGCACTAATACACCAAAGCTGAAAACATCTGACTTTATTGAGAAAAGACCATCTAGCGCATACTCTGGTGACATGTAACCGCTATACAAAGAACAATGTTTACAAGTCTTAAAGAACGAACTTAACATAAAGCGAATGAAGATAAAACTAGAATGTTGTATCTTACTAGGTTCCAACAACTCTCTCGGTGTTAGCTTCAGTTTCATTTCCTCCAAAGCTTCTGGCTATCCCAAAGTCTGATATTTTTGGGTTCATATCCACATCTAGTAGAATATTGATAGCTTTAAGATCTCTGTGAATAATTCTTAATCGTGAATCTTGATGAAGATAAAGAAGTCCTCGCGCAATTCCTTTGATGATGTTGAGTCTCTTTGTCCAATCAAGGAGTGTGCTTCGCCTTTTATCTGCACATGCATCAATGTAGGTTTAGTTGTTCAAAGTATCTTCCCATAGTAAGTTACAATTGTCAATTTAATGGAAATTATATGATACTGACCAAATATAAACTCGTCTAAGCTTCTGTTCGGCATGTATTCATATATCAGCAACTTCTCGTCCCCCTTGATGCTACACCCGAGGAGCTTGACAAGATTCCGGTGCTGAAGTTTTGAAATGCATATAACTTCATTCATAAACTCATTAATTCCTTGACTGGAAGTTTTTTAGAGACGTTTAACTGCAATTTCTTGCCCATCTTCTAGCATACCCTGAAGATTACCAATTTTTATGTGAAAACTTTACATAATTCTAAGGTAACTATCATTCATATTTTTTTAATCAATGGCGCGCTTAAACATTTTAGCTACATAATTTTGTTGCCTATAATGAATTAGAATGTTGATCTAACAATTATAGTCAAATGGACGAATCATAATGTGACGCTATACTCAGCAAACTGAATTCAAATAAATAAGATTCTTCATTTACCTTATAGACTGGTCCAAATCCGCCCTCTCCAAGCTTATTGTCGAGTGAAAAATTAGCAGTAGCTTTAGCTACTCTAGAGAAGCTAAACAATGGTAGCTCCATGGCTTGTGTCCCACTTTCACCTACATTTAGTGACCCCCCTGTGCGTTAATAATACAAAACCCGTCAAACTGGTTGAACCTGCTCAAAGAATAGTGACTATTCTGAACCATTTAACATACTTATCGCTAAAACTCTACAAATATCTTACCTTCCTCAGTTTGTGGTGAAAGATGTCTTTTTCTCCAAGCATACCACAACCATGTGCTCAAACTTATCACAAAAATCGCCAAAAAGACCCCAATCAAGATGATTTTGATGTTTGTTCCTCCGTCCTTTTTGAAAACCGATGGAGCACGTGCATGATCTTTACACAAAAAGTCAAAAACAACATTTTCAATCAACTTACCGACTCATAACAACCATGAAAGTAACCAGAAAGATTACATGATAGTAGATGTATATAGTGTAGATGTATATAGTGTAGATGTATCTAGTTTTTTTTTTTTTTTTTTTTTTTTCATTATTTGAAACAAACATGAACAAAGCATAACATATTACCTAATTCAGAGGAAGCCATTCTCACAAGTATATCTTGACCACCCATCGAGGATGCCCTGATATCTAATAGGTCATTGAACCAAAGCAAGCAACCACTTCCTTCGCCTCTGATATCGGTATTTGCATATGCCATACAAGTGCAGTTCTGTAGGCATATTGCTTTACATTCCGTTAAAGACATTGTATTGTTAAACCACGAAGTCTGTGTATCTGGCAATTTTACATTAGAATACTTGATAAACCCATCTGTTCCATTTTTGCAATCCAACGGTATTCTCCTCACACAACCACCGGTCCAATCTCCTGTTACCCAACCCCTTTTGTTTATCGGCTCAAATTTTGCCTCATCTAAGCACGAACATTTCTGCACGTCTTCCATGTTGCAGCTTCCATAAGGGCCACAGATTTTGTACGTGTCACAATCTCTTGGTGCTCTCACAATAGCGTCCCATGTTTTCTTATCTTCTTGCCACACTAAAAATTCTATGTTACCAGAAGAAGTCAAGGTGACCTTCGTTATTACAGAAGTGTTTTCCAGAAACAAAACCGCCTCTTTTTCATTAATAACCATATTGTATGGAAAGTACGTGTTGTTGGAAATCAAGGGTGACCCACTAAGCCGTTCACCATTCCATGATCCGGCCCGACTTTTGACCTCCAAACCATCTCTTAATACTAAGTTAGGATAACCATGTGTGTCAACGCTAAAGGTGAATTCCCCTAAAGCTGGATCATGAATACTGTTCCATGATGTTAAATACCATTCGGCGCCTGTTAAGTAATTTTTTCCAATCTTCATGCCAGCTAGAAAAGTATCTGTAGGATAGTCAAAACTCTCCCACAGAATCTTCATGCTGTATCCATCCGTGATGACTAGATTTCCAGAGTCATAAAGCTGTGCAGTTGCATTTCCTGATGATGCCGAGTTGGATGACCACACTACATGATCGGTATAGTTCTTGAGAACAAGTTTTCCCACACTGTCAATCCTTAAAATGCTTGATGATACATTGGTGATGGGGTAGTCTCTGTTGGCAACCCAAACCACTGTTTTAACAGAAATTTTCTTATACCAAATACCAACGTAAGTGTTATCCGAGCTACCTGGCTTGAAGAATCCCAGTTCAAATGTTCTAGCAGGAGATACCAGCGTGTCGTTTTCTGTCAAGAAGCTTGAACCTGAGATGATGTCAATTTCGGCTGTGTATATTTTATGCATGTGGAGTGAAAAAACTAGAAGAACAAGTATGGTTGCTTCTTCCATTAAAATCATTTTCTTCAAGCTTCTCATTTTTTTTAATCTAATCTCTAGAACGGAATCAAAGTGTTATTATCACCTACCGTATGTTGGGGTCAACAAGTCTTCTTTGTAATGCCACAAAGCTGAGGTTATCATGGCTGGTTCAATAGCCACATGCATGACAAGTTGCCAAAGTAATTAATACCAGACAAACAACATCATACAGTTTAAGTGAGACAATTTGTACATTATGCTTCAACTGTTTCAAAACTTATCTTAAAATCCCAACAGTTTATACTATGTAATTAGCTTTCAATTAATATCCACAATAGGTAAATCAATGGATGAACTATATGGTGTTTATTGATTGCAGGTCTATTCTTAACCACATATGCTCTATATCATTTTCAACATGGAGATATCATTCTTTGAAAGAGTTGGTAAAACTAAAATCTTTGTACTTCATGATCAATTGCTAATCTATGATACATTGAGATGTCTTGAAAACTATGCCAAAGATACGCCTTCAAGTAAAGAAGTTTTATGGAGTTTGATAGAAATATAGGCTTCTAGCAGGAAATGAAAGAACAACTCCTGACACAAGAAGAAAACTAGACAACACCTCAATATACATTAAATTTTGTACGTACTTATCATTGGCATATAATTATAATTCAAGTGTCTAATGGAGATATACACTTAAATGTTTGTACTTCTCATTTGTTGGTTATGGTTCCTTTCTTACTTTCGAAATAAATAATTATGAGGTGTTACAAGTTGGGGTGTTATAGAATTTGATTATCGGTAACTACACAGACAAAACTACCAATTTTGTGCCTTCAGGGGCCCGAAAAAATAGAAGCAGGAGTGGGGTTTATCCCCTAAGGAGAAAGGTTCGATGCTTGCATACTGTCACTGTGGGCTCGAATCACTAACTACTAACTCGCTGTAAAAAAAAAAAAAAAAAAAAAAAAAAAAAAAAAACTACCAATTTTGTGTATAGGGACCGGAAATATTAAATTAACTTTAAAATTATCCAATTTTGTTACTTTAATACAAAATTTTCTTTTTATATATTCGTGTAACTGATTACATATTTTTTGTGGTCTTTTTTTATTATACTCGTTAAAATGATATCATAGAGCTAGCCCGCTAATCGGGCGGGTCTTGAAGCTAGTATATGTATATATCATTAGCCGAGGGACTATTAAAATATTCACTCGGGCTTCCTGGCAAGACAATAGTCCAATAACTCTTGATAGTTGGCCCACGAACAAATTCTACTACCTTCGCCATTTGATATCTTCGGTCTGAAGAAAAACTTGACTTTCATTTTGGATAAGATCCGGTATTCTTACCATAACTTCCACCGCCTCCCTCATTTTACACAACCAAATCCAAAAAGTTTCGCAAGGTTATCATTAAACGTTTGTAAGTTTATTAACCTTACTTCATATTCTATGTTTTTTGAAGGATTATAATTTTTGCGCAAAGTGTATCATTAAACGTTTGTAAATCAATGGATGAACTACATGCGAACCATAGTCATCAAGTATGTTACGTGGGCTGATCACGGTCTCAAACCGGACCGGACCGAAAACCTATTTGGTCAAAAAGTCCGGACCAAGAACCGGACCGAAATGTTCGGTCCATTACAATGTCGGTCCGATCCAGCTAAGCATAATAGTCGGTTCTGCGTAAGACCAACCTAGACTGAGGACCGAAAATGAGAAAAAGGGTGGATCGAGGATCGGACCGAAATAAGTTCGGTCCGGTCCACGGTCTATAATGCTCAGCCCGTTGTATGTGCAGGGACGGACCCAGGATATTTAAGGATATTTAATAGGAAGGATATTTAATAGGGTGTTGCACAAAAGAAATAGTGGGCTAACTAAAGTTACACCGTAAGAAACGAAAGTTTTGAAATCTTTTTGCACTTCGTGACCTAAAATCGGGTGTAGCCCGGGTCCATCCATGTGTATATGCATATGCATGGTTGCAAGTTTTTGTGGTGGCACATTATGATATAAGATTTAAAATTTTTTTAATGAGATTTTGAATTGTTTGACAATGTTCCAAGAAAATGAAGGGCAAAAGTGCCGAAATCGGAATTAGGATGTTATTTAAGGATAAACTTAAGTTTGCGTATTACATCTTTATTAAATCTGATTTGACAAACATCTACTCCTACTTCTCAAAAAGACAAATCTTTTGTAAATAACATGTTTTTAATTTATTATCCAATTTTGACATTTTGAAACAAACAACTGATCACACAATCAATGTTTACATTTGCTTATTTATAGTCTCGTTAATGCATGTACTGAGAGTTCCGAGGAATTGCTTAGATCAAATCATGGAAGAGAGGTCTTGTTTGAGGTAATAAACTAATAATATCAAGAGCTAGCTACATATATAAAAAAGAAATGTATGTGCTTATTTGCATATATGATATATATCTGTTGACAATTTTTCTTTCATGCCATATGTGATTGTATCAACGTGGTTTGAATGTAGGTTGCTTCAGGGGGCGCAGACAACATTCTTAGCCCACATTTCGATGAAAAGTTGGCTTCTTTGCACGAAGCTATAGCATCTGTCGTAGCAACCCCTAAATCAGAAGTGGAAGAAGAGGAACATCTTCTAGAAAACTTCCATTCAAGCAGGACAATAAGAAAATTAATACTCGAATCACCTTCCTTTGCATCTACTTTATGGGAGAAAGTTTTCAAAGGGAAGTGTAAGACATGGGCCCAAGGTCACAGGTAACTTAACTATATTGATTTTTCTTAGAGCCTTTATATTTTTTTTCTCTTTCTGAGGTATCGTAATGGCCGATCCCATCGGTTATAATTGAAAAAAAAAGTCAAAAAGATTTGTGTTCAATGAAAAAGTAATCATGTTTTAAGTTTGTTATTCAAACAAATATGTTTACTTTCAATTCAATCTGACCCACACACTAATTGTTGACCCGTTACCCAAACCTACCATGTCTTCACCTCTAAGGAGAGCCATAATATGTAAACTGATTGTTACCGCAAAACTGTTTTACAGTGCCAAGGTAGTATGTGCATACTTGGAAACCGCCGATCCTAAGGTGCTTAAGTTAGCAAAGAAAGAATTGCAGCCTTTACTGAAAGAAGGTGTCCTCAAGTTACCCAAGCATAATCAACCAAAAAGATCAGGCTAAACAACCGAGCCGGCCAGATGAGTCCAGAACTAGGCGTTTATTGCGGTTTTACTTGCTTCACAGAATTATAGTCTGAACTATATGCCATAAGATGGTAGTTTAAGTTTGTAAACAACATGTTTATGCTATAATTAGCAAGTCAAAGTTTCGTTTTTTCTTAATCATGATTTCAATATGACCTTGTTCCATGTACTCAATATTTAACGCTATACATGGTTTTTGTAGACAAGTTACCTCGCTCCGGTGAATTATTGAGAGCAAAAAAAATATGTTGAAATGTTCCCGTCGACATGTCGACGGGAAAATACGATTATGAAAAATTCAACGCAGTGGGGCTCGGTCAAGCATTTTTTTTGTCGTTTAGTGGATCATGCCGTCGACAATATGTCGACGGGAAACCAGTCGACGCCTGTTCTCCTGTTTCTTGTAGTGAAGATGAGTCCAGAACTAGGCGTGTATTGCAGTTTTACTTGCTTCACAGAATTATGCTCTGAACTATATGCCATAAGAAGATGGGTAGTTTAAGTTTGTAAACAACATGTTTATGCTATAATTTGCATGTCAAAGTTTTGTTTTTTCTTGATCATTATTTCGATATGTAAAGGAGATGCAGCAGCAACAAACAAAGATAAGTCAACAACTGCAGATCATAAAGTCAACTCCTTACATACTACAACTAAAGCTCCACAACCACTGAAGTTCAAGTTAAACAAGGCAATACATGTAGCTTGTAATAGTTTCTAGATATAATAGTTAGTTAGAATCAGTTAGCCATAGCTTAGTTTGTAATATACTATAAATACCCGTTGTAACCCATTCTTTTATTAAATAACAAAATGTGTGGTTTTTCATTTCAATAATTCTCTCTCAAATTCAGATTCATGATATGGTATCAGAGCCACCACACACAGTGGTGACTAACTGATTCTGATCACTCCAACAACTTTTTCCGGTCACTTTACCTAACTTTTCCACTATAACAAACTTTCCCGCCAAAACCTTCTTCTATCTCCACCATCAATCTCCATCATAACTCATCATAATTCATCATTTTCTATCATTCTCTTATCACAACAACCATTAACCACCATTAAAATCACTCAAAATCACACTCATTATCAAATTTCACAATCTTTACTCTGTTTTCAAAGAAAATGACAACACCTGAAACATCCACCATGAACTTCACAACTGCTGATACAATCACTTCTGATCATCCATTGTTTCTACATCAAACTGATCATCCTGGATTGATTCTCATCTCAAAGAAACTCACAGGCTCAGACAACTATAGTTCATGGAAAAGATCTATGGTGATTGCATTGAATGCAAAGAACAAAATGAAATTGATAACTGGTGAGTTTCCTGAGCCAACCTTGAATTCAGTTACTAGAGCTTTGTGGGAAAGGAACAATGATATGCTTATCTCATGGATTTTGAATACTGTGGTTGAACAAATTAGTAACAACTTGAACTTCATTCATTCTGTATCCAAGTTATGGTCTGAGTTACAAGAGCAATATTCACAAATTGATGGTCATAGGGTTTATCAGTTAACACAAGATTTGATTCAGTTGAAACAACTAAATTGTGCTGTTGAAGTTTACTATCAGAAATTGAAAGGTTTTTGGGATGAATTGGATGCATTAGAGGCTCCACATTTATGTGTTTGTCCATGTAATTGTGAAAATGGAAGGGAAAGTGTTGAAAGGGATCAAAGGAAAAGGTTGATTCAATTCTTGATGGGATTGGATGAAAGCTATGCAAATATCAGGGGTCAGATTCTGTTAATGCAACCATTACCATCAGTGGTGAAAGCATATGGCATGGTTAGACATGAGGAGAAACAAAGAGAAGGAATTCTGCCTAAACCAAACACCTCTTCTATCTTTTCTGCTTATTCAGCCAATCAGAAGAATTATGGGAATGGGAATGGATCAAGGAGCTATGGAAGTCAAAGGAATGAATCCTCAACAACTGCTGAAAGAAGATCAAGTTTCAAGAAAGGTGTGTACTGTGGTAACTGTGGCAAAGAGGGACATACCAAAGCTGAGTGTTACAAGATTGTGGGGTATCCATCAGGTCATCCATTGTATGGAAAGTTCCCAGCCAAACAGTCCTCAAGACAGCAAAATGATCAAAGGAATTATAGAAGTGTGAATATGGTGGCAGGACAATCAACTGATCAGGATGCAATCAATGTTCAACAACAAGCACCTACTCCAGCTCCTCCTTCTGATTTTCATGTAGCTGCAAGAATGGATCAACTTCAGAACCAGTTGAATCAGATGATGCTTATGCTGCAAAACAACAAGGACCTAAGCAGTGGTACATTCTATTCCAATATTGCTAAAATTCCTCATTTTACAGCTTCTCTTATCTGTGATCTCATAGTAGCCTGGATAATAGATAGTGGTGCATCAGACCATATAGCTATATCACTAGAACTCATGTTTAACATTCAAACATTCACCACACCCATCTATGTGACTTTACCAAATGGACAAAACACAAAAGTTTCACAATATGGGTCAGTTACTATCAATGCACACATCACTTTACACAATGTATTATACATCCCAACATTCTCTTACAACTTGATTTCAGTGAGTCAGTTACTCAAAGGAACCAATTACTCACTCATTCTAACTGCTACTATGTGCATATTCCAGGACCAGGACCAGAGGATTGCTCTTGGAAGCCTTTGTAATGGTCTATATCTTCTTGACAAAACCCCAAGCACACCACCACACATAGCTTTTACCATCACCAACAACCAACAACTGTGGCACTCAAGACTTGGTCACTCTTCTCTTCATGTACTCAAGAAGATAGATAGTCTTAGAACTTCATTTCATTGTACTTCAAACCTTAACTGTACAATATGTCCACTTGCAAAACATCATGCTTTACCATTTAATGAAAGTTCATCTTATGCCACTTCATTGTTTGAGCTTGTGCATATAGATGTATGGGGACCTTATAGACATCCAACCATAAATAAGTGCAGCTATTTCTTAACCATAGTTGATGATCATTCAAGGGCCATATGGACTTATCTCATGCCTTCTAAACAACATGCTGTATCTAACATCAAAGCCTTCTTATTTTATGTCCAAAACCAATTTAAAACAACAACTAAGACCATTAGGACAGATAATGGGACAGAATTTCTCAATTCATCACTTGCTGATTTCCTCTTACAACATGGTATAACTCATCAAACAACTTGTCCCTACACCCCTCAGCAAAATGCCAGGGTAGAAAGAAAACACAAACAACTTTTGGAGATAGCAAGAGCCTTTAAGATACAAGAAAATTTTCCAATCTATCTTTGGGGATACTGTGTGCTAGCAGCTACTTACATCATCAATAGGCTACCCTCAAAAGCTATTAATAACAAATCACCTTATGAGATTCTTCACAACAAACAACCAAATCTGAATCACCTCAAAGTCTTAGGCTGCAGGGCATTTGTTCATCAACATAACAATGATAAATTTGATGATAGAGCTATACCATCTGTCCTAGTAGGCTATCCAAGTCATCAAAAGGGTTACATTTTATATGATCCTAAGACACACAAATCAATAACCAGTAGGCATGTGACTTTTGATGAGACAATTTTCCCATTTCATACCTCAACTACACCTACCACACCTTCACAGTCAACTCAACCAACCCATACTCTACCTACCTTCATACCTTCTTCACCACCAAATATTACCATTTCTACACCATCTTCATCATCTGCAGAAACCACAAACTCCACAGTTCACACAATACCAACCAACATATCTGAACCAAACATCCCTGAACCATCCACAACCACTGATCACTCTGAACCCTCCATTGAAGTAACTGATCCAACACCCACTCTCATACCACCTACCAGAATCTCCACAAGAACAAAGAAGCTTCCAACCAAATTTAAAGATTATCATCACACTGTTTCAAAATCCACAGCTAACACTGTTTCAAAACATCATTTTTCACACTACATAAATTATAATAATATTAAAAACCCCAAACACAGACACCTAATCAATCTAATCAACCTCACAACTGAACCACAAACCTATAAACAGGCTGCTAAGAATCCTAGATGGAAAGTTGCAATGAATAAGGAAATACAAGCATTAGAGGATAATGAAACATGGGAAGTTGTTGAATTACCTGCTGACAAGCTACCTATTGGTAGCAAATGGGTGTTTAGAATTAAATACCATGCAGATGGAACCATAGAGAAATACAAGGCAAGGTTGGTGGCTAAAGGCTATACACAAAAGGAAGGTATTGACTACAAAGAAACCTTTGCTCCAGTAGCTAAAATGGTAACTGTCATAGCTCTTTTGGCCACAGCAATCTGTCAACATTGGATTATTGAGCAACTAGACATCAACAATGCCTTCCTCCATGGTGATTTACATGAAGAAGTGTATATGAAAATTCCACAAGGTTATCCTAAGCCTACTTCTCCAAACAGTGTATGCAGGCTCAAGAAGTCATTATATGGATTGAAACAAGCTAATAGACAGTGGTTTAACAAGCTTACCACTTTTCTTCTTACCTATGGTTTCACTCAGAGTTATGCTGATACATCCTTGTTCACTCTTACAAAAGATGGAAGCTTCACTGCTCTATTAGTATATGTGGATGATATAATCTTAGCTGGCAACACTCAATCAGTCATCAATCACATCAAACAACAACTTGACAATACCTTCAGCATCAAAGACTTAGGTCCATTACACTATTATCTTGGCATAGAATTTCTCAGAAATCCTACTGGCATGGCCATATCTCAGAGAAAGTATGCTTTGGAACTTCTACAAGCTGGCAATGTGCTGAATGACAAACCTGCAGTCACACCTCTTGATCCACAAATCACACTCAACAATACTGATGGAGATCTCCTACAAGACCCTTCTCAATACAGAACCTTAGTTGGCAAACTTATCTATCTCACCATTACAAGACCTGATCTTTCTTTTGCAGCTCAACATTTGAGTCAATTTTCTCATGCTCCCAGAACTACACACATGAAGGCCTTACTCAGGGTTCTAAGATACATCAAGCTTTCTCCAGGACAAGGTCTTTATTTTCCTTCAAACAACAATCTTATCTTACAAGCCTATTGTGATAGTGATTGGGCTGCATGCCCAACTACTAGGAGATCTATATCAGGATATGCTATATTTCTAGGCCAATGTTTAATCTCCTGGGTCTCAAAGAAACAAGCAGTGGTTTCCAGGTCTTCCACTGAGGCTGAATATAGATCTCTTGCTGACTGCACATGTGAATTAACTTGGCTGCAATGTCTGTTTAAAGATCTCCACATATCTCTTCCTACACCAATCACAATCGATTGTGACAATGTCTCAACACTTGCTTTAGCCTCCAATCCAATTCATCATGCCAGGACAAAACACATTGAACTGGATTGCCACTTTGTGAGAGATAAAGTCAAGGAAGGCTTCATTTTACCAACCTTTATACCCTTCAGACTACAAGTTGCAGATGTTCTTACCAAAGGCCTATGCAAAGTTCTACATTACAATTGTCTTTCCAAGTATGGCATGTGTGATCCATGCACACTGCCTACTTGTGGGGGGGGGGGGGGGGGGGGGGGGGGGGTAAAGGAGATGCAGCAGCAACAAACAAAGATAAGTCAACAACTGCAGATCATAAAGTCAACTCCTTACATACTACAACTAAAGCTCCACAACCACTGAAGTTCAAGTTAAACAAGGCAATACATGTAGCTTGTAATAGTTTCTAGATATAATAGTTAGTTAGAATCAGTTAGCCATAGCTTAGTTTGTAATATACTATAAATACCCGTTGTAACCCATTCTTTTATTAAATAACAAAATGTGTGGTTTTTCATTTCAATAATTCTCTCTCAAATTCATATTCATGATAATATGACTTTATTCCATGCATGTACTCAACATTTAACTCTATACATGGTTTTTGTAGACAAGTTACCTCGCTCCGGTGGGATTGGGCGTTGTTGTTGTAGTTACGGAATAGTAACTGTCTTCTATCATATTTTTTAAAAAAAAACGTTTTGATTGTTCGAAACTTAGAAGTAGACACTTATTTCAGGATAAATCAAAAGCGAAAGGTTGACATCTAATCTGAAATGAAATTAAATTTAATTGTGAATCTTTTCCCTGACATTATAGCATTAGTTGTTTCTTATTTTTGTTAGTTCCATTCAATTACTAATACTGTATGAGATTTAGGAGTCCATGTTTATTATCCTCTTAAGTAACATGTTTGACGCCCCATTAATTACAAATTTTGACTCTGTCCCTACGTCCTGCATAATTCTTTGAATAAATGTCACATTATCCCACTATAAAAGAGCTAGGTAAATTTATAGTAACTTTGATTTATTACTATATCTGATTATATAGAAATTTAATCTTATGCCGTATGTAAAAGTTTATAATGGACATATATATAAGCTTGTACATGAAGATAAGAAGTAAAGGATCGCAAACACATTATAATGGAAGTATCATAAGTGCTTTCTATCGGGCAGCTATCTCGGTAAAGGTTAAGCCATTGCTTGAATTTGTTGGATAAGAGGTTGAAGAGAAACCAGTACCAGGTAAGTTCCTATCTGTGAAAAATGCTGGCTCTTTAGGTTTTGGCAATGCACCTTCATTGCCAAACAAGAGAACCACCGACGACATGTTTGGCCTGTCTTCTGGACTTTGTTGTACACATAATAAGCCAACTTCTATCGATCTTAAAACTTCCGATGGATTGCTTGCCTCGGCAAAACTTGAATCCAGGAGTTCCATTGACTTTCCTTCACTATGCATCGTCCATGCCTAAATATAAATGCGGATTTACTTATTAGGCAATAGAGTTATGCCAGAATGAACAAATCCCCTGTTTCTCTTCCCACTCACAAATCCCCTGAGATAAATTTGAAAACAAGAAACTTACATGTCCAATAAGATTATTGTTATGCTCAGAATGCACAAATCCCCTGTTTCTCTTCCCACTCACAATCTCCAGCACTAATACACCAAAGCTGAAAACATCTGACTTTATTGAGAAAAGACCATCTAGCGCATACTCTGGTGACATGTAACCACTATACATAGAATAACGTTTACAAGTCTTAAAAATAACGAACTTAACAAAAAGCGAATGAAGATAAACCAGAATGTTGTATCTTACTAGGTACCAACAACTCTCTCGGTGTTAGCTTCAGTTTCATTTCCTCCAAAGCTTCTAGCTATCCCAAAGTCTGATATTTTTGGGTTCATATCCACATCTAGCAGAATATTGCTAGCTTTAAGATCTCTGTGAATGATTCTTAATCGTGAATCTTGATGAAGATAAAGAAGTCCTCGCGCAATTCCTTTGATGATGTTGAGTCTCTTTGTCCAATCAAGGAGTGTGCTTTGCCTTTTATCTGCACATCATGTAGGTTTAGTTGTTGAAAGTATCTTACCGTAATAAGTTACTATTTTCGATTTAATAGAAATTATATGATACTAACCAAATATAAACTCGTCTAAGCTTCTGTTTGGCATGTATTCATATATCAACAACTTCTCGTCCCCCTTGATGCTACATCCGAGGAGCTTGACGAGATTCCTGTGCTGAAGTTTTGAAATGCATATAACTTCATTCATAAACTCATTAATTCCTTGACTGGAAGTTTTTGAGAGACGTTTAACTGCAATTTCTTGCCCATCTTCTAGCATACCCTGAAGATTACCAATTTTTATGTGAAAACTTTACATAATTCTAAGGTAACTATCATTCATATTTTTTTAATCAATGGCGCGCTTAAACATTTTAGCTACATAATTTTGTTGCCTATAATGAATTAGAATGTTGATCTAACAATTATAGTCAAATGGACGAATCATAATGTGACGCTATACTCAGCAAATTGAATTCAAATAAATAAAATTCTTCATTTACCTTATAGACTGGTCCAAATCCGCCCTCTCCAAGCTTATTGTCGAGTGAAAAATTAGCAGTAGCTTTAGCTACTCTAGAGAAGCTAAACAATGGTAGCTCCATGGCTTGTGTCCCACTTTCACCTACATTTAGTGACCCCCCTGTGCGTTAATAATACAAAACCCGTCAAACTGGTTGAACCTGCTCAAAGAATAGTGACTATTCTGAACCATTTAACATGCTTATCGCTAAAACTCTACAAATATCTTACCTTCCTCAGTTTGTGGTGAAAGATGTCTTTTTCTCCAAGCATACCACAACCATGTGCTCAAACTTATCACAAAAATCGCCAAAAAGACCCCAATCAAGATGATTTTGATGTTTGTTCCTCCGTCCTTTTTGAAAACCGATGGAGCACGTGCATGATCTTTACACAAAAAGTCAAAAACAACATTGTCAATCAACTTACCGACTCATAACAACCATGAAAGTAACCAGAAAGATTACATGATAGTAGATGTATATAGTGTAGATGTATCTAGTTTTTTTTTTTTTTTTTTTTTTCATTATTTGAAACAAACATGAACAAAGCATAACGTATTCAAGTAGTTACCTAATTCAGAGGAAGCCATTCTCACAAGTATATCTTGACCACCCATCGAGGATGCCCTGATATCTAATAGGTCATTGAACCAAAGCAAGCAACCACTTCCTTCGCCTCTGATATCGGTATTTGCATATGCCATACAAGTGCAGTTCTGTAGGCATATTGCTTTACATTCCGTTAAAGACATTGTATTGTTAAACCACGAAGTCTGTGTATCTGGCAATTTTACATTAGAATACTTGATAAACCCATCTGTTCCATTTTTGCAATCCAACGGTATTCTCCTCACACAACCACCTGTCCAATCTCCTGTTACCCAACCCCTTTTGTTTATCGGCTCAAATTTTGCCTCATCTAAGCACGAACATTTCTGCACGTCTTCCATGTTGCAGCTTCCATAAGGGCCACAGATTTTGTACGTGTCACAATCTCTTGGTGCTCTCACAATAGCGTCCCATGTTTTCTTATCTTCTTGCCACACTAAAAATTCTATGTTACCAGAAGAAGTCAAGGTGACCTTCGTTATTACAGAAGTGTTTTCCATAAACACAACCGCCTCTTTTTCATTAATAACCATATTGTATGGAAAGTACGTGTTGTTGGAAATCAAGGGTGACCCACTAAGCCGTTCACCATTCCATGGTCCGGCCCGACTCTTGACCTCCAAACCATCTCTTAATACTAAGTTAGGATAACCATGTGTGTCAACGCTAAAGGTGAATTCCCCTAAAGCTGGATCATGAATACTCTTCCATGATGTTAAATGCCATTCGGCACCTGTTAAGTAATTTTTTCCAATCTTCATGCCAGCTAGAAAAGTATCTGTAGGATAGTCAAAACTCTCCCACAGAATCTTCATGCTGTATCCATCCGTGATGACTAGATTTCCAGAGTCATAAAGCTGTGCAGTTGCATTTCCTGATGATGCCGAGTTGGATGACCACACTACATGATCGGTATAGTTCTTGAGAACAAGATTTCCCACACTGTCAATCCTTAAAATGCTTGATGATACATTGGTGATGGGGTAGTCTCTGTTGGCAACCCAAACCACTGTTTTAACAGAAATTTTCTTATACCAAATACCAACGTAAGTGTTATCCGAGCTACCTGGCTTGAAGAATCCCAGTTCAAATGTTCTAGCAGGAGATACCAGCGTGTCGTTTTCTGTCAAGAAGCTTGAGCCTGAGATGATGTCAATTTCGGCTGTGTATATTTTTTGCATGTGGAGTGAAAAAACTAGAAGAACAAGTATGGTTGCTTCTTCCATTAAAATCATTTTCTTCAAGCTTCTCATTTTTTTAAATCTAATCTCTAGAACGGAATCAAAGTGTTATTATATCACCTACCGTATGTTGGGGTCAACAAGTCTTCTTGTAATGCAGCTGAGGTTATCGTGGCTGGTTCGATAGCCACATGCATGACAAGTTGCCAAAGTAATTAATACCAGACAAACAACATCATACAGTTTAAGTGTGATAATGTGTACATTATGCTTCAACTGTTTCAAAACTTATCTTAAAATCCCAACAGTTTATAGTTTATACTATGTAATTAGCTTTCAATTAATATCCACAATAGGTAAATCAATGGATGAACTATATGGGAACCATATATAGTCAATTACGAGTATATGTATATATCATTAGCCGAGGGACAATTAAAATATTCACTCGGGCTTCCTGGCAAGACATAGTCCAATGACTCTTGATAGTTGGCCCAAGAACAGACCAAATTCTACTACCTTCGCCATTTGATATCTTCGATCTGAAGAAAAACGTGACTTTCATTTTGGATAAGATCCGGTATTCTTACCATAACTTCCACCGCCTCCCTCATTTTACACAACCAAATCCAAAAAGTTTCGCAACGTTTGTAAGTTTATTAACCTTACTTCATATTCTATGTTTTTTGAAGGATTATAATTTTTGCACCAAGTGTATCATTAAACGTTTGTAAATCAATGGATGAACTACATGCGAACCATAGTCATCAAGTATGTTACGTGGGCTGATCACGGTCTGAAACCGGACCGGACCGAAAACCTATTTGGTCAAAAAGTCCGGACCAAAATATTCGGTCCATTACCATGTCGGTCCGATCCAGCTAAGCATAATAGTCGGTTCTGCGTAAGACCGAACCGGACTGAGGACCGAAAATGAGAAAAAGGGTGGACCGAGGATCGGACCGAAATAAGTTCGGTCCGGTCCACGGTCTATAATGCTCAGCCCGTTGTATGTGCAGGGACGGACCCAAGATATTTAAGGATATTTAATAGGGTGTTGCACAAAAGAAATACTGGGCTAACTAAAGTTACACCGTAAGAAACGAAAGTTTTGAAATCTTTTTGCACTTCGTGACCTAAAACCGGTGTAGCCCAAGCCACACCTGACATACACGTGTGTCCATCCATGTGTATATGCATGGTTGCATGTTTTTGTGGTGGCACATTATGATATAAATTTTCAATTTTTTTAATAAGATTTTGAATTGTTTGACAATGTTCCAAGAAGATGAAGGGCAAAAGTGCCGAAATCGGGATTAGGATGTTATTCAAGGATAAACTAAAGTTTGCGTATTAATACTTGAATCACCTTTCTTTGCATTTACTTTATGGGAGAAAGCTTTCAAAGGGACGTGTAAGACATGGACCCGAGGTCACATGTAACTTAACCATATTCATTTTTGTTAGAGCCTTTATATTTTCTCTTTCTAATATATCGTAATGGTCGATTCCATCGGTTATAATTGAAAAAAAAGTCAAAAAGATTTGTGGTCAATGAAAAAGTAATCATGTTTTAAGTTTGTTATTCAAACGAATATGTTTACTTTCATTTCAATCTGACCCACACACTAATTGTTGACCCGTTACCCAAACCTACCATGTCTTCAACTCTAAGGAGAGCCATAATATGTAAACTGACTGTTACCGCAAAACTGTTTGACAGTGCCAAGGTAGTATGTGCATACTTGGAAACCACCGATCCTAAGGTGCTTAAGTTAGCAAAGAAAGAATTGCAGCCTTTACTGAAAGAAGGTGTCCTCAAGTTACCCGAGCATAATCAACCAAAAAAATCAGGCTAAACAACCGAGCCAGATGAGTCCAGAACTAGGCGTTTATTGCGGTTTTACTTGCTTCACAGAATTATAGTCTGAACTATATGCCATAAGAAGATGGTAGTTTAAGTTTGTAAACAACATGTTTATGCTATAATTTGCAAGTCAAAGTTTTGTTTTTTCTTAATCATTATTTCGATATGACCTTGTTCCATGTACTCAATATTTAACGCTATACATGGTTTTTGTAGACAAGTTACCTCGCTCCGGCTGGATTAAGTATTGCTGTTCTAGTAATTTAGCAACTGTCTTTTTTTTTTTTTGAAAAACGTTTTGGGATAAATCGAAAGAAATGTTGACATCTAGTCTGGGACAAAATTACATTTAACTGTGAATCTTTTCCCTGACATTTAATTACTAATATTGTATGATCCCGAGCCCGAGCCCGCAGAGACGGAGACAGTGGGGGAGCCAGGGGTGCTCGGCCCCCTCCAACACGCCCAATCGCTTTGCTTTTTACCTTATAAAATGTAAGCATATGAAGCAACTATAGGCAAATAACCCCCCTAACCTTTAGTTAAATTACTTTGTTAGCTTGAGAAAAAAAATTTGGCCCCCCTTATTCCTAATTCCTGGCTCCGTCCCTGCGAGCCCGTTTGGACCAAGGCCCGTGCCCGCCCAGCCTGTTGTGCCAACTATTTAGGAGTCCATGTTTATTATCCTCTTTAAGTTTTGAAGTACATAACATGTGTGACTCCCCGTCGATTACAAATTCTAACTCCATCCCTACGTCCTGCATAATTCTTTGAATGGTAGCAATTAAGTCCTCTTTTTTCTCAGGGAGAGAACAGAGATTGGTAGGTGAAATTGATTATCTAGTGTAAATGTCACATTTTTTAAATGAGCTAGGTACTTTAAAGTAACTTTGATTTATTACTATATATGATATGATGTCCCTCTTAACTTATTTTTACTTAGCTTTTGCAAAAGATTATACAGAAATTTAATCTTATGTCGTACGAAAAAGTTTGGGACGGACATATATATAAGTTTGTACATGAAGGTCAGAAGAAAAGGAATGCAAACACGTTATAATGGAAGTATCATAAGTGCTTTCTATCAGGCAACTATCTCTGTAAAAGTTAAGTCATTGCTTGAACTTGTTGGATTAGAGGTTGAAGAGAAATCAGTACCAGGTAAGTTCCTATCGGTGAAAAATGCTGGTTGTTTAGGTTTTGGCAATGCACCTTCATTGCCTAACATGAGAACCACCGATGGCATGTTTGGCCTGTCTTCTGGACTTTGTTGTACACATAATAAGCCAACTTCTATCGATCTTAAAACTTCCGATGGATTGCTTGCCTCAACAAAACTTGAATCCAGGAGTTCCATTGACTTGCCTTCACTATGCATCCTCCATGCCTAAATATAAATGCGGAATTAATTATTAGGCAGTAAAGTTATGCCGGATAAATTTGAAAATCAAGCAACTTACATGTCCAATAAGATTATTGTTATGCTCAGAATGAACAAATCCCCTGTTTCTCATCCCACTCACAATCTCCAGCACTAATACACCAAAGCTAAAAACATCTGACTTTATTGAGAAAAGACCATCTAGCGCATACTCTGGTGACATGTAACCGCTATACATAGAACAATGTTTACGAGTCTTAAAGAACAAACTTAAGAAAAAGTGAATAAAGATTAAAACCAGAATGTTGTATCTTTCTAGGTACCAACAACTCTCTCGGTGTTAGCTTCAGTTTCATTTCCTCCAAAGCATCTAGCTATCCCAAAGTAAGATATTTTTGGGTTCATATCCACATCTAGTAGAATATTGCTAGCTTTAAGATCTCTGTGAATAATTCTTAATCGTGAATCTTGATGAAGATAAAGAAGTCCTCGTGCAATTCCTTTGATAATGTTGAGTCTCTTTGTCCAATCAAGGAGTGTGTTTCCCCTTTTATCTGCGCATTGTAGGTTTAGTTGTTCAAAGTATCTTACCGTAGTAAGTTACTATTGTCGATTTAATGGAAATTATATGATACTGACCAAATATAAACTCGTCTAAGCTTTTATTTGGCATGTATTCATATATCAGCAACTTCTCGTCCCCTTTGATGCTACAACTGAGGAGCTTGACCAGATTCCGGTGGTGAAGTTTTGAAATGCATATAACTTCATTCATGAACTCATTAATTCCTTGACTGGAAGTCTTTGAGAGACGTTTAACTGCAATTTCTTGCCCATCTTCTAGCACACCCTGAAGATTACCAATTTTTATGTAAAAACTATACAAAATTCAAAGGCAACTATCATTCATAATTTTAGCTTCATAATTTTGTTATCTATAATGAATTAGAATGTTTCTCCAACAATTAATCAAACGGACGAATCTTAATGTGACACTATACTCAGCAAACTAAATTCAAATAAATAAGATTCTTCATTTACCTTATAGACCGGTCCAAATCCGCCCTCTCCAAGTTTATTATCGAGTGAAAAATTAGCAGTAGCTTTAGCTACTCTAGAGAAGCTAAACAATGGTAGCTCCATGGCTTCTCTCCCTCTTTCAGCTACATTTAGTGACCCCCCTGTGCGTTAATAATACAAAACCCGTCAAACTAGTTGAACCTGCTCACAGAATACAAACTATTCTGAACCATTTAACATACTTATTACTTTAGGTTTAATTTTTTAAATCGATTCTGATCACTTTATCGCTAAAACTCTACAAATATCTTACCTTCCTCAGTTTGTGTTGAAAGATGTCTTTTTCTCCAAGCATACCACAACCATGTGCTCAAACTTATCACAAAAACCGCCAAAAAGACTCCAATCAAGATGATTTTGATGTTTGTTCCTCCGCCCTTTTTGAAAAGCGATGGAGCAAGTGCACGATCTTAACACAAAAAGTCAAAACCAACATCGTTAATTAACTTACTGACTCATAAAAACCATGAAATTAACCAGAAAGATTACGTGATAGTAGATGTATATTTTTTTTTTCATTATTTGAAAGAAACATGAACAAAGCATAACATATTCAGGGAGTTACCTAATTCAGAGGAAGCCATTCTCACGAATATATCTTGACCATCCTTCGAGCATGCCCTAATATCTAATAGGTCATTGAACCAAAGCAAGCAACCACTTCCGTTGCCTCTGATATCAGTATTTGCATATGCCATACAAGTGCAGTTCTGAAGACATATTGCTTTACATTCCGTTAAAGACATTGTATTGTTAAACCACGAAGTCTGTGTATCTGGCAATTTTATATTAGAGTACTTGATAAATCCATCTGTTCCATTTTTGCAATCCAACGGTATTCTCCTCACACAACCACCTGTCCAATCTCCTGTTTCCCAACCCCTTTTGTTTATCGGCTCAAATTTTGCCTCATCTAAGCACGTTCTGCGCGTCTTCAATGTTGCAGCTTCCATAAGGGCCACAGATTTTGTACGTGTCACAAATATCGTTTGGTAGTGTCGCAATAACCTCCCATATTTTCTTATCTTCTTGCCACACTGAACGTTCTAGATTCCCAGAAGAAGTCAAGGTGGACTTCGATTTGACATAATTGTTTAATAGATAAAAAGAAACAACCGCCTCTTTTTCATTAATAACTGTATTGTATGGAAAGTACATGTTGATGGAAGGCCAGATTGACCCACTAAACCGTTCACCATTCCATGGTCCGTGCCGAAACTTGACCTCCAAACCATCTCTTAGTACGAAGTGAGGATAACCACGTGTGTCAATGCTCCAGGTGAATTCCCCTGTAGCTGGATCATGAATACTCTTCCATGACGTTAAATGCCTTTCGGCGCCTGTGAAGTAATTTTTGCCAAGCTTCATGCCAGGTAGATTAGTATCGGTTTGATAGTCAAAATCTCCCACAGAATCTTCATGCTGTTTCCATCCGTGATGACTAGATTTCCAGAGTCATCAAGCTGTGCAGTTGCATTTCCTGATGATGTTGAGTTGGATGACCACACTACATGATCGGTATAGTTCTTGAGAACAAGATTTCCCGCACTGTCAATCCTTAACATGCTTGATGATACATTGGTGAGGGGGTAGTCTCTGTTGGCAACCCAAACCACTGTTTTAACAGAAATTTTCTTATACCAAATACCAACGTAAGTGTTATCCGAGCTACTTGGCTTGAAGAATCCCAGTTCAAATGTTCTACCAGGAGATACCAATGTGTCGTTTTCTGTTAAGAAGCTTGAGTCTGAGACGATGTCAATTTCGGCTGTGTATATTTTTTGCATGTGGAGTGAAAAAACTAGAAGAACAAGTATGGTTTCCTCCATTAAAATTATTTCCTTCAAGCTTCTCATTTTTTTATTTTTATTTTTTTAATCTAATCTCTAGAATGGAATCAAAGTCTTATTATCACCTACCGTATGCTTTGGGCTCAACAAGTCTTCTTGACAAAATGTCAATGTTTATACTATGTAATTAGCTTTCAGTTAATATCCACATTCAATGGATGTACTATATGCGAACCATAGTCAATTAGTCATCAAGTATATATATGGCTGTGTTAGGAATATTTATTATATTATATTGTACTTAATACCATTCATGTTGTTCATGTTGAGGTCTCTATAAATAGAGGTATCTAATGTAATGTGAGACACACCAATAACAAGTTCTATCTTTCCCTTTCATACCCACTTACATTCTCTTGCTTATTGTTCTTATTGTGCTACTAGGCTCGTTGTTATACAACACATTATTAGCACGCTCGATCTTGTAAGTTTTATTTCCTTGCAGGTAAGTTTACATTAAATTTCAAGTTTTCATAACTCCAAAGATATGAAATACATGCCGTGTTTATGTGTATTGCATGATTAATTAGATTATATGTTGAATTGTCTATATTGCTTTACAAACTTCAAAGACATAATTTTTCTCTTGATTGTATAATATAGTCAAATTTATTGTTATCTGAATTATTATTATTACTTCTTTGTATTATTTGTTTACGTCTCTGTTTCTCATATAAAGAAAATAAAGGTGCTTGTCCAACATTTTATAATTATTTACGGAGTAAATTACACCGTTCGTCCCTGTGGTTTGCTCCAAATCACTACCGTTAGGAGGCAATCGTCAAGTGGTAATGTTAGTCCATTAACCAAACGATCATTCGCAATGTTAGTCCTTTATACTTACGACCGTTACTAATTAACTCAAATTTTGGTTTTCTTACAAAAATTCTTTTCTACGTGGTTTTTATCGTTTTCGCCCGTTTTCATGCGTTTTCTTAGTTTTCGTCCGTTATTATACGTTTTCGTCAGTCTTTATACGTTTTCATTTGTTTTTCTTACGTTTTCATTCGTTTTTATACGTTTTCTTTCGTTGTCATACGGTTTTATCTGTTTTTATACGTTTTTGTCTATTTTCCTCGTTTCATGCGTTTTCTTACGGTTTCGTCCATTTTTATACATTTTCGTCCATTTCTATACCTTTTCGTCTGTCTTTATACGTTTTCGTCTATTTTTCTTACGTTTTCATGCGTTTTAACCCAATGGTCAAGTGGCAACGTTAGTCCATTAACCAAAAGATCATTTGCAACGTTAGTCCCTTATACCAACGGCCGTATCTAATTAACTCAAATTTTGGTTTTTACTGTTTTCTTACGTTTTCGCCAGTTTTCATACGTTTTTAAACGTTTTCGTCCCTCTTTATACGTTTTCGTCAGTTTTTCTTACGTTTTCATACAGTTTTATCCGTTTTTATACCTTTTCTTACGTAGTCATACGGTTTTATCCGTTTTTATATGTTTTTATACGTGTTCCTCCTATTTTTACACTTTTGTCCATTTTTCTTACTTTTTCATTTGTTTGCATACGCTTTCATCCGTTTTTATACGTTTTCATCATTTTATATACGTTTTCATCTGTTTTATAAGTTTTTCTTGCGTTTTATTCGTTTTTATCTGTTTTCATATGTTTTTATATGTTTTCATCTGTTTTTATACGTTTTCATCTTTTTTTATACATTTTTGCCCGTTTTCTTATGTTTTCACCCATTTTTATACGTTTTCATCCGTTTTTATACATTTTTGTCCATTTATATACGTTTTTGTCTATTTTATACATCTTTCTTGCATTTTTATATGTTTCTATCTGTTTTCATATGGTTTTATACGTTTTCTCTTGTTTTATTACGTTTTTTTACGGATGAAAGTGTATAAAAAGATATGAAAATAGATAAAAATGGATAAAAATGTTTTAAAACGCAAGAAAAGTGTATTAAAATAGACAAAAACGTATATAAACGGACAAAAATGTATAAAAACAGACAAAAACGTAAGAAAACATATAGAAATATAAGAAAACGGGTGAAAACATAAGAAAACGAGCGAAAACGTATAAAAACGGATGAAACCATATAAAAACGGATGAAAACATATGAAAACATAAGACATATGGAGAAAAACGGAGGAAAACGTATAAATAAAAAAACGTAGAAAAACGGATAAAACCATATGATAACGTAAGAAAACGTATAAAAACGCATGAAAACGTAAGAAAAACAGATGAAAACCTATAAAGACAGACAAAAAAGTATAAAAATGGATAAAAACGTATAAAAACGGACGAAAACATAAGAAAACGCTTGAAACCGGGAAAAAACAGACAAAAACGTATAAAGATGGATAAAACCGTATGACAACATAAGAAAACGTATAAAAACGAATGAAAACGAAAGAAAAACATATGAAAACGTATAAAGACGGACAAAAACTTATAAAAATGGATGAAAACTAAGAAAATGCATGAAAACGGGCGAAAACGATAAAAACCACGTAGAAAAGAATTTTTTTAAGAAAACCAAAATTTGAGTTAATTAGTAACGGTCGATAGTATAAAAGACTAACGTTGCAAACGATCGTTTGGTTAATGGACTAACGTTGCCACTTGACGATTGTCTTCTAACGGAGAATATAATGACAGTTAGCGATAAGGACTGACAGCGTGCAATATGTAAATCATAAGGATCAAAAAAGCAAAAAAAAAATAAAATAAAATGATCAGGGACTACGGTAGTGATTTGGAGAAAATCACAGAGACGAACGGTGTAATTTACTCTTATTTACGATATTGACTATAGTATATATATTTTAGCTCATTGCTAGCTCTTGCTAGTTTAATGTGTGTCCAATTAACATTAAAATGCGTTTGTATGTGAAATTTTTATGATGCATATATTTTATTTTTTATGTCGTATCATTTATATTGCGTGTGCACTATAATAAATTTATATGAATGGTATGTATACCAATTATTAATTATTTGGTTAGTTGTCATTCATGATATTTTAAAAATATATATATGTTTGTTAATTACATGTATGGTATATATAAATGTTTAATCTAATTCATTGATTAAACTCGATAAATTTTTGCATGTCTCAATCACGAATCCGTTTTGCAAATCGTAACACTCAAATTACCTTTTATTTCTTTTAATAATATTATTAACATAATAATATTAATGTTTTTCAAATATGGTAACCGTTACTCGTTATATAAATTTACTAGCTTAGAGACCCGTTGACACCAGATAATTTTTAAAAGAAATAGATAAATGAGATAATAAGAAAATTGATAACGTAACCATGTTCCATTTAACATATGAAATAAAGAATGTGACAATGCGTCCATTATGCAATAAGCAATTCCTTTTCTTACAAATAAAATATCAAACGTCCAAGCTTGGGGGTCTCCAAAACAGATTGTCTTGAGTAACAAAAGATGTGTGTGAGCGTCTATCGATTTGAAACCCAATGTCCATGGCATGCACACCTAATAGTCCGTATATGATGTGAGTAAATGCATGTTGTTACTGATAATATATTACAATTGAGAATATGAGAAATATAAAGGGACTTGTGTATTTTACATACCTTTTTTAGTTTTAATCATAGATCTTCAAGTACTTCTTTATACACGACATTTGTTGTAGTTTTGGACACATTACCATCCTGATCACAAATGACAACCTTTAAACCTTGCTTTCTTTTTACTCTTGAAACAGCAACGTACAGTTGTCCATGTGTGAAAACAGGACGGGGCAAGTACAAACCAACTTTAGAAAGCAATTGCCCTTGGCTTTTGTTGATTGTCATGGCAAATGATACTGATATAGGATATTGTTTCCTGACAATCTTAATAGGCAAACACTTATCTGACGGAGTAATCCTCAACCTTGGTATAATGACCTTTTTTCCAAAGTTGGTTCTGTTAATAATATGCGCCTGGATAGAGATTCTTGTTAAGGTCCCATTACATAAACCATTTGATTGGTCTAAATTTCTTAACAACATAATTGGTGCTCCCACTTTTAAAGCAAGCATGTGGTTTGGAACACCTGAGAACTTCAGTCCATAGTCTATTGATAAATTCAGGCGAGAAAACTGACTAATCTATGATGGAACCACGCTCACTTTTATCCACGTTGTCGCAACTTAAGTAGACCATTTCTTCTCCTAGAAATTTGGCCAACAAATGATCATTTATAGTGTCGACTAATTCATTTGTGGGAGCAAGAATCGCCTTTTCTTGGAAGTACGCCGGATCATGTATGTTATCCAAAATGTTTGGATAAGTAAACTCAACAATAGATGCTATCGGGTCATAAGCTGCATCTATTAGAATTTCTTCGGGCACATCTATCAAAACCTCTCCTTCGTTTGGTCCTCCAAGCTAGCTGTCTCCGACTTTCAGTATCCATTCTGTAAATTCTCTTATTTCACTCACATCTTCAGGGCATGATCCCACAGTAAGCCTCATGGTCGTGGTTAACATAAGAACTTTGCAATAATCCCACAAGTACAATTGCTTCAAAGAAGCACCAAAAATGTCTTGCCAAGATCCTTTTGGGTTCGAAACCTTTGTCTAGAATCAATTTCATTCACAACAACATTACTATTACTTGGTTACAAATTTATTTTGAGGATGTTTATATCAACCGATACCACTTGAATATATAATGATGTAATCATTACACTCGAAGGTGATACATCAAATTTTGTTAACATGTCGTCTTTCACAAAATATTAAAAAAAATAATAATAAAAAATAAAAAAGAGTGAGAGAAAAAGAAAACACCTAAGTTATGTGTATTATAAACTATTTGTTTTTCTTTTGAAATGGTTGTATTTTTATTAGCTTTGAAATAACATGTTTTGCATAGAGTCAATCATGGTTTTGATATCCTTTTTTGAAACAACTCTATTCACAAAAAGTTACTTAAATGAACTTTATTTATTTATTTGAGTACCTCCGATCAAAACTAACCATAATAACTAAATACACCTAACGCTTGCAACACCAAAGATTATTTCTTGGTGATCAAAGCCCGTGCATCGCATGGGCCACGATGCCTCGTAAAGTAACAAAATAGAAGTTTAGTCATAGGTTGTAAGTAATAATTTTGCATTTGTGCTAATTTGTAAAGTATATAAAAAGTTACATGTCATTAAGACTAAAAGTTCAAACTTCTTGTTTACATTTCATATGTTATAAAGTTCAAATAGAGAAGTTAACTGATAGGTTGTAAGTAATAATGTTGCATTTGTGCTAACTTGTATAGTGTAGAAAAAGTTACATGTCATTAAAAGAACGAAGTCCAACACTACAAAGAATGGATGCATGTAGTTGCACATACCGATAAAAAGAACGGAGGCCAACACTACAACATTACTAAGAATTTGTAAACAAAATTACCTATTTTGTCCCACTTTATAACCCGTGTCAGCCACTAATGACCCACTTTTTAACCCGTGTAAACAAAATTACTACATGTTTGACCCATAAAGTTACCTTTTTCTGAAAAATCCAATGGCATTACATGTGCTATAAATGGATAAAAGATTAAAAAGGATCGACTCACGAATCATAAGACTTGTGGAAAACTAGAAGGGGGGGGGGTTGAATAGTTTTACGTCGTTTTTAAAATTGTTATAAAAATTTGTTTAATAGTTTTCGTTGTTTTCTAAAATATAAATTTGAAGCTATATGAAATCAAGTCATGCACAATATGAACAACACTAAGTATGTACTATAAAGCAATAATAACGTAAGTAAAGAAATAGATAAAGGTTGGAAAGATCAAACCGAGAGACAAGCGATTTATAGTGGTTCGGCTACAAGGTCACCTTCCTTGCCCTACTCCACTTCCCGAGCACCTAACTCGAGAGTTTTCTTCACTATATCAACAAGCTCCCTTATGGCGGAGAAAACCTTACACACCAATTTACACACCACAATATCTTCACAACTTCTACACAACTAATTCACACCTATTCACTACTTAATCACACCACTTCTTCACACCAATCTTCTACACACCAAGCTTCTTCACACCAATACTTTTACACACCAATCTTCTTCCTAACTAATCTTCTTCACAACTATTCTTCTACACACCTATCACACTATATATCTAACTACACTTTCTTCTAATAAGTATTCACAACTAATCACACAATGAAATAATAACAATGATGATTTACTAACAACTTAGATGTGGAGATCACAACAAGTTGTAATACTTCTTGTCTTGAGGGATAGAAGTATTCTTCTCTTGCAGTTGATGGGATGATGTTAGGATCACTTTGAAACAAAGATTAAAGAATGTATGATCAAAGGATTTATAGATTGGAAATGGAGATCTAGAACAGAAAGTTCTGGAGTGCAAAAGGTGAGGAAAAAATCCAGGGTTAAGGTGGTATTTATAGGCAAAGGATTCTGACAGAGGAGCGTGGCCGGTCCCCTTAAATCAAGGCCGGTCCCCTTAATTTTAAGGGGACCGCCCCTTATAATTAAGGGGGCCGCCCAGCTGAAACGGCCAGAAACTTTGTCTTTTAGTGGGGAAAGTTTATTTGGTGAAAAACTAACTGATTTTGGTTAAAAATTTGAATTCATATATTTAGTATGAATAAAACATTTTTCTTTATTACCAAAAGTGTTTTTCAAAAATATATAATATGTTAATTAAATACCCCTTTGATCATAAATTGCACTAAACACTTTGTTTATTCATACCTTAAGTGATTTGGATGTAAAGAGAAATATTAATCACTAAATAGTTGTTTATGTCACAAGTTTTAGTTCTATGAGTTTATATTTTGTGATAATCAAAACATAGAAATATTGATAACATGTTAATAATGTTTTTAGGCATTATTTATGTCAACAAGACTCACTTAAAAAGCGATTGTAAACAAAATTACCTGTTTCGAACCACTTTATAAGTGTCAGCCACCAATTTAACATCTCAACCTAAGTTCACATCAACCTTTATTATCCATTAAAAACCTTTTGCAACCCGTATAAAATATCCTATTTTGACTCTCTCTATAACCTGTCTATACAACCCATTTGAAATGGGTCAATAATTCAAGCATTACCCACACACTTTTTACACACTTACCATATCACCATAATTAGTTATTACCATCTCACCATTGGGCATAAGTTACAAAGTCATGACTTCTTTGAAACGTATCAATGTACAAATTGAGCTAGATACACATAATATCAAATCCAGAAACCTTAAATCCGAGTAAATTATTTGTTTAACACTATTATTGAAACAAGATTTTACTATAATAACATCCAGACACCCCATGAGACAGATCCCATGAGGAGAATACCACAAATACTAAAGGTTGTCACATGATATGTAATTATTTTAGACAATACCAGAACCTGCCAACTAACAAACTACCACACCAGCAAATAGCAACGCAGCAAAAAGAGCACACGCCAAATAGCAGCCCGTATCAGCAACCAAGAGAACAGGACTGCATCTCTGAGGCCTCGCAATCCATAATTACCTTTGAAAATATCAGCAACCAAGAGAACAGGACTGCATCTCTGAGGCCTCGCAATCCATAATTACCATTGAAAACCTCATTTTTCAAGTTCCCGTAGATCAACTTGAATGCTATCAACTGAATTTATTGGAACAAATCGTCATGCTACATCATTGATTAACCATGTAATCTATTATCCATCAGAATGCCTCCTAATTGTAGGATCCACACTAACAACTTTACATTCATATACATTCAAATACTCAATACTTTGCAATGCAGTTATGCTAATGTACTTCCTAATAGTTGGAGAACACAATTTTAGCATTCAAGATAAAGTGATAAGTTTCCTTTTGCTGTTAAAGTGTTGATCGTAACAAAATTCTCATATTTTTGAACTCGTAAAATTATGTCATAAATTTTTAGCTCATTTTGTCACAACTTGACCCATTTGCATTTTTTGAAAGTAAAGACATTTTGTAAACTTAATCGACCCTCTAAATGATCCACCCAACATGACCCATGTGCCGAAAATTATATAAATTGACATTAAAAATATGAAAATTATACATACCAATTATATAAAAAAAATATATGAAATCATAAAGGATTACTACATCCTCATTAGTTTCTCCTTTTCCTAAGTTCTCAAATGAGATACTACATCCTCACTTTTGCTTAAAATTTATATGAAATCAAAAGGTAGGCTGAAAGCACTTCACGTAAGAATACAATAGAAATTTGGAAAGAATGAAACATACCTTACCTCATGATAACCATCTCCCAAACGAACTCGTGTAAACCTATAAAAAAACTCAGACAAACAATTGGGCTTTGCTACCCTAAAGGCTATGCCAAATTAATAGTTTAATAATACTATCTGATGGTCTCATTATGTATCAATAGAACTTATATATTATTAAATGAAACTGAAACGGAATGTATCAATAGTTGTTCACCTCTTTCGCACTTGGATATGCATAACAATGCATATTTCCTACAATTTTGTGCAAATACTTAACAATGCAAATTATATAAAAAAATGATTAAATATGAATATGAACCATTAAACTCTTTTAGAGCATGAAAGATCAAAATAAACAAATTCTTTGTAATCTCAAAACTTTAAAAATCATTAAAGATCAAAAGAAACAGATGTTTTGTCCCCTGTACATGATAAAATCACGTAAAAGACCAACCTATATGCCTAAGAAAGTATAAAATTCTATTAAAAATAGGGTAAAATATATACATACATTTGAAGTTGGAATAAAGAGAATTACATTCTTACATGTTTCTTGAAGATAAAATAGCAGGTAGTCCAACACTTACATTGGTTCAAAATCATTTACCTCTTTTTATGTTATATTTCAACAATAAGAGTAACAAACGGTGATGGTTCATGCTCTCATGCTTGGTTCAAGCAATTCAACCTAACTTTAATATGATAAAATAACATAGGTAACACACTCCAAATCATCTTTACAGGAAGCGGGTCAAGCAATTCAACAAAGCTTCTCAAATCATTCCCCACTAATAACCATAACATTTTTATTACTTTCCATTTGGTGAAATCGATGAAATCTATCACATAAACAAATTTAACGCTATTTATTTATAAACTTAACCAAGTTTAGATTCCTTGTATGCTGGAAGAAAAAATTTAAACCTATTTAGTCACAAATGGGTAGATGTGGATCATGTGTCCTCTAACGGTCACACAGGTAACTTACCATTCAGCTTTACTTCATGAATATAATCCTTTTATTAACATCAAACTTCATTGAGGTTATGATATCCCAATAAATACATAAATACCCATATTCTTGGGTACTTCCTGCAATGGTAAATATATTTTTATCAGAACACAATGTACTCGTTTGATATCAAGAGGCAATTATAAGAAAAACTTACCAATTCATTTCTAACATTATCAGTTCTAACCATAATGATAGCCTGAATGTCCTCATGAATTACAAACATGGTTTCTGATACTACCATATATACCTAAAAAAATCATAAAAAGTTAGCACAAAAGAAAGAATTCAGAGGAACAATTGGATTAGCAGAAAAGGATAGTTTAGCATTCATCGAGATATTTTAAAAGTCACAACTAAGAACATCTTAGGTAAAACTGGAAACCCAAAATGCTTTTTTCTTCACATACCATGTGATTTGAGTCGTGGTTTGCCCAACATTTGATCTTATATCAAAACAAAGTCACGTAATGACCTGCAATCATGAAAACCAAATCACCATTGTGCAACAACCGAAAGTCTATAAGGTAAATATTGAGAAATTTAAGATATGCATACGATCATATACTTTCATATCATGCAATTAGTGTAATTTAAGAGCCTGTATCTCCATTCCAGTCTTATTAACTTTAAGTCACCAAATTAAAATACATATTACAACCCATAACACCAATGATATCAATTCTTGTCATCTTGGATAGTATAGGTGATAACACTTACTTAGTAACTACAAACACATGTTGAAACCAAATCCTTTGCAATCAACTTAAGAGGATAACTGCGTTCTTTGCAATCATAGAGCAATAGAGCATACCCTTTTGCTAATAACACTGCCAATGACACCTGCATTCTTTGCAATCAACTTAAGAGGATAACTCTTAACAATATCGGCTCCAACCTGCAATAAATTTCAAGTGTCATGCCAACGTTGAGTGAGAAAATTTTATCAAGCGTCATGCCCACTTATTCAAATGTTAAAAGAATGTCAAGATTTCCACAAAATTTATCAAAAAAAGATACCTTTTCCTCATCATTAGCAAGGGTCTCGTTGATAACATCAACTTTAGAGGCAAGCCTCAACAGAGTGCATCCACCACCCACAACAATACCTTCCTCAAGAGCTTCCTGCAAATCAATAACATAATGGTGTTATACGACTTTTAGCTCGGTATACACGGTTCCCTTAAATAAGACCATTAAGTTGTTTCAATATTGTCACATCTTCATTCTCTTAATTGTTTTTTCTCAACAATCACCAACATACATAAGTCAATTTATTGATATAACCCAATTATATATTAATTAATTTTATAAAATAAATAAAAATTTCGTGCTCATTTGTCAATTTCTTGTAACAGACATCAAAAACCTAACAACAAAGATCAGTCATCAATCATCCTTATTTACCTTTTCATATGTTCAATCAAATAATTATTAGAGTAAAATACAAATTATATTAAAATTAGGGGATTGAATCCATACCAACATAATCTTCGGATGAGTAATCATTCACTTCGGCACAGGCTTGCACGTCGTGTGACTCGCCAACAACCCTGCATTATAATCAAATATAAAGATTGTAGAATCAATGATCAATACAAACAACTATCATTCACTTCCTGACACACTCTTTGAAACCAAAATGTGCACAAAGATTTGAAATAATCATAAAAGGAAATTAGCTTAAACTTACTTATTCAATAGGTTTTTCATCATCAGCTTCCAGAACAATCTTCTTGGCTTAAACTTTACTACTTTGTCATCATAGAAAAGAGGTTTGGCTCAGACTCAACAAAACTATAATTGGATTGATAAATAAATATGAATCGAATTAGTAAGGGCTTTAAAATGCAAAAAACAGTAAACACGATACAATAAATCTGTAGATGCAATGAAAATCAATTTGGTTTCATAATCATTCCATCAAACATGTTGTGGGTACACAATTACCTGATTTATGAGGTTTTTACTCGTTCTAGTTTCTAACATACTATGCCTGCAATAAGAAAAACAATGACACAAACAAATCAATTCATGAACAAATTAAGTAATTCATATTTGTTCAATTCTATAGCCAAAATTAAATAGTATAAAAAACACAGGATAAATCAAATCGTAACAAAATTAAGGAGAAGATTGAGAACATGATTAGAAAGAAAAAAACTTAATCGTTTTGGATTGATGAATCTGGTTGAATCAAAGATATAAACCCAATCGATGTGTATTTTAGGATGTTTTTCTAATCAATTCGTTGACTTACAGGATGAATTAAAACGTAGGGAGGAAGATGCTTAGCAGAATTAATTGGTGTTTAATGGTTTACAAAAATAGGATTGAAGAGGAAGATTGATTGAGGAGCGTATACATAGGAAGGGTTATAGAAAACGAATGCAGAGGAAGGGTTGTACTATGAACTCTAAATATGGAAGTACACGTAAGAGCATTAAACCAATTTTTATTGCACCGCGCTTATAGGGGATTGTACAAAACCTTATTTTATTAGAGATAATAGATTATCCCCAATAACCTTATGCTATACTAGCCTAAGGCCCGGCCGTTGGCCGGCTAGCTAAAAGTTTTATTATTAAACATAAATATGTATTACCAACATGATGTAAAAATGTAATACGCTAAATGTGTAATGATGAAAGATAAATAATGTAACATAAATAACGTTGAGTGCATTGTTTAAAAGATAAAAAGGTAATTAAAAACTGGAAAAATTAAAGTCAATGAAGGACTTCTTTGTACACGACGTTAGTTGTGTGATTGCAATGGTTGCCATCCTTGTCACAACATAAGACTTTAAGGCCCTTCTTGCTATTGACCCTAGATACGACTACATATAGTTATCCATGTGAAAAAACATATCGTTCCAGGTAAAGACCCACCTTAAATAATGTTGGTCCTTGACTTTTGTTAATTTTTATGTCAAAACAAATAGATATCGGAAATTGTCTCATGTTAAAAGGCATCTTCTTATCGGATGGGCTAATATTCATGCGAATGCGAGGAATAGCGACAACTGTCTCTAATTTACCACAGGCTATTATCTTTGCCTCAATGTTATTGACCCCCATTCTAACTATTTGTAACCTTGTACTATCAAGAATTATGCAAGATAAAATTAGTAACATAGTTTTTATATCAACTTAATATAATGTTCACTATAAAAATAAGTTTTTGAAACATAATCATAAAAGAAAAAAAAGATACATGTCCATTATAGTTTCTTTATAAAGACCATGCGATTTTTCCAATTGCACCAAATCTTGTGTCTGTTCCAAGTAGTTTAGATCAGATCCATTTGCATCATAGTGAATCATTGTTAGGACCCTCGATCTTTTATCTTACACAAGTTATATAGAGATAATAGAAGAGATTCGTATAGTGAGAGAGAGACGGAGAAAAGAGATGGATACTTCTAGTGAGAGAAAGGAAAGATGTATTATATTTAGAGAGAGAAACACATAGAATTACACATAGAAGCACCACCTCCAAATGGGAGCATTTGGAGGTTTATATAGTTAAGATAAAGAGATGGGCCGGGCTTGGGCTTTTGTAATGAGCTAGACCTAAACTAATACAATATTAGATTAAACCAAGCCCGTTTACCCTTAACTAAACTACAAGACTATTACAACATTATTACAAGACTCGTTGATACAATAATGATCGTCACTTCTATTTCTAACAATCTCCCCCTAAGGGGCGATCATTGAGATCTCTCTTTGATTCCATTGATGATCAACACTTCCAATGCTAACAATCTCCCCCTAAGGGTGATCATTGAGATCTCTCTTATGTGACCTCGATCTTTGTTCTTTGAAGCTTGTTCTCTTTGAACTTTGAGTCTTGTTGTGTAATAGTTTTGCTAGTTCCTTTGTTCCAATCATGCTTTGTGATCTTTGACAACTGACTTTTCATCGTTCTTTGTTCATTTGTGTTGTGGAGCGATCTGCCTTTTGTCACTTGTGCGTTTCTGGTGGTTGTCTGCCATTCCAACATGCTCATACATCTTCAGTCTTTGTGGTACATGCATTTGTAGTTCCCGTTCTTTCATACAGATCTGTGTCACTTTACTTCTGTAGATTCTTTCATATTGCGTAGAATCTTTCTTTGAACCTTTCTTTGCTTTGATCTTTGTGAGAACTTTTCTTTGACTTCGAGATGCATGTATGAGCATGTGGAATCCTTCGCCATGGAGATGATGTATAGCTGCAGGTAAACAGTTAGCAATAAATCAACCGGTACTTACAGATAAGAATTAGAGATCGTCAACAGCATAGTGTGAGGACTCCTTCTAACCCTTACCATGGCCGTTCCCATGTCAGATACTCCCGAGGGAGCTTACAAGACCTACTTAGTAGCTCAATGATTAGGTGAGTCGCTGGGGATCACTCCACGACTGTAGATCATTTTTGAAACCACCGCGAACACTAAGCGTAAACCATAAAGAATTACCGAAGTGACCTGCTGTCAGGGCTGCTTGATGTTGACCCTGGCAGGAATTTCCATTCAATCATTGAGAAACACATGTGTGAATTCTCTCATAAATGTTCTGGCAGATTGCTAAGATCTGCGTAGGACTCTTAAGTTTACATCTGGCATCCTTAATGATGAACAACCAGTGTAGAAATATCATGTGTTCCTATGAGATCTTTTGATGAATCTCGGGGTTCTAGACTCGATAAGTGCACATTTGGTTTCCTATGCGGAGATTAGGGAGAGGTCTCCTGCTTCAATATCAACCATCTCTAAGAGACAAGTCGATAGATTACACCGGTTCCCCGTGAGAATGAAACAAGCTCTTTTAAGAGAACTTGAGTGGTTAAGAAGGTTTAGTGCAGTGCGTCACTGGGTCCATGACGTCTTTGTCTTCAATACCGGTGTCACCTTGGTAACAACCAGTAGCATATGAGTTGAACCCGGTGTCTGCCATAAGGTTGAACATTTGGAGGGCTATTTCTTTTCACCCTTTTTACATAACTTTTCTTTTTAATTCTTTAACCCCTTCTTTCTCCTTTCTCATTTTCTCCTTTTTTCAATCATACCTAAGGACTTCTAATTCTAATCTATTGGAATTATCCTTGGGTAGATCCCTCCGGCTCTAGCGGATCATAGGACGGTTTTTCCTAACCTTAGTCACCTTATATCTTCATGACTATCCTATTGTTGCCATAAAACCATTCATTTGAAAATCTCTCAAAGTGTTTATGATTATTAAAAATCTTTTGTTAACACTTTGAGAGTTTTGATTTCATTTTAAGGACTCCCCCTTCACATGTGCTCATGTAATTTTTAAGAAATTTGAACATGCGTGAGGAGTTTGCACTTTTTGAATTGATCCACTTTCAGCGAACATGACCGATTCGAGACACGCTTACATCACTAGTTAGACTAGCTTGAAATTATTACCCGTCCTGGTCAAGTCCAAAGAAAGTCTCTCGATACGGTACACTCTACTCAGACACGTCCTATTCGAGACACGCTTACATCACTAGTTAGACTAGCTTGAAATTATTACCCGTCCAGGACAAGTCTTTTCGATTAATGACATTTAAGCTTCGTCAATTCATTGGTAATATCTGAGTCGAGCTCTTTTGAGATTCTGCCACAATCTTTAAACATTTTTTATCACATTTTAATCATGTCTTCTCCCCCTCAAAAATAGCATAGTGTGATATTTTTTATATCAACAGATTAAGAAAAATCTTTTGGAGAGAGAGAAAGATTTGATTTTGCATGAAATCGGAACATTTTTGTTTTTATGAAATACTCCCCCTCAAAACTCGCATATGTTTTTGAGAATGTTAAACTTTTTAAAGTTTAGAGGGACGGAGTCTTCTCGAAGCAAAATTCTGAAAGATAAAGAAGTTTCAGATTTGTTGAATTTTGCATCAAGGTTTTTTGAAAAACAAAGACTTCTCTTTGTTTGAATAGGAATGTCGCACTGAGGCGTACAACAATGTCCATTTTTAGGATAAGTGCACTTTGTTGATGAAAATCATTTTTGCGTAGCACTTTCCTTTCTTAGAAAACTTGAGTTGTGCACTTTAAGGTGTATACAAGTCATTTTGATGATGAGCACCAATTTTGATAGATTTTGAAAATCTTTTTGAGAAATCTTGAAAATGTGGTGCTCAGAATGTAGGAGAATTTTGAAAATCTAATTTATCATTAGATCAACAATCATGTTCTTGAGCTTAAAGATTTTGAAAGTTTTTCTAAAGAAAACTCAAGCCAGATAAGTGTTTGGTTCTCGTTTTAGGATAAGTGCTCGAAAAATATTTGAAATCTTTGTTTTGATTAAGCACTTTCCTTTCTTTGAAGCACGGGTCCTGAACTGATATGTCCTGAAGCCATTTGATTAAGTCCTTATTTGAAATCTTTTCGAGTTGATATACCCGGATTTAAGTTTTGAAAAGATTTCACTTTGAAGCACGGGTTGTAAGCTGAAGTACTTACAAGCCATTATGAAGAAACTTTTGAGAAACGACATGTTTTAGAAAAATATATAAAGAACTCCCGTTCAAGCATATGTACATGTCCGTATCATTGTTGAAAGACATTTCTAGACACATACAGAATATTGATTTATACGAGAGACATGTCGTGAGAAGAATATTTTTGGATTTTTTGATTTTATATTGTTTTTGTATTTTTTGAAATTTTATATTTTTGTATTTTGTTATTGTTTTTATAAAAGAAAAGGAAAATAGAAGATTGAAAAACTGGGTTCTGAGATAGTTGAAGCACCTGCAACCGAAGACGAAGAGGTTTCACAAATAAAAGTTTTAGAAATACATGAATCATCACTCTGCGGTTGTTGACTATCAACGGTTGTAATGGTTTCTACTTCCTTATCCTGATGATTATTACTATTATTTGTCTTGGTGCAACTATCAAAAATCTTTCCAGTGGGAATCCATCTAAGACCAACTGTTTTAAAAACTTTTCCCGTGGGAATCCACCGAAGGTAAGATCTAGACGTAGTGTTCTTATCAGATGCAGCGGAAGTCTCAATTTTTGAAAAACTACATCCTGTAGAAATCAACCTATTAGGTTTCTTATCCATTTTCTTGTTGTCAACGAGTTTGTTTCTATTTGGTGTCTTAGAGGATTGTGCCTTGACACTTGATTTTCCTTTCTTGAGAAATTGTGCAATACATGCATCGTGATTAGCTGAAAAAACATATTTTTGACATGTAGGACAGACAAATTCAACATTCTTGTTTAACACAGCAATTTTAACTTTGTCACTACAGTCTTTTGGAAATTGCTTGTTGTTCGATGAGGCTTTGGAATTCTTTGTATTGCATTCTACGTTCCTAGCATTCTCTTTTGTGCCACTACTCTTAGTTGCAAGCCAATCCCTAGTATTTTGAAGATAGTTCCTAGGTATTGGTTTACTACTACTAGCAGTGCTTTGGAATCTTGTAGAATTCATCATACTAGGTTTTGCGCCTAAAATTCCATTTTTACGACGTTGTGCCTTTTTCCTAGCTTCTTCTAGATGGTGATTTTGGACCATGTCATTAGAACCAACAGATTCCTTAAAAGATTTTGTAGTCACATTAGTTGTACTATTCCTAGAAGAGCCAGGTGCACTCACATTTGTGTTTCTTTCAACAACCAATTTTCGTTTTTCAACAATCTTATCCATTTCCTTTTTCTTGAGCAAGGGTTGTAGAGTGACTGGTTTTGAAAAATCCTTTTTCTCATCGACTTTTGGAGCAAACCGTGAAATTGACATTTTTGGTTTTAGAACCGTGTTTTTAACATTTGGTTTCTCTGAAGTCGATGGTTTTGCAAACTTAGTTTCCACACCCTTCCCTTTTATACTTACAAGCTGAGCTCTTAAAAGATCATTTTGCTCTTTCATGTCCTTGTAGGCATGCTCATACGACAATTTATCATACTTGCATTCCTCTGATTTTCGATCAAGTTGTTTGAAAAATGACATGTTTTCTTTTTCAAGTTTTTCAAGAGCATTTTCATATTTGGAAACAATTTCAGATGTCTCAGCTCGCAGTCTATCATCGTCTTGAACCGAATATGTTTGTAAAATGATGGACATTATATCAGTAGTCATGACAGCTTCGAAGAGAGAATCACTTAGGTTTTCCAAAACATTCATGTTTTCACGAGTATCATTAGCTTCGTTTACCAGGGATTTGTGGTCCTTGACAAAGTCGGCCGTTTATTTTAAGAAAGCTTGTTCAAAATAGATTACCCTCGCACTGATGTTATTCAGTGGGACAGTAATTTCGTTTTGAAACACCTTTTTCTGTTCGATATGAAAACTAGAATGCCAGTTGTTAATATTGATGCTAGTTTTCGATGCAACAATATTTTGAAGTTCTTGAATTCTCTTTTTAACGTCATCAAGAATTTCTCTAGCCTCACTTGTATTAAAAGTGTTGTTAGAGGACATTTGTTCCATTTTTGAAAGAGATTTGGAAACAACTTTCTTTTTAGACAAGAATTTCGCAAATGGTCGTTTTATGGAAAACGCAGATGGTTCTGTTTGTGGAACAAAAGTGATTCCCGAAAGTTTGTTCAATTTGTTGTAATTAATGGGTTTCAAATCCTTTTGTTTCATTTTATTTATGCTTTCTTCGACATGTTCAATCGTTAGCACAGAATCCCGAACGACGGGAGGATCATGTTTGGTGTAAATCACATTGCCATTGTACAAAACATTCTGTTCTTGCTGAGCTTTCTTGAGATTACAAGGGGTGTTGTTACAAAGAGTCATTTTATATTTCGTATGGTAAATCGGATTAGTTTGATTTGAAATTGTTGATATAAATAATGCCTAAAAACATTATTAACATATATCGATATCTCTATGTTTTGATAATCACAAAACGTAAACTCATTGAACTACAAATTATGACGTAAACAAGTATTTAGTCGTAAATATTTGCTTTAGCATCTATATCACTTAAGGTATGAATAAACAATGTGTCTAATGCATTTTATGATCAAATGAATTTTTATTTTTACAAACCTTACATTTTATTAAAGTGGGACAAACATTTTTAAACTTATACAAAACATTTTTGTATTTATAAGAAATGTTTTATTCAAAATAAATATTTTGAATTTAAATTTCAACCCAAAAAACGGCTACATTCTTCAGGAAAAACCTTCCCCACAAAAAGACAAAAAATCTGAAGAAAAAATATTTTTTTATTAGGCGGCCCCCTTAATTATACTAGGCGGTCCCCTTAATTATTAAGGGGACCGGCACCCAATTAAGGGGACCGGCCACGCTCCCAAACAGTATTTTTTCCTTATAAATACTGGTTCATTCCACAGATTTTTCTCACCTTTTGCGCCCCAAAACTTTCTGTTCTAGATCTCATTTTTATTCTCTAAAATCCTTTGATCATACATACATAAATCTTTGTTTCAAAGTGATTCTAACATCATCCTCTCAAGTGCAAGAGAAGAATACTTCTATCCTCCAAGACAAGAAGTATTACAACTTGTTGTGACCTCCACATCCAAGTTGTTTGTGCATCATCAAGATTATTTACATATATCTTTGTAAGTTTGTTGTGAATATTTGATTGTAGATAGTTGTGCTAGGAATATAGATAGTGTGATTGGTTAGTAGTTTGGTGTGAAGGAGAAAAGTTAGGAATTAGATAGTTGTGAAGAAGATTGTTGTGAAGTAGATAGTTGTGAAGATAGATAGGTGTGAAGAAGTAGTGTTGTGATTAAGTAGTGACTAGGTGTGAAGAAGTTGTGTAGAAGGTGTGAATAAGTTGTGACGAAGTTGTGGTGTGTATATTGGTGTGTAAGGTTTCTCCGCCATAAGGAGCTTGTTGACATAGTGAAGAAAACTCTCGAGTAGGTGACTCGAGGAGTGGAGTAGGGCAAGGAAGGTGTCCTTGTAGCCGAACCACTATAAATCCTTTGTCTCGCGGTTAGATCTTTCCATATCTTACTTATTATCTTGCTTATATCGTTATTATTTTTGTAGACGTAGACGTATATATATAGTTGCTCATATAGTGCTAGTATTGATTTTACTTAAAGATCAAACGAAAATTTCATTCACAAAACAAAGTTTTTACAATCAAACTAAAAAGGTTACATACATATAATTGATCATTTCGATCAAGTATAGTTTTCATACAAAATATAACTATGGATTATAAAATAAACGATTACGTACTTATCTCTTATATATAGCTATAATTGTTTATATTATGCATGTGTTGATTTCACATACTTAGCGTACATTATTATTATTGTTCACACTTAGATATACTTGTTCAAGATTTGAGTTCACATAAGATTGAATCAAAGTTTTAAAAGCAAACAAGGTTTTAAAACTAAACTAAGTTTTCAAAATAAAATTAAAAAGACTTAAAACTATTCAACCCCCCCTTCTAGTTTTCCACAATTGGTATCAGAGCCAGGTCTAGCAAGATTTTTAAAATATGTTGTATTTTAAAACTTGTAACGATCTATGGAATCTGAAAAATATTTAGAAGGGCAATCTATGCAAAGACTACCACTATTTGAAAGTGATGGATTTTTATATTGGAAAAATCGATTCGAAACTTATGTGAAATCAAAGGATCTAGATCTTTGGCATGTTATTACTAATGGTGATTTTTTACCTACTCAAAATAATCCCGAAACAAATAAAGATGAAATAGTACCTTTTGAAAAACAAAATGATGATTTAAAAAGAAGACTTTCTAAAAACAATGAAGCAAAAATGGTTATTTACAATGCGTTACCACGTAAAGAATACGAAAGGATCTTTATGTGTGAAACCGCAAAAGAAATTTGGAATTCTTTACTAATAACTCACCAAGGTAATAGTCAAGTCAAGGATAACAAAATAGATCTACTTGTGCAACAATATGAGCAATTTACGATTCCGGAAGAGGAATCAATTGATAATGCTTTTGCTAGGTTTAACACTATCATCACAAGTCTAAAAGCACTTGATGAGAATTTTTCTAGTAAGAATTTTGTCAGGAAATTTCTTAGGGCTCTTCATCCAAAATGGCGAGCTAAAGTCACGGCTATTGAAGAATCAAAGAATTTGTCAACTCTACAACTTGACGAATTGATCGGTAACTTAAAGGTCTACGAAGAAATAATAAAGAAAGACTCCGAGATGGTCAAAGGAAAAAGGGAGCAAAGCAAATCAATTGCGTTGAAAGCTAAAAAGGACTCTAGTGACGAAGAATGCTCAACCTCCAAAAGTGACGATGAAGAGTATGCTATGGCCGTACGAGACTTCAAGAAATTCTTCAAAAGACGAGGAAGATACATTAGGCAACCATATAATGAAAGGAAGTGTTTTAAATGTGGCAATCCAAATCATGTCATCGAAAAGTGTCCAATGATGTCAAGAGATCAAAATCAAAAGGCGTTTATTGGAGGTGCTTGGAGTGACAGCGATGAGGACCAGAAAGAAACCACAAATGAAGAAAAGTGTCTTATGGCTAAGACATCAAGCGAGGTACGTTCCGAGACCGAATACTTTAGTGACGAAAATTTATCATTAGACGAAAAAGACCTAGATAGTGAATATAATAGGTTATGCAAATTAGGTCAAAAGGTTATAGCTAAAAATAAGTCACTAAAACATATTAATAATCTATTAGAAAATGAAGTACTCGAATTAAAAATTAAACTACAACATTTGGAAAAATGAAAAGAAGTTTTTATAAAATGTAAAACTTGCTTAGAGGTTAAAAATGAAAACGAAAAACTTAAAGATGAAATTTTCAAACTTGACAAGTTTAAAAATAGTAGTAACCCACTTAAGAAAATAATAAGTGTTCAAGAAACTTCGGGAGATAAAACCGGTCTAGGATTAACCTCAACTAATGTTTCAACTAGTGAAAATAAATGTATAAAGTTTGAATGTGAATCTAGTAAACAAAAATCATTAGAATCAAATCCTAAGTATATACTTACAAAAGATAGAAAAATACCCATTGCGAATGATGAAAAAGTAAAAACTTTTTATAAACCATCCTTAAAGACTGAAGTAGGATCCTCTAAACCTAAATTAAGATCTAAAACTCCACCACCAAGAAAACCAAATAAACCTTATGCTCGGTCTAAAACACCTCAACCTAGAAGAAACCAAAATAGACAAAACTACAATAATACTAGTCATCAAATGTCGAATTATCAACCAAATTACAATCCTTGGGAAATATTACCACCATACATGCATCCTAGCCAAATGTTAAATATGTTTGGACCAAACAACTTTGGACCGATGAGACAATGGGGACCAAGTGGCTAAGTTGTCATTCTTCGAAGAAGTTGGAATCTCATCTACAAATGACTTCTATAAGTCAACATGGTCACTTTAAGTGCTTGAAGAAATTCCATTGAAGACTAAAAAGGTACACGTCCCTTTTAAGTTCATCGCTATAATTTGCATGCTTAGACATATGATTAGTTAGATTAATGCTTAGCTATACATATATATTGTTTGTAACTCTTATACATATATATGTACACAATAGCTTATACTCTTATTACCTAGAAACATTATTGGTTGACCTTCCTAGGTATAAGATGAAATTGTTCATTGTCGAACAAAATAGAAAATGGAAATCTTCTATATCCACTATTAGCAAACTCATGGTGATGAAGTGAAATGAGTTAAGTGGATTAATCGTTAATATAGAAGTAGGACTAGATCCCTCGCGTAAGAAAACTATGGATGAAACAAGCTCTCGTAGACTATGGCATTAAGTTAGATAAGCGTGCAAAAACAAAGGAACTATAAATGTTAGGTTATACCCCATTCAACCCTCTCGTATCTAACATATATATTTTAGTCATCACTTCCTTTAGGATCATAGGATATGTAGAAACCATAGCATGAGATAATAGTAGGCTTAACCAATCCTCTTGAGCATGAGATCTTTAATAAACATCTTTTAAAATATATGATTAATGATATTTGTTGTCAAAAATCTAATATCTTTAAAAATATGCAAAAACCTCACATTTTAGAAAATAGTTTTTCAAATAACTATCCCACTTTTAAATAAGATGTTTTCACTATAAATATCCACAATTTTGTTTTGATCAAAACCAAAGATTGAGAAAATTTTCTTTACCTTTCATTAACATATTTTGAAGTAAAACCGAATCTATTTTATTCAATTACCTCTCATATCTACATGAAAACCTACTTTCAAACATTGTTGAATAATGATAAAAACGTCTCTTTAAATCATGCATGGTGATCTCATATTTGTCATCTATATTTATATAAATGACACTTATAAGTGAACTAAATCAAATCAAGAGGACCATGGTTTGTCTATTAACACTTTGTTTGTAACAAGTCTAGAAACCCATGCTATCATAATACACATTAGGATTAATCCTCCTAGTTATGTAGTTATGAAATACTTGATGTTGCTTATTGTTTCCTAGCACTTATATTTTACTTGCTAGATAAGTATGTTTGCATGCTATATGAAATTGCTTGATTACTTAATCTCTTTGGTTAACATGCTTTAGCTACATAATTGCCTACATAATTAGTCTATGTTTAATTGCCTCAAAGAGTTGGACTTGTTTGAAACAAAAACACAACCTTTCTGCAATTCACTACCAAAAACCCTTTTCTGGCAATCTGGGAATCACCAGATGGGCGGCCCCCTTAAATCATAAGGCCGCCCCTTAATTATTAAGGGGACCGGCCTCCAATTAAGGGGACCGGCTATCTGATGATCGAAGGTGTTGTTTCCTTTTTCTAATTTTTAACCCATTTCATCCTACACTTCTCAAAATTCACAAACCTATTCTATCCTAAACCTTCCATCATAGTTTATCCATCCTTGATCCTACCAATCACATCAATTGATACTCATTTTCCATCTTCACCAATAACTCCACCTAATCATCATCACAAAAAGATTCAACCATATAACCATTCCCTACACTCTACAAAGTGTGTCATCACCACTACAACTTAACCCATGAAGGTCAAACCATATTTCATGATACACAAACCTCATGTTCACTCAAATGAACCCTTTCACAACTCAAGCGATGTTGTTCATAATCAACCAACACCTAAACCTCACTCTCACAAAACTGATCCATTTAAGAACAAATCATCCATTCGTGCTTCGACTAATGCTCCTTCTTATGATGAGCATGCACAATCCCAAACAAATAATCCCAACCTCATTACCAACACTTTACATGTTGCTCATTCAACAAAAACACCATCCACTCATGAAGCATCTCTTCCACCCATATCATGTTTTCATGATTACCCAAGCTCAAACATGTCTCCACCACCAAGAGTATCACCACCACATCCTACAACTTCACATGCCATTCCTATGTTGCATGTTCAAACCATCACCCAAGACAACTATCATGCTCCACCACCATCACCTTCCTCCGAACACTTGAAGTTCGTTAAGGCGCTAAAAGAAGCCCATGAGCTTAGTGCTCTTTTAGCCTTACATCTTGCTCAACGCAATTTGGATCCACCTTCATCTAGATCACCCTCATCACTACACAACATAAATCAACTTGAGAAGCATGTCAACAATTGACCTTGTTGCATCTTTCTCCTAAAAACCATTGCATTCAATGAACACTTCACTTGGATTGAATATCTTCTCACTAGATCACATCCAATACCCTCACTTGAACAACATCCAAAACCTCAATCAACCTCTTCCGCTACAAACTCTCCACCACCAAACTCTCCAACATTCATGACTCAAACATATACCTCCATTAATCCAACTCAACCATCTTCATTCCAAACACTCCATTATCAACCATCTAAGCATACTATATGCTTATGATTTTCACTTTCAAATACGAATCAACCAACCTTTTGTTACAAGCATGTCCGATGGCTCTCTTTGGTAAATTAGGATCTTTTAACATAATCACTTTGAATTAATTGTTATGTATCCTTAATATTTGTTTGCTATGCTTGTTATTTGTATATTGCATATTCTTCTATATATGCTTATGCTTCTAATATTTTTCTTGTGAGCGTTCCATATCTCGATTCCTTGGTGCCATCAAACGAGGGGGAGCACACATCAAGGGGGAGCTTTCATCCCGTCTAACTTCATTTATGAAGCTAGTCGGCATAACCTTTTTGATTCTACAAAAAGGGGGAGAAGTGAATATAAACTCACTAAATACATGTCTAAAAATTAATTTTTAGACTTGATGAGTTTAGGTTTTGTAATCATCAAAAAGGGGGAGATTGTTGATATAAATAATGCCTAAAAACATTATTAACATATATCGATATCTCTATGTTTTGATAATCACAAAACGTAAACTCATTGAAATACAAATTATGACGTAAACAAGTATTTAGTCGTAAATATTTGCTTTAGCATCCATATCACTTAAGGTATGAATAAACAAAGTGTCTAATGCATTTTATGATCAAAGGAATTTTTATTTTTACAAACCTTACATTTTATTAAAGTGGGACAAACATTTTTAAACTTATACAAAACATTTTTGTATTTATAAGAAATGTTTTATTCAAAATAAATATTTTGAATTTAAATTTCAACCCAAAAAACAACTACATTCTTCAGGAAAAACCTTCCCCACAAAAAGACAAAAAATCTGAAGAAAAAATATTTTTTTATTAGGCGGCCCCCTTAATTATACTAGGCGGTCCCCTTAATTATTAAGGGGACCGGCACCCAATTAAGGGGACCGGCCACGCTCCCAAACAGTATTTTTTCCCTTATAAATACTGGTTCATTTCACAGATTTTTCTCACCTTTTGCGCCCAAAAACTTTCTGTTCTAGATCTCATTTCTATTCTCTAAAATCCTTTGATCATACATACATAAATCTTGGTTTCAAAGTGATTCTAACATCATCCTCTCAAGTGCAAGAGAAGAATACTTCTATCCTCCAAGACAAGAAGTATTACAACTTGTTGTGACCTCCACATCCAAGTTGTTTGTGCATCATCAAGATTATTTACATATATCTTTGTGAAGTTTGTTGTGAATATTTGATTGTAGATAGTTGTGCTAGGAATATAGATAATGTGATTGGTTAGTAGTTTGGTGTGAAGGAGAAAAGTTAGGAATTAGATAGTTGTGAAGAAGATTGTTGTGAAGTAGATAGTTGTGAAGATAGATAGGTGTGAAGAAGTAGTGTTGTGATTAAGTAGTGACTAGGTGTGAAGAAGTTGTGTAGAAGGTGTGAATAAGTTGTGACGAAGTTGTGGTGTGTATATTGGTGTGTAAGGTTTCTACGCCATAAGGAGCTTGTTGACATAGTGAAGAAAACTCTCGAGTAGGTGACTCGAGGAGTGGAGTAGGGCAAGGAAGGTGTCCTTGTAGCCGAACCACTATAAATCCTTTGTCTCGCGGTTAGATCTTTCCATATATTACTTATTATCTTGCTTATATCGTTATTATTTTTGTAGACGTAGACGTATATATATAGTTGCTCATATAGTGCCAGTATTGATTTTACTTAAAGATCAAACGAAAATTTCATTCATAAAACAAAGTTTTTACAATCAAACTTGTTGACATAAATAATGTATGAAAACGTTATTTATATTTTTCGATATCTCTATATTTTAACGATCACAAAATGTAAACTCGTCAATCATAAAATTACTACGTAAACAAGTATTAAGCTAGTTTATATCACTATATCCAACTTAATCACTTAAGGTATGGATAAACAAGTGCTTAATACATCTCATGATCAAAGGGACATTTAATTAACTAATACAAAGTTTATTTAATTATATAAACATATTATATATTTTTGAAAAACACTTTTGGTAATAAAGAAAAATGTTTTAATCATACTAAATATATGATTTCAAATATTTAACCAAAATCAGTTAGTTTTTCACCAAATAAACTTTCCCCACTAAAAGACAAGTTTTCTGGCCGTTACAGTTGGGCGGCCCCCTTAATTATAAGGGGCGGTCCCCTTAATTTTAAGGGGGCCGGCTACGATTTAAGGGGACCGGCCAGGCTCCCCTGTCAGAAAATGTCAGAATTTCTCTCCTATAAATACCACCTTAATTCTGGAATTTTCACCCACCTTTTGCACGAAATTTTCAGATCTATAACTCTCTAAACATCCTCTAAAACCGTTTGATCATTTATATATTAATCCTTGTTTCAAGTGATTCAATCCCTCATCATCCATTCTCATCCAAAGTGCAAAAGAAGAACACTCTTTCTACAAATAAGTTCAAGAAGTGTTGAAGAGTAGTTGTGCATAATATATATATATATATATATATATATATATATATATATATATATATATATATATATATATATATATATATATATATTCATTTGTGAATATTGTGTTGTGCTTGTAATTAATTGTTTAGAAGATATAGAAGTTGTGTAGGAAGTAGAAGTTGATAATGTGTGAAGTAGATTAGTTGTGAAGATAGGTGTGAAGTAGAATATTGGTGTGTAGAAGATTGGTGTGTAGAAAATAGGTGTGAAGAAGTTGTGTAGAAGTTGTGATCAAGTTGTGAAATTGGTGTGTTGTGTAAATTGGTGTGTAAGGCTTTCTCCGCCACAAGTGAGTTTGTTGACATAGTGAAGAAAACTCTCGAGTAGGTGACTCGGGGAGTGGAGTAGGAACAAGGAAGGTGTCCTTGTAGCCGAACCACTATAAATCCTTGTGTTGTGGTTTGATCTTTCCAACTCTTCTCATTACTTATTTACTCATCTTTACTATTTTAGCTTTGTTAGTTAGTTACCATACAATTGTTTATATAGTGCAAGTATTGAATTCATATAAACTAGAATCGAAGTTTTAAAAACAAACTTGTGTTTATAAATTTTAAAAGGACGTAAAACTATTCAACCCCCCTTCTAGTTTTTCACAATTGGTATCAGGAGTCACGTCTAGCAAGATTTTTAAAATATATTGTATTTTAAAACTTGTAACGATCTATGGAATCTGAAAAATATTTAGAAGGGCAATCTATGCAAAGACCACCACTATTTGAAAGTGATGAATTTTTATATTGGAAAAATCGATTCGAAACTTATGTGAAATCAAAAGATCTAGATCTTTGGCATGTTATTACCAATGGTGATTTTTTACCTATTCAAAATAACCCCGAAACTAAGAAAGATGAAATCGTACCTTTTGAAAAACAAAATGATGATTTAAAAAGAAAACTTGCTAAAAACAATGAAGCAAAAATGGTTATTTATAATGCGCTACCACGTAAAGAGTACGAAAGGATCTTTATGTGTGAAACCGCAAAAGAAATTTGGAACTCTTTATTAATAACTCACAAAGGTAATAATCAAGTCAAAGATAACAAAATAGATCTACTTGTTCAACAATATGAGCAATTCACGATTCCGGAAGAGGAATCAATTGATAATGCTTTTGCTAGATTTAACACTATCATCACAAGTTTAAAAACACTTGATGAGAATTTCTCTAGTAAGAATTTTGTTAGGAAGTTTCTTATTGCTCTTCATCCAAAATGGCGAGCTAAAGTGACGGCTATTGAAGAATCAAAGAATTTGTCAACGCTACAACTTGATGAATTAATTGGTAATTTAAAAGTCTACGAAGCAATAATAAAGAAGGACTCCGAAATGGTTAAAGGGAAACGAGAGCAAAGCAAGTCAATCGCCTTGAAAGCTAGAAAGGAATCCAACAACGCAGATTGCTCATCTTCCGAAAGCGAAGACGAAGAATATGCCATGGCCGTAAGAGATTTCAAGAAATTCTTCAAAAGGCGAGGAAGATTCGTTAGACAACCACACGATGAAAGGAGAACACCTCAAAAGAATAATGATGACAAGTATAGCAAGAATGTGAGAAAATGTTTCAAGTGTGGCGATCCGAATCACCTTATTGGAAAATGTCCAATGATGACAAGAGATCAAAATCAAAGAGCGTTTGTTAGAGGAGCTTGGAGTGATAGCGATGAAGATGAGGAAGAAACAACAAAGGAAGAAAAGTGTCTCATGGCTAAGACGTCAAGTGAGGTACGTTCCGAAACCGAATATTTTAGTGATTAAAATCTATCATTAGATGAAAAAGATTTAGATAGTGAATACAATAGATTATGCAAACTAGGACAACAAGTAATGGCTAAAAACAAATCACTAAAATACATAAACAACCAATTAGAAAATGAAGTACTTGAACTAAAAATTAAAATACATCAACTTGAAAAAGGTAAAGAAACTTTTGAAGAATGTAAATCATGTCAAGAACTTAGAAGTGAAAACAACAAACTTAAGGAAGAAATTTGTAAACTTGATAAATTTGAAAATAGTAGTAACTCACTTAGTAAAATTATAAGTATTCAAAGAATATCCGGAGATAAAACCGGTCTAGGTTTTAACTCAACCGAAGCCTCAACAAGTGAAGTTAAAAATGTTAAATTTGAAAGTGAACTCAAGGAACTAAAACCTTCAAAATCTAATCCTAAGTATATACTCATAAATGATAAGAAAATACCTCTAGCTAGTAATGAAGAAATAAAACCGTTTTATAAACCATCTTTAAAAACCGAAGTAGAATCATCTAAAACTAAAACAAGATCTAAAACTCCACCACCTAGGAAACCGAATAATTCTTACCCTAGACCTAAAACACCTCAACCAAGAGTAAACCAAAATAGACGAAACTTTAACAATAATCAACAAATGTGGAACTTCAATCCATGGGGAATGTTTCCACCATATATGCACCCAAGTCAAATACAAAACATGTTCGGGACAAATAACTTTGGTCAAATGAGACAATGGGGACCAACGTAAAAATTCTCGCCATTCAAACATGGAAATCTTTGTTATCACCTCTTGTTCGGACTATCTCTTGAAGATTTTGAAGTTAAACGCATTGAAGACGAAAGGTACACATTTCCTTTTATTTCCTTGTCATCAAATGCATGCTTAGTTTAGTATCTAGTTTTTATGTGATTTTGATTGGTTCATTAATCCCTCTAGTTTTTATTTCTATACATATATATACTTATCTACTTATACTATATCTAAATACATATATATACATATATATACACTTAGATATATCTAGGATCTTATAACCTAGAAAATTCATTTGTTGATTTTCTAGAACTAGAAATTGTTCATTTACGAACCTTTTCTTTTTCCCATTTGCCTTATTGAACTTTTCTGTTCAACGACACTCATGCTGATGAAGAGAGATGAGTCGAAAAATCTATGGATGAAACAAACTCCCGGCTTCCGTTGCATACGTCTCCCTCCTATATTCTCGACTTATAAGCCATTACTATATAAATATGTATATATATATACTTATGAACCTTCCACAACTTTCTCGTTCACTTGACAACTTGATGAATTTCATCCGAAATGATCAAGAAAAGTTTATTGACAATATGTCAAGTAAAAATGTCAAGTAATTCCTTTCGTGCGTACACTCTCCAACGTATGTTTAATTAAATATAAATCTAATATATATATAAAAATATTTTCTTGTGTGTTCCAGAAACCAAAACTTGAAAAATAACATTTTTTGAGGGCGGCCCCCTTAATGTTTAAGGGGACCGGCAGCAAAATGAAGGGCGGCCCCCTTAATGTTTAAGGGGACCGGCCATCTGATTGCCCAAACCCGTTTTTTCTTTTGTTCCTTTTGCCAAACACTCCACTTTTTCATACTCCCCTTCCCCTGCTTCTGCTGTGACGAAAACCAAAACCCAAAAACATCTCAAATCACTTCCAAATCACATAATTCGGGTTAATTCGCAAAGGGAAAATTCATCTAACACAATCACCATTACGTATTGTAAGTTTTTCATAACACATTTCATCTAATTTCATCTTATTTGGTCATACTCATGATTATGCATGTTTTATAAAATTTCTTCAATTTCACAATTTCTCTCAAATTGTGTCAAAAAACTCCATAACTAAATGCTTCCCCTAGGATTAAAATGATTAATCAACACTAGAAACTAGTAATTATAAACTAATCATGTCGAAAATTTATTTTTTTTTTTGAAAAATTTTATACACTCCTCTTCAAAATTTTTTAGTAAACGCATTGTTGAATAACGATTTGAAAACGTGTTAAAATAAATCACATTATACTTTCGTAACTTGTAAAACTTGAAATTACATTTTTCGACCAAGTAAAATTATATTGGTTCGCAATATAGGGGTGTTTGGATTATGTCCAAATAATGTCGAAACCTAGTCATTATAATTTTTATAAAACGTTGTTATAATTATAAACCTAAAAATTGCTAATCGGATTTGTCATGATATATAATTCATATATATATTGACATACTAGTGGTATAAGTAACTAGTTAAGGAAGCGTTTGGTTTATTACTAAAAATGACATTTTTAAGTAAAAATACAAACCATCTTTTTCAAAAACAAATCACATGCATAAGAAACTCGCAAGAAATAGCTAGTTCTACAATCTAATGTAAATCTAGTAAATCTCATGATATATTAAGATGTTTAAAAGGGCGTTTGGATTTGTCCATAACTACTTATTAAACATCGTAAAGTATATCTAGAACGAGTTAAAAACAATATTGAGGAACATGGTAATCTACTTCCTAGGATTAGTGACGAAATATGTTTACGTTCCAACATAAGCCTTAACAATATACATATACTTTTATCCCTCTTTATATTTATTTTGGTCTTTTGTATTGTTGATTTCTTTAGGTGAAAATGCCAAAAGCGACTACCGAAGATCTTTCCCACACCAAAAACTACATTCCCAAAGTTTCCCAACTCCCTACTACATCTCCTTCCATTGGACGTATGTATCTTGATATTGAAGATAGAAACATTCATGAAGGACGTGTAGTAGATCTTGCTTTTGCTCAATCCGACTTCATAAATCGCTTGTTTTCAAGCATCAACTTCAATTGTCTTTATGAAATAAATGAACCTATCATTCCTCGCTTCATAATGGATTTCTATAGCCAAGTCACCGTCCAAACCAATGATCTTGGTTTCATCACCATCTCTTTCATGATTCAAAATAAATTTATCACCCTATCTCTCGAACAATTTGGTCAAATCCTCCAAATTCCGTTTAGAGGTCATGCCGTTTTCACAAACGAGTGGGATCTCGAATCTCTCCATCGTTGTCGACCAACCTTCGGTCCATATCTCTCCGACATCCCTCATCCCGACGAAATTCGTCAAGTCCTTGGTGTGGAACGTGCCACCACAAGCCGAAAAATAAAATCCAAAAATGTTCAAATCTCTCCATACCAACTTCTCCACAAGGAATTAAGCCCCCACATGAAGCGTTGGGAAGAACTCATTCGTGAGAATGCGTTTGGTACCGGAGGTCACCGGGACCATCTCCCGGGGTGCCTAGCTCACATGTTGTATTGTATAGCTGTCGAAAAGCCGTACAATTTGGCCTACTTCTTTATCAAACGGATTGAGTGTGCTAGAAAAACTCCCAAAGCCAATCTTCCATATGGAATGTTCCTCACTCGTCTCTATCTTCATATCATCGAGTACTACCCCGATCTTGACAATAGTATCTATGAGTCAATCAATCCCACCTTACGTCCTCTTGCTCTAAAACAAGCTCGACGAACTCGAAGTGACAAGGGCAAATCTCGTCGTCATAGCTTTCATGGATCATCTTCAAGGCAAGACGGTGACGATGAGGAGGAAAACATCCATGATGCTAGTACCCCTTCGTTTTCTGAGTTTGTTTACAATTTAGAGGATCTTGACTATCCCGTGTATTCTACCCCATCTCCTAGTGATCAAAACGAAGAAATGCTTCATGAACGAACTACCGAGATGCTTAGAAGACAAAAGAGCTTACACGAAGAAGTTAGAGGTGGCTTCAAATCCATCCGGAAGACTTTGAAGGGTATTTTCGGGAAGAAAAAGAGATGATGTGCTTAGATTACGTTTGATGTTCAATATTTATTTTTATGTCTTGTGTGCTATTTGTCCGAAATACATTCGGAAGTACTTGTAATTTTCTTGGAATAATTGTTTGGATAAATGATTAGGATGTTAACTTGCCTTATTATGCTTAATATTTGCTTATAAATGCATGCTTTAACTCTTAATCTATATATATACTTGCATGCTTAGCTTATATATATATATATATATATATATATATATATATATATATATATATATATATATATATATATATATATATATATATATATATATATATATATATATATATATCATGTATGCTTTATAATAGACCAAAACAAATGTGAAATGTCCAAATGGAGCTTGCTGTAAATATAAAACAGAACACAACATTTTTCCAGAAAATTTTTGAAAAATTTTGGTTTCTGGGTCGTCAGATGGGCGGCCCCCTTAAAATTAAGGGGACCGGCCATCTGGAATAGTTTTTACACCGTTTTCTTTTGCATCTTGTGATCCCTTTTGCTAGTCCCAGCTACCATTTCCCTTAAAAACTAAACTGATTTTGGAATATATCATTACAATTTCAAATTAATTCCATTTCTAAACATGTTTTCCCACTATATAATTCCCTTGCATGTTTTATTCACATTTCATCATCCTCAACATTCATTAAACATCATCATGTCATCACCAAGAACCACCTATTCAAACAATGCCAAGAAACAAAAACTTGTCATTATTCCACCCAAACAACTCTTCATTGATCTTACAAATGAAGACAACACCACCCCATCTCCACCACCTCAATGCTCATCTCCTAGTGCACCAAATGCACCCTCCAAAACACCTTCAACAAATGGAAACTCTACTTCCTCCATACCATCCACTTCATCCATTAATGACTACATAAACACCCACTTATCTCCTCCACCAATAGTTCAACCATCACAACCTACCAATGAAAACACAACCCTTGCATTAACCCTCTCACTATCACCATTAACACCTCTTGATGCACACTTCTCATCATCCCCTATCAATCCACCAACCTATAACCCCATCCCATGGAGCTTACTTGAAGCTCATGGTGACACTTGCCTTTGTTGCATCCACAACCGAACAATTGTGTTCGGACTAAGAGATGAAATGCAATACATGTTTTCTCACATTGAAAACTTGTTGCATCCACCACCAACAACAAACACAACTCCTCCACCACCATCAACAAACACTCCTCCTCCATCACCATCTCCATGTTCACCATCCATTCCTCTCAATTAAACATGCTTGGTGTCTCACAAATAAAATTATATTAAACCATTTTGGATGGCAAGCTCTAGAGAGGACTCTCACATTTGAGCTTAGGTTTATTATTTCAATGATGATTGTAAGCCTTTAAAGGCTTTTGTTAGTTGCATTACTTGTTTCATTTGTTGATGTAATGCTTGATGAATTTATTTAACTTGATTAATGTTATGGTTATGTTTAGGTTATACTTTTGCATGCTATATACATATATATGTTGCTTGCCACTAAATATTTTTGCAAGATATCCATATCTCGATTACTTTTGGCCTCAAAACGAGGGGGAGTATACTTCAAAGGGGAGCTTCCATTACCACGGGATAACCTTTTTGATGCTAACAAAAAGGGGGAGAAGTGATACAAACTCACGATAATACTTGAATATATACTAATTTTCGATTAATGAGTTTAAATTTTGTAATCATCAAAAAGGGGGAGATTGTTGACATAAATAATGTATGAAAACATTATTTATATTTTTCGATATCTCTATATTTTGACGATCAAAAAATGTAAACTCGTCAATCATAAAATTACTACGTAAACAAGTATTAAGCTAGTTTATATCACTATATCCAACTTAATCACTTAAGGTATGGATAAACAAGTGTTTAATACATCTCATGATCAAAGGGATATTTAATTGACTAATACAAAGTTTATTTAATTATATAAACATATTATATATTTTTGAAAAACACTTTTGGTAATAAAGAAAAATGTTTTAATCATACTAAATATATGATTTCAAATATTTAACCAAAATCAGTTAGTTTTTCACCAAATAAACTTTCCCCACTAAAAGACAAGTTTTCTGGCCGTTACAGTTGGGCGGCCCCCTTAATTATAAGGGGCGGTCCCCTTAATTTTAAGGGGACCGGCCACGATTTAAGGGGACCGGCCAGGCTCCCCTGTCAGAAAATGTCAGAATTTCTCTCCTATAAATACCACCTTAATTCTGGAATTTTCACCCACCTTTTGCACGAAATTTTCAGATCTATAACTCTCTAAACATCCTCTAAAACTCTTTGATCATTTATATATTAATCCTTGTTTCAAGTGATTCAATCCCTCATCATCAATTCTCATCCAAAGTGCAAAAGAAGAACACTCTTTCTACAAATAAGTTCAAGAAGTGTTGAAGAGTAGTTGTGCATATTATATATATATATATATATATATATATATATATATATATATATATATATATATATATATATATATATATATATATTCATTTGTGAATATTGTGTTGTGCTTGTAATTAATTGTTTAGAAGATATAGAAGTTGTGTAGGAAGTAGAAGTTGATAAGTTGTGAAGTTGATTAGTTGTGAAGATAGGTGTGAAGTAGAAGATTGGTGTGCAGAAGATTGGTGTGAAGAAGTTGTGTAGAAGTTGTGATCAAGTTGTGAAATTGGTGTGTTGTGTAAATTGGTGTGTAAGGCTTTCTCCGCCACAAGTGAGTTTGTTGACATAGTGAAGAAAACTCTCGAGTAGGTGACTCGGGGAGTGGAGTAGGAACAAGGAAGGTGTCCTTGTAGCCGTACCACTATAAATCCTTGTGTTGTGGTTTGATCTTTCCAACTATTCTCATTACTTATTTACTCATCTTTACTATATTAGCTTTGTTAGTTAGTTACCATACAATTGTTTATATAGTGCAAGTATTGAATTCATATAAACTAGAATCGAAGTTTTTAAAACAAACTTGTGTTTATAAATTTTAAAAGGACGTAAAACTATTCAACCCCCCCTTCTAGTTTTCCACAAAACTAAAAAGGTTACATACATATAATTGATCATTTCGATCAAGTATAGTTTTCATACAAAATATAACTAAGGATTATAAAATAAACGATTACGTACTTATCTCTCATATATAGCTATAATTATTTATATTATGCATGTGTTGATTTCACATACTTAGCGTACATTATTATTATTGTTCACACTTAGATATACTTGTTCATATTGTTCAAGATTTGAGTTCACATAAGATTGAATCAAAGTTTTAAAAGCAAACAAGGTTTTAAAACTAAACTAAGTTTTCAAAATAAAATTAAAAAGACGTAAAACTATTCAACCCCCCTTCTAGTTTTCCACAGAAATCATTTTCATTGTTTGACTCGACTGACCCGACTTAACCACTAATTCTTCTAAATGTGCAATCATGTGTTCTGACTCTACGATTTCTTCCAAAAGTTTGTCTTCTTTCTTTGCAAAGTCCTTTTTCAACTCATCCATTTCTTTTTCAAGATTGGTATAAGCTGTTTTTTGTTTAGAAAGTTGGTTTTGTAAATCCGAAATTTCCGCGTTTAAAGATTTTATCTTTTTGAAAGAATTAACATCAAGTGTATCAAACTTGAGTTGCAATTGTTGTTCCCTTGAAACGGAATTTTGATAACCAGTTTCTAATTCAGACAATCTTTTGTTATGAAATTCAAAAGCTTTAACGGTTGCTTTGTAACTCTCAAGCTCAGCGGTCAATTTAACATTCGCGGCCTTAACATCGCGATTGACCTTTTTCACTTTCTCAATTTCAATACCACAATTATTTATTAATGATTCAAATAAAGCACGGGTTTCCTCATCATTAGCACCATTTTGTGCAACTTGAACACCATTAGGATCCATGTATGGAGTTGCATAGTTAACATTGCTATTAACTTGTTCCCCCACATATGTATCGTATTTACGTTCAGGTGGCACATAATGTGGCTTCTCATGAGCAAACTGATTAGCATTATTACCACAATTTGGTACCTCATGGAATGAATCGGAATCATAGGTAGGAGAAATATCATAACCACTGCATGATGTTGTAGCCTGATGATTTGCCACAAATAGGAAGTTTCCATTGAGAGGTTCCGTGTCCATTAATGGAAAGAATTTTTTGAGAGGTTCCATGAACGTGAATCTTAATTAAAACAATATTCTAATATTCCGAGTGAGATCTACGTTTCCCTCCAAAGTTTAATTTGAAAAATTCTCCCAGAATTTTGAAAATCACAATAAAATGCAATCCTTAGGTTACCAGAAAAATTTGAGTTTTCAAAATTTTGACGCCAGAAAAAATGCAATCCTTAGTAAGAAATATATTATAAAGAAACTTGTGTAATTATGGATCTTGTAGAAGTTATAGGTAGAGCCAATTCACGAAAACAAAGCACTAATCCAAATACTCCAAGTTTTCGAAAAAAAATCAGAAAACAATTTTTGAAAACAGTGATTGCGAAATTTGTGTTCTCGAAATTTGTGTTCTCGAAACTTTGGTGATTGCGAAATCTTGTGTTCTCGAAACTTTTTTCAAAAATATGTGTTCTCGAAAAACTTTTTCGAAAAATGTTGATGTGTTCTCGAAAAATATCAATTTTTCTAAAACCCAATCTCACACAAAAAATTTCGAAATAATACAATATCGAAATTTAGCCAAAAGTCGAAGTATTTTCTTTCTTGTACAAGAGAGAGAATACCGATTATCCAACTGTGAACACGAAAGGGGACCGCGGCTAGTAATCTCGAAAGTGTGACAAAGAGTGTTTTCGAAACTTAGTTTATGGTGTGATTTCGAAATTTTGGCTGTTTTAGTTTTTGATAAAAAGCAATCCAAAAACACGTTTTTAATCCAAGATTCTTGTACAACTATCCTTAAAATGATGAAATCTTAAAGAAAGTTGCAAACTTGAACCACTTTTCAAAATATTTAAGAGATTTTGAAAAATAGTACAAAATGAAAAACGTAAGTTTTTGATGAAAAAGTTTGAGACTTTTGTTTGTTATGATTTATAACACAATTTTGTAAGCAAAGATGTGTTAAAAACCAGGAAATAAACAAGAAAGTACAAAATTTTTTTTTAAAAAAACGAGATGAACAACAAGGTTTTGAATCGATTTTAACAAAAAACCACCTACTACACCTTCTTCCGGCGAATGATACCACTTGTTAGGACCCTTGATCTTTTATCTTACACAAGTTATATAGAGATAATAGAAGAGATTCGTAGAGTGAGAGAGAGATGGAGAAAAGAGATGGATACTTCTAGTGAGAGAAAGGAAAGATGTATTATGTTTAGAGAGAGAAACACATAGAATTACACATAGAAGCACCACCTCCAAATGGGAGCATTTGGAGGTTTATATAGTTAAGATAAAGAGATGGGCCGGGCTTGGGCTTTTGTAATGAGCTAGACCTAAACTAATACAATATTAGATTAAACCAAGCCCGTTTACCCTTAACTAAACTACAAGACTATTACAACATTATTACAAGACTCGTTGATACAATAATGATCGTCACTTCTATTTCTAACAATCTCCCCCTAAGGGGCGATCATTGAGATCTCTCTTTGATTCCATTGATGATCAACACTTCCAATACTAACAATCATCTTTTTCCATGCTTTGAGCTCCAACATTCATGTATGGTTTACCCTTATGCAATAAACCATCTTATTGCAATAAGTAATCAGTTAAGTTTGTTATGAAAGTCAATGAACAATGGTATAATAGTTTCATTCCATAACATAATAGAATTAGTAAAAATGCTTTTTCAATATTTGACTTGAGCATCAAGCAACATATAGTTATAATGAATTGTATTCCCATTAATTAAACATACTTATGAAACAACACTGTATCATGTTCATTCACACCTATAACGAAGAAAAAACAATGTTACTAAATAACTTGCACCTTTAGTACGGAGAAATTTTTTTATTTATAAGCAGTAGCTTCCAATAAGAATCCATTCATTCCATTACTTATGAAAGTCTCTAAACAGTTCTTTTGTGCTTGATGACATTATCTTGTAACTTTTGCAAGACCAATGATACTTTGTGTATTACATGTGAATTGATCCCATTTCAATAAATCAAATGTATCCAATGTGTTTCCTCACTCGATTTCTTTTTTGTACCCTTCCTAATAAGTAATAATAATAACAAAACTTTGTTTGTGTTCAAGCTGTATAAAACAATATGTTTATCATTGTTTGTGTTCAGGTTGTATTAATTAACCTAAGTAAAAGTGAATCTCCTAATTACGTTAGGATAAGAAAGCAGGAGCAAGTGAATGTGATTGAAAAAGAAGTGAAGGAGTAGAGTATGTCTTTTTCAAAAAAATTATGTAAACAACAATTACGGGTCCTGCTCTTATAGTTTTAATAAACAAATTTACTTAGGACAAACTTTATATAATCTACTAAACCGATTCTCATTTAGTTACTTTCATATTCAAATTACTAAATTTGAAATTTTCTTAACCAATATACTCTCTCATCTTGACATTTATGTTTTATAGTAATATAGACTTTCAAGATGAAAGGGTATATTGGTTGAGACATCATTGGCTTTCATTTTTGTATACTCCACAATACATTAACTAATGCATATTTGAGCGTTCACATTAAAATAAAGCATACATACATGTAGCATGAGAATTTTTCCTTCCCATTAAGATGTCTAATCGAACATATATGATACACTCTTCCTCAATGTATACATGTTGACATCTGCATATATTTAAAACAAATAATCAGCCTCCATATATCTTCTACCTTCTAGATATGCCTTCACCTCAAGTGTCCATCGAAATAAAAACGAATTACCTGTTAAAAAAAATAGATTGTCGCATATCAACCACCATTTGATATATGTTTAAGTGTCTTGCATACCACATTCGCGTAAACCAGCTTTAGTCCCTTTGGTGAGCTTGGACAACTTCCAACCCACATTACCAGTTTGACCCATTTCCCTTTTTGAAAATAGTGATAAGTTTGACCCGTTTGGAATAAAAAACTTCCAACATCGACGTAGTACCAAAACAGAATTAGGGTGTTTGGGATTGCATACCAAAACTGAGCAGAACATAGATTATCCCACACATAATTCCTGAAAATATTGCCTCATTTGGATCAGCGAATATGTTTATGGAAATCCTGGGGGATGTTTGGGCTTGCCTACAGAATTATGTATTTGCTCGATGTTTTTAAAAGCAAAAAATTTGGAATAAGAATCCTCAAGCACGTTTTCAAAACAACTACTTTCAGTAACAAAATATCGAATTCAATAAGTTGATACATCAAATTGCATAGTTGGAATAGCGTATTTCAATAATTATTAATCATTAAGCTCATAAACGGTTCTATATAAGCAATATATATGCAAAATATCTAACATTTAGATAAGCAATTCGATGTCCTTTTTTAACCCACGTCGTAGATAACCATATAAAAGTTGTAACGATAGAACTATAAAAAACGTTATATGCAAGAGAGAGAACCTCACAAACACTGTATGGAGGAGCGTCAATAGGTCTCGAGGGCAGCACCAAAGAGATGAATACGAAATAACAAATAAAATAAAAAATAGCATATTGATTTTATTTGCATAAATACTTAAACCATAGTGGCACGTTGAAAACCTTGAAGTAGCCAATTTCATAAAAATATGATGTATTTCTTGTTACTGGAATGAACCCACATCTGAAAGGAGATACCATTTCTCTTTAATCTCGCACAAGAAAAGCTCTCAATCTGTTGAAGAAAAAGATACAAAAGTTAAAGATTAAAACATCATCTATAACAAAAAATATTTAGGAACAATTAGAAATTAAAAAGTATAATAAGACGACATTGTATTAAGTAACAAAGTTTATACCTTCAAAATAAACTTGATTCTAATAAAGTTTCAAAATGATATGGGTCATACAGGTTTTAGTGGAAAAGATTACATTCAAATGATAAGATAAAATACATTATAAATCGCTTTTATATTACCTTCAATTTTCGATCACCATCAGCTCTCAGATGTTGTACACAAAGCTTTCCATTTCCTTTAAAGTTGGCCGTCTATTAGTCTTTCACCCCTATATCAATTCACACAGTAATGTAGTCATTCATTCAATGTTAGCACAATAAGTGAAACATAAACCCTGTTAAACCATATATCAAATTCACACAGTAACATATATATTCTAGTCAATAGCATGATGTATAAAATCATCATCAATAGCATGAAAAAACATAAGAGGAACAAAATTTCTTTTTGCAATACTATAATGAAGAAAAAAAAGTCTTGTATCAGTTTTGTTTTGTTACGTAGGTACAAAAGAAGGAGCTCATAAGAATAAGAATATGTTATGTAGTAATATGTAGAAGTCTAACCTTTACTACATAACATATTCTTATTCTCCTCGTATCTAATCATATGTTCTATCATGAAACTTGCTCTCATCGTATCTAATTTTGAGCTCCCTTTTCAGCGTTCAGACTTCATACACATGTCTAAGACCTACATTTCATTTTCAAGTATGCTATTTTCATGTTGTAGAGCTATTCTTCAACTGTCAATTTCAGGCATACTATTTGAAGGTAAAATTCAAGGTATGCTATTTGAAGGTAAAATTCAAAACCTGAAACATGTTTTGAAGGTACAATCTTGGTACTCATACGATAAAATGCAGCATATCAAATGGCATACATATTCACTTTTGAATGCCATATCAGACATATATATATATATATATATATATATATATATATATATATATATATATATATATATATATATATATATATATATATATATATATATATATATATATATATATATATATATATGTATATATATATATATATATATATACTCAGAATTAAAAAATTACAAAAAATTCTACAAACTTCCCTCAAAGAGAAATTTCATCAAACACTTGGCACCTAACATTTTTTTCAACAAATCTCATCAAATTACCTCCAATAGATGATTCCTTCATACACGATTTTAATCCTATATTCAAGAAAATATAAGTTATTGAAACAATCTAAAATTACCAATCATTAAACAAAAAACATATTTTTTTTCCAATCATCAAAATCAATCAGTGATATATTGAGAAATAAAAGATTAAAAAACGCACCTTTTATATGGAGACTTGATATCAATGATGCATCTTCGTTTTTTGATTTGTGATAATACAAAGACATAGTGATTGATTTATTCGCAATTACTAATACTATTATTGTGATAATAGATTTGTGTATCATTATCGAATCATGATAACTAATATTGGGCATGAATTGATTTGGGGGTGATTTGATTTAGGGGTTGAATGTTTCGGTTATATTTGTGTTTTAGGGGATGAATGATTTGGGGAGAATCAGTCTTAGGTTATTAATTGAGGAGCTACTTTTCAGGGACTGAATTATCTGTGGACCATCGGATTGGAAAAAATGCCACTTGTCGAGTTTTAAAGATTTTTGAGGGGTTGACTTTCCAAAACCCAACCTTGTTTTATATAGGTGGGAGATATGTAGGCACTTTGATATATTTTCGACCAAATTTTTTTTTTGTTCTTTTCACATTTTTTTTCATGGCCGAAAAAATCACATGTGATATTACACTAATACCACATGTGATATTACATATCACATGTGAGCACATGTGATACTACATATCACATGTGATTTTTTCGGCTATAAAAAAAACGTGAAAAAAATGATTTTTTTGTTGAAAGTATATCAAAGTGCCAGTCTATAGAAAGATAATTAAATACTCATCGCGATGGTGTAATTATTTTCGCTTAACGATTAACGGTTTAAGACATATTTAAATTATACAAATGGGTGAAATATTAAAATGCTTTTAATCTCAACTATTGATTTCTTTTTAGATGGATGGTGGGGATGAGTCTCTTGGTATGTAAGAAAAGTTTGGTATTTAAAATAACTCTCCTTATATATATATATATATATATATATATATATATATATATATATATATATATATATATATATATATATATATATATATATATATATATATAGTGTTGTATTATATGCAGTACCAGTATTAGATGCAGTACTTTACAGTACCATTAAAATGAATCTAGGCCATTGGATAAACTTGATCAAAGGTTAAGATTAAAAGTGCCAAAATTGTAAATTAACAAAAAAAAAATGAGGGTTTCTAGTTTAATTAAACAAAAGGCAGAAAGGGCATAATGGGGATTTTACTTTTAGGTATTTCAAAAACCATCCCTATTCTAAAGGGTACACAAAAATCTGATATTTCTTCATCTCTCCCATTTTCATAACCCTCTCTCTCACCCATCAAACATAACCTTAATCCCAAAATCGCCGGCCGCCACTATGACAGCCTCACAACCTTGTCTCTACAATCGTCCTTGTTCTTAGTACCACTAACCTAAAATCCGATTTAAGGTTTTTGGTGCTGCTCGTAGTAACCACCAAGCTAAAAACCGATCTATTGAAGAACATGGTAAATAATATTTTTTTAATTAATTTCATATTTGTAATCGGTTGGTTGACCAAAACAAAAACCATTGACAATGATATAACTGTTGCTTTTAAAGGGAGTGAGATGAACATGAAGACCCACAAAGGCAATTAAATACTAGTTGTTGTTATCGGTTAGTAACAAATTTTCTTAATTGTTTAATTTGGTTATAATTTTAAAAAGGGTTATATTATTAAATTGGTGTGGGTTCTTTTACTTGTAGTGTACTGTGGGTACAATCAGATGGGAAGTTTGGATACAGCAAACTCCATTCGAACAAATTCAAGAGACCCCACGTGAGATATATGTTGCATTGATTTTATGTACTTTATCATTTTGATTGCATCATATGTGAATTAATTTATGAATACTTGCAATGGAAGATGGGTCTTCTCACTTGTGGATGGTATCAATTATTAAAAAAATGTTAGTAGTGTGCACATATAAATGTTAAATGATGATTTGCTAATGTTGTTATCGGTAACGGTGTTTTCACAGATATCGCAAAAGGGCAAAAGGTTTTAGTATTGCAGTGTGCACATATGTTTTTTTGGAAGACGGGCACATGTATGTTCTAATGAAATTGACAAGAAAGCGTAACGTGCACTTATGTTCTTGGAATAGGGC